>JAQPPZ010000048.1:4907500-7307500 GCA_028583015.1 Wollemia nobilis | reverse complement strand
AAGATGTAAAATGAGCAAGCAATGATAAGTATATGATAATGGCACTATAATATGCAAGAAAACTATAAGATAAACTTATGCAATAACTCAAAAATATGCCATTAATGGATGCTCACAAAAATAGTACAATGTATTATAATGGAGGACATGAACACTCCATAATTTCAATGAAATAACTACATTGTACTCTAACTACAAATCACTATAGTAACTTTAGTCTCTCTCTATGCCTTCTCTCACTCTATACCTCAAAGGCATATATATAGGAAGATATGTGCCTTGGCCTTTACTCTACCCATGACTCTTCATCTACCTATCCTATGACTCATGTACATGTGGACTACATGCACATTTACATCATTGCACATTCTAACACTTGTGCATTTATTACTTGCTTGAAGTAACTACTCAAACCTTAATCTAAGATAAACTCCTAATCTAGAAATGTACCCAAGGTGGTACATTGACATGTACCAAATAATGTAATATACTCTAACACCCCCTTGTATTACATTATTTGGGTATTGAAGACTTTAGTCTTCAATATGGATCTTCATCTTTCGAATATTCTTCAGCTTGATCAGGTCCTTTGTATTATCTTTAATTTACTTTGCATTGTATGCCTCCTTGATCTGGTTCCTCTTCTTCTTCTTTATCCTTGTCTTTGGAGCCAATTTTTGTGCTTTCATAAGTGGTCATACTATCACCTGATTCTTACAAAAGTATTTCCTCTTTGCCTTTGTCCTTCTTATCATTATTATTGTTTAGTACAGAGGCTTTTGAACAAACACTTAAGGCATCATGATAAGATCTTGAGTTAGTAGAACTTGAAGTATCAATACTACATGAGGATTGAAATATCTTCTCTAAGAAGGATTCATCCATTGTTGTTTTCTCTTTAAGTGATTCAATCAATCATTTTTGTTCTACATTCTCATCCTTGTAACATTTGAATATAAGTAATGCCATATATAATATGCTACCAATGTCTAAAGGAATTTGAATATCATTATTTTCATTATCAATTGCTTTAGTGAGTCGAGCATGTAGATAATATTCCAAAGTTTCAAAGTTTTCTTCTAAAGCTTCACTATGAATCACTTTTGAAGTAAGGTCTAAGTTTCCTTCAAACTTTATAAGTAAATTCTTGATTCCAATTTTTATAACACTTGCCCTTTCCTTTCTAATGGTGTTTTTCATATCATTATTCACTATATTCTTTGAGGTAGACATATTTATTTCTCCTTAGTTTTAATAGACTATTGTCACTGATAGACCTTGTATCTCCCTATCTAAATTCTAAGTTGAATTTGAGTATATGACCAAATTATAACTTTAGTACCTTTGAGAATTATTTTTAGCTCTTTAGTATTTTGAGAACACTTTTGATAGTACCTTTGAAGTAGTCTACCTTATGACTCCCTAGTTTAGAGTATGTGAACTAACTTGATAAACCCTTATCAAATATTAGATTTTTTAGTATCCCTTATATCTCCCAAGTGATTATAGTATGCTATGGTCTTGATAAAGTGCTTAGCATCTATTAGATTTTCTTTTGAGTTGATTCCTTAATGTTTTGAAGACAATAATCAACTCCTATATCACCTTATTTCTCCCTATTGATATATGCACTTTTTAATTTTGATGAAGTTCTCTATCTTCAAGACTCTATGGTTGGATTCCTTTTGTCCCTTTTAATGTGTATATGAGACAAGTATAAGCAATAAATTCCAACTCTTTTAAGCAATCAATGATTTTGCTTCTTTTATCCTTATCTTTCAATGGTTCAATTTTCTAAATTCCAATGATCTAAAGTTTGATGTAGTACTCCTTATATCTCCCTAATTTGGAAATTTAGAAATGATAATATTTGCAAAAGAGTAATACTTTAATTTTTCCAAGGTAGAAAACCTTATAACTCCAATTTTAATTAATTGCAAATATTATGATATTTGAATTTCAACTAGTGCACTTTTGAAATGTCACTTAAGGATATAAACTCCTTGTTTAAGTTTACTTTCTAATTCACTAAGGTTGATATTTGCTTATATCTCCAATGCAAATAATAAATAACTTCAACCTTATATAATGAAGCACCTTATAACTCCTTATACTTAAAGAAAGCAAATATTAAATTATATAAAACTTTACCTTCCTTCAAATGTTGTATGTTGCAATATGATTGGCTCTTGTTTTGACTCTTTATCCAAGCTTGGGCATTGTATTTGTTGGTCTTCTATGTATGATAGTGAGAAATTAATGCTCAACGTTCAATGGATGCCCTCTATGATGGTCTTCCTCCTTCCTTCAATGCTCTTTGACCTCTCTTGCTGGATATGCATGCTCTTTCTTGTCCAGGGCTATTAATACCTCTTGTCTCCCTTTGAGGTGTATGCCAAGTGGCACTTTCTTGCTTAGAAATGTATGCAACATGGTGCAGGAGGTTACATTCTTTGGAGGCGTTAGTTAGGTGGTGCAGACCTTATGTTGAGCATTGAATAATGATTGTTGATTCTTCTTTGAGGTGTTACTCCTTCCTTGGGCACTATTCTTCCTTGGTGCAGGTGTTATGAATATTTGCAAGCGCTTTCTCTTACCTTGTGCCAAGTGGCACTAGATTCCTTGCATTGCTATGGCAAGTGGAAGCTCCTTGCCTTGCATGGAATCAAACACTTCAATGTACCTTTTATTCTTGGTACCTATCCTTGCTTCTTTGTTCTTTCAATGCCTATTATTTCTAACTTCTTTTGTAGGTTTGCTTGGCTTCTTTGTAACAACAAGGTGTGTGATTCTTTCTCCAACGTAGGTGGCTTCAACAATGATGATGGTTTTTCTCTAACATAGGTGGCTTCAACAATGATGGAAATATATCCAAGGTTATTCTTGGGTAATTTTTGGTGTTGTTCTTCTTTACACCTTGTCCTTTCCGATTATTTCCAACTTGCATTATTGTTGCCTTGCTAATATCCTTCTTGTTACAAGTTCTTTTGCTATGACAAGTGTCTTTACCGTGGCACTACTTTCATGAGAGTATGGCATCGAATATGGTATCTTTTGACACCTTGAATATGATGATATTGAGCCCTTTTGATGGCTCTATCTCCTTAGCACCATAGCTTGTGCTTTAACTTGTTTAATGCTACTTATGGACTGTAATACTACACTATGTTGGTGTCTTAAGACACTTAACCTTTGTCTTCTTTTGCTATGATGTAGAAGACAAGTATGAAGCTATTAATCCTTGAGTTGAATCTGCACTAGACTAAGATAAAATACCTTAGTTGTACTTGGTTTTTGAGACTTTCTTAGTCTCTTTTGTAGCTTCCTTTATTGACTTAATATGGCGGCTTCCTTCTCCAATATTTGGAGGTTATATTACTCCTTTTGGTGGCTTCTCTTTGCCACAAAATATTGTAGGTTTTCTATGCTCAATAGTATCTTTTGACACTTCACTTCTACCTAGTTTTGTGCACTTAATATTCCTCCTTAACTTAATACTCAATGCACTTTTAATAACTTTTAAGAATAACTAGTATAGTGCACTATAAATTTCTCCTTATTGCTCCTTTGAATGAACTCTTAAAAGTAACTTGAAATATGCACTATAATCTATGCAACTTTCACTTAAGGATAATGTCTTCTTTGCTTTCACTAGAAGGTAGGATGTTGATATTTTTATTTCTTTCAAAATATATCTAACTCCTCTTTTTTGTGTGCAGGTTTTAAACCTTGTAGAAACTATCTTCTGCACTTCCTTGAAGACTTAAAACTTGAAACTTACTCCCTTGCAACTTTAGACTTTAATGTGGTGCTTAATGAAACTTAATAATGAACCAAATAACTAAAGTTCAAATAATGAACCTTTTGCACCTAAGTTTCTTACCTTTATGACTTTGTAGATGATGGATTTCCTGGTGATTAGATTCACCAAAATGCTACTTTGTATTAGATGAAATCGTAGCTCTTTTAGTTCACCAATTTGCAGCTTTGAAACCCTTCTAACTTGCTGCCCAAAAATGTAGTTTGGTGACTTTAGCTCTCCTTCAGAATGCCCTCTAAAAATATGAAACTTCACAGCTATCAATGCTGCCCAACTTGATGCCCTTTTGCTGTCCTCAAATCTAAAATTTTCATATTGTAATGCAATCACTATCTTCTCTCGTATGCTATCTTTGAATCTCCCAAATTTGGTAGGAAACTCCTCCAAATTACAACTGATATTTATCTTCTAGAGACCTTCAATTTTCTACTATAAAATCAGCAAACTCCTCTTCTCTGAAATAGCCTTCAAGCCTTCAATGGCAATCTCCAAATCTCTCAGATTTGGTGGTTTCTTCTAACTCCTTTCTCCTTCAACTTCCTTGTTGAATTTTGGCTTCAATATTGGCCTATCTAGTGGCCTTCTTCTCAATATTCTGATAGTCTTGAGGTCTTCACTATTCTCCTCTAAAATTTGGTAAACTCCTTGCCAAATCCTTCTCCTTTTGGGTTTGTTGTTGAATGGTAATAATTGTCCCAAAAACTCCTTTATTAGGAACTCCTTCCTGCTAGTAAATTTCTCCAATGAGTTCTCCTCGAAACTCCTTCAATGGCCTTCTCTAAAATCTACAATGAGGCTTTCCTAACCTTCTCCTTCTTTCTCCTTCCAATCCTTCCTTGAGACCTCTTCTCTAAGGTCTTCAAATTTTTGTAGCTTCTCTAGTCTTCTCAATGAGATCTTTTCTTGGATCTCTAAAATCTATTACTTTTAGAATCTAGAATAGGACCTTTGCTAGTCCTTCTCTATCTTCAATCTTCCAAAATTAGAAGTTCTTCAATGGGACCTCTTGTGGGTCTCTTCATCTTCTTGAGCTATTTTCTCCTCCTTCAATCTACAATCTGTAGTCTTCAATCTTCAATGGAGATCTCCAATCTCCAATCTTCTCTTGGACTATTTTTTGGAGTCTCTTCTTCCTTCAATATGCAATAAGGCTCCTTTGGCCTTTTCCTCTTCTACACTCTGTAGGTCTACAATATTGCAATGGGACATTTTCCTTAGGCCTCCAAATCTTCAATATTTTATTTGTTGCTTCAGGTACTAGATTGATTCCAAAGAAGATATTCTTCCTAGCTCTTGTAGGAAGCTTCCCAAATTTCTTTGAATCTTCTTTTCCTGCAACAAATATTAGAATCTATAATGGAAGAAACTTTAAATGAATCTTCACTAGTTGATTTGTCAAACTAGTGGAATCAATGTTGAGTCCTAGTCTTCACGAGTTTTTTACAACTCTATGGAAAGACTCCAGCCAAATGTATTTTCAAAAATTTTGAAAATGAGATTTCCTATCTCCTCTCAATATCTCTTGTGGCTCTCCCTATTTCCTATCGATCTACCATGTGCTCTGATACCACTATTAGATTTTGATGATTTATATTAAAGGAAATGCAACCACAAGATGTAAAATGAGCAAGCAATGATAAGTATATGATAATGGCACTATAATATGCAGGAAAACTATAAGATAAAATTCTACAATAACTCAAAAATATGCCATTAATGGATGCTCACAAAAATAGTACAATGTATTATAATGGAGGACATGAACACTCCATAATTTCAATGAAAGAACTACATTGTACTCTAACTACAAATCACTATAGTAACTTCAGTCTCTCTCTCTCTCTTCTCTCCTCTATACCTCAAAGGTATATATAGGAAGATATGTACCTTGGCCTTTACTCTACCCATGACTCTTCATCTACCTATCCTATGACTCATGTACATGTGGACTACATGCACATTTACATCATTGCACATTCTAACACTTGTGCATTTATTACTTGCTTGAAGTAACTACTCAAACCTTAATCTAAGATAAACTCCTAATCTAGAAATGTACCCAAGGTGGTACATTGACATGTACCAAATAATGTAATATACTCTAACAACTTGGACCAAATCTAGTACCAGCATAAGATCAAGATAAAAAAAATTAAAAAACTGAGAATACATGAAGGCAGAAGTTCTTCATATCAAATAATGTATTATGGGGGTGTTGGAGGTATTACATCATTTGGTGCCTTGCATGATTAATTCAAGTACCTTGTAAATAGTTTATATTAGGGCATATTTAATATTTTAGTCCATAGTATGTGTCAAGTTATTAAGTGTGAGTATGTGTTATGCAAATAAGTATGGATTTATGAGTGCGAGGCATCATGTTTGTAAGTGTGAGTTATGTGAGTGAAGTATCAAGTTTAAAAGTGAGGAGTTATGAGAAATCATGAGAGACTTTATCTTTATGTAATATGTGAAATTTATTATGTAAGAGAGAAATGTGAAGAGTTGGATCTCCTATGAGTATGAGGAGATGAAGAGTCTATGTAAGTCAAGAGTCATGTGCATATGAAGAGTCTCATGCATGTATATATTTAATAAAAATCCTTGTAATATGTATCAAACAAGCATTACATTTATGCATTGCTTATAGTATATGTATTTTCAATAAATATTTTATTTTGTTATTGTGCAATATTATTGTTGAATGATTGTATGAGTTTGTGAGATATTATTTGATCTTAGTGATTGTTAATCTTGTGAGCATAATAGTATTTTGATAATAGATCTATGATACATTCTTTGCAAATTATCATCAATAATTTTTTTTTTTGGACTACTAACCAAAGGAATGTTGAGGCCTTAGGGATGGTCTCAAGTGACTACACACTCTTCTAAGGAAAATCCTTGAGAATGGGGAATTATGATTGCTTTAAAGCATTGTATTCCAAATTGTGATAGATTTTAATACAACTCATACTTTCATAAAAAATGATCAATTAGAACTCTTGAAGCATATTTTGTAGTTCATACATTACTTTTTTGAGATTGATAATTCTTCCTCAACTAAATTTCTATAGAAATATAAGATATAGAATTATTGATCATATTGATATAATTACTTTGAAACTTTTCAAGCCAAACAAACTAGAGCTAATGGTTGCCATTTTGGATTAGAAATGAGAGGATAAAGTTTCAACTAAGCATCAAGTCAAAAAATTGTAAAATGCCTCTCATTTTTTGACCATTTAATATGATTTTTGATTGATTAAAAACTTTTTGAAATGAATTTTTATGTTGTCAAACTAGTATATGAAATTTGCCTTTTTAAAAATTTTAATGCACCCATAGGACCTATTGTAGACACAAAATTTTGGAATATTTCACCAACCTTCAAGTCTACCACTTTTACCAATTAACCCTTATTCACAAGCCTTCTAATCAACCAAATTAAATCCACGTTCCTTATACTTGAGTTCAAAATATTTATTGCTCTAAGAGCAACATCTTTGGGATATAATTTTCCATAGAAAATATTCATAAAAATTTACAAAAATGCTTCCATTAGAATAAGCATGAAAATATTTCCAATGAGGTTTATGTTGTCAAAATACTAGAGGAAATTTTATTTTTTAACAATTTTAAAGCACCCATAGGACCTATTGTTGACACACAATTTTGGAACATTTCACAAACCTTCAATTATACACCCTCATTCACAAGCCTTTTAATCAACCAAATTAAATCCACCTTCCTTATACTTGAGTTCAAAATATTTATTGCTCCAAAAGTAACATCTTTGGGATATCATTTTCCATAGAAAATATTCATAAAAATTTACAAAAAATCTTTCATTAGACTGAGATTGAAAAATGATTTCCAATGAGTATATATATATATATATATATATATATATATATATATATATATATATATATATATATATATATATATATATATATATGCCTATACTTCTATAAAATCCAAGGCCTTTAACTATGAAAAAACAACATTGACATGGCACAAATGCACTTGGATGACACAAATGTTAATTTTAAATGGCTAACTTATTTCCACCCAAATTTGACCTTCAATAGTGATCTAGTATTTGTGTTAGTTGCATTTTCACAATAAATACAAATGTGGACAACACAAATGCTCCAACACAAGTAGAACCTTAGAAACATGCCCACTCTATCATACAAATTATCTCCACCACTCTTAGGCATGATCATGCATACCATTTTACATCCCCTAAGCCTACACCTTAAGACCTTATACAAAATTCTAAAGGTATATTTAAGTGTTCCATTTCCATTCAATAAAACCTTCCAAAAACCTATAAATAAACCCTAGGGGGAGGGAAAAAAACAATAATATTCTTCTCTACTTACATGCAACTACAAATATTCTTGAGTTCTCTTAACTTCATGCATCCATTTTAGTGTTAGATTCATAGTTATTGGTCATATTTCTTACAAGGTATTTTGATGAACATAGTAGAGAAATCCAACAAGGCAAAAAAGAAGTATTTTTAGTCAAGTGGTAAGGAATTTATTGAGAAGCAATAACAAGGAGGTATCCCATAAGGATTGGGTTATGATTTTTTCCTCTCCCTTACTTTTTGAGTTTCCTTTCTCTCTTGGATTGTTAATCTAACCTCTCTTTTTCTCCGTTGTCTATAGATTTTATTTTAAGCTTATCTTTCTTTTAGTTATGTGTTCTTGACAACTTTACTACATATTATACATCTCTTTCCCTTATTGCATTTGATAGTTACTTCATTTATTATTTGCACTACTAGTTAGCATATATATATATATATAGATGTATGTATGTATGTATGTATGTATTTGTTTAATATATATTTAAATATTAATATTTTATATATTATATTAATATATATTTAATAAATATATATGTATTTATATAAATCAATCTTAGCCCTTCATCACATCTTAATCTCAACCATCCATCCATCTCAATCTATGCCACTTGCCCAAATTTAATCTCCATCCTTCCTCATGTTTTAATATCGGCCATTCATTATGTGTCATCAAAACCCTAACATGTTCAAGGGAAGATTATAAAATAGGAGTCATTTTGATGAATCAAACCCCTAAGATCTCCCTTAATCCTAAGTTCCTAATTTTTTTGAGTTTGAATTTTGTCGATGAACATTCGCAAAGAATTCTTAGAAGGTCTAAAAATCTAACAATCTGCCCTAGCCATCTCACCATTACTCTTGCCCTCCATCATCACCCTTGCATTGTTTACATCCACTTCTGCATAAACTATATATGGTTTTGTGACACCTTCTTTTAGCCCCTAAATGCCTTGGTGCATCTGTTGTCATCATAGAATACCTGACACATCTGCTGCCATCACAGAATACCTTGGTGCATCTACTGCCATCACATAATACCTTTGGGTGTTTCCCATAGTAGATCTACACTCCCCTAAACATTGGGTGTCGTTTGGGCATCCTCGTGACCATAACTTATCGAAGTAGAAGAAAAAATCTCAAAGTGATAAGGTAAGTGATAATTTATACATTTATTTTATATTCCTGCACTTTTGTTTTCAGTTACATTATGCAGCATCTAGGGTTTAGTTATTTTTTTCATCTTTTTGAGGACCTCACACTATGGATCCCTCATAGGTGCTTCTAATATCTTTTGTTGTTTTTATGATTGCAGGTACATGATCATATTTTTGGAAGCTATTAAAGCTAGGGTGTCCCTTTTAGGATACACAAGCCCACCTAAAACTTCATTTTGATCAAAAAGAAGTGTGAAGACACCAACTATTATTTTGAACTAGGTTTTCAGAGAATCCTAGTACTGTAAATTTATATCACAAAGGTATTGTAAAACCTCACATTGGGGCACATTGATTGTATTATTTTGAGATCTACTCGTATAAATAAAAGCTTATCTATATTGTCTAATCTTGTGTTATTTATATGCTTTTGATTATTTTATCTTGTGTATTAGCATTACTTGATTTTGGTTTAAAAAATGGCAATAACGGTGGGACCCCCAAAAGGGTTATCTATGTTAATTTACTTTATCACTAACTCCTATTTTTGTTTCTATTAATTTGATCATGTGATTTTTACAAAAAGCTAGCCACTAGGGTTTTTGGAGTTGTAGAATTTGATCTGAGGTTATGCAGATGCCCTACAGTTTTTGAGGGATGCCATGTAGCATGGAATGCCCTACATAATTCTAGAGACTTTGGGAGGCATTTATCAGAGTGAGGAAGAAAATATAGGCTTCTTGGTAATCATGTTTCAAACCCTAACTCTTTTTTGCTTTCATTTCCTACTTTTTAAAGTAAAATTAACATAAAGAAAATCATTCATTTTTTTTGTTCAAAGCAATTGCATTATCTTTTTCATCTTAGGAATTTTACATTTCCCATATAGGTTGCATATATATATTTAAAGTTGCATATATGCATTTGTTGTAGTTTACATTTATATTTAGATTATTTTGTGGCGAGTTTTATTCAACATTTTGTATGTTGTTTTCATGTGAAATTACAAAATCATAAAATAGCTGCATAATAGGGTTAAAATTTTATATTTTTTACTTGTCTAAAATAGAACAAGATCATAATATTCAAGTATACTCCTACATTTTGTGATTCAAGGTAGAAGAACTAGGTTAACCCTCCACTTTTGGAATCACTTTCAGAGTGGGACTTAAGCGTGTACCCTAAGTTATTTTGAGGAACTTGGTATTTTTGTTTTTAGCTTCTCATTTAGACCTATGAAATAAGCTATTTTTAACATTGCATAAACACAATAGATAACACAAATTTTAAAATGAATCGTACACATTGCACGCATCATAAAAAACAATAGTGAGTTGGATTTCACCACCAACCATTGTTTGAGATTTTGTGACGGTGGGCTTCATCTCCATCTGTCAATATTTTCCCTTAGCAACCATAGTTACCAATGAGAAAACTTTTTGGATTTCATCACCAAGAAGAATATCATTTGCCATATAGCCATAGATTTCACCCTACATAATAATTTAGATTAACATATTCATAACACACAAACCTCATAAAAAAAATATAAAAGAGAGATAAAAAAATCAAATCAAAATTTGTTGTAAAACATAAGGTTAAATTTCTTGTTTGATTATGTGTGTTCTTCATTTGCATTTTTTTGTCTATAAATTTCACACACTTCACCACCATCATCTGACTCATGAGATTATGGTTTCAACCCAAATCCAAGTACAGATTCTGAGTCAAATCCTTGCCAAAAAAAACACTTCATCCATTGAGTATTCCACATATTTCCTTGTCACTTATGTGGTTAACCCTATTATTGTGATACAGATAAGCTATTCTGGTTTGTTTGCGGGTCCATAAAACATTGTGTATACTTCAAATACTGATTTATTACGTAGAGTCACCAACATTCCCATACCAAAAATTGAGCCATCATCTCACATAGATCATAACATCACCCACATAGACATGGCTAAAGTGGAAGCTTTTGAAATATTTTCTAACTGGGTTCTAGAACAAATCCATAGTCCACCCAGACATAACACTGCTTCTCAACAGGAAATTGCCTACTCACATCCTCCTAGTCACTCACACCATCAATCATCAAACAAATTGGGGACACTTAAGGTATAGCACCTTCCTCATAAAAAAAAACTCCAAAGGCACCTAACACCTTTGGTCACATTTCATTTAAAAAAAAATCTCCAAAGGAATCAAAATTTCTTTGGTCACATTTTAATTTAAAAAAAAAATCTCCAAAGGAATCAAAATTCCTTTGGTCACATTTCAATTTCAAAAAAAAAAAACTCTAAAGGTACCTAATCCCTTTGGTCACATCCTAATTTCAAAAGGATACAAAGAATCAAAATCCCTTTGGTCACATCTCAATTTCAAAAGGCTCCAAAGGTACCTAATCCCTTTGGTCACATATCAATTTCAAAAAGCTCCAAAGGTACCAAATCCCTTTGGTCACATCTTAAAGCTCCAAAGGAATAAAAATCCCTTTGGTCACATCTCAATTTCAAAAGGCTCCAAAGGAACCAAACTCCTTTGGTCACATACAATTCAAAAGACTCCAAAGGAACCAAACTCCTTTGGTCACATTTCAATTAAAAAAAAAACAAAAAACAAAAATCACTACATTGCATTTGCATAATTTTATCATTTGCATCTATACATGTTGCTTGTTGCTATCCGAGTTCACAAGATTCAAGGAGCACATAAGCTTACCAGGCTAGGGGGAGTAGAAGAACTCGAGCCATTGAACATCATACACTTGAAAGTATTCCATGCTTACTATGATTTATATATGTATATATACATGGCTAATACATAAAAACATCATTGAATTTCACACATTACATTTTACATATTGCACTGCACAACATTAAATTTCAAACATTACATTTTTGCATTGCACTACACAACATTAAATTTTACATATTACACTACACAACATTACATTTCACACATTATATTTTACCTATTACACTGCACAACATTGCATTTCACACATTATATTTTACATATTGTATTGCACAACATTGCATTTTACACATTATATTTTTGCACTGCACTACACAACATTGCATTTCACACATTACATTTTACATATTGCACTACACAATATTGCATTTCACACATTATATTTTTACACTACACTACACAACATTGCATTTTACGTATTATAATTTACATATTGTACTGCACAAAATTGCATTTCACTCATTATATTTTACATATCGTACTGCACAACATTGCATTTCACACATTATATTTTACATATTGTACTATACAACATTGCATTTCACACATTACATTTTTGCATTGCACAATATTGCATTGCACAACATTGCATTTAACACATTACATTTTACATATTGCACTGCACAACATTACATTTTACACATTACATTTCACACATTACATTTTACATATTGCACTACACAACATTGCATTTCACACATTACATTTTACATATTACATTGCACAACATTGCATTTCACACGTTACATTTTTTGCACTACATAACATTGCACTGCACAAAATTGCATTTCACACATTACATTTTACATATTGCACTACACAATATTGCATTTCACACATTACATTTTACATATTGCACTACACAACATTACACTACACAACATTGTATTTCACACATTACATTTCACACATTACATTTCACACATTACATTTTACATATTGCACTGCACAACATTGCATTTCACAAATTACATTTTTTTGCACTACACAACATTGCATTTTACACATTATATTTTACATATTGCACTGCACAACATTACATTTCACACATTACATTTTACATATTGCACTGCACAACATTTCATTTCACACATTGCATTTTACACATCATATTTTACATATTACATTGCACACATTAGATTTCATAAATTACATTTCACACATTACATTCACACCATCATCTTCATACATTACATTTCATATTAGGGGGTCAATTACTTAGTTCAGATAATATCATGTTGCCTTACTTAAGGGCACCCTCAGATCATCTTCTATTTCATTGCACCATTCCATAAAGTCAAATTATCATTTTCAAATCACATTTTCATAATTTCTAGGTGTTTTCGGTCACTCAGCCACTCCTAGTATTTCTAGAAACATCCAATTCATGTCGAGTTTTATTTAGGACCAAGACACATTTTCACAAAAAAATATTGAGATCTGGAAATTGACTCCAAACACTCTTGAACCAATCATAATCACACATATTAAAAATATCTTGTGTCAAAGAGGGATAACACCATGCTTGGATTGAATATCGAAGCAAAAAGGGTATTTATTTGCTTGTCCCATTATGCACATAGTCCAAAAATAAAAACAGTGGTTTTCACCACTATCACAGTTGCTTCTAAATACAATAATGAGTAGTAAGGATAGGGTACAATTCTCATCACACTTCAATTGAGAATATGACTCCCCAAAGCTCAAAATATTTTACATCACACACCATAGATTCTCAAGTTGTAATGATAGAACTACATTTTTAGTCATACGGTTAGGTAGTCTGAATTACCAAAAATTAGAGATCATATTCTTAGACTATGAAGCTAATATCCACTGGGGCTATAGATTCTTGACTAGCATTGAAGTATGCTCATGCATGGTGACATGTCTCTCTTGAAGAGACCTTTGACTTCACATATGGATAAACTAGCTTCTTAGTCTTCTCCATGATATATTTCATCTCAATTTACTCAAGATGGGTTAATGAAATCACTTGCACACATATTGGTTTTTGGTTCTTTATTTTCTCGAGTCATTACCATACTCATGATTCGGTAAATGAATTCATTGCACACATATTTTGTATTAGATAAATTAGACAAAATTTAGTGAGTTTGTTTGATATCACTAGTATGTCTAAGTCTCTGCAAAACATATTAGTTTTCCATATCAACATCCATATCATTACACGAGTCTTCCAATTCACATGCCACCATTTTTGTGCCCCTAATTTAACAACAATGCTATAAATGGTCAAGTAAAATCTAAACTACGAATGATAATTAGAGCTTTAATTCATTTGAATTCATATACACTAAATTGCATTATCATCCATCACACATATACACATGCATTCAAACAACAAAATACACACAAAAGCATAAAAAATGCCATATATATATATATATATAATTTGCATATGCAAAGATCACTAGAAATTTCTATACAAAAGCACAACCTAGGGCACTCAAGGTATCACACCTTCCGCCAATCAAACAAAAAACACACAACTTGGGGCATTCAAGATATCACACCATCCCCACCAATTCACCAAACAACTCAATCACATTCACATCATCAACAAGTCAATTGCTAGGTTCAAAAGGTTTCCTCTTTTTTTCAAAGATTGAGCCCTTTGCCTCACATACACACATTAAATTCAAAATTCTCCAAAGGAACCAAACACCTTTGGTCACAATCACATCACATAATCAACAAGTTAATTGCTAGTTTCAAAATTTTACATCCTTTTGTCAAATGTTGAGCCCTTTACCTCACATACACACATCATATTGAAAAGGCTCCAAAGAAACCAAACATATTTGGTCACAATCACATCACATCATCAAAAAATAATTTGCTAGGTTCAAAAGGTTGCATCCTTTTTCAAATGTTGAGCCCTTTGCCTCGCATACACACATCAAATTCAAGAGGTCCAAAGGAACCAAACTCCTTTGGTAACAATCACATCACATCATCAACAAGTCAATTGTTGAGTTCAAAAGGTTGCATCCTTTTCTCAAATCTTGAGCCCTTTGCCTTGCAAACACACATCAAAGCCAAAAATCTCCAAAGGGCCTAACCCATTTGGTCACATTTCAATTCAAAAGGCTCCAAAGGAACCAAATTCCTTTGGTCACATCCACATTACATCATCAACAAGTCAATTGCCAGTTTCAAAAGGTTGCATCCTTCTGTCAAAGGTTGAGCCCGTTGCCTTGCATACACACATCAAATTCAAAAGACTCCAAAGGAACCAAACTCCTTTGGTCACATACATATTACATCATCAACACATAAATTTCCAAGTTCAAAAGGTTGCATTCTTTTATCAAATGTTGAGCCCTTTGTCTCGCATACACTCATCAAATTCAAAAGGCTCCAAAGGAACCAAACCCCTTTGGTCACATACACATCACATCATCAACAATTCAATTTCTAGGTTCATAAGGTTAAATCCTTTTATCAAAGGTTGAGCCCTTTGCCTCACAAACACACATCAAAGTCAAAAAGCTCCAAAGGGCCTAACCCCTTTGGTCACATCAAATTCAAAAGGTTCCAAAGGAACCAAACTCCTTTGGTCACAATAACATTATATCATCAACAAGTCAATTGCTAGATTCAAAACGCTGCATCCTTTTGTCAAATATTGAGCCCTTTGCCTCACATACACACATAAAAATAAAAGGGCTTCAAAGGAACCAAACTTCGTTGGTCACATACACATCACATCACATCATCAAGTTAATTCTAGGTTCAATAGGTTACATATTTTTATCAAATGTTGATCCCTTTACCTTGCATACACACATTTCAATTCAAAAGGCTCCAAAGGAATAAACTCCTTTGGTCACAATAACATCACATCATCAACAAGTCAATTATCAGGTTTAGAATTTTGCTTCATTTTTTCAAATGTTGAGCCCTTTTATTGGCATACACACATCAAATTCAAAAGTCTCTAAAGTAACCAAAATCCTTTGGTTACATACACATCACATCATCAACAAGTGAATTGCTAGGTTCAAAAGGTTGCATCCTTTTATCAAATGTTGAGCCCTTTTCCTTGTAAAAACACATCAAAATAAAAAATATTCAAAGGGCTTAACCCCTTTGGTCACATTCCAATTCAAAAGGCTCCAAAGGAACCAAACTCGTTTGGTCACATACACAATACGTCATCAACAAGTCAATTGCTAGGTTCAAAAGGCTGCATCCTTTTATCAAAGGTTGAGACCTTTGCCTCACAAACACACATCAAAGTCAAAAATATCCAAAGGACCTAACCCCTTTGGTCATATTTCAATTCAAAAGGCTCCAAAAGAACCAAACTCCTTTGGTCACAATCACATCACATCATCAACAAGTCAATTGCTAGGTTCAAAAGGTTATATTATTTTGTCAACGGTTGAGCCCTTTGCCTCACATACACACATCAAATTCAAAACGCTCCAAAGGAACCAAATGTTTTTGGTATTAATCACATCACATCATCAACAAGTCAATCTCCAGGTTTAAAATATTGCATTATTTATCAAAGTTTGAGACCATTGCATCGCATACACACATCAAATTCAAAAAATCTCAAAAGGGTCTAACCCCTTTGGTCACATTCAAATTCAAAATGCTCCAAAGGAACCAAAATATTTTGGTCAAATACACATCACATCATCAAAGAGTCAATTGCTAGGTTCAAAAAGTTGCATCCTTTTGTCAAAGGTTGAGCCCTTTGCCTCACATACACACATCAAATTGAAAAGGCTCCAAAGGAACCAAACTCCTTTGGTCACAATCACATCACATAATCAAAAAATCATTTTCTAGGTTCAAAAGGTTGCATCATTTTATCAAAGGTTGAGCCCTTTGCCTCACATATGCAAATCAAATACAAAAAATATCCAAAGAGTCTAACCCCTTTGGTCACATTTCAATTCAAAAGGCTCCAAAGGAACCAAAATCCTTCGGTCACACTCACATCACACCATAAACAAATCATTTGCTGGGTTTAAAATATTGCATCCTTTTGTCAAAGGTTGAGCCCTTTGCCTCGCATACATACATTAAATTCAAAAGGCTCCAAAGAAACCAAACTCATTTGATCACATACACATCACATCATCAACAAGTCAATTGCTAGGTTCAAAATATTGCATCCTTTTATCAAAAGTTGTGCCCTTTGCCTCAAATTCACACATCAAATTCAAAAGGCTCCAAAGGAACCAAACTCCTTTGGTCACATACACATCACATCATCAACAATTCAATTGCTAGGTTCAAAAGGTTTCATCCTTTTATCAAAGGTTGAGCCCTTTGCCTCACATACACACATAAAATTCAAAAGGCTCCAAAGGAACCAAATTCCTTTGGTCACATTTCAATCCAAAAAAAAATCTCTAGAGGGCCTAACCCCTTTGGTCAAGCAATCCTCAAAGTGAACCTCATATTTAGTGGTTTATCCTAGTTACCTAGTGATTGGAATGATTTGTTATCCATACAATTTGATAGGATGTGTAGATCACCATAAGGACACTTACATCTTCACAAAATTCCTTTATCTGTTGGGAAAAAATAGAATCAATCATCTGCATTTTCAAAAAACCCTTTTCTGTTAGGGGAAAAATAGAATTAATCATATACATTTTTAAAAAGCCCTTTTTTGTTTAGGGAAGAAACAAAATCAATCATACACATGTCAAAAACCCCTTCTCTATTGGGGCAAAAACAGACTCAATCACTTACATTTTCACAAAACCCTTCTCTACTGGGGAAAAAATAGACTCAATCAATTACATTTTCATAAACCCCTTATTTTTTGGGTAGAAACATATTCAATCACTTGCATTTTTAAAAAACCCTCATCTGTTGAGAAAAAAAGAGAATCAATCATCGCATTTTCAAAAATCCCTTTTCCATTGGGGTAAAAACAGAATCATCATTTGCATTTTCAAAAACCCCTTTTTTTGGGGGTTAAAAAAAAATCAATCATTACACTTTTCACATTCATTGCATTTTATCATTCAAAAACCCATTCATCTATTGGGGCAAAAATAGAATCAATCATTGCACTTTTTACAGTCATTGCATTTTCCCATATCAAAAAACCCTTCATCTATTGGGGCAAAAATAGAATCATTCATTGCATTATCCATACATATGCATTCAACATCATCAATTTCATTCATCATTACATCTTCATTAAACATTTTTTAAGTACATTTGTAAGTACAAGTGAACCTTGTATTTAGTGGTTTACCCTAGTCACCTGGTGATTGCAGCGACTATTTATCCATGCAATTCGGTAATATGGATAGATCACTATAGCACAGGGGTGCAATATTCCTAGTGGGGAGGTGGTTATCAAGTACCTAGAGTGATATAATTAATGTCCTTGATTTATTGGTCAAATAATACAATCATAAAATCTTCACAATAAGCCATATGTGACCATAAAACTTGTACGAAACACAAATCATACCACTATACGATTCCAAATCATACCACTGTATGATCCCAAATCGTACCACTATATGATAAAAAATTATATAGTGATAGGGATTCTATGATTTTACACTCATTCAATCTTTCAAATTCAGTTTTGCAAGCTGTCGGACACAGTTTTGTAACCAAATTGTTCAATTTTCCAATATTTCCAAATCGGATAAGTTTCTCTTGTATGATTTGTAGCACACCTAGTGTATGATTTGCATGAAATAAAAGTTCAAAAATGTGCCAAATTGGACACTCTTCTGTATCACTCTCTCTCAGATAAGTTTTGGGAAGAATTTGAAATGGTAAGTAATCCATTTCCACCAACATGCAAGTTCTATCATCAGAGTTTGAGAGAGTTATCTCCAATGGAAATCTCCAAAAATTGCACAATAGTATCCAAGACATATCCCTTAAAATTATCTACCTCATAGATCAATTATAGGGCTCATACTAGTTTTGGTTCAGTTGCATCCTTCATAGCAATGCATTAATCATCCAACATAACACAAAGAAGTAACATGCAATAAATATGAACTTCAAAATATTACTTCATCATTCTAGGATCGTACAATACATGGGAAAAGACTATGAATTGAGGTTATTCTTCATTACTTATGAAAATTGCAATACAATCACTAAAAGGTACTCAACAATCATAGATATGCATTCAATACTTCATACTATTCAGACCAGATCATAACCAGAACTCATCAACATTAACCAGACTATCAAATTTGAAAAAGGGGTCTTATATAACATTGCCTATGCCATTCCAAAGTGGTTCCTAAGGCAATTTCATTATTCACAACTGCCCATGCATAACGAAATGCATAATTATACCTTTTACTAAGTCTAAATACATGATTTATCAAATTCATGTGTAATTACAACTCAAATTGTATTTCCATTGTATTTCATTTTATTTCATGACACTTTGTACGATTTTCCCTTCAGTTTGTACAATTTACCTCCTACTTGTACAATTTTCTCCTACTTGTACGATTTACCAAAACTTGTCAAAATTTTCAAAACTAGGCAAATCCTCTTGTCACTTCTTCATATGGGAGGTGGATTTGTTGCCTACATATGCTCTTACCTTTACTTTGGTTAGTGTACTCACCAACTCATCTTTCTATTTCAATTGATCCTCATAATATTTGACTACAACTTCCAAGTCTTCCACCTAGGTGTGAAGAATTACACGTTGATTCTGCAACCTGGCTGTGTAGTTACCCATTTCTACTGCTTTCATGCCATGTTGGTTGACTATCTCTTCGATAGTATTTAGGAGTTCCCTTATGTTACAACTTCATTGTATTCATGGGACAATTCGGATAATTGAATCTATCCAGACACAACCTCTAATGCTTCTTGTAATTGATTCTCACTCTATTTGGAAAGTCATCTCTTCCTAAAATAATTGTTACATCTTCCTTGGGTAACTTCCATGGGTGTTGTACATGAATATCCATAATTTTCTTTGTACGCTCCTCATTGATCACCCATTCTATTATATTTTCCAACTTGATAAACACTTGTTCTTACCATAGCTTCAACTCTCCCATGCATCCAATACAATACTATAGTTTGGCACTAGCCCATGGCATTTTCTATCTAAGAGAAGAAATGTTCCACCTAGTCTTCTATCCTTTTTGCATCCTCAATTTTAACTTTTGAGAACTACGGTACCTCTAGGAGGTAGCTTGTTTGCATCCTCTGTAGTTCTTCCTCTTCTTCCAAGTGGTGACCAAAGCTTCCCCCAAGCTCCATTACTGATCTCTTTGTGTTTATATTTTCCTATGGTGGAGTTTGTCCCACAGTCCTCTCCACATTCATATCTTCTTTCACATTCATAATATTTTGATGAGATTGTTGCTACCCTGTAGATTCCTAGGCTTATTTTTGCTCAGTTATATCCACATGTTGTTCTTTTGTCACCTTCTCTTCTTCCTGATTCTATTGGGTTTCCATTGCTGTGACTTCTTTAACAAAAATATCTTCCTATTCTTGTGATGCCTTTATATATTCCTATGCATCACTATGATAAGTTTGATTCGTACCTCCTCCTATTATGAATTTAAAGTGAGTCTTCTTCTTCTCTCTTAAATATTCTTCTAAGACTTCCACTATCACCTTGGATTTCTCTTTTTTTCTTTTGAGTAGTGGCTACTACTTCTTGTACTATTTGTATCACTTTTGTATCATCCAAAATTTTTGAAGAGTCCAAAATTTTAAAATCATCATGCTGGAAAATCTATGGGGATTTCACCATCTCCTCTGCTTCTGTCTAATTCCAACTTGCAAATCCAGCTTCTTTGAGTCTGACTATTATTCTTCTTGTGGATTCTTCTGTACATGCTTGAATTATTTTTTTGGAATGGGATTGTTTGCCATTATTTCATGTTGTCTTCTTGTTATTACTCGTACTAGGATGGATTGCCTCCCATAATTTCCTCCCTTTCCTAAAATGACGATTTCTCCTACTACTGTTGCTGAAGTGCTTGTTCCAATTCAGGTTACAACTACCTAGGCATCTTCCTTCGATGGTGTACCTCCTCCTTCGAAGAAGTATACTCATGTACTACAGTGGCCTACTACGCTTTCTTTTTTTTAGACTTATCTAGAGTCTCCTTTTGAATTGGTACTGACTTTTCCCACCTTAAAATGGTTGACTTCCCTACATCAATATTCCTATGTTTTATCAAACCTAGAAAGTGGATTCCCATATCCATAACAACATTCAATAACAATCCAATAGCATGGAAATTCATCCTAAAATTCTTAGGTCTCTTTATTAGCATGTCATGCATCTTTTTCTCCAAATAGGTACCCCAATCGTACTGAATTTCTTTGGTGATAACTTCTACATATTGAACCATCCAAATTAGCATCTCCATGGCTTGTATTTCCCTTGATAGTTGAGCCATCATAATATTCATGGTACATGGTCAATATTTCCCTATCAGCTAGCTCTATTTAATTCCTTGATTTCCTGCACTCAAGATCTTTGCTTCAACTAGTGATTTCACATTGGTAAGTGAAGTAATGATATGATGTGTCTCAATCTAATCAAGCAACTTCTTAACTACCTCTGTGCCATATGAAGGTAACCCAAAATTTTTTCTAAATGCATTTGTTATGAATTCTAACTTCACCAATCGATTGCCCATATTGACATAGGTAATTCTTCTTGTAGGATCATATGTGTGAACCATCTACAATAGATAGTTAGATAAGAAGGTCTTCTGGTGTGGTGGCACCTATGTAATTACAACTACACTAGCCTTCTCAAACTCTTTTCTCCATGGATGGTTCTTGTTTTCTTCATTGTTCCACCACTTCCTGCATGTATCTCCTCCATGATGTATGAATGATATCCTTATTATTTCAACCTGGTTCTCATCAGGTTTGCTACTCAAATCCTCCTATATATTTGGGTAATGCACTTCACTGCACAACTCCCTCCTAAAAAATATTTTTTGTGCCATTTCCTCCTCTCAAAACCTTGGTGGTGTCCTTCTTCGATCATCCCTCCAATAGTTATTCCCTCTCCACAACCTATATCCTCATATTCTCCAAGGATGAGTACCTCACCAACCATATGATTGGAATTGTCACACTTGGTATTGCCACAAATGTGGCTCTCCCTTGTGCAGGGATCCTAGTGACCGTTACACTCTGTTGGATGCAATTCTTCTTAATCGATATCCGAACTCTTTGGTTGAAATTATTTTCCTACCATTCCTACGGTTAGATTTCTACTTGGACATCACTTGTTATGCAATTAGAAGTACCCTAAAAATCATACAGTACTACTGTAAATTGTATAGTACACTCTCCAACTTGTTCATATATGGTTTTCTGTTTAATACCCACCTCCAGATTGTATAATCTCTTCAACTGCTTCAAATTGTTCAATATTATACAAATCATATATCTATTGCACCAAAATATACAAGGCACATACCAATCCATACAATGTCCTTGTATACCTACTCTCCTTTGCTAAATCCATACAATTCCATACAATTTTGTGCGATTTGCTCAAAAATCTTAAATTGACCTCCAAACTGCTTAAAATTGCATAATTTTTTCTTGAGATCGTACAATCTACCCTCCAAATCATACAACATATCCTTTGAAATGGTTGTTCACCTGAAACTCATGTTTTTCACTTTTTTTTTACACTATTTATCACTGATCCAGTTGCCGAAATGTCTTAATCTATCTTTTCAATGCAATTCTAGAGCAAATATGTAATTTTTCATTACTTGGCACAATTTTCCCTCAAAAACAATTTTTTATGGCTGTAATATAGGGATGTATGGTCTTATCCTTTATTTCTTCTACCTTATCTAGTTCATTTTTGACCACTTTTATTTTATTAGGTCTTGTAATCTCCTTTTCCTTGCAACTTCTTTAATCTGGCTCCAATCCAAAATTTCTTCGAACCCTGGTGTACATTTCCCATAATATGGTTCTTGCTTGGATGTCTTCTATTGCAAACCCTCATTTTTCTTTAGTTGAAACTGGAAATTTACTTTTAATGGAGTCAAAACCCTTGCTTTTCTCTTCTGGTTTGATTTTCTTAAATGCAAAAATTCTCCCTAGTGTAAATTTAGAAATAGGTCATGCAATATTGTGGTTCACTTGATTGAATTTCAACACCCATACAATAAATTTCATGTGGTTGCATGCTTTTCACCTTCGCTCTCCTTGAAATTTTGAATTCCTCCTTGTACGATTTGCAAATTTACTAAAATTATCCCTTTATTTAAATTGCAATCAAATCCTAATCGCTCAAATTTTTAAAATTGCACCACTTTACCCTCTTGCATATATTTTTGTCTTCCTTTGCCTGGATGATTGACAACTCATCGCTTTTCCCATGTGATTTTATCTTTTCTTGCTCTTTTTTGATAACTCATCATTCCACTCATGCGAACATTAAATGCAATGGTTGAAAATCATACAATGGCTCCTAAAATCGTACATTGTACAATATAAATCATACAACATGCTTCCTTATACAATTTTGCTTGTACGATCTCCCACTTATGCTTTTTCAGCTTTAAAATTGATTTGTACGATCTGTTACTTAGAGGAATTTTTCCATTTGCTCTCTCTTGAAGAGGTTGCCATTTTTGATTTTCAAACCATGTCCTTCTTAATTGCATCCTAAGGGATTTTTCACAACTAAGGCATTTTATTTTTATTTATTTTTTTATTTTTTTCTAATACTATTTACACTTATCAATGTGGGAATCGCATAGTGACATTCACTTGTACAATCCCATATGATTCTTCTGATATAGGTTTGACCATGATATTTCAAGTGATTGTATCATATGGCACCACTTGCTCTCTAAGGTGATTCATATAAACTTGTGATATTACTGAGTTCCTTGGCCTTCCACTACCATGTGTATAATTTGAGATTGTACAAATGTAAGCTAGAGTATCTTTTCCTAGTGTCCCTTCCTCTTGTTGTATAAGTGATTGATACCTTGATAGCAGTGACTTGACTACTCTGTTATCATTTGAGTGACTTCTCCATCTATCTCCTTGTCTCAATTCTAGCTCCATACTTGGCAACCAGATCCTTTTTCATCCCTGGTTTCTTTCATCTACAAAATGCACTCTTCATCTACCAGTAAGGCCTCTATAGCATGAGTGATTTTATCATTCTATTCCTCTTGATATCGGGATTCTTTGTGTTAGTGGTGATTCCTCTCTACCTTGGAGTAATATTTTACCTCTTACCAATCTTAAAGTTCCTCGTAATATTAGTTGTGATCATCGCAATGGATATTGCCCTATAGGATTTGGTAAGATCCCTCTTATCCTTGGTATACCTTGCAGATTCCTTGTCTAGTTCATACATGCTAAGGGTACATCTCCTAGCCATATAGGAGTAGGGGGTTGGAACCTTCCTTGTACTCTTCCTCCTCTATCTATAACATCCCTTTACCTCATTCATTCAATGGTCAAATACCTCCTCCCATTCCTGGATGAAGTCTTAGGTATCCTTGTCTATTCCTTCCTCTTTTTGCTTGGTTATCAGGAGTTATTTCTACCAAATCAATGTTTGCTAGTGGACTTCTACTTTATCTTATGCTTGGAAACCATTTTTGTAGTGCTCTAATTCTATTATCTACATGTATTAAGTGATATATCCATATTATTTCCTTGAAGCATCTTTGCGGAGATGAGGTTGCCAGGATATCTCTATATGCATCAAAAAAATTTGTCTCAGAACTTGAGTCATTTTGATTATCTTCTCTTTGTTCCAACAAATCATCTGGTAGATTCATTAATATCTCCAATATCCTACTTCTCTCCTTGGTATTCTTAATTTCTAATAGGCTATTGTATATGCTTGTGTATCAAGGTTGGTTTGACGCTCTTGTGATCTCCCTAGTTATCGATGTGTTGTTGTACATGTTGGGGGATCATCCTAAATATTTTGGGGTCTCCCTGGGTAATCATCATCATCACTACTTTTTGTGTTAGATTCCCTTACTATCCAAGGTATTCCTTCATCATTGGAGTCACTCAAATCCACTCGTGCATTACCTTATAATTCAGGTGATGTGGTTGCTTCCTCAATATCTTTCCAAAGCATCTTTGCATTTTCATTTGTCATTGGTGGGTCACTTGGAGGTAACTGTGAACTTGTGCTTACACCATCATTTCTTATATGACTCTTTGGAGTTATTCCCTCATTATCCTTAGCTTCCTCTTCTAGTTCCTGTAGCCTAGCTATTCTTTTTTCATCCAATATTTGTATTGTACTATCCAATTATTGGATAGTTTGTTCCCTCAACCATACATTATGACCTTGTAGTATCTGATATTTATCCTATATTTGTTGGGTTTGCAGTTGCATTATCCACTGTAATAGCCCTATATGAGCTAATGGATTAATTCTAGACAATTCTTCATTGATGGTTTCATTCCTATTCTCTTCTAGACCCTCAATTTCAAAAGTGTCCACTCTATGTTCATATCGTACTGTTAACCTATCCTTCTTTGCCCTTATTCTTGTTGGGTTACTTATCTACGTTCCACCTAGGGATACATCATGTTACTATCTACTTGGGGTGCTTCTTCTTACCTTCCCCTATTTTTTGGTAATAGTACTATCTCTTGATATCCTCTTTCATTTGGAGTAGGCCACTCTTCATCTTCCTTTGTTACTCGTTCGATCCCATTCGTAAATCTAACATGCACCCACAATATTGTTCTTTATCTAGGTTGAGGTGCCAACTCCTACAGTTCTATAGTTGGTCTTGTATCCTTCCCTTCTATAAATAAGTATGTGAGTCTTGTTTCAGGCTCTTCCTGTGATGGACCTTGCTCACCTTGAGTTCTCCATTGATTTTTTGCTCATCTTATTTGTTCAATCTCTTTCAAAGAAATGAATAAGCACTGTACTTTGTAAGGCTTCAACTTTGATCCATTTATAGTGTCGGGTACCTCATTCCCATTCAATTTTTACAACCTGACCACTCCATTATTCTTTACTACTACCACTTTGTAGGGACCAAGCCATAAAGTCTTCAACTTACTAGGCTTGATTTCTCGCTTTCCATTAAAATTTAGAACCAAATCACCTGAACTAAGTTCTAGCTTCCTCAAGTGTTTATCATGACACAACTTCCTTCTTTTCTAAGCTACCTCAATTTCCCATTGTGCCATGAATCTTATTTAATCCAAATTAATCAATGTTGTTAGTCACTCTTCCAAACTTTCTTGATCACCCAAGCGATGCTCCACTGTGACTATCAAACTTGGTATCAATAATTCAATTAGCACAACTACCTCTTGTCTATACATCAACTGGAAAGGTGTATGCTCTATTTTTCATTTAAAATTTTATCTATATACCCAAAAAATATATGGTAACCTTTCCTCCCAATATACTCCTATTCCAAAGGTTTTATATAAAGTATATACTAGGACTTTATTTTTGCTTTCGCCTCCCCATTTGCTCTGGAATAGTACGGACTAGACAATGAGTGTAAAATCCTAAATTTGATTGTCAGCATGTCGATGATCTCATTTACAAAGTGTCCTCCTCGGTCACTAGTTATCTGTAGTGGTATGCCAAAACTTGTAATTATATACTCATACGAAAATCTTGCTATACTTTTGGCTGAGTTGTTAGGTAATGCTCTCACTTCGACCCATTTTGTCATGTACTCTGTTGCTACCTCAATGTACCTACACTTCCTTCTCCGAGAAGTTTTCAATGGTCCAACAAAGTCCAATCCCCATATTTCAAATAGTTCATTGGGTTGTGATGGATGCAATGTTATAAAGTCCCTCTTTACTAGCTTCCCTATTCTTTGACAAGTATCACATGCTTTTATGTATTCTTTTACATCATTATACAATGTGGGCCACCATAATCCTGCTAGTAATATTTTCATAGAAGTTGCATCTGGTCCCATGTGCCCTCCTGCTAAGCCTTCATGAGATTCCTTCAAAGTTGCCTTAACTTCTTCTTCCATAATGCATATTTGTAAGATACCATCACTTCCCATCTTATACAACAATCCTGCTATCAATTGAAAATGTTTTGACTTCATAATCACTTTATTTTTCTTGGTTGCTATTATTTCTTGTGACAACTCTCTTGTCGATAGATTTTGGCCAATCAAATTTTACCACGATGGAACAAAATTGATGGTAAATAACTATGCATCAGGGAATTCATATAGAACCTTTGTTTGTGTAGGCTCTCCTGATTGTATCCGAGATAACTGGTCTACAATTACATGCTTCTTACTAGGTCTTACTACTACTCAAAATACGAACTCCTGTAGGGTGATGAGCCGCCTATTGACAAATCCTTGTATCACCAATTTGTTTATCAAGTACAATAGAGCTTGATGATCTACATAAAAATCAAAAGGATTCACTAGTAGGTAATGCCTAAAATTTTGGACTGCATATACCATTCCAAAGGCTTCTCTTTTTTTTGTACTATAGTTTCTTTCTGCCCTTGATAATATATGACTAGAAAAGAAAATAGGTTGATCCATCCTAAATTGTCCTTCTTGTGCCAAATCACATCCAATTGCAAAATTTGAAGCATCAATGTGGACATGGAATTCCTTATCCCAATTTGGGAACACCAAAATTGGGCTACTGACAAGCTTGACCTTCAACTCTTCAAAGGCTCCTTGGTGCTCCTTTGTCCATTTGAAAGGAACATTTTTCTTTGTCAATGAGTCCAATGGATAAGACACATGTGCATAATTCCTAATAAACCTTCAATAATACCTCGTTGATCCAAGGAAGGTTTTAAGTGAACTCACATCATATGGTTCTTCCATGTGCAATATCACATGGATCTTATCAAGATCTATTTTTAATCCCCTCACTACAAACTATGTGTCCTAAAAACTTTCCATATGGTAGCATCAGGTAAAACTTCCAAATATTTAATGAGTTTTGTGCATTTTTGCACCTACTCATACATTCACTGAGGGCAGGAAGATTCTCCTTGATATTTCCATAAATGGACTAGTCATCTAAAAATACATTGAAGTTCCATGTTGCCAACTAATCAAATATATACAATATAATGCACTAAAATGTAGCTGGGGTATTACAGAGCCCAAATATCATTCAATTGTACACATAAATGCCATTCTCCACAATAAATGTGGTATTCATCTTATCCTCCTTAGCTATACTTATTTTATTGTAACTCAAAAATCCATCCAAAAATGAATAGATCTCATGCCCTGTGACTTCCTCCAATATGGAACTGTGAAAGGAATAGGGAAGAGGTCCTTAATGGCCATTGTGTTTAGACTCCTAAAGTCCACACATATTTTAATTTTGTCTACTTTCTTCTTCAAGGTGACCACTATAGGTGATACCCACTCACTGGTCGTAACCCTGAAGATGATTCTTACCTCCAACACCTTCTCTATATGTGTGTTTACTAATACAACATATTTTGGGTTCATCCTATACGACCTCCTATTTTGGTTGTGCTCCAAGAATTAGCATGATTTTATGGACACATAACTCAGGTGGTACTCCCTTCAAGTATTTCTATGTCCATGCAAATACATCCTTATATTCCAAGAATATATTAAAATCTATCATTTTAGTATAAGGTTCCAATCATCACCACAGTGAATCATCCTTGGTTCATCCTCCATCCCTAGATTGATGTCCACTATCCGAGGTCCTTCATATTTGATATTCTCCAACTGACTTACTGCTTTCTCCACATTCTTTGGGTGTGCCACTCTTGCATCAATTTTTGAATCTCCTACTGTATATTCTACAATTTTTTTTGAAAACATCCATTTCTCTTCTGCCTCCTTCTTAGGTTCTTGGTTGACTTTGGTTTTGTCTTGTTTTTCCTTGATCTCCTCTAAGTCAATATAGAGGTAGTTGGTTTGAGAAATTTCATACTCCTCCATTTTCCAATGAAGAATTCCACTATCCGATCTAGCTTCATCTTCACTAAACTCATCTAGGTAACTCATTCCTTCTCCATCTGGTTCATATTCTTCATCTCTTAAGAATTTTTTTGATTCGTTGATCGTGGCTACATCCTCATTTACCTTTTGATTAGTTATATTAATCATATATTTATGGTGTCCCTTCTTAAAAGTGATTTTGTTATTTCCCTAGTTGTGATTAATATTGGCTACACGTAGCCATCCTCTTCCAAATAGAGCATCGTATCCAGGCTTCAACATAGTAATCACAACAAAATCCAATATGAACTCTTGGTCAGCTATCACCACTTGTTGTGTTGTCAAGACTCCCTTTGTCTTGATACCATACTGGTTAGCACCATATAATTGGAAGCTCGATGCCCATAGAGATGGAGCATCCAATTCTAGCCAAGTCATTTCAGGTAGCACATTGATGCTGGATCTTTCGTCCACAATAACTTGTGTCAATTTGTGCCCTAGGATATCCATATAAACTAATATGGGTTTCTTTCCCACATCAATCATTAATATGGTAGGGTCCATGAATTGGTATTTTTTTTTTTTCATGAATCGGTTGACTCTGCACTTCCATCACCTTATGAGGTTGTATCTCTTCCACCATTGATTTTTGTAATGATGGGATAGCTTCCAATAGGTTAGCCACTTTGATCTCTACTATGGTGTCCAAAACCTGTATTGCCAGACTCTGCACAATTGCCTTCTCTTCTAATGGATTTTTCAGTTCCTTCTCTTCTGCTAACTTCACTTGTTTATCTTTTTGTGCTTCATATTTTAGTACTTTCTTTGCTACTTTCCAACACTATTTTTCTTTTGCTCACTTAGGATACTTATCCTTTTTAGCCTGATTCCTTGTCATGGGTAAAACTTCTTGGGTTTCCTCTTTAACTTGAGGAACCTAAATATTTAAATAACTTACATTTTGTGGGTTACTTGAACTCACTTACTTGGGGAAATTTGCTTCCTTGTGTTTCCTCGAACCACACCACCTAAACATGTGTGTAGTATTCACTTGTTGCATTTTTTATCTCTGAGGTGAAGGATACTTTTTTGTGAAATACCCCTACTCTTGATAATTACGACACTGGATGATTGGATTCCCTTCTGAATCATACTGCAAATGGCTCTGTCCTCCTTGCTGATTGTAGTAGTTTTACCTTCTACATCACTAGCTATTTCTATAACCACCACTTGTTGCTTGTTGCCCACTTCCTAGGGTCTTAGGTTTCTCTTCCTGCTCCTGTATTATCAGGACCTATGGAGGTACTCTTGCATTATATGGACATAGCATTACCTCGTGTTCCATCACATTACAAATATGATAGTAATCATTTTGTGGATACTTTACATTTGTATGACCTTCAATTTTACATTCTGTGCACCAAATATCATTCATGTCAGGCTTGCTTCTTTGTTTTTTTATGATCTTGTCGAACTCCTAATGAAATGATGCTATTATCCTTTGTATAGTGTCATATTATCCATTATATGAATCATTGGACTTGGGATGAGATAATATTCCTATGTATATCTAATTCGAGTTACTCTTGAAATCCTTTGCATGCTTCAAAGCTTCATCATATGTTTTTTATGGTACTTCCTTCATATTTTTCTTATATTTTAGTAGCAATCCATCTACAAACCACTACTTCACCAATACATCTACCAAGGGCATCTACATCTTATCTACTAACTACTTTAGTTTATGGTTATATGATTTTACATATTCATTAGGATTTTGCTTTGTCATGCAAATTTCAGTGATAATATCTCTATCATCCTTCAAAGGATGAAATTATTCAATGAATTTCTCTTTCACTTGATTCTAAGTCTGAAAATCTAGTGCATTTTCCCTTTTTAGATATCAATCTATCACCAATCCTCTCAAGGTAGTAGGAAATAAAGTCAACCGGTCATTTGGCTAGTCTACGCCATTTTCCCTCCAAATGGTTATACAGGTTTTGATATGTCTTATGGGGTCTTCCTTACCCTCACCTATAAAGGGTTGACATATATGATTGGCTGCCTTATTAGCCATATTTGGATAATTATCCTCGACACTTGAAATTTACCATGGAATGTTTGTTTGATTCCTCCTTAGGGGTGTTTTACTACACTTATCATCAGAATATTCTATCTGATGTATGTTATTCTATCCCACCAATCATTAACCAAATTCATGTGTGTCTTCACTTTGCAACTTCATTGATGTGAGGGAGATGGTCTTGGTCCTTCTTCCTAAGACCTCATACCCTATTGCCCTAGTGCTTGACTCCCATCCTCTACACTCCCTTGCAACCATTTTGTCACCTTATCAGGTGTCACCATCCACTCTCCTTCCTCATGCACTACTTCTATATCAACTCACACCTCTACATTAGGTGGTTCTGATACCTCCTCTTATGTCTCTATCAATAATGCCTCAAAATCTCCTTGAGATGCCAAAACTTACTCTATTTGTGGTTCATGTGTACTATGGTATGAATTACTTGCATTATCTCTTTGATAAATTCTCATGCTCCTTCTTACATGAATTTTCTCTCGTAATTATCATCTCCCATGCCTTTGCACACTGGTATCTGTAATTCACCCCCAGTTTTGTAATATTCTTACTTTGTAAATTTGACCTATTTTAACAAAAATGCCAAGTTTGATAAGGCAATAGTGATAAATGTAGCATAGGGGTGTATTATTCCTAGTGGGAAGGTGGTTATCAAGTTACTAAAGTGATATAATTAATATAATTGATCGATTGGTCAAATTGTACAATCATACAATCTTCATAACAAGCCATATGCGACCACAAAACAAATTGTATGGAACATAAATCGTACCACTGTATGATCCCAAATCATACAGTGATAGGTCTTGTATGATTTTAAACTTAGCCAATATTTCAGATTTTGTTTTGCAAGCTGCCATACATAGTTTTGTAACCATATTGTTCAATTTGCCAATATTGCCAAATTAGGTAAGTTTCCCTCAATCGCATAAACTACCAAATCGGGTAATTTTCTCTTGTACGATTTGTAGCACGCCTGGTGTACAATTTGTATGAAATGAAAGTTCAAAAATGTACCAAATTGGACACTCTTCTATACCAATCTCTCTTAGATAAGTTTTGGGAAGTTATGAAATGGTAATTAATCCATTTCCACCAACATGCAAGTTCTATCATTAGGGTTTGAGAGAGTTATCTCCAATGGAAATCTCCAAAAATCATACAATAGTATTCAAGATATATTAATTAACATTATATATCTCATATATCAATTATAGGGCTCACACCAGTGCTGGTTCAATTCCATCCTTCATAGCAATGCATTAATCATCCACCATAACATAAAGAAGTAACATGCAACAAAGATGAACTGCAAAATATTATTTCATCATTATAGGATCATACAATATGTGAGAAAAAACTATGAATTGAGGTTATTCTTCATTACTTGTGAGCAGTTCCATACAATCACTAAAAGGTACTCAACAATCATAGATATACATTCAATACTTTATACTATTTAGACCAGATCATAACCAAAACTCATCAGCATTAACCAGACTATCAAAATTGAAAATGGGGTCTTATATAAAATTTCCCAAGATATTACAAAGTGGTTCCTAAAGCAATTTCATTATTCACAATTGCCCATGCATAACAAAATGCTTAATTATACCTTTTATTAAGTCTAAATACATGATTTATCAAATTCATGTACAATTACAACTCAAATTGAATTTCATTTCATTTCATGAAACTTTGTATGCTTTTCCATTTATTTTGTATGGTTTACGTCTTGCTTGTATGGTTTGCTCCTACTTGTATGGTTTGCTCCTACTTGTATGGTTTACCAAAACTTGTCAAAATTATCAAAACTGGGCAAATCCTCTTGTCACTTCTTCTGGGAGGTGGATTTTCTACCTACAATCACCATAAGGACACTTAAATTTTCAAAATCCCCTTAACTATTGGGGTAAAAAAAGACTCAATTACTTGCATTTTCACAAACCCATTTTTTGTTAGGGTAAAAATAGAATCAATCATTACACTTTTCATAGTCATTGCATTTTTCCATGTCAAAAATCCCTTCATCTATTGGGGTAAAAATAGAATCATTCATTGCATTATCCATACATACACATTCAACATAATACATTTTATTCATCATTACACCTTCATTCAACATTTGCATATCAACACCATCAAATCCATCAACAATTGCATTTACATTAAAACATTTACCAAGTTCACACAAAATTTTAAGTTAAGCTTGTATATAGTGGTCTATTCTATCTCCTTAGCGATTGCAGTGATTGGTTGTTCATGCAATTTGGTAAGATGAATAAATCACCATAAGGACACTTATCCATCTTCATCATCCAATATCTCATTGTTAAAAAAACAAAACCACTTTTGGTCCCCCATATTTTGAGTGAGACTATGCCAAGATCAATTTTCTCAAGAACTATCATTAATGCCCTTTTCTATGGGGTTCCCAACATGGATAAATTTTGTTATTTTCTTTGTAATTACACCAGTCTCCAAGGATACAGGCCGACTAAAGTGATTGAGCAACTGTTTAGGAATTCCCTGTGGGAATTAGCTGCAATCATGAGTGGTTCCAAGGATAGACTATTTTTATTTTTTTTGCATTTGTATCTTTGCATTTCAATTATACCAAAAGGCACTTTCTTCAACAACATGGAATCACCGCAAATTTGGGACAAAAACATTTGATTATGATTTCCCATTATGGGATACGTCTTACATGATTGTGACATCTACACTTGGAAAAAATACCCTTTTTCTTTGTGGGGATAAAAATGGTATCCATTTACATCATTCATATCATCCGTATTTACATCATTCACTCACATTTACACCATACATTTGCACTTACACCATTCAATTACATTTTTCACCACACAATTATTTCAATTGGCTTGTGAGTCACATTCTTAACTCATTCGCCAATTGAGGGGGTAATCTAAACATTCAAATTCTTTTATCTTCAAGATCACCTTCACACTCCAAGGAAAGAAACTTACTTCTTCATCAGGCCAAACTAGGTGTCTCATATTTTTGCATCACATTGTGTTTTGTGGAATGCGATATAAAAAGGGGCATCTTTAGACACAAAAATCTAGCCACTTGTCATCCATTTGTGTCATCCAATCACAACCATCCATTATATATGTATTTGTTTAATATATATTTAAATATTAATATTTTATATATTATATTTAATAAATATATATGTATTTATATAAAACAATCTTAGCCCTCTGCCACATCTTAATCTCAGCCATCCATCCATCTCAATCCATACCTCTTGCCCAGATTTAATCTCCACCCTTCCTCATATTTTAATCTCGCTCACTCATTATGTGTCATAAAAATCCTAACATGTTCAAGGGAATATTAGAAAATAGGAGTTATTTTGACAAATCAAACCCCTAAGCTCTCCCTTAATCCTAAGTCCCTAATTTTTTTAAGTTTGAATTCTATCGACAAACATTCGTAAAGAATTCTTAGAAGGTCTAAAACCCTAAAAATATGCCCTAGCCATATCACCATTACTCTTGCACTCCATCATCACCCTCACATTGTTTGCATCCTCCACCGCATAACCCATGTAGAACTAGATCTAATTCTGTGATATCTTCTTCAATCCTCGAATGCCTTGGTGCATATACTGTCATAATAGAACATATTGATACATCTTCCACCATCACTTGGTACATCTACTACCATCATAGAACACCTCTAGGAATTTATTGTAGCATATCTGCACTCCCCTAACCCTTGAGCACCATTCGAGCATCCTTGTGACCATCATTGATCAAAGTATAAGCATAAATCTCAAAGTGACAAGGTAAATGATATTCTATGAATTTATTTTATATTCTTGCACTTTTATTCTTAGTTACATTCTACAAAATTTAGGTTTTAATTTTTTTTCATCTTTATGAGGGCCTCACACTATGGAGCCCTCACAAGTGCTTCTAAAATTTTTTGTTGTTTTTTTGATTGCAGGTACAAGATCATATTTCTAGAAGTTTTTGAAGCTAGGGTGGCCCTTTTAAGATACACAAGCCCACCTGCAACCTCATTTGGATCGAAGACAAGTGCAAAGACACCAACAATTATTTCAAACTAGGGTTTCAAAGAGCCCTAGTAACTGTAAATTTTTATCACAAAGGTATTGTAAAACCCCACATTAGGGCACATTGATTGTATTATTTTAAGATTTGCCCATATTAGTAAAATCTTATCTATATTGTGTAATATTCTATTATTTTTATGCTTTTGAGTATTTTATCTTGTGTATTTGTGTTTCTTGATTTTGGTTTACACATTGAAATAATAAAATCCTTTTACTTTCCTTGTAAGCATTGGAATCGCAAAAGTACATAGTCTAGGGTTTATTTGTTGCATTTCATTGTATTCTTGTAAATTTTTAATTTTTGTTGTAGTTCCTTTAGAAGGTACACTTAAACCAGATACTTGAGGTTTCCTAGGGCACTCCTTATAATGAATTTAAGGGCATATGTGGCCCAAGTAATTTCTTTAGTTAAGTGGTTGAGACTTCCACCTAATATTGCAAGAGGTTATTAGCCCAATGTATACATTTATTAAGTACTAAAATTAGGATCCGAACAATGATTTGACGATCATAAAGTAACTAAAGCTTTTGTAATGAAACATGACTCTAAAAAGTGCTCTAATATCAATTATTAAGAACCTCTTTTCTCATATGTATATATTATTAAACAATTTACAAAAATAAGAAAACCTTCTTCCACAATTAATGTTTACAATAAAATATCTACAAAAATAAACATAGATTTAGATATGCAAAATATACTGAAACCCTTGACGTAGGGCAACACCGTATAATTATTATTATTGGAATGAATCCACTCATTACTATTGTAGATACCAAAACCTAGTCACTTATCATCTACGCTTCATCAAATCTTAACCATCCATTATTTATTTATATATATATGTATATATAAATATAAATATTTTATATATTTATATTTATATAATATGTATATGTATGAATAAATCTCAACTACCCATCATGTTTTAATCTCAACCATTCATTTCACATGATCCATGCCACTTGTCCAATCTCAATCTTAACCATTCATTATGTTTTAATCTCGATCGTCTGTTGGTCTCATCAAACCCTAACATGTTTAAGGGTAAATTATAAAAGACCATTCAATTTTGTGAATGAGGGGTTAGAAAAATATGAGGATTATTGACTTTTGAGGTTGGAAAGACTTACATGCCGAAGCATTGATCATCCATTATCATTCCCTAAACCCTAACATTCTGCTAACATATCCCCTCCTTGCCACTACCACATCCACCATATCCATCGTTGAAACCTCTATGAACCAAATCTAGTTCTGCAAAACACCTCCCCACAACCCTTGAATGTTCCAAGTTTTTTTTAGAATTTTGTAGAGCATTTTTGGAATGCAAGGCATCCACAAAAATCCATGAATACTCTAGGGTGTTTCTTGTTAGACAGTTTGTAGTTGACAAACCCTCAAACATTTATGGGTGTTCACACATCACCGGATCGAATAAATAGGAACATAGATAAGGAAAATCAACATATTTCAATAAGGTATCAAGTATTATTGCTATACTTATGTTTTTTTTATTTCTATACTTTCATCAATAAATTTTTAGTCAAGGTTAGTATTCTCCATTCCTAGATTTTATTGGGCCTCACACTATGGAGGCCCTACATGTGTTACTAACATTGTTTTGGTTTGTTTGTATGCAGGTTATAAGAGGTATTTCTACATTTATGGTTGTTGTAGCTTTGAGTGGCCCCGCAGGGATACACAAGGCCACTCACATTTATTTTGAGGGAAGACAACCCAAAGACACCAAATATTCATTTAAATCAGGGTTTCAAACCCTATAATTGTAATCATTGTATCAAACACAAAATGTATTGTGTGATACCTGATATTAGGGCACACCAATGTTGTGATAGTGGAGATTTAGGCTCTCTAAAATCAACACAATAGCATTATTTCATTACATAATATTTCTTGTATTTGATATGTTGTTATTATCTTGGTGTTTGTCATTTTCACTTTACAACTATATCTCAATATGAGATAAAAAAACATACACTATTCTTCTCCCCCCATATGAGTCTCTTGCCTACATTTTATAAAACTCAACAACCTCTTTTTTCATCCATAGAAATTAGTACTAATTTGTAGAAATATTAGATTAAAATAGCCATAATAAATTATCCACACAAGAAAAATCATTGAAAAAAATACTCCACACAAGAATACTTGAAGGTACAAAATAAATGAATCAACCACATTTATTAATTTCTACAGGAGAAAATATGCAAATACCCTTGAGGTAGGGCAACACTCTACAATACTCCTTGGAAGGAAGCCACTCCACACTATAGCTCAATATGGGATCCAAACACATACAATCTTCTTCTCTCCTCATATGAGTCTCCTGCCTAGATTATATAATACTCAACTACATGCCACTATTGCTTATCCACACGTGAGATAAATTCATTTATTATATTATAATATTAAGTTTTTATCTTGGGTACCTAACATTCCATCCACCTTATAACAATTTTCATCCCTGAAACATAATAATAAAGAAAATATGATGTCTAAATGCTTCCCACCATGTTTGTTTGGAGCATTCCAAACATTGTGGAGCCATCTCCTATATTTTATAAAATAGTTTCCTCTATTTTTTGGCACCTTTTATTAAATGAGGATTTAATTAATATTTTATTAATTAAATATTTCTCAAATATTGGGTGGCCATATTTTAGGAAGATTTATTCATTTTTTAACTCCAAAAGTTGCTCCTTTGATCACTCCTAAAAAGCAAGATCTTTTTTAGTTGACTAGTCATAGTGGGAGTTGTAATGCATAAGTTGCTCCCAATAATTATCCTAAATTATCCTATGCACATGCACATGCTTTAATTTAGGAATTAAAGCATGCACATGCACATGCTTTATTTTTTGCTTTATTTTTTTAGCATATCCAATAAAGCATCTTGCATGATGCTCATAACTAGTTGATAATTTTAGGATATTCCAAGCCTTTTTGTGCATTGGAATTTTTTAATATTTTATATACCTTTTATTATATTCATTATTGTAATAGATATTCTAGAATACAAGTGAAGAGCTAAATACTTTCATATTTTTTCCATATTTCTCATACAATTGGTGTGTTGGAGCTCTTCTACAATTGTAGTTTTTTGATATGGCCATTGTATGTACACGATTTCTCTACTATTTGTGGTTTATTATATTTGTCCTTTGTAGTTATGATCATATTATGAATTTAGCCATTGATTGCTGATTTTTTAGTCTATGTTGTTGGTTCAATAATATATATATTCCAACCACCTTATTTTGTATTCAATCTCATAATATTTTGTGCAAGCTAGTAGAGGTTCCTTTGTCTCTTCTACATAGCATTAAAATCTTCATTTGGTATCAGAGCCAATATTTCTATTGGGTTAGAGAAATTTTATTGTTATCATGGCACAAAATGTGGCTAGAATTTTTCCTCTTTAGATCCCATGTTTAAGGGTAAAAAACTTAAATATTGGAGTATTTGCATGAAGAATTTTTTGATTTCAAAATATTTGTGGAGTTTTATCTTACAGGGATACACTCAACCAACAGATGAATTATATTTTAATGTTCTTACTTCTAATGAAATGAAGGAGCTAATAAATAATATGAAGAAGGATGCAAAAGCTATTTTTGCAATTCAAAGTGGGATAGATGTTTCTATATTTCCCAATATTGTTGAATATTCATAATCAAAAGTTGCATGAGATACACTAGAAAGTTCCTATAAAGGATATTCTAAGGTGAGAATAGTTCAAATTGAAATCTTAAGGAGGAAATTTTAATCCTTATGCATGAGTGAAAGTGAATCCATTGATTTTTTATCACTAGAGTTTAGAATGTTGTAAATTCTCTTCATTCACATGGAAATATTCTTGATGATACAAGAATAGTTGAGAAGGTGTTGAGAAGCCTTTCTAAGAGATGGTCTATTAGTGATTGCAAGCTAGTTAGCACTCCAATAGTTGTGGGATGTAAGTTGATTAAGGAGGATTCTACTTCTTGTGGGTGGATTTCATGCACCTACTGACTCATGGAGATGAGAAAGGTGGAAATTTACCCTAAAAGTGGCCATGTTTTAAAGTGGGTGGTAGGATCATCCCTAGCTTTGGGCCGATCCCAAAATTCCATCGAAGGAAAGGTGAAGGGAAACATTAGGTGAAGGATCGGGTTGTTCCCAATTTTTATATTCTCCCAAAGACCCACCCTCTAAGAGTATCATGTTGGGTGGAAGCATGGGTGTGCAACAAGTTGTGGGTGATCCCAAAGCCCCACCATCAAACTGAGTAGAGATTCAAGTAACCAGTAGGTGGTGGAGATGTGCCAAAATACTACCCAAATTAAAATGAATAATGAGACTAAGTGGGGAAGTGGGATGAAGCAGACTCTCTACTTGGTCCTAAAACCCCATTGTATGGGAGGTAAAAATAGAGTCTAGTAGAGAAATTGGTTGAGGTCAGACTCCATGTGTAGCCCAAAGGCCCGATGTGCTAGTAGGAGAAGATCACAAGTTTGTAAAGGAATTCAAAAGGTGAGTTTACCACCAATAATAGAAGAGCACTCTGTCCAAGGTAAAAATTGATGAGTAAATTTAATGCTTGGAAAAGAGGAACTTCATGAGCCATTGATATGTAGAAAATTAAAGATACAATATCTAGGTAGGTTGCAAAAAAAAAACATATCCCTACTACTTTACCCCTAGTGTAGGTATGAATATTAATGGTGACTGGACTGTCAACTTCAATGGAAAATAAAGAAATTGAATGGATGTATCCATGGAAACCAACCCAAGTACCACAAAAGTGTTCCATAAATGGAAGTATGGTGGTAGAGGAAGTGTGCAATCCTACTTCACTCTAACGTAACCACCCTCCATTAATGAGGTTTTAATTTGCTTCTAGCAATATTATTTTCTTGTGGGATATATATGTATGTTTGTAATACATTTCAAAAGGTTGGCTCTTTAGATATTACAACTTGCATGTAAGATTTAAAAAAATCAAAATACAATTTGGATTGTTGTCTGGTCTTCGAAGATTTCTCATGTATGTATGCTTGTTTAATTTTTTATTTTTGTTAAATGTTGAGCCCTTTACCTAGAAAATACACATCAAAGTAAAAAATATCGAAAGGGCCTAACCCCTTTGGTCAAATTTCAAAATAAAAGGCTCCAAAGGAACCAAAATCCTTTGGTCACACTCACATCACATCATAAACAAATCAATTTCTAGGTTTAAAATGTTGCATCCTTTTGTCAAAGGTTGAGCCCTTTGCCTCACATACACACATTAAATTCAAAATGCTCCAAAGGAACATAAATACTTTGATCACATACACATCACATCATCAACAAGTCAATTGTTAGGTTCAAAAGGTTGCATCATTTTGTCAAAGGTTGAGCCCTTTGCCTCACATACACACATCAAATTCAAAGGGCTCCAAAGAACCAAGTTCCTTTGGTCACAATCACATCACATCATTAAAAATTCAATTGCTAGGTTCAAAAGGTTGCATCCTTTTGTCAAAGGTTGAGCCCTTTGCCTCACATACACACATAAAATTCAAAAATCTCCAAAGTGCCTAACCCCTTTGGTCATATTCCAATTCAAAATGCTCCAAAGGAAGAAAAATACTTTGGTCACATACACATCACATCTTTAACAAGTCAATTGCTAGTTTCAAAAGGTTGCATCCATTTGTCAAAGGTTGAGCCATTTGCCTTGCATACACACATAAAATTCAAAGGCTCCAAAGGAACCAAATTTATTTGGTCACAATCACATCACATCATCAACAAGTCAAATGCTAAGTTCAAAAGGTTGCATCCTTTTATCAAATATTGAGCCATTTTCCTCACATACACACATCAAATCCAAAAAATATCCAAAGGTAACCCCTTTGGTCACATTTCAATTCAAGAGTCTCCAAAGAAACCAAAATCCTTTGGTCACATACACATCACATCTTCAACAAGTCAATTGCTAGGTTTAAAAGTTGCATCTTTTTATCAAATATTGAACCATTTACCTCACATACACACATCAAAGTCAAAAGGCTCCAAAGGAACTAAACTCCTCTGGTCACATACACATCACATTATCAACAAGTTAATTTATAGGTTCAAAATATTACATCCTTTTGTTAAAGGTTGTGTCCTTTGCCTCGCATACACACATCAAATTCAAAAGGTTCTAAAGGAACCAAACTCCTTTGGTCACATACACATCACATCATCAACAAGTCAATTGCTATGTTCAAAAGGTTGCATCCTTTTATAAAAGGTTGAGCCCTTTGCCTTGCATAGATACATAAAATTCAAAAGGCTCCAAAGGAACCGAATTCCTTTGGTCACATTTCAGTCCAAAAAAAATCTCCAGAGGGCCTAACCTCTTTGGTCAAGCAATCCTCAAAGTGAACCTCTTATTTAGTGGTTTATCTTAGTCACCTAGCGATTGCAGTGACTGGTTATCCATGTAATTTTGTAGGATGGGTAGATCACCATAAGGACACTTACATATTCATAAAAACCCTTCATCTATTGGGGAAAAATTAGAATCAATCATCTACATTTAAAAAAAAACCTTTTCTATTAGGGAAAAAATAGAACCAATCATCTGCATATTTAAAAACCCCTTTTTTGTTAGGGCAGAAGTAGAATCAATCATACACATGTCAAAAATCCCTTATCTATTGGGAAAAAACATAATCAATCACTTACATTTTTACAAAACCCTTCTTTGTTGAGGCAAAAACAAACTCAATCACTTACATTTTTACAAACCCCTTCTCTGTTGGGGCGAAAATAGACTCATTCACTTTCATTTTCAAAAACCCCTCATATGTTGGGGAAAAATTATAATCAATCATCTGCATTTTCAAAAATACCTTTTCTTTCGGGAAAAAATAAAATAAATCATCCGCATTTTCAAAAACCCCTTTTCTTTTGGGGTAAAAACAGAATCAATCATCCGCATTTTCAAAAACCCCTTTTCTATTGGGGCAAAAACAAAATCAATCATTGCATTTTTTATAGTCATTGCATTTTATCATGTTAAAAACCCCTTCATCTGCTAGGGCAAAAATAGAATTAATCATTGCACTTTTCACATATATTGCATTTTTCCATGTCAAAAACCCCTTCATCTATTGGGGCAAAAAAAAATTATTCATTGCATTATCCATACATTCTCAATCAACATCATCAATTTCATTCATCATTACACCTTCATTCAATATTTCTCAAGTACATTCGTAAGTATAAGTGAAACTTGTATTTAGTGGGTTATCCTAGTCACATGGCGATTATAGTGATTGGTTATCCATGCAATTCAGTAGGATGGATAGATCACCATAAGGAAACTTAAATTTTCACAAACCCCTTCTTTGTTGGGGAAAAAATAGACTCAATCACTTGCATTTTCACAAACCCCTTTTCTATTGGGGCAAAAACAAAATCAATCATTAAACTTTTCACAGTCATTGCATTTTCCCATGTCAAAAACCCCTTCATCTATTGGGGTAAAAATGGAATCATTCATTACATTATCCAAACATCTGCATTCAAAATCATCCATTTCATTAATCATTACACCTTCATTCAACATTTGTATTTCAAAACCATCAAACCCATCAACAATTGCATTTACATTCAAAAATTTGCCAAGTTCACACACAATTTCAAGTGAACATCGTATATAGTGGTCTATTCTATCTCCTTGGTAATTTCAGTGATTGGTTGTCCATGCAATTCGGTAAGATGAATAAATCATCATAATGACACTTAGCCATCTTCATCATCCAATATCTCATTGTTCAAAAACAAAATCACTTTTGGTCCCTCATATTTTGAGTGACTATGCCAAGACCAATTTGCTCAATAGATGTCATTGATGCCATTTTATTTGGGGTTCCCAACATGGATAAATTTCATCATTTTATTTGCAATTACACCAGTCTTTAAGGATACACACTGGGTAAAGTGATTGCACAACCGTTTAGGTGGGAATTAGCTGCAATCATGAGTGGTCCTAAGGATAGACTATTTTTCTTTTTTCTACATTTGCATCTTTGGATTTCAATGACACCAAAAGCCACTTTCTTCAACAACATGGAATCACCCCAAACTTGGGGTAACAACATTTGATTATGATTTCCCACAATGGGATACATATTACATGATCATGACATCTACACTTGACAAAAACACCATTTTTTTTCTGTTAGGGAAAAAATGGTATCCATTTACATCATTCATATCATCCACATTTACATCATTCACTCACATTTACACCATACATTTGCACTTACACCATTCAATTACATTTTCACCGCACAATTCTATCAATTGGCTTGTGAGTCACATTATTCACTTATTCACAAATTAAGGGGGTAATATACACATTCAAATTATTTCATCTTCAAGATCACCTTTGAACTCCAAGGAAAGAAACTTGCTTCTTCATTAGGCCAAACTAGGTATCTCGTATTTTTGTACCACATTGTGTTTCATGCAATGTAGTACAAAAAGGGGCATCTATAGACACCAAAATCTAGTCACTTGTCATACATTCGTGTCCTCCAATCACAACCATCCATTATATATATGTATTTGTTTAATATATATTTAAATATTAATATTTTATAAATTATATTTATATATAATAAATATATATGTGTTTATATAAATAAATCTTAGCCCTTCACCATACCTTAATATTAGCCATCCATCCATATCAATCCATGCCACTTACCTAGATTTAATCTCCACCCTTCCTCATATTTTAATATCGACCACTCATTATGTATCATCGAAACCCTAACATGTTTAAGGGAATATTATAAAAGAGGAGTCATTTTGATGAATCAAACCCCTAAGCTCTCCCTTAATCCTAAGTCCCTAATTTTTCTAGGTTTGAATTATGTTGACAAACATTCACAAAGAATTCTCAAAATGTCTAAACCCCTAACAATATGCCCTAGCCATCTCACCATTACTCTTACCCTCCATCATCACCCTCGCATTGTTCACTTTCACCACCACATAATCCATGAATAACTAGATGGTTCTATGACATCTTCTTCAGCCCTCGAACACCCTGGTGCATCTGTTGTCATCACAAAATACCCTAGTGTATATTTTACCATCACAAAATGCCTTGGTGCGTCTGCTTCCATCATAGAGCACCTTTGGGTATTTCCTATAGCTGATATACACTCCCCTAACCCTCGAGCATTGTTCGAGCATCCCCACGACCATCACTAATTGAAGTAGAAGCAAAAATCTCAATGTGACAAGGTAAATGATATTATTTACATTTATTTTATATTCCTCCACTTTTTTTCTCAGTTACATTATGCAATATTTAGGGTTTAGTTGTTTTTTTATCTTTCTAAGGGTCTAACACTATGGAGCCCTCATAGGTGCTTCTAATCTCTTTTGTTTTTTTTTATTGTAGGTACAAGATCATATTTCTAGAAGTTTTTGAAGCTAGGGTGGCCCTTTTAGGATACACAAGCCCACCCGCAACCTCATTTGGATCGAAGACAAGTGCAAAGACACCAACTATTATTTTGAACTAGGGTTTCGAATAACCCTAGTAACTGTAAATTTGTATCACAAAGGTATTGTAAAACCCCACATTGGGGCACATTGATTGTATTATTTTGAGATTCACTTGCATTAATAAAATCTTATCTATATTGTGCAATATTGTGTTATTTTTGTGCTTTTGAGTATTTTATCTTGTGTATTGGTGTTGCTTGATTTTAGTTTACACATTGAAATAATAAAACCCTTTTACTTTCCTTGTAAGCACTGGAATCATAAAAGCACATAGTCTAGGGTTTGTTTCTTGCATTTCATTGTATTTTTGCATATTTTTAATTTTTTTTGTAGAACTTCCTTTAGAATGCATACTTAAACCAATTACTTGAGGGTTACGAGGGCACTCCTTATAATGAGTTTTAGGGCATATGTGGCCCAAATAATTTCTCTAGTTAAGTGGTCGAGACTTCTACCTAATATTACAAGAGGTTATTAGCCCAATGTATACATTTATTTAGTACTAAAATTAGGATCCAAACAATGACTTGCCGATTATAAAATAACTAAATATTTTCCAACAAAACATGACTCTAAAAAGTGCTCTAATACCAATTATTAAGAACCTCTTTTCTCATCCATAGAAATTAGTAACCAATTTACAAAAATATTAAAACATTCTTCCACAATTAAGATTTACAGTAAAATATCCACAAAAATAAACATAGATTTAGATATTCAAAATATAGCTCAAAACCTTGAGGTAGGGCAACACCGTATAATTCTCCTTATTGGAAGGAATCCACTCATCGATATTGTAGACACCAAAACCTAGCCACTTATCATCTAATCTTCATACAATCCTAACCATATATTATTTATTTATATATATGTATATTTATATATATAAATATAAATATTTTATATATTTATATTTATATATTTTATAATATATATATATATATATATATATATATATATATATATATATATATATATATATATATATATATATATATATGAATTAATCTCAAATGCCCATCACGTTTTAGTCTTGACCATTCATTCAACATGATCCATGCCACTTATTAAATATCAATATTAGCCCTTAATTATATTTTAATCTCGATCGCTTATTGGTGTCATCAAAACCCTAAATGCTTAAGGGAAAATTATAAAATATCATTCACTTTTGTGAATGAGGGGTTAGAAAAATATGAGGGTTGTTGAATTTTGAGGTTGGAAATCCTTACACACTGAAGCATTGATCATCCATCATCATTTCCTAAACCCTAGCATTCTGCTAACATATCCCCCCTTGCCACTACCACATCTGCCATATCCACCATCGAAATCTCTGTGAACTAGATCTAGTTCTGCAGAACACCTCCCTATAACCCTTGAACGCTCCAAGTTTTTTGTAGAATGTTGTAGAGCATTTTTAGAGTTTTGTAGGGCATATACAACCATATTTGAAAGCTCTAGGGTGTTTCTTGTTAGCTATTTTATAGTTGACAAACCCTCAAATATTTGCGGGCATTCATGCATCACTAGATCGAGGAAATATGAGCATAGATCAGGAAACTCAGTTTGTTATGATAAGGTATTAGGTATTATTGTTGTAATTATGCTTTTTGTATTTATGTGCTTTCATAAGAAAACAGTTTAGCTAGGGTTAGTATTCTCCATTCCTAGATTTTAGTGGGTCTTATACTGTGGAGGCCCTATAGGTGTTACTAACTTTGTTTTGGTTTGTTTGTTTGTAGGTTACAGGATGTTTTTCTACATTTATGGTTGTTGTAGCTTTGAATGACCCCATAGGGATACAAAACCCCACTCACACTTGTTTAAAGGGAAGATTATCCAAAGACACCAAATATTCATTTGAACGAGGGTTTCAAACCCTTTGATTGTAATAATTGTATCAAACACGAAATGTATTATGTGATCCCTAATATTAGGACACACCAATGTTGTAATAGTGGAGATTCAGGCTCCCTAAAATCAACACAATAGCATTATTTCATTGCATAATATTTCTTGTATTTGATATGTTGTTATTATCTTGGTGTTTGTCATTTTCGCTTTACAACTATATCTCAATATGAGATAAAAAACATACGATATTATTCTCCCCCCATATGAGCCTCTTGCCTACATTATATAATACTCAACAACCTCTTTTTTCATCCATAGAAATTAGTACTAATTTGTAGAACAGAAGAGAGGTTAATGGCAATTGGTGTTTCTCACCAGTAGTCTAGATTGCACAGTGAGAATAGAGCAATTAGAACACTAGCATGAACCTTAAACTTATAGTTCCCTCAAGCATACAGATAATAGAATCAAGGTAAACAACCTAACATAATCTCAACAATTACAGATTTACAATTATATTAAATAAATCCTTAAGCGAGATGAAAATAGAAGAAGGTACACTTATCAAAGTCTGGAAAACATTAGGCTCCTGGCCATGCTGTTTCAATAAATGATGTCACACCAGCCTCAAGTACAGAAGAAATTATTCAAAATAAAATTTGTTAAAAATTGCTAGAAGTCTTTATTTCCAAATTTTCACATCATTCGATTACATTTTATGGGAGTATTTATAGATTCAGGACATGCCCTGATTTTTCATAAAATATCTTCTCCCAAGAAATTAAAAATAATTTAAAATCCCACCGCTGAGGCATTACAATATAAAAGCATTTTTAAATAGAGTTCTGATCAACCCCAATCACTCCTAAAATCTGCCTGGGTATCTTACCATAAATGGAGAAGATAAGATCTGATTTTATCTTCATCAAATGGATACTACATGCAAGTGTATCTTCACATTTTGGTAAGTTGTCAAAGCATCTCATTAATTCCTCCTCTACAAAATCCAGATGAATCACTGACTTCCCGGGCCTTCTATCCTCGCACAATCCCTTTTGCTTGATTTATGTTGAAATTCTTTCTTTCGCCATTAATTTTACCATTAAATGCATCCATCGCAAAAATTAAAAAGGGCAAATGTTAGAACATTAGTTTTAAAATTAAATTTAATTAATTTAATTTTTCCTAAGGTTCAAGCTTTAAATTTTAGTTTTTAATTTTTTTATTACTTTTCCAAAGTTTACCGCAAAATACTTTTTAGGGCTGAGATTTTAATTAATTTTTTATTATTATTTTAATCCCTAGGGTTTGAAATTTTTATATCATTTATTTTTCTATCTCCCTAAGAAAGTCGTGAAATTATGGCAAGTCGCAAAAATCAGACAAGTCGCAAAATCTTGACATTTTTAATTTTCTTCTTTCTTCCTTGGAAATGTGGCGATAGAGCTACATTTTTCATTTATTCTCTTCCTCCCTTGGAAATGTCACGATAGCGCTACATTTTTCATTTATTTCTCTCTTCCTTGGAAATGTCGTGCTACATTTTTCATTTCTTCTCTTCCAACCTTGGAAATATCGCTACATTTTTTATTTCTTTCTTTCTCTTCCTTGGAAATGTAGCAATAGCACTACATTTTTCATTTATTTCTTTATCTTCCTTGGAAATGTCATGATAGTGCTATATTTTTCATTTCTTCTCTTCCAACCTTGGAAATGTCGCGGTAGCACTACATTTTTCATTTATTTCTTTCTCTTCCTTGGAAATGTCACGATAGTGCTATATATTTCATTTCTTCTCTTCCAACCTTGGAAATGTCGTAGTAGTGCTATATTTTTTATTTCTTTCTTTCTCTTCCTTGGAAATGTCACGATAGCACTACATTTTTCATTTCTTCTCTTCCAACCTTGGAAATGTCGTGATAGTGCTACATTTTTCATTTCTTCTCTTCCAACCTTGGAAATGTCACGGTAGCACTACATTTTTCATTTCTTCTCTTCCAACCTTGGAAATTTCATGGTAGCACTACATTTTTCATTTCTTTCTTTCTCTTCCTTGGAAATTTTGCGATAGTGCTACATTTTTCATTGAAGCCCCTGTTCTTCCAACACTTAGAAATTTTTTTAGAATTTATACATTGACTAATTTGCTAGGCAATTTGTAAAATTTCCAAAAAATCAAACATGGATTACAATGACCCCACACTTTAGGTTTTGGCACTTTAAAGGTTTTTGAAGGATCCTCCATTCTCAGAAATTACTTTCAGATACTAGAAAATGAATTTTAATTTCCTGAAAGTGTGAAATTTGAAAGTGCTTAGAATTGAACAAAAAAATTTAGGCATTCAAACGAGCCAAATGGGTATCTGAATCTATAGAAACAACTTGAAAATTCACTATGTATCATAATATATCACATTAATAAATTTACTAGCTGGAAATAGAAACTGCTATTTCTAGAAGGTGAATCATACCTAAAACCCTAAAAATTTGGTACCATTGGAAAGGTGAGCTCGAGATATTTCACCCAAAATTTGAATCACTCAAAATGGATTTCGATGGCATAAAATATAGCATTTCCAAGATTGAAGTAAACATTAGGGCAAAATGAAAAATTTCAAAGAACTTTAGAAGTTAATTTTAAATCTTTCAGACCTTAGGAAACTATTGAAAATCAAAATTTTTGAAACACTTAACCAGAAATAATACCATTGAAGCATAAATATTCAAAATAAATTAATTAAAAACAATGCACCAGGTAAGCAATTTTTGCACCTTGATGCAGGTAAAATTTAAGGTTTTGATGCAAATGAAACTTGGATTAAAAAAAAAAGAAAACTATAAGAGGGTCCCCTTGAAAACAAAAATTAAATATTTCAAAGGAATCAAAATTTTATTTTTATTGGGGGTGTGTTGCTTCTCAACAAATGGCGATGTTTGCAGGGAAATAGTAGCACTATTTAGAACCCATAATTCTAGTTTCAAAATGATCTAAACCATGTATCCTAACTTGCCATAAAATTTTTCAAAATATTTTAATTATTATCTGCCAGTCCATTTAAATTTCCCAAGGACATACTAGGTTGAATCACTCAAGAAAAACTTTAGTGTGTGATTGCAGTGCATAAATTATTCCTCTTAAGAGGACCATGGCTTAGAATTTCTACTTAGGATTAACCTGATTGCTTGGGCTACAAAATTTTATTTAAGTAGAGCTCTATTGCTAGTTTAGCCTTTTATAGCCCCGATAGAGTTACTCTTAACTTTATTTTTAAGACCTTGGTTCATAGCCATGGAGTATCTATAGCTCTAGTAAACATGTCTACGATTTCTCTTTGAGGAATCTTGACTATCTCCATTTTATTATGGAATTCATTTTTTTTTTGGAAATTTTTTTCTCTCCCTTTTTTTTGATAAAGACTAGATAGCCGAGAAGCCTCACTAATGGTTTGAAAATTGCATTTTCCTTGACATTTCATTCACCAAATAGTTGATCAACTAACTATTTCAGATTTTAGACACCAATAGCCTCTTAAGAGTTATTAAAATGATATTTGTGAATCAGAGTTCTCATATCATGACCAACTTTTCTTAGATCCCCTAGGAGTTATCCAACTAAACAACATAATAATTCTTTTATGATTTAAATAATTACAAAAGGTAAGGTATAGAGTTTAAACTATCTCTCTACTATCAATCCAGATAGTAAACGTTACCACTCTCTCCCTACTTAGAACATCCTTTATCAAATCACCCTTCTTTGATTCTTGAAACCAAGAGAAAAAACCCACTAGAAGAAAGAAAAGGAAAACAAAGAAAACTAGGAGAAACTAACTTAAATCTGAAAAAAAAAACTAAAAAAAAGCACATACACTCTTTTTTTATATACATATGTACAAAGGTCCCTTAAATTACTCAAACGATGTAGCATATGGAACAACCGAGAAGTAATATTTTAGATATTGACCATTGACAAGCAAGTTCAAAAAATTACCTTCTAGGTTGTGTAGACAAAATGCATTATTACACAAAATTTTTGCAATTTGGTATGGACCTATCTATAGAGGTTGTAGCTTAGTGTGCTTACCTTTCTTCTCATGGAATTTTTCCCACAGAAGCACAAATTCTGTAAGTCTGAAGGCTTTTACTTTTGCTCTTTTATCAAACCAATGCTTGAATGTCTCTTGATGTCGACTAAAATACTCCAAAGGCTGAAGTCATTCATCGTGCAAATTAATTAAGTCTAACACATGAGCTTTTGCATCTGCATGATCATTAAAATAATCCAAGACAAACTGGTATATGGGTAATTTTAAAGAAATAGGAACTATAGGTTGAGTACCATACAATAAAGTAAATGGTGAAGTTTTAAGAGCTTCTTTGTGTCTTATCCTGTCAGTCCAAAGTGCATACTTCAGTAATGTATACCATTATCTGGGTTTGTCTACAATAAAATTATTAATGGTATTTATCAAATTATTATTCGTGGAATCAACTAGTTCATTTCCTTGGAGATAATAGTTAGATGAAAATTTCATGACTATCCCTTTTTGGTATACCCACTTTGCAAATTCTAATGACTGAAATGTTGGCCCATTAGAAAAAACTAAATTTAAAGGAACCCCAAACATGGTTATGATATTTGAACCCAAAAACTCAATAACTTCATGAGTTGTGATCCTCATTGTGGTTGTAGCTTCAACCCATCTCATATAGTAATTAGTGGTATTTAATACATACTTGTACCCTTATAATGAATTTAGGTTCATAACTCCTACAAAATAAAGTCCCCACTGCGTGAAAGGTTTATCTATTATAATAGGCTACAATGGTAGAGCTCGGTTAACTTGCTTGGCTATAAATATTTGATACTGATGACAAGTTCTAACATGCAAATGTGCATATTTAAACAATGTAGGCTAGTAGTCTGCTTTTAATATTCTATGTGCAATAGCTGAACCTGAAGGGTGCCCTACCCCTAAATTTTCATGAAAATTGAACATCACTTCATCCACCTCATCTTGAGAAATGCATCTTAAGAATACACCAGCATAATTCTCTCAATATATTTTACCACCTTTGAGTAGAAAATGGGCTCTTCTTTGAGTTTTGTTCAGGTGAGGTGGGAAATTCCTGATTTTTAGCAAATGGATAATATCCCCATGCCAATCATCCAATCTGGAGTGCAACTGGTTAATTTCTTCCTTTGTAGGTATTTCAATGATATGTTGGAATAGACCAAGACCTCTAATTAATTTAGTAGGTATAATTTATAAGTCAAATTCTTGTAATTTTATGGCCCAATTTCCCCTTAGTTTACCTAATTCATTTTGACTTAATAAATATTTAACATCCGGATCAGGGACTATGGCATGGACTTTGCTCCTTAGAATGTAATGCCTAAACTGTTTAACTACTTTCACTAAGGCATAGGCTTGCTTATTCAAATGAGATTACTTCAACTCAACATCCTTTATATTGGTACTTTTGAAGGCAATGGGGTGCTCCCATGTTTCCCTCCATTGAGTTAAAACTGCAACAAGTGTATGTTCAGAAGCAAAAGAGTATAGGTAAAAATCTGCACTAAAATATGGACTTACCAGAACTAGGGCTTGTTGGATAGCATATTTAATCTCTTGAAATGACACCTTGGCTTCTATTGGCCAAAAATTTTGAGCCGTCTCATTGAACATATCATTGAGTGGTTTGACTATTTCAGCAAAGTAAAAAATGAACTTCCTAACAAAGTTAATCTTCCCAAAAAATGATTTTAACTCTTTTTTAGAGTTGGAAAAGGGTATCTTTGATATGGCCTCAGCTCTCTCAGGGTCCACAAAAATACCGTCTTTGGTGATTAATTGACCAAGGAGTTTTCCTTCAATTACACTAAAAACACATTTCTTTGGATTCAAAGAAATGCTAAATTATCTATATTTGTCAAAAATAGACTCCAAGTGTTTGACACGATCAAATCGATATTTAGAAAATAATATCAAGTCATCCATGTATACCACAATACACTTGCCCATGAGACCTTTGAACGTATGATTTATTACATGTTGGAAGGTGGATCCAACATTTATCAATCCTAATGGCATTCTCTTGTAGGCGAAGGTGCCCCATTTGGTTGTGAAGGTAGTCTTCATTCGATCTTCTCTTTCCACCAATATTTGGTTGTACCCAAAAAATCCATCCAAGAAGAACATCATCTCTAAAGAATTCACAATATGTAGCACATAATACATGGAAGGTAAAGGATAATTATCCTTTTTAGAAGCCTTATTTAGATCTCTAAAATCTACGTACAAACGGAATTCCCCATTCTTCTTTCTAACTAACACTAAATTAGCTACCCAGGTAGAATGCTTGATAGGAAAAATAATGGCAGCACCCAACAATTTTTTTAACTCTTTCAAAATTAGAGGTTCCAACAAGGCATTAACATGAATTTATTTCTGTTGGAAGGGTTTACAAAAATATTTTAGGGGTATAATATATGTGTACACTTTCAAACCAAAAATATTTAGGTCTTTCTAAGACCAGGCCATAACATCCTTGGACCTATGCAACAACTATGTGAGACATCTTTTAATCACAGGGTCACATGCCTTAGCCAATTGAACGTGCTTGGGATCCCCTTCAGCTCCTAGATTCAGTTTTTCAATCTCATTCCTTGTCATGTTCACAGAACTTCTAGAATTTATCCTTTGTTTAATTTTATCATTGTCAAACAACCTCTCAAGTTCTACCATTCCATTTATAATCCTATTGTTTTTTAGCCTCAGTATTCCCCTATCATCATCAAAATATTCAAGCATAGTATCCCTTTGACCATCATCAATTTGGTTTTTCCAAATGCATTTGTATTTTGTAAGAAATTTATAATTTGATGGTCATCAAAAAATACTTGAAATGTATCTACATTATCCAGAACAGAAGGGCTAGGAATTAATTCCACTAAAAATATTTCCCTTTTAAGTTCCTCCAAGGGCTTTAGATTGGTAGATGATGAAGCCAACATATATGTAGGTGAATTTTATTCCCTGGGAATATGCATCATATTGAAAGCATTAAAATCCTCCATGAGATCCCAAGCTCGATGTTTGTATATTTTCAGGTAAGAAGCCTTGCACTAAAACTTGCCTTTAACCTGATTGGCTACCAACTTAGAGTTCGTAAAAACTTGGATATTTTTCATATTTTTATCTAAATCAAATTTCAACCATAATATTAGTGCCTCATATTCAGTAAAATTATTGGTACAAGGCAACTGCAAGTAGTAAGACATAAAATATATTTGGTTATGAGGCCCTTTGAGAACAAACCCCATACTAGAGCCTTGATTGGATTTAGCTCCATCAACATGAAGTATCCAAAAATTATTATCATGATCAGTTAAAGCCTTAACTGGTTTCACCTTTTATGCAGTTATCAAATTATAAACCCCCACATTTGTATTATTAAAATTAATAGTCTCATTCTTGAAATTGTGTTCGGTTATCATGAGCTTATACTGAGGTTCCTTATCAATTCTTAATTGATTTGCTACACCTTTCCAGGGTAACCACATGTGTGAAAAATTTGTGGTCAAATGCCCATTCATATATTTTAACTAGTCTCTACTTAGAAGTATTCCATATCCCATAGTATTTACCACCTGAATATCAATTTTGTGTTGTACTCTTAGATCAGATACTAATTGGATGTGTATATCTTGAAGTTCATCTATTACCTTGATCTCAGTTTTATCCAGTTGAATGAATCTCCTCTCAGACTTCACAAGAGTTAATCTCAATTATTGGCATATGGCTAGAGGTATGACATTGGTTGAAGCACCAGAGTTCACTAGACATTTATGTAAGTTTTTTCCAAATATACATACTGTCAATAGGAAAGGTGAAACTTCAGTATTTTCCTTGTAGATGGTCACATTGGCATTTACCATTTTCTTCCCCTTTTTTGAAGGTTTAGTAGAGGAATCAAAATAAGTTTTAATCAAATTATCTCTTTGTTCAGTGATCTAAGCTAGCTCGTGAAGGGTAATGTTAGCCTTGATTTTCTTCATGTCCTCCACTATATTATACCCTCTATTGAGTGGAGCAACAAATCCATCCTGCGCTTTTGGATCTCCTCATTAGGTGGAGGTGGATTATTTTTTGGAGAAGGATTAGGAAAAATACTATGAGAGTTACTGGGAGGTGTAGATATAGTGTTGGGCTCCAGATTTCTATTTCTGAGATTGTAATTATCTCTTATATACTATTTAAAATCTTGCACTTCATCCATAGGTACTTTTGTAATATTTTCAAAATCATACGAGAAAGTTAATGAATCCAACACCATAGTTGTACTATGTTTGAATGAACTAGCACCATAAACATTTTTTATTTTCAAGAAAAATGAATTCACCAAACAAAGCTTCAAAAGTATTACAAAATTCTAGGTAATCTAGTTCTCCATGTTGAGATGTTCCATGAATCCTACACCAATTAGGTAAAGCCAAGTCACAAATGTTCAATTCAGGCCCTTTTCCTTTGTTATAATCCTAATTAGGTTCATACAGAGGTCTAGAAATCTCATGACCAAATGTAGCATCTACACGAGCATCAATATTGAGCAACATAAATGTATCCTTTAGTGTTGCCTTGTTAAGGTCCCTAAAATCTGTATAGTTACGAATTATTCCATCAGGTTTTTCTATAGATACCATGTTTGATACCCATTTCATATAGTCAATGGGAATAATTAATTCTACATCCAATAGTTTTTGAAATTCATATTTTACCATCAGAGCGATGGTAAAATACCAGTCAAGCAGAAACTTAGGAAGATGCTTCCAACCATCTCTCTAATGGTAAAATATGAATTTAAAAAACTATTGGATGTAGAATTAATTATTCACATTGACTATCTGAAATGGGTATCAAACATGGTATCTATAGGAAAACCTAATGGAAGAATCCGTAACTATACATATTTTAGGGACCTTAACAAGACAACACTAAAGGATACATTTATGTTGCTTACTATTGATGCTCTTGTAGACGCTATAGTTGGTCATGAGATGTTATCTCTCATGGATGGATTTTTTAGCTATTGGTAAGGAAACCTATTTTAATTTTCTCCTATAGACACTTGCCTCTTGAAAATCAAGAAGTCGTTTGCCAATTTTTGGGCCATCTTTGTAACTTTCTCAACCATAGTTTTATCTGATTCTTTATCCATAGTTTGCACGTGCCTAGTGTGTGCCAAGGGTAATGAAATTTCCTTGGGTGGAGTTTGACATATTGGCAATAACATTTGATGTAGAATGGCATTCAACATTTGTGTATTTTGTGTAACAAAGGGTATTAAAGGACTTGTTGTGGTTGCTCCACAACATACCCAAAAATTGGGGACCCACATTTTTTGCATGTGTTCCAAGAAGACTGAAGTGGCCCATAGGCTAAAAATCAAGGAAAAAAGCAAAATATCACAAGGAGGAAAAGTGTTGCGATATCGTGACATGTTGCACTATCACGGCCAAAAAAGAAAAAGTGTCACGATATCATGACATGTTGCACCATCGCAGCCAAAAGACAAAAAGTGTCATGATATCGTGACATGTTGCACTGTCACGGCCAAGAAAGAAAAAGTGTCACAATATCGCGACATGTTGCACCATCGCAGCCAAAAAATAAAAAGTGTCACGATATCCCGACATGTTGCATCATCGCAGCCCAAAAAAGAAAAAATGTTGCGATATCATGACATGTTGCACCATCACGACCCAAAAAAGAAAAAGTGTTGCGATATCGTGACATGTTGCACCATCACGGCCCAAAAAGAAAAAGTGTCACGATATCGCGACATGTTGCATTTTCGTGACAAAACGAGGAAAGAAAGAACAAGAAAGAAAAGTGTCGCGATATCGCAACATGTTGCATTTTCGCGGCCAGAAGGAAAAAGTGTCATGATATTGCGAAATGTTGCATTTTCGTGATTCAAAGCAAAGAGACAAGCAGAGAAAGAAAAAGTGTCATGATATCGCGACATGTTGCATTTTTGCGATTCAAAATGGGCAGACAAGCAAAGAAAGAAAAAGTGTCGCGATATTGCGACATGTTGCATTTTCACGATTCAAAATGGGCAAACAAGCATAGAAAGAAAAAGTGTCACGATATCGCGACATGTTGCATTTTCGCGATTCAAAATGGGCAGACAAGCAGAGAAATAAAAAGTGTCGCGATATCGTGACATGTTACATTTTCGCGGCTAAAAGCAACAAAAGACGAAAGGGGCCAAAAGTGTCGCGATATCATGACATGTTACATTTTTGCGGCTAAAAGCAACAAAAGACAGAAGGGGCCAAAAGTGTCGCGATATCGCGACATGTTACATTTTTGCGGCTAAAAGCAACAAAATATGGAAGGGGCCAAAAGTGTCACGATATCACGACATGTTCCATTTTCATGATTCAAAGCAACCAAGGAGACAAAGGGGGCAAAAGTGTCGCAATATCGCGACATGTTTCATTTTCACCAAGGTAACGGACTTGCATAATGACGTGGACATAAGGATAAAATTCAGTGAATAAGGCAAGCATTACATAAGGAATCTTTAATGATTTAAAATCATTTAAGATGGTCATTACACATGGAGGGAAACAGAGGCAAAACCATGTGGAGAAATCGCAGCGAAGGGCCACAAAATGGAAAGCAAAGCACACGCATACAAGGAAGGTGAAATGAACAGTCAAGGAAGGTGAAACAAATAGCCATCGAAAAATGAAACGAACCGTCAGGGAAGGAAACAATGTTTTCACAAGTTTAAATATGCCATTCAAAGAGGCCAAAAAGGGTGGAAAACTACTGCAAGTAGTGTTGCAGGTTTGAAGGCGATAAGGCCATTCTGGACCTAGTTGGGCTGTTTTTCTTTCGTAGACTGGTTTTCTTTCTTCATGGACATGGGTTGGAAATTACGATGAGTAGAGTTGCAGACTTGAAGGCGATTAGGCCATTCTGGGTCTGTTTAAGCCATTTTTATTCCATGGACTGGTTCGGGAAAACCAGAAATTCTGCTATTGTAAAATGACACATTTTTAATGTAGAAGTGTTCAGAAATTTGCATCTTGTGGGCAAGAAAGAAGGATATTTTCTTTGCATGCTATAGATTTAATGTTTATTCTTTCATCTTTTCAGATTTTGAATTTATAGATAATGTTGATGCCATTTCTTTGGGTTACATTAGGCGAATATTTGAAATCTGAATTTTATTTCGTACCCTAGGAACCAACACTTAGCTTATCCGGATCGTGCTTATTTGCAGGTCCAATAGGTTAGGTTGCATGCACGGAGACCTCACATCTTCGATTTTGTCGAAATAGGATAGCATCATACTTAATGCATTTTATTTTCAGTTTCTGCATTTCATTTTTCATTTTCTGCATTTTATATTTTTCCAGAAGCTTTAACTTTTCAAGGCATTAAAATAAACATCTAAAAAATATCAAAATCCAAAAAACAATGAACAATCACTAAATTTTCATGGTGAAATAAATCAACATTGCCCCTTGTTTACAGTTACTTGCAATCACTAAGGTGTTCCAAGCATTCAAATTGAATATCTTATATTTGAGATTACTAATACATACATGCAAATGCTAATATAGCGAAGACCTTGGAGAAGTTGTTAGTTTAACTTATTTGCAAGAGGGGATTTGGAACCCAAATCCTAAAGGAGAGTGTACTTTCACAACGGGGTGAAAATACCACTCAACATATTGGCACTAGAAGGAGGGCAAAATTGTTTTATTTCAGAGTGATTTAAATGCTATAGGGATTTAAATTTTGAATATTTCATGCCCTATTGGTTATTATCTTTAGCCCTCTTTTAACAATACAACCTTGTAGTGTTAAAAGGAGGACATGAATTGCTATGCATTGTTCTAATGCTTTTGATTGTTTATACAAGAATAATGTGTCTTGATTTGATTTAAAAAAAAATTGACTAACGAGGTTGTCTCCATGCAATTACTATCATTCGATTTTAATGGATACACCTCTTGGTTGATTCTAACACGATTATTCATATGTTACATGTTTGATATTTGGTAGTCATTTCATGCTTATTTGTAAGGAATTATTTTTTCTAAAATGTATTTGTTTTCGGTATTATGCTCTTCACCTGCGCGTAATGCGATCTTGTGAATTAGAAAGCCTACAACACTAGGAGTATGCTCTTCACTTGCACATATGTGATCTGGTGAATCAGAAACTAACTTACATTTTTAGAATACTGCTTTGTTAGGGTTCCTTCTTTTATTTATGACTAAAAAATTGGTTTTGAAGTTATTATTTGAATTCCATTAATTGCAGGATTTTCTGTGTGTCACAAGTTTTCTTTGAGATACTGAGAGTTTCGTCAGGTTCTTGTAGGGTTATCATCATTGATTTTGAATCAAATGGCCCAACCTACACCAGCTCCTTGGTACAAAGACCATAATATTCCTTTGAATATTGGAGGGGATATTCACGATATCCCTAGGAATATAGAGATATTTTTGCCCAAATACAAATCGGATGGCCTAAGGACCGCAGAAGAACATATTCAGGCCTATAGGGATGTTTTGATAAGATTGCACATTCAACATGAATATGTGGCTTGTAGACTCTTCCCCATGATCCTAGACCAAGTGGCTTACGAATGGTATATTTGCTTACCTACTGGTTCCATTACGTCATGGACACAAATGGAGAATGCTTTTGTCAACCAGTTCAGGTCACCATTAGATCCCACAATAATCTATAACCAGTTCATTACATGCAAAAGAGGCTAGGATGAGCCAATCCAAACTTTTAATAAGATATTTTAGAAGTGCTATAATAGAGCAATTCGGCATTTTGCCATTGATCCTACAGTAGCTTTGCAAATATATTTTGGGGCATTGGATCCTATGATGACAATGTTTGCAAGGAAAAATCCTCAAGTTACCACTCTTGCTCTAGCCTATAATGAAGCTATGACCATTGAACAACAAATGACACCACAGGGTTATGGGTTTTCCTAGATGCCCATGGTAGGACAATATGGTCCGTATGGTCAAGCTCCTATGATGAATCAGATCATGGCACCGCAAATATCAGGCATAAATGCTTTGCCTTATCAACAACTATATTCATCAACACCTGCTTACGCACCCATTCCAATTCAACCAATCACATTCATTCCCCCCATTCCTTCATTTTTGTAAAATAGTCAACTGACTATGCAAGGAGCTAGTCCGGTTAATTCTCAGGCTATAGTTCCTTTTCCAAATCCAATTCCGATTCAAAGTGTGAATCCCTACGCAAATCAAGTGGCTCAAAATCCAACTCAAATGTTAAGCCAATGTCTCACCAATTATGCAAATCCTATTGGAACTAGAAATAACATAGCTCAACAAAAAGAGATTTATTCAGAGGTTGAAGAACTCAAAAATATGGTTCACAAATTGAGTAATGATTTGGTTCAACAATAGAAGTATGAATCCCATGCCCCTCACCCAAATCGAAACTTCAACAATGAAGGGAGACAGTGGAATATGAAGCCAAACAATGGGGGTGTGCCTTCCCCTATTGCTAATTAGATAGATACTTCTGCAGGACCAAGTCACTCTAGTTCCATTCTTAATATTTTTGACTTTGCATGGGAAAAGGGGTGTAGATTGCATAATACAAAGGAGCATAATGAAAGGAATTATCTCGAAATTGCTATGTATACCCATTGTCTCCAAGCTTAAGTGGATGATTTGGAACTTGTGCCAAATAAGGGTCCATCCCAACATCAACAAGGAGAGAACAACATTTTGGTTGGGGAACCTCTATATCGTCAAGAGAGTGAGCATGAGGAAAGTGAAGATGAATGGGGTGAGAAACAGTTGACGAATCAGAAGATGAAGAAGAAGACCTTGAGCGTCACCACTTGTTTTTGGAAGACACTCTTGATGAGAAGCTTGGAATTAATGATCAAAAATTTCTTCACCCTCCAAATTGTGATAAAATCGAATCAGGGGTCACAAAGTTGGACTATGATAGCCTTATAAATTGGAATTCAAAAAATGACCCACTTTTGGAAATAATTGAACCATCTAAGGAAGGTGAAGGGGAATTTGATGAGAAGCACATTGATGAATTGGAAGATGTTGAAGTAGTTGAATGTCATATTTTGAACTTGGAGGATGACTACTATGATTCATGGAAGAAGTGGGAAGACTACACTCACTCCAAAACTGCTAATGAAACTTGTGTGCTAATTGATATATAGGACAACATAATCGCCTACTCAAACGAAGATATTACAACTCCTGTGCAATTTGAGGATGTTTTGGAAGAGATACCAGGGATAGTGAACAAAGAATTGGAATTAAATGACAAAGTGGTTGATCTATTGGAAGCAATGAAAGCGATTGATCATGAAGATGAGTTACTTGACATACACTTTGACCAAGAATATGTGGGGGTTGAAAAGGATGGGCATGTTTTTAATTGGGTGCCCAATTTTGGTATGTTTGATGAACAAGTAATCAATGAAGAATATGAAGACCATGAGGTGAAAAGGGGAATGGCAAATCCTCATCAAATTTTGGTAAATGAAAATGTGAAAAAGGTAAAATCTAAACCTTTGTATCCAAACATCCAAGATTTAGGTGAAGATTTGTATAATTCAAATGATATTTATGATGAAATGCCATTGAAGGTGAATGAAGAACAAGGATTAATTTCTAACCACACCTTTGATAACATTACTTTAATGAATGAAAAGGAGCTTGATGCACTTAAATTGCTAAATCAAATTCATCAACAATTAATTCTTGAATCTAGGATAAAAATTCTTAATGATCCCCATTTAGTAAATATCCTAGATGCTTGTAAATTGTTGCACAATTTTGATTGGCCTAAGAACATGGAAAATGAATTAGCTTTGAAATTTTTAGAAATAGGCTCTTGCTTACAAAATTTCATTTTGAATAAAGAAATCCTAGTTCTAAATCATGAATGGGATTATGAATTTTGCACCTTAAAGAATAGACAAGAAAGAATTGAAAATCAACCATTGTCTAATCAATCTGATAATTTAAATCTCACCTATGAGAATACTAATGGAACTAAATCTAATTGGTGGGGTGAGAGAGGAAAGTTGAAGTTGGTTGCATTGTTTGGTCTAATCTTGTTTTCGTTTGATACCTTCCACATTCGGCATGTGTATCATATTATATGTCTTTTGGAATGCTCTAATCAGGTTTGGGATCCGGGAAAATGATAATCCAAATTTTTGCATCATCTTGTATTGTATTGTATATACTTTTGGTTTTCATGTTTTGGTTTTGGATTAGATCTCATTTTGGTTTTAAGTTTTGTGTGTTGGTCCTTTGGAAATTTTTGGTTTGTTAATTTAGGTCCTTATGAATTTTGACTAAGACTGGGAGAATATGAAACATCAGAATTGTATTGCAGAAAGCTCCACAAATTTTGCAAACACATTAAAGAATATCATTTGGAACTTATGATGCAGGAAGTTATTAGTTTTATAAATTATGGTAAAGTAGGTGGTATACTTCATTCGCATTTCAAAAGGAGCAATGCATTCATATCTCATGTACATTCCACATTGCATATACATTCCATCTCAATTGCATCTTCATTTCATGTGCAATCATTGAAAAGGTGTCGAATCCTCTTAGGGTCATTACATAACATATATTAAAAGGATCCTAATGTTGGGAACTGATGCCCGAACTATCTTGAACCAAGCACGTTCTACGCATATTAAAAAGGATCTTGAGCAAAATGGTCAAAACCATACTTGGAAGAAAAGGTGAGGCAAAAAGAGTATTTCGTGTCTGTCCTATCATGGAACATAATCCTTAAAACAGTGGTTTTCACCACTCCCATAGTGCTTAAAGCCTAAAATTAGAGTAGTAAGGATAGGGTTAAATCCTCATCGAACTTATTTTGAGGATCCAACTCCCCAAAGCTTTGATTTGACCTTCATGGAGTAGTATGGATAGGGTTAAATTCTCATCTCGCTTAGGTTGAGAATCTAATTCCCCAAATCTTGGATTTGACCTTCATGGAGTAGTAAGGATAGGGTCTTATTCTCATCTCGCTTAGGTTGAGAATCTGATTCCCCAAAGCTTCCATTTTTCCCACTCAAGAACTTGAAATTCAAAAGAAAATATTTTTCATTTCTTTATTAATATTGGACTAGAAGGATCGTACTACATGTCCCTTGCAAGGATGGGTAGTCATCACCAAGGTCCAAGAAATCAAAGTAAAGTCAAATCTTGGATTATGGGGTTAATATCCACTGGGGCTATAGACGCCTGGCTGGCAGTGGAGTATGCTCATGCGTGGCAACATGTCTTGTCTAAAAGCAAGACCACTAACTGCTCAAACGGACAGGCTAGCCTGACAGTTTCATCCATAATAGGTTAAATCATTTTGTTCAAGATGAGGTAATGAATACTGGATCAAAGTAGTAAGGATAGGATTAAATTCCCATCTCGATTAGGTTGGGAATCCTATTCCTCAAAGCTCTAATTTCACTTACACCTGAACAGGGGTTCAAGATGGTAGTGACACATAACCAACTTTGGGATCTAGTAAATTAATCTAATATGCACATATTTGGTCCTAAGAGGATTTGACAGTTTTAATATGTTTGTTCATGATACTAGAAGGTCTGAGCCTTTACAAAGCAGGTTGTTATATCTCTAACATAGTTGTCATACGTCAAATCCTGCACAAATCATTCATAGCCTTGCATACGAATCATAAGTGAAGCTGACAATGGAAAGCTGAATGAATTTCAAATGATAGGGAATGAAGCACATTGCACACACCAAGATGATGCTTAATAATTCTAATATTTCATGTATTTCTCATCTAGTTTCATTCTTGGGATATTTGCTAATGCTTGTTTTTGAGTCTGTGTGTTTTCAAGTTGAGTTATCACCGAAATGCTCAGGAGTATTTTCCAGCAGAGTCACCATTTGTTGTGGCTGCTCCACAATGTATCCCAAAATTAGGGACCCACATTTTTTGCATGTGTTCCAAGAAGACCAAAGTGGCCCATAGGCTAAAGATCAAGGAAAAAAAAAAATATCACAAGGAGGAAAAGTGTCGTGATATCGTGACATGTTGCACTATCGCGGCCAAAAAAGAAAAAGTGTCACGATATCGCGACATGTTGCACCATCGTAGCCAAAATACAAAAAGTGTCACGATATCGCGACATGTCGCACTGTCACGGCCAAGAAAGAAAAAGTGTCGCGATATCGCGACATGTTGCACCATCGCGGCCAAAAAAGAAAAAGTGTCGCGATATCGCAACATGTTGCATCATCGCGACCCAAAAAGAAAAAGTGTCGCGATATCGCAACATGTTGCACCATCACGGCCCAAAAAGAAAAAGTGTCGCGATATCGTGACATGTTGCACCATCACGACCCAAAAAAGAAAAAGTGTCGCGATATCGCGACATGTTGCATTTTTGTGACCAAACGAGGAAAGAAAGAACAAGAAAGAAAAGTGTCGTGATATCGCGACATGTTGCGTTTTCGTGGCCAAAGACAAAAAGTGTCGCGATATCGTGACATGTTGCATTTTCGCGGCTAGAAGGAAAAAGTATTGCGATATCGTGACATGTTGCATTTTTGTGATTCAAAGCAAAGAGACAAGCAGAGAAAGAAAAAGTGTCATGATATCGTGACATGTGTTTTCACGATTCAAAATGGGCAGACAAGCAGAGAAAGAAAAAGTGTCGCGATATCGCGAAATGTTGTGTTTTCACGATTCAAAATGGGCAGACAAGCATAGAAAGAAAAAGTGTCGCAATATCGCGACATGTTGCATTTTCGTGATTCAAGATTAGCAGACAAGCAAAGAAATAAAAAGTGTTGTGATATCGCAACATGTTACATTTTCGTGGCTAAAAGCAACAAAAGACAGAAGGGGCCAAAAGTGTCGCGATATTGCGACATGTTACATTTTTGCGGCTAAAAGCAACAAAATATGGAAGGGGCCAAAAGTGTCGTGATATTGCGACATGTTATATTTTCATGGCTAAAAGCAACAAAAGATAGAAGGGGCCAAAAGTGTCGCGATATCGCGACATGTTCATTTTCACGATTCAAAGCAACCAAGGAGAGTAAGGAGGCAAAAGTGTCACGATATCACGACATGTTCCATTTTTGCCAAAGTAACGGACCTGCATAGTGATGTGGACATAAGGATAAAATTCAGTGAATAAGGCAAGTATTACATAAGGAATATTTAATGATTTGAAATCATTTAAGATGGTCATTACACACGGAGGGAAACAGACGCAAAACCATGTGGAGAAATCGCAACGAAGGGCCACAAAATGGAAAGCAAAGCACACACATATAGGGAAGGTGAAATGAAAAGTCAGGGAAGGTGAAAAAAACAACTATCAGCAAATGAAACAAACCGTCAGGGAAGGAAACAATGTTTTCACAAGTTTAAATACACCATTCAAAGAGGCCAAAAAGGGTGGAAAACTACTGCAAGTAGTGTTGCAGGTTTGAAGGTGATAAGGCCATTCTGGACCTAGTTGGGCTGTTTTTCTTTCGTAGACTGGTTTTATTTCTTCATGGACATGGGTTGGAAATTACGGTGAGCAGAGTTGCAGACTTGAAGGCGATTAGGCTATTCTGGGCCTATTTAAGCCATTTTTCTTCCATGGACTGGTTTCGAAAAACCAAAAAATTTGCTATTGTAAAATAACACATTTTTAATGCAGAAGTGTTCAGAAATTTGCATCTTGTGGGCAAGAAATAAGGATATTTTCTTTGCATGCTATAGATTTAATGTTTATTCTTTCATATTTTCAGATTTTGAATTTATAGATAATGTTGATGCCATTTCTTTGGGTTACATTAGGCGAATATTTAAAATCTGAATTTTATTTTGTACCCTAGGAACCAGCACTTAACTTATCTGAATCGTGCTTGTTTGCAGGTCCAATAGGTTAGGTTGCATGCATGGAGACCTCACATCTTCGATTTTGTCGAAATAGGATAGCATCATACTGAATGCATTTTATTTTCAGTTTTTGCATTTCATTTTTTATTTTCTGCATTTTATATTTTTCCAAAAGCTTTAACTTTTCAAGGCATTAAAATAAACATCTAAAAAATATCAAAATCCAAAAAATAATGAACAATCACTAAAGTTTCATGGTGAAATAAATCAACATTTCCCCTTGTTTACAATTACTTGCAATCACTAAGGTGTTCCAAGCATTCAAATTGAATATCTTATATTTGAGATTACTAATACATACATGCAAATGCTAATACAACGGAGACCTTGGAGAAGTTGTTAGTTTAACTTCTTTGCAAGAGGGGATTTGGAACCCAAATCCTAAAGGAGAGTGTACTTTCACAATAGGGTGAAAATACCACTCAATAGGACTATTCACAGGGTGAGGTCCCAACTACCTTTCAAGAGTCAGAGCTTCCTTATAAGCCTCTATCAAGTTTGTGATATTGGTGTCTCTTTTTAGGAAAATAGAGGTTATTGGATCCAAAGCATTCTTATAAATCTCTAGGGCTAAATATACACTTGGGATGTAATGACTTATCATCCTGTCATAAGCCTTATGGAATATCACATTGAAAGACCTGATAGTTTTACTGGACTCTCTTCTAATGATAGAAATATACTGATATAGGATGCTAGGATCAATCACTTGATCAAATTGGGACACAAAAACGTTTTCCAAATCATCCTAGCTGGTGATTGAGTCATTTGTAAGATTTAGAAATCAATCATACACTCCTTCTTGGAGAGTGAATAGGAATAATCTACAAGCCACATCTTCATGCTAGATATTTAACAATTTCAAAGTATTTTTTAAATGCCACCAAGTGCTCTTCTGCTATCCTGATTCCATAATGTCGATAGGTGGGAAGATACTTCTCAGAGTTTCTCAGTATATCATTGGCTGCACCAGGGATATTCGAAGCAGTGGAATCCAACCAATTGGCCATGATTGTTTGATTAATGGTAGGATTCTGAGTCACAGTTTGAGGAAGCACTAACGAAGACAAAACTATGTTGGACAAAGATTTGGCCTTCCTGATATTACTTCTCCTTGGGGCTTCCAACTTAGACACAAGGAGCTCTCTAGCTCGTGGGTGGGACCTGGTTACTCTAAAGGAAGAATTCATCCTAACTGATTATATTAAAAAATATACCAAATGCAAGTTTAGGCCCTCCTTCTAGCACCAATTTTATGTTGGCTCAACTTTCATGCACACCCTACAGAGAGTAAACTAAAAACACAAGTAAAATTTAATGGGAATAAATTTCCTCTCACTTTAGGATCTTGTTGATTATCTAAGGTGTGAGTTATAGGGTTGGGTCGAACGTCCTCTCTTTTCCACTTATGGAATAGTTTCAAGTGGATTACCTATGTACCTACAAGGGGGTTCAACTTTCATCTATTAATTTTTTGGTTTATCAATCATATTAATATTTTGTTTGATCTAGATCTTTAGATTTTAGCATATTAAATAAATAAATAATTTTAAAGGAAATAATAATGAGAACCTTTCATAAATAAAATAGGGAGAGAAGGGTAGGGTGGAAAAGAGAGGATGCCTAATTCAATTGCAAATTATAACTACTAAAATCAATCAAATTACTTAGCTTCACAACAAGACAACATCAAATTAAGAAAGTATCCAACTTTCTAAGACCACTTTCAACCTTAAGCATGGGATATAACAACACAAAGATAAAAGGAAAATTATAAACAGAAGGGAGGTTAATGGCAATTGGTGTTTCTAACCAACAATCTAGCTTGCTTAGTGAGAACAAAGAAATTAGAACACTAGCCTAAACCTTAAAATTATAATTCCCTCAAGCATACAGAGAATAGAATGAAGCTAAACAACCTAACATAATCTCAACAATTACATATTTACAATTAAATTAAATAAATCCTTAAGCGAGATGAAAACAGAAGAAGGTACACTTATCATAGTATGGAAAATATTAGGCTCCTGGCCACACTGTTTCAAAAAATAATGTCACACCAGCCTCAGGTACAGAAGAAAGTATTCAAAACAAAGTTTGTTAAAAATTGCTAGAAGTCTTTATTTTCAAGTTTTCGCATCATACGATTATATTTTATGGGAGTATTTATAGATTCAGGAGATGCCCTAATTTTTCATAAAATACCTTCTCCTAAGAAAATATAAATAATTTAAAATCGCACCACCAAGGTGTTACAAAATAAAAGTATTTTTAAAAAGATTTCTTATCAACCCCAATCACTCTAAAAATCTGTCTGGGTATTTTACCATAAATGGAGAAGATAAGATTTGATTTTATCTTCATCAAATGGATACTGTGTGCAAGTGTATCTTCACATTTCATTAAGTTTTCATAGCATCTCATTAATTCCTCCTTTACAAAATCTAGATGAATCACTAACTTCCCGGGCCTTCTATCCTCGCACAATCCCTTTTGATTGATTCACATTAAAGATGAATCACTAACTTCTCAAGACTTCTATCCTCACGTAATCCCTTTTGCTTGATTCACGTTGAAATTCTCTACCCACCATCACTTTTGCCATTAATTTTACCATTAAATGCATCCACCCACAAATTCTTGCAAAAATTTAAAAAGGGCAAATGTTAGAACATTAGCTTTAAAATTAAATTTAATTAATTTAATTTTTCCTAAGGTTCAAGCTTTAAATTTTAGGTTTTAAATTTTTTATTACTTTTCAAAATTTACGGTAAAATACTTTTTAGGGCTAATATTTTAATTAATTATTTATTATTATTTTAATCCCTAGGGTTTAACATTTTAATATCATTTATTTTTCTATCTTCCTAAGAAATTACGAAATCTTGGCAAGTCATGAAAATCAAATCAGACAAGTGAAATCTCGATATTTAATTTTCTTCTCTCTCTTCCTTGGAAATGTGGCGATAGCACTACATTTTTCATTTCTTCTCTTCCTCCCTTGGAAATGTCACGATAGTGCTACATTTTTTATTTATTTCTCTCTTCCTTGGAAATATTGCGATAGCGCTACATTTTTCATTTCTTCTCTTCCAACCTTGGAAATGTTGCGGTAGTGCTACATTTTTCATTTCTTTATTTTTCTTCCTTGGAAATGTCACGATAGCTACATTTTTCATTTATTTCTTTCTCTTCCTTCGAAATGTCACGGTAGCACTACATTTTTCATTTATTTCTTTCTCTTCCTTGGAAATATCATGATAGCGCTACATTTTGCATTTCTTCACTTCCAACCTTGGAAATGTCGCGATAGTGCTAAATTTCTTATTTCTTCACTTCCAACCTTGGAAATGTCGCGATAGCGCTAAATTTCTTATTTCTTCACTTCCAACCTTGGAAATGTCGCGATAGCGCTAAATTTCTTATTTCTTCACTTCCAACCTTGGAAATGTCGCGATAGCGCTAAATTTCTTATTTCTTCACTTCCACCCTTGGAAATGTCACGGTAGTGCTACATTTTCATTTCTTTCTTTCTCTTGGAAATGTCATTATAGTGCTAAATTTTTCATTTCTTCTCTTCCAACCTTGGAAATACATTTTCATTTCTTATTTTTCAACCTTGGAAATGTTGTGGTAGCGCTACATTTTTCATTTCTTTCTTTCTCTTCCTTGGAAATGTCGCGATAGCACTACATTTTCATTGAAGCCCCTTTTCTTCCAACACTTAGCAAATTTTCTAGAATTTGTACATTGACTAATTTGTTGGGCACTTTGTAAAATTTCCAAAAAATCAAACATGGATTCCAATGACCCTGCACTTTGGTTTTTGGCACTTTAAATGTTTTTGAAGGATCCTCCATTCTTAGAAATGAATTTTAGATAATGGAAAATGAATTTTAATTGCCCAGAAGTTGCTAGTTTCACATGGTGTAAAATTTAGTGTAAAATTTTAAAGTGCTCAAAATTTAATGAAACTTTTTAGGCATCTAAACAAGCCAAATGGGTATCCACATCTATAGAAAAATATTGAAAATTCACTTCGGATCAGAATATATAGCATTTATAAGCTTATTGGATGTAAATAGAAACTACTATTTTTGGAAGGTAAATCATGCTTGAAACCCTAAAAATTTGGTACCATTGGAAAGGTGAGCTCGAGACCTTCAACCCGAAATTTCAACCACTCAAAATGAATTTTGATGGCATAAAATATAGCATTTCCAATATTGAAGTAAACATTAGGGCAAAATAACAAATTTCAAAGAACTTTAGAAGTTAATTATAAATCTTTCAAAACTTAGGAAAATATTGAAAATCAAAATTTCTGAAACACTTAACCAGAAATAATATCATCGAAGCATAAATATTCAGAAGAAACTAATTAAAAACAATGCGCTAGGCAAGCAATTTTGACACCTTGATGCAGATAAAATTTAAAGACTTGATGCAAACAAAACTTGGAATAAAAATAGAAAACTTCAAGAGGGTCCCCTCGAAAACAAAAATTAAATATTTCAAAGGAATACAAATTTTATTTTTAGTGGGGGTGTGTTTCTTCTCAATAGGTTCTTCTTTTAGTTGATCTTGCACTGTATTCCTTCTTCATTGGATTCATCTCCTTCTTCTTCCTTAGCTTTGAATTTGAATTTGGTCTCTGCTTTTTCATAGGTGGTTGTGCTGCTACTTGGTTATTGTATGAAAGATTCTCCTTTATTGTCTTAAATATATATAGATGCTTTTGAAAAACCACTTAGAGCATCATGATAAGATCTTGAGTTAGTAGAACTTGAAGTGCCAATTATGCATGAGGATTGAATTTTTTTTCGAGATATGACTCACTTAGTTCTGTCTTCTTTTTGAGTAGTTCTATAAATCCCTTTTGTTCTACATTTCTATTCTTGTAGTGTTTATATGTGAGTAATACCATATATAATATGCTCACAATATCTAAGGAAAGTGTAATGTCACTTTCTCCATTGCCAATAGCTTCATTGAGATGATTTTGAATATAGCATTCCATAGTGTCAAAGTTATCTTCTAAGGCTTCACTATGGATTATTTTAGAAGTTAGATCTATCATTATTTTCAATTTCAAGAGTAGATTCATGATCCCAAGTTTTATGGCACTAAATTTTTCCTTATTGATGTTTGCAATATTTTGGAAGGTAGACACCCTTATGGCTCCCTGTTAGGATATATGATCCTTGATAAAAATATATAAGCTTTATTTGGTAAAACCTTTATTAATCCTTGGTTGTAGGCTTTTTTATGTCTCCCTAGTATGAGAATATATACTCTTAATTATTTTTAGGTTTTATAGAAATATTATATATTAAAACTTGATAATTTTTTATAAATTTTGATATACCAAGTTTTGTAGGATACCTTATGACTCCCTAGTATATTTTGGATAAGCTATAAAGTGCTTTTGTAAATTATAGTTCAATTTTTGTTGATTTTATAATTTTTTGTAAATACGAAAATCAACTTCTATTATCCTTATTTCTCCTATTGAACTAAGAACTTTTCCCAAATCTAAAGAGATTTTAATGTTAGATTTTTTGTCTCGATTTGAGAAGATTTGAGACAATAATATTATAAATTTTTAGCCTTTAAAATGCTTTGATAAAATTCTCTTTAAATATTCCTTTAGGTTTTTTAATCCAAGTGTATCTAATTTCCAATTTAATTAGTTTGATGTAGTAACCCTTGTGACTCCCTAATTTTGGAAAAAAATAGATCTTAATAATATTTGCAAGTATTAAGGTTAATTGCCAGTAGAAAATATTATTACTCCTAAGTTCACTATTAGCTTGATAAATTATTCCCTTTGAGGTATTGCTTTCAATAGTTATATTTATCTAAATTCAACCTTATAACTCCCTAGATATGAAAGCATATAAATATAGGAATAAACCTTACCTCATACCAAGCAATAATCGATGCTGATTTCAGACATGTAATGGCTACACTTGTTGACTATAGCTGCTTAGGCTATGTTTAGACTAGAGTATTGAATACTTTATACCTTGCTTCCATACTGTTATAGCTCCCACATTTGCATTGTAATGCCTCGGTCGAATGTTGCGTTCAAATTGTTGGTCGAAGGATCTTTTAATAGGTCGTCAACCTAGTAATAAGTGTCACTTCAGTTATATTTCAACACTTTCTTAGATGTTCATTGTAATTATAACATCTGAAACATCTTCTTCCTTATTGCATTGTTTGAATGATAATGACAATGGAAAAATGTAACTCCTCTTCCACATGGTCTATGGGTGTCAAAATATTGTTGCAACACTTCAAATTTGAGTAGGCAGTTGTAACTTTCCTTGTAAGGTTTCTTGGACATTAAGCATTTTTAAGATATTGTGCCAAGTGGTACTCGAAGTTTCTACATGGTGTTTATCACTATAATACCTCCAAGGAGAATGTAACTCTTTCTTTATGCCTCTTCCTTTGCTTGTTATGTTCTTTAAAGTGTAAGAAAAATATTATCTCTCGCAGTCAATCCTTGAGGTGATATTGGAGCTCTGAATGGCATGGAGGATGCTACCTTTGGTGAATTTTCTTCACCATGTTTTGGACCTTTACAATTAACATCTTTTCTCCTTGCTTTTGGTTCTCATTGACATGCAAAGTGTAGTGTTATTCGTGCACGTTTGGATGAGGTAATAGTGATGCCTTTGCTTGTAGTATGGATCCTTCTTCTTCTATGTAACTATAGGATATTGATCTTATACTGTGTGCTTGTGTTGTGCAGGTTTATCCATCCAATATATGTGAGGAATGAGACTTTTTGATGGCTCCTTATGCCATGGATATGGAGTGTTTTTCGCATGTCCTTATTGTATGGATTCCATGTGACCTTTGTGCCTTTAATGGCACCTTCTATTTGCTTCCTTTATACAGATAATGTAGTGCAATACCTTATGAATAATACACTTTCTTTTACACCCTTTTTGCACTCTCTTTTTCAAATTTTGTAGTCCAATTTTATAGCAGATTTTTGAATACATAAATGAGGGTTTTGAGGATGTCCTTTTGAGTAGAATCCTTACCCTCTTTTCTTCGATATTTGATTGTGAATCCAAGCTTTGTAAACACTATAAAATAGAATATTTGTTTCAGTTTCACTAATCCCTAAGTGCTTTGGATTTGAGACTCACCAAGTCTCAATATTTGAAGCTTATTTTTTGTTAGCTTTTCTTTGGTTGTACTAACCAATTTTAGTGGATTCTATTGGAAACTATGAGTTGTATATTTTTGTGCACCAATAGTATCTTTAGATACTTTGAAAAGTTCTAAATTTGTGCCTTGCTCACGAACACAAACAAAATCTTTTGAGAGTAATACAGTAGTGCAAATGAACCCACTAATATTTATTTTTTTAATACACAAACTATTACACCTTATCACTCCAAATACCTCTCAAAAAATTATAAATACACTTAATCAATTTACTTCAACTTAATCAAGAATAATCTAAAATGAATCTTCAAGAATTATTCTGCAAATTTCTTATAAGAAAGATATTAGAAGATACTCTTGTTTTGCTTTCCAAAGTAGATGATAGGTATTGATAGATAGTTGAAATTCTAAAATCTAATAAAATAACAATGTGCAAATGAACCTTAAAAAGAACCATTATTTTTGCACATTTGAATGTTGTAATACAAATATCCTTTTTGCAACTTTAATTTGGATTAAGGTGCTTTAAAAAATCTGAAAAGTAATCCAATTAATGAATCTACTTGCACCAATAGTTGCTTACTTTTTTCTGAAAGCTTTTGTAGCTTATTTACCAATTCTATAGAGGATGTAGATATTGGTGTCTAAGATCACCAAGTTGCTACCTTGAGTAAGATCTTGCAACTCTTTGTATATTATTTTGAACAACTTCTTCTTTTTGAGGTCTTCACTGGATTCTTCTTCCACTCCGAATTGGCACTCCTTGAAAAATTCTCCTCCTCTTGGGATTTTTTTTGGATGGAAAAAAATTATCCCAAGTCGTTCACCATCATGGGCTTCTCCTTGGTATTGGATTTCTCTAGTGAGTTATCCTTTGATAATTTTTTTAGCAAGGCTCTCCTAGCCTTTTACTGGATGCTCATAAAGACATCACCAAGGTATTTGATCTTGTAGCTTCTTTTGGTATTCCTTGAGACCTTATATTCAACATTCTACTTTTGGAAGTATTAGTGGTGATACCTACTCCTAGATATCTAATTCTACTACTTCTAGATTCGAGCAGGACTCTCCTAGTTCTTCTTCATTGTCCAGAAGTTCTTCAATGAGATCTCCTCATGATCTATTTTGCTTCAGGTGCTAGATTGATTCTGAAGAGGATACTCTTCCTAAATTTATTGTAGGAAGCTTTCATGACTTACTGGATATATTTTACCTACAAAAAATATTAGTACTAAAATCTGCTTCGGAATTAGGTACTCTCTTCTGGAGTCTTCTTCAGGATAAAGACTTTTATGGCATGTTTCAATATCAAGGCTTTTGTGGAATTTTCTTTAATATAAAGGTTTATATGGTATTTTCTTAAATATTAAGGCTTCTATGGCCTTTTTAAGCCTTCTATGGTATTGTCTTTTAGATCAAGGCTCCTATGGCCATTTATTTTGGATCAAGGCTTCTATGGCCTTTTCTAGGCTTCTATGGCATTTTATTTTGGATCAAGGCTTCTATGGCATTCTTATTATGAACAAGGGCTTCTATGGACTTTTCATTTTTGTGGAGTTATTCAATCTAGAAATGGGGATCTCCTATATCCTGACTTCACCATGATTATTTTCCAGAATTTTCTTTTGAAGTATTCTCATTTCTGCAACAACTAATATATGCACTATGAAGGCACTCTGACCTTTGGGTAACGAAGTTGAGGTCTCCTAGATTTATATTGTAGGAGGTTTTCCAATAATTTGATAATTAATTCCCTACAATAAAATAAACTTCAGGTAAAAATTTCTAGTTCTCTTATATGAGCTTCACTAGTTGTTTCATCAAGCTAGTGGATCAAATACTAAGTCCTAGTCTTCACGAGTTTTTCTGAAACTCTGTGGAAAGAATCTAGCCATATGTAATCTCACTATTTTTGAAACTAAGATTTAATTTAGTCCTAACTTGTGTCTCTCACTAATTCTATCACCTAGAATCTTCTAAGAAATTTTGATAGTTTCTGGTCCAATGGCACATCAGGTTGACAAAAACCTCAAGGTCAATGATAATGGTGATTTTCCTATTGATCTACTATAGCTTGATCTAACATAGATCTAATACCATTGTTAGATTTTGATACAACATGCATTGGAAGATAACATTCACAAGATGTAGAATAATAATAATGAAAGTAAATTTGTGATATGACTAAAATATGATATAAATAGAAATGATAGAAATGAGTACAATAGTAGATATGGAGGAAATGAACAATCCATGATACAAGCTACTTATCAATAAATGAGAGCTTATAGATAACACTCTATACACTATTGTATCTATCCTACACTACTATGGTCTCCTTTATATCTTCACACTCTATCTATGGCCCTTTATATAGGAAGATAAGTTCCTTTTCCAACACTCTACCTAGATGTACAAGGGACACCTTACACATTGGAACTTGTGCATTTATTACATTTCATGAAGTAACTAGATAGCTTCCCACAAAGTAATCTAATGTCCTAAGTATGTACCAAGGAAGGTACATTTACATGACCCAAATAATGTAATATAATCTACTTCTAACATTACATTTTTGAACAAATCTTGTTGACCTACTCAAAATCATGTCTCAATCTCAAAATTTGATGCTTTAGATAATCCTACCCATGACTGTGATATATTTGCTTCATTTCTCTATTTTTCTCAAAATCATACCCAATTTTTAGAATTTGGGGATGTTTGACTAGTTTGACCATGGATTCAAAAAATTTCATGATTTTGAGCCTCTAGCTCTCTTAGGTAGGCTTGAATTGTGGTCGTGGTGTGCCTTTAAATACTGTTCAGTTGGAAATATTAATGGTAACTCAAAGAAGGCTCCAAATCATGCATATTTTTATGAAAAGCTCTATTTGGCCTTGTTGACCATGACAAAGGGACTACTTGCAGCCACACATCCCATGAAGAAAAAACTTAGTTCATCAAGATAGTCATGGGTTTGAGAAAACTCTTCACTTTCAAGTGCCAAGCTCATTGTCATGCTCCAAAATTGGATTTCCTTTATGTTGATCATTTTGACCATGGTCTTGGGAAAATCATGATTTTAAGAATTCAAATTCCAAAATAATACTCATGGCCATGCTCTCAAAGTGCCTTTTGCTAATGTTGACTAGGTTGACTATGATTTCAAGAAAAATCATGGTCTTGATATTCTCCTTTACTCTTGGTATTTTGAATGCATCGTCCATGATTTTGGGAATTTACCTTCCATCGTACTGCTTAAGAAAAGTATCTCATGATCATGATCTAAACTTTATATGTTGACCACTTTGATCATGATCTCTTGAAAAATCATGATTTTGAGAACTTGAACCATGATTTATTTTGTGTCTTAACCTCTTATTCACAAAATGATGATATTTTTGAGCAAGTTAAATCCCACAACCATGATCCCCTTCATGTAGAGTTGTGTTGACCTACCTTTGATCATGGTTTTGAGCTTTTTCTTCAACACAACAATTTTTAAAACAAATAGCTACCTTACTTTATGTTATGGCCTTTTTAGCCTACACCAACTCAGATAAATAATTTATTCTATACACCTAGGATACAAAGGTTTCTTTGGGAGTGGTACTTACTCAAAAATATGATAAAAATAAGGAGTATTCCATGTAGTACATTAGTTGCACAATGCTTCTAGAAAATACTTGATACTCTTATATGGAAAAATATTGTCTAACCTTTTACTTTGTATGTGAAAATCTATGATATCATATGTTGTATTAGATAAATTATGTAGTGGTTAAATTTAACCTTACAAAAACCTTACATCCTTAGTGACATCCAATATGGTAAATGAATCACAATAATACAATAATTTTATCTTTACATTGTACCATAACATGTTATGAAAGCTCAATTTATTTCTAATCAATTGGTGCTAGCTCATGATTCTACACAACAAAACCTAAAATAAGCTTATGTAACGAGGACATTATGGTCATTTTGTATGCTCCTCATGACTTATCATATTTCCTTCCTTCATTGCCTCTAATATTATTTAGGACCCTTATGAACATAATTAGTAGGAAAAGGACCTCTTAGAGTCTTGTGAGACCATTGAGAGTCATTATGAAACAAAAATAATTCAAAGTTGACATACCTTCATCTTACCAATATTCTAATAAGACCTCCACCTTGATACTTTGATCCTTCACTTTGATGGAACAAGGAATGAGTTTGGAAAATAAACTGATATCTTTATCAAGTCTCCAACTAGCATAGCTATTCCTATGGTCTTTCACTTAATTGTTTTTGGCATTACTAATAGTGTTGCAAATTATGTACCTTTAATTTTAGGACCCCTAACAACCCAACATATGAATGTTAAATACATCATAGTCTTAGGCAAATCTCAAATTGTGGTTCACTAGATCTTTGGTGAGTATGCTATCAAAGCTTTCCATTTTATACCTTACCATCAAGTGGATACAAATTTAATCAATAATTTTAAGTCTATTCCCATTAGGTATTCCCTAAGTGGTTAAAATTTTGAGGCTAACTCTTCAGCCACTTTAGTTAAAAAATTCATACCACACAAAATATTAATAAAACTAATTTTGTGGTAACATTGTATGATGAAAAAGTGATTTATGTCATTAATGGCATAATGGGTGTGCATACAATCAATATAAATACCATTGATTTCCAAATATTTAATGATGATCCTTGGTAAGGTAATATTTTATATTTTCTTGATAATTAATCCTACCCACCTACAACTATTGCTAAGCAACATACTCATATTTGTAAGAGAGCATTTTGATATGTCATTATTGATGGATTCATATACTATTGTAATCCTAATATGATGCTCCTATGATGTCTTAGAGATATCAATATGTCTGAATCTCTCTTTGATGTTCATAGTGGTGATTATGGAGGATGCTTTAGTGGATATTCCATAGCTCATAACTTATTAAGAATGGGTTACATCTAGCAAATAATGGAAGTTGATGCCAATAAGTATGTCAAATATTATGATGATTGTTAGTTCCATGAATATGAAATTCATGCCCCTATCGAGGTTCTTCATCCAATTGAATATCCTTGGAATTTTTCTGCTTGAGATCTCAATATTGTGGGACCTATTACTTCTATGTCCTTGGATGGGCACAAGTTAATTATCATAGCCACAAAATATTTTGTAAATAGGTGGATGTTATGTCATTGAAAAATTTGATAGCCCTCTCTATATCCAGATCTATGTTTAATTAGATCATGTCATTTTATAGTTTTATCTACTCTTATTTTAAATAATAACACTCTCTTAAAAAATAAATAAATATAAAAATTAACTTCTCAATTAGGGATTCAAAATTAATTTTAATGTATTACTATCCATAAGGGAATGGTCAAGCTGATAGCAATAAAATATTGGTAAATATTTTGAAAAGGATAGTTAATGAATTAAAGAAAGATTGATATTTAATGTTATATCCTGCATTGTGGACATACCATACTAGTATTTAGATATCTATAGGGGAAACATATTTTTATTAGGTCTATGGTATTGAAGCTATTTTGTCACTTGAAATCGAATTTCCTTCTTTGTGCTTTTCTTTGAAAAATTGATTGAGTCATTATGAGTACCATTAAGAGTATCAGGAAGATCACCTTAACAAAATTACTACTCTTGATGATAGGAATATACATGATATTGAGCACAATTGAGCCTATAATATTTTTACTACAAGCAATTTAGTAACATAGTATGTCATCATAATTTTAAAGTCAAATATCTTATCCTCAAGCTCGATAATGTGCATAAGAAGCACAAGGGTAAATTTATATAGGAATGGATTGGTCCATATTATCAAATATTTGTTTAGGTTTGGGATAATGAAATTGAAAATAATGGATGTATTTGAGTTGGACGAATCCACCAATTCCATGCATGTTAAAGGATTTTATATGTAGCCCCTTATGACTCATTTGTATAGTATTTGTGATTTATTGGTTTGCCTATTGACTTTGGCACTTAGTTTTTAAATTTTATTGTTTTGAATGCTTATTGGTGAGTGTTAATACTAGATATTATTTAGTTTAGAACACCTTCATGTGTTTTATATTATATTTTCCTCTCATGACCTTGACTACCTCATTAAGTAGCAATCCTAGTCATATAGGATTTTTATCTTCTACCAAATTTGGCTTATTGCTTTGTATTTTTGGTATAATTTTCTCTCGCTTGACCATGGCCATATTTTAAGTGGTCATCATAGCCATTTAGTTTTATTTTTACATTTTTTTATATTTTTTGACTATTTTTCGTATTGCTTGGTGTTTTTGTCCTTTTTTATTGTAATTTATTGTTTCTAACTTTGTATGTGCTTTGTTTTTCTTCCTTTTTCATGGTGTCACACTTACCAATAAAGGGCACCATGATGTCTTAAAATTCTTCCCTATTTTTTGTGCCAATATCTACTTTAAGTGCCTTAAATAAACCACATTTTTTCAACCTATACCATCCCCTATATGGTATGCAGTAAAAAAGCCAAGGAAATATTTCCCTTAAAATTTTATGCAATTAAACAATCATTTTTAGTGTCTCATTATAGTGGCAATCATGCATTATTGAACAACACACTTGACTATATACTATAGTTGCAAACCCCATTACAATAAGAGCACAATAAATTCCCTTCCATGAGATCTCCATCCCTTAGGACAAGTTGCAACATGTATCTAGCCAATTTTTCCTTGACCTTATCTTACTTCTCTCTATTATGGTGGGCATGCCTTATTGAGAAATACATCCATTATCAGTGGCAAGGTATGAGTTGGCTTTGAGAAAATATACTTTCATATCATTTTTAGCATATTTTAGCATCCCATGGGTTGCCCTACAATAATGGGTGGAACATGATTTATTTCCATTGTGTCAATTTGTGCCTATATTATGGTTTTTTCTAATATTAGGGTATAGATATTTATTTCTATACATGGCATGGGTTGGATTCTCTTAAACCATCCTACTATAGTCACAAGTGTGTTTGTTGATACTTGTAACTTATTGGATATTACATACAACACACCTTCTATAGTGGTAATCACCTCATGCATGGCCAATACTAGAGGGAGGCAGTGTATAAAAACCATGTCATTGAATGCTACCCAAATATTTCATGCTCTAGATCAATTAAATTTTATAAAGCACAACATTGAATGCTACTAAAATCATAGGTGCTATATCTTTGATGCATGATATTGAATGTCACTCAAATATTCCATACACAATTAGAAATAAAATATTATCAAATGCTACACAAATCCTAAGTATTTTTTAGACACAAATAGGCATGTCATCAAATTCTAAACAAACCATAATACTTTTTAGTGTTTTGTTTATAAATCCATGGTATTTTTGGTCATGAAAAAAAGGTACTATCAAGTTTGAATGAAATAGTACCAATATTTATATTCGCTATACTTCACTTGTTCCGATTAGAAAGATCCGTGACACTTGAAGGAGTGGATAGGCCGAGCAAAGTTTTTCTGCTTTCCAATTTTATCCTTATTTATAGACATGGGATATTGGACTGATTGAGTACTAAATACCATAAATAAATTAATCAAATCCATACACATATACACCATGGATATGTTATATTAAAGGAAATAATCTTATATATAACACCAAAATCAGAAATATAATAATGTATAATATAGTACTTAGGGCAATACGTGTCATCATCCTAAGTTAACCTATGTCTTGAGTACACATACCATCACCTAAAAAATTACATATACATACTATTGCAAGTGCCATGGTGACTAAAAATAATGACAAAATATAAGTAGGGATTGTGTCTACAAAATTATCCCCTGTGTACCTCTAACTATGTGACAAGCATTTGTGTTGTGGTCCAAGAGGTGACTTTAAGATATTTCTATGATACAAATATTTTGAACCCTAAAAACTCTCCTTAGGTTCATGTTAACTCAAACTATGTCTAGGTAATATGATATTATAATGCATACCCCTCTCTATTACCTCCTACAAAATTCCAAGCTCCAACCCCCTCTCATAGATCTACTAGTCCATGTGGTATATTCTTGGTGCTTGGATCAAAATGATGCTAGGTAGATGAGCTCTACTATATAGTTCAATCAACCTCTCTGATTGTTTGGCATATGATGGTTGTGGTATATTATCAAAATATATGATTCTTTCTAGGTTGACTCGATGTAATCTATTAATCAAATGACACTACTCCTAATAAGTCTTTGTAATCACAAAAAAACAAAAGCTAGATATATCAAAAATTGGAAATCATAAAATTCTAACTCTACTAATGCTAAATATCACAAGTAAATAAAATCATACTATGATATGTAAGGAGAAGGATATTTTTACCCAAGTCACCTAGCTGGCAGGAAGGACTATCCTCCTTACTAGAAGGAGACTAAAGGTTTGTGGTGTCTACCCTAACCTTGTATATATAAAGATACTCTATGCTGATATCCTCCTTTAATACTTATCTCTTATTTTGTGTAGTCTCCTGGACTACCTCCTTCTCTTTCGTATCCTCCCTAATTATTGCCCCCTTGGGTGTGGCTTGCTCTACTAATACCTTATCCTTTCTTAGAGACTCCATGCTACTGCTCAAGATATCCATGGGTATCACATGAAGAACACAAGCTTATACTGAGAGGGGGGGTGAACAGTATAAGACCACTTTTTACTTTTTCCTTTATACTTCAAAATAGTAAAGCAATATATCCAAAGCAATATCAAAGAAATGCACAATATCATCCACAAAGTGACACCAATTTTAACATGGTTCACCCAGAATGGCTGGGCTATGTCCACAAAACTTTTCTCTAAAAGTTATCTCAAAGTTCTTTAGGAATCCTTCCCAAATACAATGTTTATGAGCCTCAACCCAAAGGAGATACCTTCCCCCAATCAAAATTTATGAGCCTCTGCTCAAAGGAGATACCTTCCCCTCTGCTCTAGAAATGATCCCTCAGAAGATCAACTGCCTCTACCTCTTGCCAGCACATGGAACTCCTTTCCACCGAAGACCTCCTGTCCTCAATGCTTAGCCTAAGAGACCTCTACCTTCTATGATCATGTCCACAACAGCTTAGCAACCTATACCAAACATATTTAGTCGGTCTAGTACAAGTCTTCCTCTATCTATTAGATCTATCCAACTCTTGAACAAATCAATCCTCTGCATACAAGCCTTCTCAAAGACTTGCCAAATTTGTCCTCAGGTTCTTCTCATAGAACCAATGCACCTTTGTCCTCAAGTTCTTTGATAGAACTATCAAACTCAGCTCACAAGTCCTCTGCTAGGACCTGTCTAAATCTACTCACAAGTCCCCACCGGAACTTGTCCAAAAAATGCTCACAAGTCCCCACCGGAACCTGTCCAAAAATTGCTCACAAGTCCCCACTGGAACCTGTCCAAAAACTCAGCAAGCTCACAAAGAAAAAATTTCTTAGTAGGAAATCACAAAGTGAATTTTTAGAGACCCAACGTGATTTGTCAAACTCATAGAAGCATAAAGAGAATTGTTAGAGACACAATATGTTCCATACTCAAATCCCAATATCAAAACTCAACTCATATCAACTCAGCTCAATCTCAATCTCAAATCTGAAAACTCAACTCAATATCTGAAATGGATAGGATAAAATGTTTTCTTTCAAGAACATGAAATCCCAACAATTGCCAACTATGTAAATAATCACATAACAATGATACTCATGTTCTTTTCACCATCAATTAGGGTTTCAACAACAATGCTCATCAAACCAACACCATTCAACTCAACATCAACCTTGAAGCATTCAACCAATCATCACAAGAAAAGGAAACAAGTAGAAATCCTTTTCCCTCCAAAGATATTTGAACAAAACAACCACCAACACAATATCACCAAATGCAAAGAATAACTTGCTCAAATCAACTCAATGGAGTAAGCCCAATATCATGAATCAAGTAAAGCAATAACTTGATCAAACAACCTCTATGGAAGCAACTCAACCATCAAACTCAAAACAGCCAACCAAGGGTTCCACCAACTCAATGCAAGTAGCTAGACTCACAAATATAAACCCTAGTGCACAAAGCTTTCACTATCTCAAACCAAAAATTATGCATTCACCAAAAACTCTCCTTAAGGATAACAATGCATAAGTAGTCTTCAACAAACCAGAAAATAGGATTTACACCTAGCCAAAGGATACCTAGTAGAATACCTTTTCACTCCAACCTTATTTCAGAAAACATACACCAATCATACTCATAAGAAGAATGTGCCCATACCTTATTGGAGTAGAAGATAATTGAACCTTCAATCTGTCACCACACACAACTCTCAAACTTCCAACCAAGTTAGGGTTAGAATAAAAAGAAACGAGCAATAATATAAACTTCCTTTATTACACCTTTAAGCTCCACTTCTTTAAACACAACCACCATAACATGCCAATAAATCAACAATCACAGACTCACACCTTATACCTCCATTTTTAATTTTAGCATAGCAAAGAATAATCTTTAAAAATACATCCAAAGAAATATGCCCTTATTTCTCCTAAGATTTTATTCAATGCTAATCACAAAAGCCAAAAATCTTAAAATTTAATCACACCTTATAAATCGCTATCCAATAAACTCTGAATTTCATGACATAAAGACATTTTAATAAAAACATGTGTTACTCTAGCAAAGCACCACCGCGAGACTCGAAACGTTGACCTCCGCCAATGCAGTACCCAACAGCAGCCTTCGCTGCCACTAGCCCACGCGGTCTACGAAGTTCACAAGTGAACTTCCCTCCACTTCACCCTCAAAAAAACTCCCGAATACTTTTCAACCGCACGTGATTCTAAGTCTTCCTTTGATCGCAGTGAATACAGAGCACAAACATCACAAATTGCATTCGGGGAATTTCGAATTAATTTTCCTTCCAACCTTAGGAGTTGGAGAATAAATAGTCTCTTCGAAGACACCTTGACGTCGGCGAAAATAAAGACCATTTTGAAATTAATCAAAAGTCTTTTCAAAAAGGGTTTAAAAACCCTTAAATAATTTTAACTTGGTTTTAATAAAAACCCTATCCAACTTGGTTTTAATAAAAACCGGTTTGGTTTTAATGAAAAACCCTTGCCAATGGAATCTCTCCGGATTCTCTTAAAAATATTCTCTTGGAATCTTCCACCTTTGAAGCCAACACATCCTCTTAACATTAATGTCATTTCCTTTTGACATCAATGACAACTCATAGACAAGAAGCTAGGATTTCAAACCCAAAATTGCCAACAATATCCCCCTTTGTCATTGATGGCAAACCATGCTTCTCAACAACACAGAAACTCAACATAAATAGCTCCCCCTATCTTAAGGCTCTCTCCCTTACTAAAATCTCTCCCCCTTTGTCATCAATGACAAAGGGTCACCTTTGGGGCTCGGGACTAAGAATGAGACTCTTAGGTTAGTCCCTCCCCCACCTCTTGATGAGGTGATTAATTCTTGGGTGGGAGTAAAACTCCCATTAGGCACTGATCATCATCAGCATCTATAACTTCCTTTCCGGGCCTTCTCTTGAACTCTTTGTCCATATTCTTGTTCCTATCACTGTTCTTGTTCTTGTTCTCATCTTTGTTCTTGTCCATGCCTTGATCCTTGGACCTGATCATGCCACTGTTCCTGTTCCTGTATTCTAGAATTTTAGCTCTACACTGTCTTATTTTGTGACATTCATTGTTGCACTTGAAACACTTGACGATGTTGTTTCTCTAAGGTAAACCCGATCTTTGAATCCACCAGTTCTGACAAAACCTATTCTGACCAAACCTATTCTGACCAAACCTGTTCTGGCCAAACCTGTTCTGACCAAACCTGTTCTTGTTATTTTCCTTGCAATAAACTGCCTTGTGCCCAAACTGTTGACAAGAGTAGCAATACCCTTGAAAGTAACTAGCACTTTTGAAACTATCATTTACCTCCTTCACTTGAGCCATGCAATGTGAAGCCATGTGACCAAACCTGTGATAAGAAAAACATCTGCCTTGAAACTTTCCTTTAATTGACCTCTTAGGTTCTGAAAACTTCTTCTCATTCTGAATTTTGTTTTCTATTTCTATGCATCTATCGTTCAAGGAATATTTTTATGAAATACTTTCCTCATCAGAACTCTCTTCTTTTTGGAATCTCTTACTAGATTCCCCAACCTGTTCCTTGTGTTTCTTACCAAAACCAAGACCTGTTTTATCTATTGTCTTTCTTTGACCTTTGATGAGAGACTTAACCTTTTTGGAGCTATCTTGAAACCTGTAAAGCTTATCCTTGTACTCTTTAGTTTCCTCTTTCAAAGAAGCCATTTTCTGTTCTAACTCACTATACTCAAGAACGTTAGACTCTAACTCATCCTTGAGTTCTTGTGTCTTAGCTATAGAGAAGTCAAGACTTTCTATAAGATCATATCTCTCCATACAACATTCATATAACTTATCCTTGAGTCTAGAATTCTTCTTTCTTTCATTTTTCAAAGCACTAAGAGCACTAATAAGTTCACTTTCAATATCTACTTCACCTTCCTCTATATCTTCCGCTATTTGTTTGCTTTTTGAATCATCAAGGCCTTTTTCAGATTTCTTATCACTAGAGGTGCTACCCTTTTCAAAAACCATACATGCATCTTCCGTATAGTTTTCTGAAGCATCCTCATACATACTAGAAACCAAATCATTATTTGTGCAATCATCCTCAAGGTGACCAAAATTTCCACATCTAAGACATTTCATGATAATGAATCTATGTTTCGGTTCTTCCTCTTTTTTTGATATGAACAACATCTCATTTTCATTATCACTTGAAGAAATTACACTATCAGTAATAGAACACTTACTTGCTTTGTCTAGGTAGGAACTCTTCTTGTGCTTGTGAGAATACATCTTTCCTTGATTATTGTGCTCATCTTTGTTCTTCCTGTGATGCTTGTGCTTTTTAGAATCCTTGCTCTTAGAATCTTGTTTATCTTCATCACTTTCATTCTTGGGAATAGTACAGTTAGTAGCATAATGACCAAACTTTTCACAATTGAAACATCTTATATTTTTCACACTTTTATGTTTTCTAGAGAACTTGCCTTTCTTGTTGTAATATGCCTCTTCATCACTAGAAGACTCATCACTATCTTGAAGTTGTTTAACCTTGGAATTCTTGGTAGCCTTGAAAGCTGCCTCCTTCTTGACATCAACCTTCACTTGAGTTCTCAACTCAAATGCTGCAAGTATACTATGGAGCTCATATTTTTTCAACTTATCCAAATATTTAGCTTCCTCAATAGCAAAAATATTTTCACTAAATCTATTAGGAAGAGATCTTAAAATATTATCACAAACATCATTTTCAGCAATATCAAGACCTAAGTCTTTCATGGAGTTAACAACATCATCCCTACGAAGCATGTAGTCACTAATATTTTCATCATCATTCATCTTGAGTTGTTCAAACATACCTTTGAAGTGTCTCAAATTGGCCTTTCTAACATTTGTATCACCTGTATGAACCACCTTCAATTGTTTCCACATTTCACTAGTTGTCTTGCAGTGAATCACTTTGGTGAGATCTGCTTTCTGTAAGCCTTTCAGGATTGCATTCATTGCTTTTGAATTATTGTGATGTAGGAGCCTTTCTTATTTAGTATTAGGACCATGTTCAGGAATAGTGTACTCATCTTCAATCACTTCCCAAACCTCATTCCCAAGTGCCATTAGATGAACCTTCATCCTTGCACTCTAAAGACCAAAATATGACCCATCAAGAATAGGTCTTGCATTGCCACTTGAATAATTCATTGTGTTCTTTACTAGATTTTCCTTCAAGCTGTTAAACTTTTCGAAGGCACCTGCTATGATACCAATTGAAGAACACAAGCTTATACTGAGAGGGGGGGTGAACAGTATAAGATCTTTTTTTACTTTTTCCTTTATACTTCAAAATAGTAAAGCAATATATCCAAAGCAATATCAAAGCAATGCACAATATCATCCACAAAGTGACACCAATTTTAACATGGTTCACCCAAAATGGCTGGGCTACGTCCATAAAACTTTTCTCTAAAATTTATCTCAAAGTTCTTTGGGAATCCTTCCCAAATACAATGTTTATGAGCCTCGGCCCAAAGGAGATACTTTCCCCTAATCAAAATTTATGAGCCTCTGCTCAAAGGAGATACCTTCCCCTCTACTCTGGAAATGATCCCTCAGAAGATCAATCGCCTCTACCTCTTGCCAGCACGTGGAACTCCTTTCCATCAAAGACCTCCCGTCCTCAATGCTTAGCCTAAGAGACCTTCGCCTTCTATGATCACGTCCATAGTAGCTCAGCAACCTGTACCAAACATAGTTAGTCGGTCTAGTACAAGTCTTCCTCTATCTGTCAGATTTGTCCAACTCTTGAACAAATCAATCCTCTACATAAAAGCCTTCTCAAATACTTGCCAAATATGTCCTCAGGTTCTTCTCATAGAACCAATGCACCTCTGTCCTCAAGTTCTCTGATAGAACTATCAAACTTATCTCACAAGTCCTCTGCTAGGACCTATCCAAATCTTCTCACAAGTCCCCATCGAAACCTGTCCAAAAACTACTCACAAGTCCCCACTAGAACCTGTCCAAAAACTGCTCACAAGTCCCCACCGGAACCTGTCCAAAAACTTAGCAAGCTCACAAAGAAAAACTTTCTTAGTAGGAAATCACAAAGTGAATTGTTAGAGACCCAATGTGATTTGTCAAACTCATAGAAGCATAAAGAGAATTGTTAGAGACTCAATATGTTCTATACTCAAATCCCAATATCAAAACTCAACTCAAATCAACTCAACTCAATCTCAATCTCAAATCTGAAAACTCAACTCAATATCTAAAATGGATAGGATAGAATGTTTTCTTTCAAGAACATGAAACCCCAACAATTGCCAACTATGCAAAGAATCACATAACAATGATACTCATGTTCTTTTCACCATCAATTAGGGTTTCAACAACAATGCTCATCAAACCAACACCATTCAACTCAACATCAACCTTGAAGCATTCAACCAATCATCACAAGAAAAGGAAACAAGTAGAAATCCTTTTCCCTCCAAAGATATTTGAAAAAAACAACCACCAACACAATATCACCAAATGCAAAGAATAACTTGCTCAAATCAACTCAATGGAGTAAGCCTAATATCATGAATCAAGTAAAGCAATAACTTGATCAAACAACCTCTATGGAAGCAACTCAACCATCAAACTCAAAAAAGCCAACCAAGGGTTCCACCAACTCAATGCAAGTAGCTAGACTCACAAATATAAACCCTAGTGCACAAAGCTTCCACTATCTCAAACCAAAAATTATGCATTCACCAAAAACTCTCCTTAAGGATAAAAATGAATAAGTAGTCTTCAACAAACCAGAAAATAGGATTTACACCTAGCCAAAGGATACCTAGTAGAATACCTTTTCACTCCAACCTTATTTCAGAAAACATACACCAATCATACTCATAAGAAGAATGTGCCCATACCTTATTGGAGTAGAAGATAATTGAACCTTCAAGCTTTCACCACACACAACTCTCAAACTTCCAACCAAGTTAGGGTTAGAATAAAAAGAAACGAGCAATAATATAAACTTCCTTTATTACACCTTTAAGCTCCGCTTCTTTAAACACAACCACCATAACATGCCAATAAATCAACAATCATAGACTCACACCTTATACCTCCATTTTTAATTTTAGCATAGCAAAGAATAATCTTTAAAAATACATCCAAAGAAATATGCCCTTATTTCTCCTAAGATTTTATTCAATGCTAATCACAAAAGCCAAAAATCATAAAATTTAATCACACCTTATAAATCGCTGTCCAAGAAACTCCGAATTTTGTGGCATAAAGACATTTTAATAAAAACGTGTGTTACTCTAGCAAAGCACCCCCGTGAGACTCGAAACGTCGACCTCCGCCAATGCAGCGCCCAACAGCAGCCTTCGCTGCCACTAGCCCATGCGGGCTACGAAGTTCACAAGTGAACTTCCCTCCACTTCACCCTCGAAAAAACTCCCGAAGACTTTTCAACCGCATGTGCTTCTAAGTCTTCCTTCGATCGCAGCGAATACAGAGCACAAACACCGCAAATTGCATTCGAGGAATTTTGAATTAATTTTCCTTCCAACCTTAGGAGTTGGAGAATAAATAGTCTCTTCGAAGACACCTTAACATCGATGGAAATAAAGGCCATTTCGAAATTAATCAAAAGTCTTTTCAAAAAGGGTTTAAAAACCCTTAAATAATTTTAACTTGGTTTTAATAAAAACCCTATCCAACTTGGTTTTAATAAAAACCGGTTTGGTTTTAATGAAAAACCCTTGCCAATGGAATCTCTCCGGATTCTCTTAAAAATATTCTCTTGAAATCTTCCACCTTTGAAGCCAACACATCCTCTTAACATTAATGTTATTTCCTTTTGACATCAATGACAACTCATAGACAAGAAGCTAGGATATCAAACCCAAAATTGCCAACATCACATATGATGGGAAATTTTAAAATGAAATAATGGAAATGGCCTCTCTAAGGCCCCTCTAAAATTATGCCTTAGAAAATCCCTATGGCTCCATCCTTAGTCTATGGTGGTCTTGTGTTGGTGGTAGTCCACTTACCCTAGTTTTTTCCCACTCTTGATAATGTCAAAATTATGGTAGAAAGAGTTATTGTCTAGATGCATATCCCCAAATTAACCTAATACCATATCCACATTATAATGTTTAATTGACCCCTGACTGATGATCTTACATCACTATCATCTACCTCACCCCTGCTATCTACTATAAATCCCATTAACTACTTTGCCATAGGTGGTTATAGGGAGTCTCGATGATCTAGCCCCAAGGAATTTGATTCAAGGGTGACACTAGTGGTATTTTTTCCTTGCTATATACCCTATTTTCTCACTTAGGTCTCCCATGGTGTTATGTCATGGGTTAATCCTAAGGGTCTATACTTCATGAAAATCTCATAAATCCATGTCTATATTAATAATATTAGGATAATGGTGCAAGTTTGATGGTATTGTATGTGATTTAGGTCATTGTCTAGGAGCACCAATAGATCCCACCAAGAAAACCCCCTCTCTAAATAGTATGTCCCTCCTCCATGGCTAAATACAATGGGTAAATAAACAAAGTTGAGATATTATTTATGGCCTTGTGATAGGCTACATAGGAAAATAGGAGGATACATTGTGTACCACACAAAATAAATTCCTATGGATGAACAAATGTGCTCTAGCATAATGGTCTTTTATTGGTATAGCCTCCTCTCCCTAGTGGCCCACTATGCCATCCTAAGTTGAATATCTTCTATGGTGTTGATGGAGGGAGTCTATCTAATGATTGGTAAGTCCACAATAAAAATGAAATCCTCAAAGGTCATTTTTGTCTCAATGACCTCATCTAGTGTAGGCCTCCACAAAAATTATGTTAGTCATTATGCTTTAAGACAACATGAACTTATAACATAGTGACCAGTATGAGTAAATGTATGACATCTTCAGTACCTAGTCTAGTTTAACCTAGCATAACTCTACATATACCTAGGAATTCATCACCTATATTAGTCACTCCTACATATATTAAGGATTCCTATGCTACTCTAGACACCAAAATATAGGCATTTTCAAAACTCATTCACCCACCAATCCTACATACCACAATCCTTATAAATCCTGCATATTATCCTATTTTGTAGATTTTATTAAATATAGAAAATACCCCTAGGATATCTTGTCTCCCCATGGTACATGTGTCCTAACCACCACTACCCCTCCATTTTCCACATATCACACATCATTCCACATGCACCTACCCACTTGCCACATCTCCCTAGTTAAGTGAGACACTTTAAGTGACTGACTCTAACTATCCCCAACACTTGGCTGACTTGGCTTGCCACTTGGAAATCCTGGATATCCACCTCCCTTTCCCTCTAAAATACCATAATACCTATAAAATAATCATCACCCCATAAATTAAGGTAGGCTATAAAATCAAACCATCATGCTGTAGGAATTGCTATAGGAGGACAACCGGTTTCATGGAGATCGATCCCTCGAGATCCCAAATCAAACCCTAGTGTTTTTGCAACTCAATATCAAATGCCAGTGGGCATTTACATAAACACAAATTTGCATCCATTTTTGTAAAATAATAGTTCATATTTAGCGAGCCCCAAAAATGTGCCTACGTTTACTCAAGAGCAATTTTTAGACACCAATAGATTGATTCAAGCAGATAAAATTAGTAAGGTATTTTTTAAATTTCTATTGTTCTCTATTTTTTGCATATTTTTAACATTCTACAAATATTGAAGATTAGGGTTTTTTGTAGCTTATTTCACATGTATCAAGTAGGTACTACTTAATTCCTTTCTAGTGTTTGCATTCATATAGGTTGCAGGAAATAGTTTTTTGGAGATGTGCTAAAGCTGGAGTGGCCCACCACAGGATACACAAGCCCACTCAAAAAATGATGATTGTAGCAGGAGATTCAAGACATTCAAAATTCATTTGATTTTAAAAATGGTCCATTCCCTTTTTACCCATTGTAATATAAAATAAACTTATTCTATTGTAACCCCTACCAAAGATTGGGATAAACATTATAAAAAGAGAAGATCAAAGTTCATTAAGTCAATATAAAGTTTACATTGTTCATTGCAATTTATTTGTTTTAGTGTTTTATTTATTGGGTGTATCTATTTTAGCTTACAAAATGGTGACCATGGTGGGAACTCCCAAAGGGTTATTTGCTTGATTTGCCTTGTGTTAATCTCCTAATTTTTGTTTGTCTATTGCAGGTTTTTTTGAGCTTTGTTCCATGAAGATCGAAGACTAGGCCAGAGAGTTGTAGGACATGTTTGGGTTATTTTTGTGCTTGGGCAAACATGGGAGGGATTTTGGACAACTAAACACAAGTGAAGCATAATTTGTATTTTAGAGAAAATGCAAAGTGGCATTTAGGAGCCTACACAAATGTGAAGCAATACTTGAGAGATTGGATGAGTAGTGAAAGGATTACAGGTTTTTCATGATTAAACACTCCAGCTTAAGATTTCATTTAAAAAGAAAGAGTTCTTTTTTTCTACACTTGTTTTAATTTAGGCCTTAGATTAAGTGCATTTGTAAGCATATTAAATCTCTTATAGGCATTAAAAATAAAATCAAAAGAAATCCATTTGCATTTACTCTGCATTTTAGGGCATGTTTTCATATTCATAGATTATAGAAAGTTTTAAATTTTCATTTAGGGTTAAATCTATATCAATAAGTGTATTTTTAAGCATTTTAAGGTTTCAAATTTGTGTTACCCTGATTTTGACACAATAAAAAATACGGACCCGCATTTGGCTAGTCCTAAACACAGACCTGCATTTGACAAATGCTCATCTACGTTTGACCAATATCAAATGCACTTCCACAGTTGTCTCTATGTTTCAAAATCCCTACAAGATTGATTTGAAGTCTACTTACTGCATTTTGTTTCTATTTTCCAAGATCCTATGTGTTTATGTTACTTTGTCTACTTCTGAGTGTTTTTATTTTTCACTAGTAGGCATCAAAACATGAATTGCATTTTAGATTGCATGAAACCATAGCAAACCTCAAACTCCACACACACTTGCACATTTAATAATAAATATTTGTAAGGTTGGAATTCATCACCAAACCCTAATAAAGACTAGTGATGTTAGAATTCATATCCTTCCACCGGATCGCCCTCTAGACACCTAGTAGCCACAAGCGAGTGTCTTTTCAAATTTTACCATTAAGAAGTTCCCTGCTTTTGGGTGCACCTAGAGTAGGTAAATAGCAAAGCCCCTTTACCATAGGGCTTTTCAAATAATTTTTGGATGAATTTTTCATTCTTATCCATGCTTTAAACATGTGGGTTAAGTGAAATCAAGGATTTTCCAGTAGTAGTATATTACATAGCATAGCCCCTTCAGGGGTCTTTATTTCCATAAGGTTACCTTGAGCCAATATCCATAGGAAGTCACTTTTTACTACTTGGGTTACATTATTCAATAGGGAGTGTGCTTAAGCCATATTAGTAGCTTTTTTATTTTATTTTACCCTTAGTTATCTAGAAATAGGATTTATAACATCAAAACTAAAAAAAAATCAAGAAGATTAAAAAAATAATAATAAAACTTGTGAAAACTTAGAAAACATTTGTTTGTTGGATTGATTATGTGTTTGTTTTATTTTCATTAACATTATAATTCCACACATATACCTCAACATTTATAACCCCATCACACCCCTAGATTATGGTAATGACCCGAAGTCATGCCAAAGCTTAAGACAAAGTCTAGATTCAACCACCTGAATTGACGAAGTACTTTTCTTAACCTTCACAAGCCACTACCACTTATACAATGGGGCAAGTTAGCATGGCCCACACAATGTATCTAGACATATATTTTTGGTCATCCCTCTTCGAACATGGATGTGATACAGAGAGCTACCCATGCTGCTATTTCAAATATTCCTAGGAGTGAGCCACCCATGCCATATGACCAGTGTTGGAATTATTGAGTTGTCATTGATATCAAAGGTTGATTTGGTTGCTTATGAGTTTGGGCAATATCAAAGAAAGTATTCAAAGCAAATATATCTCCAAGAATGATTTAATTATATGAGTATGCTTTAATATTTAAATTAAAAATTTAAATATTAAAGTGATGTTATAATATGAGTATGCTTTAATATTTAAATCAAAATATTTTAATATTTTAATTAAAGGTTTCAAATTTAAGCATTCAAATAGTGTGGGCTGACCCCTTAGCGCAAATAGCAAGAAAGTGAATGTTTACATATAAATTAAAGGCCAAGAGTTCATTTAAATGATGTTGAAGAAGTGAAATACCTTCGAGATATGTGTTGCACCAGATACAAAGAGGAGAGAAGAACGAATCAAGAGATTGGAGTTTCCACAAAGACGTAGAGGGGATTTTTGTGGCACTAATGAATATATTCAACAAAATGGAATAGACGAGGCTATCTCATAGTGCAGAGACCCGAGAAGAAGATGTTTGATATCAAGAGAAGTTGAAGGTTTACGAGACACGAGAGCACATGTATTGAAGGTATCATTAGAGTGTGCTCTTTGTTGTGTGAAAAAGTTGTTGGTAGATTGGAAAATAGTGCCTAGGCTATAGGTGAAAAGGATTTGCATTGAAAAGACTCAAATATTGCTTGAAGAACCATGACATGAACATCGATGGCTTATGATTTTCTTGGTAGGCAAGTTTCTTTGGTAGGGTTGTGCTTTACAAAATAAAATGGGATATCATCCCACACTGATCATTCTGTGAAGCATGACAGTATTTATAAGAATCAACAGGTGCTAAGGTAATTGTGACCACCTACGGTGGTAACATTGCACCCACATACAAGAGGCACCCAATAGTTTGGGTGTGTGGTTCTTGAGGCAATAGTTGTTGCAAAAGTGACACTTGGAAGCATCTGGTGTAATCATTGACTTTGGAGATCGTTGACGTCTCAAGCACTCATTGATCAAACCTAAACAAATATTTTTGAACATGAAATTTCCAGAAAAAAGGGTGTTAGAAAATATTTTGTTGTACATGTGGCTGCCACAAGATGGAATTTAATAGAGATCATGGAACAAAGTGATAAGGAGCGTAGGTTTTGAAGTGGCACAAGTTGTCCATGATTTGGAAAAAGTAAGGTAACACTTTGCATAATATCTTGTAACCCTTAGATAGGAGATATAAGTGAAATGTTTATTGTCTAAGGAAGAATGAATGTTACTATATTGTAAGTTTGATTTCCAAGTAAGTAGAAGAAAGCAAACTCAAGAAAAGGGAAGAATGAATGTTACTATATTACAAGTTTGATTTCCAAGTACAATAGTAAGAAAATTAAAAAAGTAAAAGCAAGGTACAATAGGGATTATAATTGTAGGCCCAAAATGGCCACATCCTTAGAAAATTTTAAAAATTTATTCTAAATCCACTGAAAATAGAGTGTATTTCAAAGTGGATCCACACAAGATTCCTCAATCCACTTAATACTTGTTTTTTTTAGAAAAGTGTTCCACCCTGCCCAATACTTAGTCTATTTGGTAGTGTCTTAGCACAAAGGTCCCAATATATAATCCAATCGAGTTGAGATGACATCAGCACCCTCAAAAGTGTGTTTTGGCGATATCACTTCATTTCGTGCAATCAAGCGACTAAGTGTTGGTAATGTCCCATTCCATTAAGTTACAAGGCTATTTTGAGTGGAATGGTGACAAGATCTGTGTCACTCAATAAGAAGATCAAAATTGCCTAAGAGGGATTATAAGGTAGTGAAATAGCACAAGGATCATTTCCCATTGCTTTTTAAGAGGATTGGCGATGTACTCTACTCCATAGTCAACTCTAGTTAAAGATAGTGGAGCAAGAATGGAGGAGCAGATTGCACTTGTTTTCTAAGCCATGGACACCAAAAAGAAATTAAATGTTTAATCGAGCGCATTAATGATGAGTCGTATTCTGCTCAACACTCAGCGTATTTTCCCTTGATCTCCAATCCACTGGTTGAATCCATCCAAGCTGATGTCAGTGTTCTTTTTAGAGTGGATTGACAACCCTTTCTACCCCACTTGCCTGTAAAGTATAATTAAGTTTAATCACAAACATTCACTGAGTGCATTAATGGTGGATATTTTGTTGATATTTTCACAAGTATACAAACATGGATTCTTGGTGGATGAAGGCTAGTTAGTTCAAGCAGGTAGGTGAAGCGTCCAAGAGTACAAAGAACTAAGAAAAAAATCAATTGCAGATATGTGATAGAATGGAGTCTTCAAGAAGTATGAGTGGTCTAAATCTGGTTTATAATGACCTAAAGTCTAACTGCAATTGTTGAACCAACAAGTTGCAGAGCTGAGCTTCTATGGTGTGTGATTTCTAGCAGATTTTCCAAAATATATAGGCTAATGAAATGATGCTAGCATAGCTCTCTGCTGATCTTTCGTATGCTAAAGTTTTATAATATATCCTCTAATTTATTTCATTGTAAACTATAAATAGAGGTCAAACCCTTGATTTTTAGGGTCGACTCTAGCACTTTTGCATGCCCTACTATGTAACATTTTTTGTAAACTAATGGAAGGAACATTAATCAAAATTTTGACTCAAGATCTATCATATTCGATATTTTTCATTAAGAGGTTTGAGTTGTGAATTGCATTTCTATTAATGTTGTTATGGTTAGTTCATTCCATCTATATTGGATTACTAGTTGTAAAGGCAATTGAAATCTATTCATAGTTAGATCTGTGTTGACAAGAATTTTATTTCTATTAAGTCTGAATATTGATCTATTCTACTAAATTAGATTTTTAATATATTAGATATTGAAATTACCTCTTGGAACACATCTTTGTTCTACTTTATTATATGAATATTTCCTAGTTTTGGGTGCTGCTATTCTTGAGTGTGGGACATTGTATATAGTTTACCAAAGGTTTTCCCTATGGATGCCTATGTTGTTAGCCCTATCCAGCCATTGATAACTCATAATTTATTAACCCTAAACCTTTTCTAACCCTATCCCTAAAAACTATTATTGAGCTTAATTGATTCAACATTATATTAGTTGACAAGGAACCAGCCTACACTGGAGGTTGGGCTGAAGCAATATTTGGTCCATCCAATGTTGAGTTCTAAGCTATGAATTGGGTGTAATCCTAACCAGAAAATTGGAATATAGATTGTTGTAGTATCAAGTAAAACTTGATGACAACTCGGATCCCAATATTTTTGGCACACCCGGCTAGACCTGTTTTCAAGAAACACTAAAAACCATCATATTATATATTATTTTTATTTTTTCCCAAAGGAATCAATATTTCATGAATTGTCTTGACCTTGTTAAGTGGTGATTAAAAAATTCACCTGGTGACTCCTTGGTATCCAAAAAATTTATCCCTATAGCATGTAGTTTTTTCATGAATACTAGGTTATCCACAAGGAATAACCCAAAATATTTTTTCTATTGTGAGCTACCTTATAGATGGTCTATTTTCATAAGGGATTTTAATAAATATTTCCATTTAGATGCAACTCCTTCTAAGGAGAATCCTACAGTACACCCAAGGCCACATCAAATAGGAGTTACACCTATCAAAAAATACCAACATCAAAATGCAATTTCAAATCAGCCCTTGCAGAAGTATCCTATCTAGAATACAACTGGTACACTTAGACTAGCCCAAATGCATGACATTCCTTAAGCTATGTCTAAGTCCATTCCAACCTATGATGGATCTGGTAAAACTACATATGAGCATTGCCAAGATATTTTGAATCTGGAAGTAATCCACAATATAAAAATGAAGATATTATTATCATAATCCTAGCCCTATCCTTTAGAGGAAAGATCCTGCATTGGTTTACGATCCTTGAAGACAATACCATTATATCATGGGTAGCATTGTATGAGCTCTTTGTGGAAGAATTTAGTGAATCTACTAATCCTTTTTCCCTCCTTAATCAATTCGCATCTATGCAAAAGCATCAACAAGAAATTATTTTAGATTTCAACTTGAGGTTCAGTAGAACCTGGAAAAGAATTCCCCTACAACTAGACCATTTTCAATCCTTACATGTATTATATCAGAGCCCTTGGATCAAATTTAGTCTTACAAACAAAAAAATCTAGGGATGAGACCTTTCCATAGGTTTATAATGCATTTTTTCATGCAGAGAATGTCCTTATTAATGTGGTAAGATTACCCCCAAAAGTTGTGTTGCCCTACAATTTGGAAACCATGAATGTCCAAGGTCAAACAAATACTTCATCTTTTATGGACCCTCCTCATTTATCATCTTCATTACCATAGATTACTTCATTTCTCACTCAAAAGCACCACCTGCTGTTGTTTCTTTCCATCCCCTTACTTCTCAAATTCCCCAAGAATCCTTTGTCCTCCTTGAAATCCAAAATACCTTGAAAACTCTTAGTAATAAGATGAATTCAATGGAAAAGAGAGAGATGGAGAGATCTCAACAAAGGATATTTCCTTATGTTAACATGGATCAAAGATCTGGTTATAGTAATAGCATTAGGGTTAGAATAAATACAGTGCAAGAAGAGACTAAATGTTCTTCTAAGACAAGTCTGGTGAATGTATGGTGTTTAGTGTGCAATGATCCCCATGAATACTAATATTGTATTATGTACCAAAACCATGTATAGTAGGCTATGGATAAAGTGAAGATAAATTAGAAAGGAAAAGTGAAAATGCTTTGGCAACTAGATCAGATCATGGTTGGAAAATATCTTGATGAGAATGAACCCATTTCTATCATGACAAGGTCAAGAAAGAAAATACTGAAAGTTGATCCACAAAAGATAGGTCAATTTCAGGTTCCCTCTCAAAAGAAGAAGGATCCACCTTCCCAAAGTAGTGATGAATTCCCTATTCTCTAGGCCAATGAAAAAGAGACATGATTCCTAAGGTCTAGGAAAAGACGATCAGTTTTCCCAAAATAATTGAGAAATAAACTGAGGGAGATAGAATGAGGTCCAAGAATTAATCCCAAGAGAGGCTTAGATTTCCTTCCATTACCAAAAGGTAGATAATTGAGGCCACACAACAATATAAAATAAAATATGGTGAGCTAGAGAGAAGGCCTAAGAGATCCACCTCTGCCACATTTGAATATAACATTCTGGAGGAAATGAAGAAGATACCATCTAAAGCTAGCCTATATGATACTCTCTTTATTCCTAGCCAAATAGACCTACTAAAAGCTTCTCTGAGAAAATATAAAAAAGAAAATTAGGCCATCACAATCATCAATACTCTTTGAAAAGAAGGAAATATCCCCTGCCACTTTAAATAACAAAATGCCTCCTTTGTACATTTATCTAAGTATGAAGGTATGGATTATCTGCAACTGTATGATTGAATCAACAACATATACCATAGTTATGCCTAAAGCAGATTATGAGGAGATGGGTATGGAATATACCAGATCCTACCCTAGAGTTTTGTAGTTATATGGGACATCTGTGAATATAGTTGGAGTGATAAAAAATGTCTTTATGAGGTTGCATAGTGCACCTGAGGTAACCATAGTGTAATATATAGTGGTGGTGGACCTAGAGCCTTATTTTATCTTGTCTTTCAAGATAATTCATTGTAAATTTGGGAGTATGTATGTATATGATTCCTTTCAAAGGAAAGAGGATAAGAATAACACTTGAGAAGCTTGTGTCTTACCACATTGAAAAAATTGAAGAGGACATGTGCAATCTTACTCCTCTAGAGGAATTTGAATTAGTGGAGAACTTTGAAGAGTTGGATATTGAAGATGAACTGCCTTTCAGAGAGGATTATAGTCAATTTGGGATAGGTATGGGTACATACAATATTTTTGCAAAAATACAGAAAAGAATTCCTATTATATCTAACCAATCCTTGAGAGAAATAAAAACCTATACCATGCAATTTTATGGTGCCAGATGTAGAAATGGTGTTGGTGCTGATGTGTTATTATAGTCCCAATAAGAAGGGACATAGATTTTTGCATATAGGCTAACATGATCATGCACTAAAAATGCTACTGAATATGAGGCTCTATACCTTGGGTTGATGTAAGCTGAAAGCATGGGTATCAAGATCTTGAACATATATTGTGAGTCTAAATTGATTGTAAATCAGGTAAGGGAAAGGTGCAACAACAAGCACCATTACCTAAAATTATATAGAAAGAGGGTATGGAATTTGATGGAATTCTTTGATGCCCTAAACATTAATTTTATTCCCATGAGAAATAATACCTTGGAAAATTCCTTAGTAGTTAGGGGAGATAATTTCAAACCTTTTGTAAACATAGGAGTTAATAAGGACAAAGGGATCAAAATGATTTTTAGGCCTGCAGTGTCAGATAAGCAAATTATTTTGCAGGTTTTGAAAGTGATGAATAAATCATTGATTTTTTAGTGAGAGAAGTCTGTTTATCTACAGTTCAAGAGGAAAATCCAAAAGATATTGATCAACAAGATGTCATTGAACTCAAGAACAATTATATACCTAGAGGGTTGGTTACTCTAGAGAGTCTATTTGACAACGAGGATAGGAAAATGATCAGACACATGGAAATCGAGGAGAACATATATAAAGAAATTGAAATTAAAAAATAAAATAATTTCAAGGTTGGAGTTTGATGTTCTCCATAAGAAGAGGAGGATATCAAAGATTTATGCCTTAAGTACCGAGACATTGTAGCTTGGTCATATGAAGATCTTAAATTATATGACAAGAATGTCATCCAATACATGATTGAGTTAGAGCCAAATGCAAAACCATTCATGCAGAAACAAAGGCATGTGAATCCTAGGATTGAAGCCATAATGAGAGAAGAACTATTGAAGTTACTAAAGACTAAGATCATTTATCTAATCAAATATTGAACCTAGGTAGCCAACTCGGTATCTCTAAGGAAGAATAATATTGACATCCACTTGTGTGTAGATTTTAGAAACCTCAATCAAGCATCACTAAAGGACCACTACCCCTCCCAAAGATTAATCAAATCTTGCAGATTATGACAAGGTAAAAAATGTTCTCACTACTAGATGTATTCTCTGGCTATAACCAAATTTTAATGAAGGATGAGGATTAATTTAAAACAACATTCACCCCAAAATAGGGGAATTTTTCCTACTAGATAATGCCTTTTAGGATATCTAGTGTAAGAGCCACATTCCAAAGAGCAATGGACTATGATTTTGAGGAGCTGATTAACAAGGTCATTCTAATTCTATTTATATGACATGACTATATTTTCCCACAACAAGCAAGACCACTTGGTACATCTAGAACAAGTCTTTTAGAAGTGCAGAGAATTTATAATCTCTCTTAATCCTAAGAAGTCATTTTTTGCAGTTCATGAAGGAAATTTGCTAGGCCATGTGGTCTCCAAAGAGGTTATGTCCATTGATCTATATAGAAAAAATCCATTCTTTCTCTTCCACTGTCTATGAACAAGAAATATTTGTAGTCCTTTCGTCAAATAAAATTTATTAGAAAATTCATCTCTGAATTTGTTCAAAATATGAAGCCTACATTATAATTATTGAATAAGAATGCAGATTTCAACTGTATTGAGGGAAGAAAGCAAGTCTTTAAAATCATCAAACAATCCATTGTTATAGCTCCAGTGATAGTCAATACAGACTTTAGCAAAGACTTCATTCTTTATGCTTATGGAGCTGAGGAAATCTATGCATCAGTGCTCACCCAAACAAATGATAAAGGAGAAGAGCATCCCATATTCTTTTAGAGCTAAAATATTCATTAATATTAGGTCAAATATAATTTTATTGAGAATAAGTATTTACAATAATGAAATCATTGAAAAGTTTTAGGTAATACTTAGTTCAAAGCAAAACCCTGGTTTATGTAGTCCACCCAGATGTGAGAAGCTTTATTTTACAAGGTGAAATTGGAGATAAGAGAGCTGGTTAGATTACTAAAATCCAATAATATGATATGGAAATCCATCGTACCAAGATGGTAAGAGGAAGAGCAATATGCCAAGGCTTGAAAAAAGTAGTGGTTTTAGAAGAAGTGATAGCCTGTCATTCAACAATAGAAGATCAGGCTGAAGAATCATAGTCAGGTGAATCATATTGGGTAGATAAGATGAATAAGTACTTTTACACAAGAGTATGCCCTCATAAAATTAATTCATAATAGAGAAGAAGATATAGGCTTCAGGATTTGAAGTATGTCCTATTTCCAGAAGGCCTATACAAAATAAACCTTGATGGAGTCCTCCTAAGATGCTTAAAATATGATCAACAACAAAATTTCATAGAGGAGTTCCATGGAGGACTATCTAGAGGACACTTCTTAGGAAGAGTAATAGCTTTAAATATTATTAAGGTAGGCTATTACTGGCCTACCATATTTATTGATACCTTGAAGATCACTAGAGCCTGTGATGAATTCTAGTAGTATGTGGGAAGAACAAGGAATGCATCATTTCCCCTTAAGCCAATTCAAGTGGAGGAAACTTTTCAACAATGGGGGTTGGACTTCATAGGGGTTATCAATCCAAATTACTTATATGACCACAAGTACATTCTGAATGCTATAGACTACCTCATCAGATGGATAGAAGTCATTCCTATGAAGAAGTTAGACCAAGAGATGATGATAGATTTCATAGAAAGCTTTATTACCAGGTTTGGTGTCTCAGAAGCTTTATTGAATGATAATGGTCCATCATTCATAGGGGATAAATATATTGAGTTTTCCAAAAAGTATTGCATTACCATAAATAATACTTCAAACTAATACCCCCAAGGAAATGGATTGGCAGAATCAACTAACAAGAATTTGCTAATATTTTTGAGAAGATCATTAGAGGGTAACACTAGAATAAGCTCTATGGGCAGAAAAAATCACTATCAAAAAGTCTATCAAGACCTCCCCCTATGCCTTAGTATATGGAAAGGAAGCAATATTACCTATGCATTTGGAGATTCCAACCCTAAATTTGATAAACACAAAATATGAATCTTAGTTAAATCCAGTGGAAATAAGGTTGATACACTTGTTGTAGATAGAAGAGAAAAGAAATTAAGCATATGATGATTTTCAAAAGCATTCATTTGACATCAATGCATGGTTTGATAAGAAGGCAAGATTCAGGAAGTTCCAAGTTAGAGATTCTATCCTCAAGTGGAATGTTGAAAGAGATAAACTAGGGCACCATCAAAATTTTGACTTCTTCTGGGATTGTCCTTTCAAAATAGCAGAGGTTAAGGAAACCAATGTTTTCCATCTTGAAGACCTTGAAGGAAACATACAACCTATTTAGGTCAATGGTTTTCACCTTAAACTCTATTTTGATTGAGATAAATATTCCTTGTAATATACGTACATATTGTTTGTATCATATGCTTTTTTCCCTTTTTATTTCAAATTTTTTATTTTTGATAAAATGCTAAAAAAAGAAAGATAATTTTTTTCTTCAAAAAAAAATAAAGTGAAGAGTTGCAAAATAAGCTAAGTATCAACGGAAAGCAACATTCTCTAATCCACTCTCAAATGAACTAAGATCACAGCGGAATGCTGCATATGTTCCTCACCACTCTTAAGAAGACTAAAGTGGTAGTGGATCATGACTTATGTTCCAATCCGCCAGAGTCCTTGACTATTTTTGAGCAGAAAGAAAAATCTTGCACCATGCCACTTTCAAAGAAAGAAATATTTGCAAATTGTCTCATGAGTTTCCCGTGTTGCTTAGAAAGAAAGAAATATGATGAGAGGAATCACAAGTTCAAAAAGGTGCTTCATGATTTAGCCAATCAGAGAGTGACGTAATATCTTTGAGCCACCAAGATGCATAAGTTTAAATTAAAAAGTGTGCAAACAGACAGTTCTTGCAATAGTTGTATTAATGATGGACGGTGTACACGAAGTGGCAATTACAAAAAATGTGCAGAGTTATTCATTTTTTGAAAGTGAATCCTACCAAGTGGAAAGATCCAGAGAATAACAAAGCATTTTCTATACTAGAGAAAGAACACTCTTAAGACTTCTATGAAAATAGCTCTTAAGAAAGCACCAACAAATATGTAGCAAAGAGAGGCAGATCTAGACGACTATGTAAATCATACAAGGTGGTTGGCAGATATTGTAATGACTCAATTAAGGAGAACCTTTTTGAGGAGCAATTTCAAGTTTAGATACTTTTAGGGAAGACCAATTCAACCTCAATGTATCATTGCTATAGAATCCTTCTTATTCTCTTACATCTATGATTTTGTTCACCATTGTCCTAAGTTAATTTTTTCATTCATTAAATTTTATGATCCTAAGAGAAGGGCAGTAAAAATAGCTAATTGTATAACATTATTTACCATTACCAAAGAATCTTATCATGATTTATTTACTGTGGGAGTAATCCCACCCCTAGAACCTAAAATATTTAATATAGTAGAAAAAGCTAAGGTTTATGCTTCATTAATGGCCTCTAATGAGAAGGAAGTTATGGAAAATGGATTTGTTTCCAATTTATATGTATAAAGAAGGAAGATGAAATGCCTGAAGTCCTAATCCCCATTGACCAATTTTATAGTCCAGAGCTCTATTCCATGCTAGCTTTTTTGGAGGGTTTGGATTCAAACCAAAACATGAGAGATTGGCAAAAAGCCACTACTTACTACATTTCTAACGAGAACATGTATGAACCTGATGTGGAGAAAAGGGTTATTAAAGTCATTTACTTTGAATGGCCAACTTTTATTGCCAAAATAATACATGAGTAATTGGTAAGGATGAAAAGGGATTCAGATACACCCTTTTTCCAACATTGTTCGAGTCTTGTTTGGATGTTCTTTACTGTTGTAAGGAAGATGATGCCTTGGATCCTGGTAAAAGAAAAGAATGATAAGGGAGACCCTATCCTTGTATACTATTAGACTGATCATTTGAGGAGCACTGAGTCTATTTATAGATATAACCTAGAATTTCTAGGGCTAGCTTTGAAGATAATGTATGGAAAATACCCTAGGTTACCACCATTGGCCAAAGAAATTTTTAGAATAGAAGGTGTCAAATAAGGGGACTGGTACATCCTTATAGAAGGTACAATTATTAGACTGTATGGCTTCACTGGTAAGCCTTTTATGCTTCCTCATTTTATTACAAATAAATTTTTAACTCTAGAATATTTGAGGCAAGCAGATTTTATCCATATGAACTATGGCTCTAGAAAGAAAAAAAGTGTTTGTTGACCTACCATAGTGTCAATGATATAACTATCACCAAAAAGGTCTAGGGTGAATAAATAACCTAGTATTTGGATAGGCTAGGCCTATTTTACATTCCTCAAAGGTGGAGATATGACCCAAATGATAAATTCCACAAGAGGAATATTGACCTTAATGGAGGGAAGGCCCACAAGTTTGAGAAGACATCGAGACCTCATTTTGAAAAAGGTAGGAATAATAAGGAAAATGCCCCATTGGATTGGAATGTTTCCAAGATGGAAAAACTTCCCCCATGACTCGAATTTTATGAACAAATAGTTGATTTTAATTTAGATAAGAATGAAAGCCATCAGTTGAAGGAGTCTACGATAAGAGAAGTTGAGAATAAAAAGAAATGGAATGAAGGTAATATTTTAGACTGGTGGAGGATGAGAGTGGAAATTGACACAGAGAAATCTAATTTTGGATAAGTAATTGATAATGATTTTTCTAATAGATATGATAAAAAAATCACAACATGGAATGCAAAAGATCTAAATAATATAGTGCTAATTTATAAGAAACCTTAACCAGGGCCAGACTCTCCATCCCCACCTTCACAAGAAGAAACTCAAGGAGAAGATACATATACTCAATTATATACTACTGAAGCTCTTAAAACATTTGAACCCTCAATAGAACAACTAGAGAATTTTCCTAAAAGGGCACAGTTAATCAGTAAAATACATTATTCTTATGACAGAGCCATAAGCACAAAAGTCATCAAAATAGTAAGTAGGCCCAAGCACCTAGATCTGGGTGGAGAACCTCCTAAAATAGAAATATATTAGAATGAGAAAGATAAGAACTTCATGTTTACATCAGTAAGTTTTACCACTACATCTACAGTAGAGCTCAATACTATTTCTAAAGAACGATTGCAAGAGAAACCATTGTAAGAAATTTTTTTTGGGGAATATACAGAGAATGATAAGCTGACAGTGTTTCATATTTTTAAGAGAAAAGCCAAAAATTTACTGGAAAGATCTTAGAAAGAGGTTTGTAATAAATAGAATATGGATAATGGAAATATTGTTGAGAAGACCTCTATTTCAGGTGTAGAAGAATCAATACAACCAGTACAACAAAAAAGTACAGAGGTATTTCCAGAGCTTCCTACATCTGTAGGTGAAGGTATAATTTCTATCCCCTATTCTCCTTCTCCCCCTATTTCCCCAATGAAATTTCCTTCCTCTTCTAAATATAAAGTTGAAATAAAAGTTTCGTCTCCCCCTCATAACTCACCATCTATTCCACCAGCAATTTTAGAGGGCCAAGTCAACCCATCTCCTCCATAATTATCTAAAATTACCCCTTCATCATCCACTGTAATCCCATATTTGCCATTGCAACTACCCACATCGTTTGAAACACAAGTTGTTTCATCTACAACCATTCACCCTTCTCTAAGTTTCACTTTATTTTCCATGACTTCTCTTATTATAACATCAAAAATAGTCATATAATCGACTATAGTTACTAACATCATTTCATCATCAGCTGCTGAATATGCTCTTCCCTATCTTATAGCCTCTCCTCCTACTACAAGTTATCCCACACTGGAAAATTTACAAAAGGAGAAGGAAACTTCATAGAAAATTCAATATTTTTAGGTAGAGAAATTGTCCAAGCCTTCTAAGAGGATGGATACAAAGATAAGTACCATGTCTATTGATCTTGTTTCAAGGCATAGGGCATCCAGGCCCATTATTCCTCTAGTGAGCAAGCCTGAGACTGAAATGACTATTCAAGACTATCATCTGGAAGAGTATATAGAGGATATTGAGTAGTTGCCTTCTGAAGATGATTTGGTTATAGAAAAAGACCACTTGAACACTTTCTATGTCAAATTTGATATTTACAAAGACAAGGTTGACAAGCTAGAGCGAACGATAGAGAAACTTGAGAAGACAATCAATAACCAAAAATAGATAGAGAAAGTTATCAGAAGTGAAGAAAAGAACTAGAAAAGCAAATTCCAAGAGGTCAATAATATCAAATAGCAAGTAGAGAAGAAAAATAAGAAAAATAAATAACAACACAAATAAATACAGATATTAAAGCACAAACTTCAAATTGAAAAGGTAAAGTCTTTAGGCTTCTCGAAAGTAGGGCTGAAGAAAGTAAGGAAATAACTATTGTTTGAGGTTTTGGAGAAGTGCTCTGAGCTGCATCCCATAATTGAATATATGGATGATGCCCACCACCTACTTCAGAATACCTAGGAAGATCTATATAACTTCACTAAAGAACTACAACCCATGGTGATTCTAGCAGAGAAGATTTATAAGATGGCAGATAACAGGCTCAGTGATATTGTTAAACCTATTCCCAATAAAGAATGGAATACTACTAGATTAGCTATAAGAGTTATAGTAAATAAGATCATATTATTGCAAAAGGCTTGGATGTTGTATGATAAAGTGGAGAATACAATCCAATATGTAGTGGACATCAATCAAGAAATGGTTCAAAATGGCTTTAGAGGGTTATGGTTTGAAGATAACACTCTGTTATTAGAAGAAGAAATAAAAAAGAGTGTAGCCTTGAGCCTCCAATATGAATATGAGATGGATACCTTGGAAGAGTCAATTAATAAGGAGTAGGTTTCACAATTGATAATTGATTTAAATGGACTCTGAGACTTGACGAAAGACTTGGTAAATAAGGGAGGCTATGCAAATTATAAAGATACTGCTGAGTTGGAGTTCATTCACAAGTAGCTTAATGAGACTTCCAATCCTTCTGAAGTAGTCTAGAAACAAGCCTTGCAGACTCTGAAGCTGTTAGTATGGTTTTTTGGTAATGATGTTAGGGAAAAATATAGAGCAGGATTCACCTATTGAAGAAGAAGCTAAGCAATACCAAGAAGATAATGTTGTAGAAGAAGCCCAATAGGAAGGTGAATAACCAAATAGACCCTCAATAAACACAAGCATAGAGTTTTGTATATGTTGTATAATTTTGTAGTCATGCAAAAGTTTTGTATTTTATTTTATTTTATACTCTGACACTGTTAGAAGACAGTAATAAAAGCATGAAGCTAAAATATAGAGAATGAAATTTTTGTGAAGGCATTCATGTCATTTTTGAAGAAGCATAAAAGGGAGAACACAGTTCTATTTTTGCTTAACATTGGAGTAGTTTTGAAGGAGTGATGAATATATTTGTGTTTCCAGTATGATCTTGATATGAATCATTACCCTCTAGGTGAATTCACAAGGTTTTAGATGATAATGGTTGTATAGAAATTATTCTATGAAGCATTTTTTGAATATTAGAATTTTTTATAGTGAAAAATATCTATGGAAGGAATGGAGGAGCAGAGGTGGAGTAGCAGAGGTTCAGGGGGAGAGCAGAGGTGGAGTAGCGAAGTTTTAGTGGGGGCAAGCAGGAATAGTGAGCAAGGTACAAGCGAGGATCCAGAGTAAGGAACCAAGGGTGAGGATGGTCACGATTCATTATCTGACCAAGTAGGCACGTCCAGAGGGCCCAACCCTCTTGAAAAATACCCTGATAAAGGGATCTAGCAAGGCGCTATGGGACCCAAAAAAGCATGGAATTTCGTAGAAACCCTAAAAGGTATTAGGGGTGAATTCTTTAAGGATTATCCTCCCCTGGTTCTAGAAAAGAACATGATCATTGCCCCAATGAATATTATGGATGGGTTTTTGGCTATGGAGAAGCACTCGTTGGTAGGGAAGTTCCTGGGAGGAAGGCCTAACATTGAGACTATAAGGGCTTGGGCATGGACCAAATGGAAAACGATAGGCAATTTGGAGATAGTGGCCCTTACAAGAGGGTTTTTCATAATAAGTTTTAACAACAAGGAAGATACAAAGAAAATATTAATTGGAGGGTCGTGGTTCCTAGGTAGGCGCAACCTTTTCATCAAACACTGGGGCAAATATTTTGACCCAAATACACAAAGTATTAACACGACCTCCATTTGGGTTCGTCTACCTAACTTACCTTCTGAATTTGGTAATGAATATTGGCTTCAATGAATAGTAAAAACAATAGGATAAATGGTTGCTATCGATCATGCCACTCTGACAAGGACAAGAATGACTTAGGAAAGGATCTGTGTTAATGCAAATCTAGAATCAAAGTTGTCAATCTTTGTCGAGTTGGGCTATGAAAACTACTTGAGGAAACAACTAGTCAAGTATGAAAATAAATTGGCCTTTTGCATAGAGTGCAAAAACCAAGGCCACCTTTCAAGCCAATGTCCAAATTTTGTCACCAAAAAAGAATGCCCGAAGAAACCAGATTCGAGACGGTTTAATGGGAGAGGGATTATCAAAAACCAAGGACCTTGAGTCTCACAAGGTAAAGGAGTTTTCAAGAAGGTTAGAATCAACATTAACAATAGCAAGCATCAAGCCCAAACTAGGAAAAATGAGCAAGGAAAGCAATAAATTGAAGATGGAGATAAGGTAAGTCCCAAAACCCTAAGTTCCAATAGGTTTGAAGTTTTATAAGATAGGGACTCAGATGAAGAAAATGAAGAGGATAATGAACCTTAGATTGATTGGACCGAAACCCTAGAAACTCCATCAAAATTAGGGTCATCCATGGATATGTCTCAAGGCCTGATTAATCCTCAAAGTGTGTACTAGAACCCAAATGAATTATCCCCCCCAAGTTTAGCCTAAAATAGACAAGAAATTTATCAAAATCCTTGATTGATTTTGGGAGCAAAAAAAAGAGAGGACAAATGTCAGAGGCAGACCAGTAAAAACTCAAGATTGACAATGAAATAGAAAATGGGAAATAGAGGAGACTTTTACAACAAGTTATCACAAGTCAGGATGATAGCAGAAACAACAAATCTCCCCCACCTCAAGGTAACGGGAGAGGGAAAAACAACAAGCAATCTAAATGAAGATCCTCTCATGGAATGTGAGAGGCCTTAATGGCCTAGTTAAACAAAGTATGGCTAAGTCATTAAGGAAAACAATAAATTTGACTATTATGTTACTTCAAGAGATAAAAATGGATGAGGGTCAAGAAAATCTTGCAGCCTGTAGAATTTGGAAGCATAGGGAAATGGATTTCAAGCAAGCGAGTGGAGCTTTTGGAGGACTTGTGACGATGTGGGACCCCCAAAAAGTGGAAGGAAATGTTATTCAGGAAGAGGAGAGGGTCCTAAGAATTCTTTTTCATGACTTAGATAACAAAAGGTCATGGATCACTTCAGATGTATATGCCCCTAATACTGTTCAAGAAAGAGCTTCACTATGGGAATATCTAACTCATTTGAGTGAATCATTTTAGGATGTTCCTTGGGTGATAGGTGGAGACTTTAATACAGCATTATACCTATCTGATAAAAAATGAGGATCCGGATTGCCTTCCAGAAGCATGGAGGATTTCAATTCGTTCGTCAACTCAAATGAATTAATGGATGTAAAGTTAAAAGGAGCCAAGTATACTTGGACCAACCGTCGGGTAGGGAATCATATTATTTAGGAGAGGATGGATAGGTTTTTCTTATCTAAAGAGGCTCTTACAGAGTTTGGGGATTCTTCCCTGCATTATCCACCTAATATAGCTTCTGATCACAGTCTTATACTACTCAAGGTTCCCCAATGCTCTTATTTAAAGAAGCATTTTCGGTTCAATGCGATGTGGACTAAGCATAAGGATATTAAGGAAATAATTAATAAATGGTGGATGAATAATGGTCAAGGCTGCCCTTCTTTCAAATTGTCCCAGAAACTAAGGATGGTGAGAGATAACCTCAAAATTTGGAACAAGGAATTTTTTGGGAATTTGTTTGAAAAAGAAAGAGGTAAGTGATAGGTTGGGTGTCATCAAAAGGAGCATTGAAAAGGGTAATTATGATTAGGCAACTAGATCAAAAGAAAAATCCTTTTGGCTGAGTTCCACAATATCCTTGCCTATGAAGAAATGTATTGGAGGCAGAAATCTAGAGCATTATAGCTCAAGGATGGGAACTCTAACTCTAAATTATTCAATGTAATCACCCTATGAAATAGAAACAACAATAGAATTAGAGATCTAATCAAGGAACATGGCTCCACCACTCATGATGTTCATGAAATCATATATGAAGTTGTGACTTACTTTAGCAACCTCCTAGGAGAAGAAGGGCAATGTCAGGCCAATGTAAAATATTCCCTATTGCGAGCCATTTCTCAAGCCATTGACAATGATATGAATAGGAAACTTACCGATCCATTATTAGATGAGGAAATTAGAGAGGCCCTTTTATCTATGGATATGGATAAAGACCCAAGACCATATGGGTTCTCTCCTCATTTTTTTCAAACATACTGGGACATTGTGGGGGCTGATGTCTACTCGGCTATCAGGGAATTTTAGTTATCCAAACATATTTCTAAAAGCTACAACTCCATGTTTATAGCCTTGATTCCAAAAGGAGTATCTCCTAAAACTATGGCTAATTATAGATAAGTGAGCCTTTGTAATGTAACCTACAAAATCCTCACCAAATTGATTGCAAAAAGAATGAAAGGTATTCTACCCCTTATCATCAATCAATGTCAGGGAAGCTCAGTTCAAGGGAGATCCATTCTTAATGGGCTCATCATGGTTCATGAAGACCTCCATTCTGCCAACCAAACCAAGAAATATTCCTTTACTCTAAAGCTTGATATGAACAAAGTGTTCAATCACATCAACTGGGAATTCCTAGAGGCAGTGTTGATTAAATTTGAATTTCATTATCAGTGGATCAAAATCATTCGAGGATGCATCCATAAACCCTGGTTCTCTATTTTGGTGAATGGATCCCCAGTGGAGTTCTTCCAAAGTAGTAGGGGCCTTAAACAAGAAGATCCTATTAGCCCTATGATTTTCATCATTATGGCCAAAGCCTTGAGCAGAATTATCAAAGTTGATTGTTCAACAGGGCAAATCTCTAGTATCAAAACCACGTCCCAATCGCCCCTGTCACCCATAAACAATTTATAGACGATACACTGATGCTTACTTTAGCTTCTATGGAAGAGGTCAAAATATTCAAATAGATCCTAAATCTATATGAGGAGGCAACTGATCCGAAGGTTAATTTCAACAAAAGTAAGATTTTATTCCTCAACACCTCTATATCAAGGTAGAATAGGATTGCAAGGATTTTAGGGTGTGTTATATCTACTTTTCCAACTTCTTATCTAGGCCTACCTCTTTTCACTGGGGCACCCTTGAGAGTTATGTGGAACAATGTGGTGGAAAGAATCCATAAAAGGTTAGCTGGTTGGAAAGGCCACTTTCTATCTCAAGTGGGAAAAGCTACCCTGACCATGGCTTTGCTGCAAAGTATTCTAGTATACTTCTTGTCAGTGTTCAAGGCCTCAGATCGAGTGTTCCAAAAAATTGAACAGATGCAAAATATTTTTTTATGGTCTGGATCGGAAGGCAAGAACAGGATCAAGCTAGTTGGTTGGAGCAAAGTCTACTGATCCAAAGAAGGAGGAGGCTTGGGCCTAAGGAGAGTCTTCCACATTAATACTACACTGTTAGCTAAACAAGCATGGTGTATCCTCACAAGCGAAGAGAATGAATGTATATCCATTGTGAATAGGAAATACCTCCAAGGATCTAATTTTCTAAACACACCTATTCCGATAAGAGGATCGGCTTTCTGGAAAACAATTTTGGTAAGTAGAGAGATAGTAAAAAAAGGTATGATATGGATAGTCAGGAATGGTATGAAGATCTGATTTTGGGAGGATAGATGAGCTAGGTAGGAGGCTCTTGCCTCAGATCCCATGCTAGTAAGGATTAAACAATACACTGATGACAACTTTGGACCTCTGGTGGCTGATTTTATTAGATAGGAGGGAGGTAATATGAGATGGAATCCCATCAGGGCATAGGGGTTCCAAACTAAATTCAAGGATTTAGAATTCATTTTATCCCAACAATTCCTTTCTATAAGAGCAACTGAGGATAACCTGAGGTGGGCTATGATTGAAAGTGGGGAATTTTTAGTCAAATCCACATACAAGATTCTCTTTGACCCTGAGGACCCATCGTTCCAAACCAAATTGGTGTGAATTAGCAAGTTGATCCCCAAACTGGCTCATTTTGCATGGGTGGTTATTCAAGGAAAAATTCTCACCATAGACAACATGATAAGAAGAGGTATGATTTTGCCTAACCATTGTTATTTGTGCAGGAATAGCTAGGAATCAATCCATCACATTTTTCTAGAGTGCCCATGGTCGACTGCTATCCTTAGTGGAGTGTTTCAAACCTTCAATATATCATGGCTAATGCCAACCATGGTCCTTGAGTTATTCTAAAAATGGCATTCTCCCTTTATAAGCTTGCAGCTTAGGTTCCTTTGGAATATTTGCCTTCATCACTATCTTTGGCAGATTTGGTTAGAAAGGAACCATAGAGCTTTTAACGAGTCTAACCTTGACCCGCTATATGTCATCAACAAAATTTTGGCCTTTGATAAATAAAACCTAAGCATATTTACTTCATCACCCCAATACATTCCTTATTATGATAAAATCCTTTCCCAATCCCTTGATATCTCTTTAGATGAATCCATCGGTGTTAGCCAACCTCATCCAAAGACGAAGACTAGGTGGAACGCCCCCCTATGAACTGGATCAAATTCAACTTTAATGAGGTAGCCAAGGAAAATCCTAGTAAAGTATGAGCTATAGGTGTGGTGAGAGACCATCAATGGTAGGTAGTGCTTGCCTTATCTAAAAATCTTGGGATCAAGAAAAATAACGATGCCAAAGCAAGGGCACTTTGGAGAGGTCTACAACTGCTTCAAGATGTCCAAGGTAAATTTTGCGTGGAAGGGGAATCCATGAATATCATCAACCTCCTCAAAAATAAAATGAAACCTCCCTAGAGGATTACGACCCTCATAAATGAAGCAAAGATCCTTGTTGACATGAGAGAAGAAAAAGTTACCCAACACGTGTTCTACGAAGCCAACAAGGCAGTGGACAGGTTGGCGAACATGGGTGTTGAGGCTGATGGACTGATCACATGGACGCATGAGGTCCTAGGTGACATGGAGTAAATCATCCAATGTAAAATATTATGATAGGTTCAATGTGGTTCTTTTGCTAGAAGATCACGTGCCCCTTTGGGATTACCATCGGGAGGTGGCAAAGGGCCCATTTCAGAAGGCTTATCTCATTGGTTGATATTAGGTTGGAAATAGCAAGGAATCAGCTCAAGGCAAGCTTGGAAACTCATATAATCAAGTGGAGGAACTATGAGGTGATGGGCTTCATCCCTAAAAAATACAATTATGCAAGGAGGATGTATCATGGGAGGAGGTGCAAGTTTCCAAATGTTTTGAGATACAAGTTAGCTTTTTTCGAGAGGCATCAGTTTCTCGTGAGGCTTCTCTCATCTAACATTCTCATTATTACCAAGATAACAAATCATAATAGATGTTATGAAGGATATAATGACACGATCTCTATGTGGAAGTTGTATGCTTTTCAATATGACGATGATTAGAGGCACATTTCCAGAATTGGCACAGGTTTTAAGGAAACAACAATGGGCAGTCAAGCCAAGTAAAGGTGCCACCAAATCATAATTATTTATCATTGTAGTAAAACATTGAAAATCATGAGTGGAGAGCCTTTAGATAATCCAAAGAGGAATTTGATAGTAACCCTTAGAAACATGATCTACATTGATCCCAGCATGGTTGTCATGGATCCAGTTGCTCAGGCTATTCTGACCGATAGACGTTTTACCCAATTTTTTGATCTATTCTCAAGTGTGGATGATGAAATCACACTGGAAGTTATGGAGACATGGGAGGATGGTAGAGTGGAGATCCGTGGACACAAAATTGTCATTGATGTTAATCTACTGGTAGCAATTACTGGCCAGTCGATTAAGGGAAGGTCGATCCACAAAAAAAAGTACCATTGGGAGGTGGAGTTAAAAGAGTTTAAGCATAACACAAAAATATATAAGGATGTGAATAATGGGCTCACAAGGATGGACCTCCTGACTCCTTGGAATGCGGTAATGAAGAATGTGTTGGAATTCATCACATCAGAGGACCCTAGTAAAGTTTTGCTAAGTTTCCATTATGATTTTGTCAACTTCTTCAGGGATGTGGACCCAATAAGCATTCCTCAATTTTTGATGAACTCATTGAATCATACTATAACCTCATATCATAGAAATAAAGGCTTCTCCATGCCCATGCACCAAGGCCTTCTCAAGGTTATTTATAAATACATCTTCTCAATGTTCCCCAAGCCAAACTCCCTGCACCACCCCCTAAGGATCCCCTAGTGGTGTACGGTGAAATATTAAGGGGGAGAGATAGCCCCGGTGTGCCCAAAAATTCCCTTGCCAAGAAGAGAGGGTGATTCTAGTTTTAAGGATGGTTCAACAAGGAAAATACTAAGGATTGAGGACCCGCCTACTAGGTCTTCCCTTAGGCTAAAAAATAAACAAGTTCAGGGAAGAGGTAAAATAATGGAGATTATCTAAAGAGGAGGGTCCTGACCCCTTAATTATGGATCTGAAGAGGTTCATCCTGAACATGGTAACTAACATCAACCACTAGATGCAGGAACTATAGGAAGTACTGACCAAGGTATTCTTCAACGAAGGGTACTAGAGCAATAAGTCGATGGTCTACAACCCAAAGACGGATGACAATGAATATGACAAAGATGAAAAATAGGAGGAGGTGGATGAAGAGGACTAGTGTATTCATTACTATTGTGCTGCCCTATGGTTTGCTATTTTGATAATGTTGGTGGCCATCAATGCTAAATTTATGTTTTTTGTCATCAGGGCAAAGTTTTTGCCTATTTTTGTTTTTTGTCTCATTGTGGATTAGCTCCAGCATTTGGGTTAGATTCTAGGTGTGGTTTGGGTCCTACTAGGGCCCTGGTTTACTATTTCCTATTTGGATCTTGTCTTAGACAGGAATTCTAGTATGATGGTTCCCAGTCAAGGAAGAATGGATGGGATAGAGGAAAGAGGATCCTTAGTCTGGTTATGTTTTGGTTCCTCAACCGGGGGTTATTTTTTGTAAAAAAAATTTGGGCCAACCTGCAAAACCCAGGTTAATGAAAGACTTTATTTACCAAAAAAAAAAGATTATAATTTTTGACTCCTAATTCCAAATGGATAAGACTTTGAGTTCGATGGTTTTACAAGAAAATCCACCTAGGAGGTGCTAGAATGTAGGTCCAAAATGGCCACACCATTATAAAATTTTGAAAATTTATTCTAAGGCATGAGAAAGCTCCAATTTGCTAAAAATAGAGTGTATTTCAAAGCAGATCCATGCAAGATTCCTCAATCTGCTCAACACTTGGTTTTTTTTGACAAAATGTTCCACCCTACCCGATACTTAGTGTATTCGGTATTGGTTTAGCACAAAGTTCGCAATCCATAATCCAATTGAGTTGAGATGATGTTAGCACCATCCAAAGTATGGATTGGTTATATAACTTCATTTTATGCAATCAAGCACTAAGTGTTGAGAATATCCCATTTCACAGAGTTCTAAGGTTATTTTTGAGCAAAATGGTGACAAGCTCCATGCCACTTAGTAAGAAGTCAAAAGCACTTAAGAGGGAGTATAAGGTAGCATAATAGTGCAAAGATAATTTCCCATTGCTTTTCTAGTGGATTGGCAATGCACTCTACTTTGTAGTAAAATCTAGTTAGTGCTGGTGGAGTGAGAATTGAGGAGCAGATTGCAACTTGTTTTCTAAGTTGTGTATGCGATAAAGGAATTAAATGTTTAAGTGAGTGGATTGACAGAGTCATATTCTGCTCAACACTCAGTGTATTTTCCATGTGAGCTCCAATCCATTGGCCGAAGCCATCTAAGATGATGTCAGCATTCTTTTTATAGTGGATTGGCAACTCTTTGTACCCCACTCACCTACAAAGTATTATTGAGATTAATCACAACCATTCACTAAGTGCATCAATAGTGGATATCTTGTTGACATTTTCACAAGTATACAAAGGCATATTATTAGCGAATGAAAGCCAGTTAGTTTGAGAAGGTAGGTGAAGCGTCCAAGGGCACCACAAATCAAGAACTAGAGTACTTATATATTTGTAACAAAATGGAGTATTAAAGAAGGATGAGTGATCAAGATCTTGTTTATAATGACCTAAAGTATAACTACCATTATCGAACCAGCAAGTTCCAGAGCCGAGTTACTATGGCGTGCAATATCCAGTGGATTTCTTAGACTCTATAGGTGAATGCAATGATACCAGAATATCTCTCTACTGATCTATCATATGTTGAATCCTTGTAATATCTCCTCTAATTTCTTTCATTGTAAACTATAAATAGAGGTTGAACCCTCAATTTTTAGGATCAGCTCTAGCATGTTTGCTTGCCCTACTGTGTAACATTTTTTGCAAACTAATGGAAGGAAAATTACTTAAATTTTTGACTTGAGATATGTCATATTCGATATTTTTTATTAAGAGGTTCGAGCTATGAATTGCATTTTGTTAATGATGTTATGGTTAGTTCATTCCATTTGTATTGGATTACTAGTTGTAAAGGCAATTGAAATCTATTCATAGTTAGATCTGTGTTGACAAGAAGTTTATTTGTATCAAGTCTAAATATTGATATATTCTTCCAAATTGGATTGTTAACATATTAGATATTCAAATTAACTCTTGTAACACATCTTTATTATGCTTTATTGTATGAAGACTTTTTGGTTTTTGGTGTTACTAATCTTGAGTGTGGGACACTGGAAATAGTTTACCAAAGGTTTTCCCTATAGATGCCTAAACTGTTAGCCCTATCTAGCCAGTAATAACTCATAATTTATTAACCCTAAACCTTTTCTAACCCTATCCCTCAAAACCATTATTGAGCTTAATTGAGTCAACATTCTATTAGTTGACAAGGAACCATCCTACACTCGAAGTTGGGCTGAAGCAATGTTTGGTCCATCCAATGAAGAACATAAGCTTATACCGAGAGGGGGGGTGAATAATATAATATCACTTTTTACTTTCTTTCCAAAATAATATTATGTAATATATCAATGGAAATATCAACAACAGTAATCAAAGCAATGCATAAATCACCATACATAATAGAGACACCAATTTAACATGGTTCACCCAATGTGGGCTACTCCACGGAGAAAATATTTCACTAAAATTTTCTCAAAAAATCTTTTGGGAATTATTCCATATTACAATGTTTATGGACCTCTATCCAAAGGAGAAACCAATCCCCTAATCAAGTTTGTGGATTTCTATCCACAAGAGACACCAATACCCTAATATGATTTGTGGAACTCTATCCACAGGAGAACTCCTTCTCCTCTGCTCTGGCTGGTGATCATCTAGAAGACTACTGCCTCCACTACACTAGCTTGTGGATATCTCTCCACTGAAGACTTTATACTCACTCAGAAGATCTCTATCTTCACTATCCTAGCTAATGGATCTCTATACACTGGAGACTACTGTCCTCTGCTCTATCACCTCCAAAGATTGCTCTCAGTTATATCTCAAATATACACTAAATATAGTCCTTCAATCTGGCACAAATATGATCAATATCTATCTCAAATTTGCACTAAACACAATCCTTCAATTCAGCACAAATTTGCTCAATCTCTATCTCAAATTTGTTCTATACATAATCCTTCAGTATAACACAAATATGCTCAATATTTGTCTCTGATATGCACTAAGCACAGTCCTTCAATTCTGCACCAAACTCTATTCTCAAATCTATCCTCAAGCCTTAACACAAAGCTTGATCCAATTACAAATAAAATCTGCTAGATCTATCCCAAGACTTAACACAAAGCTTCAACAAAACAATCAATCAACTCAACTCTTTAAGTCTTCTCAAAGACTTGCCTCAAATCTGTCGAACAAGTCCTCTCAAGAACTTGTCCAATTTTCTCAACAAGTCTTCACCAAGACTTGTTTCAAATATTCTCAACAAGTCCTCACTAGAACTTGTCCAATATGGTCAACAAATATTCACCAAGATTTACCTTAATTCTACCCAACAAGTCCTCACTAGAACTTATCCAATCTGCTCAACAAGTCTTCACCAAGACTTACCTCAAATATGCTTTGTAATCTTCCACAAAAGCTTGCTCAACTCAACTCAATCTATTATAGAAAACCTTTTTAATCACACAAACAAGTTTCACACATAATATTTTTTGACTTCATAAACATATAGAGAATGGTTAGAGACTTAATATGTTTCACACTCACAAAAATCAACTTAATTTCTTCAAGAAAACCTCTTCAATATCACAAACAAATTTCACTCAGAATTTTGTTTAACCATAGAAACATATAGATAAGGGTAAGAAAATCAGTATGTTTCACACTCAATCACTTTCAATATTTTTCTCAAATTAGTAAAGAATAATTTTTTTCATAGAACTTTAACTATCACTCCAACACTTTCCAATCAACTATGCTCAATCAACTTCACTCAACCAATCACTCAATGAAACACAACTTGCTTACAAAACCTAAACAAGTGTTTCATAATGCTTTCAAAAAATCACACTATGGAACTCAACCTTGACTCAAGATGATTCCAAATTCACATAACAATGATACTCATGGTGTTTTCACAAACCCTAATCAAGCATATGAAAGTTTACTCAAATATTTCCAACAATACTTATCAAACAATATCACATAACAATGATACTCATGATATTTCTCAAACCCTAATCATGCACATGAAGGCTCACTCAACATTTCTAACAATGCTTATCAAACAATCCTTTTCACTCCAACTTAGCATTCACAACATCCAATCCAAAAATATTTCACTCACAAGGAAGATGTGCCCATACCTTTTATTTTATGAAGAATTGACCTCAAAACCTGTCTCAATCACAATTAACCTCTTTGCCAATCTCAAATGTTAGGTATCAAAAACCTTCTCAAATTTTCATTCAAATATTTCCTCAAAATATTTCACCATACAAAAATTTTAATCTCAATTACACCTTATAATCTCCACACTTGAAAAATGATTAGAAAAAATTAAACAACAATTAATTTTCTTCATTCACCTTATTACTCCTTCCAAATTCTAATCATGAAAATCACAATAAAATATTTTAACTTTTATAAACCTTATATCTCCCTCTTAACACACAAAAATCATGCCTCAACAAAACCTTAGGACAAAATTTAATTAAAAAATTAAATACCTCTTTTGCCCTCGATAGGATTTGATCCCCCGTTGCGTTGCCACCAATGCCCTAGTTGTGGCTCAACTACAATGTGAGCTAGGTACTCACCTTGGTAGGCAAAAGTGCCTTGTGCGCTTTGTCTTCTATGTTGGGTGCTCAAAATGAAAATGACCACCACAAAAATACTGCCATCAAGATTCGATCATGGGACTTCCCACCTTGCAACATCTCAACACACAATTGCTTACCACTAGCCCAACTGCCTAGTTGGCTATGAGGCTTTAGGCCTCCCTCCTTTTGTCCCTTTGATGGCTGCCGAGTAAAACAAAAAATTATCTTTTTCCTTGCACACAAATCGTGAAAATTGCAGGCTCTCAAATGTGAATCGATCGAAGGTAAGTTCTAAGTCAACCAATGCACATGGTATTTATACCATTATGCCATATCCCTTTGGAAATTGGCACTTAATAAATAAAATTTGCCCTTATAACCCTAACCTTAGGGTTAATTAAATTAAGTTATAAATTAATTAATAATGAAATTATTATAATTAATTTAATAACTTTAAGGTTAATTAAATTAAATTATAAATTAATTTATAATGAAATTATTATAATTAATTTAACCACTTTAGGTCTTACCATTAGACCTTTAATATTATAATAAAATATTATAATATTATTTTTCTTGGGCCTTCCTATTCTGACCACCTTGAATATTATAATAGGAGATATTATAATGTTATTTCCCTTAGGCCTAGAAGCAATCTTTCTCTTGCACTGCTTACTGAAATTGACTCTTGAAATTCTTTTTTTTACACTGCTTATTGAAACTGACTCTTGACATTAATGACAACAAACCTTGCTCATATTTCCAAAATCCAATGTTGAGTTTTGAGCTGTGACTATCGGGTGCAACCTTGGCCAAAAAATTGGAAGATAGACAGTTGCAGTATCAAGTAAAACTTGATGATAATTTGGATCCCAACAATAATGAATAGATATTGATCAGATTTTCTAGTAGACCAAAGTAGAGTTTTGGATTAGATTTTTGAGTAGATCAGAGCATAGTTTTTGGATTAAATTTTTGAGTAGACCAGAGCAGAGTTTTTGGATCATATTCTTGAGTAGACCTGAGCAGAGTCTTGGATCATATTTTTGAGTAGACTTGAGTAGGGTTTTAATTATATTTGTAAGCATAGAAGGTTGAAATTTAGAATTTTAAGAGCTTGATAAGCACTTCATAACATGGAATAAAAGCGAGGTATTAGCATATCCAATTCAACATACAAGTAAGTTATCTAGTGCTATACTTTGGCTACCTTTAAAAAGTAATAAATGTGTGTGGAAGTGGAAGACTTAATGAATGTGAAGTACATTTTGACCATTTGACACTTCCAACACTAGTATATCATTCTCTATTTGTTGATCAAGGTTTGTACCTTCAGATCTGAGGTTGGTACCTCAAGGAGATTGGTGTCTCCTATGGGTTGGTGCCCACGAACTTGCACAAGAATATTGGTGTCTCCTATGGTTTTGTGCCCATGAACTTGAACAAGGATATTGGTGTCTCTTGTGGGTTGGTGCCCATGAAATTTTGTAAGGGGATTGGTGTCTCCTATGGGTTGGTGCCCACAAACTTGTATAAAGGGATTGGTGTCTCCTGTGTATTGGTGCCCATGAACTTGTATAAGGATATTGGTGTCTCTTTTGGGTTGGTGCCCATGAATGTGTATAAGGGGATTGGTGTCTCCTGTGGGTTGGTGTCCATGAATTTTATTGAAGAAATATAAGCAAATGTTTTGTCGTGGTTTTCTTCCAAAAGGGTGTTTCCACGTAAAACTTTTGTCTTTTTTTGCACTGCTCATTGAAACTAAATCTTAATATCAATGAAAACAAACCTTTCTCATATTTCCAACATCCAATGTTGAGTTCTGAGCTATGACTATCGAGTGCAAGCCTGGCGAAAAATTGGAAGATAGAAAATTGTAGTATCAAGTAAAACTTGATGATAATTTGGATCCCAACAATAATGAACAGATATTGATTAGATTTTTGAGCAAACCAAAGTAGAGTTTAGGATAAAATTTTTGAGTAGATCAGAGCATAGTTTTTGGATTAAATTTTTGAGTAGACCAGAGCAGAGTTTTTGGATCAGATTCTTGAGTAGACCTAAGCAAAGTTTTGGATAAGATTTTTGAGCAGACCTGAGTAGAGTTTTAATCATATTTGTAAGCATAGAAGGTTGAAATTCAGAATTTGAAGAGCTTGAGAAGTGCTTCATAACATGGAAGAAAAACAAGGTATTAGCATCTCCAATTCAACATGCAAGTAAGTTATCTAGTGCTAGACTTGGGCTACCTTTAAAATGTAATAAATGTGAGACATGTGGAAGCGACAAAATTAATGAATGTGAAGGAAATTTTTACCATTTGAAGCTTCCAACACCAGTATATCATTCTCTATTTGTTGATCAAGGTTGGTACCTTTAGATCTGAGGTTGGTGCCTCAAGGAGATTGGTGTCTCCTGTGGGTTTGTTCCCATGAACTTGCACAAGGATATTTGTGTCTCCTATGGGTTGGTGTCCATGAAATTGAAAAAGGATATTGGTGTCTCCTATGGGTTGGTGCCCATAAACTTGTATAAGGGGATTGGTGTCTCCTATGGGTTGGTGCTCATAAACTTGTATAAGGGGATTGGTGTCTCCTATGTGTTGGTGCCCACGAACTTATATAAAGATATTGGTGTCTCTTGCGGGTTGGTTACCATGAACTTGTATAAGGGGATTGGTGTCTCCTATGGGTTGGTGCCCATGAATTTTATTGAAGAAATATAAGCAATATTTTGTCATGGTTTTCTTCCAAAAGGGTGTTTCCATGTAAAACTCTTGTCTCTTATGTGTATGGAAATTATGCATTGATTTATTATTGCATTCACATTATTGCAGTTATTGGTTTGAAAGGAAAATTTTTTATATTATACTTTTCACCCCCCCTTATTAGTATAAGTGTATGTTTGTTCAACCAGCACATCACGTATTTGGATACTTATGTCATTAGGACTTACTTGAATGTAGAAATTTTTATTTTTACATCATTACCTCTGCTCACCATTTGACCCCACACTATTCCTGCATTACATCAAATAGCCACCTACTCTCATTTGCAATCAAATCATAAATTCATCACCAACTCACTTTACAAATCAACCATTGTAACCATGACCCACACTCATCCATCATCATATCATTAGTACATCTCCATACCATCATATCAAAACATAATCTGCTTTAACCCCCTCTACGAAACACAAGTTAATGTTGCTTTGTAGATACCCACATCCATCCATACACATCATCTGTTGATCCCATCCAACATGCCATCCCTCATTTATTCATGGTGCTCTTCACCACCTACCCTCCACCCACGTTCTCTCATATTGTTTTTATGCATCCAACCCAATCTTATACTCCCATGTGATCATGCCATCTACGTCTGTGATTTCTATACATCAATATTTTCAACAATCACTTGTAATTGCATGTGGATGAGGCCAAAATAAGTGATTTTTCTAAAACACAACAATAATCATAGGTTTCAAATCCTAACAATCCATCCACCTCGCATAAAAATATATTTTTCACTCAATATGCATCATGGGTGTTACGACCATCCACCATAACCATATTCAACCATCCACTTGATCACATGTATGCTAATTCATCAACACAACATACCATCATACCTTCATCCCCTATAACCAACAAATATGTCAACAACATTCACTCCACAATCCATTCAACCATAGCATCCATCATCATCAAATTCTAACCAACAACACACATCCCTTTCATCAACAACAAATAAATCAGACTTTTCACTTATCATCAGAAGACTCTAAGTTTCAATTTTTGTAAAACCATATTGATAGCTTGACCATACAAACACCTAGGATGTTGTACTAAAAAACAACCCTAAGATAGTTTATCAATCACACCATTAATTATTTGGTACCATCACCATATTATTAGACATATTTCACATTACCAAAGTTTGATAAGTTCAAGGGGATGAGTAACCTTGAGAGCACATGAGCAGTTTCATCAATGACCCTCTAATGCTCTAAATATTTCATCGAATATTTGGAGGAGATTCCTTGAATTGGTACAATCATCTACCACACAAAAGTATTTATACTTTTGATCAACTTGTAGACCAATTATTAGAGCGTTTATCTCTTAATGTTAGGAAAAAACAACATTAACTGACTTGTTCAACCTACACCAATTTGAAGAAGAGTCAGTTTAGGAATTTGGGAATCGTTGGAGGGAAGTCATTAGTATTGGGGTCTTTATGGAATAATTTCTTGTATCCATAGGGTTGAGCTGTCATGCTACAAAAAATTATTTGGAACCAACAAGCTATTACAGGCTCTGGTCAACCTGCCTCTTTATCCTAATAAAATATATATTGCTAAAGAAAATAACCAAAATGGGTAAGGAAACCCCAATGATAAAATTCAAATATTACAAGTTTAAGCATTCCAGATTTTAGTTACACTACTTATTTAAAATTACCAAGCAAAGACAACAACTATTATTATGCCGTATGTAGACATGTCCCTAGATTCATTGGGTTGTTATAGCAATTTAACAACGCTTTAAAATATGAACAAAAATAATGGGGAAAAAATAAATTGGTGCTATTAGACTAAATCGAATATCGTAATAAATATAAAAGTTAACAAATGAAAGAAACACTCATAACACATTCATATAATGTAATCTACTATGGGAAAAACAAAAAATAGAAGACATAATTGATAGAATTGGCTCCCATAATTGTATTAATTTTCCAAATGATTTACATGCAGAGTTGGTAGAATTCCCTTTAAATTTGTTAAAAGCTCTTAATACAATGAGAAATATTTGTTCAAATAATGTAACAAGAATTCTCAACTTCTCCCATTCCAATTTGGTAATAGGAAAAATCTCTGAGTTTCATGCTCAAAAGGGACTGGAAATATTCTCAGCTTCTCAAGCATAGTTCTACCAAAACCTGCATAGCAAAGGGAAGAATGAGGGATGAATAGAAAAAGACACAAAGGGAATACAACAACACAACTCACAGGGCACTCAAGTATACCTCTTAGAAAAATATGCTATCTCTAATGCTTGATGTAGATTTTGACCACAGCTAGGGTATTTATAGCTCCAGGTTCTTGAATCTATTATTTTTGACCTCATTTGGGCCTTACATTTGTTACTTTTTGGTTTGATATTAAAAAAAAAAACTTGTACAAATTTCTTCCATTATCCCCTTTTGTCTACTCTGTATACTCTGTTAGGATGCTTTTAGTCTTAACTTGTTCAACCGGTAATCTTAGTCCCTGAATAGTCTTCTTCTTATGTCCCTTCTTCACTCTCTAACTGACTTCCTACTTTTGAAGTTTCTCCCCCCTGAGTAATTTTTATTTCTTCTTTTGGAGGTGAATCAATTTCCAGCTGTAGACTACATGTTTTGATTTCTTTATTTTTCTTGCTCTACTGCAGCCCTTTGATTTGTTTCTCAATAAGCTTCCAAGCGTAAATATTAAAGGTCACAAAAAATCTCAACATATTCATTTCTTGAAGGATTCTGTTCTTCTGTATGCTGATAAAAGACTTATTATTTTCATACTGGGTAGCAAGGGAATCCATAGTATTTACTGAGAATGTAGTTTCCCTAGCCATTGTTGTGTCATCATCAGGTTCATAGTCAAATTCTTTGGTATTTTTCATGAGAATGTCTTCTATGCTAGTAGTTTCCAAGAATTCCTCCAATGACAACCCAATTTCTGCCATCTTTTCTCTTAAATCATTCGACAAGGCAAATATTTCTACAACATCATTATACCACATTTATCTATTTGCTTTAAATATTACTACTTTCATGAATTCAATATTATTTTTTACCTTAGAGTCATCCTTTAAGATCACTTCTTTATTTTGCATTTCTTCAAAATTTTCTACCATTAGGTGGAGAGTGGGATGAATGACTTCTAGTTCTTTTTCTTTCTGGTATAGCAGACTCTCCATTTCCTTGGAAATAAATTAGATTACTCTAATCTATCTAAAAATCTCTGTGATTCCATGGATCCTATCCTTATTTAAAATTTTTAAATGAATTTTTTTTTTGACAAATAGTCTGCATAGTTTTTTATTTTCACAACCATAGGGGGTTGTATTGGTGTGGTAGTTGCCTTTGATAATAGTTCCTTCAGATTATTAATTAAGGCTTGCATTTCAATATTTTCCTTATCGTTGGTCTCCAATTGGCCTCTCAGTTATTTATTTTGCTAGTGCAAAAGGTCTATAGGTTGTTCATTCATAGTTTTTTTTATCCTGACCACGTCATCTTCTTTCCCTTGCATTAAAATATTCCTTGTCTGATCATCAATTTTGAGGACCTAAGGTTATTTCGGAGTAGGAATGGATATCTCGATGATAGATGACCTGAACGTATTTTATTCTACCCGTATAGTGGAACATTATCCTATTTTGCCCATCCCTACTACCATTTGTAGTTATTTTTCATTGGCCACACTAAAAATTGTTTCTTCTTCTACCCTCTCCACAGAAACTCTTATTGAGGTTAGGGCTAGTTTATACATCTTTGCCTCAGGGAAAGATATGACTTCTTGTTGTTTAACTCTATGCTCCCTTAAGAGGTCCCCGAAACCACCTATTTTCCTCATATTCATTTGGACCACTGTTGGAACATATACTTCTATGTTGTTGATTTTTAGTGAACAAGGAATGACTCGTGGGGCTAATTTTTTCACACTAGTAAGGGCCAAAATTTTGTCAGGAATAGGTGTTACGACCTATTTTTCTAAAATTTCTAACACTTGGGAAGATCCTATAACTATTTATTTTTCTTTCTTTGCATGAAGTCCGATAGGATTTTCCTGTGAAGTACCAGGCGTTGCTTCTATATTGAGTTGATGGATTTGTAGGGCTTGAGTTTAATGTTCCACTATATATGTTGTATTCACTATAACTTTTATTTTTTCAATGCCATGTTATTCTATAATTTCTAGCATAGGATATTATTGGATTGCTTGAGTGGAAGGAGAGAAGATTGGGGCCGTTAATTCTCCAATATTCCTCCTTATTGAGTCCAAATATGTGGGGTATTCATATGGCCTATGAATTTTTGAGTTACACCTTTTATCATATGGGAAAGCATCCCACACTTTTTGAAATTTTTCTCCCTTTTCTATTGCTTCCAACAATGCTTCTTCATATTGATATTCTATGTTCTTGACCCAGGCATACTCACGTTTCATCATATATTTATATTTTCTCGAAGGATCATAAGGTCTCCAAGTTACCTCTTTGAAATCCATGCCTTGTAAATCATACATGCCTTTATACAGTTTTGGATATCCTATGAATATGTAATTTCCAACTTTTTAGAGGACATTGAGCCAAGGGACCTAACCATGCTTCTTAGCTTATCTCATATTGGATTTTTCTATTACATGTCTTACTAGTTCCAGTGTAGCTAGGGACAAAGGGCAGTACATAGGCAACACCTTAGGGGGAATTTTGGCCCCATAGAGCCTAATGTATGTGAAACCTTCTGAGAAGAAATAATATCCTATTTATTTTTCTTTGATAAATGCTTTTATTCTAGGGCCTAATCTCTCAAGCATGTTGCCCGTTAGGATCTAGTGAATTTATACCATGAAATTGTCACAAAACCAGCCTAAATGAGTGTGTCCCTCGTGTATCTTCTAAAATCTTACCTGAACATATGGATTTTCAATAGCTTCCAGTTTCATTTTACTTTATTCTCCTATTTTTCCATCCAACAGATGCATGAGAATCGAGTAGTTGGAGAAACGGGGTATCTATTTTCTTTACTCCAAAATTACCCTTTTTAGTTCTGTCAACTCCCCGTGCATTTGTTTGCTCAACTCTTCTTCCTAAGCATAGATGGGGGTATTCAAACAATTATTAATCTATGTTACCAAATGCAATACATCCATCCAAACCATGTCGAGTTCTGATACTCCTAGGAGAATGCTAACCATATCATAGAAATCCTTAACCCAGGGTCTAAATGCAGTTTTTATAATAGGGAATTCATATCGTAAATTCTAATGTGCATCAAAAAGTATTTTGAATGAATCTAATTTAGTTAACCTATAAGACTACCTCTTAATTACCTGGTGAATTAGTGGCGTGTTTGAAGGTGCAAGATTGAAAACTTCCCTGATATGCCTGGGCGCAATACTGAACACTAGTCAGTCCTGGTTATCCCTAAAGGTTCTAGTGTTTTCATTGTATTCTACTACTAGCCATTCTAGGAGGTCCATAAAGTAGTATACTCTGGGATATACCATTCTCCCAAAATTGCTCGTCCATCTATTGCTTCTGGGTGGTCTTTTGTTTTGTAACCTTCTTGCTTTGTGGAACAAATATTCCAACAACCAAGGATAGCATTGTAAATTCTCTTCAGTGGACTCAAAGCTCTGAATATAGGTGTTCTCAATTTCATACTATTGAGCAGGTGTGAGATTCTTGTATTTCATATATATTTTGGAAAAATCATACATCCCCATTGTGATAGCAGCATTTTTGAAGAGTTCAACATATGAGGTCTGATCTATGATGAATTTTATAGCTTCTAAGGTGTCCTTCAGTGGGAAAGCAACTCCTCAAGTGGCCATTTTGCTTATAGATATTAACTCAACTTTACTGTAACACACTCTTTTGAGTTCTTACTTATTATGGTAACTCTTCTGCTCTCTGTTTGTCTACAATAATTTTTTGCTTTGAGATAACTAGGGTGGTATTGTGTTCAAGAGTGGGATTTTAAATAATCGATGTAGGGGTGTCTCCATTGTCTTCACATAGGGTGTTATTAATGTGGTGGAATCAACTTCCTTTTGAATTTGGCCAATGGAAGCTTGTCATTATGTTGTTTTTTAAAACTGGGTAGATATGACATGCAATCTTCCTCGTTTTGTACCCTTGTGATGGTCTTTGGCTTGTGTATCTCTAATCATTTACAATGTAGCTATTGGTCACTAGGCTGCTTCCTCTCCTGACGTGAAATTATGAACATGATATCGATAGCTTTCATAGGAATTTTTATGAGGCATTCCACCATGTTGACCCTCTAGAAATAGCTATTTTGAAAATAGATATATCATTAAAAATAATCATTTTATCTAGAACTGATCGTTTGGTTCTGATCATAGAGGTGCATGCCCACCATTATTTTTTCAATCCACACGTTGGTTAATCCAAAGGAACCATATATGATAATCATATTTGCCTCAACCTACTATTTATTCCCATAACTGATCAAAGGTTAATCAAGGCTTAAGGTATTGTAATATTTACCTTCATGTTTATTGCATGCCAGGCCTATCGATAAATCTTGTATATTTTTATTCCTACAATTGATCTCCATGACCTGCACAATTTTTAGTCATACAACATAATAGATGTATACTAAGGTAGTTATATGTATTAAGTCAAAAACTATGGTTTACAACAAACCAACCACAAATTCTTAGGCTTAGACGTATAATTTTTGATTTGATCTTTCTAATGCTCTTATCATATATAATATTTATTTATTGATGTTAACATAGTGACTAGAAATACCAATATCCTTTAAAAAATAGTCCTTTATACCCTAATCATGTTCAAAAACATTTGCTATTTGATTCAAAATTTGGATGCACATGCTTGTCCGATCTTCTAGGTATGCACTAGGGTTATCCAAGAAAATAATGATCATTAATAACATATTAGAACCTCCCCTAATTTTAATTAGTTATAGGGTTAACTATTTATTGACCTTAATTAATCATTCCATAAAAAAAATCTAGATTAACCTTTGGATGCCTTGGAAATGTCTTTTCGTTAGATCTAAGTGGGGTCAAGCACATCGATGGATCAGATAGAGATGTGTGCCTCTTATCTCACTTTATTATCCTTTGATAATCTTGATCAAGCACAACCATTGGATTTGGGTGGAGACAAGCATGACCATCAGATTTTATTTGACTAAAAATACATTGGCGACCACTTTGTTGAACTTTGACCACTTTCAGGAAAGTGCTCCCATCGAATTAGAACGGGGATAAGCACTACCGTCGGATCAGCCCATGATTTGCACTTTATATGCTTTATATCATCTCGATGAAGCGCAACCATCAGATTTGAGTGGATTAAGCATTGTCGTTAGATCAACTTTATAATGTGCACTTTTATGGCCCCTATATTTTACTTGTCAAATTTCAAAAACTTTGTAGAAGCAATTTCGTTGGATTGTATTTGGGGCGTGCGCCACCGTTGGATATTTATCAAGGTGCAAGCCTTTTTTACCACCCAAATGATACCATTTTTTTATGGTTATATTTATATATGTGTGGTCGTTGGATCATATCAAAATGAGTGTAACCATTGATTTATTTAGATATACACAAGTTTTAAACAATGAGCACATGTAAGCTTTTCACTTAGCCTCTGTTCCTTTTGGTGAGTGCACGTTCATCAAATTGAGGTGGAGTAAGCATTGTCATTAGATCTTTTGAAACTGCTCGTGCCTTAGTCAAATTGGCATATGACCAAAGTTGACTTCTACGGGTAGCACACATCCATTGGATTGAATCCCAATTAAGAATGGTCATAGATCTTCTTTTAACTACAATATTAACACTCATAGGGTGCACACTTTTAATTTTTATTAATCCTTTATTAGGTGAACGAGGAATAATTATCCATTTATTACGACCCTTTTTAATTGTGATTTAGCAATTAATTAATTTTGGGTGCTTGACCCTCTTAAGGTTAACACTTTTTATATTTTGAGTGAGCGTGATCGTCCGATTTCATCAAAATGGAGCACTATCCTTGGATATTTTTGATTTACATGATTTTTAGTTAAAGGGGGTGCACAACCCTTAATTTGGTTGCCTTTAGAATTTAGATTATAAAACTTTGACCATATAATATTATTGAATCATTTGACTTAACCCTTGGTTTACTTATGAGAGTGCATCTATCCGATCAAGATGGATTTGAGTGTTGCCTTTGGATTTACCAAAAGTGCTCGATGTTTACCCAAAGGGGGGCGCTTGACCCTTATTTACCTTTAATCAATTCATATGTCTAAGACCTTAGGTTATATAACTAGGACTATAGTCTTTACTTTTTAATTATTTTTTGGATTGATTATGCGAGCGTGGAGGGTGAAGTGCTATGGTCCAGATCCTAGAACTTGCATGATTTTTAATTGTAAAGGGTGTGCATACCCTCATTTGCCCATATTATAATTTTAAACCTTAGACTTGTGTACTTAGGTTCAAACTTTTTGAATAAAAATCATTATCAAACCAAGGACTTAGGGGTTTGTTCAATTTATTTAGGTCCAAACCCTTTTATTAATTCTATAATAAGGACCAAGGTCTTTTAGGGGGACTTATTATTTGATTCACAAATTACAATCCCTTTAGTAAATCAGAGAGGCTCAATGGCTAATGACAATTTAGTGATCAATTAATTTGAAAAAGGCTCTTTGATTAATGGTCACAAGGAAAATTTATTAATGGTCAAGGCCACAACTTTAGACTTGATTGAGATTAATATTTTCATAGTTGTTCTTAAGGATAAAACCATTGACAATCAATTTCTCAAAGGGGAAAGTAACAAAGACCAACAAAATTTGGTGAATTTGTTTAATCCAAAATTTTAAAATTAAGGGTATCTGATGTTGAGTCAAATTTGGCTCCAACAGGTCTGAATTGACATCAAGGGAACCTTGAAATACAACTATGCATCTATGACTTCTGGTAGGCATATAACCTCAAATCATAGATCAAACCCTGAATTTGGATGGATCAAAGATATACTTCAATCCAACCTCTAGAGTAGGCTAATTCCTTGTCAACTATTTTAGATGTTGACTCAATTAAGCTCAGTTAGAAAGTGTAAGTTTAGGGATAGAAATAGAGTAAGGGTTAGAAAGAATTGGAAATTTAGGCAACTGGATGAGCTAACAAGATTGAAAAATAGCAAGAATTCACTGATCAATCACATTTCTAGTATGCCACACTTGAGACTAACAATAATAAAAACTCAACATCTTCACCATTAGAATAAAGAAATGCTTAGAAAACTATTTCAAACACCTAAATGCTAATAATCCAAATAGAAAAATTAGATCAACACTCAGGCTAATAGAAATAGAAGTCTTCTACAACATTTATTCAAGCATGAACCATTCCAAGGTGTTTTAAATTAGCAATCCAATATCAACATAATTGACTAATCATAAAACAATAACAAAAATGCATTCATAGAATGAATCTACAATTGGTAAAGATGAATAATTAGAGATAAACATCCAAGTAATTCTCCTTTTATTGATATTTTAGCAATTACAATAATAAATTAGGAAAATACTCCAGAGCCGACCCTTAATCATGGGGTTCAATTTCCTTATATATTTTTTATAATTATTAGCATGATGGAACATTACAAGGAATTTCTCTATCAAAATAGTAAGGTGTTGAGGTGGTGACTTATCATGAATCTTGAATAAGGGAACTGAGTTGTCCTCCATTAATGTTGCAACTATACTCTACAAATGCTTGGCTCCTCAACTAACTTCCATAGTTGGAGAGGTTAAAAATCAATCTAGATCGCTCTTCATTCTTACAAGAATCTTACACCATTAATTTACAACTAAAAATGTAGTTGGATCTTGATTTTGATAATGTTTGGTCTTTCCCATATCTTTCTACTACCTTTGTCATGTTCTGCTGCCTTTTTCAAGTTTAGAATCCGTTGGTTCATTTTACGCTAGTCCTGGCTTGACCATATTGACTATGGAATATGGGTTCTTAAATCTTGCAACCTTCCAAAGAATCTACAACTCTGAATTCCACCAAGTAAGATTTGACTATGCTAACTACGAAATTGGCTTCTCATGTTGCCAACAGTTTCCTGAAAATTTTGCTACTTTGATTTCCACTAGGTCAGGTTTGACTAGTTTGATTGTGTAACTAGCTTCTACTTTGGCTTTTGGAATATGTTATTACTACTTTCTAGAATTTGCAACTTTGTACTTTGAAATGTATCGTTTGACCATGCTGACTATAAAATCTATATTTTAGCAAATTTTTTAAACTCTCACTTCTTATGACATGAAAAATTTCCACACCCTAATATTACTTCTTCTTTTTTATACTATTCTAGATTTTGCTTGCTCAAATTTAACCTCACTAACTGCGGAATTTGTCCCCAATGGAACTTCACATGGCCTTTTGCCATATTTTATAATTGCTTAGCAAATTTATAATTTGGCTAAGTATGTAGCCTTTTGGGGTCTACAATTAAAAATTTTCCAATCTCCCTCCCCATGGTAGAATTACAAGAATGTTTATAAGGAGTTGTTCCAAATGAATCTCCTTTCTACTTCAATTGCAACAATACAGAATATTTCAAGAAGCTCTCACCTAGGCTTGACTAATTAAGAAATACAAATTCAATCAGGTGAGACAAAGCTAAGAAATAAAGAATGGTAAAACAAGGTATAAAGGGAGAACAACTAGGGATAGTCCAAGAATTTTTAGGTTGATCAAGTAGTCTTGAGCCAACCACAATAGCAAACACAAATAGATCAAGCCCAAGTACAATAACAACCACCACTATAGACTTATCAAGCAGTTTTACCCCCACAATAACTACAAAATCAAGATCAACCTACAAATAATCGCCAACACTGATTTAATTGATAAAATCACAATTATACCCCATTTCCTAAACCATATTCATCTCTCTTCCAAAAGTTGCATGATGCACAAGACATTAACTTGTCAAAGTTAAAATTAAAAGATCCAAAAAACCACGTGGCAAGAGTTATAAGGAGCATCTATACTACACTTTTCATCAATAAAAATATCATGACATTAAAAACTGCTATGCATTCAAATACATAGTAAAAGATCTTGAAATGGGACATATCAATATTGACAACCCTTTAGACCAATAAAACTAGAACCTTGGTATCTATCAAATGCCACTACCTCATCACGATGCAACTAACAAACGACTGGGGCATCAACTTCTACAGTTCCCCCCAACCAAGTCAATCATGTATCTCAAGTGTACCAAGGTTTGTGGAAGCTATTCATGTAGTCATCCATGGATAAAGAAGCACAAATTGCACACAATAAGCAAATGGACCAACTCAAGTAGTACTTGCTCCTATAGCACCACAAACAAATGTGCACATACAAACAAACCACACCATTTCATTTCCACCAATCCATATCCCAATTCATCCACATAGGATCATCATCATATTGAGGAGTCAGTTGACACAAAGCTTAAGGATGGCTTTGACCAAGTTATCCATATATGAGCTTATACAACAATATCCTCCAAATCATGAGGTATTGATGGAGATTTTTAAATCCATTGAAGTTCAAATAAAATATCCCAATGACTTCAAAATTTTTATGGGGAGTGCATAGACTTGTATGGAACCTTCAATTTTATTCTATGCTTTTGAATTCAAGAATATATCATTAGAGTTACCCAATACTATATTGCATATTATAGATCACATTGATCAAAAACCCTTCAAACGAGTACTCATTGATACTAGATCCTCTATCAATATCATCACCACTGAAGCCATCCAACATCTCAAACTGCCACCATCTCACATCACCTCATCAACCTTCACCTTACGGGCATTAAATGATGTTTTGTGTTCCACGATAGGAAATGTAGTTCTACCTATGATAGTGGGGATGAAAACAATCCATACACTTCCATATCTTGGATAGGGCCATGCAATACAACATACTTCCTGGTCATCCTTGTAGTATGGAAATGAAGTGTGTTCCCTTAATATTAAATCAATTCTTGAAATATATGTATGAGAAACATATCCATTGCATTCCAGATGATACTAAGCCATTCAAGTACTAAAACTTAATTTCAAATCCATATGAGCCATCCCTCCCATCCACTCACTTTTCCATCTCGCCAATCATCATTAGAACCACTCCAAATCACAACACTTCATCCAAAGCACCCATATCAAAGCATAATCGATCATCCATACACATCTCAAACCATAAATCCAAATCATGCATCCACCTCAACCACATGTTATTTTACAATCACACCTCATCATCCCATAAATCAACTATTACCTTCATCTAACCACATCTTATCACATTCACCAAAAAACCAAATTTAAACCCGTACTGGCACATAGGGGGGTAAGCCTCCAAATCACATAATCAACCACTTAACCAATCATCACCATCACCACACACTAATCACATTTAATCACAAACATCTCCAATTCAACAAGTCACCCTATATCAATTTTTAACTAGCATCCACCCACTCAGCAAAATCCACCCCTGCAACCATCTAATGTCTCACATATAGATGTATCTAATTGTGAGGTTCCATCGCAGCCTACACCATTGATGAGGCCAAAAATTGCCTCATTTTTTAGTTATCTTTGACATATTTAATAAACCTTTTTGAAGTGTTTTTATGTTAATTTTGCTGATGAAGTACAATATATACTACTGTTTTCATGTTTAAATGTTTAGAAGCATTATATTCTATTTTGCTGATTTTCTGTATTTTTTGTATTTTGTTTTGCTGATTTTCTGTATTTTCTACTTATTTTTGTTGATAAATCTGAAAATAATGATTTATTATGAAAATGTGATAGTGCAATCATGTGCTGGGATACACAACATTCATTTCATGCCTTCTGAAATGTTCAAATGCAAGAAAAATGCCAAAAACAGGTCAAAATTACAAACTGGCTAAAAACTGTATTTGCTATTTTTTTGACCCATACAAATTCCAGCCAGCTATGCATACATAACAAGGCTTGGAATTTGTCAAGTACAACTCATAAGGAGCATGCAAATAAGTTTGTTGAGGTCTTCATAAGTCTACTCCACCAAATCAGCAACAACGGATTCGCAAACTGTGTTGTAAACTGTTATTTTAGAACTTCTCCGGAATAACAGGAAGACTGCTCCGGAACAACAGTAACTGCTCCGAAATGACAGAAACAAAAATAGTTTTGCTTCAAAATATGCGAAACAGCCCAGTTTTGACCAAAACGAGCAAAAAAGGTGGCTAAATGGCAAGAAAACGGTGGGAGCAGTTGTATTAATTAATTATACACCTTTTTCAATGCAAAGACCCCCCAAAAATTGCAACAAACAAATCAGATTTTTATGTAACCATATTCTACATTTCAGGAATGTAGTTTTAACAGCATTCTTGAAATGCCTGAATATTGGAATTGTTCTACACCTGATTTGGCATATTTTTAGTATAAATAATTAGCTCCCAATCTGGTTGAGCTATTAGAAATTAGGAAGGGTATTAGGAGCTTTTAGGAATTATTAAGTAGCATTTTCAAAATTCTGTAATTGTAACATGCAGAATTTTTCTGCATGTGTATAATTCAATAAAAAGTGCAGTTTTTATCAGTTTTGTTGTATGATTGAAAGAGTAATCAAGAAGTAACTAAGAGCTGTTTCTTCACCTTCTTCTGAACTAGGGAGCAAGGGCCCACTTCCAGGAACAGGGGAAGGTTTTTACCAGGTTTTTCTTGTTAAATATGTCTGCAGCAGGGGAGATAAGAAACCTGTTATGTTTTTATCATTTTCATGCACAGCTTTACTTTTCTAAAATCATTTCCGATTCTGAATTTATTGTTTTATCTCGCATTATTATTTTTTGAGTTTTCCATTTCTGTCATTTAATTCTGCAAACTAGTTACAGTTTATTTTTATTGCAATTTTGATTTTCTGCAACTTTCCTTTCAGTTCAGTTTTTGAATGCATTTTTCAGATTTAGCAAAAGTAAATAGGTTTCATTTAAAAGTCATTTCATTTCTGCAATTTAAATTTAGCAAATGTATTTAGGTTTCATTTCAGTTCATAGGATTATAAGAAAGCTAAAACCCCAAAAACTGAATAAATATGCCATTTCCTAAGTAAACTAATCTTCAACTTGCTTAGCCTTCTATCGTATACTGACCTTTGGACACCGCCCTGGATTTGACAATTTAATGATTAAATGATGTGTTTAATGACACTCATCATTTTTGGCACCGTTGCTGGGGAACACGGTGTTGTTAGAGGGTAAAAGCAGTCCAATAATTGTTAAATGTGCTAAGTTATGAAGTTCAGAGTAAAATCTGGATAAATAACTGGTATAAATAACAGTTTTTGGATAAATTAAATTTTAGTTTATTTAGAAAGCAGGCATAGCAAGAAACCACAAGAAGAAAACTTCACAAAAGGTTGAAACTATGTTCTCAAATTTTTTTTTCCCCAAAATTGTTGGAATGTTTATAGAATCTCAATCATCCACTTCAAGAACTGCAGGATCATTTGAGAAATCATTACAAGAAAGAAATATTAGTAGTTCAACACCACTTTTTCTTGAAAAATTCATACAATCAGGCCAAATTGATAAGATTTACAATTATTTTGGGGAGCCTATAATGGAAGAATCACTAGAGAATCAAAGGAGATCCAATAATGTGGTCCACCTTAGTGCAACTAGTGCACCTCCTAGAACTTTTCAAAACCTAATTCAATTAGATCTTAATCAAAGTGCTGCCATGAATATCATTCCACCTTCAGTGTTGCCAACTTTCAGGGGAGTCACATTTGAAGACCCTGATATGTTTTTATTTGAGTTTAAGATTGTGTGTCAGGCTCATGATTACATTAATGACAAACAAAAGCTCAAATTGTTTCCTTCCACTCTTAAAGAGTCAGCTCTACGATGGTTTATCACCTTAGCACCTGATTCAATTAGAACTTGGAATGAGATGGAAAACATATTTTTGGAGAGATACCAAGAATATTGTCAAGTCAATAATCCACATGATGAATTTTTTACAATGAAACAAGAGGAAACTGAAATTTTAGAAGACTATATAGATAGATTTTATTTTGTTCATAAGATATGCGGTAATGTTGAACCTAAAATGTGCAAAGTCATATTCTTAAGAGGACTGCAAGATGAATTTAGGGATGCATTGGATATTTTGGGAAGAGGAGATGTACATGCACTTGAATTTCGGGAATTCATTAAACTTTGCAAAATATATTCTCATTCAAGGCATAAAAAACATAGAATTGGTAATGATAAACATGATTTGAATGAATGCATGAAAGAGTTTCTAAAACTGATATTTTTGTACATCTTGATAAAACAATCAATAAAAAAGGTAAATCTGTTGAATCTTCAGATTGTTCAAAATGTAGTAATAAGCAACATAATTGTCCTTTAAACAAAACATTTATACCTGCTACATGTAGCATTTTTCAAAAAGGACACCCCACAGATCAATGTAGTTTGTTACCAGAACTCAAAAGTGTCTTTGGAAAACAATCTCAACCTATGAAAGAACATAATTTTGTAGGACAAGGACAAGGGAGTAATTTTATTAAGTTTCCATATCAGAATGCTTCTCAATTTCCTACACATTGGGGAAATAATCCTTGGTATATGCCATGGTCTACATCAGGTCCACTTCAACAATGTTGGAGTCAACCATCATGGGCATATTCTCAAGAATGGTCTCAACATGGCTGGGTGCAACAACAATGGAATCAACAACATCCACCATGGTTACAACCAAAATTACAAGGGAATCAATGGGTACAACAGCAAAAACTGTACACAGGGCAACAACATTATCAAAAATATAAATTAAACTTGTTGCCTACTCATACTCATAACTTCTCTTATAGACAACTACACCAACAAGCAAACCAACCTTTGTTTTCATTTCAACCTGTGGTCAATCCTAACATTGTTAAACAGGTAACCCCTGTATCTATGGCTGAATCAGAAAGTACAACCATAATGAATGCTAATGATTGTGATAAAACTTAATTGTGTTCAGGTAAAACACTATTTGAACCTATTCCACTTATCAATGTAGGAAAATGAGTTAAAAGGAATAAACTTGAAAATAAATCTACACTAAAACAAGATATCCCACAAGATAACTCATCAAAGCAAGTACCATGTTTTGAACAGTTTAAAATATCAAAATTGACATCTTCAAAATTGGATTGGATAAAGGAATTAACACATTTAACTGTTAAAATATCTGTACTTCAGTCTATTAAAGATGTGCCAATCATTAATAAGATTGTTCAAGAAATGTGTTTTAAGAAACGAAGGAAAAAGAAGAAAGTGTATCCTGAAAACATACATGTAGGTGAAAAATCAGTAAACTTGTTTACAAGAAAATTTACTCCACCTTAGTGTGACTATCTAGGAAGTTCATTGTTTCTTAAATCATATAAGGAAAGTAAAGATAGCAATTTAACTTTGGATTCCATAGTTGTAAAGGATAACGAAGAACAGTTTGATTCATCCAAAAAAATTGTTTTTGCTAAAAGTGTTCAAAATTCAGATTTTAAAGATGAACAAAATACTATTAAACAATTATTATGGAATGATGCAAAACAAAAACTTGAACATTTGTCACACATTCCAGTACAAAGCAATTTTCTTCATTTACCACATGGATGTCATCATGTTTTCTCATCTTTTCATTTCCATTTATCAAAGTTAATTCCTTCAAGAATTGTTTTTGATAAACATTCACAAAATTTTCATTCTCTTTTACCACTCCATTGCTCTCTTAATTTGTTAATGCAAACTTTTCCAAAAATCAATGCAGTACAGCCTGATATGAAACAAATTGAAAAGCAACCAAAACAACCTTTGAAAAATAATAGTTGGCTGACTACAAGCCAAGAAGTAAATTTGTTTGATATATTGATTTATCTTAATGCTTTACTAACACTTTGTACATCTTTAGCAATTGGCATTGAGTTATTGCAGATACAGGAAAAAATTTTGCAGTTGAGTGCATTTGATGAACTTTGGTTGGAAGCACTTCACCAAACAGAGTTTAGTCAACAAAAATGGAAATTTTGGCATGGTGATCACATTAAGAGCAGCAAGGATGAACTAAAAGAATTTGAGAATGAAGTACAACTTTCTTTGGTTGATAAGTTAAAGAGGAAGTTAATGGTGAATGGATATTACCTTCAGATATACCATACACCATTAACTAAGAAGGAGTTCTTGAATAAGAATAATCTTGTTTGTAAATATCCTTCATGGGTACAAGCAAGAAGAGAAAAAAAAGAAGAAGAAAAAAAAAAGACAGAAGTTGGATGAAAACCAGAAATGGCAGCCTCTTCTGATGAAAAAAAAACAAAAAAAAAATAAAAAAATAAATAAAAAATAAAAATAATTTTTTTTTAGAAAGTGAAAACCTCTTAGGAGGCACTTCTGAGTTGGCTTACATGAAAACCAATTATCTGGCCTGTTTGCCTTGTTTTCTTCCATTACCATTGTCATCCATTTGTCGTCATTGTCATTCATTTCTCACCATTGTCATTCATTGTCATTCATTTATCACCATTGTCATTCATTTCTCACCATTGTCATTCATTTTTTTTGCCATTGTCATTCACCAGCATTGTCATTGTCATCACCAACATTGTCTCTGTGTCTTTAGAATTATAGCACTGCACTTGTCAGATAGAAATCAGCAAGTATATTCAATTGTACAGTTGTAGAGAAGTAATCAAGACAGGTATGTGTTTCTTTACATTTTAAACATTGTAAATAGTTAAATTATGTAGTGTATAGATTCACTTATTAGCATTTAAAGCATTCATAAGGTTTAGATAAGGATGTCTATTTAGTCAAAGAAAGGGGGAATGACAGAAGCACTGGAATGAACAATACTCCAAAATGACAAAAATGCTTCAAAATGACAGTTGCTTCGAAACATCAAAAGCTCCAGAATGAATAATGTTGTTTGTTGTTTTGAAATTTGGTTGCGTCGAAAGGATAAGCTTCAGAATGCATCAATTTTTCTTTAAAAAAAAAGAAAATTCAGGAATTGACAAGTGGCAGTTTTTTACCAAAAAAAAAAATTTGTTGTGCAAGTTTTGTTTCGGCACAAGAAACAATCCTTTCGGAATTGACGAATTCGGACCAGAAATGCAATTCCAAAAAAAAAAAAAATAGAGAACTTCAAAAAACTTTCATGAACAGAGCAGAAGAGAAATGGGTGGCAAGAAGAACATAGCAGAACCATAAACCAGCCCTGTAATTGCCTTAGTTGAATACATAGACTCTAATTCTGAAAAAGAGTCAGAGGCAGAAGAAAATGATGAAGAGGAAGAAGATATTCAACTACAGCTACATGCAGCAAGGAGTGTAGTTAAAACACAAACAGGTTGGATAGAAGCATGTGAAGCTTCAATTACAAAGGACCAGCTAAATGCAATTTTGTAGTAGAAAGTGAAGGATTTAAAGGCCAAAATTACATCTCTAGAGCCACAACCTGATGAAACAGGGCATGAAATTCAAATAGTTGATATTTTGCTAGAATTGGCAATAATTGCACTTGGAGCAAATTCACCTGTCATAGAGAAACCTACAGTTGTTGTTGAAGAGGAACAGGAACAAGAAAATTTACAGTTCTCTCCAATTCTTGCTGCAGGTATTGAACCTGATTTGCCCCTTATAGCAACATAAGACATAGGAATTCAAGTTGAATTGCCTTTGGTAGAAATAGAGAAAAAATGGGTGCAAGTTAATTTGCCTTTAGCAAAAATAGCAAAAATTGAAACACAAGCAGATTTATTAAGGGATGAAACATCCAACAAAGGAACACAGGTAAATGATCATCCCTGTTCCTTGGTTCTTTAACAGTGACCCACAACCAGATGAGCAATTTCAGTAGTGGCTCTAGTAGATAAAATAGACCAGAGGATACTACAAGGTTCCTGGAGCTAAATTCAGCTACAAATATAGAACAATGGACAGAGATCTTTGTTCTATTGTAGCTTCACATAATGCATGAGGACATGCATTAAGATAGGTTGGGGGGAATGATGAGGCCAAAAATTGCCTCATTTTTGACTTATCTTTGACATCTTTAATAAACCTTTTTGAAGTGTTTTTATGTTAATTTTGCTGATGAAGTACAATATATACTATTGTTTTCATGTTTAAATGTTTAGAAGCATTATATTCTGTTTTGCTGATTTTCTGTATTTTTTGTATTCTGTTTTGCTGATTTTCTGTATTTTCTACTTATTTTTGTTGATAAATCTGAAAATAATGATTTATTGTGAAAATGTGATAGTGCAATCATGTTTTGAGATACACAACGTTCATTTCATGCCTTCTGAAATGTTCAAATGCAAGAAAAATGCCAAAAACAGGTCAAAATTACAAACTGGCTGAAAACCGTATTTGCTATTTTTTTACCCATACAAATTCCAGCCAGCTATGCATACATAGCAAGGCTTGGAATTTGTCAAGTACAACTCATAAGGAGCATGCAAATAAGTTTGTTGAGGTCTTCATAAGTCTACTCCACCAAATCAGCAACAACGGATTCGCAAACTGTGCTGTAAACTGTTATTTCAGAACTGCTCTGGAATAATAGGAAGACTGCTCCGGAACAACAGTAACTGCTCCGGAATGACAGAAACAAAAATAGTTTTGCTCCGAAATATGCGGAACAGCCCAGTTTTGACCAAAACGCATAGAAAAGGTGGCAGAATGGCAGGAAAATGGTGGGAGCAGTTGTATTAATTAATTGTACACCTTTTTCAATGCAAAGACCCCCCAAAACTTGCAACAAACAAATCAGATTTTTATGTAACCATATTCTACATTTCAGGAATGCAGTTTTAACAGCATTCCTGAAATGCCTGAATATTGGAATTGTTCTACACCTGATTTGGCATATTTTTAGTATAAATAATTAGCTCCCAATCTGGTTGAGCTATTAGAAATTAGGAAGGGTATTAGGAGCTTTTAGGAATTATTAAGTAGCATTTTCAAAATTCTGTAATTGTAACATGCAAAATTTTTTTGCATGTGTATAATTCAATAAAAAGTGCAGTTTTTATCAGTTTTGGTGTATGATTGAAAGAGTAATCAAGAAGTAACTCAGAGCTGTTTCTTCACCTTCTTCTGAACTAGGGAGCAAGGGCCCACTTCCAGGAACAGGGGAAGGTTTTTACCAGGTTTTTCTTGTTAAATATGTCTGCAGCAGGGGAGATAAGAAACCTGTTATGTTTTTATCATTTTCATGCACAACTTTACTTTTCTGAAATCATTTCCAGATTCTGAATTTATTGTTTTATCTGCATTATTATTTTTTGAGTTTTCCATTTCTGTCATTTAATTCTGCAAATTAGTTACAGTTTATTTTTACTGCAATTCTGATTTTCTGCAACTTTCCTTTCAGTTCAGTTTTTGAATGCATTTTTCAGATTTAGCAAAAGTAAATAGGTTTCATTTAAAAGTCATTTCATTTCTGCAATTTAAATTTAGCAAATGTAATTAGGTTTCATTTCAGTTCATAGGATTATAAGCAAGCTAAAACCCCAAAAAACTGAATAAATATGCCATTTCCTAAGTAAACTAATCTTCAACTTGCTTAGCCTTCTATCGTATACTAACCTTTGGACACCGCCCTGGATTTGACAATTTAATGATTAAATGATGTGTTTAACGACACTCATCATTTTTGGCGCCGTTGCCGGGGAACACGGTGTTGTTAGAGGGTAAAAGCAGTCCAATAATTGTTAAATGTGCTAAGTTGTGAACTTCAGAGTAAAATTTGGATAAATAACTGGTATAAATAACAGTTTTTGGATAAATTGAATTTTAGTTTATTTAGAAAGCAGGCATAGCAAGAAACCACAGGAAAAAAACTTCACAAAAGGTTGAAACTATGTTGTCAATTTTTTTTTTCCCAAAAATGTTGGAATGTTTATAGAATCTCAATCATCCACTTCAAGAACTGCAGGATCATTTGAGAAATCATTACAAGAAAGAAATATTAGTAGTTCAACACCACTTTTTCTTGACAAATTCATACAATCAGGCCAAATTGATAAGATTTACAATTGTTTTGGGGAGCCTATAATGGAAGAATCACTAGAGAATCAAAGGAGATCCAGTAATGTGGTCCACCTTAGTGCAACTAGTGCACCTCCTAGAACTTTTCAAAACCCAATTCAATTAGATCTTAATCAAAGTGCTCCCATGAATATCATTCCACCTTCAGTGTTACCAACTTTCAGGGGAGTCACATCTGAAGACCCTGATATGTTTTTATTTGAGTTTAAGATTGTGTGTCAGGCTCATGATTACATTAATGACAAACAAAAGCTCAAACTGTTTCCTTCCACTCTTAAAGAGTCAGCTCTACGATGGTTTATCACCTTAGCACCTGATTCAATTAGAACTTGGAATGAGATGGAAAACATATTTTTGGAGAGATACCAAGAATATTGTCAAGTCAATAATCCACATGATGAATTTCTTACAATGAAACAAGAGGAAACTAAAATTTTAGAAGACTATATAGATAGATTTTCTTTTGTTCATAAGAGATGCGGTAATGTTGAACCTAAAATGTGCAAAGTCATATTCTTAAGAGGACTGCAAGATGAATTTAGGGATGCATTGGATATTTTGGGAAGAGGAGATGTACATGCACTTGAATTTCAGGAAATCATTAAACTTTGCAAAAGATATTCTCATTCAAGGCATAAAAAACACAGAATTGGTAATGATAAACATGATTTGAATGAATGCATGAAAGAGTTTACTAAAACTGATATTTCTGTACATCTTGATAAAACAATCAATAAAAAAGGTAAATCTGCTGAATCTTCAGATTGTTCAAAATGTAGTAATAAGCAACACTCTCTTCATAATTGTCCTTTAAACAAAACATTTATACCTGCTACATGTAGCATTTGTCAAAAAGGACACCCCACAGATCAATGTAGTTTGTTACCAGAACTCAAAAGTGTCTTTGAAAAACAGTCTCAACCTATGAAAGAACATAATTTTGTAGGACAAGGACAAGGGAGTAATTTTATTAAGTTTCCATATCAGAATGCTTCTCAATTTCTTGCACATTGGGGAAATAATCCTTGGTATATGCCATGGTCTGCATCAGGTCCACTTCAACAATGTTGGAGTCAACCATCATGGGCATATTCCCAAGAATGGTCTCAACATGGCTGGGTGCAACAACAATGGAATCAACAACATCCACCATGGTTACAACCAAAATTACAAGGGAATCAATGGGTACAACAGCAAAAACTGTACACAGGGCAACAACATTATCAAAAATATAAATTAAACTTGTTGCCTACTCATACTCATAACTTCTCTTATAGACAACTACACCAACAAGCAAACCAACCTCTGTTTTCATTTCAACCTGTGGTCAATCCTAACATTGTTAAACAGGTAACCCCTGTATCTATGGCTGAATCAAAAAGTACAACCATAATGAATGCTAGTGATTGTGATAAAACTCAATTGTGTTCAGGTAAAACACTACTTGAACCTATTCCACTTATCAGTGTAGAAAAAGGAGTTAAAAGGAATAAACTTGAAAATAAATCTACACTAAAACAAGATCTCCCACAAGATAACTCATCAAAGCAAGTACCATGTTTTGAACAGTCTAAAATATCAAAATTGACATCTTCAAAATCAGATTGGATAAAGGAATTAACACATTTAACTGTTAAAATCTCTTTACTTCAGTCTATTAAAGATGTGCCAATCATTAATAAGATTGTTCAAGAAATGTGTTTTAAGAAACGAAGGAAAAAGAAGAAAGTGTATCCTGAAAACATACATGTAGGTGAAAAATCAGTAAACTTGTTTACAAGAAAATTTACTCCACCTCAGTGTGACTATCTAGGAAGTTCATTGTTTCTTAAATCATATAAGGAAAATAAAGATAGCAATTTAACTTTGGCTTCCATAGTTGTAAAGGATAACGAAGAACAGTTTGATTCATCCAAAAAATTTGTTTTTGCTAAAAGTGTTCAAAATTCAGATTTTAAAGATGAACAAACTACTATTAAACAATTATTATGGAATGATGCAAAACAAAAACTTGAACATTTGTCACACATTCCAGTACAAAGCAATTTTCTTCATTTACCACATGGATGTCATCATGTTTTCTCATCTTTTCATTTCCATTTATCAAAGTTAATTCCTTCAAGAATTGTTTTTGATAAACATTCACAAAATTTTCATTCTCTTTTACCACTCCATTGCTCTCTTAATTTGTTAATGCAAACTTTTCCAAAAATCAATGCAGTACAGCCTGGTATGAAACAAATTGAAAAGCAGCCAAAACAACCTTTGAAAAATAATAGTTGGCTGACTACAAGCCAGGAAGTAAATTTGTTTGATATATTGATTTATCTTAATGCTTTACTAACACTTTGTACATCTTTAGCAGTTGGCATTAAGTTATTGCAGGTACAGGAACAAATTTTGCAGTTGAGTGCATTTGATGAACTTTGGTTGGAAGCACTTCACCAAACAAAGTTTAGTCAACAAAAATGGAAAGTTTGGCATGGTGATCACATTAAGAGCAGCAAGGATGAACTAAAAGAATTTGAGAATGGAGTTCAACTTTCTTTGGTTGATAAGTTAAGGAGGAAGTTAGTGGTGAATGGATATTACCTTCAGATATACCATACACCATTAACTAAGAAGGAGTTCTTGAAGCAGATTCCATTGGATGTACACATGATGGAAGAGAATTTCTCTTCCATATCAGATTCAGGGTGATGTTGAAAATTTTGAAAAAAAAAAAAAAATACACGAAAAGCAAAAAGAAGAATAATCTTGTTTGTAAATATCCTTCATGGGTACAAGCAAGAAGAGAAAAAAAGAAGAAAAAAAAAAAGATAGAAGTTGGTTGAAAACCAAAAATGGCAGCCTCTTCTGATGAAAAAAAAACGAAAAAATAAAAAAATAAAAAAATAAATAAAAATAAAAATAAAAAATTTAGAAAGTGAAAACCTCTCGGGAGGCACTTCTGAGTTGGCTTACATGAAAACCAGTTATCTGGCATGTTTGCCTTGTTTTCTTCCATTACCATTGTCATCCATTTGTCATCATTGTCATTCATTTCTCACCATTGTCATTCATTGTCATTCATTTATCGCCATTGTCATTCATTTTTTGCCATTGTCATTCACCAGCATTGTCATTGTCATCACCAACATTGTCTCTGTGTCTTCAGAATTATAGCACTGCACTTGTCAGATAGAAATCAGCAAGTATATTCAATTGTACAGTTGCAGAGAAGTAATCAAGACAGGTATGTGTTTCTTTACATTTTAAACATTGTAAATAGTTAAAGTATGTAGTGTATAGATTCACTTATTAGCATTTAAAGCATTCATAAGGTTTAGATAAGGATGTCTATTTAGTCAAAGAAATGGGGAATGACAAAAGCACTAGAATGAACAATACTCCAGAATGACAAAAATGCTTCAGAATGACAGTTGCTTCGAAACATCAAAAGCTCCAGAATGAATAATGTTGTTTGTTGTTTTGAAATTTGGTTGCGTCGAAAGGATAAGCTTCGGAATGCATCAATTTTTCTTTTAAAAAAAAGAAGGGAAAATTCAGGAATTGACAAGTGGTAGTTTTTGTCAAAAAAAAAAAAAGGTTTGTTGTGCAAGTTTTGTTCCGGCACAAGAAACAGTCCTTTCGAAATTGACGAATTCGGCCCAGAAACGCAATTCCAGAAAAAAAAAAAATAGAGAACTTCAGAAAACTTTCGTGAACAGAGCAGAAGAGAAATGGGTGGCAAGAAGAACATAGCAGAACCAGAAACCAGCCCTGTAATTGCCTTAGTTGAATACATAGACTCTAATTCTGAAAAAGAGTCAGAGGCAGAAGAAAATGATGAAGAGGAAGAAGATATTCAACTACAGCTACATGCAGCAAGGAGTGTAGTTAAAACACAAACAGGTTGGATAGAAGCATGTGAAGCTTCTATTACAAAGAAGGACCAGCTAAATGCAATTTTGCAGCATAAAGTGAAGGATTTAAAGGCCAAAATTGCATCTCTAGAGCCACAACTTGATGAAACAGGGCATGAAATTCAAATAGTTGATATTTTGCTAGAATTGGCAATAATTGCACTTGGAGCAAATTCACCTGTCATAGAGAAACCTGCAGTTGCTGTTGAAGAGGAACAGGAACAGGAAAATTTATAGTTCTCTCCAATTCCTGCTGCAGGTATTGAACCTGATTTGCCCCTTATAGCAACATAAGACATAGGAATTCAAGTTGAATTGCCTTTGGTAGAAATAGAGGAAAAAGGGGTGCAAGTTAATTTGCCTTTAGCAAAAATAGCAAAAATTGAAACACAAGCAGATTTATTAAGGGCTGAAACATCTGACAAAGGAATACAGGTAAATGATCATCCCTGTTCCTTGGTTCTTTAACAGTGACCCATAACCAGATGAGCAATTTCAGTAGTGGCTCCAGCAGATAAAACAGACCAGAGGATACTACAAGGTTCCTGGAGCTAAATTCAGCTACAAAGATAGAACAATGGACAAAGATCTTTGTTCTATTGTAGCTTCATAGAATGCATGAGGACATGCATTAAGATAGGTTGGGGGAATGATGAGGCCAAAAATTGCCTCATTTTTTACTTATCTTTGACATCTTTAATAAACCTTTTTGAAGTGTTTTTATGTTAATTTTGCTGATGAAGTACAATATATACTACTATTTTCATGTTTAAATGTTTAGAAGCATTATATTCTGTTTTGCTGATTTTCTGTATTTTCTGTATTCTGTTTTGCTGATTTTCTGTATTTTCTACTTATTTTTGTTGATAAATCTGAAAATAATGATTTATTGTGAAAATGTGATAGTGCAATCATGTGCTGGGATACACAACGTTCATTTCATGCCTTCTGAAATGTTCAAATGCAAGAAAAATGCCAAAAACAGGTCAAAATTACAAACTGGCTGAAAACTGTATTTGCTATTTTTTTGACCCATACAAATTCCAGCCAGCTATGCATACATAGCAAGGCTTGGAATTTGTCAAGTACAACTCATAAGGAGCATGCAAATAAGTTTGTTGAGGTCTTCATAAGTCTACTCCACCAAATCAGCAACAACGGATTCGCAAACTGTGTTGTAAACTGTTATTTTAGAACTACTCCGGAATAACAGGAAGACTGCTCCGGAACAACAGTAACTGCTCCAGAATGACAGAAACAAAAATAGTTTTGCTCCGAAATATGCGAAACAGCCCAGTTTTGACCAAAACGCGTAGAAAAGGTGGCAGAATGGCAGGAAAACGGTGGGAGCAGTTGTATTAATTAATTGTACACCTTTTTCAATGCAAAGACCCCCCAAAACTTGCAACAAACAAATCAGATTTTTATGTAACCATATTCTACATTTCAGGAATGCAGTTTTAACAGCATTCCTGAAATGCCTGAATATTGGAATTGTTCTACACCCGATTTGGCATATTTTTAGTATAAATAATTAGCTCCCAATCTGGTTGAGCTATTAGAAATTAGGAAGGGTATTAGGAGCTTTTAGGAATTATTAAGTAGCATTTTCAAAATTCTGTAATTGTAACATGCAAAATTTTTCTGCATGTGTATAATTCAATAAAAAGTGCAGTTTTTATCAGTTTTGGTGTATGATTGAAAGAGTAATCAAGAAGTAACTCAGAGCTGTTTCTTCACCTTCTTCTGAACTAGGGAGCAAGGGCCCACTTCCAGGAACAGGGGAAGGTTTTTACCAGGTTTTTCTTGTTAAATCTGTCTGCAGCAGGGGAGATAAGAAACCTGTTATGTTTTTATCATTTTCATGCACAGCTTTACTTTTCTAAAATCATTTCCAGATTATGAATTTATTATTTTATTTCGCATTATTATTTTTTGAGTTTTCCATTTCTGTCATTTAATTCTGCAAATTAGTTACAGTTTATTTTTACTGCAATTCTGATTTTCTGCAACTTTCCTTTCAGTTCAGTTTTTGAATGCATTTTTCAGATTTAGCAAAAGTAAATAGGTTTCATTTAAAAGTCATTTCATTTCTGCAATTTAAATTTAGCAAATGTAATTAGGTTTCATTTCAGTTCATAGGATTATAAGCAAGCTAAAACCCCAAAAATCGAATAAATATGCCATTTCCTAAGTAAACTAATCTTCAACTTGCTTAGCCTTCTATCGTATACAGCCTTTGGACACCACCCTGGATTTGACAATTTAATGATTAAATGATGTGTTTAACGACACTCATCATTTTTGGCGTCGTTGTCGGGGAACACGGTGTTGTTAGAGGGTAAAAGCAGTCCAATAATTGTTAAATGTGCTAAGTTGTGAACTTCAGAGTAAAATCTGGATAAATAACTGGTATAAATAACAGTTTTTGGATAAATTGAATTTTAGTTTATTTAGAAAGCAGGCATAGCAAGAAACCACAGGAAGAAAACTTCACAAAAGGTTGAAACTATGTTGTCAATTTTTTTTTTTCCCAAAAATGTTGGAATGTTTATAGAATCTCAATCATCCACTTCAAGAACTACAGGATCATTTGAGAAATCATTACAAGAAAGAAATATTAGTAGTTCAACACCACTTTTTCTTGACAAATTCATACAATCAGGCCAAATTGATAAGATTTACAATTGTTTTGGGGAGCCTATAATGGAAGAATCACTAGAGAATCAAAGGAGATCCAGTAATGTGGTCCACCTTAGTGCAACTAGTGCACCTCCTAGAACTTTTCAAAACCCAATTCAATTAGATCTTAATCAAAGTGCTCCCATGAATATCATTCCACCTTCAATGTTACCAACTTTCAGAGGAGTCACATCTGAAGACCCTGATATGTTTTTATTTGAGTTTAAGATTGTGTGTCAGGCTCATGATTACATTAATGACAAACAAAAGCTCAAATTATTTCCTTCCACTCTTAAAGAGTCAGCTCTACGATGGTTTATCACCTTAGCACCTGATTCAATTAGAACTTGGAATGAGATGGAAAACATATTTTTGGAGAGATACCAAGAATATTGTCAAGTCAATAATCCACATGATGAATTTCTTACAATGAAACAAGAGGAAACTAAAATTTTAGAAGACTATATAGATAGATTTTCTTTTGTTCATAAGAGATGCGGTAATGTTGAACCTAAAATGTGCAAAGTCATATTCTTAAGAGGACTGCAAGATGAATTTAGGGATGCATTGGATATTTTGGGAAGAGGAGATGTACATGCACTTGAATTTCAGGAAATCATTAAACTTTGCAAAAGATATTCTCATTCAAGGCATAAAAAACACAGAATTGGTAATGATAAACATGATTTGAATGAATGCATGAAAGAGTTTACTAAAACTGATATTTCTGTACATCTTGATAAAACAATCAATAAAAAAGGTAAATCTGCTGAATCTTCAGATTGTTCAAAATGTAGTAATAAGCAACATAATTGTCCTTTAAACAAAACATTTATACCTGCTACATGTAGCATTTGTCAAAAAGGACACCCCACAGATCAATGTAGTTTGTTACCAGAACTCAAAAGTGTCTTTGAAAAACAGTCTCAACCTATGAAAGAACATAATTTTGTAGGACAAGGACAAGGGAGTAATTTTATTAAGTTTCCATATCAGAATGCTTCTCAATTTCCTGCACATTGGGGAAATAATCCTTGGTATATGCCATGGTCTGCATCAGGTCCACTTCAACAATGTTGGAGTCAACCATCATGGGCATATTCCCAAGAATGGTCTCAACATGGCTGGGTGCAACAACAATGGAATCAACAACATCCACCATGGTTACAACCAAAATTACAAGGGAATCAATGGGTACAACAGCAAAAACTGTACACAGGGCAACAACATTATCAAAAATATAAATTAAACTTGTTGCCTACTCATACTCATAACTTCTCTTATAGACAACTACACCAACAAGCAAACCAACCTCTATTTTCATTTCAACCTGTGGTCAATCCTAACATTGTTAAACAGGTAACCCTTGTATCTATGGCTGAATCAGAAAGTACAACCATAATGAATGCTAGTGATTGTGATAAAACTCAATTGTGTTCAGGTAAAACACTACTTGAACCTATTCCACTTATCAGTGTAGAAAAAGGAGTTAAAAGGAATAAACTTGAAAATAAATCTACACTAAAACAAGATCTCCCACAAGATAACTCATCAAAGCAAGTACCATGTTTTGAACAGTCTAAAATATCAAAATTGACATCTTCAAAATCAGATTGGATAAAGGAATTAACACATTTAACTGTTAAAATCTCTTTACTTCAGTCTATTAAAGATGTGCCAATCATTAATAAGATTGTTCAAGAAATGTGTTTTAAGAAACGAAGGAAAAAGAAGAAAGTGTATCCTGAAAACATACATGTAGGTGAAAAATCAGTAAACTTGTTTACAAGAAAATTTACTCCACCTCAGTGTGACTATCTAGGAAGTTCATTGTTTCTTAAATCATATAAGGAAAATAAAGATAGCAATTTAACTTTGGCTTCCATAGTTGTAAAGGATAACGAAGAACAGTTTGATTCATCCAAAAAATTTGTTTTTGCTAAAAGTGTTCAAAATTCAGATTTTAAAGATGAACAAACTACTATTAAACAATTATTATGGAATGATGCAAAACAAAAACTTGAACATTTGTCACACATTCCAGTACAAAGCAATTTTCTTCATTTACCACATGGATGTCATCATGTTTTCTCATCTTTTCATTTCCATTTATCAAAGTTAATTCCTTCAAGAATTGTTTTTGATAAACATTCACAAAATTTTCATTCTCTTTTACCACTCCATTGCTCTCTTAATTTGTTAATGCAAACTTTTCCAAAAATCAATGCAGTACAGCCTGGTATGAAACAAATTGAAAAGCAGCCAAAACAACCTTTGAAAAATAATAGTTGGCTGACTACAAGCCAGGAAGTAAATTTGTTTGATATATTGATTTATCTTAATGCTTTACTAACACTTTGTACATCTTTAGCAGTTGGCATTAAGTTATTGCAGGTACAGGAACAAATTTTGCAGTTGAGTGCATTTGATGAACTTTGGTTGGAAGCACTTCACCAAACAGAGTTCAGTCAACAAAAATGGAAAGTTTGGCATGGTGATCACATTAAGAGCAGCAAGGATGAACTAAAAGAATTTGAGAATGGAGTTCAACTTTCTTTGGTTGATAAGTTAAGGAGGAAGTTAGTGGTGAATGGATATTACCTTCAGATATACCATACACCATTAACTAAGAAGGAGTTCTTGAAGCAGATTCCATTGGATGTACACATGATGGAAGAGAATTTCTCTTCCATATCAGATTCAGGGTGATGTTGAAAATTTTGAAAAAAAAAAAAAAATACACGAAAAGCAAAAAGAAGAATAATCTTGTTTGTAAATATCCTTCATGGGTACAAGCAAGAAGAGAAAAAAAAAAAAAAAAAAGACAGAAGTTGGTTGAAAACCAGAAATGGCAGCCTCTTCTGATGAAAAAAAATGAAAAAAATAAAAAATAAATAAAAAATAAAAAATAAAAAAATTCAGAAAGTGAAAACCTCTCAGGAGGCACTTCTGAGTTGGCTTACATGAAAACCAGTTATCTGGCATGTTTGCCTTGTTTTCTTCCATTACCATTGTCATCCATTTGTCATCATTGTCATTCATTTCTCACCATTGTCATTCATTGTCATTCATTTATCGCCATTGTCATTCATTTTTTGCCATTGTCATTCACCAGCATTGTCATTGTCATCACCAACATTGTCTCTGTGTCTTCAGAATTATAGCACTGCACTTGTCAGATAGAAATCAGCAAGTATATTCAATTGTACAGTTGCAGAGAAGTAATCAAGACAGGTATGTGTTTCTTTACATTTTAAACATTGTAAATAGTTAAAGTATGTAGTGTATAGATTCACTTATTAGCATTTAAAGCATTCATAAGGTTTAGATAAGGATGTCTATTTAGTCAAAGAAAGGGGGAATGACAGAAGCACTGGAATGAACAATACTCCAGAATGACAAAAATGCTTCAGAATGACAGTTGCTTCGAAACATCAAAAGCTCCAGAATGAATAATGTTGTTTGTTGTTTTGAAATTTGGTTGCGTCGAAAGGATAAGCTTCGGAATGCATCAATTTTTCTTTAAAAAAAAAGGAAAATTCAGGAATTGACAAGTGGCAGTTTTTATCAAAAAAAAAAAAAGGTTTGTTGTGCAAGTTTTGTTCCGGCACAAGAAACAGTCCTTTCGAAATTGACGAATTCGGCCCAGAAACGCAATTCCAAAAAAAAAAAATAGAGAACTTCAGAAAACTTTCGTGAACAGAGCAGAAGAGAAATGGGTGGCAAGAAGAACATAGCAGAACTAGAAACCAGCCCTGTAATTGCCTTAGTTGAATACATAGACTCTAATTCTGAAAAAGAGTCAGAGGCAGAAGAAAATGATGAAGAGGAAGAAGATATTCAACTACAGCTACATGCAGCAAGGAGTGTAGTTAAAACACAAACAGGTTGGATAGAAGCATGTGAAGCTTCTATTACAAAGAAGGACCAGCTAAATGCAATTTTGCAGCAGAAAGTGAAGGATTTAAAGGCCAAAATTGCATCTCTAGAGCCACAACCTGATGAAACAGGGCATGAAATTCAAATAGTTGATATTCTGCTAGAATTGGCAATAATTGCACTTGGAGCAAATTCACCTGTCATAGAGAAACCTGCAGTTGCTGTTGAAGAGGAACAGGAACAGGAAAATTTACAGTTCTCTCCAATTCCTGCTGTAGGTATTGAACCTGATTTGCCCCTTATAGCAACATAAGACATAGGAATTCAAGTTGAATTGCCTTTGGTAGAAATAGAGGAAAAAGGGGTGCAAGTTAATTTGCCTTTAGCAAAAATAGCAAAAATTGAAACACAAGCAGATTTATTAAGGGCTGAAACATCTGACAAAGGAATACAGGTAAATGATCATCCCTGTTCCTTGGTTCTTTAACAGTGACCCACAACCAGATGAGCAATTTCAGTAGTGGCTCCAGCAGATAAAATAGACCAGAGGATACTACAAGGTTCCTGGAGCTAAATTCAGCTACAAAGATAGAACAATGGACAGAGATCTTTGTTCTATTGTAGCTTCACAGAATGCATGAGGACATGCATTAAGATAGGTTGGGGGGAATGATGAGGCCAAAAATTGCCTCATTTTTTACTTATCTTTGACATCTTTAATAAACCTTTTTGAAGTGTTTTTATGTTAATTTTGCTGATGAAGTACAATATATACTACTGTTTTCATGTTTAAATGTTTAGAAGCATTATATTCTGTTTTGCTGATTTTCTGTATTTTTTGTATTCTGTTTTGCTGATTTTCTGTATTTTCTACTTATTTTTGTTGATAAATCTGAAAATAATGATTTATTGTGAAAATGTGATAGTGCAATCATGTGCTGGGATACACAACGTTCATTTCATGCCTTCTGAAATGTTCAAATGCAAGAAAAATGCCAAAAATAGGTCAAAATTACAAACTGGCTAAAAACTGTATTTGCTATTTTTTTGACCCATACAAATTCCAGCCAGCTATGCATACATAGCAAGGCTTGGAATTTGTCAAGTACAACTCATAAGGAGCATGCAAATAAGTTTGTTGAGGTCTTCATAAGTCTACTCCACCAAATCAGCAACAACGGATTCGCAAACTGTGCTGTAAACTGTTATTTAAGAACTGCTCCGAAATAACAGGAAGACTGCTCCGGAACAACAATAAATGCTCCGGAGTGACAGAAACAAAAATAGTTTTGCTCCGAAATATGCGAAACAACCCAGTTTTGACCAAAACGCGCAGAAAAGGTGGCAGAATGGCAGGAAAACGGTGGGAGCAGTTGTATTAATTAATTGTACACCTTTTTCAATGCAAAGACCCCCCAAAACTTGCAACAAACAAATCAGATTTTTATGTAACCATATTCTACATTTCAGGAATGCAGTTTTAACAGCATTCCTGAAATGCCTGAATATTGGAATTGTTCTACACCTGATTTGGCATATTTTTAGTATAAATAATTAGCTCCCAATCTGGTTGAGCTATTAGAAATTAGGAAGGGTATTAGGAGCTTTTAGGAATTATTAAGTAGCATTTTCAAAATTCTGTAATTGTAACATGCAAAATTTTTCTGCATGTGTATAATTCAATAAAAAGTGCAGTTTTTATCAGTTTTGGTGTATGATTGAAAGAGTAATCAAGAAGTAACTCAGAGCTGTTTCTTCACCTTCTTCTGAACTAGGGAGCAAGGGCCCACTTCCAGGAACAGGGGAAGGTTTTTACCAGGTTTTTCTTGTTAAATCTGTCTGCAGCAGGGGAGATAAGAAACCTGTTATGTTTTTATCATTTTCATGCACAACTTTACTTTTCTGAAATCATTTCCAGATTCTGAATTTATTGTTTTATCTGCATTATTATTTTTTGAGTTTTCCATTTCTGTCATTTAATTCTGCAAATTAGTTACAGTTTATTTTTACCGCAATTCTGATTTTCTGCAACTTTCCTTTCGCTTCAGTTTTTGAATGCATTTTTCAGATTTAGCAAAAGTAAATAGGTTTCATTTAAAAGTCATTTCATTTCTGCAATTTAAATTTAGCAAATGTAATTAGGTTTCATTTCAGTTCATAGGATTATAAGCAAGCTAAAACCCCAAAAAACTGAATAAATATGCCATTTCCTAAGTAAACTAATCTTCAACTTGCTTAGCCTTCTATCGTATACAGCCTTTGGACACCGCCCTGGATTTGACAATTTAATGATTAAATGATGTGTTTAACGACACTCATCATTTTTGGCACCGTTGTCGGGGAACACGGTGTTGTTAGAGGGTAAAAGCAGTCCAATAATTGTTAAATGTGCTAAGTTGTGAACTTCAGAGTAAAATCTGGATAAATAACTGGTATAAATAACAGTTTTTGGATAAATTGAATTTTAGTTTATTTAGAAAGCAGGCATAGCAAGAAACCACAGGAAGAAAACTTCACAAAAGGTTGAAACTATGTTGTCAAATTTTTTCCCAAAAATGTTGGAATGTTTATAGAATCTCAATCATCCACTTCAAGAACTGCAGGATCATTTGAGAAATCATTACAAGAAATAAATATTAGTAGTTCAACACCACTTTTTCTTGACAAATTCATACAATCAAGCCAAATTGATAAGATTTACAATTGTTTTGGGGAGCCTATAATGGAAGAATCACTAGAGAATCAAAGGAGATCCAGTAATGTGGTCCACCTTAGTGCAACTAGTGCACCTCCTAGAACTTTTCAAAACCCAATTCAATTAGATCTTAATCAAAGTGCTCCCATGAATATCATTCCACCTTCAGTGTTACCAACTTTCAGGGGAGTCACATCTGAAGACCCTGATATGTTTTTATTTGAGTTTAAGATTGTGTGTCAGGCTCATGATTACATTAATGACAAACAAAAGCTCAAACTGTTTCCTTCCACTCTTAAAGAGTCAGCTCTACGATGGTTTATCACCTTAGCACCTGATTCAATTAGAACTTGGAATGAGATGGAAAACATATTTTTGGAGAGATACCAAGAATATTGTCAAGTCAATAATCCACATGATGAATTTCTTACAATGAAACAAGAGGAAACTAAAATTTTAGAAGACTATATAGATAGATTTTCTTTTGTTCATAAGAGATGCGGTAATGTTGAACCTAAAATGTGCAAAGTCATATTCTTAAGAGGACTGCAAGATGAATTTAGGGATGCATTGGATATTTTGGGAAGAGGAGATGTACATGCACTTGAATTTCAGGAAATCATTAAACTTTGCAAAAGATATTCTCATTCAAGGCATAAAAAACACAGAATTGGTAATGATAAACATGATTTGAATGAATGCATGAAAGAGTTTACTAAAACTGATATTTCTGTACATCTTGATAAAACAATCAATAAAAAAGGTAAATCTGCTGAAGCTTCAGATTGTTCAAAATGTAGTAATAAGCAACACTTTCTTCATAATTGTCCTTTAAACAAAACATTTATACCGCTACATGTAGCATTTGTCAAAAAGGACACCCCACAGATCAATGTAGTTTGTTACCAAAACTCAAAAGTGTCTTTGAAAAACAGTCTCAACCTATGAAAGAACATAATTTTGTAGGACAAGGACAAGGGAGTAATTTTATTAAGTTTCCATATCAGAATGCTTCTCAATTTCCTGCACATTGGGGAAATAATCCTTGGTATATGCCATGGTCTGCATCAGGTCCACTTCAACAATGTTGGAGTCAACCATCATGGGCATATTCCCAAGAATGGTCTCAACATGGCTGGGTGCAACAACAATGGAATCAACAACATCCACCATGGTTACAACCAAAATTACAAGGGAATCAATGGGTACAACAGCAAAAACTATACACAGGGCAACAACATTATCAAAAATATAAATTAAACTTGTTGCCTACTCATACTCATAACTTCTCTTATAGACAACTACACCAACAAGCAAACCAACCTCTGTTTTCATTTCAACCTGTGGTCAATCCTAACATTGTTAAACAGGTAACCCCTGTATCTATGGCTGAATCAGAAAGTACAACCATAATGAATGCTAGTGATTGTGATAAAACTCAATTGTGTTCAGGTAAAACACTACTTGAACCTATTCCACTTATCAGTGTAGAAAAAGGAGTTAAAAGGAATAAACTTGAAAATAAATCTACACTAAAACAAGATCTCCCACAAGATAACTCATCAAAGCAAGTACCATGTTTTGAACAATCTAAAATATCAAAATTGACATCTTCAAAATCAGATTGGATAAAGGAATTAACACATTTAACTGTTAAAATCTCTTTACTTCAGTCTATTAAAGATGTGCCAATCATTAATAAGATTGTTCAAGAAATGTGTTTTAAGAAACGAAGGAAAAAGAAGAAAGTGTATCCTGAAAACATACATGTAGGTGAAAAATCAGTAAACTTGTTTACAAGAAAATTTACTCCACCTCAGAGTGACTATCTAGGAATTTCATTGTTTCTTAAATCATATAAGGAAAATAAAGATAGCAATTTAACTTTGGCTTCCATAGTTGTAAAGGATAACGAAGAACAATTTGATTCATCCAAAAAATTTGTTTTTGCTAAAAGTGTTCAAAATTCAGATTTTAAAGATGAACAAACTACTATTAAACAATTATTATGGAATGATGCAAAACAAAAACTTGAACATTTGTCACACATTCCAGTACAAAGCAATTTTCTTCATTTACCACATGGATGTCATCATGTTTTCTCATCTTTTCATTTCCATTTATCAAAGTTAATTCCTTCAAGAATTGTTTTTGATAAACATTCACAAAATTTTCATTCTCTTTTACCACTCCATTGCTCTCTTAATTTGTTAATGCAAACTTTTCCAAAAATCAATGCAGTACAGCCTGGTATGAAACAAATTGAAAAGCAGCCAAAACAACCTTTGAAAAATAATAGTTGGCTGACTACAAGCCAGGAAGTAAATTTGTTTGATATATTGATTTATCTTAATGCTTTACTAACACTTTGTACATCTTTAGCAGTTGGCATTAAGTTATTGTAGGTACAGGAACAAATTTTGCAGTTGAGTGCATTTGATGAACTTTGGTTGGAAGCACTTCACCAAACAAAGTTCATTCAACAAAAATGGAAAGTTTGGCATGGTGATCACATTAAGAGCAGCAAGGATGAACTAAAAGAATTTGAGAATGGAGTTCAACTTTCTTTGGTTGATAAGTTAAGGAGGAAGTTAGTGGTGAATGGATATTACCTTCAGATATACCATACACCATTAACTAAGAAGGAGTTCTTGAAGCAGATTCCATTGGATGTACACATGATGGAAGAGAATTTCTCTTCCATATCAGATTCAGGGTGATGCTGAAAATTTTGAAAAAAAAAAAAAATACACGAAAAGCAAAAAGAAGAATAATCTTGTTTGTAAATATCCTTCATGGGTACAAGCAAGAAGAGAAAAAAAAAGAAGAAAAAAAAACAGAAGTTGGTTGAAAACCAGAAATGGCAGCCTCTTCTGATGAAAAAAAAAACGAAAAAAATAAAAAATAAAAATAAAATAAAAAATAAAAATAAAATTTTTTTAGAAAGTGAAAACCTCTCAGGAGGCACTTCTGAGTTGGCTTACATGAAAACCAGTTATCTGGCATGTTTGCCTTGTTTTCTTCCATTACCATTGTCATCCATTTGTCATCATTGTCATTCATTTCTCACCATTGTCATTCATTGTCATTCATTTATCGCCATTGTCATTCATTTTTTTGCCATTGTCATTCACCAACATTGTCATTGTCATCACCAACATTGTCTCTGTGTCTTCAGAATTATAGCACTGCACTTGTCAGATAGAAATCAGCAAGTATATTCAATTGTACAGTTGCAGAGAAGTAATCAAGACAGGTATGTGTTTCTTTACATTTTAAACATTGTAAATAGTTAAAGTATGTAGTGTATAGATTCACTTATTAGCATTTAAAGCATTCATAAGGTTTAGATAAGGATGTCTATTTAGTCAAAGAAAGGGGGAATGACAGAAGCACTAGGAATGAACAATACTCCGTAATGACAAAAATGCTTCGTAATGACAATTGCTTCAAAACATCAAAAGCTCCGTAATGAATAATGTTGTTTGTTGTTTTGAAATTTGGTTGCGTCGAAAGGATAAGCTTCGGAATGCATCAATTTTTCTTTAAAAAAAAAGGAAAATTCAGGAATTGACAAGTGGCAGCTTTTTATCAAAAAAAAAAAGGTTTGTTGTGCAAGTTTTGTTCCAGCACAAGAAACAGTCCTTTCGAAATTGACGAATTTGGCCCAGAAACGCAATTCCAAAAAAAAAAATAGAGAACTTCAGAAAACTTTCGTGAACAGAGCAGAAGAGAAATGGGTGGCAAGAAGAACATAGCAGAACCAGAAACCAGCCCTGTAATTGCCTTAGTTGAATACATAGACTCTAATTCTGAAAAAGAGTCAGAGGCAGAAGAAAATGATGAAGAGGAAGAAGATATTCAACTACAACTACATGCAGCAAGGAGTGTAGTTAAAACACAAACAAGTTGGATAGAAGCATGTGAAGCTTATATTACAAATAAGGACCAACTAAATGCAATTTTGCAGTAGAAAGTGAAGGATTTAAAGGCCAAAATTGCATCTCTAGAGCCACAACCTCGATGAAACAGGCATGAAATTCAAATAGTTGATATTCTCGCTAGAATTGGCAATAATTGCACTTGGAGCAAATTCACCTATCATAGAGAAACCTCGCAGTTGTCGTTGAAGAGGAATAGGAATAGGAAAATTTACAGCTTCTCTCCAATTCCTGCTATAGGTATTGAACCTGATTTGCCCCTTATAGCAACATAAGACATAGGAATTCAAGTTGAATTGCCTTTGGTAGAAATAGAGGAAAAAGGGGTGCAAGTTAATTTGCCTTTAGCAAAAACAACAAAAATTGAAACACAAGCAGATTTATTAAGGGCTGAAACATCTGACAAAGGAATACAGGTAAATGATCATCCCTGTTCCTTGGTTCTTTAACAGTGACCCACAACCAGATGAGCAATTTTAGCAGTGGCTCCAGCAGATAAAACAGACCAGAGGATACTACAAGGTTCCTGGAGCTAAATTCAGCTACAAAGATAGAACAATGGACAAAGATCTTTGTTCTATTGTAGCTTCACAGAATGCATGAGGACATGCATTAAGATAGGTTGGGGGGAATGATGAGGCCAAAAATTGCCTCATTTTTTACTTATCTTTGACATCTTTAATAAACCTTTTTGAAGTGTTTTTATGTTAATTTTTCTGATGAAGTACAATATATACTACTGTTTTCATGTTTAAATGTTTAGAAGCATTATATTCTGTTTTGCTGATTTTCTGTATTTTCTGTATTCTGTTTTGCTGATTTTCTGTATTTTCTACTTATTTTTGTTGATAAATCTGAAAATAATGATTTATTGTGAAAATGTGATAGTGCAATCATGTGCTGGGATACACAACGTTCATTTCATGCCTTCTGAAATGTTCAAATGCAAGAAAAATGCCAAAAATAGGTCAAAATTACAAACTTGTTGAAAACTGTATTTGCTATTTTTTTTACCCATACAAATTCCAGCCGACTATGCATACATAGCAAGGCTTGGAATTTGTCAAGTACAACTCATAAGGAGCATGCAAATAAGTTTGTTGAGGTCTTCATAAGTCTACTCCACCAAATCAGCAACAACGGATTCGCAACCGTGTCAGTAAACTGTTATTTTAGAACTGCTCCGGAATAATAGGAAGACCGCTCCGAACAACAAGAACTGCTCTGGAATGACAGAAACAAAAATAGTTTTGCTCCGAAATATGCGAAACAGCCCAGTTTTGACCAAAACGCGTAGAAAAGGTGGCAGAATGGCAGGAAAACGGTGGGAGCAGTTGTATTAATTAATTGTACACCTTTTTCAATGCAAAGACCCCCCAAAACTTGCAACAAACAAATCAGATTTTTATGTAACCATATTCTACATTTCAGGATGCAGCTTTAACAGCATTCCCGAAATGCCTGAATATTGGAATTGTTCTACACCTGATTTGGCATATTTTTAGTATAAATAATTAGCTCCCAATCTGGTTGAGCTATTAGAAATTAGGAAGGGTATTAGGAGCTTTTAGGAATTATTAAGTAGCATTTTCAAAATTTTGTAATTGTAACATGCAGAATTTTTCTGCATGTGTATAATTCAATAAAAAGTGCAGTTTTTATCAGTTTTGGTGTATGATTGAAAGAGTAATCAAGAAGTAACTCAGAGCTGTTTCTTCACCTTCTTCTGAACTAGGGAGCAAGGGCCCACTTCCAGGAACAGGGGAAGGTTTTTACCAGGTTTTTCTTGTTAAATCTGTCTACAGCAGGGGAGATAAGAAACCTGTTATGTTTTTATCATTTTCATGCACAACTTTACTTTTCTGAAATCATTTCCAGATTCTGAATTTATTGTTTTATCTCGCATTATTATTTTTTGAGTTTTCCATTTCTTTCATTTAATTCTACAAATTAGTTACAGCTTTATTTTTACCGCAATTCCGATTTTCTCGCAACTTTCCTTTCAGTTCAGTTTTTGAATGCATTTTTCAGATTTAGCAAAAGTAAATAGGTTTCATTTAAAAGTCATTTCATTTTTGCAATTTAAATTTAGCAAATGTAATTAGGTTTCATTTCAGTTCATAGGATTATAAGCAAGCTAAAACCCCAAAAAACTGAATAAATATGCCATTTCCTAAGTAAACTAATCTTCAACTTGCTTAGCCTTCTATCGTATACAGCCTTTGGACACCGCCCTGTATTTGACAATTTAATGATTAAATGATGTGTTTAACGACACTCATCAACCATCTCCCTCACCTGAGTCATTAGTCACCCTTTAAGCCTCCACATACACACCTGCTTCATCCAAATCCATACCAAATCAAGTTGCAATCCATCTTGCCAATCCAATCATTAGCAAGTATATAGTTGAGAATGTTACAATAACACCACCTATCCAAACTGTTAGAGATTACAGTTGCTCACACGACCCATATTTAGCTATAGGTACAATGTATAACATGGTTTTAAAACCAAATATGATTAATTTTTTATATGGTAGAGTGGATTCTTCGTTCAATCCATCCCCTCCTAATGATGAATCCATACAAAAAAATTGTACCAACCTAGAATATATGTCCAACATATATTTCCCTATGCAATATTTTTGTAGGGTTAAATGGTAGGGATATGGTCTTGGATGACATGAGCAAGATGCATGTGACATCATCGAACCTCACTATCTAGAGGCACATGATCACTCTAGATTGGGATACATTACACCATCTTCTACTACCTCCTTTGACCATGTATTCCAACAACTCACCCTATATTTCGAGGAGGAGGATGAAGATAGCAAAGATAGTGATGATAGTGAGGATGAATACATAGCCCCTAAGTTTACACCTTATTTATATAATGTCTTTCCAAACATGTGACCACACATTACCATGATTAATTCCATTTTTGATGATGAATTTGAGGAAGACTTCAAAGAGAAATTTGATGCTCTATCTATCACTTCCAATGATTTCAAAGAATATGCGACCATTATATTACCCATCAATGAAGAATATGAGTACTATATAAGATTTTTTTCCATATATCAACCCATATTTTGCTTTCTTCTTCTAAGAAAGTGAGCCAAACCACCAATAGATCCTGTTGGACATTTTGAGTAGATGAGTTGTCATTGATGTCAAGAGTGAGTGGTCATTGATGTCAAGATTTCAGCACCAATGAGTGGCAGTTTCAGTGGGCAACATCAGTTTCAGGTTCCCCAATAAGTGCAAAAGGAGAGTCCATTTTCAGTTGATCAGATCCGGTTCCAGGAGGTCAAGATGAGGTCCAAGGTGAAAAGAAGAAGCCCAAGCAAATAATATTATAATATTTCTTTATAATATTATACAGGGAAGTTTAAATTAATTATAAATTAATTAATATAATTTTATTATAAATTAATTTATTAATTAATTTACTTAACTTATAAGTTATTTAAATTAATTATTAATTAATTTTAATATTAATTATATATTAATTTATGGTTATTTTAATAACCCTAAGGTGGGTTATTAAAGTCAAAATTCGAATTTTTGAATTTGACCATCGAGCATCGACGTGGGAGTCATATGGCAAAGCATGTATAAAAGGGAGTCCTCCACCTTAGCCTAAAATCTAACATGCATTTGAATTAATCGTGTGGTATGCAAAGGAAAAATGTGTGAATCGTCTATGGAAGGAAGAGGGTTTTCATTGGCTTTGAAAGTTCCAAGTGGCAGGCGAAAGAACAACACCCACCGAGGAAGGTGCCTTGGTCACCAAGCACGGGTAGCACAGTTGGCAACCACGATGGAAGCAAAGTGCAAGGAGCAAGTGATTGGCGGAGGTTCGAATCCGCGTGAGTTTCTTTTGGTAAAGTCAATGGTGGACGAAGGAGATAAGAGGAAGGAAGCTTCCCTTCCTTCTCGTGGGTGCCTATAGCCCACGTGGTGGGCACCAAAGTGCTAAGGCGCTTGGCGGTTGGGAGACGGTGGTTCGAAACCCGTCGAACCCCCTTTTGGGGAAAAGACAAAGGTATGCCCTTTTTGAGTTAGCGCTAGAATTTTTGGAGAAATAAAGTTATGCCCTAAAGTTTAAAATAATTTTATTTTATAAGGTTTTAAGGGGAGTTATAAGGTGTTGATAATTATTTTTATGTGCTTAATTTTTGTAAGGGGAATTTAAGTGGTAAAGTGTTATATCCTTGATATTTGTGAGTGGTTAGAAAGTTAGAGGGAGTTATAAGGTGTAAAATTTGGATTAAATTTTATTGTACCTTTTGATCAAGAAGAATATCCTTGTGAATATTTTTGAGATAAAATTATTGTTATCTAAACTTGAATTGGCACAAGAAGGTTTGGCTATTTTGAGACAGGTTTTGAAGACACTTCTTCATCAATCAAAAAGGTATGGGCACATATTTCTAGTAAGTGTTTGTTGAGTGTTGTGAATGCTAAGTTGGAGTGAAAAGGATTGGTTGGTAAGCATTGTTGAGTGTGTTTTGAATTAATGCTTCAAGGTTTTCTGGAATAGAGGTTAAGGAGAGTAACCTTGTTTTATAAGCATTGTTGTTGAAGTAATTGGTTGAGTGAAGAACTTGAACTAGGGTTTGCAAAGATCATGAGTATCATTGTTATGTGAGATTGTTTGATAAGCATTGTTGTTGAAGTGATTGGTTGAGTGAAGAACTTGAACTAGGGTTTGCAAAGATCATGAGTATCATTGTTATGTGAGATTGTTTGATAAGCATTGTTGGAAATAAGTGAGTGAGTGTTCATATGCTTGGACTAGGGTTTGTGAGCAAGGATTATTTCATTGAGTGATTGGTTGAGTAGAGTTGGTTGAGCCTAGTCAAGTGGATGTGTTGAAGTGATAGTTCAAGTTCTGTGAAACAAATTGTTCCATATTCTAAATTGATTTGAGAAAGAGGTTGAGTGTTTATGAGTGTGAAACATATTGAGTCTCTAAAAATTCTCTATATGTTTCTGTGATAAAAAGAGAGATTGAAAGTGATTGAGCATTGTGGTGAATGTGAAGCATATTGAGTCTCTAACAATTCTCTATATGTTTCTATGATATTGGACAAGTTCTAGTGAGGACTTGTTGAGCAGATTTGAGGTAAGTCTTAGAGAAGACTTGTGGATAGATTTGTGTGAGCTTTTGTGGAAGCTTACAATAAAGTTGAGGACAAAGATTATTGAGGAGATTGGATAAGTTCTAGTGAGAACTTTTTGTTGAAATTGGACAAGTTCTAGAGAGGACTTGTGGATAGATTAGTGTGAGCTTTTGTGGAAGCTTACAAGGTATATTTGAGATAAGTCTTTGAGAAGACTTGTGAGTAGAGTTGATTGATTGATTTGTTCAAACCTTGAGTTAAGGTTTGGGGTAGATCTAGCAAAGTTGATTTGTGATTGAGTCAAGCTTTGTGTTAAGGCTTGAGGATAGATATTGAGGATATATTTGTGCTAGACCGAAGGACTATGTTTAGTGTAGATTTGAGGATAGATATTGAGGATAGATTTGTGCTAGACCGAAGGACTATGTTTAGTGTAGATTTGAGGATAGATTTTGGTGTATATTTGAGGATAGGTTTGTGCTAGAAGAGATATAGATTGAGCAGATTTGTGCTAGACCGAAGGACTATGTTTAGTATAGATTTGAGATAGAGCTAAGAGTAAGCTTTGGAGGTGATAGAGTATAGAGGATGATAGTCTCTAGTGGATAGAGATCCATTAGCTAGGTAGTGAGGATAGGTATTTTGAGTGAGGATATGAGTCTTTAGTGGATAGAGATCCATTAGCCAATGTAGTGGAGGCAGCAGTTCTTCTAGAAGATCACCAACTAGAGCTAAGGAGAAAGGAGTTCTCCTGTGGATAGATATCCATGAACTTGATTAGGGGATTGGTGTCTCCTTTGGATAGAGGTCCATAAACATTGTAATAGGGAAAGGATTCCCAAGAGATTTATTGAGAAAATATTAGTGAAATATTTTCTCCATGGAGTAGCCCACATTGGGTGAACCACGTTAAATTGGTGTCTCTATTGTGTGTGATGATTTGTGCATTGCTTTGGTTATTGCTATTGATATTGCCATTGATTATATTGGATAATATTATTTGGGAAAGAAAAGTAAAAAGTGATCTTATATTGTTCACCCCCCTCTCAGTATAAGCTTGTGTTCTTCAATTGGTATCAGAGTTGGTTCCTTCGAAAAAGGTTTAACAGCTTGAAGGAAGATCTTACAAGAACACAAATGGCAAAGAAAGGCAAAAGTAGAACCATGAGATACAAGAAGAAAAGAACACACATGGTCATGAAAGAAAAGGAAGATGAATTCAATATTGTTGTTTTGGGAGGAAGAATGGAAATAGATTCAAGAGATGAATCAAGCAGTGGAGAAAAGGCCAGATTAATAAATTTTTGTACCAGATGTAGGAAGATAGGTCACCTTGCAGCTTATTGTTCACAAGAAGGTGAAGAATGTTTTGTTTGTGGTCAACTCGGTCATGATGCAAGTTATTGCAATGGGTTTAGTAGCGGTGAAGATGAAGATGATACTTTCAGAATTGAAGTCCTAGAGGATGGTTCAGAAAAGGATAACATGGATAGTCAAAATAGGTATGAAGAAGAAACTCTACTTTGGACAATAGAAGAAATTGAAGACCAAAGAAAAGAGAAAAATTTAGAAAGAGAAAAGGAGGAAGCCACTCTTAAGGAACTTGTTGAGTTGAAAAGGGAGAACTTAGAATTAAAGGCTCAAATACAAGAGGATGAGAAATGTAAGACAAAGCTTCTACAAGATCTCTCCGACTTGAAAGTTAAGGTTGAAAAGGCAAGGAGAGCTGAAAAAGGGTATGGTTGAACAATCAAAGGTAAAAGAGCAAGAATGTAAAAGACTTAGTGTTGATCTCGAAGAATTAAAAAGGGAGAACTCAGGATTAAGGGTTCAAGCTCAAGAAGATGAGAAAGCAAAAGCAAAGTTTCTACAAGAACTCACCAACTTCAAAATTAAGGTTGAAGAGGCAAGGAAAATTGAAGAAGGTATGGCTAAAAAATTAAAGACAAAAGATCTAGAGTGTGAAAGATTAGAACATGAGATAGTTTCACTAAGGATGGAAGTAAAAGGCTCTAAGGACAAGCTACACAAGTTTGAGAAAAATTCAAAGACCTTGGACAAGATTATCAATGCACAAAGATCATCAGTCACCAAAATAGGACTTAGTTTTGAAGAAGAACAAGGGAAAAAGGAAGCAAAAAAAGGAGAGTCAAGCTCAAGCACCAAAGAAGAAGAAGCTTCAAAAGAAGAAAGTAAAAGAGAGTGAGACTTCTGAGGATAAGTTGGACAATAGAAAGTTCAACAAGGAAAGGAACAATGCACAAATAAGGAACAGATGGAACAGGAAACAAGACAGGGTAGAAGAGACTAAGAGACCAATGGGGTCAAGGCAAGGTTTCTTCAATGGACGATGCTTCTCATGTCATAGGTTTGGGCACAAGGCTTCACAGTGTAGGACACATGAAAGATAGGAATATGGGAACTTTAGAAATAGGAACTTTTTCAAGGGTATTGCTACTCATGTAATCAGTTTGGTCACAAGGCAATGAATTGTAGGGTTCATGATAGGAATAGATATGGCTTCACCAGGAGAAATCCCAAGATATTTGCACCTCCAAGGAATAATAATATTAAGTGTTATAAGTGCAATAATGATGGACATATAACAAAGTGGTGTAGAACAGACATTCTAAGATAGAAGGCAAGGACATGAAAAGAAGAGGATCATGAAAAGGTTCAAGAAATGTAATGGATTTCAAAGGTATGGAAAAAGAAGAGTGGACAAAGGTAAAGATCAGTGCATGTTGGGAGTAGAAATACTCCCACCCTAGAATTAACCACCTCAAGAGGAGGTGGGGGAGGGGCTAAGCTAAGAGACTCATTCTTAGCCCCGAGCCCCAAAGGTGACCCTTTGCCATTGATGTCAAAGGGGGAGAGATTTGAGTAAGGGGGAGAGATTTGGTTTAAGGAGAGAGCATTGAGTCAGGGGGAGCAATTTCCCAAGGGGAGCAGAATAGGAAAAAGGCCAAGTTTTGGTAAAAGGAATTTGGGTTACCATCAATGACAAAGGGGGAGATTGTTGGACATTTTGAGTAGATGAGTTGTCATTGATGTCAAGAGTGAGTGGTCATTGATGTCAAGATTTCAGCACTAGTGAGTGGCAGTTTCAGTGGGCAACATCAGTTTCAGGTTCTCCAATCAGTGCAAAAGGAGAGTCCATTTTCAGTTGATCAAATCTGGTTCCAGGAGGTCAAGATGAGGTCCAAGGTGAAAAGAAGAAGCCCAAGCAAATAATATTATAATATTTCTTTATAATATTATACAGGGAAGTTTAAATTAATTATAAATTAATTAATATAATTTTATTATAAATTAATTTATTAATTAATTTACTTAACTTATAAGTTATTTAAATTAATTATTAATTAATTTTAATATTAATTATATATTAATTTATGGTTATTTTAATAACCCTAAGGTGGGTTATTAAAGTCAAAATTCAAATTTTTGAATTCGACCATCGAGCGTCGACGTGGGAGTCATATGGCAAAGCGTGTATAAAAGGGAGTCCTCCACCTTAGCCTAAAGTCTAACATGCATTTGAATTAATCGTGTGGTATGCGAAGGAAAAATGTGTGAATCATCTACGAAAGGAAGAGGGTTTTCATTGGCTTTGAAAGTTCCAAGTGGTAGGTGAAATAACAACACCCATTGAGGAAGGTGCCTTGGTCACCAAGCACGGGTAGCGTAGTTGGCAACCATGGTGGAAGCAAAGTGCTAAGGGCAACAAGTGGCGGAGGTTCGAATCCATGTGAGTGCTTTTTGGAAGCATCGATGATGGACGAAGGTTGATAAGAGGAAGGAAGCTTCCCTTCCTTCTCGTGGGTGCCTATAGCCCACGTGGTGGGCACCAAAGCGCTAAGGCGCTTGGCGGTTGGGAGACGATGGTTCGAAACCCGTTGAACCCCCTTTTGGGGAAAAGACAAAGGTATGCCCTTTTTGAGTTAGCATCAAAATTTTTGGAGAAATAAAGTTATGCCCTAAAGTTTAAAATAATTTTATTTTATAAGGTTTTAAGGGGAGTTATAAGGTGTTGATAATTATTTTATGTGCTTAATTTTTGTAAGGGGCATTTAAGTGGTAAAGTGTTATATCCTTGATATTTGTGAGTGGTTAGAAAGTTAGAGGGAGTTATAAGGTGTAAAATTTGGATTAAATTTTATTGTACCTTTTGATCAAGAAGAATATCCTTGTGAATATTTTTGAGATAAAATTATTGTTATCTAAACTTGAATTGGCACAAGAAGGTTTGGCTATTTTGAGACAGGTTTTGAAGACACTTCTTCATCAATCAAAAAGGTATGGGCACATCTTTCTAGTAAGTGTTTGTTGAGTGTTGTGAATGCTAAGTTGGAGTGAAAAGGATTGGTTGGTAAGCATTGTTGAGTGTGTTTTGAATTAATGCTTCAAGGTTTTCTGGAATAGAGGTTAAGGAGAGTAACCTTGTTTGATAAGCATTGTTGTTGAAGTGATTGGTTGAGTGAAGAACTTGAACTAGGGTTTGCAAAGATCATGAGTATCATTGTTATGTGAGATTGTTTGATAAGCATTGTTGTTGAAGTGATTAGTTGAGTGAAGAACTTGAACTAGGGTTTGCAAATATCATGAGTATCATTGTTATGTGAGATTGTTTGATAAGCATTGTTGGAAATAAGTGAGTGAGTGTTCATATGCTTGGACTAGGGTTTGTGAGCAAGGATTATTTCATTGAGTGATTGGTTGAGTAGAGTTGGTTGAGCCTAGTCAAGTGGATGTGTTGAAGTGATAGTTCAAGTTCTATGAAATAAATTGTTCCATATTCTAAATTGATTTGAGAAAGTGGTTGAGTGTTTATGAGTGTGAAACATATTGAGTCTCTAACAATTCTCTATATGTTTTTGTGATAAAAAGAGATATTGAAAGTGATTGAGCATTGTGGTGAATGTGAAGCATATTGAGTCTCTAACAATTCTCTATATGTTTCTATGAGATTGGACAAGTTCTAGTGAGGACTTGTTGAGAAGATTTGAGGTAAGTCTTAGAGAAGACTTGTGGACAGATTTGTGTGAGATTTTGTGGAAGCTTACAATACAGATTGAGGATAAAGATTATTGAGAATATTGGGTAAGTTCTAGTGAGGAATTGTTGAGATATTGGAAAGTTCTAGTGAGGACTTGTTGAGCAGATTGGACAAGTTCTAGAGAGGACTTGTGGATAGATTAGTGTGAGATTTTGTGGAAGCTTACAAGGTAGATTTGAGATAAGTCTTTGAGAAGACTTGTGAGCAGAGTTGATTGATTGATTTGTTCAAACCTTGAGTTAAGGTTTGGGGTAGATCTAGCAGAGTTGATTTGTGATTGAGTCAAGCTTTGTGTTAAGGCTTGAGGATAGAGATTGAGGATAGATTTGTGCTAGACCAAAGGACTATGTTTAGTGTAAATTTGAGGATAGATATTGAGGACATATTTGTGCTAGACCGAAGGACTGTGTTTAGTGCAGATTTGAGGACAGAGTTTGGTGCAGATTTGAGGACAGGTTTGTGCCAGACCAGAGATAGAGATTGAGCAGATTTGTGCTAGACCGAAGGACTGTGTTTAGTGCAGATTTGAGATAGAGCTGAGAGCAAGCTTTGGAGGTGACAGAGTATAGAGGATGATAGTCTCTAGTGGATAGAGATCCATTAGCTAGGGTAGTGAGGATAGGAGTCTTTAGTGGATAGAGATCCATTAGCCAGTGTAGTGGAGGCAGCAGTTCTTCTAGAAGATCACCAGCCAAAGCTAGAGGAGAAAGGAGTTCTCCTATGGATAGAGATCCATGAACTTGATTAGGGGATTGGTGTCTCCTTTGGATAGAGGTCCATAAACATTGTAATAGGGAAAGGATTCCCAAGAGATTTATTGAGAAAATATTAGTGAAATATTTTCTCCGTGGAGTAGCCCACATTGGGTGAACCACGTTAAATTGGTGTCTCTATTGTGTGTGATGATTTGTGCATTGCTTTGGTTACTGCTATTGATATTGCCATTGATTATATTGGATAATACTATTTGGGAAAGAAAAGTAAAAAGTGGTCTTATACTGTTCACCCCCCTCTCAGTATAAGCTTGTGTTCTTCAGATTCACCACCACCATCTTGGCCAACCTAATGTATAAAAAAAAAAAACCAAAAACATTTTCATTAGCACTCAACCACGCACATTGCATTTCATGTATCCATTCATGCATTCCACCTACAGTGCATACATGCATTCGTATCATTTACATACATTCATGTTGCTTTCCATATTAATCATCATTTAGTTAGTTGGATAATTGCTAGTTCGCTATATCATGTTGCCTTAATCAGGGGCACCTATAGTTTAGCATTAGTAACCAATCCATCAATCGCAATCATTTACAAATTTGCTTATGGTATTTTGATCATTAAGATATCCATGTAAGATAATATAGATATCGTATGATCCTAAATAATGATGGTTATATGACCACTGACTATTTTATGCACACCCCTTAATTTTCAAAAGTTACATCTCACATAATACAATGTTTTTCAAACAATCCCTAGGTGTTTTTGGTCACTCATCCACTCCTAGTGTGTTAAGCAACCTCAATTGAATTTTGAACAATCCTGAGGTGCTATAGGTTGCTCCTAGTCAAATCAAGTTTTCTCTTGGACCACACACATTTGTCACTAAGAAAATATTAAGTTTTGGGAAATGACCCTACCATATTTGAACCAAACATGAGTCACAGATATTAATGAAATCTTGAATCAAAGAGATATGAAGTCGTGATTGGATTGAACTTGGAAGAAAAAAATCTTCTTGCTTGTCCCATTATGCACATAGTCCACAAAAAGTGGTTTTCGCCACTTAAAACAACATAGTCCAAAAATACCTTTGAAAACAATGATTTTTACCACTTAAATTTAACAATAGAAAGAGTGGGTAGTAAGGATAGGGTAAAATTATCATCCTGACTTGGTTGAGAATATTATTCCCCAAATATTTAACTCTTTTTACAAACACATAATAATAATGATAGGTATTAAAGTAGTAAGGATAGGTTTTAATTCTCATCATGACTTGGTTGAGAATATGATTCTCTAAATCTTGGAAATTCTTTCATTGGACTATGGAGCTAATCTTCATCAAGACTATAAATTCTTAACTGGAAATGGAGTATTCTCATGCATGGTGACACGTATCTCTTAAAGAGACATTTGAATGCATATAAATATAATATAAATTCTTGGTTATCCCCATTACTAGCCTAATCTCACCCTAATCAATATGGGTATCTAAATCCATCATTTGTACACAAACTAGTTCTTAGTTGGTCGGGATCAATATCAAACTCAAAATTCATTGGAAACGAACATTCATTGCACACATAGTTGGTCCTTGATAAATTTGATTCTGCTAGGATACCCTTGACATATTTTGGATTTGTGATATTAGTAAATGAGTTTGTTGGACATCACTAGGATGTTTTAGTCTTTTAAAAATCTAGAATCATCATACCTAAGATAAAAAAATATAACTAATAACATTCCATGTCATTTCATACCAAATTATATTTCATACATCAAAGTCATATTTTGATGTCCCTGATTAAGTGGTAAATGCAAGGTCAAAAATTAAAAATCTAAAGCATCTACGAATGATCATTAGAATATAGTACCATCACCTCACTTGCATACATCATCATAATAAATTAGGTATATCATTCATTAAACATTCATTTTATTATTTACATATGCATCCATAAATCATCAAGAATAAAACCAAACAAAAATTTCCCACAAAACAAAATCCATTTATATATATGAATCACATAAACAAAATTTCACCTGAAGGTTGTATACATTAGAGCACTAAGGGTCACATAAAAACTAAAAACTAAAAAAAGAGGTAATAGGCGCTACTAGCTTGCACCACCTTTATCTCTGGGAGGACCATGAGTAGATCCCTATAATCCTGAGTGGTAATAGAAAGTAGGAGCTGTCAAGTGAGAATTGCCAAGCCTAGACTCACTCTGCTTGCTAGAACAAAATGTAGAGAAAGAAAGTCGCATAGGTAATGGAATGTGATGCTGAGAAAGTAGATCCTCAAGCACCTAAATGTACCTATCTTGTGATAATGAATGAGATAGATCCTATCTTTGACATGACTCTCACACCACAATATCAACATGAAGAGCAACAATTTGAGCAATGTCACCTCCTACACATAGGACCACTTGTAGCCCCTCCATCTTGCTCCAAATTTGAGCTATCTCAACATATCGAGCTGCCAGTGTACTCTATAGCCTCATAATATCTATATCTTGCATATTGTAGCCTATAAGAGGTTATCCTTCTCCTCACCCAAGCTATCCCACTCAGCCTAGAGGACACCCCAATTCTTCTCAATATGCACATGAGGTCTCTCTAGAACCTCCTCCATGGCATCTATACCTCCACCACCATATCCACTACCTCCACTATCACCACCCCTATCTCCATCACCCTAAAATCTAGTATATATAGGTATATCTACATCAAACTACACCTACCTCCTACAACTGCTACCTCAGTTATGTCTCTGTCATCAAGGAGTATCCTCCACCGCATACCAATCATCCCCACTACCTCCATCATCGATAGCCTAACTAGCTACCCAATGAGGCTGTGAAGCAAACCATATATCATACTCAATAATGGTCCCAATGTCATCCATAATTGGGGCATCTAGCACCTCATCATATTGGCCATCAATATCCCAATCATGAGAGGAATAAGGGTGTAGACACTTAAAACACATCATGTTTAGGAAACTACTCATATGGACATATTCGAAGACCATATGACTAATCTTGGACATTTTCAAGAGCTAGTAGTGGTCCTAATCACTCACAAGGGGTAGTTATGGCTCATTTAGGTGCAACTGCTATCGACCAGAGTGACCATCAACACAGACCACTAAAGCTGAGAGTGGCCATGCTAGCCATTGCTCTAGATAGTTGCTAGTACTAAAACATAAATTGGCCATGAATTTGGACCTAAATCATGTAGGATGACTACACTTGCATTGGATTCAAGTGGTTTTTGGTGTGGATCTCCCAAAGGTCCTCATGACTGCCACTTCCATGCAAATCTAGAACTGAGCCTTTCCCTCCAATGACTAGTTACATGCATATCTGGATCTTGGCTTCTCTAGGAATCCAAGATCTATAATTTGGGATGCCTACATATGCATCCTCCTAGGAACAAGACATGATCCAATTTTTTACGCAATGAATCCCTAGAGAATTGGAGAGTAGTTTCATATCCACTTGAGGAGTAATGAAGTGTTGTTCAATTGAGCAACTATAATGCACCATTCAAGCACTTAGTTTAGCATGATTTTAACTTCTAATAAGTATCTAGATATGAAGGTGACCCTTGAACATCAATTCATATGAAGGATTGAGTTTCGCAACCCCTGGTTTGGGAGGTAAAACATCACAGTTCGTGGTTGTTTTCTTTGATAGTGGCATGTAATCACAGCCAACTTGAGCGACAACGACTAGGGTTTGAGTCACCGTTTATTGAGTTTTAGTGTATATTTATTATTGCTTTTGTATTACTAGATTATATTAGCATAGGTATATCTTTTCCATTGAATTTGTATGGTGATTTCCTAGTTATTTATGCACTTTTACTTATATTTACATCCCTATGTTGTTTATCATGCTTCTAGGTCGTTTCATGTAGATCTTAAAAAAGAGCCTCATCATGAGAGGCCACATATGCTACTAATAATTCTTTGTTGTTTCTTAAGCATAGATTACAATTTATTGGACTAATTCTAAGTATCTTTGGCATCATATCCCTCAAATCAAATGATAAGAAGGCATCTGTAAACCCTTGAGAAAATTTGTGTTGAATCTAAGAATCCTGTGGAGTACACAATCCCTGTTTAGGGGCATTATCATTTGTAATAATTGTATCAAGTGTTTGGTTCCCTAAGAGGGACCTATTTGTAACTAGATTTTAGCATGAATTAATGAAAATAGATCTTATGTTTTGTTAATTCATTGTATTTATGATTTCATGATTTTATGCTTGATATAATGATGCAAATAGCTCAGGTGTAGGCTTTTTAGGATCATACAAATTGTGATAATGGTGGGACCACACAAAAATTGTGTTTATTAATGATCTATTTCATGTTTTTTGTATGCAGGCTTGGTCACTTTGGTTGACAGTGACCAACAAAGCTTATCCACTTTTAAAGATAGTGGCAAGTCATGATCACTCTGGTTGAAAATAACCAGTAGAGCTTAGGCACTTTTGATGATAGTGGCCAATCATGACCACCCTGAGCAATAGTGGATGAAAAAAATATGCAACAACAGATAGCCTGAGCAGAAACAGACTTGGATTCCAGGGTGGGGGGATTATCTATAATATTTCACTTCTCTATCTGTGTTTAAATTCCAGAATGCAGTAGGGAAATTTATTTTAATTAGAAAACATAGAGAAAATTAAAGTAAAAAATGATTAAATTCTCTTAGGTTTTCTACTAGTCATTGTTAGGAACAAAAAACTTTTGATTTCAATCCACCCTAGTCTCCAATGGTCTAGATTGTTTGTAGAGATTGCATGCTTGGGACCCAACCAGATGCCATTGATTCATAAGTAATATTGCATTCTCTAAAAATCATGTAGTTGTTTAGACATGCATTTTCTTAAAATGAAACATTTTTTTAGGCATATAGGAAAAAGCATGAGTGCTTCATGATGCATCTATTTCTTTATGTAAATTTAAAAGGAACAATCACACACCATGTTTCATTTAAATTCTAGTGAGTTGGAATTCATCACCAACCACTAGTAGAGTTCAACAATAGTGGGTTTAATCTCCATTCGTTGGCTCAAATCCGATGAACCCATTCTATTTGGCCAATATTAGATCCAAGAAATGACATATCCTAGAAAATTTACATGTACTTATATTCGGAGGGCATGACACTGACCAAGTGATACTGGTAAGGATCTTGTAGGACCTATGCTCCTTGACCAAGTGTGGGTTTCATCTCCACATTTTAGTGGGTTTACATGACCATGAATTTCATTACTAGTTGTTGATATGTGAGCATATAGGTGAAAACCATTAAACTATACAAGCATTACATCAACAAAAATTCAAACATGATGAGAGATAGTTTATGTATTCAATAAATCTAAAACACACTGAAACAAGTTCTTAGGACACACATTTAATCCTTAAAAGAGATAATCATATTTTCTACTTTGTGTGTTTCTTTATTTTTTAGGTAATCAACATAAGATCCTTGATCGTGAACCAAAACCTAACCCTAATGTAAAAAAAAACAATGATAAAATCATAAAAATGCATAACATACAAATAAATTTCAAATACACCTTGTATCTAGTTATTTACCCTATAAACTTGGCGGTTGCAGCGACTGGTGCTCCATGCAACCCGACAAGATGAGTAAAATACCATAAGGTCATTTGAGCTAAATTAATCACCGTTGAATTGCAATGCTTCACTTCAATCTCAAAGAAGGCCAGGGTGGCCAGATGGCCCCATGAAAATGAGGTGTTTATTTCAATTCCTCTATGATATTTCAACAAATAATTGAGTGTTTCAACACAAGCTTTATTGTAATTGCTATCATCTCAATTTCCTAGGAAGGCCATTGTGGTTGGACTGCTTCGAGGAGTAGGATTCATAATTACTATTAATGGTTGAAATCACAACTATAATGGGACCTTCCATATAACAAAAATACAAAACTCTTAAATCATCCAAATCAATCATCTTGGTCAAGCGACTCATCGCTTAATGTCCTTTCCACATCGACTCGTCACTTAAGGGGGTAGTCATAATATGAACAATCATAATCAAAATAAACAAAGGATCACTCGATCATGTCAAATTGCATTCATACTATGAATCATTTCTAACAACTATCGTAAGCTTCCCCATTTGTAGGGAAAAAAAGCAAATATGATGAGATAAGCCTTTGTCGCTTCGTCTATCGGTCCTACCCGATTATACCTAAAAGTGCCAAAGCACCAAATTTAAGCCTTCCATACTGTTGGAGGTAATTATTCAAATATGCACACCTTTATCATAATTGGGGTATCTAATTTTGATAAAATCAATGATCATCATACACCCTACAATATGGCCCTAGGTGGTCTATTTTTGCTTAGCGTTGTGTTTTCCCATAATGCATCCCAAAAAGGGGTATTTGTAGACACCTAAAACATGTCATGTTTAGGAAACTAATCATATGGACACATTTAAAGACCATATGACTGATCTTGGACCTTTCCAAGAGCTAGCAATGGTCCTAACCACTCACAAGGGGTAGTTCTGGCCCATTCAAGTGCAACCGCTATTAACTAGAGTGGCAACCAACAGAGGCCACTAAAGCTAAGAGTGGCCACAACTATTTGTTGCTTTGGATAGCATATAGCATTGAAACATAAATTGGCCATGAATGCAGGCCCAAATCATGCAGGATGACTACACTTGCATTGGATTTGAGAGGTTTTTGGCATGGATCTCCCAGAGGTCCTCCTAACTACCACTTCCATGCAAATATGGAACTGAGCCTTTCCCTCCAACATCTAGTTACATGCATATTTGGATCTTGGCTTATCTATAAATCCAAGATCTAGAATTTGGGAGGCCTACGTATGCATCCTCCCAGGAACAAGAGTCGATCCAATTTTTTATGCAGTGAAGTCCTAGTGAATTGGAGAGTAGTTTCATATCCCCTTAAGGAGTAATGAAGTGCTATCCTATTGAGAAATGACAAAACACCATTCAATAACTCAATTAAACACTATTTTTACTACCAATCAATATCTAGACATGAAGGTGACCCTTGAACATCAATTCAGATGAAGGATTGATTATCGCAATCCTGGTTTGGGAGGTATAACATCACAATTTGTGACCGCTATATTTGATAGTGGCCTGTAGTCATGGTTGCCTTGAGTGATAGCTTATAGGGTTTGAGTCACCATTTCTTGAGTTTTAGTGTAGATTTCTGATTACTTTTGCATTACCAGCTTAGATTAGCATAGATATATCTTTTCCATTGCATTTGTATGGCGATTTCCTATTTATTTATGCACTTTTGCTTATATTTGCATCCCTATGTTGTTTACCATGCTTCTAGGTCATTTCATGCAGATCTTCAAAAAGAGGCTCATCATGAGAGACCACATATGCTACTAATCATTCTATGTTATTTCTTGAGCGTAGATTACAGGTTCCTAGACTAATTTTAAGCATCTTTGGCATCAAATCCCTCCAAAAAAGTGATAAGAAGGCATCCATAAGCCCTTGAGGAAATTCATGTCGAATATAAGAAGCCTACGGAGTACACCTTCCCCGTTCAGGGGAATTCTCATTTGTAATCATTGTATCAAGTTTTTGGTATCCCTAAGAGGGACCTATCTATAACTAGATTTGAGCATGAACTAATAAAAAGAAATATTATGTTTTGTTAATTTTTTATCTTTATGATTTCATGATTTTATGCTTGATATAATGATGCAAATAGCTCAGGTGTATGATTTTTAGGATCATACAAAGGGAGGCTTAGCTCATCACCACAACACCTATTTATGATTGGGTTATAAAAAACCCCCTACACCATCCCAAACTATCACAAGACATGAGAGAACTGGATCAACTCCCTCTCTCTCCCATGTCACCAAACCACTCATCTTGCCTATCTCATCCATAATAGTTGTGCACTATCCTTAGTCCAAGCAACCCCTATCCATGCTCTTGGTTATTATTGCCCACATATTTTGATACTCTTAGCTACTATGACTAGGATGACTCAATGAAAGCTCTTCATTGGTCTACCAATGAAGAGCACAAGGATGTGAGCTATCCCACTTACAAGGTAAACCATTAGGTTGAGCCACTTTGAAATGCTCCAACCCCCAAAGTTGGAGAAGTAAGCTATAGACTAAACCCTTTTGCTCTTGTCTCTTCATCTCATACAACTCCACATACATCTGGTAGAGTATAAAATATGACCAGGTGTACATACAAGGCTCATCAATCATATCCATCACTAGCCTGATATGGTTTCATGGGAACCTGGATCCTGTATTGCTTGGCAACAATATAGTGTATATGATGTACATAAAAAATATAGGTAGTGGTTATAGCTCTCCCTTCTGGAACATCTATGGGTATTAAATCTTACCCCTAATCACATTCACATCCCTCTATCCATCACCAAATAAGGGTCTAAGCTCATGCTCCTTATCATGGCTGACTCGAATTGGTAGCCCCTCAATAGGAACATGAAAGATATGATAAAAATACTCCAAGGTAATAGTAACATCCCTAGTCGAGAGCTAAAATGACCCCCTATCAAGGTCCCATCTCTCTACCAAAGCCAATAGGTACTCATCATTCACCCTCACCCCCTTAACTCTACCATAATCAACTAAACCCAATGTCTCCAACGACTTCCAGTGGTCGTTAGTCAATTCCTTTCTCACACAAGAAAGGACAAGAGAAAAATAGTGGTAGGCCTCCAAAAATTTCACCTGCAGCACAAATTAAAAATATTTCCATTTCATTCAATCATAATTTTTCACTTCAAAAAACAATAAAAACAAAGAAAATAAAAACATTTCCATTTCATTCCATCATCATTTTTTAGTTAAAAAATAAAAAATAAAATTAAAAAACATTTCCATTTCATTCCATCATCGTTTTTTACTTCACAAAATGCAAAAATAAAATATAAACATTTTCATTTCATTACATAATCATTTTTCACTTAAAAAATTAATACAAAAATGTAAAAAACAACTTCAATTCATTTTCATCGTCATATTTCATTTCAAAAAAAAAAAACTTTTCACCCATCCCTTTACCATTTTCCAAAAAAAAAAACAATAACATGAATAAAACACACAAGAAAGACATCGATACCTACCTCGGCCACCCGAACTGCACCTACAACCATGCCACTAGCCCCACCTACACCACCAAACCTGATTGTACCAAACTCTCCACTGATCTCTTCAACCATAAAAAACACCATCTCTCAACTCTCAAATGCACAAATGAATCCAATGCCACTCACTAGGTCTATTTATAGCTGTAAAAGGCACCCCAAATGCAGGTCCATGTTTGGAGAGTGCATCTAAACATGAATTTGTGTTTGGAACCACAAAATGCAGATCTACATTTAGCAAGTGTATACAAAAGTGGTTCTGTATTTGGCACCACCAAACACTCACCCACATTTGCTTAGACATACCAAACGTGGGTCCGTTTTTGTGCAAAAACAAAAAAATCCAAATTGGTTGGAAAACCTCACAAAACCACCACATCATATCGTGAGTGCATCCAAAATATCATTCCACTTCATCGCACCCCAAATATAATCAATTTGGTCACCTAATTAAGGAATGTGATTGTGTCCAAGAAATATTTCCAAAGCTATCATACACTCCTCTCCACATGATCACAAAAGTGAAAATTTCTCAAATTGGTATGCATCATGCTAATGGTTTGAATACAGTAACTACAATTGAGGTAAACTAACCTCAAAAATAACATCATTCACACACCCATATTGGTTGGTCCATCTACCACATTAAAAGTAAAAATCATTTCTACCAAAATCAAAGTTTCATAAATGCAACTTCCTCAAAACTTGGGGAAACTAACTTGATATTCATCATTCACATTTACATCCATCACACATCATCCCTTCACCATATAAAATAAGTCAAGTGACTCATGGGTCTTGATGAGAGGATATTTGACATGTATTTTTGTAATATAATGCTTCATTCTTATGTTTAATTAATGATTATAATGCGTTTTATGTAAGTTATTACTGTATGTTTATGTAATTTATCAATAAAAATATAAGTGCATGTTAGGAACCTAGTGAATTACTTGAACTTGAATTGAATTGCAGAGGTATAAGAATCACAATTGGAAAGACAAAGATAAAAATCCTTATATATTAAATTGTATGTTCGTTGATGATTGAAATGCAATAGCCTCATTGGGCTAATATACCTATTAAAAGGCTGTAATTGTGAAAGGGTGTGACCCCTCATAATAATAATAACATAAATGAAATACACTAATGCACTATGTTAGGAAGGTCCTAACATGCCACCCTCCTTAGAAAGGAGCTTTGTCCTCAAAGCTAAAAATGTGGAAATTTCCACTGGATATAGTGAAGAGTCTCCCATGTAGCGTCTTCTAAAGGTAGACCTTTCCAGTGGATCAAGACTTCTGTGATATCTCGATTATGAAGGTGACGAGATCGACGATCTAAGATAGCTTCAGGTTCAACCAAAAGTACTCCATCATCGGTAAATTCGGGAAGGTTAGTTTGTATAGTGATGTGTGCTCCAACCACTGGTTTAAGGCAAGATACATGAAATACAGGATGAATTTTGGAAGTTGGTGGCAACTCAAGTTTGTAAGCAATGGCCCCAATACGTTGGAGAACCTTATAAGGTCCATAAAATTTGGGTGCTAACTTCTGAGAGCCTTTTTGTTTGAGAGATGATTGACGGTATGGTTGGAGGCGTAGGAAAACCTTATCACCCTCTTGAAAACTATGCTCGCTCCTATGTTGATCGGCTTGCTGCTTCATGCGATTTTGGGCGATGTGTAAGTTCTCTTTTAGGATCCGTAAAATGTCATCTCGAGTAGAGAGTTCCGTCTCCACTGCTTGTACCTTTGTACTCCCGAGAATATAAGAAGTGAGTGATGGCGGTGTTTGGCCATATAATGCTTCATAAGGAGTCATTTTGATGGATGTATGGTATGAAGTGTTATACCACCATTCTGCTAACGGAAGCCATTTTACCCAATGGAGCGGTTGAGTAGAGACGAAACAACGAAGGTAAGTTTCTAAGCATTTATTAACAACTTCAGTCTGGCCATCGGTTTGAGGATGGTAAGCGGAGCTCATACGAAGTTGAGTACCTTGTAATTTGAACAATTCCTTCCAAAAAGTGCTAGTGAAAGTTGGGTCACGATCACTAACAATCGTTGAGGGCATACCATGTAATTTAAAGATGTTATCAAGGAAAAGGTGGGCTATAGTACTAGCGGTGTAAGGGTGAGCCACAGGACAAAAATGGGCATATTTGGATAAACGATCTACTACTACAAAAATTGTTGTTTTTCCACCTGATTTTGGTAGTCCTTCAATAAAATCCATAGAAATATCCGCCCACGTTTTGGTTGGTATAGGAAGAGGTTGAAGTAATCCCGGAGTAGCAAGTGTCTCCCCTTTGTGTCATTGGCAAGTCTCACATTCTTTTACAAATTTTTTGATGTAATTTTTCATACCTACCCAATAAAAATATCTAGTTACTCTTTTATATGTCTTTAAGAACCCTGAGTGTCCAGAGTGGGTGAGGTATGTAATTCATGGAGAAGTTTTTCATGATAAGAGGAATTTGGGGCGAGGACCATCCTTCCTTTGTACCTTAATATATTATCCGTCCAAGTGTATGGAGGTTTGCTATTAGGATTATGTTGGAGTTGTTGAATTATTGCGTGGGTAGTAGGATCATTAATCCATTCTTCATGCACCTCATCTAACCATTTAGGAATAAGGGAGGAAAGAGCATGGAATTGAGGCATGTCTTCAAATTTTCTAGAAAGTGCATCGGTTGCCATGTTGTCTTTTCCCTTTTTGTATGTAATTTCGTAATCATAGCCAAGTAGTTTAGTAACCCACTTTTGTTGTTTCGGGGTATTAGTACGTTGTTCCAAGAAGTATTTTAGGCTATGATGATCAGTGCGAATAATGAAATGTTGTCCAATAAGGTAAGGTCTCCAATGTTGAATAGCGTGAACAATAGCCAACATTTCTTTTTCATAGGTAGAACGGGCTAGATTCTTTTTAGAAAATGCCTTGCTTGTAAAAGCTAGAGGCCTTTCATCTTGCATGAGTACGGCTCCTATTCCTACTCCCTGAGGCATCACTTTCAATGATGAATGGTTTAGAAAAGTTGGGCATAGCTAGGACAGGAGTGGTACACATTGCATTTTTTAATGTAATAAAAGCTTCATCCGCTTGAGATGACCACTTGAAGGTATTTTTCTTAAGTAATGTTGTTAGAGGAGCTACGATTTTACCATAATTTTTGACAAACTTGTGATAATATCCTGTTAGCCCAAGAAAACCCCTTAAACTTTTTAAGGTTTTTGGAATCGGCCAACTCTTCACATCCTCAATTTTGCGTGGATCTACCTTAACTCCTTCCTTAGAGACAATGTGTCCTAAGTATTCGATTTCTTGTTTTCCAAAGGAACACTTTGATATTTTCGCATAAAGTTGATTTTCCTTCAAGATTCTCAATGCTTGGCTAATATGGTTCAAATGATCTTCCCATGTTTTGCTGTAAATTAAAATGTCATCAAAGAAAACTAAGATAAATTTACGAAGGAAAGGGTGAAATACCTTGTTCATTAGACTTTGAAAAGTGGAAGGGGCATTGGTAAGGCCAAATGGCATCACCAAGAATTCATAGTGCCCTTCATGAGTGCGAAAGGCTGTCTTTGGAATATCCTTTTCGTTAACTCTGATTTGGTGGTAGCCCGATCGTAAGTCTAATTTGGAAAAATAGGCAGCCCCATGTAGTTCATCTAATAGTTCGTCTATGACCGGAATAGGAAATTTATCCTTGATGGTCATTTTGTTAAGTGCTCTAAAATCGACACATAAGCGCCATGACCCATCCTTCTTCCTTACTAATATAATTGGAGAGGAGTAAGGGCTTCTGCTAGGTCTAATGACCCCTGCCTTAAGAAGCTCTTGTACTAGTTTCTCTATCTCAATATTTTGAAGATATGGATAACGATAGGGCCTAATATTAGGGGGTTGATGCCCTGGAAGTAGTTGAATAGTGTGATCATGACTTCGTTGTGGAGGTAGTCCTTTTGGTTCATTGAATACTTCTTTATGGTGTTCTAAAATATTTTGTAGCTCTGGCGCCTCCTGTTCTTCGTGAGTGGGTTGGATTGAGAACAATTGGGCTACCATTCCTTTGCTTCCTTTATGGATAATTTTCTCCATTCTATGAGAACTTATGATTTGTGAGGGTCCATATTTTAATCCCTTGATAGTATAAGTTTGGTTCTTCTCTGTGAACTTCATCCATAATTCGTCAAATTCCCATTGAACTATGCCCAATGTTCATAGCCATTGTACTCCTAGTACGATGTCACAACCTCCTAGAGGTAGTACATACATGTCTCCTTTCATGTTATAATCCCCCATAGTTAGTTTTATATTTCTGCATTTACCTTTACATGCAATTTTTCCTCCATTTCTAATCATCACTTCGAAATTATTGCAAGGATATATAAAACAATTAGCTTGCTTAGCCACCTTTGGATCGATAAAATTGTGCGTGCTACCGGAGTCTAGGAGCACAGTAAGGTTTTGTTTCTTAAAATACCCTTTTACCCTCATCGTTTGTGGAGCAAAAAATCTAGCAAGGGCGTTGAAGGAAACTTTAGGTGTATTTTCATCATCACTTTCAGGTGTGTCGGATACTACCTCCACTTCTATCTCAGTTTCTTCTTCGGTTGAATTTCCACAATCCGTAGCATCCAGAATATACAACTTTCATGAGGCGCATTTATGATTTCGGTCAAATTTCTCATCGCAGTGGTAGCAAAGACCTTTAGCTTGTCGTTCCTTCATTTCCTCAAAACTAAGACGTTTAATTGGTAGGGTTGGGTTAAGTTTGGGGGTTGTGTAGGAGTTTTGTACCCTTCCATTTTGCATAGTTTTGGGGTTAGTGTAAGTGTTTGATGATTTCCCCATGGATGGTTTTCCCAATCGACGTTGTGCCTTGATTTTGTCCTCAGCTAGTTTTGCCAACCCTATGGTCTGCATCATGGTTGTGGGATTATACATTTGTACCTCTATCTAGATTTCTTCTTTTAATCCACTGATGAAATAGTCTTGAAAGAATGAAGCATCTAGCCCGGTTGTTCGATTTGCCAATATTTCAAATTCAGCTTGATATTCCCTTACTGAAGTGGTTTGGCACAATTTGGTGAGAGCTCCTGTGAAATTTTCAAAAGTGCTAGGTCCAAACCGTACTAATAGATTTTGTGTAAAGGTGAACCAAGTAGGAGTGCCGTTGGTTTTTTTGAACCATTGGTACCATTGGATGGCCTCGTTCTCTAAGTGAAAGGATGCAATATGCACTTTTTGTCTTTCAGGAATTTGATTCAATGAGAAATATTGCTCTGCTCGATAAATCCAGTTTGTAGGATCACCGCCTTCAAATTTTGGAAAATCTAACTTGGTAGTCCTGGGTAGGATGGATGTTTGTGGCCCTCCCAATAGTGCTCGGGGTGGTGATCCTCCGTTAGTTTGATTTGTTTGCGTTAGTGCCATATTCTGACTGACAGAGTCTAGTTTTAAGTCTAATGCGAGTATTCTTTCCTGGAGTTCTTGTGTCTTAGCTGCGTTCTCCTCTTTGCCTTGGCAAATTTCTTGGAGAAGTTTATCCATAGTGATATCCTAAGATTGTTGTCCTTCGGCCATTTCAGTGGGTATTTTGGAGAATTTATTGCCAAATTATTGACAAAAGTTGCAAAAATTGCTGGCAACTTTTGCAAAAAATTGCTTCAAAATTTGCTCTAAGGGCAACAACTTTTTACTATTCAAAATTTGGGAAATTTTGGCATTAATAGAAAATTTTGTTTGTGTATTCAAAAATTTTGTGTTTATAATTTTTTTTTTGGGCTACTACCCTAATTAATGTCACTGTATTATGTATTCTTTGTTAACAATTGATAGTATCATAGTACGAGATGGCAGGCGATAGTGGAATGACTTGAGTACAAGGTGGCAGGCGGTAAGGGAAAGTAGCACGGTACAAAACAATAGGTGGTAGTGGCATGACATTAAGTATGAGGTAGGAGGTGGTAAGGGCAAGTAACATGGTATGATATGGTAGGCGATAATGACATGACATGAAGTACAAAATAGATCAGGAGCGAAAGTCAATGCAAAGTGGGGAGTGGAGCGAGGAGAGGGAGGAGCGACAAGTATGAAGTGAACACGTGGCGAGGGCTTATTGGTTACATTCAAAGGGGGGTTTCTAGTGGTTCAAGTTCATGTGCATGGGTGTATGCCTATCAATTATAGGTGATTAAATTTACACCCTATGCACTTTAAAAATGGTTATTGCTCCCGCGATAAGAGCAATGTGGGATTTTTATCCTCGTTGCTTTTTAAAATTACTCGATGATCACCCTTCATCGATATCCTTTTTTTGATGCCAGTTTTTTGATAATATTTAAAAATTTATATTATATGTGTCTTTTTTATTATTTCTCACCAGATTTTCTATGTGATGCCAAGACATCACCATCGACGTTGTGACCAGTATTTTGTAAATAATTTTAACCTACAGATCGAGGTGATTATAATATTGGTGATCGACGTTGGATATTTAGCACTGCAACTGGTAGTTTGCAATGATTTTTAACCTATATATTGAGGTGATTAAAATGTTGGTGATCGAAATTGGATATTGAGAGTTCTTCCATCTGCTTTGCCAAATAACTCAGACATCACCAGAGCACCATTTGCTTATTTTCTTTTGGATTCCTTCAAAGACGCTGACAAAATGAGACTGTAGATGTTCCAATGATAGGATATTTGCTTTGATGCTGAGAAAATTACACGCCAATTGGTGTTTATAATGTGTTTCCTTGCTCAATTTATAATAAACTATTACAGTCTGTCATAGGATTTTTATCGATTGAGAGGAAAAAATTCCAAACTTAGCTCTAATCCAGGTTGTTAGGAACCCAATAAATTACTTGAACTTGAATTGAATCACAGAGGTATAAGAATCGCAATTGGAAATACAGAGATAAAACTCCTTATATATTAAATTGCATGTTCGTTGATGATTAAAATGCAATAGCCTTATTGGGCTAATATACCTATTAAAAGGTTGTAATTGTGAAAGGGTGTGACCCCTCATAATAATAATAACATAAATAAAATACACTAATGCACTATGTTAGGAAGGTCCTAACAATGCAAATAATCTGATAAATGTGTTTTTTTAATGTAAAATACATCTAAGTTATGAGTAATTATGTAGGCAAGGTATTGAATAATGTTCTACAAATGAATGATGCAGCTAGCGCAAGCCTTGGGAAACACCTTGGATGCAAAGAGATGGGCATAAGAAAAAATGATGCAAGAAGTCTAAGACATAGTGATAGAGCAGTAGCAGATTGCTATTACAGAAGATGGTAACTAAAGCATGTTATGGAAGATAGTTACAAAAGTACATTACAGAAGGTAGCTACTAAAATATGTTACCGAAGGATTTTTACCAGTAGTTACCAAAGGATTTTTACCAGCAGTTACCGAAGGATGATTAATTTTTTTAATTGATACTGTGTGTGATATCGTGTTCACATGGTAGCTAAGGATTTACAGTCAGCATAATATTTGATTTATTATGCATTCTTCACATAGGATATGGTGATTAATAAATTTGTTATTACTTTATTTAATAATTTTTTGTAATCCAACTATTGTTAGGTTTATTAGATTTAGACGTAGGATTGTTGAATATTTTCCTAGAATAAAGGACATTTGGTTATATCATATATTACAAAATGTCAAAGTTGGTGTTTCTTTGTTAATTTAGCTTACGTATTGCCACTTGGACCATTAAGGGAGTTTACCAAGTCCAAGAAGGAATGGAAATTGTATTGATTTAGATTATTTTTGTTAGTACATAGTTGTCTCATAATAAGTCCACAAAACTTCAAATGGTAAAATACATCGAAGAGTTTATTCAGAGTTGTACAATCATCATATATATTATATAGGAAGACCTTTGAAGAGGTCTAATGAAAAATGTCCAAATACTAATATTGAATTATCTTGTCGAGATTTTTTGAAAGAACCGCACCAACATGTACATTTGAATCACCAACAATAAAAGCAACACTTTATTCTTCACATATGGTAACTGTGTCATTTGTATTTATTGTTTAATTTCATTTATGTAAGTGTAATTGTATTTCCCTTCATTCATAGAATAAATTTATGTTAGGAATAGTTATACATCTTAGTCACTAAGATAAAGTAAACTAGGGGAGAAAGACTTACACTATCTTCTAGGAGGTAGGGCCCACTCCTACAACTAGTCCCTAAGCTCTCACCCCTATAATATATTAGAAATAGTTAATTAACCTTAATATATAAAATAAAGTAAGTTGCATTTTCACAAAATATAAAGTTAGAATAGATAAATAAAACTAACTGCACGAGGATCCTCAATAATTGTTAGGCTCACCAATAGATCAATTCATTAGTAAGTAATTACTATCAATTAAACTCATCAATGGCCAATTATAGTTAGAAATTGCATTCTATTTTCATTCCTGCACAATCTAACTCCTGTTTGCAAACACCTGAAACTAAAAGAAATCTAAACTAAGCTTAGCATTTATCCCTATGGTATGATCTATATTGGATTGCTATTATTTAAATCTAATCTTCATTATCCTTGGATTGAAAAATTTAAATGTAAGCTATTATAGCTGATCATTTTGGCATTATTGTCGGGGAGAATAGCATCGTAGTGGTTAATCAAAAAATTTGTTTGGTAGTGCAATTAGGAGAGGCTTACTTATGTGTAAAAAAAGGTACATATGAGTCCTTGGGAAGCATATGAGTTTGAGTGGTTGGTCACAACAAGTCCCTTTGTACGACGCTACCAGGTTCATTTTTCTTGAGGAATCAGTTTTACTACTTTCTTAATTAGAATTTTATTTCTACAAATTTCTTGCTTTGGGTAATTATTATTGTTTAGTTGACCTAGGAGCTGACAGGAAGTAGGTGTACACTAAAAGAGAAACCCTGTCCCTCCTAATAATCAAAGAAACAATAATAGTTTACCTTTTATTTTTGCAAATTTTATTTCTTGCAAATTTCTTGCTTTGGGTAATTATTATTGTTTAGTTGACCTAGGAGTTGATAAAAAGTAGGTGTATGTTGAAAGAGAAATCCTGTCCCTTATAATAATCAAATAAATAGTAATAGTTTACCTTTTATTTTTGTAAATTTTTATGCTTTGGGTAACTATTATTGCCTAGTTGACTTAGGACCTATGAGAAAAATAGGAAGTAGGTGTACACTGAAAGAGAAACCCTGTTAGAAGTAGGAAGTAGTTATGGTTGAGTGACACAACTATAATGAAATTCCCCTAATAATCAAAGAAGTAGTAATAGTACCTTTTATTTTAGCAAATTTTATTTTTGCACATTTCTAGCTTTGGGTGATTATTATTGTTGGTTTGACTTAGGCCCTATGAGAAAAATAGGAAGTAGGTGAACGCTGAAAGAGAAACCCTATTAGAAGTAGGAAGTAGTTACGGTTGAGTGACACAGCCTTAGTGAAACCCTCCTAAACAATCAAACAAACAATAATAGTTTAACCTTTTATTTTCAAGAAAATTTTACTTTTCTTGCAAATATTTCATTATGTTCCTGATATGCTAAAGTTGGTTGTATAAATATTCGTAGGAACGCGAGTCGCATCTAATTTTAGAAAAATATTAGGATTAGCGTGAAATTTTATTTCAATTGTTCTCTATTGTATTAAGGATGGTTATAAACTCAATTGTTGTGATTTGTATCTAAACTTTATTACAGTAGAATTAAACAAAAAATCAAAACCAAAACCCAAAAAAAAACAAAATAAGAGAGAAAAAGGGAAATAAAAATAAGTTGCTAGATGGTGGAAAATAGTCTAAATTAGTCTGCACTTATAGACCTTAGAGAACTATTGATTAAACAAGAAGTTAAACTTCTTTTTGGGCAAGGAAATAGAGCATTTAGTAGAGAGTGGGAAAGTCTATATGAACACATTAATATTATTAAATAAAGATCAGACAAACTAAAGGAAATCAAAAGGGTTGAAATAACTAAACCTCTAGGGGAAAACCACCATTCATATTACCTAGATCTTAAAAGAAACTATGAACGTTAGATTTGGGATAGAAGAGCAATAGTAAATCCAACCATTTACACTTGGAATCAATATTTTGAAGACTCCCTCCTCATTCAAAGGTTCCTTGGAGACCTAGAAAATAAATAAGTAGCCTTACAATATAGAAAGGAATATCAGAGAATACCTAGAGTTGTGTGCTTTAGGGATTTGTATCAAGATCTATGTTGTGAGTTACAATTTAGAAATCCCAACCCCATTCCAACTCAAGATTTTATCATTCAATTGATTCACTTGGTGATAGACCATTTTAATTTTGAAGAGTAACACTTCATTACACTCGAAAAAATTGATCCGATCAATGATATTCATAGACTATTCAAGGAATATTAGGTGTGTTGCAGAAAAAAAAAGTTTAGAAAATTCATGAACAGACCTAGAGACTCTAAGGGAAGATTTCTAGAAATCAACAATGCAAAAGGAAACTTCCAAAGAGACTTTAGTAGGTAGCCTAGAATTTATAAGTTAGAAGAACTTGAAACAACAACATCAACCAAACAAGCTAAAATCCTATAACAAGATCCCGACTCATACTTGTTGCCTAAACCAGAATTTGACAATCGCATAGATCCTTCTTTATATTTACTAAACCCATACCTGATCCAATTATTGAGATCTTATATTCAATTATGGTTGACAAAAAAAATGGGTAAGGAGAAGTAGACGAGAACCAAATGGGGAATGAACAAATATAAAATAGATATTAGAGAAGAAATGGGTAGAGAAAGATATTTGCCTTCCCAATACTACACACAGATGGGACAACAAGATAACCTAAGTCAATATCTATCTCTGTATTACCCACCTTCCATGGGAAACCACATGAAGATCCAGATGCTTTTCTCTTCAAATTTGAAGTAGTGTTTCAAGCTTACTTTTACACTATCGATGAACAAAAGCTAATATTATTTCCCTCTACTCTTAAAGATGCAGCTTTAAGATGGTTCATGGGTCTAGGAGAAAATGTTTGCATCCAATGAGATGGAGAACATGAATTAAAAGAACAATTCCTTGAATGATACCAGGATTATTATATAGTTAGGGATAAGAAAGTGAATTTATTTCGCATGAATAAAAAATAAGAGGAATATTTGGAGGATTACCTTGAAATATTTCTATTTTTTGGATCTAGAGTAAATATAGACCTTGATGAAGAAATCTTAAAATAACTCTTTTTAAAAGGACTAAAGGAGGATATCCTTGAGGTTTTAAATCTCATGGAAAAAGGAGATATCCATATTATGGCATTTGAGGAGATTGTGAACCTTTACAGAAACTATTCAATAAATAAACCTCTAAGGGGTAATAAGTATACATCTACTGGAGGAGTGACGAGATCAGAAATTGGAAACATGTTGGAAGGATTGAAAACTAATTTGTTAAGTACCTTTGTTGTAATCATAGTGACACTGAGAGGGGGGGTGAATCAGTGTGATATTTTAAATTTCAAGTATACAGTTTAAAACTTATAAAAGATATATCAATTACTGCAAGAAAGCATCACACATAACACAACAAATTAACGAGGTTCACCAATGTGGCTACTCCTCAAAAATGGCTGCTTGGACTACCATCCAAATCCAGCTCAAGCAAAGCAACAACTTTACAGCTTATTTACCAGCACCAACTGGAAGGAGCACCAACCCCTCAATTTTTTTGCACCAACAGAAAGGAGCACCAACCCCCAATTCACCAACAACTTCTGGAAGGAGCACCAACTCCTTATGCCAAGCTGCAACTTGGACTTCAATAGAAATAATGAAAAGAATTACAATAATTATACTTTCACCTTATTACCCAGTCTGCAGTTTACATGCACTCTACTTCTACTGTGCAAAAGCTTCGAACAACCAGTCAGCTACTTCACAACTGTCTCTCGCACTTCGCTTCGACACAATCGAACTATCGCTTCTGCTTCTTCACTAATACTTCGCACACTCTGCTACCGAAAGTCGATCGACACGATTCACTTTCTGGACACAGCAGACGTAATTCGCACCTCTTGCTGCTCTTCTTCACTTCGACACACACAAACTATTGCTCCGCACTCAGCTTGAATCAAAACGACTCACGCTCTGCTCACTGCGAACCTCGCATCCACTTCCTTTCTCACTTCAAAAATTCGCACTTCAAACTCGAAATAGTCCTCCTTTTATAGATGAAAATTGTGAGCAAAGATCTCAACTTAGTCGACTGAAAAACCCTAATTTTAGTCGACTGCAAACCCTAATTTTAGTCGGCTACAAACCCTAAAAATTGTCGACTACAAAACCCTAATTCCTGTCGGCCCAGATCCAACTTTGTCGGCCTCAACCGCCTCTGCCACCTCTGTCACCTTCCTATAGCTATTGCCGTGAAATAGTAACATGTCACGATATCGCTACACCTTTTGTGGCCGTACACTTCCTTTACCCTGCTATTACGAAAATGCGACACTTTTGGCCTTTGTCTGCTTTGCCACCTTTCTTGTCATGAAATCGTGACACTTCAAACTTTCGCTGACGTCATTCTCACTCTTGTCGCGAAATCGTGACACTTTTTTGCCTTAGCGCGTTCTTTGCTTTTCGCCCACGAAAATGCAACATGTCACGAAATCGTGACATCTTTCGCATCCGTACATTTCTCGCTTCATGCACTAGCGAAATCAAGACATGTAGCGAAATCGCTACAACTTTGTGCCTTGTGCTTCCAACTTTGCTTCGACCCACGAAACTTTGACTTGTAGCGAAATCGCTACACCTTTGTGCCTTGCACTTTCGACTTGTAGCATAATCGCTACACCTTTGTGTTCTACACTTTTGACTTGTAGCGAAATCGCTACACTTTTGTGTTCTGCACTTTTGACTTGTAGCGAAATCGCTACACTTTTGTGTTCTGCACTTTTGACTTGTAGCGAAATCGCTACACTTTTGTGTTCTGCACTTTTGACTTGTAGCGAAATCGCTACACCTTTGTGCTTTGACTCTTCCTCTCTACTTTGGCCCATGAAACTCCAACATGTAGCGAAATCGCTACAACTTTTTGACTTAGCGCTTCTTCTCTGCTTCAGCCAGTGAAACTTCAACATGTAGCGAAATCGCTACACTTTTGTTGTCGTACATTCTCTCTCCTCTTTGGGTCGCGAAAACTCGACGTGTCACGATATCGTGACACTTTTCGCCTTTCTATGCTTTTCTTTTGAAACTGTCATGAAATCGTGACACTTTTCGTCCTTGGTGCTTCTTCTCCAAACTTGTCGCGAAATCGTGACATTTTTCGTCTTCTCTCTCCTCATTTTTGTCATGAAATCATGACATTTTTGGTTGCCTTCTCTCTCCTCATTTTTGTCATGAAATCATGACATTTTCGGCTGCGCCTTCTCTCTCCTCATTTTTGTCGCGAAATCACGATAGAAAACATGTCGCGATATCGCGACAGTTTTCTTACTTGTCTTTTTTTGCAAATTTTTGAATCTGGGTCACTTCTGTTTTCCTAGAATTGCACTTTACAAGATCTGACTATCCTTTGAACTTCTGTCCTCTGCATCTGAATGACTCTTGAACTTGTCTATCCACTGCATCATTAGATCTAACTGCCGTGTTGACAACAATGACAAACCTCTTGCAACACCTTGCTCAACAATCTCCCCCTTTGGAATTGTTGGCAACACCTATGTACATTCCTGTAACTCTTCTCCCCCTTTGTCAATAATACCAAAGGGCTGCTGCAGACTCCCCCTGAGTCCATCCTCACAATTCTCAGGCACAATTTGTTGCATCTAGCACAAATTATGATCATGAGCAAAAGAGTAGTCAAATACTCAAATGCTCCCCCCGAGAAAGTGATCCCCGTAGCTAGTCACTTCTTGGGAAGTGTGACTACTCCCAATTTGTCTCGAAGGTACTCAAACACTTCCTTGGGCAATGGTTTTGTAAAAATATCTGCTACTTGTTCTGTGGTTGGGACAAAATCCAATTTGACTTCTCCTTCTGCAACTTTCTCCTTCAAGAAATGATACCTTATAGCAATGTGTTTTGTCCATGAGTGCATAACTAGATTCTTGGAGATGTTAATTGCACTGGTGTTATCACACTTAACTGATATTGGTTCACTGAAATTAATTCCAAGATCTTTCAAAGTTTGTTTCATCCATAAAACTTGAGTACAACAAGTTGTTGCTACAATATATTCTGCCTCAGCTGTTGATAAAGAAACTGACTCTTGTTTCTTGTTGTGCCAAGCAACCAACCTGTCACCGAGATAAAAAGCACCTCCACTTGTACTCTTTCTATCATCAACACATCCAGCCCAATCTACATCTGAATATGATATAAGAGTGAAGTCTTTGCCTTTTGGATACCACAACCCATACTCCATGGTGCCCTTGAGATACCGAAAAATCCTTTTAACTGCTGTCACATGAGTCTCTTTGGGACTGGCCTGAAATCTAGCTACCATGCAAACTGCCTGCAGAATATCAGGTCTAGTAGTCGTTAAATATAGTAAACTTCCAATCATAGATCTGTACATGGTTTGGTCTACAGGTGGAGATTTGTCTTCTTTACTCAATTTGCAGCCTCGTTGTCATGGGAGTGCTAAGCGGCTTACAGTCCTCCATAGTGAACCTCTTTAGCATTTCTTTCACATATTTGATTTGGGAAATGAATATGCCTTTCTCATTTTGATTAACTTGTAGCCCAAGAAAGTAAGACGGTTCACCAATCATAGACATTTCAAATTCATTCTGCATCTTATTTGCTAAGTCTTTACAAGATTCATCTTTGTTGCTTGCCAAATATGATATCATCTACATAGACAACAAGAACAATGAGATGCCCACCTTCTGTTTTCACATACAGATTACCGTCCACTAAACCTTTCTTGAATCCCTGTTGAGAGAGATAGTTGTCTAGCCTTGCATACCATGCCCGTGGTGCTTGTTTTAATCCATATAATGCTTTCTTTAATTTGCGAGACAAGGTTAGGATCTTCACCGATTTGAAAGCCATCCGGTTGTTCAATATAGACCTCTTCTTCAAGTTTCCCATTTAAAAAGGCAGATTTTACATCCATCTGATAAACTCTGAAGTTCTTGTGGACTGCTAAGGCCGGAAACATTCTAATTGCTTCTAATCTGGCCATCGGTGCAAAAGTCTCTTCAAAATCAATGCCTTCGACTTGTGCATACCCTTTACAAACCAGTCTTGCTTTGTTCCTAATGACCTGTCCGTCTTCATTTAATTTGTTTCGAAATATCCATTTGGTGCCGATTACATTCTTATTTGCAGGTCTAGGTACTAATTCCCAAGTTCTGTTCTTTTCAATCTGATCTAACTCTTCATTTATTGCCTTCATCCAACTATCATCTTTGCTTGCTTCATCTATGTTTTTGGGCTCAATGCTGGATAAAAGAGAGTAATTACTTATTACTTTCCTTCTTGTCTGAATACCAGCTGTGGGATCTCCAATTATTTGATCTCTTGGATGATTTTTTTGCCAGCTGCCTATTTTGAATTTCTTGTTTTCTTGCACCTCTGAGTCATCGATTAATTCATCTGAATCAAACGTAGATTTATTTTCTGTTTCATTCACCTCATCTCCTTCAAAGACTTCTTCATAGATTGGGTAGTTTTCCTCAAAGTCAGCTAATCGTTTTCCACCTTCATCGAATTTAACATCTGCACTGTCCACAATTTTCTTGAGTCTCTTGTTGTAGCATTTGTAAGCTTTGCTTTTTGATGAATACCCAACAAAAACACCTTCATCTGCTCTATCTTCAAACTTCCCAAGGTTGTCATCAGTTTTTCTGATGTAGCACCTACAGACCAAATACTTTGAGATGTTTTGTTGTTGCTTTTCTACCAAACCACAACTCATAAGGTGTTTTGCATTCATGAGTTCTTAACATATATCTGTTTTGGATGTATACTGCAGTGTGAACTGCTTCTTTCCAGAATCTATCTGCTATTTTGTTTTCTGCCAGCATGGTGCGTGCCATTTCCTGTATAGTTCTGTTCTTTCTTTCTACTACACCATTCTGTTGTGGAGTTCTAGCTGCTGAATATTGTCTCCTGATACCATGTTTTTCATAGTATTCTGTAAATTCATTCGAAATGAATTCTCCTCCTCTGTCTGATCGTAAACATTTGACCCTTTTTCCTGTTTCATTCTCAACTAGCTGTTTGAAGGATCTGAACATTTCAAAAGCTTCTGTTTTATCTTTTAAGAAAAATATCCATGTCATTCTGGAATAATCATCGATACACAACATAAAGTATTTGTCGCCATTTATGCTTTGAGTTCTCATGGGTCCACATAAGTCTGTATGAATAAGTTCCAAAGGCCTGCTAGTGTGGTACTCTTTTGTTTTGAATGAGACTCTGGTTTGCTTTCCCTTCTGACATGAAGCACAAACATTGTTTGAAGGTTTTTTAATGGTTGGAATATCTCTCACTTCGCTTGTTTCGAGCTGATTTTCGCCAAATTATCAAAACTTATGTGTCCAAGCCTCTTGTGCCACAACCAGTTCTCTTCTTCTTGTCCAATGAAACACGTACCTTCTGAAGTTTTTGAGAGTGTGTACAAATTTCCAGACGTCCTTGAACCAGTTGCTATCAATTTCCCACTGTTTATTTTTTTGACTTCACAACCCTGCTTTTTGAAGACTACTTCATGTCCTTTATCACAGATTTGACTGACACTTAACAGGTTGTGTTTCAAACCATCCACAAATAAAACTTCTTCTGACTTGATTTTCCCTTCACTAATTTTGATAGATCCTTTTCCTATTATTTTAGCTCCATCATTATTTCCAAACTTCACAGAGCCACCCTCATATTTCTGTAGTTTTTCAAATTTCTGTTTATCACCTGTCATATGACTTGAGCAACCACTGTCAAGAATCCACGGTACACATTTATTCTGAGCCCTGAAAGCTGTCTGCACTATTAAAGATTCCTTTTCTTCCCTGAGTTGTTCTTTCTGTTTCCATTCTATTTTGACTATGGTATTGGGCTCTAGCTTGGATTTCCCCTTTTCAGAATCTTGCACATATCTTTCAAAAATAATTCTATTCTGTTTTGCCCTATATGGTTGAATTCTTCTTTTCTGAGATTGATTTGAAACAGAAGTACTATGACAGTTTCTAGCAATGTGCCCAAAGTTGTGACAATTAAAGCATTCTACTGCATAACTCATTAGAGGAGCAAAAGTATTTCTACTAGTGAAACTTCTTGGACCTACATTATACTTGCAGTCAACAATTTTATGCCCATAACCATTACATTTGAAACAGAAACCATAAAAGTAATGATTGAACCTGAAAGATGGTCTTTGCCAAGTTGTTGCAAGAGCCTTAGATCTTCTTTTCTTTTGATGTGTGACCTTGGTAAACCCATCATTGTCAGTTCCTATTTCAGGACTGGCATTACTGCTTTCTTTTGCCTGATTTGTTTTTCTTTCAACAACCTGTTTCTTGTCTTTACTCTTTTCACATTCAACATTGCTTGCCTTTGGTCCGTTTGATGATTCTCCTTCAATAAAGCCCAGACCGAATTTGATACCTGCGGGTCTTTGATCGCTTAGGATTTTGTCCAACTTCATCGAACTTTCTTCACGTTTGAAATGGCAGCTAATTTTTCGATCCAGCTCTTGTATCTGTATTCGAAGACCAACATTTTCTTCTTCCAGTTTACAACAGTAATCTATCTTCATGGTTACCTGAACTTCAAGATCTTCGGACATTTTCTTGTACTCTTCTGTCTGTGTTTTTAGACTGGTTATAATGTCATTTGCATCCTCAAGCTTCCTTGATAGTTTTTTATTCTTTCTTTTCTCAGATTTCCATTCCATAAGAGCAGAGACCAGCTCACCTTCTAAATCAACTTCAGCCTCAGCTTTTTCAATAGACACTTTAGAGTTCATTCCTTCTCTCTTTTCTAGTGTTTTCTGCCTCTTCTGATTTTTCTACTTCAAACGCCATAAAGAGAGCTTCACTGTTCCTTCTTCAGAGTCTTCACTAGAGTCTGTCCTCTGAAGAATCTGCATTTCGGGAGATAAAACTTTTCTTTTTGAAATTGCCTTTTCTGAAGTTTGTTTTCTTCCTCCATTCACTTCTTTCTTGATGCGGAGTTTCTTCACCTTTGTTCTTGTCATTGAGAGGACATTTGGTAGCAAAGTGTCCAATGCCTCCACAGTTGAAGCATTTAAAAGGTAGCTTTCCTCTGTATTTTCCTTTTCCCTTTCTCAGTTTTTTGACAAAATTTGCTTCCATTTCATCTGATACATCCTCATCTTCAGACTCTGGTTTTGTGACTTTGCCTTTTAGGGCTTTGAAAGCAGCTTCTCTATCTGTGGGATTAGACCTTCCTATTCTCATTTCAAAAGCAGTCAAGGAACCATGCATCTCATCCATACTAAAATGATTTAGATCTTTGGCTTCTTCTATGGCAGAGACTTTAGAATCAAATCTAGGAGGGAGCGATCTTAATACCTTTTTCACGATAGTAGCATCATTTATATCTTCGTCGAGACCTCTGATTGAATTGGTGATCCCATTGACTCTTTGCATGAAAGTCTCTATGTTCTCATCATTGTCCATCTTTAAAGATTCGAATTGAGCTCGATGTGTTTGAAGCTTGGCCTCCTTGATCCTATCATCTCCTTCATGAATGTTCTCTAGTTTATCCCATACATCTTTTTCTGATTCACAATTTATGATCTTGACTAGCTCACTGTCCACTAGTCCACACATGATGGCATTCTTTGCTTTTGAATCATTTTCAAATGCCTTTTTACCAGCAGTGTCTGTTGGAGCGATGGCGGGAGCTTTGTAACCATTAACTACTGCACCCCAGATGTCAAAACCCAAAGCACTGAGATATGTCTGCATTCTAATTTTCTAGAACGCATAATTAGTTCCATCAAACAATGGTGCTTTGTTCGAGGAGAACCCTTCACCACTTGCCATTGCGTCACTTCCAAGATCACCCTAGCTGTTTGAGCCTATTCAGGAACCTAGCTCTGATACCAATTGTTGTAATCATAGTGACACTGAGAGGGGGGGTGAATCAGTGTGATCTTTTAAATTTCAAGTATACAGTTTAAAACCAGCAGCAGTTTAAAACTTATAAAAGATATATCAATTACAGCAAGAAAGCATCACACATAACACAACAAATTAACGAGGTTCACCAATGTGGCTACTCCTCAAAAATGGCTGCTTGGACTACCATCCAAATCCAGCTCAAGCAAAGCAACAACTTTATAGCTTATTTACCAGCACCAACTGGAAGGAGCACCAACCCCTCAATTTTTTTGCACCAACAGAAAGGAGCACCAACCCCCAATTCACTAGCAACTTTTGGAAGGAGCACCAACTCCTTATGCCAAGCTGCAACTTGGACTTCAATAGAAATAATGAAAAGAATTACAATAATTATACTTTCACCTTATTACCCAGTCTGTAGTTTACATGCACTCTGCTTCTACTACGCAAAAGCTTCGAACAACCAGTCAGCTACTTCGCAACCGTCTCTCGCACTTCGCTTTGACACAATCGAACTATCGCTTCTACTTCTTCACTAATACTTCGCACACTCTGCTACCGAAAATCGATCGACACGATTCACTTTCTGGACATAGCAGACGTAATTCGCACCTCCATCGCTCTTTTCCCTCCCCCCTTTTTTTTCCCCCCCCCCCCTTTCTCTTAAATCAAAGATTGATAGCACTCTTCACTTCGACACACACAAACTATTGCTCCGCACTCAGATTGAATCGAAATGACTCACGCTCTACTCACTGCGAACCTCGCATCCACTTCCTTTCTCACTTCAAAATTCACACTTCAAACTCGAAATAGTCCTCCTTTTATAGAAGAAAATTGTGAGCAAAGATCTCAACTTAGTCGGCTGAAAAACCCTAATTTTAGTCGATTGCAAACCCTAATTTTAGTCGACTGCAAACCCTAAAAATTGTCGGCTACAAAACCCTAATTCCTGTCGGCCCAGATCCAACTTTGTCGGCCTCAACCGCTTCTGCCACCTCTGTCACCTTCCTATAGCTATTGCCGCGAAATAGTAACATGTCGCGATATCGCTACACCTTTTGCGGCCGTACACTTCCTTTACCCTGCTATTACGAAAATGCGACACTTTTGGCCTTTGTCTACTTTGCCACCTTTCTTGTCATGAAATCGTGACACTTCGAACTTTCGCTGACGTCATTCTCATTCTTGTCGCGAAATCGTGACGCTTTTCTGCCTTAGCGCGTTCTTTGCTTTTCGCCCACGAAAATGCAACATGTCACGAAATCGTGACATCTTTCACATCCGTACATTTCTCGCTTCATGCACTAGCGAAATCAAGACATGTAGCGAAATCGCTACAACTTTGTGCCTTGTGCTTCCAACTTTGCTTCGACCCGTGAAACTTTGACTTGTAGCGAAATCGCTACACCTTTGTGCCTTGCACTTTCGACTTGTAGCATAATCGCTACACCTTTGTGTTCTGCACTTTTGACTTGTAGCAAAATCGCTACACTTTTGTGTTCTGCACTTTTGACTTGTAGCGAAATCGCTACACTTTTGTGTTCTGCACTTTTGACTTGTAGCGAAATCGCTACACTTTTGTGTTCTGCACTTTTGACTTGTAGCGAAATCGCTACACCTTTGTGCTTTGACTCTTCCTCTCTGCTTTGGCCCGTGAAACTCCAACATGTAGCGAAATCGCTACAACTTTTTGACTTAGCGCTTCTTCTCTGCTTCAGCAAGCGAAACTTCAACATGTAGCGAAATCGCTACACTTTTGTTGCCGTACATTCTCTCTCCTCTTCGGGTCATGAAAACCCGACGTGTCGTGATATCGCGACACTTTTCGCCCTTCTGTGCTTTTCTTTCGAAACTGTCATGAAATCGTGACACTTTTCGTCCTTGGCACTGCTTCTCCAAACTTGTCATGAAATCGCGACAGTTTTTCAACTTTGCTTCTTTCCTTCTAACATGTCGCGAAATCGTGACATTTTTGGCTGCGTCTTCTCTCTCCTCATTTTTGTCGTGAAATCATGACATTTTCGGTTGCGCCTTCTCTCTCCTCATTTTTGTCGTGAAATCATGACATTTTCGGCTGTGCCTTCTCTCTCCTCATTTTTGTCGTGAAATCGCGACAGAAAACATGTCGCGATATCGCGACAGTTTTCTTACTTGTCTTTTTCTGCAAATTTTTGAATCTGGGTCACTTCTGTTTTCCTGGAAATGCACTTTACAAGATCTGACTATCCTTTGAACTTCTGTCCTCTACATCTGAATGACTCCTGAACTGTCTATCCACTGCATCATTAGATCTAACTGCCTGTGTTGACAACAATGACAAACCTCTTGCAACACCTTGCTCAACAACCTTGACTACATCTCTGGATTTAATGGATAAAAAGACAAAGGGGCAATATAGTGAATAAATTTACTATCACATATGTAGAAAAAATCACAATATGAGGGAATGCCCTCTTAATATTACCAACATTTCCAATATTATTACTTGTAAAATTTGTAATAAAGATCACAAAACTAAAAATTGCAAATACATCTCCACTGTTAAAGCTACCATAAAGGAACCTGCAGTTGAAGAGGTAGCAGACGTTTATTTTGTAGGCCAAATATGGAGTGTTCCATTCAATAGACCACCAAATTTGTCAAACCATAGTTATTCCTACTCCCAAAGGCCTAATCAAATGTCTAATGCACCAAGCTGGGTAAATTGGAATTCTTATTCAAATAATCAAGCCTAGAACACACCTCCATGGACCCAATTTATAGCAAATACCTATGGAAATCTGCCATGGAATCAAGGAATACCCAACAAAAATAATTGGAATACTAGTAACCAAGGAGGATCTTGTTGGTCTCAAAATTCATCACAACAATAGAACTTGCAGAATCAATTTAGGGAACAAGCCCCTCAAAATCCACCTAAAAATAGAATTCTTCCATGTCCAGTTAACAATAATAATCCTCCTAAGCAACCTCCTCTTCCAGCTCAACTGGTCCCTAACCCTAACAACAACAAGAACATTCAACAAGCCTATGAAACTAGTGAGACGTGTTCTATATCTGTAGTGCCTTATCAACAAATTTAATTGAGATTAGGAAAAGTATTGGAAAATAATGTAACTCTCATAGAACATGAAAATACCACTACAAATTTGTTTGAAAAGGAGGATAACAATGAAAATGAAATGGAGAATTCACTAGAAAACATTCCAACAAAACAACAAGAAATATAAATTCCTCAAGGGAAGGAAGTAGAGGTACCTTTTTCTCAAAGACCAGTAATACCAAAAGAACCACTTAAGCCAACCTTTATCTTTCTTCAAGAATTAGAAAATGTTACTATCAAGATCTCTTTGTTGCAAGCTATTAGGGATATACCCATCTATTTCAAGATCATTAAAAATATGTGTACAAATTTAGGAAGGAAAAAGAAGAACGAAGCACAAACTATTCAAATCATTGGACAATTGTCTGAGATAATAATAGGAGGTAGGTTATTACCAAAGTACATGGATCCTGGAATACCTATAATCATGGTGCACATTGGTGACATAGCCTTGCAAAATGTTTTGGTCAATTTAGGAGCCACTATTAATGTCATGACTAAAGAGACAACAAAATATTTAGGGTTACATAAATTGCAATCAACTTCTATTGTACTCCAAATCGCAGATATGTCTACTGTAAATCTAGAGGGAAAATTGGAAGACGTTATAGTCTCTGTAAGTTCATGGGAATACCTTGTAGACTTTATAGTCTTACAATCTAAGAAAAATTTAAGGGGACATCCCTTACTTATAGGTCACCCATGACTTGCAAAAGTAGATACTTACATCAACTATAGAATGAGAAATATGACTATTTATGATGGTAAAAATACTAAAGACCTTAGCCTATTCCCTCAATCAAAAATAGAAGATGAATTTCCAAAGAAATTGTGGTATGACTTCCCTCATGATTTTTATGAAATCCGAACCTTATCAATTAATTTTATGAGCGAACAACTTCAACAAGATGTCGAGGGACCGTTACCATTATTGTTAGGAAATCAAAGCAAGGATCAAAGTTAAGACAATGGTTGTTCATCTGAATATACCATGGCTATTAATGAAGCAAGCACAAGTCAATCTCAACAAACGACACCATATGACTGTTACTTAAATGTTCTTGAACATGCAATAATGGGAATAGACATGGACACAAAAAAATGCAAGCAAATAGTGTTGGACATTTTGATGAGTGTTTGTTGTCATTGATTTCGAAAGCATTATTGTTCTATGTTCGTCATATTTGAGGACATTAAGTGCTTCTTCCAAAAGCAAGAATGTCTTGAAAAGTAATAGGTTATAATATTTATTTTTAAATATTATCTATCGAGGAGGGCTCAAAGGATAAAGATCCAAGGAAGGAGAATCAAAGTTCAAATTAAATAATAATATTTTATTATTATTATTTCGGATCAAAAATCAAGTTTAAGAAGATCAAGGATCAAGTTGGAAAAGACCCACAAGAAGATTTAATTTAAATTAAAACATTTTAATATTTGATTAAAATTTTAATTTAAATAATGATGGGTGCTAAGGTTAATTTAAATATTTATTTAATATTTAAAATTAACTTTAATATTTGAATTCAAATTAAATTCGAATAATCATCGACGTTGGAACAAGCTATGGTTTGCATATAAATAATGCCAAAGTTTGGCATTTGGAAGATTATCCATGCGATTGTATTTTGGCTCATGCAAAAGAAAAATGTGTATTTTTGCATGTGTATTTGAGCAGAGGAAAGGACAAAGTGTGGTAGCCTCCAAAAACTACTTGAAATCCCTCATAGCTAAGTTGGTAGCCAAGGACTACGTAAGACACGTTCGAGATGCTTGGTGCAGTTTTGAATGTCGCATATGCCATTTTATTGAAGGGAGGTTTGTGTTTGAGTTTACACTGTTTGAGGGAAAAGGAAGTCAAAGGCACGTTCATACCTTTTAGCTCTTGTGGAACCATGCAGTCCAGTTGGTGGGTGCGAGCGCTGTGAAAGCGCTTGGGGGAGAACCATCGACGATTCGAATACCACCAAGGTCTTTTGATAGAATAATAGAGGTATGTGTATTGTTTGGGTTGTCTTGTCTTGCGAAAAATAAAAAAGGGAAAAATAATTTTTGTTTTCAAAGGTTTATGTTAATTAAATTTTTTGCATAATTAATTTGGATTATAAGTTTTTTAGGGGAGTTAAAAGGGGAATGCAAAAATTTGATTTCTGAATTGAATTTTTAAGTGTTTAAGGAGTTATAAGGTAGTAAGGAAAGTTTATTTTTGATATTGAAGGTTGTTGAATATTATTTTAAATTTGGATATTATAAGGTGTATTTGAGTATTATTTTTGTATTGAAGAAATATTTTGAAGAAGTGTTTGCAAATATCATAAGTATCATTGTTATGTGAGGATTAATTGATAAGCATTCTTGTTGAAGTGATTGGTTGAGTGGATGTGTTGAAATGATAGTTCAATTTTCGTGAAATAAATTTTTCCATATTCTAAATTGAATTAAGAAAGAGGTTGAGTGTTTGTGAGTGTGAAACATATTGAGTCTCTAACAATTATCTATATGTTTCTATCATAAAAAGAGAGATTAAAAGTGATTAAGTATTGTGGTGAGTATGAAGCATGTTGAGTCTCTAAAAATTCTCTATATGTTTCTATGAGATTGAAAGTGATTGAGCATTTTTGTGAGTGTGAAGCATATTGAGTCTCTAACAATTCTCTATATGTTTCTATGATATTGGATAAGTTCTAGTGAGGACTTGTTGAGCATATTTGATGCAAGTCTTGGTGAAGACTTGTTGAGCATATTGGACAAGTTTTAGTGAGGACTTGTTGAACAAATTTGAGGTAAGTCTTGGTGAAGACTTATTGAGAAGATTGGACAAGTTCTAGAGAGGACTTATGGATAAATTAGTGAGAGCTTTCTTGGAAGCTTACAAGGCAGATTTGTGATAAGTCTTTGAGAAGACTTGTGAGCAGAGTTGATTGATTGATTTGTTCAAACCTTAAGTTAAGGTTTAGGGTAGATATAATAGAGTTGATTTGCGATTGAGTCAAGCTTTGTGTTAAGGCTTGAGGACATAGATTGAGCATATTTGTGCTAGATCAAAGGACTATGTTTAGTGTAGATTTGTGCTAGATCAAATATAAAGTTTGAGTAGATTTGTGCTAGACCGAAGGACTATGTTTAGTGTAGATTTGAGATAGATATGAGAGCAAGCTTTGGAGGTGACAGAGTATAGAGGACGATAGTCTCCATTGGATAGAGATCCATTAGCTAGGGTAGTGAGGACATGTCTTCTGAGTGAGGATAGGAGTCTTAAGTGGATAGATATCCATAAGCCAGTGTAGTGGATGTAGTAGTTCTTATAGAAGATCACCAACCAGAGCAAAGAATATTGGTGTCTCCTATGGATAGGTATCCATAAACATGATAAGGGTATTGATGTCTCCTTTGGATAGAGGTCCATAAACATTGTAATAGGGAAAGGATTTCCAAGAGATTGATTGAGAAAAATTTAGTGAGATATTTTCTTTGTGAAGTAGCCCACATTAGGTGAACCACATTAAATTGATGTCTCTATTATGTGTGGTGATTTATACATTGATTTGATTACTATTGTTGATATTGCTATCTATACATTGCATAAAATTGATTTAAAGAAAAGTAAAAAGTGGTCTTATACTGTTCATCCTCCCCTCTCAGTATAAACTTGTGTTCTTCAATTGGTATCAGAGCGGGTTCCTTAGGAAGAGTTTAACAGTTTGAAGAAAAATATTACAAGAAGACAATGGATTCTAAGAATGGGTCCTCAGATAATTCAACACCAATATTTGATGGAATCAATTATGTATTTTGGAGGATGATAATGAATATTCACTTGATGGCACTTGGCAATGAAACATGGAAAGCAATTGAAAATGGATACACACCACCAGCTACTCCACCTACAAATAAATATGGTAAGTTTCTACATAATTAAAATTCAAAAGAAATGAATGCAATTTTGAGAGGTTTACATAGAAAAGATTTCATAAAAGTTATACATTGCAAATAAGAAAAATAAATTTGGTATAAGTTGCAAAGCATATATGAAGGATATAAAAGTGTTAAAAAGGCAAAAGGACAATTTGAAGAATTAAGAATGAAGGATGAGGAAAAAATTAGTGCTTATCTACTTCATGTAGAAAAGGTTATTAACGCCATACAAGGACTTGGACATGATATTGAAGAATCTGGTGTTTGTGATAAAATCTTAAGATCTCTCCCAAAAATATTTAGTAAAAATATATCTGTTATAGAGGAATCAAAAGATGGTGATATTTTGACAAGATATGTACTACTTGGTATTATTACAGCTTTTGAGATGAGAACAAAAGAGGAACCTAATATCCAAAAGAAAGTAGCCTTTAAAGCTACTAAGAATACAAAGGGTAAGAAGTCATATTCAAGCAATGAGTCATCTAGTGATGAAGAAGCAAATTATGGCAAAAGGATTAAGGATCCAAGAAGATTTAAAGATGCAAAATCCATTAGATGTTTTAACTGTAGAAATTATGGTTACTATGCAACTAATTACCAAGAAGCTATAAATAAAAATGATGAAGAAAAACATGATCATAAGAACAAGGAATCAGAAAAATACAGGTACCAAAAGAAAGATGAGGATGGAAAAGGCAAACAAGGAAAGAAGTTATTTCAAATACAGAATATGAGTTACTATGCATACAAGGCAAGTAAGGACTCAAGTGGTAGTGATAATAGTTTCTTAGATAATGATAAAGATGAAGTTCTATTTTTGACAGAAGAAAAAGAAGTTAAGAAAAGGTCACCAATAATTCTCAAGTATTTTAGATGTGGTAATTTTGGACATCTTGAAGATAGTTGTACAAAGAATTTAGTCAGTTTCATTGATGATGAATATGAAGATACACTTGAAGGACCATAAGAGAATATTCTAATGGCACTAGAAGAAGAAGGAGGTGATCCTATAGAATACAAGTCAGAAGAAAATAAAGATGTTTTCAAAGGCAAAAAAATAGAGGAAGAATCAGAAAAATGATAAGTTGATCTTGAGTGAGAGCTTATTTATGCTCTTAACACATTGAAGAAGGTAAGAAAGCAAAACTCCCAACTTAAGCTTTAGTTTCAAGAATGTGATGAAGAGAAAGGAAAGCTTATAAAGGATCTAAAAAAGTCAATGGCTAAGACAAAGAAGTTCAAATATAAGTTATAAGTAAAGGTCTTAGAATGTGAAAGGTTATAACATTAAGTGGCTCTACTAAGGGAAGAAATAAAAGAATATAAAGATAGGTTATACAGGTTTGGAATAAGCTCAAATAATTTGGATTATATTATCAAGACACAAAAGCCTACATCAAGCAAGAAAAGTCTTGGTTTTGAATAGGTACAAAATAAATAGGAAGAGGAGTCAACTTCAAGTTCTGAAGAAGAAGAAGCTACTTCAGAAGAATATAATGTAAGAGAAAGTGAGACTTATGAGGATGAGTTGGATAATAGAAAGTTTAAAAAGGAAAGAAACAATGCACAAAGGAGAAATAGATGGAACATGAACCAACACAGAGTAAGACAGACTAAGAGACCAATGAGGTCAAGGAAAGGAAATTCCAATGGACAATATTTCTCATGTCATATATTTGGGTACAAATCTTCACAATGCAGGATACATGAAAGACATGAATATGGGAACTTTAGGAATAGGCAGTTATTTCAAGGGTATTACTACTCTTGTAATCAGTTTGGTCACAAGGCAATGAATTATAGTGTTCATGACAGGAATATGTATGGCTTCACCAGGACAAATCCCAAGATATTTGTACCTTCAAGGAATAACAATATTAAGTGTTACAAGTGTAATAATTATGGAAATACAAAAAAGTGGTGTAGGAACATGAATAGTCAAAGGAATCAAAAGGATCATATGATGAGGAAAGTAAACAAAGGAAAAAAACAATGCATGTTGGGAGTAGAAATACTCCCACCCTAGAATTAACCACCTCAATATGAGGTGGTGGAGGGGCTAAGCTAAGATTTTCATTCTTAGCGCTAAGCCCCAAAGGTGACCCTTTGCCATTGATGTCAAATGGGGGGAGATTTCAGTAAGGGGAAGATATTTGAGTTAGGAGGAAAGCATTCAGTCAAGGGGAGTAGTTTCCTAGGGGGAGCAGAAAAGAAAAAGGTTAAGGAAATGGTAAAAAGTAATTGGGTTTCCATCAATGACAAAGGGAGATATTTTTGGACATTTTGAGGAGTGTTTTTTGTCATTGATGTCAAAAGCAATGTTGTGCTATGTTCATCATATTTAAGGACATTAAGTGTTTCTTCCAAAAGCAAGAAGGTCTTGAAAAGCAATAGGTTATAATATTTATTTTTAAATATTATCTACCTAGGAGGGCTCAAAGGATAAATATAAAAGGAAGGAGAAACAAAGTTCAAATTAAATAATAATATTTTATTATTATTATTTTGGATAAAAAATCAATTTTAAGAAGATTAAGGATCAAATTGGAAAATACCTACAAGAAGATTTAATTTAAATTAAATTTTTTTTTTTGGTAATTATTATAATAAATTAACAGTGGGTTTTTATAGAGGATCCCAAAACCTTATGTACAAAATTAGCCAACTTTCTAATGATGCATCATACCTCTTGGCTGTAACAATAAACCTAAATGAAAATAAAACCATCCTAATGCTACAGACTTGAAAACAACAAAAAGGGATTTTAGGCCTGGAGACCCAACAACAAAGAAAATAGGACAGACTCGAGAGAAACCCAAAAAGAGGCTAAAAAAAAGGATATAGAAACCATGGACTGCTAATCACGATCCTCCTGTCCTCCTAAATTTGGGCGCTTCTAGTTCTACTTCAGGATAGAAATCATGGAGTTGACAAAAGTAAGAATGGAAGCAGCTAAGTCTAGGAGAGAATTACCATGACTCTCCTTGTCACTCTCCATGTATGATGGGATGTGCCGTGGACGGAAATCCTTCTCCACCTTTTTTGACTTTTCACAGGTTCTGGGAAGATCTTCTAGGAACGGACAGTAGCTTCTTTGCCATGCCACCCCAAAACACGTCAAAATGGGCCTTCCAAAAATTATGCAAGGAAAACATCAAGAAGGGATGTCTGCCCTGGCCAACCTTTCCACATCAGATGGGGAGCGAGACCACCACACACCAGGCATGTGGTTGTGAGCTCTTTATTGGCCATGTGGTCATCCACGTGATTTCCTTCTCTCAAAATATGATTTGCATCCCATCTACAGTGATAGGAGAGAAGAGATCTAGCCGCGAGGATGATGTTGTAGACTTTCCAAGACAGATTTGTGGTACCAAGAAGGTAATTCATGATGTTGAGTGAGTCACCCTAAATGATAAGAGGTTGGGGATCCTCATAGAGAATCTGAATACCATTCAGAGCACCTCGAGCTTCAACATAGTGATTCATCTGGGAGCCCAAATCTTCACAATAGGACATCACAATATTCTCGTCATGATCACAGACAATCCCACCAGCGCCAGTGGGCTTAGGATTCCCCTTAGCCACTCCATAAAAGTTTAATTTAATCCACCACATGGAGGGTTTGGTCCACACAACATTCCTTCGATAGGGCCCTTTAATAACCTCCAAAAATGGCTAGAGATTCATCATTTTGAGAATAGGTTCTTCGCTTGGAATATGGGGACGGGGACTGGGAACCACAATATAATTCTCAATGGCGTAAGATAACACCCTTTGAGCGACAAAAGGGGGCCCTCTAGGAGCTCTGCCAAATATTCTGGCATTCCTCTTTAACCAAATTTTCCAAATTAAATTGTGGAAGGAGGCCTCGAGGAGGAAGTAGAGCTTGGGATTCTTGAAAGGATTAGGCCATTGGTGAAAAGCATCTCTAAGGGATCAGGGATAGCACCAAAGGATCTGGAAGGAGGATAGGACAATGCTCAAAATAGAGTGGGAAAACGGGCATTGCAAGAATAAATGATCCCTCATCTCATAATCTGCTAAACACAAGTAACACCTGTTGGGGAAGGCAAAACCTCTCTTATGAAGGTTTTCAATAGTTAAGGCTTTATTGTGGAAAGTAATCCACATGAAGAAGTTGATTTTAGGAACAAATCCTTTCCTCCAAATAGTATTCCACCTGTAGTCCAGAGCAGTCTTGGTGGTGAGAAGCTCATAAGCTGATTTAATAGAGAAACACCCATCCTCCGTACCACTCCAGATGATCCTGTCATTCCTCCTAGCAGAAGGAATTAAAATTGACTGAAGGATATTATCAAGGAAGGTAATCTCATTATGAAACCCCTCCACAACAAGAAGCTTCCACCAAGGAAAATGGGTGCTCCGATCAATGAGATCCGCCACCCTGAGCTGGGCGGTAGGGTCGGTCAAGCTTCTCAGTCCAGCGAGGTCCTCCCTTGACCCAAGGGATTCTTCAGTCACCCACCTATCATTCCAAAAGGAAATGTAGTTGCCATCACCCAAAATCCAGTGGGCTCCTAGACTGATCAGATTCCGGGTTTGGAGCACAGATTTCCAAAAGATCAATGCCACGGAGGATGTTTCAACATCCAAGAAGGGGGTGGGGCCAAGATACTTCATTTTAACCAGCGTAACCCACTCCACCAAGTCGCTAGACATAACACTCCAAGCATGCTTCACGATCAGAGCCAGATTCATAAGTCTTGATCTTCTCAACCCCAGGCCGCCTTGATCTATCCTTGAACACACCTTTTCCCAGGCTACAAGGGGAAGTCTAGATTTCTCTTCATGACCAGAACAAAGAAATGTCCTCTGAATCTTCTCAATCTTGGAGTGGACTGCACTTGAAAGCATGAACACCGACATGAAGTAGGTCAGGATCCCCTGAAGATAGGCTTTGGTAAGGGTGGCTTTCCCAGCTTGCGATAGGAGTTTGCCCTTCCAAGTGTCGAGTTTCCTATGAAGGTGCTCAAGAATCGTGTTCCACATGTCCCCACTGGCCCACCCGCTATAAGATAGAGGCAACCCCAGATAGGACGTAGGTAGGGAATCAATAGTGCATTCAAGAATTCTAGAAATCCAAATTTGTCTACGTAGAGGAGTGTTAATAAAGTAAATTTTGCTCTTGATGTAATTGACCTTTTGTCCAGCAACTTGCTCATAATGGGACAAGATCCTCTTGAGTGACTTTGCTTGAGCAATGGATGCCCTAGTGGAAATGAGGGTGTCATCCACAAATTGTTTATGAGTGATAGGATTAATTCTAGAAGTCGGCAAGATGCTAGAAATATTGTTTTGTCGAAGAGCCTCTTTCATGGACCAACTCAGAACCTCCACCAGAAGAATGAACAGGATGGGAGAAATAGGATCACCCTATCTGAGGCCTCTGGAGCTTTGGAAATACCTAGTTGGGGACCCATTAACCAATATAGAAAAAAATGGAGTGGATATATAGTTGTAGACAAGGTCAATACAATGGGGATGAAATCCTAACTTGAGGACTGCACACAAAAAATTCTGGTCAACACGGTCGAAGGCTTTGTTCATGTCAAGCTTAAGAAAAAGAGCAACATTCTTAGAGTGGTAAGTGGAATGAAGGGTCTCATGGATAGTGATAACACCATCAAGAATGTTTCTGCCTTTGACAGTGCTTCCCTGACAAGGATCAATCAGGAGGGGGAGGATTGTTTTGAGTCTATTGGCTATAGACTTGGTAAGGATCTTGTAAAAAACATTGCACAGGCTAATGGGCCGATAGTTAGAGAAAATTTTGCAAGAAGGAGACTTAGGAATGAGGGCAAGAAATATGGAATTGAGTTTCGGGTGGATAGATCTGGATGCTTGGATAACCCGAATAACATCACACACATCCGGGCCCATGACCTCCCACATGACTTGGAAGAATCGGGGAGGGAAACCATCGGGCCCAGGGGCCTTATCTGGTTGCATGGAGAACAATGCTTCCTTAATATTAGATGAGGAAAAAGGTTCTAGAAGTTTCATGCTTACCTCATGGGGAAATTTAGTCAAAAAATTGGTGAGCATAGATTTTTGGACCTGGAGGTTGCTATCTGGAGGAGTGCCAAGCAAATCCTAAAAGAAATTAACCGCTTCACTCCTGATTTCCTCAATCTCCTTGGTAATGTGCCCATCCTTACAAGTCACTTATCTAATCTTGTTGGCCCCTCTGTGCCTCATTGTAGACGCATGAAAAAATCTCGTGTTGGAGTCTCCATTCTTCAACCATAGGTCACGAGATTTCTAGCACCAGAACGTTTCCTCCCTAGCGAGAATAGAATGAAAGTCCACCAAAAGGCTCCGCTCTTCCTCCCTAAGACCCTTAATGTAACCTTCAATAGCCATCATTTCCTCCACAGCCTTCAGGTTCTCAGCAATGGATTTTTTGGACTCAAAAATGTTGCCGAAAACTACTTTGTTCCAAATATTCAAATTTTCTTTGACCATTTTAAGCTTTAAAGCCACCCTCTTAGGAGCGCTTCCTTCCACCTTCGATTGCCACCATGCTAAAACTAATCCTTTTAAGTCTTTATGGAAAATCCACATGGATTCAAATCTGAAAGGGGTCATAAAAATAGGCCCATCGTTCGCCTCCAAGAAAATAAGGTTATGGTCAGACCCAATCCTTGGAAGAGCCGAAAGGATAACCCCACCAAGGATGGGAATGGCTTCTGGGCAAATGAAGAATCTGCAAAGTTTGAATTGAATCAAACCACCCCCAATCCTTCTGTTACTCCATGGGAAGGAAGCCCCTTTGAGTTCGATGTCAAGCAGGCCATTAACAGAGACAAAATCTATGAAATCTTCCAAGCTATGGTTGGAGTGGTCAGAACCTCCTTTTTTCTTCGAAGAATGAAGGGAACAATTGAAGTTAGCCCCTAAAACCCAAGGAAAGTTGCTAAAATTCTCCCTCATCAAAGAGAGCTTTCCACATTTCTGCTCTCTCTATGGCAGAATTGGAAGCATAAACATTGGATAGAATCCAGGAAAAATTGGAGGTTTTGGACTGGAACAGTACATTGATGATTCTATTGGAAGTTGATAGAGAGCTGCCCTCAAACCTCAAAGGGTCCCATAGAACCATGAGTCCTCTCGCTATTCCAACTATAGGGCTAGAAAGATAATTTGCCCTAGCCCAAATGGCCTTCGCCACTTTGTTAGAGGAGATAGCATCAAGCTTGGTCTCTTGCAAAATAAGGATAGAAGGGTTAATCCTCCTACGGAGATCAACCACTAACCTTCTCTTGGCTACACTGTTCAGTCCTCTCACATTCCATGAGAGGACTTTCATCTGGACAGTTTGAAGTTTTTCTTGCCTCCCCTTCCTTGTTGAGGGGGATGTTTTGATGCATGAGCTTCATCCGACTATGTGTCACAGTCATCCAGAACCAGCAAACGTTGGGTTCCATTTGCAACATCAGTTGCAGTCTCTTTGTCTTGCCTTTCCTTGTTAGGAGGATGACCCTACTTCCTCTCACTACCAAAATCCACACTTTGCTTTCGACTTCTCATATTCTGAGGGCTAATGTGATCGGATTGTTCACCCCTCCTTCCTAAGAGGTAATCTTTTAGCAGTGTCTACAACTGACTAAAATCAAGATGACCCGTATCTTGGAGCAGAGGAACAGCCTGAGTCAAATCTTGGGAAGGGATCCATTCCATCTCTTCCTACGATTCATTTTCCAAGTGGAAGTTTGCTCCTTGTTGGTTGTCAGCCTCAAGATAATCGAGGTCTGATTAGAGAGAGGGATTCTCTTCAGGCTGAGATATTTCACCACAGTCTCTAGAGGGGCCTGGGGATACATGGCCCTTCGCATCTGGAAGATTTGGTTGCTTTGCCTGATCTTCCTTGTGCTCAAGGGGGTTGTCATTTTCACGTTTCTATTTTCCTAATTTTTGAAGAGGACACTGGGACTAGAGGTGCCCTTGGGACCAACACTGGGTGTAGAAAGCTGGTCTATTTTCATAGACAATAGCTTTTTTATGAAGAATGGTGCCTCCAGACCGAAGAGTGATGGAAGTTGGGAGTTTTGCCTCCAAATCTTCCAGAATGCAAAATCGGGCCTGGACGAACCTTGTTCGAGCTTGGGTGGGAGGGTTAATGGTGACCAACTCCCCAATGGAACGTGCAATACCTCTTATGACATTTTCATGCCAGCCAAAGAGGGAAAGATTTGGGAGCCTAACCCATATTGGGGCAATGTTGATGTTTTAGGTCTCAGGACTGAAATCCGTGTCCCACTTCCTGAGAAATAAACTTCTACGGCCCAGAAACCATGGCCTACCAGCCAAAATTTTACAGTAATCCTCCTTATTGTTCAATCTAATGGCAAAAAACCTTGGGATAGGGTTGCCAACTCCAAATGCCTAGAAGCCCTCCATTTTCTTGCTGCCCATTTTTGGATAGTTTCCATGTCGGGATGGCCTCCAATGAATTTACCTATTAGGGTAAATTTATCAAACTCCATGAAGCTTAAAAGAAATTCCACCGGGATGTCCAGCTCATCCCCAATCGAAAACAACTCTTTGGTAAAAAACCTATTTAGGGTTTCTGAGGCCGCTGCCTGGGCATAATACTTTTGAGCCCCACCACCCACAATCATGATGCCCTTCGATTGCTCTGCTGCATCCAAGAACCGAACCACCGCTGCTCCTGATATCCCTTGCAGACTTCCTGCCCATCGACATCATCCCACCTCCCTTATTGGCTATCTCATAAACCTGCTGCATTTAAATTAAAATATTTTAATCTTTGATTAAAATTTTAATTTAAATAATGATGGGTGCTAAGGTTAATTTTAATATTTGTTTAATATTTAAAACTAAATTTAATATTCAAACTCAAATTAAATTCGAATAATCATCGACATTGGAACAAGCTATGGTTTGCATATAAATAATGCCAAAGTTTGGCATTTGGAATATTATCCATGCGATTGTATTTTGGCTCATGCAAAAGAAAAACGTGTAATTTTTGCATGTGTATTTGATCAGAGGAAAGGACAAAGTGTGGTAGCCTCCGAAAACTACTCGAAACCCCTCGTAGCTGAGTTGGCAACCAAGGGCTACGTAAGACGTGTTCGAGATGCCTGCTACGGATTTAAATCTCATGCATGCCATTTTGTTGAAGGGAGTTTCATGTTTGAGTTTGTGTTGTTCGAGGGAAAATGAAGTCAAAGGCATGTGCATACCTTTTGACTCTTGTGGAGCCACATAGCCCAGTTGGTGGGTGCGAGCACTACAGAAGCACTGCGGAAGCACTTGGGGGAGAACCATCAATGGTTCAAATTCTACCAAGGCCTTTTGACAACATAATAGAGGTATGCACATTGTTTGGGTTGTCTTGGCTTGCAAAAAATAAAAAAGGGAAATATAGTTTTTGTTTTCAAAGGTTTATGTTAATTAAAGTTTTTGCATAATTAATCTGTATTATAATTTGTTTAGGGGAATTTAAAAGGGAATGCAAAACTTTGATTTCTGAATTGAATTTTTAAGTTTTTAAGGAGTTATAAGGCAGTAAGGAAAGTTTATTTTTGAGATTGAAGGTTTTTGAATATTATTTTAAAGTTGGAGATTATAATGTGTATTTGAGTATTATTTTTGTATTGAAGAAATATTTTGAAGAAGTGTTAGAGTGATAATTCTTGTCATCTAACCCTTGTTCTTGGCAAGGAAGTGGTTATAATTGAGACAGTTTTTGAAGTCTATTCTTCATCAAGTAAAAGGTATGGGAAAATTATTCTTTGGTTGAAATAATTTTTTTTTTTGAAAAATAATTTAAAAAACTTGTACTAAAACAAAGATCATTTACAAGTTGGGATGAGACTTTTCCCAGCCTTAGCCAAAGAGAACAAATGTTTACAACAGTAAAAGAATATTTTCATTGGATCCAAATCTCTTAAACCATATTTCTACAATGACTGTTCACCTGTTTATAACTATAAAATAAGATCTACATTGAAACACAAATCTCCTAAAAAATATTTTTGGAATGGTTATCCAAATTAGCTAAGCACTAGATTTTCTCACAAACCTGCCTAATCATATCATCCTCAATAGCCATGTCACTGTGCCACTAAACCCCTACCTCCTTCTTAGTACCCATCTTAGCCAGGAAGTATACCACTTATTTAGATCTCTGCTCACATAAAATAGAATCACATCATGCAATTCCCTCCATAATTCCTTAATTTGAGTGAAAAGAATCCTCAATATCCATGTTTTCAAAGCAATGTTCCTCGTGCAATCTAGAACTCCAACCATTATTTGAGAATATGATTCTAGGATTATCCTCCTGTGACCTTGTTTTACTGCCCAAATAGAAGCAGATTTGATAGCTAAGGCTTTTGCTTCATTGTTTGTGGCTCTTCCCAAGCCTTGTAGTTCCCAATAGAGCACTATTCCAACATGATTTTGGTAAACCACTCCAATTCCAGCTCTACCCGGATTGCCTTTTGTAGCTCCATCAGTATTAATTTTAATCCAACCTTCTGGGGGTGGTTTTGAACTAGATCAATCATGTCCCTCTTGCACTTCAACTTCCTTCATCATTTCCCCAATAACAACCTGAGTTTCGTCTTTAGCATAGACTGCCACAGTTTTTGTGACTTTGCTCCAAATGACCTGCCAAACTCCATCTAAAGAAGAAAAAATTTCTCTAAAAATTTTGGCATTTCTCTCCAACCACACTTGCCACCAAATGAAGTTTAATCCAAGCTCCCAACCAATACAAAGAGATTTATATTTAAATATACCCCTCTTCCATATTTCCCAAATATTAATCCAATTCAAATCACCATTAACTTGAATTTTATAATATAAAAACCATATCTCCCAAATATGGCACTTGAATGGGCACTCAAACATCAAGTGATTAGTTTTTTCCTCACTCTTGTAGCATAAAACACATTGATATAGACCAATGATTCCCCTACATATAATATTATCAAAAGTAAGAATTCCATTATGCATGAACTGCCAGGAAAAAAAGTTTATTTTCGACCAACCCTTGGACTACCAAATCTTTCTTCAATCCTCAAACTGATATGTATGAGGAGGCTCTGGAAGGATATTATCATATCCATCCTTCACTGTGTAGAAACCAAGGCTCTCATAGCCCCAAGATAATTCATCCTCCTCATCTCTACCTATGAGAAATATTTCTGCCAAGATTTTAGTCATTATGGGTGTCAAATCCGGAGGGATTGAAATTGGCCACTCATCCAACTTCTTAAACTGCTTAAACTTATAATCCCCCAACTGACTAGTGTTGAAATAAATTTCAATTTGGACCCACCCCATGGTTTCTATGGCTATTTTTATTGGTTGTAGTTTAGAAAATTCAATAATTATAGGTGGGTATTGATCCCATGAATCTATCCAAAATCGTGCCTTCTCCCCTCTCCCCACTTTCCAAAATAATACATATTTTACTAACTGAGATCCTAACTTGAGAGCCTTCCACACTAAGAATCCATTACCATACAAAGGGAAATGAACCACATCATTTGGATTTACCTATCCCAAATATTTACTAGTTAAGATTCTACTGAATAAAGAAGTTGGTTGGGAAATCCACCTCCAGTAAAGCTTTCTAGCCAAAGATTTATTATTTAACTTTGATCTTCTCAGTCCCAAACCTCATTTTACCTTGGGCTAGTTTACTTTATCCCAACCTACTAACGCCCATTTCCTCTCTCCTTTCACTCCTTCCCATAAAACTTTTCTAGCCATCTTGTCCAACTCTTTCCTTATGGTATGTGGGGCAACAACGATAGAAAATTTATAAATTGGCATGGCCTGAATGACTGACTATAAAAAAGTTAATCTACCCCCATAGCTTAACCATTTGTGAGACCAATGATTAATTTTGTCCTTGATATAGTCCAAAAGATTCCTCCATATATCTATTTTTAGTTTTTTAAAATGCAAAGGGACCCCCAAGTATACCACTAGGAGACAAGTCCTTGTGAATCCCAAGATCTCTAAAATTCTATCTTGAAGCCTTTGATCAATATTGAAAAAGACCACTTTGGATTTTTTATCATTGATGACTTGGTTTGTAGCCCTAAGGTAGATATTAAGTGTATCTCTAATCATTATTGCTTCCCTGAAGCTGGCCACTCCCACCAATATTGTGTCATACACAAACTATAGGTGAGTCAAAACTTCCTCACCCACCTTGATACCTATTAGTAAACCTTGTTGTCTTCTCCTCAAGATGAGTCTACCCAATCCTTCAGCCAATATGAGAAAAATATAGGGAGAAAAAGGATCTCCTTGACGAAGGCCTCGAGTAGCTCCAAACGATTGTGAGGGAAGACCCTTGATTAACACTGAGTATGTCAGAGTAGAAACACAACTCATGACCCATTATATCAAATCCTGAGAGAAACCAAAGACTGCCATCATCTTTGACAAGAAGATCCACTCCACCCTATCATAAGCCTTTGACATATCTAATTTTATGAACATTCCTCTGTTACCAGATGTTTGCATTGAATGGATTGCCTCCTGAGCTAGAACCACACCATCCAAGATATGCCTACCCTCTACAAAACCCCATTTCTCCAAGGAGATAATTCTATGTAGAAGAGGTTTTAGCCGCTCATCCATTACCTTTGTGATTATTTTATATATGACATTGCATAAGGCAATAGGTCTATAATCTAAAATATGTACCCCCTCCTCCCATTTTGGAATTAAGGTAATGAAAGTATGATTTAATTCTTTAAGCATTCTTTTACTACCTTTGGAATCCTCTATAACAGCGATTACATCCTCCTCCAAGTTATCCCAGAAGGCCTAAAAAAACTCAATTGGAAAGCCATCTGGACTTGGTGTTTTTTCGATGCTCATTCCAAAGACTACATTCTTCAGTTCATCTATATAATTGGGTTTAATTAGGGCCTAATTTTCTTCTTTAGAGATAACATAGGGTATGACAACAATAACTTCTTTTTAGCCTCTTCATCTTGCACCATACTTTCCTTAAATAGTTTAGAAAAATAATCCATTGAATGGAAATGCATACCTAGAATTGTATCAAAGGAGTGTCTGTTCTCATATTGAAGAGCTTCCATGTTGTTCATCTGTCTCCTAGCACAAGCAATCCGATGGAAAAATTTGGTATTTTTATCACCTTCTAATAACCAAGTGGTTCTTGCTCTCTGTTTCTAGTAGGTATCCTCTTGGTTGTCAATGTCCTCAACCATTTTATGCAATGCATCATCCTCTTCTTTGAGCTACTCTATAATTTTTCCTTCCCTAAAGTTTTTTTTGAACCTCATCCCATATGGCCACCAATGGAGCTCTTTGGACTTGGAATTTTGTCTTGTTAGATTGCCTCCATTGTTTCAGTTGATCTTTGACATAATGAAGTTTTTTGTGGAATCTAAACATTGTTGTCCCATATGTTGGGCGACCTTCTTCCCACCACTATGGAATTTTATTTCGAAGTTCCTCTTTTTTTAACCAAAATTTTTCAAATTTAAATGATTTGTGATGTTGCACTGTCTTTATCCCTCCTTACAACAAAATGGGAAAGTGATATGAAACTGGACCCTCCAAATTTTGAAATTTTATATTCCATTTTACAAATGCCTCCTCTGAAACCAAAAAATGGTCTAACTTCACCTTCCTGCTATGTGGCTCCCTCCTCTTATTAGTCCAAGTATAATTAGTTCCAGGGCATTTAATATCCACCAAGTGTAATTCCTGGAATTAGGCAATCATAAGTCGATCCCCTAGGTCCAAAATTGGGGTTCCCCCTTCCTTATCTCTAGAGGATAATTTAGAATTAAAATCCCCAACAATAATCTAGTCTAAATCTTCCCTTGAGAATCTCATGTTATGCACAACTTTCCATTGATGCATCTGACCATCTAGGTTTTGAGCCCCATAAAAATTTGTGATTAAAACATGTTCAATTGTGACATTATTTCTAAAATGTGATGTGATAACACCCCTCCAAGCTATATGTTTTATTACAATCCATTCAAGAGAGTTCCAAAGAGTAACTATTCCCCCTGAGGCCCCTTGTGCAGCCACTTCCATATGACCAGCACCCCTCCAAATCCTATTAACTGTTTTACACATAATATCCAATGACATTTTTGTCTCCTGGATAAGCAAAAAATATGTTTTACATTTTTCTAAGAGTCTTCGAACAACAGATTGATGGGTTCTACTTTTTAAACCCTAACATTCCATTATTGTATAATCATTGGTTACCTTAAGAGTAGTAAAAATCTATTAGCCTCACCGATCCTCCAGTGGTCAGTTTGTCTCCTTGAACTGCTATCAATTTTTTATTTAATTTTCTACCCACTCCTTGAGAGCTGCTATTTTTTTATCTCTTTTCCACCTGAGTTATCCCTAGAGTTGGCATTTATCTGTTCTTTTATGTTATGCCCATACTGACATCCTTAATTATTGGTTGCTCTTGGTTATGCACTATCAATTCTCCTACACTCTCTAACTATGGTAACTCACTATACTCAATTACCTTCTCTATGATGGGGGGAGATGAAAGACAAGCTTGAACATGGTTATTATTTTCATTATTTCCATCCACTCCTTCCATGAATTATTCTTCTTCTTGGTCCATTATTGTCTTAAATATCTCATACCTATTGGATGGCTTGAGTTGGGTTTGTTCTTTACCTTTTTTATTTTGCCTTCTTGTTCATTTGGGTTGTTCAAAATAATCTCCCTGTGCTTCTTTACCATAAGAAATATTGACTGGTTATTTGTTGATTGTTGACTTACCCTCCTTAGGAAGATTTGACATTCCTAGAGGAGCCTCCATTTTTATGTTCATATTATTTGGGCAAGATCGGGCCAAATGCCCATATTTGTGGTAAACTCTGCATCTGAAGGGCAATGCATCATATTCTAGTTATTGGATCTAAGATAGTCCTGCAAGTTCAAGTTCCACCTCTGCCGATAGAGGCTGGCTAAGATCCATTTCCACACATAATCTTGCATAAACAGTTGTGTTTCCTTCTATTGTGTCTTTGGAAACACCCAAATGTCTTCCAAGGGAATTACCTATAATTTCCAATACCTACTCACTCCAAAAATCCATTGGAAGTGCATACAAATGGATCCAAACCGGGACAACAGTAGGTTCAATTCGAGGATCAAATCCCACTCTCCAAGGTTGAACAAATAATCTTGTCGAACCATGATTCCTCTTTTTTATTTGAAAGCCCTATTTCTATTGACAAGTGAAGAAAAACTAACAATAAAATATCCATTACTAATAAACCACAAAGAATACTCACCAAGAGGCTCCTAGTTTTTCCGGACCCAGGAATGCAAAAAATTTAGGGTAGGGCGAATACCCATGAATTTATAGATCAAATCATGATTGGCTCTATATAAAATTTTTTCTTCAACCATCATTTGATCAATGAAAATATTTGGCCTTGATTCTGAATGTGGCAAGCATCCATTAACTCGTTGAGATGTTGATCTATTTCCAGCAATCGTAAAGAGCATTTTTAATGCAGTTTTTTGCGCTTCTTTAGTATTTGATGGAGATTTATCCTTTAAAAAATTTGCAAAAGAACTATGTCTCTATAGAATAGGATCTGGAGGTGTCCCCATTGGGCCCTCTTGGGGCAGAAATATTGTCTTCAAATCCAAAGTAACCAAGAATATCTTTGGCTACCAAACTGATGCCCTAGTTTTCTCTTCCAGATCTCCTTTGTTGAAATAATTGATTGGTTGAGATTTTTTGAAAACAAGATTGGAGTGAAAAGGACTTGGTTAAGTTTTCCTTTGTGAGTTTGTTGAGTTGATGAGTTTTTTGAAATGGAAGTAAATGCTATAAACCTTGTTTGATAAGCATTGTTAGAGGTTTTGAGTGAATGAATACATACTCCATTGTTGTGTGATTGAGATCCCTTGTTGTTGAGTTTGAATATTGGATTAGGGTTTGAAATAACATAAGTATCATTGTTATATAAAGTGGTGAACTATCCTGAACTAGGATTTGCAATATCATGAGTATCATTGTTATGTAAGGATTGTTTGATAAGCATTGTTGTTGAAGTGATTGGTTGAGTGAAGAAATTGAACTAGGGTTTGCAAAGATCATGAGTATCATTGTTATGTAAAGTGGTGAACTATCTTAAACTAGGGTTTGCAAGATCATGAGTATCATTGTTATGTAAGGATTGTTTGATAAGAATTGTTGAAGTGATTGGTTGAGTGAAGAACTTGAACCAGATTTTGCAAAGATCATGAGTATCATTGTTATGTGAGGATTACTTGATAAGAATTGTTGTTGAAGTGATTGGTTGAGTGGAAGTGATTGATCTTAGTTGAGTGGATGTGTTGAAGTGATAGTTCAAGTTATGTGAAACAAATTATTCCACATTCTAAATTGAATTAATAAAGAGGTTGAGTGTTTGTGAGTGTGAAACATATTGAGTCTCTAACAATTATCTATATGTTTCTGTGGTAAAAAGAGAGATTGAAAGTGATTGAGCATTGTGGTGAGTGTGAAGCATATTGAGTCTCTAAAAAATCTCTATATGTTTCTATGAGATTGAAAGTGATTGAGCATTATTGTGAGTGTGAATATCTATATGTTTCTGTGAGATTGGACAAGTTCTAGTGAGGACTTGTTGAGCAGATTTGAGTCAAGTTTTGGTGAAGACTTGTTGAGAATATTGGACAAGTTCTAGTGAGGACTTGTTGAGTAGATTTGAGGTAGGTCTTGGTGAAGACTTGTTGATTAGATTGGACAAGTTCTAGAGAGGACTTGTGGACAGATTAGTGTGAGCTTTTGTGGAAGATTACAAGTCATATTTGAGACAAGTCTTTGAGAAGACTTGTGAGCAGAGTTGATTGATTGATTTGTTAAAACCTTGAGTTAATGTTTAGGGAAGATCTAGCAGAGTTGATTTGTGATTGATTCAAGCTTTGTGGTAAGGCTTGAGGACATAGATTGAGTATATTTGTGCTAGATCAAAGGACTATGTTTAGTGTAGATTTGAGGATAGATTTATGCTAGATAGAGACAGAGTTTAAGCAGATTTGTGTTGATCGAAGGACTATGTTTAGTGTATATTTGAGATAAATCTGAGAGCAAGCTTTGGAGGTGACAGAGTATAGAGGATGATAGTCTCCATTGGATAGATATCCATTAGCTAGGGTAGTGAGGACATGTCTTCTGAGTGAGGATAGGAGTCTTAAGTTGGTAAAGATCCATAAGCCAGTGTAGTGGAGGTAGCAGTTCTTCTAGAAGACCACCAACCAGAGCAAAGGATATTGGTGTCTCTTATGGATAGATATCCATGAATTTGATTAGGGGATTGGTGTCTCCTTTGTATAGAGGTCCATAAATATTGTAATAGGGAAAGGATTCCCAAGAGATTGATTGAGAAAATTTTAGTGAAATATTTTCTTCATGGAGTAGCTCACAGTGGGTGAACCATGTTAAATTGGTGTCTCTATTGTGTGTGGTGATTTGTGCATTGCTTTGATTATTTTTGTTGATATTGATATCTATACATTGTATAATATTAATTGAAATAAAAGTAAAAAGTGGTCTTATATTGTTCACCCCCCCTCTCAGTATCAACTTGTGTTTTTCAAATAGATATCACACTAGGAAGGACCTTGAATATCAGTGATGAGCTCACAAGCATACAAGAGTCACAATTAATAGACATGCTTAAAGGATATCAATCGACATTCGCATGGAACTACGAGGATATGAAAGGGATACATCCAAATGTTTGTACCCATCATATTTTTATCCAAGAAGGATGTTATCTAGTAAGACAACCTCAAAGAAGATTGAATCCAACTATGAAAGATGTGGTTCAGGAAGAAATCATTAAACTCTTGAAGGCAGGATTTATATACCCAATTTTTGATAGTCAATGGGTGTCACCTCTTGTGATAGTCCCTAAAAATAATGGCAAATAGAGGATTTGCATGGACTATAGAGAATTAAACAAGGTAACAAAAAAATATTATTTTCCCTTGCCATTCATTGATCAAGTTCTTGATACATTGGCTGGAAAGAAATATTTCTGCTTTCTAGATGGGTTTAGTGGCTATAATCAAGTTTCCATAGCTAAGGAAGATCAGGAAAAGACAACCTTCACATGTCCAGTAGGTACCTATGCTTATAAAGTCTTACCTTTCGGGTTATGCAATACACCTACCACTTTTCAAAGAGTAGTTTTGGCTATCTTTGTTGATCTAATAAATGAGTGTGTAGAAGTCTATATGGATGACTTCACAGTCTACGGTAATACCTTTGAAGAAACCTTGTCAAGCTTACAAATTTTTTTGATTATATGTCAAGAGAAAAACCTCTCTTTGAGTCATGAAAAGTGTTTCATGATGATGAGATGAGGTATTATTCTAGGGCATTACATATCAGAAGAAGGTGTGAAAGTAGATCCTACAAAAATACAAGTTATTCAATCCCTTCAACCTCCAAAAACACAAACAGAGGTGAGAAGTTTCCTAGGACATGCAGGATACTACCGTAGGTTCATTAAAGACTTCAGAAAAATTGTTGCTCCCATGCTTAAGCTCTTAACTAAAGAAAGTGAATTCAATTGGACTGAAGCATGTCAAGAAGCCTTTGAAGTTATAAAAGATAAATTGATTACTGCTCCAATCCTAAGAGGACCAAATTGGAAATTACCATTCCATATACATTGTGATGCTTCGGGTTACGCAATAGGAGTAGTATTGCAACAAGTTGAGAACAAAATACCTTATGCTATCTATTATGTAAGTAAAAATTTGCATGGAGCCGAGCTTAATTACACTGTTACTAAAAAATAATTTCTAGTTGTGGTCCATACCATTAATAAATTTAAACATTACATAACAGGGTATGAAGTATTCATTCACATTGATCACTCTGCCATTAAATACTTAATGAACAAAGCAATAGTAGGAGGTAGAGTGGTTAGATGGCTTATTTTTCTACAAGAGTTCAATGTCACGATTATAGATAAGGTAGGAAAATATAACGTCATCGCAAATCACCTATCTCGTATGCAAATCTTTGATGATGATGAGTTGATTCCTGATAACTTCCCAGATGAACATTTGTTTGCTCTTTCTATTTTTACCCCTTGGTATGTTGATATTGTAAATTACTTAGTAACAGGAAAAATGCCTCAAAACTATACATTGCATGAGCATAGAAAATTGATACGTCAAAGTATTCCTTGCATGTGGATTCATGGAGTCTTGTTTAGAAGATGTCCTGACCAGGTAATTAGGAGATGTGTGCAAGAAGATGATGTATATGACATCATTCAGGAAGCACATGAAGAACCCTATGGAGGCCATTATGCCACCCAAAGAACAATCAGTAAAATACTTCAAATTGGTTATTTTTTGCCTACTATGAATAAATATGTCTATAAATTTGTTGAGAGATGTGATGCTTGTCAAAGAGCTAGTAAGCCTACCCCTTCGATGGAAATACCTTTGGTTCCACAAGTAGTACTTGAACCATTCGAGAAATGGGGAATTGACTTTGTTGGACCAATAGACCCTCCAAGTGAAGGTAATAAACACATACTTGTGTGTACAGATTATGTTACTAAGTGGGCTAAAGTTAAAGCTTTACCACGAGCGCAAGCTGAACTAGTCACTGATTTCCTTTATGAAAACATTATGCAACGCTTTGGAGCACCTAGAGAATTAGTTTCAGACCATGGAACCCAATTTATCTCCAAAGTGATTGAACATTTTGTTGATACTTATCAAATAAAGCATAATAAAACCTCACCATACCACCCTCAAGCCAATGGAAAAGTAGAAGTTACGAACAGAGAACTTGAAAATATCATCACAAAAATCGTAACTATTAATAGGGGTGATTAGGCTGAGAGATTAAAGGAAGTTGTATGGGCATACAATACAACTTGGAAAACCACCACAGGATTATCACCTTATGAAATGGTCTATGGAAAACAAGCTATCATGCCCATAGAATTTGAGATAGAAACTCTTCGCACAATGGTACAACTTGATATGAATTTGGATAAAGCACAAAAAGCTAGATTGGAAAAGTTAAACATTCTGGATGAAAGGAGACTAGAGGCATTACATAGGACTGAAATAACCCAACAACAATGAAATAAATGGCATGATAAACATATTGTACCATGCACATTCGAATCAGGAGATTGGGCTTTGTTGTTTGATTCTCGTTACCAAGACTTTCAAGGTAAACTGAGGACCAGATGGCTAGGACCCTATGAAATCAAAGAGATATTCGAAAATGGTACAGTCAAGCTTAAGCCTATAGATGATTCAACAAGAAAATTGCTAGTAAATGGCCATAGGCTTAAATTGTATAAGAAGCCATTATCTAAGGAGGAATTCATACACCATCTTAAGCAGCAAGCCGAATTGCAATCCATTTCTGAACTACAATCAACCACTATTGAATAAAAAATTTCTCTCTCATTAAAAAAAAAATAATTATGCTTCCTTTGTTTCATCATGAAGTTTCTATATCTACAGTATTTCTATCTTATTCTCATCAATTTTCAGTCCCAATGTTTCAAAAATAGCCCAAGAGGTATTTCTTTAAAAGAATTTATAGGAAAATGACTATTATATGTTGCATAATACTTTGTTTGCTAGATAAAATCTGGATGTTTTTCAATTACTCAAACAACATTAGTGTTTTGAGTAATTTTCATTGAAATTCAAGCAATATTTTGATGTTGCAAGTTATTCCTAGTCAATCAAACTTTTCTTGGACTATGCACATTTGAACATATAAAAATATTGTGGGATGTGGAGAGATTGACTCATGTGTTACTATTGCCATAAGTGAATAGTTTCCCTTGCTTATCCATCTATGCGCATGGTCTAGAGTACTACTGAATTGGCAAAAGGACAAGCTCACCCTTCATCCCTAAACAAAAAGAAGAAAAGGAAAATAATAGTAAGGATAGGATCAAATTCCCATCAGAACTTTGATAGAGTGGTTGGGAATCCAACTCCCCAAAATTCTTACTCCTTCAAAAAAAAAAATCCCTTGCTCCTCATCTAATCGAGCAAGTATCCCAAAAAGTATCTTCTTGCTTCTCATAAAAATATGCAAGAACCCCAAAAGCAATAAAAATCCCTTGCTCCCTCTCAAAATGAGCAAGTATCCCAAAGAAAAGTTAAATAAGGGTAAAAGAGCTTGAATCCCTAGAATTCTTAGTATCTTGAACACCATGGGGTACTCTCCATTAAAGTATCCTTACGCAGTAGCACTAAGTTTGGACAAGACCTATGGATGCTCATAGATAAGCTAGCTTGTTGGCATAAGTGATATTTGTTGTTACTCAATCCTCACTCACAATGGTAAATGAATACTCACTGCACACATAGTTGGTCCTTGAGAAAAGTTTGAAAACATTAGGATAACTTTAACACCATGATGATTTGTGAAATGAATAGATGAAATTGTTTAAATATCACTAGGATGTTTGAAGTCTTTGAGAAATAACTCTAGAGTATCCTAAGAAGGCAAAATTTAGAAGCAAATTCCTACAATTCATTTTCTTCTATCAAAATATGGCTTTCATCTCTCAAAATTTTGTATCTTTTTACAAAAGCCATCATAACATCTGAATATATATTCCATTTTTGAAAATACTTCAAGTCTTTGATAGATATCTATTTTTGTATACATTGATGACTGATATCAAGCCTTATAATCATTATCTTTCTCTCATTTGGTTACTCCTTAATGAAATTCAGGAAGCACAATCATAAAAATTATAATAAACCCCCATAAATAAAACTCATTATTATGTCATCCATCACTATAAATAAAACACCCTTCATCTTGTTTTGGCTATATAGCCAAAATTACAGTTTGGGGGGGATAATAGAGGTATATAAAGTTCACAATATAGTTTGGGGGGAAGAAATAGGTAAAGTATTGTTCCAAACTCTAGCAACTATAGTCCCGTAGATGTCTTCTATAGATGCCTTCCATAGGTATCTTCTATAGGTATATTTTTAGGTATCTTCCGTAGGTATCTTTCGTAGATGTCTTCTGTAGATATCTTCTGTAGATATTTTAGGTGTAAGGATATTTCGTAAATATTATCGTAATAATTTCTATAAATGATTTTATAGGTATCATCGAAATACATATAAGCATCATCTGTAGATGTCATCCATAAGCATATATCATGAAATATTCTAAGTGTCAAAATTTAAAATCAGGCCAGGCAAAGTGAGACACGTGGCAATTTAAGGAACGCTAGGACATGTAATAAGGGTGCGTCAACAAAGACTTTTAAAGGAAACTTGGTGGTAATGTTTTAAAGCAATTAAGAGGGACAAGACAAAAAAAAAAATTTAGCCCTCTTATGACTTGTACATTTAACCTAGCACCACATAAATGCCTCTTATGACATGTCCATATAAACGAGTGCCACATGCCAATTAAAATTCATAGTTCTTATTGAAAACGTAGTCGTCCTAAGGGTCAAAAGTAAGAATGATGTGTTTCATTGGGGCATGTGCATTAATGAGAACATGGACCAATCCGCTTGACCGCTTCAACAATAAGTCACCATGTAGGATGAAACATGGCATGAGAAGAATGATTAAAATATTGATTTTATTCTATCCAATGGGTGACTAAGAATTATGACATGTGGTAAATCAAACCCACCTCACCATGCAAGGTGGTGGGTAGGGTTGGCACCAAGCGAAACCAACCACCCAAAGACCATACCAATAAAGGACAGGTGGATTCCCTCCACCAATCGAAAGAGACGATGTGGATAATCAATGCCAACCCTTGATTAACATTTAAATGAAGGGTCACGATGCAAGGGAAAATGTGATGAGTCTAGAAGTATCACGGGAAGGACATGATCATCGATGCATGGCCTTCATTGGTGAATAATGTAGCAACACTTGGATCTAAGCCGTAGGTCATCGATTAAAGCCAAATCGATGGACGATGAGTTCAAGATGATTTTAGGGCAAATTAGGGCAAATGGTCTCCATCGTCGATAGGAATTAAACTAGTCTCCATCATTGGATAGAATTAATTGATAATATATGACCTCTGCATGTAGCCATGCAGAGTAAAATTAACCTAAATCACCTCCTTCGACATCGACGACCCTTTATAACTCAATTTTGAGTGAAATTTCTTGGTTTTTCTGACGAGATTGCTAAATTTTTTCAATTAGATGGTGGCGAGCTTTAGAACTTCGCATAATTGCATGGGAAGAAGGATAATTTTTTGGCGACGTAGGAAGGGTGGCAAAGTAAATAAAAAATTATAGGTAAAGGATTTTTTTTACTGTTATGGATGTCGAAAATCATTTCTTATTTCTCTATTGCACATGGATTAAGCGATATTAAAATTGTATAAGGTGTGCAAAGGATTAGGGGGAATTAAAAATGGTTTCATTGATAATTTTTTGTGTTTATAATGGGTTTAAAAATATTTTTTTACTTCAATATTGTTCTACATTTTTGAGAAAAATAAACTACTCTGTAGAATTATAAAGCAATTTCTTTCGTTATTTGAAATATTTGTAGGGTTCCCGGTTTATAAAACATTGGGGTTTCTAAGAAATCTTCTGCCTATCCCTTTCTACTTTAAAGAAAATAAAAAAACCTAGACTCCACTATGCCTCGCTCTATGTTTCAAAAGCATAGTGAACCATCCTCGATCGAAACCCAGAACCCTAGTGACGTTGTAACCGAGTTATTCCAAAATGCCAGATGGTGGGAGGCTCTTACCAAGTTTAGAGGGCATGACCAAGGAGTGGCTAAACATTTTATCCTAAACTGTGACCTTGATAGGATGACCACTCAAGTTGGAGGTATTCAATTTAATCTTAACCCTAGTTTAATCTCGGAGGTACTGAATCTACCGAAAGTAGGGTTACCATACTACAAAAATCCCTCCAAAAGTGTTACTGAGTTGGTAGCCAAATTTGGTGAAAAATGTACTATTATCAGGGATAAGGAGGGATGGATAAAAGGGGTGTCTACTTCTTCACTTCCCCTCTTATGGCAGGAGGCAGCCATCCTAATTATTAAATTCTTTACCCTAGAAGGATGAATGTCCACCTATGCAGCTTACCATCTTCGTATGTTAATGAATCTAAAGTTTCCCAAAAATAGTGAATGTGTTATCAATTTACCTTACTTCTTGTTTCAATCATTGAAATCTACAGTTTTACGGGTTAAGCCTAAAAACCCCCAAGAAAAACCCAAATTACACCTACTTGCACATCATGGCTTGATTAAGTTAATAGTCTTAAAGAAAGCTCATGAAGTTAAAATTGCGTGGAATCGGATAGTGGATGAATCTAACCTGTCGAAGTACTCTGAATCCATTGAGAATGAATTTGAAGAAGATAATTCGACTGAAGAAGAACATGAGTCCGATAGTCAGGAGGAAGAACCTGATAGTCCAAAATATAAATGCCAACCTGCTAAAAATATTAAACCAAACCAATCAAAATTTAGGCATCAAAAAAATACTATCGAAACTCATAAGAAAAAGGATACATCAGGGCATGAATTTGATTTACCTAAACCTGAGTCGACTACCAAAATCTTATCCCACCTTCGGGCACAAAATACTATCTTACAGATCAAAATTGATAAATTGTGAGAGGATTTCATAGAGCATTCTAAACTGATTCAGTGAGCCCTTACCCTTTAGATAGACATGATCAAACAACTTTCAGTGGATAGGGTGATGAAACCCATTGATTCTATCAACCGACCACCACCTGTCGATGCTTCTCCAAACAAAAGTTCCACACCCGATAAAAAGTAGAAAAAGTCAGTGAACTTCAGCAAAGCAGCCCATACACCTAAACCCATTGACTTTTCTAAACTCCTTGATGAAGAAAGTCCCCACCAGCTCATCAGCCTGACGCAGCAAAATCAACCTAAGAAATCGGTTTCTCCCATCAAGATAGGAACCACACTAGGGAATCTTGTCTTGAATGTCGGGATGCCCCTAGAAATCAATGCAGTGATAGATAATATTGTTGCTTCGGTTGAGGAACTTTCACCTTCTCAGACGTAGGATGCAGAGCAAAAGGAAGATTCACATGAAGTTGAGCATATCAAAACTATTATGGTTGAGACACCAGTGGGTGAACAGAAGGCCAAGGAGCAGGTACAAAAAGTGAAAAGGGAACACAAGTTACCGCAACCGAGACCACCATCTTCACGGATCTCTACCCAACGAACACAAGTCGGATGAACTGCAAAGCAAAAACTATTAAATTATTTTATTCAGACTTTTATATTGATATATTATTATTATTATCTATAGAATGTTTATTGTTTTATCTATAATTATTTTAGTGGTATACATAAATATTTTTGAATAATGTTGATGTTATTGTATATAGTTTTTCATGTCTAAATATGTACGTATAAATAAAGTTTGATGTTTTTGCAGAAAAACAATTTGGAAAATGTCTTTTTTGTTTAGAATTGTTCTGATAACATACTCTTGCAGAAACTATCCTCTAAAAACAAATTGTGCACAGTACATTATTTCTCTATAAAAAAAATGATTTCTATTGATGAAGAATTCCAGAGTCATTATTTTTTGATAAGTTATGTACAATTGTATTGATATCAGGAATATTTTATCTACAATTGCATATGTTCGATTGAAACTGTGTAACATGTTGGCTTATGTTTTACGTATTTCTGAAAATGTTCATTTCTCAGTATCAAAAATTCTTTTCTGGAAACAATGTCTGATATTTGTTTGTTTACTCCTGGAAAATTTTACACAGACTCATAATGTCTTGTTTCATGGATTATAAATGGTTTATTGAAAGACAATGTGAATTCTGATTAATTTTAATCTTTCAGTTGCAAGAATCTGGATGATGACATTTGATATGTGTGTAAAATATGTCATATTTTGTTTATCTCATCTCTCCATATGCATGAGGACATGCATAGATTTTAGTTTGGGGGAAAATGATGAGAGGATATTTGGCATGTATTTCTATAATAGAATGTTTCATTCTTATGTTTAATTAATGATTATAATGTGTTTTATGTAAGTTATTGTTGTATATTTCTGTAATTTGTCAATAAAAGGATAAATGCAGATAATCTGATAAATGTGTTTGTTTTATGTAAAATACATCCGAGTTATGAGTAATTATGCAGGCAAGGTGTTGAAGAATGTTCCACAAATGAATGATGCAGCTAGCGCAAGCCTTGGGATACACCTTGGATGCAAAGAGATGGACGTAAGAACAAAGGATGTAGGAAGTCTAAGGCATGGTGATAGAGTAGCAAATTGTTGTTACAGAAGATGGTAGCTGAAGCATGTTACGAAAGATAGTTACCAAAGTATGTTACAGAAGGTAGCTACTAAAATATGTTACCAAAGGATTTTTACCAATAGTTATCGAAGGATTTTTACCAGTAGTTACCGAAGGATGATTAAGTTTGTTAATTGATGTTGCATGCCACATCGTGTTCACATAGTAGCCAAGTATTTCCAATCAACATAATATTTGATTTATCACGTATTCTTCACATGGGATATTGTGATTAATAAAGTTGTTATTACTTTATTCAATAAAGTTGTGTAATCCAACTATTGTTAGGTTTATTAGATTTAGACGCAAGATTGTTGAACCTTTTCCTAGAATAAAGGACATTTGGTTATATTGTATATCTTGCAAAATGTCAAAGTTAGTGTTTCTTTGTTAAGTTAGCTTACGTATTGCCACTTGGACCATTCAGGAGGTTTACCAAGTCCAAGCAGGAATAGGAATTGTATTAATTTAGATTATTTTGGTTAGTACATAGTTGTCGCATCATAAGTCCACAAAACTCCACATGGCAAAATACGTGGAAGAGTTTATTCAGAATTGTACAAGTCATCATATATATTACATAGGAAGACCTTTGAAGAGGTCTAATGTTGAAATGTCCAAATGCTGAAATATTGAATTGTCTTGTCGAGATTTTCTGAAAGAACCACGTAAGCATGTACATTTGAATCACCAACAATAAAAGCAACACTTTATTCTTTGCATATGGTAATTGTGTCATTTGTATTTACTGTTTAATTTCATTTATGTAAGTGTAATTGTATTTCCCTGCATTCATAGAATAAAATCATGTTAGGAATAGTTATGCATTTTAGTCACTGAGATAAAGTAAACTAGGGGAGAAAGACTTACACTGTCTTCTAGGAGGCAGGGCCCACTCCTACAACCAGTCCCTAAGCTCTCACCCCTACAATAGGTTAGAAATAGTTAATTAACCTTAGAATATAAAATAAAGTAAGTTGCATTTTCATAAAATATAAATTCAGAATAGATAAATAAAACTAACTACATGAGGATCCTCAACAATAGTTAGACTCACCAATAGATCAATTCATTAGTAAGTAATTACTATCAGTTAAACTCATCAATAGCCAATTATAGTTAGAAATTGCATTCTATTTTCATTCCTACACAATCTAACTCCTGTTTGCAAACACCTAAAACTAAAAGAAATCTAAACTAAGCTTAGCATTGATCCCTATGGTATGATCTATACTAGATTGCTATTCTTTAAATCTAACCTTGATTACCCTCGGATTGAAAAATTTAAATGTAAGCTATTAAAGTCGATCAGGTCTCATGTACTCCATATTTCACCCATTCTTCACTTGAGAGGGTATGCCAAAATAAAAATTTTCAAAATTCTTTCATTCCATGTGTCAATATAACCTGAGTCCATTGCTTCATCCAATAATGATAGGTGTCTCTTATTTTTTACTGCATTGTGCTTGGTGCAATGCAGTACAAAAAGGGGCATCTATAGACACCAAAACCTATGCATTTGCAAAATCCCATCCATCCTGTAATACTGCATAATAAAATCATATACCTAAGTCTAAACTTAGGTGTATAATTCCTCCACATTATCCTATTTTCCAAATTTTATAAAAATTAGAAAATCCCTCCTAGGATACCTTGTCTCCCCATGGGACATGTATCCTAACCACCACTATGCCTCCCTTTTCCACATCTCACACCTCACTCCACTTGCACCTACCCACTTGCCACATCTCCCTAGTTAAGTGAGACACTTTTAGTGACTCACTCTATCTATCCCTAACACTTGGTTGCCCTAGCTTACCACTTGGAAATCCTGGATTTCCATCTCCCTTTCCCTCTAAAACCCCCAAATGATAGTAAAATAAGCATCACCCCATTAATCAAGGTACACTAGAAAATCATACCATCACGTTGCAAGAATTGCTACAAGAGGGAAACCACTTCCATGGAGATCAATTTCTTGAGGTCCCATATCAAACCCTAGTGTTTCTACAACTTAGTATCAAATGTCAATGGGTGTTTACACAAACACAAATGCATATCCATGTTTGCAAATTCTAGCTTGCATTTAGCCAGCCCCAAATACGCACCTGCATTTACTTAGGAGTAATTTTTAACCATCAATAGATCGATCGAAGATAAAATCAATAAGGCATTTTTGATATTTCTTTTATTCTCTATTTTTTGCATATTTTTAACATTCTCCAAATATTGAAGAGTAAAGTTTGTGTAGCTTATTTCACATGTATCAAGTAGGTGCTACTAACCCCTTTTTGGTGTTTAAATCATACAGGTTATAGGAAATAGGTTGTTGAAGAGTTGTTGAAATTGGAGTGGCCCACCATAGGATACACAAGCCCACTCAAAAAATGATGATTGTAGTAGGAGATTCAAGAAACCCAAAGTTCATTTAATTTTCAAAAGGAACCATTCCCCTTTTGCCCATTTTAATATGAAATAAACTTATTTTGTTGTAACCCCTACCAAAGCTTGGGGTAAACATTGTAAAAAGTGGAGATCAAAGCACCTAAATGTAATACAAAGTTTACATTATTCATTGCAATTTATTTGTTTCATTGTTTTATTTTTTGGGTGTATCTCTTTTAGCTTACAACTACCATAGGTGGTCATATTCTCATTTTTCATGCATGGGTGTAATGACCCTCCTTGATATAAATTAATCTTGATATTGATGTGTGTATATCTAATGTATGTTCTTATTTTTATGATAAAAACATGTGTTGGTATTGCATTTTATGGTTTGATATATGGAGAATATGGTACTACTGTTCAGTATTAGGTACTCTCACTAATGGATTGATATGAGACAACCACCAAAGTCGAGAGAAAATGGTAAATAATGGTGATAATATTCTCATAAATAGCTCTAGGGTAAAAGAGTACCCTCATGTAGATGGATTGCATAATTATGTGCTTGGATAAATTACACCATCAGATAGGAGATTGTTTGGGCAAAGGAGCCATCCTTAGTAGTTAAGTGATAACATGGTAGTCATCATAAATTTTGTTACTTAAGGATAAAATGGTATAATAGACTTGTTTGATAAGCATTTATGGTTTATATGTTTATGTTTGATGCATAGAATATTTTTAGTAAATGATTTTCAAAAGGATATCAATAATTATAGAGGGTATAATTAATATCACTTTTAATATCAATGTTAATGGTTAATGTTAATATTAGATATTAATTAAATTAATTAGGCAATTAATTAATTTAATTCTTAATGTTATATTTAATTTTAACATGAAGAGATTTATTGATTTAATTACTTAAGCTATGCAAAATAATTTCTTTCTTATATATATATATATATATATATACATATTATACATAGGAGGATGCATTTGGTTAAAAATAAAGTGTAGACACCAAATCCTATCCATTTGCCTTCCATTTTAGCCTTCTTGCCATTTCCACCACAAAATATTAGCCAATTTATCCACTATTCCTATTTCATGTCATTTTCGATCATTATTCGCATTTATTTATATATATTTAAATATAATATTTTATATTATATTTTAATATATATTTAATAAATATGTATTTATTTTAGTGAATTAATCCCAGCTATACATTCTCATTTAATCCTGACCACCCATTTACATCAATCCATGTCACACCCTAGATTTATTATCTACCCTTGGATGTGCTTTAATCTCAGCTACATGATTAGTGTCATTGAAACCCTAGCATGCCCTAGGTTAGATTATAAATAAGAGCTATTTTGATGGCTCAACCCCTAGATTTTTTTATTTCTTAAAGTTGTCCTAAGTTCCTAAGTTCTCGATTGCCCTAAGTTTGTGAGTTCCTTGAGTGCTTAAAACCCTTAAGTTCCCTAGGTCACCTTGCATCACCTCTGCCATAATTCTTGCTCATTGTAACCCCCCATCGTCATCACTATCCTTTAGTCCTCATCGGATCTACTTCTACAAAATCCTTTCCCTCAACACCAGGCACCCATAGGCATTTTTTGTAGCATCTAGGAACCTACGAGTGTTTTACAATCATATTATTAAAGACCCCCTAACCTCTAGGTGATGCTAGGGCATCATTGTATGAGTCACCTACATCAGACATCACACATCAAAACATAGTACATAAGTAAGAAAAACCTACTATTTGTTATTTTATAAATGTGGTTTCTATTTCTATTAAATATACTTACAATATCTAGTTAGGGTTTTATTTGAAGAACACAAGCTTATACTGGAGGGGGGGTGAACAGTATAAGACCACTTTTTACTTTTCTTTCCAAATCAATATTATGCAATGTATAGATAGCAATATCAATAGAAGTAATCAAAGCAATGCATAAATCACCACACATAATAGAGACACCACAATTTATGTGGTTCACCCAATGTGGGCTACTCCACGGAGAAAATATTTCACTAAAATTTTCTCAATCAATATCTTGGGAATCCTTTCCCTATTACAATGTTTATGGACCTCTATCCAAAGGAGACACCAATCCCCTAAATCAAGTTCATGGATCTCTATCCATAGGAGAACTCCTTCTCCTTTTCTCTGGTTGGTGATCCTCTAGAAGACTAATGCCTCCACTACACTGGCTTGTGGATCTCTCTCCACTGAAGACTCTTGTCCCCACTCAGAAGACCTATCCTCATTGCCTTGGCTAATGGATCTCTATCCACTAGAGACTATTGTCCTCTCTGCTCTGTCACCTCCAAAGATCTATCTCAAATCTACACTAAACACAATCCTTCTATCTAGTACAACTCTGCTCAATCTCTATCTCTGGTCTGGCACAAACCTGTCCTCAAATCTGCACCAAACTCTGCTCTCAAATATGCACTAAACACAGTCCTTCGATCTAGCACAAATCTGTCCACAAGTCCTTTCTAGAACTTGCTCAAATCTACTCTAAAAGTCCTCTCTAGAACTTGCTCAAATATTCTCTACAAGTCCTCTCTAGAACTTGCTCAATTCTGCTCTATAAGTCCTCTCTAGAACTTGTCCAAATCTGCTCAATAAGTCCTCTCAAGAACTTATCCAAATCTGTATTGTAAGCTTCCACAAAATCTCACACAAAAATAGTCCACAAGTCTCCTCAAAGACTTACCTCAAATATGCTCAACAAGTCCACACAGAACTTGTCCAATCTCATAGAAACATAAGGAGAATTGTTAGAGACTCAATATGTTCTATACTAATCACAATGCTCAATTACTTTCAATCACTCTCTTAGAAACATAAGGAGAATTGTTAGAGACTCAATATGCTTCAAATTCAACTCAATGCTCAATCACTTTCTCAACTCAATTTAGAATATAGAATAGTTTGTTTTATGGAACTTGAAACAATCACTTCACACATCCACTTGACTAGGCTCAACCAACTCTACTCAACCAATCACTCAATGAAATAATCCTTGCTCACAAACCCTAGTCCAAGCATATAAACATCAACTCAAAATATTTCCAATAATGCTCAACCACATATCCTACATAACAATGATACTCATGTTCTTTTCAAACCCTAGTTCAAGTTATTTTCTCAACAACTCACTTCAACAACAATGCTTATAAAATAATCCTCACATAGCAATGATACTCAAACCCTAGTTCAAGTTTTTCTCTCAACCAATGGCTTCAACAACAATGCTTATAAAACAAGGTTCACATAACAACTCTTTAACCCAGAAAACCTTGAAGCATTAACTCAAACACACTCAATAAGGAAGCCCTAATCAAATCCTTTTCACTCCAAACTTATTTTCAGAAAATCAATCAATCAACTCAATTATGGAAGAATGTACTCATACATTTTTCTTGATGATTAAGGGATCTCATAAATCTACCACAACCACAACCACTTCTATGCCAAACTCAAAGAGGTTAGAAGATAAATATTTCTCACAATATAATGCAAAAGCTCAATTACACCTTATCACTCCATCTATAAAAACAACCATCAACATACATAAAAATATTTTCCAATAACACCTTATAATCTCCCAATTAAAATAAATTTAACATCCACCAAAATTTAACTCAAAAACCTCTTTAATTAAATTTTAATAGCAAGAAGAAATTTGGCATAAATCAAATCCACTTTCCTTATAACTCCAATAACATAAATCAATTACCAAACATGCAACTTTTTATTCTACCCTTATAACTCCCTTTTTACCTTAGGAAAAAAATTAGGCAAATAAAAATTTATTTAACAAAAATAATACCTTTGCCACTTATGAGATTCGAACCCCCAATATCTGCCTCCTCGTGCACCCTAGCCGCTAGCTAGACCACCACGTGCACTAGACGCATGCTTGGAATATTAAGAGCACCTTGTGCTCTTTCTTCTAATCTTGGTGCTCACACGAGTGTGTGCCAAAATATTTTCCTCCATAGTGCTCAAGACAAACACGCCAACTACCTCCATGTGAATCGATCATGGTCACTTCCACTCCCAATGCTCTCACAAAACATGCACTGCCAATGGACCACCACGTCCAATGGGAGTGAGGCCTTAAGCCCTCCCTTTTCATCTTTTCCCTGGCGCTAAAAGACAACACGAATTTGTCTTCTTCCTCAACGATTGCACGAATTATTCTTTCTCTTGGTCGCATGAAATTTAATCAAAGAAGGGTAAGTTTTAATGTCCTTTGGCATGGTATTTATACATGATTTCCACCTTTTTCCATAGATGTCGGTGCTCCACTAAATTGATGACGTTGGCACTTCTTTAAAACCTTTATAATTTATAAATTATTTAAATTCTAAAAGAATTTAAATTTTATAAATTATTTTTATAAACCTTTGACTTTAATAAAAATTAAAGCCTTCTTGAGATAAACTTTAAACCTTTCTTTGAACTCCACTGATTTGATGTAAATTATTCTGCCACCATGGTTTTAATAAAAACCTTAATTCTGCCATCACAATGTATAAAGATCCTTATAAAACAATATTTTGACAACTTTTCATCTTGACATCAATGACAACTAAATGAGCTCAAAATGTCCAACAATCTCCCCCTTTGTCATTGATGGCAACCCAAATTATTTTTACCGAAAACTTGACCTTTCCTTTGTTCTGCTCCCCCTGGGACAATGCTCCCCCTGGCTCAATGCTCTCTCAAATACCAAATATCTCTCCCCTTACTCAAATCTCTCCCCCTTTGACATCAATGGCAAAGGGTCACCTTTGGGGCTCGGGGCTAAGAATGAGCCTCTTAGCTTAGCCCCTCCCCCACCTCCTCTTGAGGTGGTTAATTCTAGGGTGGGAGTATTTCTACTCCCAGAAAGCACTATTCTTTACCTTTATCCTCTCTTATTCTTATCTGATCCTTCTGATTCCTCTGACTATTTTTTTCCATATCCATGTTCCTGTCCATGTCTACATTCTTGTTCATGTTCCTATTCTTGTTCCTATTCCTATTCATATCCATATTCATATTCCTCTTCCTGTTCATATCCATGTTCATGTTCCTGTTCCTATTCTTGCTTGATTCTGGAATATCTACTCTACACCACTTTTTTGTGTGACCATCATTATTGCACTTATAACACTTAATGTTATTATTCCTTGGAGGTGCAAATGTCTTAGGATTTCTCCTAGTGAAGCCATATCCTCTTCTATCATGAACCCTACAATTCATTGCCTTGTGACCAAACTGATTACATGAGTAGCAATACCCATGGAAAAGTTATTTGTTTCCATATTCTTGTCTTTCTTGTGTCCTGCACTATGAAGCCATGTGCCCAAAATTGTGATATGAAAAGCATATTCCATTGAAGCCTCCTTGTCTTGACCTCATTGGTCTCCTAGTCTCTCTTGACCTATTCTTATTGTTGTTCCATCTGTATCTTCTTTGTGCATTTTTCCTGTCCTTGTTGAACTCTCTATTGTCCAACTCATCCTCAGATGTCTCACTCTCTTTTACACTATCTTCTTCTGAAGTATCTTCATCTAAAGTTTCTTCTCCTCCAAAACTTGAGGTTGACTTTCCTTCCCATTTATTTTGAACCTTTTCAAATCCAAGACCTGTTTTTCTTGATGTAGGCTTTTGTATCTTGATGAACTTATCCAAGTTATTTGAGCTATTTTTGAACCCTTTTAGCTTGAATTTGGAGTCTTCTAAATCTTCTCTCAGTAGTGCCACTTCTTGTGCTAACTTTTCACATTCTAAGATCTTTGCTTCTAAATTATCTTTGAACCTTTTTGCCTTAGCCTTTGAATTTTCTAAATCCTCTATAAGAAATATTCTCTCTTCATCACATTCCTAAAAAATAATTTCAAGTTTAGAGTGTTGCTTTCTTACCTTCTTTACCATGTCAAGGGCATAAATAAGTTCTCCCTTGAGATCATATCCATCCTTTTTCGAATATTCCTCTATTTTTTTACCTTTGTCCACATCTTTATTTTCTATTGGCTTGTCTTCTATAGGATCACCTACTTCTTATTCTAATGCCATTAGAAGGTTTTCATCTGGTCCTTCAAGTGCATCCTCATATTCATCATCACTGAAACTATAACCATCCCTTGTACAATTATCTTCAAGATGTCCAAATTTACCACATCTAAAACACTTGAGAATTACTAGAGTCCTTTTCTTAACTTGTTCTTTTTCTTCAATCATAAATAGGACTTCATCTCTATCATTATCTAAAAAACTAGCATCACTATCACTTGAGTACTTACTTTCTTTATCCACATAGTAGCTTCTCTTTTGTCTTTGAAAGAACTTCTTTCCTTGTCTTCTTTGTCCATCCTTGCTCTTCTTTTGGTGCCTGTATCTTTCTAATTCCCTATTCTTGTGATCCTATTTTTCTTCATCATTGTTATTCTTAGCTTCTTGATAGTCAGTTGCATAATGACCATACTTTCCATAATTGAAACATTTAATAGATCTTGTATCTCTAGATCTTCTTGAATCCTTATTCCTTCTTCCATAATTTTCTTCTTCATCACTGGATGACTCATTGCTTGATTCTGACTTCTTACCCTTTGTCTTCTTGATTGCTTTGAATTTTACTTCTTTCTGAGGATTTGGTTCCTCCTTTGTTCTTATCTCATGTGTTGTAAGAATACCAAGCAACATATCTCTTGTCAAAGTATCACCATCCATTGACACTTCTATAGCAGAAACCTTTTCACTGAATTTTTTTGGAAGAGTTCTTAAAAATTTATCACAAACATCTGATTCATCAATCTTCATTCCAAGTCCTTGCATAGCATTAACAACCTCATCAATTCAAAGTAGATAAGTACTAATGTTTTTCTCATCCTTCATTCTTAACTCTTCAAATTGTCCTTTGATATTTCACATATTTTCTTTCTTGACACATTTATCTCCTTCATATATATTTTGCAATTTATCCCACATTTCTTTTGTAGTTTGACAATGCATAACTTTCATAGACTCTGTTCTATGCAAACCTCTCAAAAGTGCATTCATTGCTTTTGAATTGTAATGTTGTAGGAGCTTACCTTCCTTATCTATAGGAGGATTAATTAAGGGATCATATCCAAATTCAACTACTTCCCAAATTTCATTGCCAAGTGCCATCAGGTAGATCTTCATTCTCATACTCCAATATATAGTCACTTCCATCAAATACTGGTGTTGAATTATCTGAGGACACATTCTTAAAATCCATTGTGTTCTTGTTAGATTTTCCTTCAAGATGTTAAACTCTTCTAAAGGAACCCACTCTGATACCAATTGAAGAACACAAGATTATACTGAGAGGGGGGTGAACAATATAAGACCACTTTTTAATTTTCTTTCCAAATCAATATTATGCAATGTATAGATAGCAATATCAACAACAGTGATAAAACCAATGCATAAATCACCACACATAATAGAGACACCACAATTTACGTGGTTCACCCAATGTGGGCTACTCCACGGAGAAAATCTTTCACTAAAATTTTCTCAATCAATCTCTTGGGAATCCTTTCCCTATTACAATGTTTATGGACCTTTGTCCAAAGGAGACACCAATCCCCTAAATCAATTTTGTGGATCTCTATCCATAGGAGAAATCCTCCTCTACTCTGGTTGGTGATCCTCTAGAAGACTACTACCTCCACTACACTGGCTTGTGGATCTCTCTCCACTGAAGACTCTTGTCCCCACTCAGAAGACCTGTCCTCACTACCCTGGCTAATGGATCTCTATCCACTAGAGACTATTGTCCTCTCTACTCTGTCACCTCCAAAGATCTATCTCAAATCTACACTAAACACAGTCCTTTGGTCTAGTACAACTCTACTCAATATCTTTATCTGGTCTAGCACAAACCTATCCTCAAATAACTTGTCTAATTTCATAGAAACATAAGGAGAATTTTTAGAGACTCAATATGTTATATACTACTCACAATGCTCAATTAATTTCAATGACTCTCTTAGAAACATAAGGATAATTGTTAGAGACTCAATATGCTTCAATTTCAACTCAATGCTCAATCAATTTCTCAACTCAATTTAGAATATAGAATAATTTGTTTTATGGAACTTGAACAATCACTTCACACATCCACTTGACTAGGCTCAACCAACTCTACTCAACCAATCACTCAATGAAATAATCCTTGCTCACAAACCCTAGTACAAGCATATAAACATCAACTCAAAATATTTCCAACAATGCTCAACCACAAATCTCACATAACAATGATACTCATGTTCTTTTCAAACCCTAGTTCAAGTTATTTTCTCAACAACTCACTTCAACAACAATGCTTATAAAACAATCCTCACATAGCAATGATACTCAAACCCTAGTTCAAGTTTTTCTCTCAACCAATGGCTTCAACAACAATGCTTATAAAATAAGGTTCACATAACAACTCTTTAACCCAGAAAACCTTGAAGAATTAACTCAAACACACTCAATAAGGAAGCCCTAATCAAATCCTTTTCACTCCAAACTTATTTTCAGAAAATCAATCAATCAACTCAATTATGGAAGAATGTACTCATACATTTTTCTTGATGATTAAGGGATCTCATAAATCTACCACAACCACAACCACTTCTATGCCAAACTCAAAGAGGTTAGAAGATAAATATTTCTCACAATAGAATGCAAAATCTCAATTAACCTTTCCCCCCTTAAAAAAACCATCAACATACATAAAAATATTTCAATAACACCTTATAATCTCCCAATTAAAATAAATTTAACATCCACCAAAATTTAACTCAAAAACCTCTTTAATTAAATTTTAATAGCAAGAAGAACTTTGGCATAAATCAAATCCACTTTCCTTATAACTCCAATAACATAAATCAATTACCAAACATGCAAATTTTTATTCTACCCTTATAACTCCCTTTTTACCTTAGGAAAAACTTTAGGCAAATAAAAATTTATTTAACAAAAATAATACCTTTGCCACTTATGAGATTTGAACCCCCAATATCTACCTCCTTGTGCACCCTAGCTGCAAGCTAGACCACCACGTGCACTAGACGCATGCTTGGAATATTAAGAGCACCTTGTGCTCTTTATTCTAAGCCTGACACTCACACGAGTGTGTGCCAAAACATTTTCCTCCGCAACACTCAAGACAAACACACCAACTACCTCCACATAAATCGATCATGGTCACTTCCACTCCCAATGCTCTCACAAAACGTGTGCTACCAATGGACCACCGCATCCAATGGGAGTGAGGCCTTAAGCCCTCCCTTTTTGTATTTTCCCTGGCACTAAAAGACAACACGAATTTGTCTTCTTCCTCAATGATTGCACAAATTATTCTTTCTCTTGGTCGCATGAAATTTAATCGAAGAAGGGTAAGTTTTAATGTCCTTTGGCATGGTATTTATACACGATTTCCACATTTTGCCATAGACGTCGGTGCTCCACTAAATTGATGACGTCGGCGCTTCTTTAAAACCTTTATAATTTATAAATTATTTAAATTCTAAAAGAATTTAAATTTTATAAATTATTTTTATAAACCTTTGACTTTAATAAAAATTAAAGCCTTCTTGAGATAAAATTTAAACCTTTCTTTGAACTCCACTGATTTGATGTAAATTATTCTACCACCATGGTTTTAATAAAAACCTTAATTCTTCCATCACAATGTATAAATATCCTTATAAAACAATATTTTGACAACTTTTCATCTTGACATCAATGACAACTAAATGAGCTCAAAATGTCCAACATTATTATTCCATATAGAGGGCCTCACACTGTGTAGCCCTTGCATATGCTACTAACTATTTTTTGTGTCATTGTGTGCAAATATGAAGGTGCTACATCAAAATATGGAGTGGCCCAGCCTTGGATACCAAAAAGCCCTCTCAACCTTGTTGGGATCAAGACGCACTTGAAGACACCATGACTTTGCTTCTTAGGGTTTTGGAGAACCCTAAATTGTTGTAATATTGTATCAAAAGGATTCAAGGATCCAAGCTTGTAAAAAATGGAGTTTCTAGGCTCCTCTCATCAATGAAAATTATTCAATTGTGCAATCTTGTGTTACCTTGCATCTTATTTTATTTAAAGCATTGTCTATGTGTTACATTTTGCATCTTTCAAATGGCGATCATGGTGGGACCCTCTAAGGGTTTCTATTTATGATATATTTTACTAATTTATTTTCTATTTTCTATCATCTTGCAGGTTTTTTAGAAGCATAGATTTCATAGTTTTCATTGGATCTAGGGTTTCTTATGTCTACAAAAGCTTGCATAAGGTGCACAAAGTGCCCAACAACGTCTGAGGGTAACCTAGAAATTCCTAGAGGTGTTCCAAGCCATCCATAAAAAACCACAGGCATCTCAAAAATGTTTATAAGTGCCCAAAGGCATTTACAGAGAGTTAGGAACAAAAATGTAGGCTTTCTAGTAAGTCAACTATTTAAAAACCCTAGTTTTTTATTTTACGTATTCTGGATATCTTCTGTACTTTTCAGATTTTAAATAATTAAATGAATCATCATTAAAAAATATGGAAATGAACACATATTATTTTGTATTTTTAGATCTGCATTCATTCACATATTCAGATTAGGGTTTTTGTTTCTTGGGTGAAAACTACTGCATTTTATTTGCATTTGAACTGAAACTTCCATAATATAGTGTTGCATATTAGGGTTAAAGAAATTATCTTTTGTCTATCTAAGTTGGAACAATATTAGATTGCCAAAAGTATCCCTTCCAGTTGGGTGATTCTAGAAAAAGGGGTGGACGAACCCTCTGATTGTTATTCAGACAAGGGGTCTTAAGCAGTGTACTTCACTCTCTTTGAAGAAATTGGTAGTATTTTATTTTCTTTTGATTTAGGTTTATGAAATTAATTATTTTTAGCATTGTTTGTATATAATATAAAACATAAACCTTAAAAATAATTCACACATCATGATTCATGCAAAACAGTATTGGTTCGATTTCATCACCAACCATTTCTTGAGATTTGGTGATGGTGGAATTCATTTCCATCCACCAATATCTACCCTTAGACACCCTAGGAATACCCCCAAGAAATATTATTGTATTTCATCACCAACAAGAATATCATTGCCTCATCCTCACCATAGTTTTTCACATTTATTTCATTAAAAAATATTAGAAAATCAAAACACACAAAACTGGCACATAAAATGAATATACATTAAAAGGAGATAATTAATGAATGAGGTAAGCCATATTGGTTGAGACTTAGCATTGTTTGTTTTTTCCTTAAGCATTCTAGTTTTTGTGTTCCATTTGGTGTTTTAATTTTGAATATTGATTTATTTTGATTATGGTATTAACTAGAAATCAAAAGAAAGAAATAATTCAAGAAAAATTAATGGAACCTTCATCCACCTTCCCAACCACTTCAGTGGTAGATACCTTGAATGTGATACAGATAAATTTATCTGTAGGTCCCTCACATTCCTTATCATACACAACCTTCCACATGGCCATGCCCCAAGAGGATTCATCCTCTCCTACTATCCGCAACCATATCACCCATATAGACATGGCAAGAGTAAAATATTTCATGAAGTCTTCTAATTATGTATTAGAGTCTATACCTAACTCACCTAGACAAGATTATGCTCTACAATAAGAGCCTACCTATTCCCAACCTCCATCCAAATTTACCCAGGTGCATACTAACCCTATTTTTGAGGCATCAGTTGCACCTTCATCCCATACATCTATCTATCAACCCACAAGTGCTCCTAGCACTTCATATACCTCCACCTACACCAACCCCTTGTATGAAGCACAAGTCAATGCTACTTCACAAGTCCCAGCCTCACAAGTTTCCATACCTAGTGTAACTTGTATCCCAACCACATCTTCTATACCATCTACCTCCATACCCCTAGCCTCTGATAGAGATATTAGTGAAGTATGATAAAACCTAAACAAATTTCTTAAACAACATTAGAATTATCAACAGGAAGTATAGGTTAACCCTATGCCTTTACATAACTCTACTCAGACTACCCTGGTCAATCAGGGTCCATCATGGGCACCTCAATATTTGGTGGTCTTTATCTTGATTCCCCCATCAATCCATACTATTACACATCATATTCACATTGGCCAACTTAGCCATAACCTTCATCCATCAACATCATTCCATAATTCCCCATAATTTTATCAATAATCCCCCATTCATCATATTCCATCCAATTCGCCTAACCATCAATACCAATATCCTCATCATTTGATAACTCCACAACATCTCTCCATGCCACCACAAACCCATAAGGTAATTTAGGGCTTTCCCATTCCTAAGGAATACCCTCAAATTATGGCCATGTAGAAACAAGTAGATCAATTGATGCAATTCACTCTTGGATTTTCAAATCTGAAACCAACTTTCTGCCAATTGATCAATCAACCAATTCATCATTCTGTACCAACCCACCATATCTGGTAGAATTTACGATACCCAAGTTTTAAGGTAATTGAGGATCCCAAATAACATGTGAGGACTTTTTTCATGCATGCTTCAGAATTCAAGATGATAATGCTCTTATGCTTCGAATGTTTCCTCAAACATTGGGAGGAGATGCCATAGAATGGTACAATAAATTATTGAGCCATAGTATATATACTTTTAAACAATTGATTAATAAATTCTTTGATCGTTTCATCCTAAATGTCAAAAAGAAGATCTCATTATCTGGCATCTATGCCTTAAGACAATAGGATGATGAATATATCTATGATATTGGAAACTGTTGGAGGGTTATAACCATAAAGTTGCCATTCATCCCATGAATGGACGAGCTAATTAAGCTATTCACCAAGAGATTCTTAAAAACCATCTCTTGGATGCTCCAACCAAAAAATTATCAATCCTTTGAAGAAGCTTTAGCTCAATCTAGTGTCATTGAGGATATCAAACTCTAAGAAGGCATCATTAAGCCCAAGAAGAAAGAATGGAAAAACAAGGGCCGTTACAAAAGTAATTATTTAGGCCAACAAAAATCAACATAGGCTACCCCAGCCACCCGATCCAATCAAGTCAATCAAGCGGTCATGAGCTAGCTAGTAATGGCTCAACAACAACAACCTATGCAATAAGTACCACAACAAATTTCCTATCATGCGGTCCCCTCAACAACACAAGATCCAACAGTTCAAAACATAGTACCACCTATGGAAAACCATCCTTAGTGATAGTTTGTCCAAAAAAATAACCAATATACCCCACTAGATGAGTCATATGCTTCTCTATTTAGAAGGTTGTATGATACAAATAAACTTGCTTTACTCGACATTAAACCAGAGGATCCCACCAAACATGGTAAAAAATACTAGGAATACTTATTTTTCTCCTATCATAGGAAAAACGGGCATGAAATAGTCCAAGACCTTATTGACTTGGGGGCAATCAAAGTTGGTAATCCCCTCACTCAACAAAACCAAAACCTTGGTATATTTCAGATACTACTTCCTCATCATGAGGAGGTGCAACCAAATGTAGAGGGAGTTAACACTAAAACTCCCCCTAACCAATTCAACCATATTCAAAAATACCAAGGTTTTGTAGGGGCCATTCATGTGGTCACTAGAGGTCAACGGAATAACCAACAAAGGCAAAAACCTCAAGCAAGTGTCTCAAAACCTTCTACATTACCACCCATCCAAGTGTCTCCTAATATAGCATTACCCATTCATATACTTAGTCAATAAAATCCATCAAATCCACCCATCAATCATCCACTCTAACTAGTCATATCATTGAGTAGTTGGTTAACTTTGAAAATGGCATTTGCCAAATTGTCAATATATGAGCTAGTCCAAAAATCTCCCCCACATTGAGAGGCATTAATGAAAATTTTGAAATCCATCGAATTACAATCGCAATATCCTAATGCCTGAAAAAATTTATGGGGAGCATTCAAATATGCATGGAGCCTTCCATAATATTCTATGATTTTGATATTAAGATAATATTATCGAGATCACTAGACCCTCCATTGCATATCATGGCTCTAATTGATAAGAAACCTTTCAAGAGAGTCCTCATTGATACCGGTTCCTATATCAACATTATCACCACATCCGCTCTCCATAATTTGAACCCTCCTCCATATCACATCACCAAACCATCCTTCACCCTCAAAGCATTCAATGATGCTTTGTGTTCCACAATTGGCACTGTTGGTTTACCCATCGAAGTAGGGGCTAAAATGTTGCACACAATGTTCCACATCTTGGAAGTATCCATGGCATACAATGTACTCCTTGGAAGACATTGTATGAGGGAAATGAGATGTGTCCCCTCCATTTTACATCAAAGCTTGAAATATGTCCATGAGGAATAGGTACATTGCATACCAACATATGTCGAGTCATTTAAGTATTGCAATATCATATCAAATCCTTATAATTCCATGATCCATTCCACTCATATTTTCCTATCGCCATCATCTAATCCATCCACCACTTCACCAATATCTTCATCAAAGGATCCCATACTTTAAGAAATCCCTATCACCAAGCCTCAAAAAACCACCATACCATCATCCTCATCATCAATGACTACATGCACATGTGTTCATAGTCAGTCCATGTCATCAACATCATTGCCATCCACATCATCATCAGCCATCCTGTGACCTTCCCAATCCAATCCATCATCTTCGCCTAATGTCTCATGAGTCAAATTGATGGATTGTGATATACCTCTATTTCCACCCTTTCCCAATCTATTTCTTGACCATGATCCTCCCATATCATCCCAAGTCGAAGTCTATCTTACAAATCCTTGTATTGGTGAATACATGGTCAATGGCATTACCATCACACCCCTCACCATACCTAGTGCTAAGGATTTCAGTCATCCATGTGACCCACCTCTAACAATAGGAGCAGTTTACAAAATGGGTTCAGCTATAAATAACATTAATTTTGTATATGGGGGCATTAAATATTCATCAAGCCCAACACCCATAGAAGAGCCCAAAGAACCAAAACTTGCCAATATTTCAAACATGTCAGGATTTCCATCTCTATATTTCTACATTATCAATTGGAAAGGCCATGTCCTAGGATTTCATGAACAAGGTGTGCATCAACCTATCGATGTTCCATATCAATAAGTGCATGACCATTCAGGTCTAGGTTTCCACACACTTCCTACCATATGTTCTTTTGAACAAGCCTTCCAAAAGCTTAACCTCAATTTAGGAGAAGAAACCCTCCATACCAATAATTTTTATGAGGAAATCTATGAAGAATTCAAACTTATGTTGATAATTTTAGATGAATCAGAAGAAGAACCATAGCCCATCATTCCCCACACTGAATAATATGAGATTTATCTCAACATGTTCCCCATCCATGAACCCATTTTTTTCTTGCTTCTTCCATAAGAGTGAGATGCCCCTACCAGTGAACCACCACCTCCATTCCATTAAACCATTCCATAAACCAACTTGTAACATATGTATATAATTAAAAAATAGTGGTTCTTACCACTACTAAAAAAAAATCAAAAATAAAAAATCAATCAAAAATCAAAAACATGTTTTCTTTCTTTGCATTGCATATGTAAATATACCATTTAATAATGTATTTTTTGTGTTACTTGTTGTTATCTAGGTTAGTCAAGATCTTAGCATCGATTCCTAGGTTCCATCCATTCCATCTAGCCTTGTCCACCTTACCCATAATTCAATATGAACCCTGTTGATTTATTCACCCCGCTCTACAATCCATATGATTTGGCTAAACCAATTCTAATTGATATAAGCCTTATTGATATGGATCAGATTTCCTCGCCTCCAACCTTTGCTGATTTTTTCTTGTATGAGGAACTATTAAGCGCTTCCACCAACTGCATTCCTCCCTCCACTTCATCGTCGCCTTCATCTTCACCTTCAGATCCTAAGTTTTTCCAGGCAGATATAGATGAGGATAAGCCAAAATAATTAGATGACATCATAGACTATCCTGACTGGCTCTCAAGCATGTTACCCGTTCATAAGATTAATGGGATTTTCGAGACCAGTATTAGCTCTTCCTTGTTTGTGGGTCCTCTTTTATGCATGATTTAATTACTATATATATATATATACACACATGGCTAATACACAAAATATTTGTATACATTTCATTCATAACATTGCATTTCACTTGCACCTACATTTCAAAAATAGTGCATTCACCTACATTTCATATTGCATTCCACATTTCATAAAATTTCATTTCATACATTGCATTCACATTCCACATTCCACATTTCATATAGGGATCATTTATTAAGTCCAAGGTCTTAATTGGTCCAGCACAAGTCATGTTGCCTTAATCAGGGGTACCTTCACAAAATCATCCACACGATTCCACAAATTTTCCACAAAGTCAAAATTATCATTCGTACAAGCCACATTCACCAATTCCTAGGTGTTTTCGATCACTCAGTCACTCCTAGTATTTTAAGCAACCTTCAAAAAAAATATCGAGTTCTTCTTAGGATCATTACACATATTACACTAAAAAATCTTGAGTTTGGGAATTGATTCCAAAAGCATTCTTGAACCAAGCACAATTCTCACATCTTAAAAACATCTTGTGTCAAAGAGGGATAACACCATACTTGGTTTGAACCTTGAGGTGAAAAGGGTCATCCTTGCTAGTCCCATCATGCAACATAGTCCACAAGAATAGTGGTTTTCACCACTATCACAGTTGTTCCAAATTCAAAAGATAGAGTAGTAAGGACAAGGGTACAATTCTCATCATACTTAGGTTGAGAATCCAATTTCCCAAAACTCTAAAAATTTTACATCACATGTCACTGATCATTAGATTGTAAGGATTGTAATACATTTCTAGTCATACGGTTAGGTAGTCATCCCAAAAATTCAAGATATCAAAAATAAAATTGTGGACTATGGAGTTAGCCTCCACCAGAGCTATAGATGCTTTACTGGCAGTGGAGTACTCATGCGTGATGACATGTCTCTTTAAAAGAGACCTCTAACCACTCATATGGACAAGCTAGCCTCTTGGTTTTAACCATAACAGGTTTACCCAATTTACTCAAGATGAGCTCATGGACTCACTTACACACACACTGGTTCCTAATTGTCTCGGGTCATCACCTTGCTCTTGATTTTCTAAATGAACTCACTACACACACATTTGGTCCTAAAAGAATTAGGCAGTTTTAGTGAGTTTTTTTTATGCTACCAAGATGTTTAAGTCTCTGCAAAACAAGCAATTTTCCATATCAACATCCATATCAACATCCATATCTTCCTCCATATCAACATACACATCTTCTTCCATGTCAACATCCATGTCAGTTCATAAGTCATTCATCCCATATGCCACCAAGTCAGTTGCCCTTGATTAAACAAACAATGCTAGAAAATGGCCAAGCAAATATCTAAACTATAAATGATAATTAGAACATCCATACATGTCATCTTGCATTAATCATCCATAACATCTCATATGCATTAATCATAAAAATAAAAATGCATTCTACAAAAAGCATTCACACAAATATAACATAAAATTAAAATCCATGTATATATATATATATATATATGTTTATCACATGTACAATGAGTGCCAAATGACTACATGTAATGAAGCACCAAAGCTCATATACAAAAATTCCATCTAATAATTAGCTACATCCTCCAAGAAGACCCTTATGACCTAGCAGGAGCCTCAGACCTAGAAGGAGCCCTAGACCTAGAGTTGTGCCTAGACTCGCTATGCCTCATACCCCCAGATATAGATGAGGTTGGAGGATCAAGAAGTGGAATATGATGTTCCATCAACCTATCCTCCAATGCCTTGATAGATCTATGCCGAGACCGAAGGTTTCATATATTGACCTCATGCTAATTCTCCCTCTATGCTAGATCTACCTGGACAACTGCAATCCTTGCATCTTGCTCCACTACCTACTACTCCAACTCTATCCACTCCTCCTCGCTCTGACCTGGGGGTACATCTAGAACATCCTCAACCTCCTCCATACCTCTACCATCTTCCCTAACTTCAGGTGCCTATTGCAATGCATCCTTTGTCTTCCACCATTTATTTTCAAATCGAAGGTATCGCTACTGTTTGTGGTCATCCTGGGATCCCTCATCCTGAGTCTCTATGGCACCCTCATCCTGGGTATCCTAGGTATCTTCACCCCCAGCCTCTCGATTTCCATCCCCATTAGCTACTTATCAATGTGGTACCCATGGTGGCTGAGCTGTAAACCATGCATCATACTCCATGGTTGTCCTTACATTATCCAAATCTAGGATTTTTACCTCCTCATCATCCTCCAAGGCTACCGTCCATGGCTCCGCACATGATAGCCATGTCTCCTCTTGATGCCTCTTGTACCACATTGGGTCATCAGGAACATCTTTCCTTAGCCTAAACTGATAGAGTACTCATGAGAACTGGAAGTACTCCATCTCACTCCTATGCCTACCAACCAACCACCTACCCTGATGCACCCGCCTTAGATGCTCCCCATATCCAATCCACTGGGAATCCAGCCATGGCCTCCAAACCACTTGGGTGGATGTCAATACAACCCATAGATCCTTGTACCACTAACACATCCTCACTCGAAAACTCAGCTGCACCTTTTTCATCAATACCCATTGCCTAGCATAGGGATGCTCCCTACCAAACTCCTCCACATGTAAGCCCTCCAATTGATCAACCCTAAAGTACTCCCATACCTAGCATTATAGTAGTAAGATGCATCCCAATCCCTTCCACCCCCACATCATCACATCATAAAGCTCTTGATACACCTACAATGGTAAGGTGGGAGCCCATGCATACACCTACATCATCGTGAGGATATTGCTCACCATCCCTATCAGGTTCCAAGAGAACCTGCACTCGATACTGTTCGGGACCACAATGTTGGCAAACATGAATGTCACAAATGCCCAAAGGGGGTCCAACTCCTTGTCCATATACATGGATAGATAAGTTATACCTTCACCCTCCACCTTCACCCCCTTCCATGCATCACCAAACATCCAGCTCATCTCTATCTTTCGGTTGATACCAACCTCAACCCAAACTCCCTCCACTGGTACCTTGAGGATGTGATATACATACTCCAAGGTAACGGTCACCTCACCTATGGGAAGCTAAAATGTGCCCCTATCCACATCCTACCTCTCTACTAAAGTGGATAGTTACACCTCGTCTGCCTTCACCACATCCAGTAAGACTACCTCCACTAGTCCCACCTCCTTAAGCAGCTACCACTCATCCCCTGTAATTGTCTTCCTCATATTGAGGATATAAGACAAAAATTGATGCTTATCCTTTAGAAATCTAAGTTGCAACACAAAACAAAATATTTGTTAATAATTAAAAAAATAACAAAAACTTTGCATAATACAAAAAGCATAATAAACCGGTTACCTTAGTTGCTTGTACCCCAACCATAACCCTGACCCCCACACCAGCTCCCTTTGTCGCCATAGCTTCTGTGCTCCAAATACCTCACCTCAGTTTCCTCCTCACTCACCCTTCACTGCTTAGACACAACTTCTCCAACTTTGCAGATTCACAAATGAGCTTTAATCTCACCTAGCAAGTTATTTATAGCTGTTTTAGGCACTTTGAAGTGCCCATGGGTATTTATTGGCACACTGAAGCGCCTGCAGAAATTTCTATGGACCGCAAGCGCCTGTGAGAATTTTACATCAACATTGACAAAAGCCAAATAAACACAAAATAGTAGCTACCCCTAATCAAATCACTCCAAACTTCACTCACCAATGCATTCCATCATTTTATCAAGTTTTGTGAAGATTATAACTGATTTGGATGCATAAATATCATTTGCAACCACATTGACCAAAAGTCACCAAACACACCATAAAAGCACCTCACAAGGGTCCAAATATTCACAAAATGATGATCACCACAAATTTCATAATTCATACATTATCTTCACCTCATTTCACATCATCATTTACATATTTTCCAAGTTCAAGTAACATGCAAGTGAACCTTATATCTAGTGGGTTATTCTATATAATTGGTGATTGCAGTGATTTGCGTCCATGCAATTCGGTAAGATGAATAACTTACAATAAGAACACTTATTCATGATTATCATCACTTATCTCCTTTTTTGAAATCACAATCATATTTGGTATTTCCTCATCTTTCGAGTGAAACATTGCCAAGAACAATTTGCACAATCGTTGTCATTGATGGCCTAGTTCATGGGGCTTAAAACATGGACATGTTGGAATATGTAATGCAACATTGTGTAAATTATTCTTAGACTAAAATATAAAGTCTAAAGAATAATATTTAGAAAATAATTCTATGTAAAAATATTCCCACCCAATTAATAAATAAAATAAGGGTGCTAGGAATATTTAATTTATGAAAAAAAAAATTATTTCCCCTTTTCTAGCAAATATTAGAAAGTAACTAATCACTTTCTAATATCTGATAGATTATGATAAGATTTAGGGTTGTAGTAGAAAAGCTTCTCTTTAAATAGGGGTGTTTTCTACTACATATTATCATATCTTATCATATCTTATCGTATCTTGTCATATTGACTTGTGTTGTAGGTTATGTTGATGCATATTGTTGCATAACATTGAAGCATTCTTGTACTGTTGAATCATTAAGTAATATAGTGAGCTTCATAGTGGATGTTTCCCTTCTTCATTTGAAGTAGGGTTTTACCACTTAATATTGGTGTTGTGGTTTTTCTATTTTTGTGTGTGATTGATCTTGTGGAGCATTCTTCGATCTTGGGGAGACTTTGCTTGTCTCACATTTGGTATCAGAGAGGTTGGGATCTCCATCAAGTGTCTTCAATCCTTTGAGGTGAAAAACACATTAAGGTATATTTGTTTTTGCATGCATTTGATATTTGGGTATTTTATGTAAACTTATTTTTCAAATCTACCATTAGGGTTTATAGATTTATTATGTTTTTAGATCTAGTTGTTAGATCTTTTGAAAACAGTATTTTCATTTTAAATCTATAATTTTTTTTGGCATTAAGATTTTTTTGGAAGGGTTTTGGAGCTAAACATACCCCATGGTTGCGTCCGGAAGACAAAAAAAAAACCTTTATTTCCATATATAGTCATTTTTTTTATTTAAAAAAAACATTCGGCTATATATATATATATATATATATATATATATATATATATATATATATATATATATATAATAATTTTGCTTTATAAAACTGTTTTGTTTAAAAAAAAAAACAATTTTATAAAGCAAAACAATTTTTTTTTTATAAAAAAAAAAGTTTTGTTTAAAAAAAAAAAAAAAACAGTTTTGCTTTATAAAAAAAAAAATAGTTTTGCTTTATTAAAAAATATTATTATTCTCCTTAAAATGCAATATTTTTTTGTCTCACATTAACAATGGTTTTTTGTGAGTTTGCTTGTTTTGCAAGGTTATCCAAGTATGTTTTGGAGTATACAAGGCAATTTCGGATCAACTTTTTCACTCTCTTCCCCTATTTTTATTAATTTATTCTAATCTCTCTCTAGTATTTGCTTGAAGCATACTATAAATTAATGTAACTTGTATCTCTCATTATGAAAGTAAAAGAGAATGAGAGAGAGAGAGAGAGAGAGAGAGAGAGAGAGAGAGAGAGATGTGTGTGTGTATTTGTGTTTTACTTTATGTCTCCACTATCTCTTGTTCATATTTCTTACATTTTGCATCTCAACTAATCTAACTGCTAACTTGCTACTAAACAATATACTAACCAACTAACTTGCAATTTACTAATTTTCATATTTATCAAGAAGGTTAAAAATGAATCAACTTACTAACCACAACTTTAGTATTTAATTAAAATTTACTTAATCTTGCAACACAGTTTATATTTTCTAAACACCTATTGAATCCAAAAGAATCCGCTCTATTGGTAGCAAGTCCTTTTCGGATCCTCGTACCCGTACCCTTTTGGGTAGCTTGGTTGACCTTGGGTGAGATGAATTGGAAATTCATTAGGCTATAGCAAAACCTAAAATGAACACTAACTTACTAACTTATTGACTATCTAACATTTAACAAATATTTTATGGTTCAATTCAAGTTAGTTTATTTTGTTGCAAGATGATTGTTATGGTTAGTTACCTTCTTATTGCAAGTTGATCTTGGTTTATTCAATTGCAATATGGTTATAGTTGTTTATTGCAATATGGTTATAGTAGTTCATGATTATCTTTCATGATGATCAATCAACTATTGCCTTGGCTAAAAATCCTGTAACGCATCAAATGACAAAGCATGTTGAAATCCAAGACCACTTTATCAGATAGAAGGTATTGGATGAGACTATTCAGTTGGAGTATTGTCCATCATCTTCTAATTCTTCTAATTTGTTCACCAAACCTCTTCCCAAGGAGAAGTTTTGTAAGCTGAGGGACTCACTTGGTTTTTTGAAGTTGTCCTCAAGGGGAAATGAAGTGTAGTTACACTTGTGTGATGACAACTTCATCCTTATGAGGTGTTTTGTGCTATATATGAGTTGATATTTGGTGGTATAATTGATTTTTACATCTGTTTTGAACATGGTACTTTATTTTTTGCCTTGTGAAACGTTGTACATGTTTTTATGTAGTTGGCATTATGCAATTGGTTTATCATGATACTTTCTTGTTAGCATTTATGCTACTTTTGTACATGATATTTTATGGTTGGCTTTATGCAACCAGTGTACACACTTTATTATTTTCATATACCTTATGCAACTCTTGTACATGGTACTTTTTTTTAGCCTTGTGCTACTTTTGTACATGGTACTTTAGAGTTTGCATTATCATGGTACTCCTTGTTTGCTTTATGCAACTTTGTAAATGATATTTTTTGATCAACTATACAGCACATGACTATAAGTATGGCTTGGCATCTTTTTGTGATGACTTATAGTTCACTATTTGTTAGATCAATTTTGTTATCATCTTTGGATATTCATATATGTTGTGGTGAATATATTTATAATGATGTATCTAACTGATCTTATGTTGATCTGCTTGTAGCTTGTAGGTACTTCCTTTTGGGGTTTTGCAGGCTTATTGAAGACACCCTTGTGATGTTTTCTTCTTGTCATTTGCAACCACTTGTGGTTGATGGATGGCTTTGTAAGATGCTTGTATCTAAAGCTACTCCATTGGGGGCTTATAGTCTCATTTTGGCCCATTTTGTATTGGTGCCTTATTATAGACCATTCTTGGTCATAGAAGCTCATTGTAACTATATTACTCATTTGATTCTCATCCCCGTTTGTATATTTAGGGGGAGAATGTTTCTTTGTATCATAATTCCTTTCCCAAATATTGCATTAAGGGGGAGTGTTGGAATATGTAATGCAACATTGTGTAAATTATTCTTAGGATAAAATATAAAGTCTAAAGAATAATATTTAGAAAATAATTCTACATAAAAATATTCCCACCCAATTAATAAATAAAATAAGGGTGCTAGGAATATTTAATTTATGAAAAAAAATTTATTCCCCCTTTTCTAGCAAATATTAGAAAGTAACTAATCACTTTCTAATATTTGATAGATGCCACTTATCACATATCTCAAAGATTAGATTGTGATAAGATTAGAAAGTAACTAAAACACTTTCTAATATTTGATATATTGTGATAAGATTTAGGGTTGTAGTAGAAAAGCTTCTCTTTAAATAGGGGTTTTTTCTACTACATATTATCATATATTATCATATCTTGTCATATTGAATTGTGTTATAGGTTATGTTGATGCATATTGTTGCATAACATTGAAGCATTCTTGTACTGTTGAATCATTAAGTAATATAGTGAGATTCATAGTGGATGTTTCCCTTCTTCATTTAAAGTAGGGTTTTACCACTTAATATTGGTGTTGTGGTTTTTTTATTTTTTGTGTGTGATTGATACTATGGAGTATTCTTCGATCTTGGGGAGACTTTGCTTGTCTCACAGGACAAAACTCAAATTTTATCATTCAAAATATCCTTAACACATTAGATATAGGCACTAGCTAGGATGATTGGTTCCATCAGGGAATTAGGTGAAGATTTTTCCATAGTCACTAGTAGGTCATCCAAGGTTGATTATTTTTCTCTTGCACCATCATTTTGCATATCAATAACACCAAAATGACAAAGTGTTTCAACAACATCGAATCACCCCAAATTTGGGACAACCACTTTTGGTTTTAACTTTCCCACAATGGGATACATCTTCCATGATCATGGCATCTACAATTGGCAAAAATCCCTTCTTCTATTGGGGAAAAAACAAACAGAATAATATCACGAGATTACAAAACTCCCCTTCCCACTATTAGGGTAAAAATAATATCAAATTTTATATCATTTATATTGTCCTCATAACCTCACATGTGCAAAAAAACCTTCATCTATTGGGCTAAAAATAGACACATCATATCACATTTCTCACCAACCCCCTTCCCACCATTGGGGCAATTCATTTGCACATATTTTTTAATTGGCTCATGATATTCATCCATAACCTCATTCGCCAATTGAGGGGGTAAGCTACGTAAAAAATATAAATTATTTTATTCTTGTGTCTTCAATCTCATGCTCCACATCCCAAGAGAACCTACTTCTGCACCTGGTCAAAATATGTGTCTCATATTTTTGCACAGCATTGGACAAAAAGGGGCATCTGTAGACACCAAATCCTAGCCATTTGCCTTCCATCTTAGCCTTCCCACCATTTCCACCACCAAAGCTTAGCCAATTTGTCCACCATTCCTATTTCCCACCATTTTCGATCATTATTCACATTTATTTATATATATTTAAATATAATATTTTATATTATATTTTAATATATATTTAATAAATATGTATTTATTTTAGTGAATTAATCCCAGCCATCTATTTTTATTTAATCCCAACCAACCATTTACATCAATCCATACCACACCCTAGATTTATTATCTACCCTTGGATGTGCTTTAATATCAACCACACGATTAGTGTCGTTGAAACCCTAGCATGACCTAGGTTAGATATAAATAAGAGCCATTTTGATGGTTCAACCTCTAGATTTTTTTATTTCCTAAAGTTGTCCTAAGTTCCTGAGTTCCTGATTACCCTAAGTTTATGAATTCCTTGAGTTTTTAAAAACCTTAAGTACCCTAGGTCACCTTGCATCACCTCTGCCATCATTCTCGCTCGTTGTAACCCCCCATCGTCATTGCTACCCTTCAACCCTCATCATATATGCTTATGCAGAATCCTTACCCTAAGCACCAAGCACCCACGGGAATTTCTTGTAGTATCCAGGTGCCCATGGGTATTTTATGCTCCCATTCCTGAAGATCACCTAGCCTCCGGGTGATGCTAGGGCATTGCCACACCAATCACCTGCATCAAACATCACACATCAGAACACAATACCTAAGTAAAATAGATCGACTATTTGTTATTTTATAAATATGCTTTCTATTTTTGTTCACTATAATTATAGTATCTAGTTAGGTTTTTATTATTGCATATAGAGGGCCTCATACCGTGGAGCCCTCGCATATGCTACTAACTATTTTCTATGCCATTATGTGCATATTTGAAGGTGCTACATCAGAATCAAGAGTGGCCCAGTATTGGATACCGAAAAGCCTACTCAACCTTGTTGGGATCAAGATGCGCTTAAAGACACCATGGCTTTGCTTCTTAGGGTTTTAGAGAACCCTAAATTATTGTAATATTGTATCAAAAGGATTCAAGGATCCAAGCTTATAAATAATGAAATTTCTAGGCTCCCCCATCAATGAAAATTATTCTATTGTGTAATATTGTGTTACCTTGCATCTTATTTTGTTTAAAGCATTGTCTATGTGTTGCATTTTGCATCTTTCAGAAAGAAATGTGTTGATTAAGCTTTATGAGTAATTATTTTATATTAATGTTAGTAAGTGGAACTAACATTTAAAAAAATAATAATATTAGAGCAACTAGGTTCTCTAATGTTTATTTTATGAAATTTAGTAAGTTAAAAATTAAAATTAATTAAGATCTTTATGGAGGTTCTTTTTATTATTAAAAAAAAAAACTAAAATTAGTGGAAAAGTGGCACATGGTAACATTTCTTTTTTTGGGATACGTTACCTTCTTGGTAATAGATGCATTTACGGTAAAGAAAAGGCTAGTATGGGAGGAAAACAAGAGAGAATTTTTCTACCTTTGATTGTTGCATGTCTAGGGTTTTATATCTAGTTGGTTTTACCAAGGAAAAGGTAGGCCAACAATGGAGGAGATTAGAAAAGCTATCTGAAAGGATGATTTGGTGAGGGAAAAATAAAGCAGGAGGGATTTTCTGGATGATTAGCCATAGAGATCTTAACATAGTGTATGGGTATTGAATAGGTATTTGCCTCAAGAGATATTTTTACTTTATGTTGGATATTGTTAACTATTTGTTATTCTTTTGTATGTGCCTTACTCTTTTAATGAATGTATGTATTGTTAGAGGGTTTATTGTTGTAATTTTTCTTTGGGTACCACAACCTTAGTGGTATCCAAGTTTGTTTTAGAGAGATTCCTATTTTTTTTAATCCTTATATATCTTTTAGGGATAAATAACCCTTTTTATTGTTTAGCTTGTTGCTTCACTTTAAACCTAGAAATATTTTTGGAGGAAATGATTGGATGGTTGAGCTTTTGTGTGAAGCTAGAGTATGGTTTTACTTCAGTTGAGCTAGCACTGGGTTTGATGTCAGTTTGCATATGCTTCATTTACCGTTGTGGTCTGTGTGAGTTTTATTTGGTGTTGGCTTCTTTTAGATAAGAGTGTTTTTATGCTTTTATTTAAGTTTACATTGCTCCTATGTTACTTGAGGAAAGGTTTTTACTTTGTAAATAGTATAGAAGTTCTTTAAATTCTTAAATTTGGCTATGGTTGGCTATAGAAAAGAAGTCTATGATTTTATTGGAATGGAAATAATGCTGGATTTTCTTAATTAAAGAAATAATGTTTGAATTTTTTATGAAGGAAATAATGTTGGGTTTTCCTTAAAGAATTATTATTTGTTTTTCTTTTAGAAGGAAATAATGTTGGGTTTTCCTTAGTTAAAGAAATAATGTTTGAATTTCTTTAAGAAGGAAATAATATTGGTTTTCCATAGTTAAAGAAATAATATTTTATATTCTTTTAGAAGGAAATAATGTTGGGTTTTTCTTAGTTAAAGAATTAATATTTGATTTTCTTTTAGAAGGAAATAATGTTGGGTTTTCCTTAGTTAAAGAAATAATGTTTGAATTTCTTTTTGAAGGAAATAATGTTGGTTTTCCATAGTTAAGGAGATAATGTTTTATATTCTTTTAGAAGGAAATAATGTTGGGATTTTCTTAGTTAAAGAATTAATATTTTATTTTATTTCAAAAAGAAATAGTGCTAGGTTTTCCTTAGTTAAAGAAATAATGCTTGAATTTCTTTATGAAGGAAATAGTGTTTATTTTCCATAGTTAAAGAAATAATATTTTATATTCTTTTAGAAGGAAATAATGTTGGATTTTCCTTAGTTAAAGAAATAATGTTTGAAATTTTTATAGAAGGAAATAATGTTGGGTTTTTCCTTATTTAAGAAAAGAATGTTTGAAATTAATTTTGAAGGAAATAATGTTGGTTTTCCATAGTTAAGGAAATAATATTTTATATTATTTTAGAAGGAAATAATTTTAGGATTTCCTTAGTTAAATAATTAATATTTGATTTTATTTTAGAAGGAAATAATGATGGATTTTCCTTAAAGAAATAATACTTTTTTCTTTATGAAGGAAATAATATTGGTTTTTCTTTAGTTAAAGATATAATACTTGATTTTCTTGTAGAAGGAAATAATGCTGGTTTTCCTTAGTTAAAGAAACAATGTTTGATTTTCTTTAAGAAGGAAGTAATATTGGTTTTCTTATAAAGGAATAGTATTGGTTATTCTGAGGCTTGAGTAGATAAGAAAACCAATATTGAGAGAAGTATGGGATTCTCTCATTGTATGAAATTGCTTGATGCATGGATGAGGCTTAATTGGAAGAAGTATGGGATTCTTCCAAAGTTTTGGCATGGAATTTTTTTGCATAGTTATTGTATGCTTAAAATTATTTAATTCATAGATGCGTCTTAATTGGAAAAAGTATGGGATTCTTTCATAGTTTTGCATAGAATTACTTTGCATAGTTACTATATGCATATAATTGTATAATATATGGATGAGTCTTAATTGGAAGAATTATGGGGTTATTTCAAAGTTTTGCATAGAATTGCTTTGTATAGTTATTGTATGCATAAAACTAGTTAATGCATAGATGAGGCTTAATAGGAAAAGTATAGGATTCTTGCAAAGTTTTGGCATGGAATTGTTTTGCATGGATATTGTATGCTTAATGCTTGAATGAGGTTTAATGGAAGAAGTATGAGATTTTTTTCAATATACAACAGTAATGGCACCATGAACGGTGAGGGTCGGGTGGCCATGCTTATTTATCATGAGAAGTAGCATTAGTCCTAGTTAGCCCACCACGAAGGTGTGGTAACTAAGTAGTAAGGTACTAGTTAACTCATCGTGGAGATGTGATAAATGATTTGTATGGTGCATTATTGATTATTTGAAATACATATTGCATGGTTGCTTGAGGAATGAGATTTGAAAAGTATAAACAATTATAATTATTTCCTAAGACTTGAGTAGGTAAGGGAACCATTACAAAGAGAAGTATGGTATTCTCTATTTGATTGTTGAAATATATTTTACATGGTTTCTTGCATTTATACATAGAGTATGTTAAGTTGCATTGCATTAAGAGTTGTCCTAATCCCTAAGTTCTCTTAAATTCCATGGGAGATTCCTTTCATGAAGAGGATCATGAAAAGAAGGTGGTATAGAGGCCACTTGGATGGACTTGTTTTAAAGTACTTGGGAATGAAAAGTTGTTATGTAAATGAGAATGTTGTTATGTAACAATTGGATACCTTATTCCTGAATTAATAAGGCTTGGGAAGTCTTTATATGGATGTATAGAATATTTGAATTTGAGTAAATGAAAGAATGAAAAGGTTATTAACCTTATGAGAATGATTTATATGTTGCATTTATGAATTATTGAGCATGTAAAGATGTTTATGATAATGTTAAATTTAGATGTTAACATTTATATTAAGTTAAATCTAAAGAGTTGCTCTTCTGTGCTAGCATTAAGTATAAATTTACACTTTGCTTGAATATAGAATATAAATGTTCTATTTTTGACATTACGTTACCTTTAAATATGTCATTTTAGTTGAAGCATTTATTTCTATAGAGATATGCTTTATTGATGAATTTTTGGTTTTTGGTGGAGGTTTATGGGTATGGATCTAGAACCTTATTAGGACCCCTAAGTTAAAGAGAGAGCCCAATCATGGGAGGAGTTGTGGTGATGCAGTAACCAGGTAATTGTAAAACTTGGAAGGAGTTGTGCTGGAAGGAGTTGTGATGAAGCAATAGCCAAATATACATGAGTGATACACCTTGAATGGTGAGGATTAGGTGTTCCATAACTAGGGAGTTAATGGAATCATTCATAAGACAACAATGGTGGCACCTTGAATGGTGAGGTTTAGGTGACCATGATTATTATTATAGGGATTGGAAATAGCCTTATCCCATCATGGAGGTGTGGTAACTAAGCACTAAGGCATTAGGTAACTCATCACGAATATGTGATAACTAGACTTTAAAGCATTAATCAAAAGAAAAACTACATAGATAGGCTTATGTAGGGTTAGGAAAATTGCATCCCCTTTTTTGTAAAATAAACTTAAAAAGGATAATTCCTATGTTGTGGTTAAATTGTCTTATATCCATGGAGGGTATAAGAAATGTGAGGTGAACATTAAAGGCATCCTTTCAAACTATGGAGGTTAAAAGAGGTGAACCCTCACTCCTATGCACTTGAGAGTCATTTGTAGTGACAAGTTTTCAAAATGTGGTTATACCTTTTGATATTGTAAAACAACTTGGATATCTTGTGAACCTTCTTATGATAAAAACATTTACCTCTCTTGGGTTGGTTTAGTTTGGTTGTTATAGTGGGTGCCCTGCTAGTGTTGGCCTTAATAAAATTTTTACCTTAGCCTCTTCTAACCTTGAATTGCTAGATCATATATGCATGTCACTCAAAAAAAAAATATTTGATCATAATCATTGTTCAAGGTCAAGATTGTTTGTTGCTCTCTAGGCCTACAACCACCCCCTTTTAGTGTGAAATAATATTTGTATTCTTTTTCCATGATCATTGGTTTTGACTATGATTGCTTACTATTTTTTGGCAATGACAATAATCACCATGTTTTTGTGTGATTTCCTCTTTTGGCATTTATTATTGCTTTTTTACAATTTTCCAAAACCACCCAATTTGATATTGACCACCCCTTTTCCAAAATGGTAATCATGATCTTCCTTGATATCCATTATTCTTAGGGTATCTTTTAGGTTATTTTTAGTTGCCTTATGTGGACCCCACCACCTAGAAATGTGGAAGTTCTAGTGGTGCTTTCCAATCTATCCTAGCTAGCTTGACTAGGTGATAGTTCATTTTTCTTGATTTCATTTGTTTTTCATTTTTAGCCAAAATTTGAGAAAAACACAAGGATGGTTAATCTACCTCTCTAGGACCATCACATGTCTGATTGTCATCAGTTGTATTTATGCTTAAATAAAATTTCATATAAATGTATTATACTCATCAAAAGTCTAAGAGTGCATGTAAAAATGAAATTAAAAATTAAAAATATTACACCTAAATATATAGGAATATTTTTATTGCAAAGATGATTTTTTTGCCGAGGGTTGTACAAATACCATAGGGATAGTCCCTCTAGGGGTTTTAGAATTATCTAGACTTGTTTGTGCACTTCATTTTTTCTTATTTTACATACAAATAACATTTTTCAATGCTTTGGGCATATTTACAAGTGAATTCATTTTGTTGTATGGGGTAAGCAAAACTCAATTTCCTTTGATAAAAAATTTTAAGGGCATGTTTAGGTAAGTATTAGGTATATTTTTATCTACTTTACCTTTTTGGCTATTCTTTTGTATTTTTCACTATTTATATCAAAAGTTTTACATTTTACATAGACAATATAATCAGAACTCATAAAAATTTTGATTTTTGTTCTATGGCATAGATTTTTTTGTTGATTTGGCTATCACATATTGTTATTTTTATTTTATTTTTTCCCTAAGAACTCATGGATAGCTATCCCTTGAATTGCTACTTGTGGTCCTTAAGGAGAGGTAATATGTATTTGTAAAAAAAACATTGATAGTTGAATTTATAGGTGGTAGAGAGTCATGTCCCCCTACTTATGGGATAAGGGTGGACTTAATTTGTTAGTACTTGGGTAGGAAAATAATGATCCATATTTTTTGATGATTTTGGTTCCATTTCTTCATATGTTCAACATTTTTTCTACCTTTCTTGATGTTTTTTCTTACTAACTTTTCTAAAACCTCAAAATAAGGATAGAGTCATGATTAAAGGGTGTTTTAAAGTGCATACCCCAAATAACATCATAATATTATGATAAGAATGCTATTTTATATGGGGAGCTTGGTCATCAAATTAATTTTAACATGTTTTATGCATGGTTATAATACTAGCATGTTTTTACACATGGTTTGAATGATGCATTATTTGGACTAGAAATTATGATTTTATGATCCAAAAAAGGGAGAAAATTAGTTTTTAAATATAAAGATAAATTTATTTCACTTAATATACTATAAATACCCACTTTACATCCTCATTCTCTCCAAACATCTACAAAACATTTTTTGGCTATTCTTATGCTCTTACTAACACTACTTGTAGCTCTCTATCTCTGTTGCTACTATGGCATGCAATCATTTCTCTCTCTCTCTCTCTCTCTCTCTCTCTCTCTCTCATCCTTATAGGTACAACCAAGGCCATAATCCATAGTTTATTTCCTTCCATAAAGTATCATGGGATGCACTACCTATATTTATAGCCAAAGGTCATTGGTTGTCATTTGAGGATTGATTTCCAAGGTAGATCAAACCTCTGTGAACATCCTAGATGTGTTCTCTTCTTTTTTACTATGGTGATGTTGCAAGAAAGTTAGAATAAAAAGGAGTATTTTATGCTTAATATGATATTATTTGGTCCTTGATGTCCTAGCTTTTAATTAATATATTTTACTACATTAATATTAGCCTTAGCTTTAGCATTTTGTGGATAAATTTGGTATAGTTAATTCTTGAATGATTTATTTTATTTATGCTTGGATTAAGATATTTTTTACCTCTAATTGTTAATTTATTATTATACTATCTTACTTTAAGTATTTTTATTTATATATCTCACAATATTAACCCATTCACATTATCTATCTCAGATCAACCTTTGGATATAATAGCCAACACAATATTGATGACTTTCTCTCCAAAATGTTGATTACTCAAATCCAATTAACACCATATATTTTTATCTCTAAAATATTTAGTTATTATTCTTTACATACTCTTATATAGAAGCCTCGATTAAGGACATGGCTTTATATCTTGTCCAAATCTAGCTCCCTTCTGGTCAACTCAATGCTTTTTAGTTATCTCACAATTTGGAGATCACATGTTCTATTCTCACTAGTGTTCCATTTTACCAAAAAATAATTATGGGATCCTAAAGTCATCATTACAATAATAATAATGTATTCTCATATTAGCCCAACACATGGGCATAATGGTTAGTGTGAAGATGTTGGCATCCTCCTCTTTTGAAGGTTTTCAATTCAAATCCCATCAATTATATATATTTTTAATTTCCAAACATGTTGTGTCATAATTTCATAGATAATCCATGAAGTTCTTAGTCCTAACCCTCATTTGGGTATAGTGTCCAACATACATTGTTGGTGTATTCCCATCTATAAATTTAGGGTTTTGATTCACAATAAAAACAATGTTTTTTTGCTTGAATGCTTCAAATGAGAAATACATAATTGGATCATTATATCTTCTATACAACCTAACTATTGGGTATAGTGTATAGAACATTCATACCTTTTATTCATGGAAGATAGGGTTTGAATCATGGTGACAACCATTTTAAATGAGTATATGCTATTGCAAATTTTCTAATAAGTTAGTATGCCCTTTCATTTCTAAAGCTGTTATTTGATGCATAGCTAGATGAATAATCCTCAAGATATTCACTCATAAGGTCGGTGGTTTAAACCCCATCCCTTTCAGTTTTTTTCTAGAGTGTAACAAAATATTTATGTATATATATGCAAAAAGGACATTCAATCAAGTCTTACCAAATAGAAATTATTAATTTTTCAAACCAGAACAATGGTAGATAGGTAGTAGAGGATATCTAATTATCCAATTCCAAGTTGCAAACTTTGATTCACTTAAACTATTGCTAAGGTTTGAAATTTATTTTTTCCTAAATTTGAGTGATAACTAGCCTCACTTTCCAGAGACCATAAATTTTACATACAAAAGCATTTTTGAGCCTATCTTGTTAGATTGCATGATTATAAGCCTCTACACATTGCTGATATTTATTCAAGGACTTATTATAATGGTGTGGATAATTTTTTTGGGTATAATAGGAGTAGGTTTTAGATGGTCATTCCAAGGTACACCTTGTTACTATTGATACCTTTTTACCAAGGGGATTGATTACTCAAAAAAATACCTATTACTAGATGATTCAACTATTTTATTTTAATATTGGATGATAGATTGTGATCACACTTTTACTTGTTGGATATCTTCTCATCAAATCTTGACATATTGGACCTATAATGTGGAGCTATGGATTCATGTTTGAGGAATTTTTTATTCAATTGATGTATATTTGGAAAAATAATATAGAAAATTTATGATGAAGACTAATTGACCTATTCAAGCATTTGTTTTGGATAATATGCATCATCTCTAATGTATCCTTGCCTTGGTCCCTTAGTTAGATTTAGGGGGGGTACTTCATCCAAAATGAATAAGGAAAATTAAATTGGCATTCATTATGCTCAATTAAAATAAAATTAAAGGTACAAATACTTAACAATAAAAACACTTCTACAATAAATAATAAAATTAATATTGCTATGAATGTTTTATTTTCTAATGCAAGAATCTAAAGTTCAAGTTTCAAGAAATTATTCATCCTAATTTACTAGGATTACCATTCCATAAATATATCAAGGACATGCTAAATTTTATTTTCATATCTTGTGAAAACATTGCCTATTGGAATATAAGCTCTTCATTGAACTATAATATTAAGCTTTGCATAAGCACCTTCATCTAAATATAATAAACCATGTAAAAAATATTACAATCCTACATAGCAATATGATTATGGATACATAGGTTTGCATTGGATTCATGGAGAAAACATGTCAAGTTTTTTAATAAGTATGAGAACACTAGTTATTTGTCTACACAAGATTCTAAATTATATGAAAATCATCTACATAATATTCCAAATTAAATGATTTTTAATGAAATTTTAGTTATAGAAAAAACCAAAATGATCCAAATTTTATTTTATAAAAAGCAAAAAATATTCTTGTTTTGTTAATTTTCAATTAATAGGCCTAATCAATGGTAAGGTTTCTCAATATATAACACTAATTAGTGAGGTCAATAATATCGCATTGATCTAATACAAAGGTAACATTCATGTCTTGAAATTAGTAATTCATTAATAAAATAATTAAATATAATCTTAAGCATTAGATATTAAATATAATAATTGTTGAGCCATAGATATGATGAGGCTTGAAGAAAAAAAGGTATTAGAGAAAACTTATCCAAAGGTACATATACAAAAAAGGAATAATCTAGTACTCGACCAATTATCAAGTTTATGAAATAAAGTTTTAATATATGGGGGTGAAAATGAGGTAAGAGATGGTTTTTACTCTTTGAATAGAAATGTGAAAATCACATAGAGCACTTCAAGAATCATAATGAGCATCTCTTCCTTCATATGAAAACTTATATTAACCATTGTAAAAAATACAATGAAGAACATCTTTATCTCCTAGATTCTAACATTTAATTCATGCCAAATTAGAGAGAAAATATAAAATTCATGGACTGATCTAATATGGTCTAATTCCTAATCAAAGTTTTGTAAAGGCCTCCTACAAATTACTTTTTTTAGTCATGGTATTTAAAATATAAAATTAACTATACTCAAGAGTGGGCATCTAGTTTTGCATTATAATCACATATGCTCAACTCTTCTACATTAATTATTTGTATACCAACACGTGTGAATGAGACAAAAAATAACATAAATGGTTCTTATGTAAGATATCACAATCATACTATAAATTTTTTTATAATAAACTCTTGAACTATTGTTTAGGGTTAAAACCCCAAAATTTTAATAGTTGGATGTGTATCTTCCTGTCCATAAAATGACATTAGCTCAACTAATTAGATTCCTCAACTTTAAAGGAGACCGAAATTAAATATTTTCAAGTGGTACATGCATACTTTTCAAGCTATTATAATACCATTATGTGATCAAGATGTAATACAAGTGGACCTATTTCAATCCCATGTAACCAATTAAAAAATTATTTGTTCTCTATAATTTAATCTGATATGATTCATTTATTGCTCTATAGTACTATTAGTTGAAGTCCTTTTTTTTATTCTAAGACATATTTTTACTTGTATCATTGCATTCAATTTCTTTATCAAGAGAAATGTGTTAAGGGCCCATATTCTCACTCCATAAATTTTTTTATCAAATCCAATTCCAAATATTACATAAATAAATGAATTTGAATATTCCTTGAACAATAGAATAAATGTTGATCAATTTTATCAATCAAACTAAGAGAAGTACATTTTTTGTCTAATAAAATTTTGAGTTGTTAAAAGTAGCTTTGATAGCCCAAATTTAAATAACCATAAATCCTTTAGTATTGCTAAGAATTTATATGTGACTAGTTATTTTTATAATACTCAAAGAGATACACATGATAATATAGGAATCATTTAAATATATCCCATCTATGAAAAGATATAGCTTCCCAAAAAATAATATATTTCTAATATTTTTTAGGTACTTTAGAAATCTAAAAACAATCTCTATTTTTATAGAAAATCTCTAAATATTAAAATAATATCCACTTTTACAAAAATCCTACAAATCTAGAAACATTCCACACCCTTTTATTTTTATTTATTTGAAAACTTTGTAAATGTAGGAACTTTGTAAAATAATTTCCACTTTGCTAGAATCATTGCTCTACCACCGGATATTACGAATCTCTATTCCAATAAATATAAATTATCTTAAATGTAAAAATGTTAAAATCAATGACAAAGTATTAATCCATGTAAGGGACAAGATATAGATAATACCAATTATGTAGAGCAACACTGATAATACTCCTTATTGTAGGAAACACTCTTTAATACATCCCAAGATGAGAGGATCTTTACGCGAGTAAATATGATTACAAGAATATTTGATACTTTATTCCTTATTTATATAATCATCATCTAGTGCTATTTTGGTAAGAGTATACCCTAACACTAGCCAAATCCTTATTAAAATTTAAATATCCCAATAATGGACCTCAGGTTATTCCATGCCAGCCACCCATATACAATAAAATATTATATCCTTAGATACCTACCCCTAGGTAAAATAAAAAAATGATTATCCAAACAACTACCATCATTGCATCTATTTCAAATGATGCCACCTTGACAATGCAAGGAAAAGATATCTATTTTTCAATGGATGCCCTAGAAAGATAAAATAGTATGTTGAAATTAGTTAATAATATAAATAGAAAAAGGTGCAATATTAGAAATAAAAAAATAAAATAATTGATAATTCAATTTAAGTATTTGATAATTATTGATTGTTATCAATAAAGTGCAATATTGCCTTAGCTTTAGAATCAATGCTTTACCATATTCCTCATTTAATTTTTAATGAATTGAATGGGGAGTTAATTAAGCCTTTCACGGATGAAGAAATCAAAGAGGCCCTCTTCTCAATGAACCCTGATAAAGCTCCAGGTCCAGACGGGTTTTCACCTCGTTTTTTTTCAGGATTTTTGGGATATTGTAGGTCTTGATGTATGTGCTACTATCAAGGAATTTCAGTCCACAAAGCATATTCCGAGAAGTTTTTACTCCACTTTTATTGCTTTAATCCCAAAGATTCCTACTCCTAGATCTATGATGGATTTTAAACCTATTAGCCTTTGTAATGTTGTTTATAAAATTTTGACCAAGGCAATTGCAAATAGAATGAGGAAGATCCTTCCTATGTTTATTGATGTTTGTCAAGGCAGTTCAGTCCCTAGAAGGTCCATCCTTGATGGTGTCATAATAGTACATGAAGCCCTCCATTCGGTAGTCCAGACTAAAAACCTGCTTTTGCTCTCAAGCTGGATATGAACAAGGCTTATGACCGCATAAACTGGAGTTTTGTCTCTGCCATTCTTCAGAAATTTGGTTTTCATCATGAATGGATCAAGCTTTTGGAAGGATGTTTTATGAAACCTTGGTTTTCAGTCCTTGTTAATGGTGCTCCTGCTGGATACTTTCAAAGTAAAAGGGGCCTAAGGCAAGGTGACCCTATCTCTCCCATGTTGTTTATCATTGTGGCTGAAGCCCTTGGGAGGACAATCAAAGCTATCTGTAATATTGGTCTTATTTCAGGAATTAAAGCATCATCACAAACACAGGCAATTACACATGAACAGTTTGTGGATGATACTTTGTTGTTAAATCTTGCATCAGTTTTTAAGGCTAAGGTCATAAAACATATTCTAGAGCTATATGAGGATGCTGCGGGGCAAAAGGTAAATTTTTCAAAGAGTAAAATTTATTTCTTTAACACTCTCATTCAGAGGCAGATTAAGATTGCTAGGATTCTTGGATGCTCAGTGTCTACTCTTCCATCCACATACTTAGGCCTTCATTTATTTACAGGCAAAGCTACTGATTCCATGTGGACTAATGTAATTGAAAGAATTCAGAGGAAGCTAGCTGGATGGAAAGGGAATTTTTTATCTCAAGCTGGCAAGGCAGTCCTCACCAGGTTTTCCATTCAAAGCATCCCTGTCTACTTTCTATCTATTTTTAAAGCTCCTACAAGTGTCTACACTAAAATTGAACAGATCCAGAAGAGGTTCCTATGGACTGGTTTTGAATCTAAGCAACGCTTTCACCTGGTGTCATGGGATAGGGTTTGCAAACCAAGGGAGTTTGGAGGTATTGGGCTAAGGAGAATACAACATTTAAAAATGGCCCTCCTGGCCAAACAAGCATGGCGTCTTTTGAAAAATGTAAATGCAGAATGGATTACTATAATCAGAAGAAAGGATTTGCAAGAAACTGAATTCTTAAGTTATTCCTTTCCTCCCAGCGGATCAATTTTTTGGAAATCAATCCTTCAAACTAAAAACTTGCTAAGCAAAGGGCTGTGTTGGAAACTGGGAAATGGAAGAAAAATTGATTTTTGGGACCACAAATGGTTAAAGGACTATCCCCTCTCTGTAGACCCCATCCTTTCAACCCTTAGAGCTTGGACAATTGAAGTTTTTGGTACCAAAGTTGCAGATTTTATTACTTTGTCAAACAATAGAAGGGTTTGGAAGCCAATAATGAACAATGATCTACCAGGGGCATCAATAATACTGGAGAATGAATTAAGACAGTATTTACTCCATTCTGGCATTCTTGAGGACCAGATTATCTGGGAAGCTTCAGAAAATGGAGAATTTTTTGTCAAGACTGCTTATCTGATGCTTATTGATAATGATGAACCTACTTTCCCTCACTTGGAAGTTTGGCCCAAAAGCATTGCTCCGAAGGTTGGGTTTTTTGCATGGCTGGCCATCCAAAATAAGATCCTCACCATGGATAACTTAATAAAAAGAGGTGTGATTGTTGTTAATAGGTGTTATCTTTGTATGTCTGAGTGGGAGTCTATTGATCATTTGTTTCTGTATTGTAATTTTTCTGTCTCAATCTTTTTAGGTCTGTTACAAGTGTTTCATATTTATTGGGTCCATCCTCAGTCCATTTTTGACTTATTTGTCTAGTGGCCTTCTCCATTTTTGAATAGGCGTCTTAGGTATATGTGGAAGATCTGCCTTCATCACTACTTGTGGCAGATATGGTTGGAAAGGAATCGTCGGGCCTTCTTGGATAAGGTTGCTCAGTCATCCTCTTTCTTGTCAAAAATTTTAGTATATGCTAATGAGAATGCTTGTTTAGTGCCTACGGCATCTAGACCTCCAAATCCTTTTGAAGCTTCATTAGGCCAGTCATTAAACTTACCTCTCACTGATGGCCTCAATCATCCTCAAGTCTGTCCTAGAACCATGATCACATGGACCCCACCCCCCTTAGGGTGGATTAAGTTAAATTTTGATGGGGCATCTAGGGGCAACCCAAGTGAAGGCGGGGCTGGTGGCTTACTTAGAGACCACAAGGGTGAGGTGCTTGTAGCTTTTGTTGAACATCTTGGAGCTCAAACTAACAATGTGGTTGAAGCGAGGGCAGTTTGGAGGAGCCTCAAGGTGGCAAAGAATTATCCAGGGAAACTGTTGGTGGAAGGTGATTCTATTATTATTATAAATCTTCTAAAGAACACTAAGAGAGCTCCTTGGAGATTTGATGACTACATCCACGAAGCAAGGGCTCTAATTCATGATCGACTTGAGGCCATAATTTTGCATACCTTTCGGGAAGCAAACATGGCAGCTGATAGGCTGGCAAATGAAGGCATTGTAGCAACAAATTTGATCACGTGGACTGAAAATCTTCCTCATGCAGTCTCAATGGTGATAGATAATGAAAAATTTTATATTGGAAGGCTCAAAGTGGATCAATGACAGAAAATGGGGGCATTTTTAAAAATATTTTTTTGAACCTTATAATGGATTTTGTCATATTTGTTTTTTTTTTCATGTGACTAGTGTTTTTTGCAGCTGGTGGGGCACTGATATAGGTTTTTTATCTACAAATTCATGCATGGGAAACATCCGCTTTGGCCTCAAGTATTTCCCAAGGTGTGTTTGGATTCGATGTCACAAAAAGGCCCTAGCAAGAAATAACAAAGTGTTGGAGATCCCTGACAATGAGGTACCAGACCCCACCATAATAGTCTTGGAGAAGATGACAATTTCATCAGCCTCCAACAGTATCAACCAGTTGAAGAGTCTGTCTGGCCTCATCAGTGCAGCTATTGATTTGTGTGATTCTCTAAATCTTCTGTTTTATAGCCAGCAGTTCCAGGGGCACAAGGAGTCGAAGGCAAAATATAAAGATGATGGCAAGGAGGATGATAAGAAGTTAGATGAGGACTACAAGGAAGACTGCTTGGCCTCTTGGCTGTCCATTCTATGGGATGTTTTTTTGACCATATTCTATTATTTTTATATGGGCACAATCTACTCTGCATGGTGCTTGCATGATTAGTTTTTGTCTTTGTTAGTTCTATTTTGCATCTTTCTTTTCTAATGGCCATAATATTAGGCTTCCATAGTTTAGTTTGGTTGTATTCTGTTGGAAGAGTAGGTCTTGGCCCTTTTTGTTGTCAGTTTAAACTTTTAGGGCTTGGCCTTTGTCCAGTTGGTCAGTGGACCCTATTTTGTAAAATGGTTTTGGGTCAACCAGTTAAAACCCGATGTTAATTATAATATTCTCTTACTTACCAAAAAAAAATAAAGTGCAATATTGATATTAATATATCATTGTAGACACATACAATTGACCCACTCTAAGTGGGCAATCTTCCTTAGTGTTGGAATATGTAATGCAACATTGTGTAAATTATTCTTAGACTAAAATATAAAGTCTAAAGAATAATATTCGAATTAGAAAATAATTTTATTTTATGTAAAAATATTCCCACCCAATTAATAAATAAAATAAGGGTGCTAGGAATATTTAATTTGTGGAAAAAAATTATTTCCCCTTTTCTGGAAAATATTAAAAAGTAAACAATCACTTTTTAATATTTGATAGATGCCACTTGTCACATATCTCAAGATAATATTGTGATAAGATTTGTCACACATCTCAAGATAAGATTATGATAATATTAGGGTAATTTTAGGGTTGTAGTAGAAAAGCTTCTCTTTAAATAGGGGTGTTGTCTACTACATCTTGTCATATATCATGTTGATGCATATTGTTGCATAACATTGAAGCATTCTTGTATTGTTGAATCATTGAGTAATATAGTGAGCTTCATAGTGGATGTTTCTCTTCTTCATTTGAAGTAGGGTTTTACCACTTAATATTGGTGTTGTGGGTTTTCTTCTTTTGTGTGTGATTGATCTTTTGGAGCATTCTTCCATCTTTGGGAGACTTTGCTTGTCTCACATTTGATATCAGAGCGGTTGGGATCTCTATCAAGTGTCTTCAATCCTTTGAGGTGAAAAACTCATTTAGGTATTTTTTTTTTAATGCATGCGTTTGATATTTGGGTATTTTATGCATTTGATATTTGGGCAAACTTATTTTGCAAATCTACCATTAGGGTTTATAGATTTACTGTGTTTTTTTATCTAGTTGTTAGATCTTTTGCAAATGGTGTTTTCATTTTAAATCTATAAATTTTTGGCATTGAGCTTTTGTTGGAAGGGTTTTGGAGCCAAACGGACCCCATGGTTGCATCTAGAAGGCCCAAAAACCCTATTTCCATATATTATTTGCCCTATTTTGGTGAAAAATAAATCTGAGGCAAATTTTTTTTATTTGGGGGCCAAATGGCCCCCCACCCATTTTGTTGTATAGTTTGATTTTTTTTTTTTATTATTCTTTTTTTTAATAAAAAAAATAGTCATTTTTTATTATTCTGTTTTTTAATTAAAAAAATAGTCATTTTTTATTATTCAATTTTTTAATAAAAAAAAAAAAACAGTCATTTTTTATTATTCTGTTTTTTAATAAATAAAAAAACAGTCATTTTTTCATTCTTTTTTTTAATAAAAAAATAGTCATTTAATAAAAAAAGCAATCGTTTTTTATTATTCTGTATTTTAATAAAAAAAGTCATTATATAAAAAAACAGTAATTTATTATTCTGTTTTTTAATAAAAAAAATAGTCATTTATTTTATTTTAAGACCTAATAGTCATCTTTTTTGCATAAATTGAAATGCATTTTTTATTATTGTATAATGCAACTAGAATCCTTTTATGCAATTTTTGGCAAATTTTAATCAAATTGTCAAATAATTTAGACCTTATAGTAATTTTTTTTCTCACATTAACAATGGTTGTTTGTGAGTTTGCTTGTTTTGCAAGGTTATCCAAGTATGTTTTGGAGTATACAAGGCAATTTCGGATCAACTTTTTCACTCTCTTCCCTCTATTTTTATCAATTTCTTCTAATCTCTCTCAAGCATTTGCTTGAAGCATAATGTAAAAATGTAACTTGTGTCTCTCATAATGAAAGTAAAAGAGAATGAAAGTGTGAGAGAAAAAGAGAGAGAGAGATAGAGTGTGTGTATTTGTGTTTTGCCTATTTTTCATCTCAACTAATCTAACTACTAACTTACTAACTTGGTACTAAACAATCTACTAACCAACTAACTTGTAATTTACTAATTTTCATATTAATCAAGAAGGTTAAAAATGAATCAACTTACTAACCAAAACTTTAGTATTTGATTAAAATTTACTTAATCTTGCAACATAGTTTACATTTGCTAAACAACTATTGAATCCAAAAGAATCCGCTCTATCGGTAGCAAGTCCTTTTTGAGTCCTCGTACCCATACCCTTTTGGGTAGCTTGGTTGACCTTGGGTGAGATGAATTGACAATTCATTAGGCTATAGCAAAACCTTAAAATGAAAACTAACTTACTAACTTATTGACTATATAACATTTAACAAATGTTTTATGGTTCAATTCAAGTTAGTTTATTTTGTTGCAAGATGATTGTTATGGTTAGTTACCTTCTTATTGCAAGTTAATCTATTGCAAGTTGATCTTGGTTTATTTCCTTTATTCAATTGCAATATGGTTATAGTAGTTCATGATGATGTTGATTATCTTTCATGATGATGCTTATCTCTCTTGATGATGCTTAATTTTGATTATCTTTCATGATGATTATCTTTGATGATTGAAAAGTAGATTACTTGAAAGTTATGTTGTTTTTTTTATATATGCAAGTATGTTTATCTACTTTCTTATTGCATCATTTATTTTCTTTGTCAATGCATCTTATATTTTGATTATGTTCACTTTCTAGAATGGCTGATCATGGAATCTCATTCACACCTAAGCACATCCTTGATGGATCAAATTTTGGAATATAGGAACCAAGGACGAGGGCTGAATTTCAAGTAAGAAAGTTATGGCCCATTGTGAATGGAGATGAAGCAATCCCAACCCAGGCAAAGGCACTTGAGACATACAAAAACAAGAATTATCTTGCACTTTCCATGATTATCAATAGTGTGAGTGATGAGAAATTGCTCACTATAAGCCATTGTGAGCATGCTAAAGATGCATGGGATTTTCTAAAACAAGTCCATATAGGGTCCAACACATCAAGGAAATTCACTTTATTGTCCAAAATTATTAGCACTATGCAAGGTGAAGAACAAAATGCCTTGATCTTCCTCTCAAATATGAAATATATGAGAACTCAACTATTGGCTTGTAATTGTGATTGGCTAAGTGAGAAGCTCTTAAGATTTATAATTTTGAGGAACTTGTCAAGCAAGTTCAAGAATTTTGTCACCATTATTGAGACTAGGCTAGAGCAAGAAGAGGATGGCATTCCTCTCAACACTCTCACAATTATTGATTCAACATGAAGAGTCTCTTAATAGAGAAAAAGTGAATTGTCAAGTTTTCAAGGAGAAGAATGTTGCCTTGAGTGCCACTAAGGCTTCCTTCAAGAAGAAAGGAAGGAAAAATCAAAATTTCCAAACCAACAAGCCTAGATTTGATTTCACTTGCAACTTTTGTGGAAATAAAGGCCACAAGGAACAAAATTGTCTCAATAAGAAGAAGATAAGAAGAAGAATATTGTAGAAAAGGAAGAACAAGAAAAGGCTAAGGGACAAGGACCTAAGAAATGGTTTGGCAAGGGAAAGAAAAAGAACAACAATGTAAACAAAATTCTAATAAAAATGCCTTTGTTTGTGCCCTCTAGTCCATTGACTCATCTACTTCTAATGAATGGGTGTTAATTTTTGATACACTAACCATATGTGTTTTGAAAAGGATAAGTTTGTGGACTTTCATAAGCACTCTTCAGATTTAGTTGTCATTGGTGATAATACTAGACTTCAAGTAGAAGGTGTTGGCAATGTTGTAATTGAAGGGAAATTACTTGATAATGTCCTATATGTGCCTAACCTTAGGAGAAATTTAATTTCATTTTTGCAATTTGCTAGAAGTGGTCACACTATTGAGTTCAATGCAAATTCATGGAGCATTAGGAAAGGCATGCTTCCAATCATTACAGGTTATGTGAAGAATAATCTTTATGTGTTAGGTGATGTTCCTCCTAAAGTGTGTTTATCAACTAATGTTTCTCCTTGTAGCAAGCTTTGGAACTTAAGGTTAGGCCATACAAACTATAAAAATATTCAAATGATGAAGTCAAAAAATTTGGTTGAAGGCTTGAATAACATTTCACCTATTCATGGTTTGTGTGAAACATGCATCTTAGGCAATATGAGCAAACAAAAGTTTGCAAAGGACAAGTCAACAAGGGCCACACAAATTCTTCAACTCATTCATAAAGATATTATGGGTTCATTACATATTAGATCACTTGGTGGTGCATCCTATATTCTCACCTTTATAGATGATTATTCAAGAATTATATTTGGGTATCTAATTAAGAATAAATCAGATTGTTTTGAGACATTCAAGGAGTTCAAAGCTTTGGTAGAAAATCAAAAGCGAGCAAAGATCAAAATGATTAGAAGTGACAATGGAGGGGAGTACAATCACAATGATTTCAATGAGTTTTGTTCTTCTCATGGGATCAAAAGGCAGTTTAGTTGTCCATACACTCCTCAACAAAATGGTGTTGCAGAGAGGAAAAATAGGATAATCATGGAGATGGTAAGATGCATGCTTGGTGACCACTTACCTCAATTTCTTTGGGGTGAAGTAGCCAGTACAACAATCTACATTCTTAACATGTGTCCTTCAAAATCAGTTGAGGGGAAGACTCCTTATGAGGTTTGGAATGGTAAGAAGCCAAATTTTTCACACTTAAGAGTGTTTGGATGTGATGCATTTTCATATATTCCTTTAGAAAAGAGGAAGAAATTGGACAAAAAGTCTCAAAAATGCATCTTTGTTGGCTATGATGCAGAACATAGGGGCTATAGGTTATACTCACCTTCTTCACACATTGTATTTGTTTCAAGAGATGTCAAATTAAATGAAGACCTTCTTGAGTTATAAAAGGGTGGGCCTTGTGTAAAAAAACCAAGTGGTTGGATCATTCTAGGGGTCCTAAATAGCAAAATTCAGTTAGCCAAAGGATAACTATAAGTATGACCCTTAACATGTATCTTCTAGCTAAGATCGAGAATGATCATGAGCCTACTTCTTACCAAGAAGCTTCACAACACTCTTGTTGGGTTGATGCCATGAAGGTTGAGATGGATTCTCTTCTAAAGAATAAAATTTGGGATCTAGTGTCTTATCCTAATAAGAGAGATGTTATTGGGAACAAGTGGGTCTATAGAATCAAGTACAATTCTAATGGAGATATAGAAAAGTATAAGGCTATATTTGTTGCTAAGGGTTATGCTCAAAAACATGGCATTGACTATGATGAAACCTTTACACTAGTTGCCAAAATGCCCACCATTTGGCTTCTCATTGCTATTGTTGCTACTCAAGGTTGGCAGATTTTTCAGCTTGATGTGAAAAGTGCCTTTCTAAATGGTGATTTGGATGTGGATATCTACATGAGTCAACCACAAGGATTTGTTGTACAAGGTAAGGAAACACTTGTGTGTAAACTAAAAAAAATATTGTATGGTCTGAAGCAAGCACCTAGAGAATGGTACATGAATATTTTAGGTTACTTCTTATCTCTTGGTTTTGATAAATGCTATTCAGATATATATCTCTAAGTGCTTAGGAAGGATAAATTGGTCATTTTAATTGCTTTATTTTTTGATGACCTTGTTATGACTGGAAATGAGAATGGGGTCATTTTTTATTTCATCTCCAAATTAAAGTCAGAGTATGAAATGACTGACCTTGGTCTTCTACACTACTATCTTGGCATGCAAGTTTATCAGCATGAGGATTGTACCTTTTTGAGTCAATCCAAGTATATTTAAGATCTTCTTAAGAGGTTTGATTTGGAGGATGACAATCCTACTTCCATTCCTATTTCTACAAGGGTTAAGTTGGAAGTAAGTACAAAATCTCAGTTGGCTGATGCTACATTGTATAGGTAGCTCATTGGTAGTCTTATTTATGTTACCATCACAAGGCCAGATATTGCTTTTGCAGTTGGTATGATGGCTAGGATCATGTAGAAACCTTATATTGAGAACTTAAAATCTACCAATAATATTCTAAAGTACCTTTCAGGTACTAGATATTTGACACTCAAGTATTCGAGGCTTCCTTCCTTTGCTCTTTTTGGCTATGCTAATTCTGATTTTGGAGGAGATAGAATAGACAGAAAGTCTATCACAACATATGTTTTTAGTATTGGATCTACAACTAGCTCTTGGTCTTCCAAGAAGTAAGATACAATTGTTCTTTCTACAATGGAAGTAAAGTATAAGGCTACGATAGTAGTTGCATAGGAAGTTATTTGGCTTCATACCCTCATGAAGAAAATTAGCTTTGAGCAATTTGGTCCTTCATGTTTGCTCTCCGATAATCAATAAGCTATTACCTTGGCTAAAAATATTGTAATGCATAAAAGGACAAAGCATGTTGAAATCCAAACCCACTTTATCAAAGAGAAGGTATTGGATGGGACTATTCAGTTGGAGTATTGCCCATCATCTTCTAATTATGTTGATTTGTTCACCAAACCTCTTCCCAAGGAGCAGTTTTGTAATCTAAAGGACTCACTTGGTTTGGTGAAGTTGTCCTCAAAGGGGAATGGAGTGTAGTTACACTTGTGTGATGACAACTTCATCATTATGAGGTGTTTTGTGCTATATATATGAGTTGATATTTGGTGGTATAATTTCTTTTTGCATCTCTTTTGAACATGGTACTTTCTTGTTTGCCTTGTGCAACTTTTGTACATGTTACTTTGTAGATGGCATTGTGCAATTATGGTATATGATGCAATTGCTTTATGCAACTCTTTTAAATGGTATTTTCTTGTTGCCTTATGCAACTTTGTACATGTTTTTATGTAGTTGGCATTATGCAATTGGTTTATCATGGTACTTTATTGTTAGCATTTATGCTACTTTTGTACATGATATTTTATGGTTGACTTTATGCAACCGGTGTGCACACTTTATTATTTTCATATACCTTATGCAACTCTTGTACATGGTAATTTTTTGTTAGCCTTGTGCTACTTTTGTACATGGTACTTTTAGAGTTTGCATTATCATGGTACTCCTTGTTTGCTTTATGCAACTTTGTACATGATATTTTTTAATCAACTATATAGCACGCGACTATAAGTATGGCTTGGCATCTTTTTGTGATGACTTATGGTTCACTATTTGTTAGATCAATTTTGTTATCATATTTGGATATTCATATATGTTGTGATGAATATATTTATGATGATGTATCTAATTGATCTTATGTTGAGCTGCTTGTAGCTTGCAGGTACTTCCGTTTGGGGTTTTGCAGGCTTATTGAAGACACCCTTGTGATGTTTTCTTCTTGTCATTTGCAACCAATTGTGGTTGATGGATGGCTTTGTAAGTTGCTTGTATCTGAAGCTACTCCGTTGGGGGCTTGCAGTCTCATTTTGGCTCATTTTGTATTGGTACCTTATTGTAGACCATTCTTGGTCATAGAAGCTCATTGTGACTATATTACTCATTTGATTCTCATCCTCATTTGTATCTTTAGGGGGAGAATGTTTCTTTGTTTCATAATTCCTTTATCGAATATTGCATTAAGGGGGAGTGTTGGAATATGTAATGAAACATTGTGTAAATTATTCTTAGACTAAAATATAAAGTCTAAAGAATAATCTTTGAATTAGAAAATAATTCTATTTTATGTAAAAATATTCCCACCCAATTAATAAATAAAATAAGGGTTCTAGGAATATTTAATTTATGGGAAAAAGTTATTTCCCCTTTTCTAGCAAATATTAAAAAGTAACCAATCACTTTTTAATATTTGATAGATGCCACTTGTCACACATCTCAAGATAAGATTGTGATAAGATTTGTCACACATATCAGGATAATATTATGATAAGATTAGGGTAATTTTAGGGTTGTAGTAGAAAAGCTTCTCTTTAAATAGGGGTGTTGTCTACTACATCTTGTCATATATCATGTTGATGCATATTGTTGCATAACATTGAAGCATTCTTGTATTGTTGAATCATTGAGTAATATAGTGAGCTTCATAGTGGATGTTTTCCTTCTTCATTTGAAGTAGGGTTTTACCACTTAATATTGGTGTTGTGGGTTTTCCTCTTTTGTGTGTGATTTATATTGTGGAGCATTCTTCGATCTTGGGGAGACTTTGCTTGTCTCACACTTAGTGCCCCTAAGAGGACCTCAACCTCTTCCAAGAGCAAGAGAAGACCTCTTTGCCCCCTTTTTTAATTTGTTTATCTTTTAGAACAATCACACCTCATATTTATGAGGCGTGACTTCGTGCCAACAATATTGTGCCTCATCAGGACAGGGCGCGACTTTGTTGTTTTAACATAATTTATAATTTAATTTAATTTTATTCTTTTGAACCCTCTTAGATCCAAGTTTAAACCCTCCAGTGTGTTTTAGCATTGACTTTGGGTTTATTTTTCCTACCTTTTTCCCTCCACTTTCATCTATTAAAGGAAGGATGTTCTTGCTTAATCATAGGCAAGTTTTTAATGTGCAATCTTAGTGCAAAATTCTGATTATTTATTAAGCTCGATATCTTTATGATAGTGTGTTCTTCTTCCTTTGTTTTCTCTACTACAAGCTTACCCTGAAGTGCAAATTTTAGATTCAATATTCTATTGCATGGATTGGATTGATTTATTGTGTGATTTGGTGGCTCTATGGTGTAGTTTAGAGAGATAGAGTGCCCGCTTGGATACTTCAATCTTCTCTACATTACTCACATTTAGGGTTTGCTTACTTTATTTTTGGCATTTATTTTATCTTCTACACTCACCTTTTATTTTTCATTAGTCTATAGTGATATCATACCTAACATTAGCATGACACGGCTTCGTTTGCCCTAATCAGAGCAAATTAGTCTACAAAAGTGAAATTGTGCCCCATCCAAGTAGGGCACAAGTTTGCTATTATGTAATCATGCCTAATCCAAGCAAGGCACTATTTTTCCCTAGGGTACACAGAGGGAAATTTCCAAATTTTATTTTCACTATTGCATTCCATTCTACTTCTAGATAATACTGTTGCAATCTGTTTTTTGTTCTCTATTACTGTATTTATGTTTTATGATTAATTCTCCAAAGGTTAATTTTTGATTTTGTATTAAAAGGTCATCTAAAAGGACCTGACTATTGCATCTTCGATATTTGTTACATAGTGGCCAAAACAGGACCCCTAATGCTAATTCTATTTTTTAGTGTTTCATGAGTGATCTTGTAGAAACAGTTATTCTTGATATCATTGGACAAGAGGCAAAAAAGCCTAAAACAACCACTGGTCTAGATAAGTGATTTTATCATTCTATTGATTGAATATCTCATTTAATTATTGATTCCTAGGCATTCAAAAGTGAAAGGCATTAATTTGCATCTAGGGACAATTTTGTGTATCTATCATGTATATCTCTTCTTTAAATGTTTTCTAAAATAAACCCCAGATTAGTGAGCATTCAAAATAAAGAATCATTCTAGGTTAGCTCTTGTATATCTACATTTTATTTTCAGTTGTCCTATTATATTTTTTGCATTGTCCTTTATATTTTCTAGCTTAGATCTAGAAAGGCTAAACTTAGGTGTTTTTCTTAAAATTGAATACATCAAACTATCTTAAATATCCTAAGGACTTGGAGCGAGTCCTTAAAATATTCCTGGTGAACCCTCTCCCTAGAACCTAGTGTAGAGCACAACATACCCCCATGTTTCACCCCACAAAAGGTTCTCTCCTTGTGGATCCAACCTTTTATTTGGGAATTGTACGCGGTAGGGTATTTTTCCCCCTATACAATAAAATAGGCTCAGAATAAGCAACATTAGCAAGGACATAGTTTAGTATCTCAGCCCAACTCAGTTTCAAAGGAGAATCAGAGAAGAGATTCAACTACAAGGATTACACCTATAGTATTGATGCCACAGTCATAGGTTTCATTTGATCTTTAAAAGCATTTAGCTAGTATGTCAACAAAGATATCAGTTTTAGAACTTTTGCAAATATCTCTTGATCATAGAAATGCTTTACTAAAATTTTACAACAACAATCTGTTTTCCTAGAAATCCCTCTTGATGCCATAGTCAACACCATAGGTTCTTTTGGGATACATCATATCTCATTCTCAAATTATGATAAACCTTTCTCAAAATTACATGGAGATTAATCACTTTACATCACCATGCTTATTAGGTACACCCTTATCAAGCAAGTTTTGATTGATAATGGTTCATCCCTCAATTTATGTACATATCAATTATTTCAAAAAATTAGATTAAAAGAGGCAGATTTAACAAATACTGATATCATCATTAAAGCTTTCAAAAATAAGTCCCAAGATGCATATGGTGTCATATCTCTCCCATTAAAATTAGGGTCGATAATATTAGATACTTTGTTTTATGTGGTACATTGTCCTGCATATTTTAATCTTCTTCTTGGGTGACCTTGGATCCATGCTATGAAGGTCATCCCTTCTACTTTTCATCATTCTATCAAGTTTGAGTTCAAGAATCAATTTATCACCATTCTGGGTGACCCTCGACCATTTGTATTATATTCAGATATCAAGTTAGGTCAAATAGATCCCTATTCTTGTCCTATTTCTTCAACAATTTCTTCGTGTTCCTCATCATAAATTTTTTAGCATTTCCAAAGTTTAAAATTGAATTAGGAACATAGGACTCATTCTTTCTCCTTAGATCATGATAATCAGTTTCTTCAAGAGCCTCTTCTGGATCTAGCCAAGCTACCACATTCACCCTGAACTATGGGCTTGCCTCATAAGAAGGGTGATGTTGTACATATTGGCACATGTGATTTTATCTTCGGAGGTATGGCTTCTGAAGAGAAGCTTCATGGTAGCAACCCATCTCTCAATGAGTACTCTTTTACTCAATGCTATCTCACTAATGATTATCCCCTTCCTAAGCAGACCCTATTTGGTATGGGATATGCAGGTAAAGGATTGGGACCACAACAAAAGGGTATTCAAGATCCCTTGGATATTGAGTTTTGGCTTGGGAGTTGTGGTATAGGTTTTATACCTAATAAGAATGAACTTTTGACTTTTGAGGATGATGACCATCTTATGACTTATGCAGAATACATGGAATATAAAAAATTATCAATAGATGATACTAAAAGTGTTAATTTTTCTTCAAAGATAATGTCTTGTAATATGAATTTTTCTATTTGTTCTAAAGATAAATTTGCTTTTGTGCTAGATAATGATGAGTCTTTGTATAATAACTTTTATGTTAAAAATAATGGTGCTATTAGAAAATATTGTGATTATCGTGCCATGAATGTTGAACGAAGAGCCTTAAAATAGATTCTCCGTGATTTTGAGGATGTCTTTTTTTGAGGATGTCTTTGATCCAACACCTCATGGAACACCCATTCATTTTGATAATATGTATGGTGAATTTAGGCTTTGCATTGATTTTAATTCTCCACACACACACACACACACACACACACACATATATATATATATATATATATATATATATATATATATATATATAACCAAAAACTTTCATATAGTTGCATCTTCATTTTCCATTGCATTTTTCTCTTGCTTGCTCATATTGCATTATTTGCTTGTCATCCTTGCATGATTGCTTGACATCTAAACTAAACACCTTGCATGTTTTCTTATCATAAATGCATGATTGATTGTTCATGACTGCTTGCTCAAAGAGATTTTAGAGATCTTGTGATAATGGCATGTGATGATACCTAGTTAGGTCATAGCTCACATGCATTGAATTTCTCACTAGGACTTTGATGCCTAGCAAGATTCACTCTAGGTATTCTTTTCTTCATTCCTATTTTCTTATGATTATCTCTTCTCTTTTCCCGATTTCTTTACAATGTTGACAATTCCTATTGCACCAAAAATATTTCTCAAAGACCCAATATGGGATAGCACTTGCATACTATTCTTACACATATTACACATGATATTATATTGGGTCATACTCTCTTTTGACTCAATAGGCTCAACAACCCATTGTAGGATAAACTCCTTGGTCATTTTTAACATACCTCAGCATACATCCTAGTGGGTAATCACCTCACAATAGTAAATAAGGGAGCAACCACCCATAGTGGGTCAAACCTCTATACACTTTTTTACACTGATGCAAGTGCTACCCCCATAGCGGGCCTAGCCTACCTCATTTAGTCGATCCATAGTGTCTTGCTACACTAGTTCACTGCAACCTATGCTAGCCTTATACTTTGGATAATTTATTCTTCTCCTTTTCTGATGGTTGACATTTGGACCTCCATATTTTCTCTTCTTTTTATCTTCCTTTATTTCTTCTTCTCTTCCTTATTTTCTTCCTCTCTTATTTCTCTTTCTTCCTTCTCTCTTTCTTCTTTCTCTCTTTCTTTTTGCCTTCTTCTTCCTTTCTCTTATTTTTTCTTGCTTGATTTCGTTTCTCATTCCTTATTATTCTTGTTATTATTATTTTTCATTAATTCATCCCTCATGTAGTGTGCCTTAGGATAGTTTACATATATAAAAGCACTTATAATAAACAAGCAAATAATATAACTATTGAGCAAGGTGCAACGACAATATTTTCATTGTTGTCAACACACTCAGATGGAAAGGTTGATGCAGTGGACAATTTTTCAGAGGTTGTTCAGAGTATGTATAGTGGTGTTCAATTCTTATGAGAATGTTTGTGATATTCAGGTGAAGTTACAGGTTGTTCATGCAAATTTGCAAAAGTTGAAAAAATCGTTAGGAAGTTGTCAAAGTAGCAAAAAAGGAAGTTGTCAAAGTGGTAAAATATCAATGGAATATGTTGGACAGGCCAAGATACTATTTGGAGGTTTTTTTATCATTATAAAGTGTGGTTGCAGTGTTGGAACGGCCGGTTGCTTCGCCGGTGCATTGTTGGTCATGAAACTATAGTAGTAAAATATGCGTCGAAGGTCGCTTTGTGGGAGGAATATTAAGAAATCCATGAGGAATTGGTCAAATTTTTTACTGGATATATATGGATATGTTGAAAGCTTATGTTTTAAATTTCAGCCCAAATTTAGTCTTGAGGAAGAAACGCTAAGCGCTGCAAAATGGCTCTGGAGCACTTTTTCAATTTATGTGACAGGTGTAAAATCAGCGCTAGAGGCCACTTTGTCAGAGGTATATTAAGCAATATGTGAGGAATAAAACTTAGAAAATTTTATTGGAGGTATTCTAATATACAGAGAGCTTATGTTATAAATTTCAGCCCGAATGGAGATGCGAGGAAGAAACGACAGTAGTTACAAAATGCCTCTATAGCACTTTTCCAGTTTTGGGCAGCCAAGTGCTTTTGCGCTCGAATACTTAAATTCATATTTTCTTGTTGCCGAATGTGTCGTTTAAGTGTTTTTTCATGTATAGCTCATCGAATTGAACATCTTTGCTTTTTGGTCAGAGTAATTTCAAGGCCTCCAAGTGTGAGAACGAGTAATGTACACAACACTTTGTCCATAAACTGTTTGACAAAATGCCTCTGCATAATAAAAGTGAAATTTAAAAAGGTCATAACTTTTGATCCGTAACTCTTTTTCAGTTCGTTCTTTTTCCAGTGCGTGTAGAATTTAAAAAAGTAGAAAAACGTTATGTCTCCCATGGGAGACATTATTGAATGTTGAAAAGGTCATCTTGAAGCTTGAAATTTGTTAGGAAGTTGAAGTGGTGGAAGTTGAAGGGATTGCAAAAAGGTTTTTAAAAAGGAAGTCAGTGTGAGGACAAATATGTGTGTGTGATATTGATATTTAGATCAGATGAGATTAGTTAGAGTGGATGTGTAGAGTGAAGTAATGAGCTAGACCACTCGGGGTCTTTTAGAACAGAGATCGGATTTTCTACTACTGTTTTTATTTTTTTCGAGTGGGTGCTTGGCGATCAGAGTCTGTACTCCTTGCAGTTGGTGCTGCTAAATTCCGGGTTGGTTGGTGCCATTCCCTATAGTTGGTGCTGCAAAAATATTTTAAATACCAAATATATTTGAGGCTAGATTTGGATGGGAGTCCAAACAGTCCATTGGCACAATGGTTTTCCCACATCGGGTTTCCACTATAAATATGGTTTTATGTGATGCATGTTTGTGTGATTACTTATTTTGATTTGATTTCATAGTTGGATTAAATTTTAATATAAACTGATTCACCCCCCTCTCAGTGTCACGCTTAGTTTAACAATAACATGCATTAAAATATTTCACATAGAACACATAAAATCACAATAAATATATAGCTATGTATTACTTATAGGAAAAAGAGTACATCGTGTGAGGTTGGTGTGCTACAATATACACTTGATACACTCAACCTAGGGATGCACACCATAATAAAAAACTAGTGCATCATCTCAATCCCTAGCCTATCCTATCCTAGCTTTGAGAGCCAACTCCCTTTGGCCCTCCCTGGGGTGGAGGCAATCTCAGTTGTCCCATCGACTGTTGAGATATCATAGGTACTATGATCAGGATCATAACCTACTTTCTAACTAAAGGGAAAAATACACAGTAAGCCACCTCAAAAAACATGGCTTTTCAAATGGTTGTCTCCAACTTATCATCAATATGTCATAACTCTGCCTGAAGGAGCTACACCACGTCCCCTACCTGGCTACTCCCAATAGTAGCCATTCCCTTAGTATTAGCCCATTGGTGCTCTCCATCCAACTAGGCCACCTCTCCCTGTAGTCGGCTCACCTTTGCCAGTGTAGTGCCCCTCTTAGTCTATAGCTGGATCATTTGTATTTGTATAGAAGCTAGTTGTGCTCGTAGATCCTCTATCCTCTAGCTCTGGCATCTTGTCATTGCTGATGTGGATGCCACCCTAAGATCTTTGACCTTTGGTCCCTCTTCCTATGTGGAGGTATCTCTCACACCTCCCTCTCTGATCCCTACTCCTGGGATGGTATCATCTACCACCCAGATACCTTTAAGAATGCTTGTTGCATGTCCAGATCCATCACTTGGATCCTCTATACTTGTATGGATGAGATCCTCTAGGGTACAACTCCTCTATACCACTACATGTACCCGATTGCCACCCCTACATCACCTACCCTTGGTTTAATATAAGTAGGATCATTTGTGTCCTCCTCGACCCATTTGGTGAGGTCTGGCTCACCTCCAACTCCTGCTGGGCTCTAGGTCACCCTTTGATACCAGTAGTCCCCAAAGTCTGGGATTCCTTGTAATATTCTAAACTACCATAATAATTGGTCGAACCTAAGTACCTATGGCTCTCCCCTCTCTGACCTTAACCATCTGATCCTACTCACTTTTTCCAGCTCTATCTTGTCATCTGCCCAACCAAGGTGAAGCCTTCATGATCACCAGATGAGCTACGTATCCCATGAAATGCGAGACAAAAAACATTAACTTTACCATTAATATTCCAAGGTGATTTATACATGAATTTAAGGCTAAAGATAGCCTTACTTATTGTTCAAATAATATCCCCCCTATGTTCGCAAATATCATTAACAAGATATATTCGCTAATATGCCGACATAGGATATTGGCTGACAAAATAAAATATCGCCTAACAATATATATCGATAGATGGTAAATAAGGTAATAAGTAACATCTATTAACAATAAGAAAAATATACTAACATCTCCCCTTATTACATTATTTTGCAATACAAAGTGAGTTACGAAAGAACTCAAACTTGATGTGAGCAAGAGACTTGGTGAATATATCCACAACTTGATCATTGGTGGGAATGTATTGAAGCTGAATTCAGTGCCTTGGAACCTTGTCTCGAATAAAGTGACATTATGTATCAATGTGCTTGGTTTATTCATGATGCACTAGATTCTTGAGTAGGTTTAGAACACCTTGGTTGTCATAGAACAAGTAAATTGGAGATTTGGATGGACGACCCATACTTGTCAAGATGCAACATAACCATATCACTTCATAAACTACTTCTTGTGTAGCGTGATACTCTGCCTCTGTAGATGAGATAGCAACCACCTATTGCTTCTTTTTGTGACAAGAGATTGGATCAGATCCAAGATGAAATAAATATCCTGAACTTGACTTGTGATCATCATATGATCCAGCATAGTCAGAGTTCGTGTATCCTTGCAAGAAGAAATGATCATTCTTCTTGTACTCTAGGCCATATTCCATAGTGCCACAGACATAGTGAAGAATATGTTTTAATGCCTTCCAATGAGTGTTATTAGGATCCTACATGAACCTTGAAATATAGTTGATATTAAACACAATATATGGCCTAGTGTTTGTCAGATATATGAGACTAATAATCAGCTATCGATAGAGAGTACCATCTATCTAAGGTGAATCATCATACTATGATAACTAAAGTCCTGACTCCATCAGAGTTGCCATTGGTTTACAATCAGTCATACAATATTTTTCTAACAATGTCTTGGCATATTTTTGTTGAGAGACCTTGATGTGGTGCTTCTTATGGTTCACTTCCAGGCCAAGATAGTAGTGGAGAAGTTTGAGATCTGTCATCTCAAAAGATGTGCACAAGTCTTGTTTGATAGCAACTATCAAAGATTCATAGCTGATTGTAATGATCATGATCATCCACATACAGTACAAGTAACACTATCTCAAAAATTTATTTCTTGAAATAGAGGTTTGCATCTATTGAAATTCTCTTAAATCCATGCTGCATGAGGTGATCATCCATCTTTATATACCAAGCTCTAGGAGCTTGTTTCAAATCATACAAGGATTTGACCAATTTAAAAACCTTCTATTCTTGGTATTCCACTTAAAATCCTTCAGGTTGGGCCATATAGACCTCCTGTTTAAGATCACCATTCAGGAAAACACTCTTGACATCCATATGATGAACTTTCCACCCAAATTATGCTGCCATAGCACAAAGAACTCAAATGGTTGTCATCTGAGTCATAGGTACAAAATTTTCCTCGTAGTCAATGCCTTCCCTTTACACATAGCCCTTTGCCATAAGGTGGGCCTTATGCTTATCAATTTTTCCATATGCCTTGTACTTGAATTTGTACACCCATTTATAGCCAATGGGATTCTTTTCGTGTGGCAGATCAACAAGCTTCCATGTCTAATTTTTCTTTAGAGATGTACTCTTTGTCCACAGTAGCCTTCCATTGTGGCTTACCAAGGGCATCTTGTACTATTTATATTTCATGCTCATCAAGTGAAGACTTAAAAACCCTTTCATCATCCACATCCATATCTTCTGGTTCAATAAAAATTTCCTCAAAATAATGATAAAGTTCATCAACCTCAGTAGTCTCTGCTGCAACTTTATCTTGACAAGCCATATTGTGAGTACGCGGTCTATTTAGAGTCATATCTAGTGGAGTGGATATCTTGGAGTCTCTGATAGTACTTTTATACCATTTAAGAATATTTTTTTGTGGAGTAGAAGGAGATCCTCCCTTCTGTGATGAATAAGGAGACTTCTCATCCTTAGATTCCACAAAATATAGATATATATTTGATGTGTTTTATGATGTGAAAGCCTCATCAAAATCAACATCTCTGCTAGTATGAATATTCTTAGTCAAGGGATCAATCAATCGATAACCCTTTGAGTGCTCATCATATCCAAGAAGAACACATTGCAAGGTCTTCTCATCTATCTTCTTCCTTTTCTCTTTGGGTATGTGCATAAAATCTTTACATCAAAAAATGCATAGATGAGATATGGAGGGTTTTTGACCACTCCATAATTCTTGTGGAGTTATTTCATTTAGGGCCTTGGTGGGTGCCCTATTCAATAGATACACTATTATGGTGACATATTCTACCCAAAAACATTGCTCTAGATGTGCTTCTGTGAGCATACAACAAACCATTTCCATGATGGAATGGTTCCTTCACTCAACAACTCCATTTTGTTGAGGAGTATAAGTAGTAGTGAGCTATATTTTGATCCCATGTGTGGTAAAATATGTAGAAAATTATTTAGAGGTGAACTCCCCCCTTGATATGAGTAGAGGGTCCTGATTGAAGTCCCTAACTCCTCAAAAAATTACTTGAATTGTTGGAAGTAACTAAAAGCTTCATATTTCATATGAAGAAAGAACACCCAAAATTTTTGTGAGCAGTCATATACAAACAACTGAAAGTACCTCTTGCCCCCAAAACTATTTGGAGTGAAAGGACTAAATAGATCAGTGTGAATTAACTCTAGAGGTTTCTTGGATTGTGTAGAGCTCTTTTCAAAAGGTACTCTATGTTGTTTTCCTGCCAAGCAATCAGAGCACACTGGTAATATAGAGGAAAGGGAGGGAAGACCCTTTATCATCTCATATTTACTAAGTTCAAGTAAATAGCCATAATTGAGATGCTCGTATCTTCAGTGACAAAGTGAAGTTGCCTCCTTTGTAGAGACTATCATGGCAACATGAGGGGTGGAGATAGCATCCAATGAAAAAAATCCATGCTTATATGAAGTAGTTACAATGTTTTTACCCCTCTTGGTGATAAAGCAATGCTTCTGACTATCCTCAACATGAAAATCAACAACCATATTTTTGTCCAAGTTTTGTGGGACTAACAACAAATTGTTTGCCAATCCTAGAATATAAATGACTCTTTCATTATGACACTTGCCATTTGGAAGGTTGACTAAAACTGTAACCTCACCCTGAACCTTGTAGGTTTTGTCATCAATAATGGTGATGGGTTTTCCTTCCTTGCCTTCATATGTCGCAAACCATGATTTGTCACCATTCATGTGCTTACTGGCACCAAAATCAATATACCATAGAGGATCCTTTGACTTGGAGGTTGTGGTAGTCATGAGCACCTTGTGTGCCCATTTAGAATCTGAGTCAGATTCTTCAACAACAAAATTCACCTTAGGTTTCTTGTTTTTGTTCTAGGGTTATTTTATCCTTTGTTCTTTGGTTGCTTATTATTATAACAACACCGATTGGTGTCATAGGTATCTTTATTACAAATATTTCAATAGCACTTATGTTTTTGAGGTTGTTGAGTTTTTTTTCCCTTATCCTTGGAAGAGGAACATCCCTTCTAAAAAATTACCCTTCTTCTTGGAGCCCTTCTTATTGGAAAATATGGTTGTATTAGAAGCTTCATCTCTTTGAAGTTCGGGAGCCTCTTCTTCTTGAAGCATATTGACCAACTCAACAAAGGTAATTTTTCTTTGTGACACCTGGAGAGAAGTTATTAACATTCTAAATGAATCAGGTAAATCTCTTATTACTACTGAGGTAAGGAGCTTATCATCTACAGTCTCTCCCAAAGAATTCAACTTTGATTTCAACTCAGCTACTTTACAAAGAAATAGTTCAACTGTCTCTCCATGCTTCATACTCAAACTATGAAGTTGAGATTGGAGGTGTAGAATGGTGGATTCATTCTTACTCTCATATATAGTTATAAGGGCATCCCATGCCTCTTTACCATGTTTTGTATCAGGTATGTGAGGTTGAACTTCATCTAAAACAATAAGCTAGATGAACACTCTTGCCTTATTGTCTTTCTTGTCAAATGTAATCTGATCTATAGTTGGTGGTGTAGCCTGATTTGATCTATTTATTGGTGAATATCTTGTCGTTGTGCCAGAAACAAAATCCCATAAATATTCCATTTGTAGGATAGCCTTCATCTTGGTTTTCCATGGTGTGTAATTGAAACCTTTAAGTAACTGAGAATATGTCAGGTACTTGTGGATAACAACCATAATGAGGGTTCCTTATATCACCAAATGGTCCTCCTTTCTTTATACCTTTACCAGGCCTTTATACCGATCCTTTAAAAAAATACCTGCCCTTATGTGAGGGAGACTATAGGTATTTTGAGATAAAAATGATACGTGGAACATAGGTGGTATTGAAATAGAATCATCTTGTTTATGACACCTACCATAGAAGGTATTCTATCCTCATGCGTGGGGCGTAACTTCCCCTAAACACTTTGGATATTAGAACATTCATCAGGATTTACGTATAACAACAAGAACGATTAGTGTAGTGGAATGGAGCAAAAGGTAGCAAAATAACAAACTTATATCTCCCCGATGATTGATAGAGAATAAGCTCAGACATAATTATTGAAACTATGTTAGGTGATAAATACAGTAGCTCGATTATGACAACATTACCTATAAGTGCGGGCCAGAGGTATCGTAGATACCGAACACTATGGTGCAAAATGAATTGCATGGATTTGTTCAATTTTTAGGACTTAGGGGTGCTTGATTTTACTTAATAAAGTAGTGCAAATGTAAATGGAAATGTGACATACATTAGAAAGTTCCCACAAAACAAATGAACCTAAGGTGTCGGGTTCAACCGAAAATGCACCTTTTTACAAAATGCCAAATTACATTTTTCAATTTAAAACATTACTCTCTATCCCCTCGTTTTTCATCCACTCTTGATAAATTTGCAATGATGAAGCATAAAAAAAAAATGCCTTCCCCCTTATCTTCAATTTGCAAAATGGGGATGAAATATGTTGTGCTCCAAAAGTATATTAAAAAGTTTAATTTTTTTGAAAGCAAGAAAATTGAAATTTTTAATAAGAAAATTTAACTTTTAACTAAAAATATATTTTCTCAATTAAATTTAAAAATAAAATAAAATAAAATTAAGAAAGTTATTTTTTTGAATAAAAAGAAAAATTTAATTATTAAAAAAAATTAAAAATGCATAACAAAAAAAACTTTGTTAAAAAATATACCTTGGGTCTGTATGGGCTTGAACCCCCAACCTCGCCTATTGGCAGCACCTTATCTACACGTTAGAAACCAATATGGCTATGAATTTGGATGGAAGTGAAGAGCATGAAGTGCTCTATGAACTCACACCTTCATCTATACTAGTAAACTGGCAATGCCTCCTCCAAGGGGGCGGCATTGCTTGCGACAACAGTGGTGTCTTCTCTGCTCTGTCGACACTCCTCTCTGGGAAAGTTATTTTGCGTTAGGATGAGAATGTCAGAAACAACATCTTGAGCTGTAATACCATGATCTACAATACCTCAATATGGAATTCCACTATCTAAAATATCATGATCTGCAACTCTTCAATTTGCAAGAACGTTACTATCTGCAACACGAAGGTTTGTGTATCAGTTAGGTGAGCAAAGTTTGCAAAGATTTGTTGGATAATGGTTAATGCACCCCTTGCTTTGATTGGATATCTCAAGTCTAGGCTATGATAGCCCAAAAAAATGCTCTTCGTCTGTTGCAAAATGACTGATAGGGATTGTCGAGCTTCACTGCATCTTCTTTGAATGGATTGGCCCGAGATGAGGTTCCTCCGACGTTGTCCTTGAGTTGTTCAAAAATTTTATCTGCAAAAAAATCTTCTGCGGAAAGGTTTTTAATAAAAATAGATAGGCTAGCAATTTTTTAATGGGAATAATTGTCCCACATGGGACATAGAAAGCACTTATAGTTCTTTATAAGAGAAAAATGTCCTTATCTTGTCGATCACATTTTGGTGGTCGAATTTCCTGAGCAGCATTTTTACGATCGTTCCATTTACTACGGCCACAACCAATGGTTGCTAATGCCATGTCGGCCTTCAGGCCTTTTAGTCTCCTGTCCATGGCCATGTGTTTGTTAGGTTATCTTGGGATACATTCAGTGTCTCGGGATGCATGTAGGTCTCCATAGGTCCAATTAGCATCTTGTCCAGTTACCTCGGGATGCATGCCTAAGTTACAGGAGCCCTACCTCAAAAATCGTATCCAGGTCCAGGAAGTTAGGGCTTCGTAAAATCGAGCCTCCAACAAGCGCTTTGATACCATGAAATGCGAGATAAAAAATATTAACTTTGCCATTGATATTCCAAGGTGATTTATACATGAAGTTAATGCTAAAGATAGCCTTACTTATTGTTCAAATAATATCCCCCCTATGTTCGTAAATATCATTAACAAGATATATTCGCTAAAATACCAACATAGAATATTGGTCAACAAAATAAAATATCGCCTAACAATATATTTCGGTAGATGGTAAATAAGGTAATAAGTAACATATACTAATAGTAAGTAAAATATACTAACATCTCGTAACTCATCGATCACCCACCTCGCTAGTGGTAGGTCCCTTGCATAGGCCATCATGGTCCTCTCCAGGGATCTCAGTAATCTATATGCTATTGGCCACTCTAGGTCAGACAATGGTCTTGGTAGTGCTAATGGTCTTCGTACCATGATGTGCTCCTAGCACCACACCTAGAGAAAAGTCATACCCACTAATATTGTATGCTGCTTATACACGATGTTGTATAATATCTTGTATAGGTAGGCCAACACATAAGGGCCCCATGCAAATCGAACTCCTTGATTTCATATGTATGCCACTACTCCTACCAGTGCCCATCACAAGTGTCATATCCTAGTGTGGTAGTTCAAGAGACCAGCCACAATCCTTGAGAGCACCATGATCAGAGGGTATGGTTTGTAGTGGTTGACCAGGTCATCAACTGCTATGGTGCCCTCTCACACCTAGCAGGTGAAACCTATGGAAAACCACTATAGAGTAGCTACCTTCCCATGGGCCCTATAAACCTCATTTTCCTTGATGGGGATCCTCAAGATCTACCACACATCCTCTAGTGTGATGGTCATCTCCCCTATTGGTAGCTAGAACATAGAAGTCTTCAAATACCACCACTCTGCTAGGGTATTCAACATGGCCTTATCTACCTTGATCTGTTTGCATCCTTGCCATGTGGTCCAACCCAACCACCTCCAATATAGCCCTCTCCACCTACCCCAAATCATCTATCTCTACCAAAGTCCCTGCTCGCCACTCTTGAATCTCGAGAATACCTAGCTGCATTCACCAAAAAAAATAAAATTTAATCAGTTCCATCATAAATTCAAAGAAATTAAAATTAATTCAGCATAAGGAAATTACAATTTGAAATTTACACTTCAAGATTTACTTGTTTGCTTTATTTTTCTTTTTTATATTTTTCTTTTGAATTTCTTATTTTTTTCCTTGGTTTCATGAAATCATGTCCCTTTTTTAAGGCGTGAAACTTTGCTTTTGCAAAATCGTGCCCACTATTTTCTGGGCGTGACTTTGCAAAGTCATGTCTGGTTTTTGTTAGGCATGATTTCACCACATTTTTCTTAAGGTAAAATTGCACCTGAGTTGCAAAGTCACACCCGGGTCATGGTGCCAAATTTGCTGATTTTTATTGTGATTTCCCCTAAAAAAATCCTAAAAACCCTAATCAAATCATGAAAAATGAGAAGAAAATAAAGCGAAAGGAGGGTCAAAGACAATCCTTACTCGTTCTCAAGCCCCAACCTCACCCCTCGTAGTCGTCACTTGATGAACAGGAATCACCATTGTCTTTTCTCCTAGAGCTCTATTTTCTCTCCTCCTCATGGTAAAAATGAATTAGGGTTTTACCTTTGTTTACCTTTTTAACCCTATTTTTGTTTTTCTCTCTCCCCATTTTTTTCTTTGTTTGGTTGTCACTCTTTTCTCTCTCTCTCTTCTTCAGTGTTAGTTCTTTCGATTTTTTATGAAATGTCATTTTTTCATTAAAAATCGAGGGGGCACCCTGGACTATAGAGGCATTAATGTCCCTAATACCTTGATTTGCATGCAAATTAAAAAGTGTCTAGAATGACACCATTTTTGCACTTTTTTATTCTAACCCGACCAACCCATTTCCACTTGTTTTTTTTCTCAGTGTGTGCATTTACTAGGCCATAAATACATCAAAGAGGGGTAAAATGTAGACACGAAAAATTGACCAACTCTGAGTGGGAAATATTCCTTAGTGCCCCTAAGAGGTCCTCAACCCTTGCAAAGAGCAAGCGAAGACCTCTTTGCCATCCTTTTTTAATTTGTTTGTCTTTTAGAGAAATCGTACCCCGTATTTATGAGGCGCAACTTTGTGCTAGCGATATCATGCCCCGTCAATACCGGGTGTGAATTTTTTGTTTTAAAATAATTTTTAATTTAATTTTATTTTATTCTTTTGAGCTCACTTAGACTCAGGTTTAAACCCTCGAACATGTTTTGGAGTCGAATTTGGATTTATTTTGCCCACCTTTTTCCCTCCAATTTTGTCTATAAAATGAAGGATTTTCTTGCTTAATCATAGGTAAGTTTTTAATGTGCAATCTTAGTACAAAATTTTGATTATTGATTAAGCTCAAAATCTTTATGATAGTGTGTTCTTCTTCCTTTGTTTTCTCTACTGTGAGATAACCCCAAAGTGCAAATTTTAGATTTAATATTATATTCCATGGACTAGATTTATTTACTGTGTGACTTGGTGGATCCCTGGTGTAGTTCGGAGAGATAGAGTGCCCACTCGAATACTTAAATATTCTCTTCCTGATTCTGTTTTCAGTTGTCCTATTCTATTTTTTGCATTGTCCTTTATATTTTCTATCTTAGATCTAGAAATGCTAAACTTAGGTGTTTGTCTTAAAACTGAATACATCAAACTATCTCGAATATCTTGAGGACTTGGAGCAAGTCCTTAAATTGTTCCTGGTGAACCCTTCTTCTAGCACCAAGTGTAGAGCACAACATACCCCCATGGTTCACCCCACAAAATGTTCTCTCCTTGCAAATCCAACCTTTTGTTTGGGAATTATATGCGGTAGGGCATTTTTCTCCCTCTACAATCATACTCTAAAAAATAATTAATTTTATTACATCAAACATTGGCATCCACTTCAAGCCAACCTATGATGATTATTTCTTTTACTTATCTAAGAAAATATGGACTAATTAGTCTTTATTCCTTCTAATTCATTGAGGAATCAAAATTTAAACAAATTATAGGGTTTTTAGAGTGACTAATAACTTGTTAACAATGTATGATAGATAAATAGAATGTTATATTAACAATTAATAAACAAAATATTTACTCAAAATAAGGGTAAATTATTGCACTTCAATTAGTGTTATATCCATAGACACAAGAAGGAACAATGAAAAAAACTACTTTAATTAACAACCACCTTGTAATTAGAAACCTTGATCAATTTTAAAACCATAATAGTATATTTTTAGGCTTTAAATATTTTCACCAAGTTTTAAGTCATGCACATTTGTTATACATAATTACTGACGTTAAGAAAAATAAAATTTCCCAAAAAATAATGTTTTATTCCTAATACAACAAAAAAATATTCAATATAATTTACATACTTATTGAATCTAAAATTTTATTCAATATCTCAAACATGGTCAATAGAAAATGGATAAAATTTATTTATTCTTATATTATCATACAAGCATGTTCTATGTTTTTCAAGAATCTATTTAAATCAATTTCATACATACACAAAAATCTTAAGGATTCCAACATCCAACACAGGGGTGCTTTACACCAGTGTAAAAAATACAACATAATAGTGGATTAGATATTAAATTGATTTACAATACTAATAATACCAAGTGTGGTTTTTTGGTTAAACCACCCCTGATTTTATCACAATAGAATTCAAAGGTCATTTCATGTTTCTTATCATAATATAATCAAGATCACTAGTTAATGGCCATGAATACCTATAGATTAATTGATATGTACAAGGATGTTTTAGCATATTTTTTTCTAGTTTTGGCATGTATTGCAAATTTATGAAGGGCATCAATTTCAAAATGTGATATTTTTTTTATAATTTTCTAAAACATCAAACATTATGGCCACACATTCCTTCATATCTCAATCCTAACATTCAAAACCCTATCCAATGTTCCTCTAAACATTGGATTCATTCCTAAAATAGGTTTTGTATATATTTTCAAAAAATAATTAGTTTCTTATTATCTTTACAAAAATAAAATAAATTAAGTTCATTCATTTATTGAGAATATTATGTGTAATAATAAAGAGAAATGAAAATATTATTCTTAAAAATCAAAGGAAGAATTATTAACAAGTGTGAGCATGATCCGGAAGTGAGTGTAGCCAAAAGCAAGTGTGAGCATGAGCTGGGAGTAAGTACAATAGAAATCAAGTGTGAGCGCAAGCTGGAAGTAAGTGTATCTAAAAATGAGTGTGAGCGCAAGTTGAGAGTGCAACCAAAAGCGAGTTTAAGTGAAAGTTGAGAGTGTGTAGCTGAAAGCGAGTGTGAATGTGAGTTGAGAGTGAGTGTAGCTAGAAGTGAGTGTGAGCACAAATTGGGAGTTATGAGGAAGTGTTAGTAGGAAGTAGAAAGCAAAGTGTGATTTAGTTGAAGAAAATCTAGTGCTAGCCAAGATTCAGTCATGGTAAAAGAGAAGCGAGTTCATATTTAGTGCATCAATGCTTCAAACCCTTACCATGAAATCATGGAACATTGTTTCCAAAAAAATGTTGAAGCAAAGGAACATCAAGAAAAATAAGAGACAAGGGCTATTGTGAGCCAATAGGGAGTGCAATTTGGGAGCGAGTGCAAGGTAGGAGATGGTGCAAGGTGGGAGTGAGTGCAAGTTGAGAGGGAAGGTGAGCCAAGAGGGAGTGTAAACCAAGAGCAAGCCCATTAGATTTTATGAAAGAAAAGTCATATTTGAAATTCCTAATTGGAATTCAAGATTCCCTAGTTGGAATTTTGGAGGCCCAAGTTAGAGATAAGAAAAAAGTGAATACATGGTAAGTTTGATCCAAGTAGTAGATGTTACACCAAAAATGAGTATCAAGGATGATATGATTAAGTATGATATAATGGTTCTTAAAAGTAGAGGATTAAAATGTAAGTTCCATAGATCATGGTGACAATACATTAATATATACTCAAAAGGAAGGACCAACTACTAAGGAGTGAAAGCATGTTATATACTCAAATATGTGTTGCTATGGATATTTCAAAACCTTTCCGACAATCCACTAAGATGAAATATAAATCAAGAGAATGGGATCAACAAGTAGATTATGAAAATATTACATTTTGTTACCATAATTGTTATGAGATTGGAAACATGGCAAGAGTTTGTAAAGTGAAAACTATGAAGAAAGAGACAAAAAATTCTAGCCATAAGATAAATTTCAAGACGAAGCAAGAAAATCATATAGTAATAGAAGTTAGATCAGATCAAGGATATTCCACTCTGAAATAAGAGGTAAAGAAAGCCTATCTATAGTATCATTTGATAGGATTGAAATTAGATGATTCTATACATAGATATGAGTACAAATATTTAGGAATAAGAGCCTATATGATATTATGACAAGTGTCATAACATGCACAACATAAGAAAAGTGCACATTAATTCTAACATTCCCCCTTAAGGTGCACTTTCCTAAATACAAAAATAAGTGAACATACCTAATACAAATTTAGGATAATGTCTAGGCTCTTGATATTTGTTCATCATGTAAATTGCATATGTTTGGCCCGCAATCTCTAGGGTTGGAACTCGAAAAGTTTTTTTATTTACTGCATTGTTGCAGATTTGGACAAGAATTTTTGTACAACCATGATTTGAGCATATGCATATTCTTTGATACCAAATGATAGGATTAAAAATGAGATGATATTATACATAAAAGGAGTATGCATATATAGGCATAAGCCTATATGATATTATGATAAGTGTCATATGACATGCATACAAAGTACACATTAAACTTATTCTAACATCATTTAGCAAGTTCAAATGGAATTAAAGGTGCAAAAGAATATGTGGAGATAAATTCTAAAATAAAGACAACAAAGAAGGTTAAGTTTATTCTAGGTAAATCATCTTCATTTTTCTCAAGTAATATAGAATCCTCTCCAAGTAATAAGAGTAAAAGGGATGAAGATGTTATCCCTTGCACTTCAAGGAGGAAATGAGGATGGAGGAAACCCATAATAATTTAGGTTTGCATAATAAGAAGGTAATTGCTACAAAAGAGTATTCTTGCACTTTAGGGTTTCTAGGGAAACATAAAAAAAAAAAAAAAATTGAGGTTATTCCTTGCACTTTAGATCCTTAATAACAAGGTAAACCTAAAGATGATAAGTATTACTATAAGCATTGTGAGAAGATTGAAGAGATTGATGAATATGAAAGTATTGTTGGGAATGAAAAAGGAGAGGAAGACCCAAGAAGCAAAAACAAAGAGAAAAAAAAACCCATAGGGATATTGATATGGGAAAACAAAAGCAAATATCACAAGTGCTAACAAGAAGTAGGGCTAAACCCACACAAAAAAATTAAAATACTATCTTGGAATATTAGGGGAATGGATAAGAACCCTAAAAAAAGGTATTAATAAATTGTTAGGTTGTTATAAATAGGATATTTATAGATATAGAAGTTGGTCAACAAATATTTTATCCATTAGCGGTGTTGAATTTCATCTTGGAAGAATTTAAATTTTAGAAGGCATATGATATAAAAGGAGTTGATTGTGGAAACTTAGCAATTTGAGGAATATGAAGAATATATTTTAGTGAAAGGAAAAGTTGGATATGCTCTAATTAACTTGTTAGAAATGTGATGAGAGCAATTTAATATTTTATTTTTGTAATAGGAGTGGCCCCCAATAGAAGCCACACATAGCATATTAAAAGAGAAATGAAATATAAGATAAGGAAATAGATGGTTCTACAACATAATACCTTCAAAGGAGAAGCCATAACCTTAAAGGTTCCTTTCTTAGAATAACTTATTTTTAGCCTCTTTATGACATCAATTTCTTAAAAAATACAATGTAGAACTTCAACAAGGATTAAGTGCTACCGTGGTTGTAAATTGCAAGAAGGTGTAAATTGAAAAAACATTGTAAATGAAGTATAAAATATAAATATATATATTTTTATCTATATATGTGTATGTTATTAGTAGAGGTTGTCTAGTTATTTTAAGTCTTGTAAGAATAGGTTGAATGTGATTCACATCTAGTTCAATATAACATGAGTAATTTGATAAAAATATTTTATGAATATATAGTTTACACATAGATCTAGAGAAAGATATAATTGTCATAATTTTGCTCTCAATATTTTAAATGCTTCTAATCAAAGTATAATAAAAGGTTTTTTAAGCAGTCTAGTAAAATCAAACTACTTGTGAGCACAAAGCAAAGTATGAAACCATGGTGATAGCTAAAGATCCATCTATAATTTTTCTGTGCATGTGAACAACAATTTAAAGAAGTTTGCTTGGATAGAATTGTGGAGTACATGCAATAAAGCTAGGGTTTGTAATGTGAAGCATAGAGAAAATTTAAAAAACTACAAGTGACAATAATTTATTTTTTTGGAGAAATATTTTATTTTTTGGAGGAACGAATTTAGGGGAAGACAAAAAACCCTAGCATCGATCAATTTTTCCAGGAGATATTGTGAGTATCAATTCAGGTATGGTACTTCTTTGAATATAGCTTTGAAATTTTTTCATTGGCTAGGGCATTAAAAATAGGGACCTTTTCTTTGGGAAGTAATTTATGGTAGTCTATTGGTTGCAATGACGACTACAACCTCACCATTTTAAACAAGTAGGCAATGAGGCCTTCTCCATGTTTTCACAATAGTTTCCCTTTGATGAGGAGAAGTTGGATCATATGTGTCAAGTGCTTAAAGTGAGAAAAACACCCCATCCAAAACCACATGCTTGCTCTAACAATGGTACCTTTGTGCCCAAGTTAGATGAGTCTCCTATGATTGAGGTACCTCTAGCTTACATCCAACAGCCTTTGCTCATGGTTTCCACCCATGTACTTGCATGTAAATTTGTGGGAATATAGCCTAGTCCAATCATAATCCAAAAATAGATTAACACACATTAGGGGGTAAAGTCTCCTCTTATGAATTCATGATGATAGTTAGGGGATACTTTGTCATTACATTTACCTCTATGGAGAACAAGAGCAATATCTTTCATGGAGGTCCTTGGTTTCTATGATCCAACCCACTCTACATGATCTTGTGGAGCACAATATTTGATCCTTAAGAGGAGGATCCTGAAGAAGTTTTTTTTTGGGTGAAGTTGCCATTTTTTCTATTGCACCTATGGAACAAACCTTTTAGGGAATTAATAGGAAACACTATTGTAAAATTCATTGATTGGAATCCTCTAGAGGTTAATAATTTTATATGTGTATGCATCTATGTGTAAGTCAATATGAAAAATGTTTTGCCTAAGTATATTATAATAAAGGTGTTTGATTGGATACATAGCCATTTCCTAGACTATGAGCATATACCATTCAAGTGTATAGCATGCCATGAGTATGGGCATTTCTCTTAAAACTGCCCAATTAAACAAGAACAAGAAAAAAAAATGAAGAACTAGGATTCTAGAAATTCAAAAGGATACCGCGCAGATCAAGAAGCAATAATCGATAACCTCAACCACAAGATCAAAAAATATTCCAAAACAAAAATAAATTTGCAATTATTAATGAAGGAGAAAAGAAAATCACCTCTCTAGATATGATGACTTCTAAATATAAAGAGAAGATACCTACAACTGAAGTTGACAAGTCACTAGAGATCTTAGGAGATACACTAGAGAACACAATAGCTAGAGAAGAAACTAATGAGAACTTAGAGGAATAGGTAGAAGAAATACAAGTGGAGGAAATAGTGATTCCTGGGGTTTGCCGACCACATGATCTACATATAAGGGAAGAAAATCAAATCAACAACTAAGAATGAGAAAACACAGAAAGACTTGTAATCCAAAACATAGGTCAAAATTGAGGAGAGCTTCGTAAAAAATAAAAAGCAATCCAAAAAATTAAGATTATGTCATGGAACTATAGGGGACTGGGAATTCCTCTAAAAAAAACTATATTAAAGTTATAATACAAGAGCAAAAGCCAACAATAGTTTGTATTCAGGAAATAAAAATAGTAGAGGCAACACTGACTACATAATGGCAGAAGATATGGGCACAATCAAATTTGATAACTTTTGATTCTATGGGAGCTTTAGGGGGACTAGCTTTGGATTGGAACCCAAAATAATTAATTTGTAGCTTACAACATAAGCATAATAATAGGATAGGTACAAAATTTGCCCTACCATATGGAAATAGTGTAGCAGTAATAAATTTTTATGGTCCAAGTCACCCAATCCAGAAAAGAGAAGCATGTAAAAACTTAGCACAATGGCTAGACAATGAGAATTTTGACAACATAATACTGGGAGGATATCTCAACATGATTCTCTACCACTGGGAGAAGGTTGGGGGAAGTTTATAAAGGGATCCAAATAGAGATATACTCAATCAAATTATGGTAGATGAAAGCTTACAAGACATTCGATCGATCAAAGGAAAGTACACTTGGAGCAATAGAAGAGTAGGGGTAAACTATACTACAGAAAGATTGGATAGATTTTTTATCAATGAAAATATCCTAACACACTTTCCCCTCACTTCTAGTCATATCATTCAAAACTCTATCTCAGATCATAATCCAATTCTCTTGGATAGCAGCCAGAGCCTACAATCCTAAAAAAATCCTTTTAAATACAACTCTAAATGGGCATCATAAGAATATTTTAGTGAAATTATGGAAAACACTTGGAACCAACAGGTCCAATCCACCAACCCCCAAGAAAAATGGAAAATAAAAATTCAAAAATTGAAGCATGTGATAAAAATGGTTGGTAGAAAAATCAAGAGTCAAACTAGACAAGAAGCAGTTAATGCAACAACTAGAGCATCTAGAAACATAACTTGGGAATCATCCTCCTCAACCATGGCAACAAGATGTAATAAATGACCTGATTTAGAAGATCAATAAATTAAGCATTGAAGAAGAAACACATTGGAGGATTAGATCCTGAATGGTTTGGCTCAGAAAGGGGGATAGAAACACCAAATATTATCATCTAAAAACCATGCAACATTTCCAAAGTAACACAATCAAGGAGATAGAGCATGAAGGAATCACTTTTACAGATAAGGATAATATTTAGAAACTTGTCAATCAACATTACTCAGCTCTACTCTCTAGAGAAAACGGTAACCCTCATTTCCAGGGAATACTAATGCAATATATACCAACATTATTAAGTTTAGAAGACAAATAGGATCTCAGTCATCCAATCACTATGGAGGAACTTAAGGAGATTATAACAGCTCTACCAAATGATAAAGCTCCTAGACCTGATGGATTCACAAACAACTTTTGCCAACAATACTTACACATCATCAAAGAAGATTTTCTACACATGATTGAGGATGTTAGGGTGAAAGATAAGCTTCTTGGAGCCATCAACTCCACCTTTCTAGAATTGATTCCTAAATACAAAAATTCCACTACTTTCTCTAGATTTAGAACAATTTCTCTATGTAACTCTTCCTATAAAATTATTACCAAGTTGTTGGCCAATAGAATAAAGAATAAAATTGAAAAAATAATATCATAAGAGCAAGGAGGGTTCATGCCTGGAAAAAAAATATAATAATATCATAACAATGTATGAATCCCTCCACAATAGTAGAAAATAAAAAAGAAATAAATTGTTATAAAACTTGATATGGCAAACACTTTTGATCGAGTTAATATACAATCTGTAGAATAGGTCCTACAAAATTTTGGACTTCCACATTAGCTCATCAAGTGGATTAGAGCATGCATAAACCATGAATGGCCCCTTTAATAAATAGAGAAACAACAGTGGTCCCCACCTCCTACGGGTTGGTTTAAGCTTAATTTTGATGGAGCAGCTAAGGACAATCCTGACATAGCAGGCGCTGGCAGCATTATGCGAGATCATAATGGAAATATGATGCTTGCATTTTTTGAATATTTGGGAACAAGGACGAACAACGAAGCTGAAGCTAGAGCTATGTGGAGAGGCCTTCAAATGACTCAAGACTTAGAAGGCAATTTGATCATAGAAGGAGACTCTATGCATGTTATAAATCTTCTCAATAATTGGAAAACACCTCCTTGGAGGATTAAAATAATTTTTGAAGAGGCTAGGATCATTTTCCAGGGAAGACATGATAGAAAAGCCCAACATGTCTTTTGGGAAGCTAACAAATTTGTTGATAAGCTGGCCAATTTGGCTGTCGATGGTGATGAAATTTTCAAATGGGAAAATAGTGTCTCGAGTGAAGTAGAGGAGATTATTCAACAAGAATTCCAAGAATGATAGTCAAATTTACCAACAGGGAAGGCATTGTAAGTTCAAAAGCTATGAGTATTCCTGTATATTTTTTGAAAATGACTCACAATAAAATTATTCGAGCTATCAGTCTTGGTGGATGCTGCTTGGAAATACCACAAAGACTAATGGGGACAGTCACATGTCAGATAACATGGCTCCTAGACATCTTAGTAATTTGAGGTTGGTTGATAATCATAGGGCAGGAAAGAAATAGCAATATAAGACTTCGAACCAGAGCCACGTGGACCACCAGATAGCCACCACCATAAATCTAGCCAATAGGTTCACTTCTCCAAGGTTGATTGGCCAAGACAGGATGTGGTCCCAAAGCATGTCATATACGGAAGAAAGCAATTACCAAAGAATTATTAAGAGTAACTGTCAATACATAGCTTGTGGGAGTTTTTTTCAGTCTGCTATGTGTTTCTGCAACTTTTTGTTTCTCCACTATTGTAAGGAAGGGATCTATGTCTGTTTCTTTTTTTGTAATTATGATGTAGGTGTGTTTTCTCGAGGTATATCCAAAATTTTGTATGGGAAGTTTCTTTTTGATAACAGGCTATGTGCCTTACCAAATGTAATGGCTTTGGCGGCATGTAGATTTTACATATATAGGATCCTTAGTAAGGACATGTTCATCAACAGCCTTGGGCTAATTTTTGTAAAAGGTTTTGGGTCAACTTGTAAAACCCAGTATTAATGCTATAGTATCTTATCTACCAAAAAAAATAGAGAAACAACAAATTTCTTTCAGACAACAAGGGGAATTAGACAAGGGTGTCCACTATCACCATACCTTTACAAAATTTTAGCTGAGACTCTTGGAAGATTAATTAACCATATACGAAGAGAAGAACAATAACATGAATAAAGGCTACAACAGGATGCAAAGCTGTAACACATGCCCAATTTGTATATGATATCATTCTTATAGGTGAAGCCACCAAGAAAAATGTTAGACAATTCAAGCAATGTTTATATTGGTTCACACAAGCTATCGAGGCTCAAATAAACACTCAAAAGAGTCAGTTTTATACACAAAATGTTGCAACAATAAGATTCAATTTATTTTGCACTATCCTAGGATTTCGTTTTGGCATAAAAAAACTTCAGATACCTATGAGTGCCCATGAGCTTCCACCTCAAAGCATTAGACTTCAAGAACCCAATATTGAACAATATGGTTAGGAGGATACAAGGTTACAGTAAGAGTTGGCTCAATCTTGCAGGAAGGGTAGTATTGATAAAATCAATGTTAACTTCTCTTCCAGTCTACCAACTATTAGTATATCATGCTCCCAAGTTTATTTTGAAAAAAATAGATGGACTCATACACAAATTCCTATGGCAAGGATGTAGGCAATCAAAAAGAAAAAAGTTCTACTTAGTCAATTGGGATATGGTCACCAAAAGTAAAATTCAAGGACTGAGAATAAAAAAATAGAGATAGTTTCAAAAGCACTAGGATAAAAACTTATTTGGAACATGTTTAAACACAATCAAGCATGGCAACACATACTAGTCAACAAGTATATAAATAATTAAATAGGTATTCAAATACTCAAACATATAGACAAACTTCCTAGAGCCTCGTTGGTCTGGAAACATATAATATTTGTAAATAGCATAATAGAGGATAAAATTTCTTGGCTATTGGAATATGGTAAGCCAATTAATCTATGGGAGGATCCAATCCTAGGAAATACACCATTAAGAGAGAGAAATCCAATCAAATTATAAAATCACTTGTAAAATAAAATAATACTCAAATTAGATGACTTGTTTTATTGGACATCAAAAACTTTGAACCAGATCTCCCCTCCCATTCCATCTTAGCTTTAGGGAGATTGGGATTATTTTAAGTCCCATGTGGCGATCATTAGACCTCTTCATCCCAAGATGCCAGAAAAACTTATTTGGGGTAGAATCAATAGTAATGGAGAATACTTAGTGCATCTATGAGTCCAACATTAGAAAATAGGGCCTGCCAAAAAAAACTATTGATATTGTGGAAAACTAGAGCACCACCTAAACTGCAAGTATTCAGCTGGCTAGTTTCTAAAAAAAAATATTAATAGGTGATAATATGTAAAAGAGGAGTATAGCAAGGCCTCATGTTTTTTACAGGTGCATGAATAATAGTAAAACAATTTTCCATATTTTGTTTGAATGCCCAAAAGAAAATTCAATTTGGTTAGGAATAACCAAAATTCTTGGTATTTCCTACTCTAGCAGGTTAACCATAGACACATGTTTTACCAAGTGGAACAAAGAATATAAAGGTAAACTAGTAGGTAATCCCTTCCTAAAATATCTATGGAGCTATATACCATATTTTATCATCTGGCTCATCTGGTTGGACAGAAACCATAGGATTTTTGAAGGAAAGGTAAGGACAATAAAAATCTAATATGAAGGATAAGAGAAGAATTACCTATAAATTTCAAATCTATTTTCTGTCAATAGCGATATGAAGAATATTTTTCACCCATAGAAAGAAGAATAATCTACCAACTTAATCTCCAATATTTCTTGACATAGGGAGGATGCAGATCAAACAATTCTTTACTTAACATGTTTTTTTTGGCACTCTTCTTTGATGGTGCCTCCAAGTCCAACCCTAGTCAAGCAATGATAGGGGGAATGATCCTTATAGGACCTCGTGAGATATTTCTTAAATACATGATCAACTTGTGAACAACATCTAACAATGTGGTATAGACTATTATATGTGAAATTGACTTAAAATTGGTGACAAAGCAAGGAATCACTCAAGTCACAGTTTACGAGGATTCTAAATTGATAATAATAGCTCTTGCCAAAAATAAATATTTTAGATATTTACAATTGAAGATTATTTAATATAGGATTAGACAACTAGGTAGGATCATTGGAAAAATATCCTATCAACACATAAGGTAGGAATTCAACAAAGATATTGACACACTAGTGAATCAAACAATAAATATAGCCCTTGGTTATTGCTGCCAAATCATCAAGAAGTAGAAGGGCAGGGGTGGTATGCGAGGATGACAAAGACTCCAATAATGAGGTTCTTTTTTGTCTTCATGTTCTATTTTTTAGAATGCTTTGTTCACTTTGATCTCTAATTAAAGAGTTTTGTACTTTTTTGTTAAGTAAATAAATATTTTCTTTTAAAAATATATATTTTAATTAGTATTCATTTTTAAGTCAAGGAATATAATTTTTTGATAGATTGTTTTGAATCTATATTTTGGGGTATCAAAAATCAATATTTTGTTTAAATTTTTTATATAGAATAAAAGTAAACAAATATATCGAGGGAAAGGATATGATTTATAATTATTTTATGTTTTCTTAACAAATCTATACCTGCCTAAAAGAAAGAATTTATTTTTTTTGTACATAAATTTTAGTAATCAATAAATGAAAACATGTTACTATAATAAAAAAAAAAAAAATTTACATGCTTAGAGTGCACATTGTAGTACCTATCTATTCATAAATTTCATTGTAAAGTGATATGATTTAATCTAGATGAGGCCTCCAAAGTTGTGTTAGTGATCTAGTCAACAAAAAAATGATATAATATGTAACTATAATAAAACTAAGAAACAATTACATATTTAAAATTTACATTCCAATACCTACCATTCCACAATTTTTTATTACAAAGTTATATAATTGACCTATTTTTTAGGCCTTCAAACTCATGCTAATAATATGTCAACAATAAACTTGGATGACAATAAACCATGTCACAACACCATGCATTTACTAATGTGTCATTATAGTGAGGGATAAAACCCTCTAATATCAAACACATAATGAGGATCCTTATCATCATCATACATAAAGGCAATGGAAAGTGAATGATTTAATCCCTTTAAATTTTTAAGATGAAGAAAAATAGGTAGTAAAAAGTTCTATAGAAGTGACATCCCTTTATCCAAATAAATATAATATTTGTTAGGTTTATTGAGCTTTCACATTATTATTTATTAAAAAAATCACTTATTAAAATTAAATAGAAAACACATTTATTTGTGAATATTTTCATTTTCACACCTTAATTTTTAAAATATCTAGCAACAAAAACTAAAATATATAAAATTATCAAAACATGTAATAGTGAAACCCTAAACAATAAATAAATAAAAGAATTGGATTTACAATGCCATAAGTAATGCAAAAAAAAACTAACCTTATGACCAAAGGAAAGGATATTTCAAGAGAATAGTGCTTCCTTATATCTTCACTTTCATCTAATAAATTATAGTGAGTTTAGTGTGTGAATATTTTCTCTCATAGTCACCTTAGTACTGATTTGACAATGAAAAGTATAAAATATTATAAATAAATTTAGGAGGCTATTTTTTACTTTTAGGATCACCTTGGTTCACAACATCTTGGGGATGAAACAACTGAAAATAATCTTCTTAGTTTCATACCACATATCATCTCCCAAGAAATTAATGAGTTTCTTATGATTCCTTTGGAAGAGGATGAAGTCAAAGTTCTAGTCTTCTCTTTGGTGGATGAAAAGGCTCGAGGTCTGAATGGCTTCCCAACCATCATTTTTCAAAAAAATTGGCACATTGTTAGATTAGAGGTAATTGAAGCTTTATTTGAGACTCAAAAAAATGGCCACATTCCAAGAGATGTTAATTCTACCTTCATTGTGCTTATTCCTAAATATTTTGGAGCAAATGATCTCAAAAATTTTAGATCGATTAGATTGTGTAATACTATATATAAGATATTTTCTAAGATTTTGGCTAACATAATTAAAAGGATTCTTCCTCATATCATTAGTTCCAACCAAGGTGGATTTATTTTTAGAAGACAAATTATGGATGACATTATAATTATTCATGAACTTTTACACTCAGTGGAGAAAATTAGCAAAGTAGCAATGCTCATCAAACTAGATACGAATAAAGCCTATGATAAAGTTTTGTGGAAATTTTTAGAAAAATTTTTAATAAAATTTGGCTTCTCACAGGCTTGGGTTAAGCTACTGAATGAATGTTTTTTTATCCCCAATGTTCTCTATTATTGTTAATGGATCACCTATGGGATACTTTAAGATATTAAGAGGTGTGAGGCAAGGGGGACCCTTTCCCTTATCTCTTTATTATACTGGTTGAAGCCTTGAGAAGAATTATCAAAGCTATGCTAGATTCCAAAGTTGTGGGCGGTATTAAAATGGCCTCCTTTGTGGACCTTGTCTTGCACCAAAAATTTGCAAAAGACATCCCTATAATGATAGTGGATTCAATTCCTTAGGCAAGACAAATTAAAAATATTCTAAGTTTATATGAGTAGACTATGGGTGAAAATATTAATCTTAGAAAGAGCAAGATATTCTTCTTTAATACACCCCTCAGGAGATAGAGAGCTATAATTTATATTTTGGGATGTATGGTTTCTCGTCTTCCTACCTAGGCATGCCCTTATTCAATGAAAGAGTGAAATATGAGCTTTGGTTTCCCATTTTAGATAGATTGTAGAAAAATATTACAAGATAGAAAGGGGTTTTGTTAAGCCAGGTTGGCAAAGCCCTTTTAGTCATGTCTTATCTCTAAAGCCTCTCAATTAACTTCATGTCCCTTTTTTATGTTCTTGCTAAGATTGCAAAGAATATTGAATAGATAAAAAAATAATTTCCTTTGGTCCAAAGCAAATAATAAATCAATATTCTATATTGTCTCATGGAAGCAATTTTATTCTTGTAAAAGGAAGGGTGGGTTGGATTTTAGGAGGCCTACTTAGATGAATGATGGATTGCTAGCTATGAACTGTTAGAAGATAATATCACTTAAGGATCATAGTTGGTCTCATATGATTAAAGACAAATATTTTCCTAGAAGCTCTTCCTTTTTGGACCTCTAGGCTTTTCCTTTGGTTTGGAACAACATTATTAAAATCAAGGATACAATCTTAAAAGAACAAGGTAGAAACTAGGTAATGGAAAAAGAATCAAATTTTGGGAAGATACATGATTAAAGGAAAATCACCTCATCAACATCCCTTCCTATTCTAGGATAAAGCCATCTCTAGATCTGTCTCTAGAGCCTAAAGTGGCCAATTTTATAGAATATATTGATGGAATAAAATATTGGAAGCATCTGTCATTTCCTAGACTTGATAGGGAAGAGGAGGAAGCTCTACAAAACCTAAATAGTATGTTGAGGTTGCAAGATATTAAAAATATTGCCCATGAAGAAATTTTAATCTAGTCCAAAGAGAGAAATGCAGTATTCTCAGTAAGATTTACATACTTTCTAGATTGTTAATATGGGGGCTTCTGGACCTCAAGCAAATAAGCTATATTAAATCGTTAAATCCTAAAATTAAATTTTTCTTTTGGATTGCTCTACAGAATTAAATTCTCTCAATAGATAATATTAAAAAAAAAGATTAACTCATCAATAGATGATATCTATGTGGTAAGATAGGAAACCACTAATCATCTATTTGTAGATTGTGTCTTTTCCTATCAAGTCCTCTATTTGTTATTGAATAAGTTGAGTGTGGTATAGGTTTTACCAAATTATAGTGAAGAGATGAATGAACAATGGTCATCCTATTTTCTTGCCAAAATATATTGTTCAATCTAATATTTGTGCTTTACTCATTTTCTATGGAAAATATAGAAAGGGAGGAATAGTCAGGATTTTAAGGACTACTCTCATGATGTTAGATCCATATTTATAAAAAAAAAATAGCATGGTGGAAAACATGTCAAATATCTCCTTCTCAAAAGAAAAGGAATCTCCTTTTGAACTAAACCTTACCAATGATTTGGGAATTCCAATGGTCCCTCAGGAGGTTGCTCATGTTGATTGAAGGACCAAGCAACAAAATATTTGGACCCCCCGCAAAATGGTTGCCTAAAATTAGATTTTTATGGGGATTCCAAAGGGAATACAAGACTAGCTAGTGCAGGTGGAATCCTAAGAAATAGTGAAGGGAGATTATCATGGCCTTTGCTAAAAACTTAGGTATTTAGATAGGCTAGTTTGTAGAATCTAGGGCTATTTACCAAGGGGCAAACCTCATTAGAAATCTTCAAGAAAAAAGGATTATATTTGAAGGGGATTCTTTAAACACCATAAATATTATATTAAGCATATATAAAGCTAGTTGGGATACATAAATTATTATGGATGAGTCTGAAAATATTTTGAAATCCTTGGAAGCTTATAGATGCGCTCATATATTCAGATAAGGGAATTGTGTGACTGATGCTCTAGAAAACCTTGGAGTTTCACAAATAGGGATGTTAGTTTGGTTTGATAATTTCCTACAAGAATTATTAAATATAACCTAGAATTAATGGCTCTAGTACTCTCATGAACCTTGTGTCATATAAATCTGATAGGATTAATATTTTGGTGAAGAAGTGGATCTCTCTCTTCAACGAGCAAGATTGGTTTACTGTTTGGAAAGAACAAAACCTCACTGTAAGCTTTTAAAATTCAAATTTAATAAGTGGGAATCAACCTTATCTTGATAATTGGAAACTTGGTTCCCTTAGGTTATGTGGGCATGGCATAAAGGGGCTTAGGATCAGAACACTAAGAATACTTCTGATTAGATGTGGATGTCATTAAGTGACTGGTTGGAAATTATGGACATGTTGATCTCCCACCATGCATTATGGTCTTTTTACCTTAAAATTCATTGTGGAAGTTCTTTTATTGATTTAAATTGAGATATGTTTCTACCCTTGGTCTTGAAAATATGTAATAGTTGGAGTAAGCATCATGATATTTTATGGCATGTTTATCTGATAATGTCTAGGTAGTTGTGTAATAATTTTGAGGAAGTGGAAAATATATACGTATGACTATTGGTATATCATGATAATTCTACGTGCAACCAAGGTTTGTGCCACTAATCAAGGGAATCTATATGATTGTAAGATTTATCTCTTCCATGTTTTAATTTTGTGTTATCTATGATTTGTTAGATGTATTTCAAATTCTTTTTGGAATAATTTTAATAAGAGAAACATTATAACTGAAAAGTGGATTCATACCAAGTATTAGGTTGTTTTTTACAAACTCCAAGTGTGGACTTTTTAAGGTACCCTAAGAAAATTGAGCAATTTGTGAGATCATACCTTTGAAGGCATGTGCTACAAGATATTGAAGATTGATTATCATAATTATCTCTTAAGGCTCAAGTTTGTTCACTATTGGTCAAATTTTACTGGCTCTGTTTTCAACTTGAACCTAATTTCTATTTTGGTTCAATCCCTTGTAAGGGAGATAATCATGGCTATAATATAAGTAAGACTACAAGGGACAAAACCATCAGTTGACTCCCTAGACACTGATATTGTGGAGTTCTTCAAGAATGGGAAAATTTTAAATTTTCTTAATCTTTTCAAGGGGTATGATCCAAAGCTCATCAAGGACATGGATCTATTCTAGAATAGAGGGTTAGTTTCTATTGGTGGTATGAAATTTGAAATTGTGACTCAACTCTTATATGATATCATTGGGGTATTTATGGATGATGAATGTGTGTTGAGATAAAAATACTCTCTAGTGAAATAGATGGGTCTGTTTAATTATAGGGTGGCTTGACCACTCAAATATCATAATGGTTTTCAAAGGTCCTCTTTCTGTGACCCTTGGGATAGGATTATTCTTGTAATTATGGACTTATTCACTCCTGAGTGCAACAAGGATGTTATGAGAAGTTTTCATTTGGCCCTGGTTAACCACTTCCATGGAAAAAATATGATGAATATTCCTAGCTTCCTCTTCAAGAAATTGGAAAGAACTATTTATAGTGTTCAACAAGGTAATTCTTCTCTTATTAATCACCAAGGTCTCTTTAAAGATATTTTTATTATATTTCTTTAAGATGAAGGGCTACTATTGAAAGCAAGTGTGGTACTAGATCTGGGTCTATTTGGGAGCCTTCCTTTGGTTTGCATTCTCTAAATAGAACTATGGTCTTGTCAAGTCCAGGTGATGGTGATAAAGTGACTCTGAGAGGAGGTAAGTAGAAATTTCAATCTGCATTTATTTTAGAGGTGAAAGTTATTCCTAAGGTTCCTATATTCAATGCTCAACCGAAGATGGTCATTGGTTTATCTAAAACCAAATATGTCAACATACCTCAATTTTCCCAAAGGTGGTTGAGCTTGGGGAGAGAGTGGTGGATAAAATTTTGGAGAATATTATTTTAAATGTGATAAAGGTCTTGAAATTGGGGGATGGTGGTCCTTTTGGTCCAAGTGATCATACTTAAACTCACAATGGTTTGAATTCTAATTCCACTCCTTTAGTTGTTGTTAATTCTTTGCTCTCTAAAGATTCATCCCCTTCAAAATATGAGAATTTTGAGATAAATAAGAAAAAATAGTGTGCTAAGTCTTTAAAATCAAAGGAGAAAAATACAACAAGGTCTAACCATTTGAAATATAAGCAGAAGAAGAGACCGAAGACATATCTCATGATCCAAAATTTTAATGACTAGGAGATCAACCTTTCTACCCCAAATTCCATTAAGAGCCTAAAAATTAATGAAAAACCTATGACAAATTGAATTTCACTATTTTATTTAAAAAGTTATCCTAGTGCTCCTGTGAATTCAATGTTAGAATTGGTTAGAAATTTCAATATATCAATCAAAATGACAATGTTCTATGCTAATGAGATATCCTAGAAGCTAAAGCAGGATAAGGAAGTGGTAAAGATGGAACTTGTGGAGAATTGTGTCTAGGATTAAGGTCCAGTGTGGCTTTGTTCAACCAATGTGGTTGGGATGTTTCTTGATACTTCTTTTTGGATTTTTTTCTTGTTAGGTTGGTGGTTTTCTTTGTGCTATTTCTTTGTGGGTCTTGGTGCGCTGTATTTTTTGTTGTAGTGTTTATTTTTGTTGTTTTGATGTTTTTGTGTGAGACTACTCATAAATTGGTGTAAACGTTTTGAGGTACTTTCAAAACTCCTTTATTTTTCACCAATAAAAAAATAATAATAACTATACTTAAACAGGTAGATACATTATTTTTATTTTTTAATTACTAAAAATAATTTGTATGTAATAATGGCTATAAATGCAATATGCATAATCACATAAACAAATACACGTATAATCATGACCAAAATAATGGGTAAGAAATGTCTCAATTTAACCATAATTCATCCCCTATGTGAATTCTAACGAGAATTTAAGATGTGTAGAAAAATAATATAATGAGGCTAAAAAGTAAAAAAAAATAAAAAATAAATAGAATTATTAATAGTTATTGTTTCTTAGGTTCTAATCCTCCTCTTCTAATTTGGTGTGTACATGGATGTAACAATATGCTTTGGAATAAGGTACAAAATTTTTACATGCATCTTTGCTATAAAATTTTATTATTATTATTTGCATATTATAGTTTTTGGCTTGTTTTTTTTTTTTTTTTTTTGGTAAGTAAGAGAATATTATAATTAACACCGGGTTTTAACTGGTTGACCCAAAACCATTTTACAAAATAGGGTCCATCGACCAACTGGACAAAGGCCAAGCCCTAAAAGTTTAAACTGACAACAAAAATGGCCAAGACCTACTCTTCCATTATAATACGACCAAACTAAACTATGGAAGCCTAATATTATGGCCATCAGAAAAGAAAGACGCAAAAAATAACTAACAAAGACAAAAACTAATCATGCAAGCACAATGCAGAGTAGCTTGTGCCCATATAAAAATAATAGAATATGGTCAAAAAAAAAAAAAAAAAAAAAAAAAAACATCCCATAGAATGGACAACCAAGAGGCCAAGCAGTCTTCCTTGTAGTCCTCATCTAACTTCTTATCATCGTTCTTGCCATCATATTTAGATTTTGCCTTTGACTCCTTGTGCCCCTGGAACTGCTGGCTATAAAACAGAAGATTTAAGGAATCACACAAATCAACAGCTGCACTGATGAGGCCATGATTCTAATATGGCATAAAATATTTATTGTATTGTTTATATCTAATAAAAATTGATAGATGGTTATTATTTAGTTATGATCTATAATTATCAAAAAATTTGTTAATAAACTTTAACATTTTTTATTTTTAAAAAATTATATGGACAACAAGTTTAATACAGTGTTAAGGGATTTGGCCTCTCTTTACTAAGTCTAAGGTTCAAACCCCACTCAATATTAAGGGATATGGATCCCTCGTAAAAACCTATATAAACTCATTGAAAAATAAAGTGGTATTAACTCAACCCATTAGATTATTTAATATTTAAAGAGGAGACCAAGGTTCAAATATTGCCAAGTGATACATAAATAATATCAAGATTTGTTGTAATACCACTATGTGGTGATGATGTAATATAGGTGGAACCCATTTCAATCCCATATAACCAATTAAAAAAAAACTTGAAAAGAAATGCAAAAATAATAGATGTAAAAAAGGACTAAGAAGTATTGGGATTTTAATATAATATAACATGACTATCCCAAGAGGACAGTGTAATGGTTTAGAGTTTGGCTCTTCTACCATGGTGTATGTGTCTATGGTTATGTGTTAATCCCATATTGATAAGTGTAGTTCTTGACCTTACGAGGGGTCATGGATGAGAAAGGTGTTGGAAATTTTGAGTAATTGAGTTGTCATTGATGTCAAGAGTCAGTTTCAATGAGCAATGCAAGAAGAAGTGGTTCCAAAATCAGTGCAAAGGAAAGTCCACGTCCAGTTGGTCAGATCCGGTTCCAGGTGGTCAGATGAGGTTCAAAGAGCAATGAAGAGGCCCAAGCAAAATAATATTATAATATTTTATTATAATATTAAAAGGGGAGATTTAAATTAATTATAAATTAATTTAAATAATTTCATTATAAATTAATTTATTAATTAATTTAATTAACTTCTAAAGTTATTAAGTTAATTATAGATTAATTATAATTTAATTATAAAATTAATTTATGTTAATTAAAATAATCCTAAAGTTAGGATTATAAAGTTTATTTTATAATTCGAATTCGAAAATTTGAATTATCCATTGATGTTTTCAAAGCTTGGTCTATGCATATAAAAGGGGGCAAGACTTTGTCTAAACCCCATCCATGTAATTCGCATGTGCTATGCTCTCGACTATCGTGCACAAGGGAAGAGAATATTTTGCGTTTCAAAGGTTTTTGGTGGCAGAGAATAAGACAAAGAGGAGCGGAGCTCCTTCTTCATCACACAACGCTGTGTAGCGCAACTGGCAATCGAGGGAGGCACTAAGTTTGGCAGGCTCATGGTGCAAGGTTTGAAACCTTTCGGCTTCGGTTTTGCAAAGAGGAAGTGTTTGTTTTTGTGCGCTATGCTCCATCGGGGAAGGCACAAAGGGAAGGCGTTAGCTTTCCTCTTTGTGGGAAGGCACGTAGCCCATGTGGTGGGCTAGCGCCTTGCTAAGGCGCTCGGCTAGGAGAGGTTCCATGTTCAAAACCCGTCGAGGCCCTTTTGCATAGTAAGAGGTATGCGCTCATGATTTGCCAAGGTTAATTGTTATTTTCGGATTTGCTAAAGGTTGAATAAAAATAAATATTTTTTAGGGTTATAAAGTTTATTTTTAAATTTTGATTATTGAGTATTTGAGGGAGATAAAAGGATAGGAAGCATTATTTTTGAGGGTTTGATTTTTGGAGGTTGTTAATTAAAGATTGGAGATTATAAGGAGTAATTGAGTAATTAATTTTTGTATGCTTTGATGATTGCTAATTTCAAAGGAGTAATAAGGTGTATTTGAGTTTGATTATTTTTGTGATTGAGAAATATTTCTGAGAGAGAGTTAGTGTGATATTTTGTCATCTAACCATTGAAATTGGCAAAGAAGAAAATTGTGTTTAAGATAGGTTTTTAAGGGCACTTCTACATCAAAAAAAAAGGTATGGGCACATCTTCCTATAGAGTGATTGTTGGATGTTGTGAATGCTAAGTTGGAGTGAAAAGGGTTGTTTGATAAGCATTGTTGAGTTTGGTTTTTCTGGAATGAAAGTTGATTCTAGAAACCTTGTTTGATAAGCATTGTTGGAAATATTGAATAAAGCTTTCATATGCTTGAACTAGGGTTTGTGCAAAGAACATGAGTATCATTGTTATGTGAAGTGGTGAACTATCTTGAACTAGGGTTTGTGAAAGAACATGAGTATCATTGTTATGTGAGATTGGTTAATAAGCATTGTTGGAAATAATTGAGTGAGTTGTCATATGCTTGGACTAGGGTTTGTAAGCAAGGAGTGTTTTATTGAGTGATTGATTAAGTGAAGTTGATTAAGCCTAGTCAAGTGGAAGTATTGAAGTGATAGTTCTAATTCTGTGAAACAAATTGTTCTATATTCTAAATTGATTTGAGAAAGATATTGAGAGTGATTGAGTGTGAAATATATTGAGTCTCTAACAATTCTCTATATGTTTCTATGGTAAAAGAAAGAGAGAAAGAAATTGATTGAGTATTATTGTGAGTGTGAAGCATATTGAGTCTCTAACAATTCTCTATATGTTTCTATGAGATTGGACAAGTTCTAGTGAGGACTTGTTGAGCAGATTTGAGATAAGTCTTGGTGAAGACTTGTTGAGCATATTGGACAAGTTCTAGTGAGGACTTGTTGAGCAGATTTGAGACAAGTTCTAGAGAGGACTTGTGGATAGATTAGTGTGAGATTTTGTGGAAGCTTACAAGGTAGATTTGAGACAAGTCTTTGAGAAGACTTGTGAGCAGAGTTGGTTGATTGATTTGTTCAAACCTTGGGTTAAGGTTTGGGGCAGATCTAGCAGAGTTGATTTGTGATTGAGTCAAGCTTTGTGTTAAGGCTTGAGGATAGATTTGAGGATAGAGTTTGGTGCAGATTTGAGGATAGGTTTGTGCCAAACAAGAAATAGAGATTGAGCATATTTTTGCTAGATCGAAGGACTATGTTTAGTGCATATTTGAGGATAGAGATTGAGCAGATTTGTGCTAGATCGAAGGACTATGTTTAGTGCATATTTGAGGATAGATATTGAGCAAGATTTGTGCTAGACCGAAGGACTGTGTTTAGTACAAATTTGAGATAGAGTTGAGTGCAAGCTTTGGAGGTGACATAGTATAGAGGATGATAGTCTCTAGTGGATAGAGATCCATTAGCCAGGGTAGTGAGGATAGGTCTTCTGAGTGAGGATAGGAGTCTTCAGTGGATAGAGATCCATTAGCCAGTGTAGTGGAGGTAGTAGTTCTTCTAGAAGATCACCAGCTAGAGTAGAGGAGAAAGGAGTTCTCCTATGGATAGAGATCCACGAACTTGATTAGGGGATTGGTGTCTCCTTTGGACAGAGGTCCATAAACATTGTAATAGGGAAAGGTTTCCCAAGATATTTGTTGAGAAAATTTTAGTGAAATATTTTCTTCGTGGAGTAGCCCACATTGGGTGAACCATGTTAAATTGGTGTCTCTATTGTGTGTGGTGATTTGTGCATTGCTTTGATTACTACTGTTGATATTGCTATTGATACATTGCATAATATTGATTGGAAAGAAAAAGTAAAAAGTGGTCTTATACTGTTCACCCCCCCTCTCGGTATAATCTTGTGTTCTTCAATTGGTATTAGAGTGGGTTCCTTCATAAGAGTTTAACAACTTGAAGGAAAATCTTAAAAGAACACAGATGGATTCTCAGAGTAGATCCTCAGAAAATTTAGCACCATTGTTTGATGGGAACAATTACACACTATGGAGCTCAAGGATGAAGTTTCATCTAATGGCACTTGGAAATGAAGTATGGGAAGCAGTTGAAAATGGATACACACCACCAACAACTCCACCTACAGATAAATATGGTAAGCTTCTACATCATTATAATTCAAGAGCAATGAATGCAATTCAAAAGGGTTTACATGAAATAAAGTTTATAAAGATTATGCATTGCAAATCAGCAAAGGATATGTGGGATAAGTTGCAAGGCATATATGAAGGAGATAAAAAGGTCAAAAGGGTAAAGTTGCAAAATTTCAAGAGAGCATTTGAAGACCTAAAAATGAAGGATGAGGAAAATATTGTAGGATATCTACTTCGTGTGGATGAGGTTGTTAGCTCCATGCAAGGACTTGGACTTGAAGTTTCAGAACCTGATGTGTGTGATAAGATTCTAAGGTCACTCCCAAAAAGGTTTAGTGAAAATATTTTAGCTATAGAAGAGTCAAAATATATTGATCATTTGACAAGAGATGAATTACATGGCATTCTCACAGCATTTGAGATAAGAATAAAAGAGGAACCTATTCTCGAAAAGGAAGCAGCCTTCAAATCTACTAAGAAGACAAAGGGTAAGAAGTCAAATTCAAGCAATGAGTCATCCAGTGATGAGGAAGCAAATTATGGCAGAAGGAACAAGGATCCAAGAAGATTTAAAGATGCAAAATTAGTTAGATGTTTCAATTGTGGAAAGTATGGTCACTATGCAACTGATTTTCAAGAAGCTAGAAATAGCAATGATGAAGAAAAATAGGATCATAAGAACAAGGAATAAAAAAATACAGGTACCAAAAGAAAGGCAAGGATGGACAAGGCAAACAAGGAAATAAGTTCTTTCAAAGACAAAAGAAGAGTTACTATGCAGACAAGGCAAGTAAGTACTCAAGTGATAGTGATAATAGTTCCTCAGATAATGATAAAGATGAAGTTCTATTTCTGACAGAAGAAAAATAAGAAGTTAAGAAAAGGTCACCAATAATTCTCAAGTGTTTTAGATGTGGTAACTTTGGACATCTTGAAGATAGTTGTACAAAGAGTGGTTTCAGTTTCAGTGATGATGAATATGAAGATACACTTGAAGGACCATAAGAGAATATTCTAATGGCACTAGAAGAAGAAGGAGGTGATCCTATAGAAGACAAGTTAGAAAAGAATGAAGATGTTTTCAAAGGTAAACAAATAGAGGAAGAATCAGAGAAAGGAGAATTTGATCTTGAGGGAGAGCTTATTTATGCTCTTAACACATTAAAGAAGGTAAGAAAGCAAAATTCCCAACTTAAGCTTCAGTTTCAAGAATGTGATGAAGAGAAAGGAAAGCTTATAGAGGATCTAAATAAGTCAATGGCTAAGACAAAGAAGTTCAAGGATAAGTTAGATGCAAAGATCTTAGAATGTGAAAGGTTAGAACATGAAGTGGCTCTACTAAGGGAAGAAATAAAAGAGTCTAAGGATAGGTTACACAAGTTTGGAAAGAGCTCAAATATTGTAGATAAGATGATCAAGGTACAAAGATGGTCAACAAACAAAACAGGTCTTGGTTTTGAACAGGTACAAAAGAAACAAGAAGAGGAGTCAACCTCAAGTTATGAAGAAGAAGAAAATTTAGAAGAAGATAGTGTAAGAGATAGTGAGACTTCTGAGGATGAGTTGGACAATAGAAAGTTCAACAAGGAAAGGAACAATGCACAAATGAGAAACAGATGGAACAAGAATCAACACAGGGTAAAAGAGACTAAGAGACCAATGAGGTCAAGACAAGGAAATTTCAATGGATGATGTTTCTCATGTCATAGATTTGGGCACAAGGCTTCACAATGCAGGACACATGAAAGATAGGAATATGGAAATTTTAGAAACAGGCATCTTTTTCATGGGTATTGCTACTCATGTAATCAGTTTGGTCACAAGGCAATGAATTGCAGGGTTCATGATAGGAATAGATATGGCTTCACCAGGAGAAATCCCAAGATATTTGCACCTCCAAGGAATAACAATATCAAGTGTTATAAGTGCAATAATGATGGACATACAACAAAGTGGTGTAGAGAAAAAATTCCAGAGACAAGCAGGAACAAAAATAGTAAGAGGAATCAGAAGGATCAGATGAGAAGAAAAGTGGACAAAGGTAAATATCAGTGCATGTTGGGAGTAGAAATACTCCCACCCCAGAATTAACCACCTCAAGAGGAGGTGGGGGAGGGGCTAAGCTAAGATTCTCATTCTTAGCCCCAAGCCCCAAAGGTGACCCTTTGCCATTGATGTCAAAGGGGGAGATATTTGAGTAAGGGGAGAGATATTTGATTTAAGGGGAGAGCATTGAGTCAGGGGGAGCAGTTTCCCAAGGGGAGTAGAATAGAAAAGGTTAAGGAAATGGTAAAAGGTAATTGGGTTGCCATCAATGACAAAGGGGGAGATTGTTGGATATTTTGAGTAATTGAGTTGTCATTGATGTCAAGAGTCAGTTTCAGTGAGCAATGCAAGAAGAAGCGGTTCCAAAATCAGTGCAAAGGAAAGTCCATGTCCAGTTGGTCAAATCTAGTTCCAGGTGGTCAGATGAGGTTCAAAGAGCAATGAAGAGGCCAAGAAAAATAATATTATAATATTTTATTATAATATTAAAAGGGGATATTTAAATTAATTATAAATTAATTTAAATAATTTCATTATAAATTAATTTATTAATTAATTTAATTAACTTCTAAAGTTATTAAGTTAATTATAGATTAATTATAAAATTAATTTATGTTAATTAAAATAATCCTAAAGTTAGGATTATAAAGTTTATTTTATAATTCGAATTCAAAAATTCGAATTATCCGTCGATATTTTCAAAGCTTGGTCTATGCATATAAAATGGGGGCAAGACTTTGTCTAAACCCCATCCATGTAATTCACATGTGCTATGCTCTCGACTATCGTGCGCAAGGGAAGAGAATATTTCATGTTTCAAAGGTTTTTGATGGTAGAGAATAAGACAAAGAGGAGTGGAGCTCCTTCTTCATTGCACAATGTTGTGTAGCACAATTGGAAATCGAGGGAGGTGCTAAGTTTGGTAGGCTCGTGGTGCAAGGTTCGAAACCCATCGGCTTCGATTTTGCAAAGTAGAAGTGTTTGTTTTTGTGCATTGTGTTGTAGGAGAAGGCACAAAGGGAAGGTGTTAGCTTTCCTCTTTGTGGGAAGGCATGTAGCCCACATGGTGGGCTAGCACCTTGCTAAGGTGCTCGGCTAGGAGAGGTTCCATGTTCAAAATCCATCGAGGCCCTTTTTGCATAGTAAGAGGTATGCGCTCATGATTTGCCAAGGTTAATTGCTATTTTTGGATTTGCTAAAGGTTGAATAAAAATAAATATTTTTGAGGGTTATAAAGTTTATTTTTAAAATTTGATTATTGAGTATTTGAGGGAGATAAAAGGATAGGAAGCATTATTTTTTAGGGTTTGATTTTTGGAGGTTGTTAATTAAATATTGGAGATTATAAGGAGTAATTGAGTAATTAATTTTTGTATGCTTTGATGATTGCTAATTTCAAAGGAGTAATAAGGTGTATTTGAGTTTGATTATTTTTGTGATTGAGAAATATTTTTGAGAGAGAGTTAGTGTGATATTTTGTCATCTAACCATTGAAATTGGCAAAGAAGAAAATTGTGTTTAAGATAGGTTTTTAAGGGCACTTCTACATCAAACAAAAAGGTATGGGCACATATTCCTATAGAGTGATTGTTGGATGTTGTGAATGCTAAGTTGGAGTGAAAAGGGTTGTTTGATAAGCATTGTTGAGTTTGGTTTTTCTGGAATGAAATTTGATTCTAGAAACCTTGTTTGATAAGCATTGTTGGAAATATTGAATAAAGCTTTCATATGCTTGAACTAGGGTTTGTGCAAAGAACATGAGTATCATTGTTATGTGAAGTGGTGAACTATCTTGAACTAGGGTTTGTGAAAGAACATGAGTATCATTGTTATGTGAGATTGGTTAATAAGCATTGTTGGAAATAATTGAGTGAGTTGTCATATGCTTGGACTAGGGTTTGTAAGCAAGGAGTGTTTTTTTGAGTGATTGATTAAGTGAAGTTGATTAAGCCTAGTCAAGTGGAAGTATTGAAGTGATAGTTCTAATTCTATGAAACAAATTGTTCTATATTCTAAATTGATTTGAGAAAGAGATTGAGAGTGATTGAGTGTGAAACATATTGAGTCTCTAACAATTCTCTATATGTTTATGTGGTAAAAGAAAGAGAGAAATAAAGTGATTGAGTATTATTGTGAGTGTGAAGCATATTGAGTCTCTAACAATTCTCTATATGTTTCTATGAGATTGGACAAGTTCTAGTGAGGACTTGTTGAGCAGATTTGAGACAAGTCTTGGTGAAGACTTGTTGAGCAGATTGGACAAGTTCTAGTGAGGACTTATTGAGAAGATTTGAGACAAGTTCTAGAGAGGACTTGTGGACAGATTAGTGTGAGATTTTATGGAAGCTTACAAGGCAGATTTGAGATAAGTCTTTGAGAAGACTTGTGAGTAGAGTTGGTTGATTGATTTGTTCAAACCTTGGGTTAAGGTTTGGGGCAGATCTAGAAGAGTTGATTTGTGATTGAGTCAAGCTTTGTGTTAAGGCTTGAGGATAGATTTGAGGACAGAGTTTGGTGCAGATTTGAGGATAGGTTTGTGCTAGAAAAGAAATAGAGATTGAGCAAATTTGTGCTAGACTGAAGGACTATGTTTAGTGCATATTTGAGGATAGATATTGAGAAGATTTGTGCTAGATCGAAGGACTATGTTTAGTGTAGATTTGAGGATAGAGATTGAGCAGATTTGTGCTAGACTGAAGGACTGTGTTTAGTACAAATTTGAGATAGAGCTGAGTGCAAGCTTTGGAGGTGATAGAGTATAGAGGATGATAGTCTCTAGTGGATAGAGATCCATTAGCCAGGGTAGTGAGGATAGGTCTTCTGAGTGAGGACATGAGTCTTTAGTGGATAGAGATCCATTAGCCAGTGCAGTGGAGGCAACAATTCTTCTAGAATATCACCAGCTAGAGCAGAGGAGAAAGGAGTTCTCCTGTGGATAGAGATCCATGAACTTGATTAGGGGATTGGTGTCTCCTTTGGACAGAGGTCCATAAACATTGTAATAGGTAAAGGTTTCCCAAGAGATTTGTTGAGAAACGTTTAGTGAAATATTTTCTCCATGGAGTAGCCCACATTGGGTGAACCACGTTAAATTAGTGTCTCTATTGTGTGTGGTGATTTGTGCATTGCTTTGAATACTGTTGTTGATATTGCTGTTGATACATTGCATAATATTGATTGAGAAATAAAAAGCAAAAAATGATATTATACAGTTCACCCCCATCTCAATATAAGATTGTGTTCTTCAAAAGGATAGCTCAACCCTATGCATTCATGGTAGGGTTTTATCACACTATGAATATTATAATATAGCATGACTTCTAAGAAGACATGCCATTAAAAATTATGTTAATTTATTTTAATATTATCAAAATAAATTTATATTTAAGTTAGATTAAAAAAGCTCATCGATTATATTATTTTGTTGATTATTAATTATATTTTTAAACAAATTAATGTAATAGTACATTGGCTTTTGATAAAGACTTATAAAGTTTTAGTTTGAAGTAGTTACAACTTACACAAGTAGTTAATAATTAAAAATAAATATTTTATAATAAATATTTCATAAATATAATTAGTTACAAGAAATGATAGTATTAATTATAGAATTATAATACTAAGGATACTATTTTAATATCATGATATTTATTCCATAGTATATCATGATATTTATTCTAATATTATCAAAATAAATTTATATTTAGCATAGATTAAAAAAAATCATCGATCATATTATTTTTTGATTATTAATTATATTTAGGAGTAATACGAAAAAATTCTCCCCTATGGAGTTGCCATCCGGTGTGACTTTGGTGGAATATTATTTGGTTGTCGGATGCCCAATATGACTTTGTTTGTTGGACCTCATGGTTGCTAGATGCAATTGTCGTTAGTTATGTATTTTTATTCCTTTTTTGGTCCTGACCCTCTTGATCCAAACTCCTAAGGAGACCTTGTGCATTCTATGTCCGTTGAGTCTACCTTGTGTTGGCATCCATTGGTGGGTTCGGGTTTGATTGGTTTGACAAAGTTGTGGGGGGTATTTACTAGAGGTGTGTGCTGAAGAGTCTATTTCTCCTCGTCATTTTTTGTCTTTCCCTAAATAATACAAAATATTGGGGAGACCATGTGCCTATTATAGTGAAGTAGGAGGTGTGCTTTCAACCCTCATTTTTGGTGTATCATAGTCGACTCTTCGTCTAGCAGGTTTGGATATTTTATTTAGAGATTTCCAATGACTTTTTTGTTTGGGTAGATCTTATGGTTGGTGCTCTGCTTTCCTTCTCCTCGATGGGAGGATGCATTTTCCAACCATTTTTTTATGGTTGTTGATTTTATCCTAGCTACTGTGGGGGGTTTTATTCCCAGAATCATCCCATTTAATAGGCAATTTTTATGCAAAAAATTTGTTCTTCTCAGTGCCCAATAATTCTTTGGTTATTTTGACTTGTAAGGCCTTGGTTCTTCTTACAGTGGTAAGGACTCTGGATCTCAGTTTCCTACATTGGACAGGATGGTTTCTAGTTGTTAGTTGGTGCTTTCAATTGTAGATTTCATTCTACCATCTGATCCTCTATTATACCTTTAGGGTTTTTGTTTTGCTAGATGAATGCTTTGCTCTAGAAGGTAGGTTTTTTGACTTATTTTCTTGTTACACAAGAAATATTTTATTTATTGTGTTTTTCTTGAGTGTTATGATTTGAGTGAGTTATTTAAATTGTTATTATTAAAATCATATTTTAGCACTCTAGGTCCAAAATGTGTTGTACTTGCTTGTGCGTTGGATTACAGGTTTGATAGTTCAGGTTGGCTCTTGGATGTGGAAGATTTTATTAGGCAGGAAGGGCTAATTTGTATTTTATTTTGAGTACCCTTAGGACTCCATCGGTTAATTCTTTTTGCTCAGTTTTAAATTTAAAGGCCTTGGTTCTTTTCTGAGCAAGAAAATAATTTTAATATTCTTAGTGCTTTTTGTGGGTGGCCTCAAGATGCTTGAAGGTAGTGGCTCCTATTCATTGCTAGGTGGAGTCCTATGCTATATGTTTTCAGTGATATTGCCTAATTTCAAAGTTCCTTTATTTTTTTGAGTGCTTCCAAATATATTATGAATTATTCAATTTTGTGTGCTTAGTTTCAATTTAAATTTGGAATTCATTGGGGTGCAGGATGCATATGTTTTAAGTTGTAATATTATTTTGGATGTTTGCACCAAGGTTAGAAGGCTTTGTTTTCATTTGATTGTATTTACAATTGTAGATATCATGGTACTGACTATTCCTCTTGTCAGCCTTCCTAGATTTTAGATAGGATTGTCCTTTTCTCCCGCTAGGTAGGAATTCCTTGAAATTGAAATTTTTTTCAATTTGAATTCTTTAGTTTGAGGGTGAGGTTCAATTTTAAAATTCATTTTAGCACTCTTGATCCCATTTACTCAAATTTAAAATTCATTTTAGAACTCTTGATCCTATTTACTGTTGGATTACCGACACGTTGGTCTGTTGGGTTGTTTAGAGAGAAGGTTTTATTTATCTTATTTTTTGAGTGCACATGGGGTCCATCGACTTATTATTTTCTAGGCACTCAATTTTAAAATTGTATTATCAATTGTCGGATCTGCTATATTCCTCTCTCAGTGCCCATTGAATATCCTTTTGTTTATGTTTGGGGACCCTTGGAAAACCCCTTTGTAAAAGGTTAGAGGACCCTTTCAAAACCCATTCTCTTACCAAATAAAAAAAAAATTAAACAAATAAATGTAATAGTACATTGGCTTTGAATTATAAAGTTTTAGTTTGAAGTAGTTATAACTTATACAAGTTAATAATCAAAAAAATAAATGTTTTATAATAAATATTCCATAAATATAACTAATTACAAGAAATGATAGTATTAATTATAACATTATAACAAGGATATTATTTTTATATCATGATATTAATTGTAATTTTTCAAATTGGCCTCACTCATAATATATCATGACTTGGCAATATTTTTTTGTTAAACAAACTCAAACACCCCTTGCCTTGATTTGAACCTAGGTCTCCTAAATAAGAGCCCAAAGCCATACCACTATGATGCCCCATAGGGACAACTAGGCAAGATTTAAACTTGGGTCTCTTCCTTAAAATTCAAAGTATTTAAATGATTGAGAGCTCATGTCATTTGAAATATATTAATTTACAAATAATGATAATATAATTTTTTTAATTTTATAAATATACAAATAAAAGTAACATAATTTATAATAATATTGTAATATTAATTGTGGTGCTTCTATAATTAAATTATACATCATATTTAATATAATGAATAATATAAAAAATAAGGTTAAAATTCTATGGATGATTAGAAAAATTAATTTCAATTCCTAATAAATATAAAGGATACTCTACTTTGAAGTTTAAATTTAATATTTATATTATTTTCTATTAATATCAAAACAAAAAGATATATTATTGGATTTTTAAGCCTTACTACCACAAAATATCGCAGGTCCCAAAAATAAAATAGCCACAATATAAAAGGTTAAAATAATAATATAAGAGTAAAATAATATTTGAGCAAATTAAAATGTATATCAATGCCTATATAATAAAGAAAATAACATTCATTTATATATGAAATATGAATATAATTGTTCTATGTCATTTATGAACTATCCATGAAGAAAAATTACAATATTAATTGGTCAATTTGTATATAATATTTATTCTTTTTTCTCCCTAATACAACTTTGTAATCTCTCTTGGATTGTACTTTGTATTTTGTATTTTATTACTTTATAATGGATTATTATCTCCATAATATAGCCATAGTAATTACTGTAGCATCCCGTGCACTGTAGCGGCCACAAAAATTTTGGCCCTAAAAAAAAAAAAAAATGGCAGATTTTGGAGGCAGTAAGTTGTGACGGATGGAGCAGCAAGGAGGAGTAGGAGGTCTAGGGGCAAAAAACCTTAGGTGTGGGGATTCAGAGGGAAGATCAGTAGACGCGGTAGGTGGGGGATCTGGTGAGATAGCAAGCCCCCAGGCGGAGGATGTGGACAAGGAAGTTCTATTGGAACCGGTCCAAGGGCGTTGGGCGGATGCGGTTGAAGATTTCTTTGAGGGGGACCAGGACTCTGTGCATCAGGATGAAAGGAAGACCCAGGAAGGAGACAAAGAGAAACCTGGCAACTGGAGACCTTCATATCTTAATGCTCTTCGTGGTAAGCAAAAATTATCCGACTCTTGTTTTAATCTAAAATATTTCAATGGTAGGTTGCATGTCCCGGATACCTTAGCTCAACATGTGGCTATGGAGGGCAGAAAATCTTTGGTGGAAAAATTTATGGGGGTGAGGCCGGACTTGGAAGTCATAAGGAGATGGGCTGTCCAAAAATGGCAGCCAAGGGACGGTATGATGATTAAGGCTTTACCCAAGAGTTTTCTTTTGGTGACATTTCAATGTGAACAGGACATGGAAAGGACTCTCCAAGGAGGTCCTTGGTTTTTTGGGAAAATGGACTTGTATCTGAAGCATTGGTCCCCCGATTTCAACCCCCAGACTCAGGTGCTGGATTTGGTTCCTATTTGGGTTAAGATGTTGGGATTACCTCTACTTTTTTGGAATGAACAAATCTTTGTTGGGATAGCTACAGAGATTGGATAACTAATAGCTATTGATCTTGCAACCTTGAGCAAAACAAGACTCCTTTCTACTTGCATGTGTGTGTTGGTAGACCCAAGTAAAGAGCTCCCTAAATCCATTATATTGTCATCTATGTTTGGCCTTCATACTCAGGTATTTGAATATGAAAATATATCTTTTAAGTGTAGTGTTTGCGGGAAGGTAGGGCACCAGGGTATCCACTACATTTCCAAGAACCAGACCCCACTCCAAAATATTGCTCCTCAAACCCAGAATAATATCCCTCCCCCACAGATATCCATTCCTACCCAACATGGGCCTTAAGGACATGGAGCTCGAAATTCGAATATCAGAGACCCTATTCACCCTTTTGTAAGAAAGAGGCAACATTATAACCCTCCTCTAAAAAATACCTATGCCCCGAAACCCTCTCATAGGGGAGCTGGTCCCTTTGATGGGAACCCTCAAGCTCAACCTGCTCCTAAGATGATACAGCAAGCCTCAGAGCCAAATCACAAATGAAATAACCCCATAGATCAATGCCCTAGGGCAAGTAAGTTTGATTGGGTAATACGAGAGGACTATGGAGGCTTGGTGGAAGTGGTCCCATGTACTACAGAGGAATTTATGGGAAGAAATTCTGAGGAGATCAACATCCCAGTGGAGAATAGTTTTGATGCATTAAATCATCTGAAGGGAGATCAGATGGATAGCCAAGAAGTGGAATTTGAGGTAGAGGAGACTCAAGAGAAGGATTTAGAGGAGAAAAATTAGAAGAAGGAGCAAGAAACTAATTATACAGGCAAGGATACTTAGGAGGAAGAGGTGAACCACCAAGATCAGTGTAACCCCAAAGAAGGGAAAAAAGAATCTACTAATCAAGAAGCTAAGAGCACGGAATCTTCTCCACTATCAGAAAGACCAGTTAACCTGGAAAGCCAGATTGTTACCCCAAAGACCAAGACTAACCTATCCAATATGGTTACTAGAAGCCAAGTGAATCCCAAGGAACCCCAGCCTAGAGTGGATGTATGGGGACATGGTTCGGTAGGAAGAGGGAAACCTAGCAATGCTGCCTTAAGGCAAAAAGAAGCAGATCGAGGAGTGGCTGATGGCACTTAAGCAATATTGCTCTTTGGGGCGAAGGCTCGAGGATCCAAAGCCCATAAATGAATATTCTTTCATGGAATATTCACGGGAGTAATCCTACAAAAATAAGAGATTTGTATGCTCTTAGACAAGAACACAAACCGGATATGATTTTACTGTAAGAAACTAAAATGGAGGAGAGTAGAGTTATTCCTTTTAAGAATAGGACTTGGCGAGAAGATGAAGTAGTAGGCCAAGAGGCCACTAGAATAGCAAGAGGGTTGCTGGTTATGTGGAACAAGAATGTGATTGATAGTAGAGTGATTATGATGTCTAGTTGGTTTATTTGTCTCTTATGTGTGGATAAAACCATGCAGGAAGAGTGGATCTTAACGAATGTATATGCTCTAGTTAGACAGGGACTGAGAAGGGTTCTTTGGAGTCAGCTAGCTGAATTGAGGGAGATGGTCCCCAACTACCCTTGGATTGTGGTGGGGGATTTCAATTGCTACCTTAATCCTGTAGATAAATTGGGGGGGTCTCAAAGAATAACTACTGATATCTATGAGTTTAGAGATTTTGTTGAGCAACATGAGCTGATGGATGTGGACCTGCGTAGATTCTCCTATACATGGTCTAACAAAATATTGAAGGAAAACCAAATTCAGATCAGATTATATAGGTTTCTTCTTTCTCAAGAATGCCTAGAGAGATTTGGGGACTCTTCATTAACAACACTCCCAAGAATCGGGTCTGATCACAACCCAATTCTGTGGGAAACAGGGGAGGACTCTAAGAAAAGATACATCAGACCCTTTTGATTTGAACTTATGTGGTTCCAACATCAGGATCTCAAGGATCTGGTTGCCCAATGGTGGGATAAAAAGTATAATGGTTCAAAACTGGCCCAAGTGGCATGTAAACTAAGGAATGTGAAGGCTAACATTAGAGAGTGGAACAAAACTTCCTTTGGCAATATTTTTGTTAAAAAGGTAGAACTAAAAGACAAGATCAATGAACTATAGGAGAAGCTGAAGTCAGAGCAGCTTACAGATGATCTGAGAAACTAGGAGAGGGAGCTGTTAGTCGAATACCACATGATGCTAAGATTTGAAGAAACCTTTTGGAGGCAAAAATCTAGACTGCGTTGGTTAAAGGAGGGTGACAGAAATATAAAGTTCTTCCATATCTCTACTCTTCGCCATAGGAGTACTAACAAAATTAAGGAGATCAAGATGTCCGATGAGTCTAACACCAAAGATATGGAAGACATAAGGAGGGAAGCGGTTGAGTACTTTAAATCATTGATAGAAGATGTAAATCTGACTATTAAAGAAGAGGACTCTCTGTTGGCAGCCATTCCACCCCTCGTAAATGAGAATCTTAATGGATTCTTTCTTAGTCATTTCACAAAGGAGGAAATAAAGAAGGTGGTTTTTGACATGGATGGTAACAGTTCCCCAGGACCGAATGACTTCCCCGTAGATTTCTTCCAAAATTTTTGGGATATCCTAGGCAATGATGTAGTGGAAGCTATAATTGAGGCTCAAAAGGACATGGAAATCCCAGAAAGAGTTAATGCTACATTTTTAGTCCTCATCCCTAAACTAGTGGGAGCAATGGAATTTTTCAGTTTTTGCCCTATCAGTTTATGTAACACTCTGATGAAGATTCTCACAAAAACAATTGCCAATAGGCTGAAGGTTATCCTTCCTTTCATCATTGATATGAACCAAGGAGGCTTTGTAAAAGGGCGAAAAATACTGGATGGTGTCATCACAATTCATGAGGTTATTCATTCAATGGTGGCTAGTAATGAAGCAGGTATGTTACTAAAGCTTGATATGAATAAAGCCTACAACCGGGTCTTATGGCGGTTCCTCACCAAGATTTTGGGTAATTTTGGTTTTTGTCCCCAGTGGATTAAGTTGATTTTTAGTTGTATCTCTACTACAAGATTTTCTTTCATGGTGAATGGGTCACCCTCCGGTTACTTTAAGAGTGAAAGGGGGTTGCGACAAGGAGATCCTTTGTCTCCATACTTGTTTATTATTTTAGCGAAAGCATTGGGTAGGAACATTTTAGTAGTGGTGGTAGATGTTCATTTGGAAGGTTTCAAACTAGCCTCAATAGCAGAGCCAGTATCTCACCAACAGTTTGTCGATGATACAATCATTGTGTCCAAAGCCTCGGTGCCTCAAGCTAGGAAGCTGAAGAGAATTCTAACCAAGTATGAGACAGAAGCAGGACAATACATAAACCATAAGAATAGTAGCATCTATTTCTTTAACATGCCTGATGGGAGGGAGGAAAGAATAGCTAACCTCTTCGGTTGTGGAAAGGAGCTTCTACCAACAACTTATCTAGGCATGCCTATGTTCAAAGGAAGAATGAAGGCTACATTATGGAACTCAGTCATTGACAGGATCTCCAAAAAGTTAGCAGGGTGGAAGGGCAGCCTTCTCAGCTCCGTAGGAAAAGCCTTATTAGTTCAAACTACTTTACAAAGCATTCCAATTTACTGCATGTCTCTATTTAGAATGCCTGCAAAGGTCCAAGCTACATTGGAGCAAATTCAACGCAACTTCTTGTGGTCAGGTTCAAAGGAGAGAAAGAGAATTTCGTTGGTAGCATGGAATCAGGTGTGTGCAAGCAAGGATCAAGGGGGCCTGGGGCTAAATAGAATGAAAGAAATGAATCAAGCTCTGATTGGAAAATAGGTATGGAGATTTATCAATAATGATCAATTGGGATGGGTAAAACTTCTTAAGGCAAAATATATTAGAAATAATCAGGACTTCCTGAAAGCTGATAATCTCCCTAGAGGATCCTATTTCTGGAATTGTTTGCTCGAATGTCGGGAGGTAGTCAGGAAAGGCATCATATGGAGAATTGGTAATGGAATACAAGTGGACTTTTGGCAAGACCCGTGGTTGGAAGAGGCCCCTCTGAAAGATAACTTAGACCTTCAGGTCCTCCAGCATAAACTTTCGAAGGAAATGGGAGGAAAAGTAGGGGATTTTATTGCTATAGCATAGGAAACTTCCTCTTGGAAGAAAATCACAATACATAATCTGTCAGAGCAAGAGAAGGTGGCCCTAACCAAAATCAATGATGCTTTAAGGGTGTTCCCGATCATTCTTGGGGAAGGAAGAGACAAGGTGATTTGGGGCAAAACTACAAGTGGGATCTATTCAACAAAAACTTCCTATAAGTTAATCCACTCAGGATACAATGGTTGGACTCCGACTTCTATTATTTGGTTAAATAATTTAACCCTAAAAATTGCTTTCTTCTTTTGGTTGGCAGTTCAAAATAAGGTTCTGACAACAGATAATCTACAAAGGAGAGGTTTCCAATTCATCAATTGATGTATCTTGTGTGAGAAAGCGTTAGAATCTGTAAGTCATATATTTCTAACTTGTGAATTTTCTTGTATAGTCTTCCAAATGATCCTGTCCAAATTTCATATAGATTGGGTCTGTCCAAATAGCATGTCTGACTTCTGCATATAGTGGGCTTCCCCCTTCTGGGCGAAACTTTTGACTTGGCTCTGGAAGCTCAAATTACCCCATTTTTTATGGGGGATATGGAATGAGAGAAATAAGAGAGTATTTAAAGGATGTAAGAAAGATCCTAGGTTATGTGGTAATAAAATAATCAGAGCTTTGAAAGAAAACTAGAAAAATTTCTTCTTAAAAAATGAGACCATGTCTCTAAGGGAAAGGAGGATTTTGTGAAATTGGGGAGAGGAACTTCCAGACCTAGACATTACAACCAACCCATGGGATGGTGTCAAGTGGATGCCCCCCACACAATAGTGGGTTAAGTTTAATTTTGATGGGGCAGCTAAAGGAAATCCGAGGGCTGCAGGAGTAGGAGGAGTTCTGAGAAATGAGGAAGGAAAAGTGGTCCTTGCCTTTGCAGAGCCTTTGGGAACTCAAACAAATCATTTTGTAGAAGCCCGAGCCTACATGTAGGCAATGAGAATTGCCAAACTTGAGGGTTATAAGGAAGTTATCTTTGAATGGGATTCGCTTAATATAATCAAGACAATTATTGAGGATAAAGACCCCAGCTGGACCATCTTGGAGCTTATCCTAGAAGTAAATATTCATAAATCTCATTTTGTTAATGCCCAAATCCAACACACCTTTAGATAAGGGAACTAGGCGGTGGATCTAATGGCAAATATTGCAGTTTCTGTTGGGGAGATGCAAAGTTGGAAGGATAACTTCCCTTAAGAACTATTGGTGTTGGCTTCTAGAGAAGAGCTAAGATCAAACCTGTTAGAGCATCAGGAGATCAAAGGGGTTGATGATGAGTAATCCAACAAATGGAATTAGGCATAAAAGGCATCCCATTTGCTAGGGCCTGGGAAGTGACAAGTGTACAATACAACAACCTAGTGGTATTAGTAAGTACTAGGTGTTGTTTGGTTTTTGTTTTATCCTGAATAGTCAAGCAATAAGTATAGGACTGTGGACTCTAAGTATGGCTTAATGTGGGTCTTAGAAATATCCATTTTGTATTTTGATTATACGGGATTGAAGCTAGAACCAGCCCATTTTGACTATGTAAAATATTTGTGGACCTTATAACCACCTCTACCTTATACCAAAAAAAATATAGCCATAGTAATTTGACTCTTCACATACTTGACTATTGCTCTTCATATGACAAATATCATGACATTTGGCTTGTCATCTTTCCACTTGCATACTAGATGGACAATTGAATCTAATACACTTACACACATGACTCTTGCACTTCTACATGCACTCATAATATAGGATACTTGTGCACATCCTCAAAATACATATTTGAACTTTTACATACAAGATACTTGTGCACATTCTCTCAATCTACACTTGCACTCTAACTTACATGACACTTGTGCATTTCCTACACATTAACACTTATATAAAAGGGGAAATATAAATCACACTCTAAACTATAGACCCAACCCTAATCTATTACATATTTACAATTATACCATGAAGGTACTATGGGGGTACATTAGCATGTACAAAATAATGTAATATACCTTAACACCCCCTTGTACATTATTTGGTTATTGAAGACTTTAGTCTTCAATCTTGGTCTTTATCTTCATTTTCAATTATTCAAGCTTCTTCAAGTGACCTTGCACTATTCTTAAATATTTGTCTTCAGTCTATACATTTCAAGTATTTACTTGAATCTTTAGCTTCTTTGAGTTCAACTTCAAGTTCATCTTTTTTTGGTAGGTAAAAAATAATAATTTGTTGTACGAGTTAAAGGGTCCCATCCTTGTTACATCAGTAGCAAAAAGAAACAACTGTGGCCTCCAGTGGCCATAGGAAAAAACCAACCGAGGATCAACCCCATACAAAATAACCTAGACTAGGCCACAACCTTCCAAGATAGAGGAAACTACACTATTACAACAACTAAAAAAAGGACAATAGGCAGTCATGTTGTCAAGACACCACCTTCCCAGATTACTGGGATTATTTGCTCCTTTCCTACTAGGTAATGTCATTAGGTGATAGAAGTGTCTTGATCAGGACCGAGAACTCTCTGAGCTCATCGATGGTGCTATCCAGAATGGCGCAACCTTCCCTGTAGATGTTGGCAACCATATGCAACTAGCTTACTGCTTCAGTGGCTCTATTAAGGGTTAAGGAATGAAGTGTATCCTTGGCATCGTCAATGTGTTGATCTTCATAATCACTGATGATTTATGTATCTATTCCCTAATCACTTTTCTTGGGGGACTTCAACCTAATGGATTTTCTTCACTTCTAAGGAGGTTGAACTAATTTCCATTTGGGTATGGGTTGTTTACTAGTGTGAACTTCCTCTTTGGGAGTAGAGAGTGGGGGTGTGTCCTCCTTACCTTGGTCATGCAGGAGAGTGCATGGGGAAAGGGGAGACGAACAGGGGACAGAGGGGGGGACCTAAGATTTGGAGGCAATGGGGGGTGGTTACTTTGGCTCTGGTGGAGCTGGTAGAGCAGGAAGGGCTTGGGGATCTGGAGGACATTTCCCCTGGCACTTGGTGGGCTAGGGCATATTTGTACAGTACCAAAAAAAGTCCCTGGTGGTGGGGGGTTTTGGGGATTTGCTTTCCCTGTAGTTGTTTATGGTGATGGTGATGGAACAAAATAGAAAGTTTGGGATGTTGACAGGATGAACATCACATAGGTGATTAACTAGAGCAAGGTTGTAGGCTCAGAGGGGCTTCTTGGGGTTGTCTACCAAGACATACTGGATAATGGGGACGATAGTCATGTCCCAAGGGCGAGGCAAGGAGGAACGCACCACTCCTTTCTTTTACCAAACCAGGTTTTCCCCCTATCGAGGAACTGATCAGTTTCCTCTTTGAAGTTATGCCTATCATGGCGCACCACTCTATAATCAGCAAAAATACCAGAAATCTGGGATATGGAGTGAACACTTACCTCAAATCGGAGGCCACGAATCTACACTTCCCCCTCATTCCATGACTCGATGAATTCTCTGGTCACTTCCTCTTCGAACCCATCGAAAAGCTTGAAGAAATTGATGAAATGCTTGGCATCGAGCAAGGCCGTAGTCCCAGCCTCAATCTACAGGCTAGCAAGCTCAAGGATGGCCATGGTGTGAAATAGACCAGTGGTTGTGGAGCTAGCTAGGAGGATTCTTGCAATATCCTTAGAGGACAGGGAGAGAAAGATCTTGGTGGAAGCATAGAGAGGGTGCTCTAACTGGATTGAGCTAAAAGGATGGTGAACGAGGGCCTCAAGGAAAAAATTCTGAAAAAGGAGACTAGAAGTGAAAAAATGGTGTAGGTGTGGCTCATGACAACACAACCAGAGCAGAAGGGATTGGTGAAGGAAGTGAAGTGGATGATGGAAGGGGTAGACAGGGGGAAAGTGGAGGTAGAGGGGTAAGAAGGTGGATGGGTGGTGAGGAAAAAAAGGCAACACGAGTGGTTGGACTGAGAGGTCAAGGGTCGACTTGTGACACAGGGGGGATTAACACAAGCCATACTATCCATGTGGAAAACTGTATAGACACTGATACTAAGAGTGGTGTTAAGGAACACCCTTAGTGTTGAAAAAACACCACTGTGGTGGTGAAAACCACCTTTGGAGGGGTACTTCATGGGTGTAGTGGAGTTGTGGGTGGCCACCTTGGGTAATGAAGTAATACCATTGTGAGGGTAGCACACGCTACCTAACAGATCATGTTCCCACATCCTGATTAGCTTGGGTGACAACTTCTTATGGGAAGTCTTCTTCCCAGACGACCAGAGTGGACTGATTGACTACTTTGTTGGCTAGAATGTTAGCCACTTTGTTAGCTTCCCTGAACACATGGTTGATCTGGCTTTGAGGTTTGCTGTTGAGAGAATATTGGCAATCTTGAATGATATTCTGGATATTCTTCCCCCTTGTGCTCTTGTTGATAATGTGGCCAATGATAACTGAAGAGTCTCCTTCAAAAATGATTGGCTTCAAAAGGGTTTTGCTTACCTCAATGCATCTCCACAAAGCTCTAGCTTCTACATAGTTGTTGGTTTGGGTCCCAAGATTTTCTATGAAAGCCTTGAAAATGTTGCCTATGTGGTCCCTGATGACTCCTCCTACCCCAACGTTCCCTGGGTTTCCTTTGGAGGCACCATCGAAGTTGGCCTTAAGCCATCCCTATGGAGGGGGGACCATTTGGCCATGATTCTAGAGCTACGGGTATTCTAAACCTTGCGTGAGATCTAGGGGACATCAAAAAAAGGGTGTGGATAGTTAGGGACATCAATGCAAGGGATGAGGCTATTGTTTTCTATGGCCAGGGATAAATCTCTGCTGGCAACAGCTTTCGAAGTTTTGGTGATGTCCATGAAGATGCGGTTGTTACGTTCCAACCAGATCTACCACACTGCGTGATGAAGCAGGGAACTCCACAAGAACCTGAGTCTTGGGTTTTTAAAAGTCTTCGACCATTGGATGAACATGTCTAAAACCACCTTGGGTCGGATCCAACTAACCTAAAATTTGTTTGTTAGGGTAGACAAGACACTCTCGACAAAGGGGCAATCCAACAAGATGTGTTGGGTGGATTCCCAAGCTTGATTGTAGAGGTAGCACCTATTGGGAACCATCACTCCTCTTCGAATTAAATTATCGGTGGTCAGTATTTTATTGTGAGCAACAAGCCAACAAAAGTGGGCTACTTTCAGGATCAGGAGCTTAAGCCACATGATCTTGGCTAAAGTTTGATTGTCATGTTGTCTGAAGCCTCTGGGAGGGGTCTCCATCATCTGGGAGGCATATTTGATAGTGAAACCACCATCGCTAGATCCCTTCCAGCATCGTTCATCATTCTTCTGGGTCTACGAGATGAAATTCGCTCTAAAAATATCCTGGAGAGTTGCTAGGCCTTTGTTGATAGTGTCATTCTTGATTCTGAACTAAACCTACTTCCATTTTTGGACTCCCTGATCAGAGGTGATGAAATCAGCAACATGGGACCCATACTTACTATCGGTGAGGTGCTTGATCACAGTCAGATCGACATATTTGATGAGGGGATCTTTTTTGGCCCATGCATATTTCTAGAAATCAATAGACCTACCATATCCCAACTGCCACCATGAGCCCTGATGTAAAATCTTCTGGGTGTGGCTTATGGATTTCTAGAAGTGGGAGGCATTACGGGGAATCTCCATGTCCAGGAATGAGTGATGTTGCAAGTATTTTCTTTTGACAATCGACACCCACTCCAGGTTGGCATCGGTGACCACCTTCCAAGCTTGCTTGGCTAGAAGGGCCTGATTTGTAATGTTTATGCGTCGTAGTCCCAACCCCCCCAATATTTGGGGGTGCAGATTTTGTCCCAGGCTACCAGGTGGAACTTTCTTTGAACATCATTTCTAGACCACAGGAAATGCTTCTGCAATTTCTCGATAGCCTCTCCCACCGCAGTAGGAATTTTGAAGATAGATAGAAAGTAGGTAGGGATACTCTGGAGGACCGCCTTTACCAACGTCACTTTGCTTGCACTGGAGAGGAGGACCCCTTTCCATCCTGCCAGCTTCTTGTGAATATTTTTTGTGACATTGTTCCACATACCTTTAAGGGGTCTTCCCTTGAACATCGGGAGGCCCAGATAGGTAGTTGGGAAGTCAGCAATGGTGCATCCCAAGATACCTGCAATATTGACCTGCCTTCTAGTGGGGGTGTTAATGAAGTAGAGTTTACTTTTGGTGTAATTGATCTTTTGTCCGATTGCTTCCTCATATAGATTGAGGATGACCTTGATGGCTTTGGCTTTAGAGACTGAAGCTTTAGTGGCCAGCAGCGTGTCATCCATGAATTGTTGGTGGGTGGAGGGGTTTAATCCTGAGGCTGCCTTGATGCCTGAGATCAAGTTTTTGCAGCAGGTATTTTTGAATATTCTTCCCAAGCTCTCAGCTAGAATGATGAAAAGTATAGGGGAGAGAGGGTCGCCCTGCCTTAGCCCCTTGGTGTTGGGAAAGTAACCGATAGCAGACCCATTCACCAAGATCGAGAACCAAGAAGAAGAGACACAATTTGAAATCAGATTTACCCAAGATTTGTGGAAACCATATTTGAGGAGGATTTTAGATAGGAATTCCCGGTTAACTCTGTCAAAGGCTTTGTTCATGTCAAGCTTTAGGAAGAAGGCAACATTGTTAGAATTATGGGCAGAGTGAATCATCTCATGGATGGTGATGACCCATCAAGGATGTTTCACCCCTTAACTATGCTCCCCTAATAGTGGTCGATGATGGTGGGGAGGATCTCGATGAGTCTATTGGCCAGGGCTTTAGACAGAACTTTGTAGATGACATTGCACAAACTAATGGGGTAGTAATTAGAGAGGGACTAGGATTTTACTCCTTTAGGGATCAGGGTTAGAAAGGTGGAGTTAACATCCTTGGGAATGGTATTGGACTTCTACATTTTAGATATGGAGAGGCACAGGTCAGGGCCCACAATGTCCTAGAAGGTTTGGAAGAACCTGGGGGAAAATCCATCAGGCCCGAGGGCTTTGTCGGGCTTCATGGAGAAAAGGGCTTGGTGGATTTCCTTGTGGGATAGGGGACTGAGGAGGAAATTGTTAGTATCATCAGGGATGGTTTTGGGAATGTTCTCCAAAAGAGACTCCATGGCCATGGGAGAGGAAGAGGGAGGAGAGGCGAGAAGGTCTTTGAAGTGGCTGACAACTTCATCCCTGATCTGGTGGATGTCCAAAGTGAAGGTCCCATCCTGCTTAATGAGGCCTTTAATTCTATTACTTCCCCTATAAATGAGAATGGATATGTGGAAATACTTAGAGTTGGAATCACCTTCCCTGAGCCATAGCTGTCTTGAATTTTGGCACCAAAAAGTTTCTTCTTTCCCTAAGGTGCTATGGTATTCGGAGAGCAAAATCCTCTCTTCATATCTGAGTAATTAATCACCCTACCCTTTCTAGAATCTATCCTCAATCTGCCCTAGTCTTGTTTTGATGTTCTGATTAGCTTCAAAGATGTTCCCAAAGGTTTCCTTGTTCCAAACTTTCAGGTTTTCCTTGATCCACCTGAGTTTTTGCATAAATTGGTTTGAAGTTGTCCTAGGGAATTTTGTCCCCCACCACTCTACAATCCAATTTTGGAGATCAGGGTGATGGGTCCACATTGACTCAAACCAAAATGGAGTCTTGAACTGAGGTCTGCTCATCGTCTCAAAAAGGAGTGGGCTATGATCAGATCCTATCTTTGGGAGGGCCTACAAGTTGGCATCTTCGAAGAGAGGTAGGGCTTCTTGGGATAACAAAACCCGATCAAGGTGCTCTTAGATGAGTTTATTTCCCATTCGCCTGTTACTCTAGGTGTAAAGGGATCCTTGTAATGGGACATCCATAAGGGCATTGGAGTCCACGAACTACCTCAAGTCGTTTGTATCCCTGTGGGTGACCAAGTTCCCTCCCTTTTTATCAAAAAAGTGTAGGGGGGAATTGAAGTCACCTACCAAAACCCATGGGATACCGACAAATGCCTGCCTCATCTGGGTGAGGGTATTCCACAAGTTCATTCTACCCTGGGAGGTGTTGGGAGCATAAAAATTTGTTATAATCCAGGAGGCCTGGGAGCTGGGGTCGTGGAACAGAATGTTGGACAACCTTTCTTGACCTGAAATAAATCTGCCTTCAACTTTGTTTGGGTTCCATAGGCACAGGAGCCCACCTATGGTCCCGGAGGCCGAGGAGTAGACGAAGTCACAGTTTTTCCATATGATTTTAGCTACCCTAGGAGACCACTGATCATCTAGTTTGGTTTCCTGAATGAGGAAGATTGTGGGGTTATAATATTTTCTCATGGTTGCAGCCAGTATTTGCTTGGTTGCCCCATTCAGTCCTCTCGCATTCCAGGAGAGGACTTTCATTTGGAACTTTTTGAGGGTTTTTTTCCCCTTTTGCCTTATTGCACGGGGGGTTTGGATCTTCGGTTTTCTTCCTTGATAGTGTTACCGATTTCTTGAAACAAGGTTTTTTGCATTCTATTAGCTATATCCTCAGTGGTATCTTGGTTTCTTCATTTTGCCCCAGAAGGTCTGCCCTTCTTTCTATCTACTCCTACATCAATTTGGGATTTCTTGAAACTTTGAGTTTGCTTGGGGCTCCATGGTTTAGGGTATTCCTGGGCAGGCTCATCGCTGTCCAAATTGGTGGTGTTGGTGTTGGTCGAGGAGGTAGGGAAATTAGACCCAACAAGGGGGAGCAACGGGGCTGGGGAGGAGGGTGACCAAAGGGGTTTTGGAGTAGGGCTTTGAGGGCCATCGATGGAGGTGGATGGGTTGGCCTGGGGCTGGGGGTGAGGGGGGTCAGGACTCTGCTAGGGTGGACATGGAATTGAGGTACAACTAGGAGGTAGGATTAGGGGTAGGGGAAGATTTAACAGGGATTTCTCCTTCCTCAATTTCCTCATTGGTCCCAGAATCGTTAAGCAAATCAAATTTATTAACAATGGTAATTGAGGTACTTGCCTTTTGAAGAGCTGAGGCTGGAGGTGGGCATGTTTGCTATTTTTTCTTCCCAGTTTATCCCTGGATGATGGTTATCCTCTGATTGGTGCTTGGTTTCGGGTGTCCCATTGGTTGGTAATCGACTTTGGGGTTTCTACGCTTAGGGCATTGAGATGGGAGGTGCCCTTGGGCTTGGCACTCTGAGCAGAAAGTTGGCTTGTTCTCAAATATTAGTGTTATTTCCATCTAAAATCATCGTAGATCAGATTGAGGTGATCTAGGAGTTGTGATTCCAGATTCACATTGATGCAGATGCGAGCCTGGGTTAGGCGAGTTCTGGCACGGGTGGCCGGGTCGATGGCCACTAGCTCCCCAAAGGCCCTAGCCAGACCTTGAAGAGCATCCTCATAAAAAAATGAGTGAGGAGATTAGGGAGCCAAACCCATATGGGGGTAAAGTTAATATTTTGAGAGTCAGGGTCGAAATTTGGCTCCCACTTCTTTAAAAATAGACTTCGTCTCCCGAAGAACCACGGACCTCCGGATAGGATGCGCTCCACGTCCTCCCGAGTGTTTAATTGGATCATGAAAAATCCTCTGGTCATCATGGACAGTCCCATGTTTCCCAGGATTTTCCACTTTGAAGTCGCCCAACGACGAATTGCATCCATGTCTAGACATCCTCCTACGAATTTTCCCACAAGGGAAAAGGAATCGCGGGACGCGTAATCTTCCATAAGGTTTTGGGGACACAACACATCACACCCTTGTGAAACAAAGCCATTCGAACCACCTGTGGATGGTCTGATTTTATTCTGTAGGAGGTCTACGTAAGACAGGTGGCCACGACAGCTCCTTGGACCATCCACTTTGTCGGGGGGTCCTTTCCCCGCTCGATATCGCTTTGGATGTTCCCATGATTGGTGATAGATGAACCCTCGGGTGGTGATGACGTCGTATGAGCGGTGAGAATGTTCTTCAAATTCATGCCAATGTCTGTTCGTTCTTTCGATCATGCCTTCTCCTTGTCTACGATAAGGTTTTCGTTGATTTTGTCGTTCACCGAAACCATATTCACTCGCTTCTCCTCAACTTCAAGTTCATCTTGACTCTTAGGTATATCCTCTTTTTTGAATTCTATTATGAGTTATTCATGTTAGAATATATTACATTATTTGATTCTTTACTAATGTATCATCATGGGTACATATTTATATTAGGAGTATATTAAGAGTTAAGTATTTTATTAAAGTAATGTAATAAATGCACTAGTGTAAGAATTTGCAACGATTGTAAATATATATGAGTCTTAGAATAGAATAGTGAGGTGTCTTGAAGGCAAATAGTTGCATATCATTATAAATAAGCCTTCATAGAATAGAAGTGGGAGAGGATTTTGGAGTGTGTAGGTTGAGTAGTAGTAGATATAATTAATGTAGATCCATTTTGCAAATATGGAGAGGTTGTAACCTCCATTGGAGAACATTGCATATTTTTATGAGCTTTCTTATATGAGCATTTCTTAAGCATTGTATCAAGTTTTGTATCATATTTTCATGCATATTAGGTAGTCATTATCATAGCTATAATATTGCATGCTTATTTCTATACTCGTGGTTGAATTTCCTTTAAGTTTAAAGCTTCAAAAGATAATAGTGGTATTAGAGCACAGAGTATATTAATAAGAAATAGAGAAATCCACAAGAGTGATTGAGAGGAGATTGTAAATCTCATTTTTAGATTTCTAAAAATTATTATTGGCTAGATTTTTTCCACAGAGTTGCAGAAAAACTTGTGAAGACTAGAACTCAACATTGTTTCCACTATATTGGTAATTCAATTAGTGAAGATTGTTTTCTATAGATTTGTAGAAATTTCTATTATCATTGACTAATACTTTGTTGTAGAAGAAAGGATATTCAAGCAAGTTGGGAAGCTTCCTAAAATATATAGGAAGAAGATCTTCATTGGAATCAACATGGTACTTGAAGCAAAAATTTGTAGAGTGAAGATTTGAAGGCTTAAGGAAAAAGCCTCATTGAATTTTTTGTAGATTTAAGACTCCAAGATAGAGATTGAGAAGAGATCTAGTGGCCAAGGAAGCCACATTGAATACTGCAAATATAGGAGAAGATCCTAGAAAAAATACCCGTGGGTGCGATTTTATATTACTATCCCCACATCCTTTTTGTAATATGATGCTCTAAGAGTTCAAAAAAATTTGAGAGCATTAATGGATGGGCAGAAGATATCAAGCAACAAAAGCAAAAATGGGAAGATAAAAGCAACAAGCGAATTATGGGTTACTCAGAGGAGTGGGGAAGACAATGGAGTGAGTAGATGATTCACCCTTTGCCTCTAGTGGAACCATCCAAAGGACATGCCCACTCTTTAGGTAAACTTTTAAAAAGGTCTGCAATGGCAGATATGATGTACAACCCCACCCACAAGGACATAAAATTTTTCCCATTTTGGGTAGAAGATGCAAGTACAAATTGGGTGGAACCCTAAACAAGTATTTTCCCTCCTTCTTGATGTCTTAATAGGTAGAAAGAAGGATAAAGCAAGCACCCACCCGATGCACAAAATTCAAACAAAAGGAACATTCATTGTTGTAGCAGTCTAGTACCTGGTGGTCATATGCAAAAGTAACTAATTTGAGGTGCGTTGCACCCAAGGTGGCTAATGCCAATCATTCACCACCTAACCAAGGGATTGCCAACTGAGTAGAAGGATGAGGTAGATTAAGATTAATGAATTGGGAAAAAATATCAGTGGATACAAGGGCCCAGATTAATTTAAATGCATCTACCTCCTTCTAGAATATCACTGCCATCCTGAGGAATAGTGTACCAGCTAATCGCCTATCAGCTTCAAGTGTTGTCTTCCTGTCTACTGCCATTAATGTTTGAATTTTGAATTTAATATAAAATACCTATAAATAATAGAATTCTAGACATTCCTAAAGGTGTCTCTTTAGCCATTACAATTCATATGTAAGGTTTTCACCATTGTGTAAATATAATCTTAGGACTGTTTGGTCTTCGATTTTACCTTCATTTATTTTATTAAATATATGAATGTTTATTTCTACCTTGGCCATTTATATAATTGTATAGTTTGGATTTCATGGGATTCACTTAGTTGTTGGGGGTTTATTTTAGTTTAAAACTTGTAGGATGGGAGCACTCTAATTCTACATCCTAGGTTTCATGCACTTGTCCATAGGTTATAGAATTTGCTCTCCACCCTCTACTCTAAAGCATTTATTGAAGGTAAAATTGGTTGATATGTCAGGTATTAAGTCTATATTTTTACTTGGGATGGGATGCCTGCATGTGTCTTAATGCAACTATACCTATCCTTGTGATTTATGGCTATGACTATTTTCCCATTTCTTTTCTCCCTTCTCCCTTTTCCCACTTTGCGGTGTATATAGATGGAACCACCATAGAGGAACCAAACTCCTCTGGAGATCAACCACCCCATCCCAACTTAGTGGTCATTCGATGTTGGTGTTGGTCCACCCCCACCCTCCGTGCAGTGCCAGATCTTCAACCAATAGTTTCTGGTGACTCTTCTAGGGAACTCACTAAGTTTCCATGTTTTAGGAATTCAAATTTTTGTGATACTTTGATTTACCCATATATTTTCAAAATAACCTAGCAACTCTGATTGTGTGGTATTTTTATATCATAAGATCATTCACCTTCCCATGTTGAAAATCTAAACATCTCGAAGGACTCAAGGTTCTATGAAAACCTTGACCTCGCTAGCAAAGAAGGTATGTTCATCTAGTGACTTCGAATTTCACTCCAACAAAAAAACTAGGACCTCTGAAGACTGATGCCAAGATGGCTCAGCCATATTTTCTCTAGTGGAATGACCTTGGTCCACTCAATCTCCAATGTAGACTTGATATTACCAAGGGTGGCTTAAATCCCTATCCAAATATAATGGGACTTTGGGAATTGCTTGAGAATATATAAAATATATTGCCACACTAGCACCCCTCTATGGTATTACCCATGAATATGTCATGATCAACCTTCTGATCTTGTCACTAGAAGGAAGGACATTACTGTGGTACCGATCCCTTGGATGAAAGACTATCTTATCATGGGTGGATTTAGTGAGAGATCTCATTGAAACTTTTGATATCTCCATGGATACCTTTCAACTCTTGATGCACCTATAATTCATCAGGAGGACCTATTTTGAATCTATAATAGACTTCAAAATCCAATTCAAAAGTAGCTAGAAAAGGATCCTCTCTGAGGACCAATTGTCACCCACCCAGGCTCACTTGTACTATGTTCAAGCTCTAAGCTTGAACATCAATATTCTCTTATATCAATATGTGGAAAGAATATTCCCTCAAATATTTTAGGAGATCGTACATGTAGAGTGACTCTTGCTTCAAGTAGGAAAGACATCTTCAGATGATTCCATCCTCTCATCTCATTTTCTAAATGTTGTTGTTTCCTTTCCTACTATACAACATCCTCCATGGATACCATATCAAGATGTGTAGGAGCTAAGGCTACAGTCCTCTGAAACACAATGGGTGGATCTCTTCTCGAGCTCATGTGAGAGAAATGCAAGCACTAGCCCTAAAAATGACAACCTTATTGCTTGCACCTTCTTACAAAAATGAAATATCTAGATCAAGGCAAGAATTCCACTCATAAAGAGAGTATTTTTGCACCATTTTTATATCCAGGGACATGACAAGCAAGGGCCAAGTCATCTTCATGATGGCTTAGCTAATCAACAACTAGTTCCTAAGGAGGACCTATTCACTGCAGGCTCAATTAATGAAGTCTACGGGAAGAAGTGCACAAGGATGGTGGAGGCATGTGAAGCCAAGATTTCACATAAGGTGGATCTCAAGGATGGGCAACACTAGAGCCTATTTATAGATGAACCAGTACAAAAGGAGGGCTCCCACATGGAAACATTCATTGCCACATTCATCATTTATTGCATAAGTACTGGTATGCATGATGATCTTTCGATTTGTGAGTACTTCACAGCTTGGAAAGGCTAGCAATATCGATAAAACTACAAAGAGTGTCTCAAGTTCAGTATAATATGGTCTGGTCATTGTAGATTCACTGGATGAGCTTTAGAGTGAATCAATGGTCATGGTGTGCCACTCACACCACAATTTTGTGTACATAAACCAGCTAGTAAATAAAAGTGCTTAAGGCATGTGGTAGAGTAACATTATTTGGTTCTTAGTGACTAGGAGAGGACTATCAAAATGCTTCATTTTTGAAACACATTCATGTTCCTTGTGTTGCCCTCTTGTTTGTTGTTGTGACCTCGTGCCCAATGGACCTAAGGCTTGTGATTCAAACATCTCTATGCGTAATCCCATAAAAGATATCCACTAATTTTTTGAAAGTAGTGTCCACTCCTCGTATGATGAGAAAATTGGTTTATAAAAGGCACCCCAAAGGGTATAAGAAACATAAATTAAGAAACATGAAGTTGAGAATGGTGCTAAGACTGAATATTCCCTAGAAGAGTGGAGATGAGCAAACAAGATTTTTGTGTGATTGCATTAAAAAGAGGTATTGCATCAAAATTGGAAAGTGCCCTTAGCATTCTATATGTTCTTAAATCCATCATAATCCTTGATGAGGTAGTTAGCAGGAATGCAGTCTACAAGGGTGTCCCATGGATCATCTTTCCTTTTGTTTCTTTTATTTTTGTGCATCCTTTATTTCCTTCTATTTCCTCAGTTATTTGCTACTACCAACCAAAGAGGTTAGTAGTAGTTGTCCTCTTGATTCAACTACTTCCTATGTTTCCCTCCCTCCCCTCTTTTCCTCTTGTTCACCTTTCTTGGTTTTGCTTGTTTTTCCACTTGTTGTTTCTCTTTTTTTCTTCTCTTTTGTCTTTTCCCCTCATTTTTCTTTCACCTTTGGCTTTCTTCCTCCATTGTTTTGTATATTTCCTTGACTAATTTTTTTTTTTTCCGTCACTATCCCATTTTCTCTTTTTTGTTTTGTGTATTTCTAGATCTAGCTTTATGGGTCCTCCTTTTCCTCAAGGGAAAAGTCCCTGTGAGTCACCACAAGTGTGGGTGCAATTTTGTATTGCTGCCCCCACATCCTTTTTGCAAGATGATGCTCTAAGAGTTTGTAAAATTTTGAGAACATTAATGGACGGGCAAAAGAGATCAAGATATGATAGCAAAAATGGGTGGATAAAAGTAGCATGTGGATGATGGGTTACTAAGAGGAGCATGACGAACAATAGAGTGGGCAAATGATTCACCCTTTACCTTGGGTGAAACCATCCAAAGGACCCACCCGCTTTTTGGGCAGAATTTTCAAAATATTAGCAAGGGCAGATATGACGCACAATACTACCCATAGGAAGGTCAAAAATTTCCACCCATCTTGGGCAGAAAATGCAAGCACAAATTGGGTGGAACCCTAAACAAGTAGTCACCCTCCTTCTTGATGTATTTGTGGATGGAAATAAGGACAAAGCAAGCACCCATATAGTGCACAAAGCTCCCATCATCACCTAAAATTCAATTAGAAATAACATTAATTGCTATAGTAGTCCAGTACCTGGTAGTCATATGTAGAAGTGACTGATTTGATGCGCACTTCTCTCAAGGTGGCTAATGCTAGTCATTTACCACCTAACCAAGGGATCGTTGGCCAAGTAAAAGGATGAGGTAGATGAAGATTAATGAATTAGGCAAAAATATTAGTGGATCCAAGGGCCCAGATCAAGATAAATGTATCTACCTCCTAGAAGATCATTGTCATCTCGAGGAATAGTGTACCAGTTGAGCACCTGTCAACTTCAAGTGTTGTCTTCCCACCTACCACCATTAATGTTTGAATTTTAAATTTAATGTAAAATACCTATAAATAGTGGAATTTTAGCCATTCCTAAGGGTGGCTCTTTAGCCATTATAATTCATATATAAGGTTTTCACCATTGTGTAAATATAAGCTTAACATTGTTTGGTCTTCGATTTTACCTTCATTTCTTTTATTGAATGTATGAATGTTTATTTTTGCTTTGGTCATTTAAGTAGTCTCATATAATTATGTAGTCTGGATTTCATGGGATTCACTTAGTGGCTCTAGAATTCACATTCGTAGCATGGGTTGGCAATTTATTTCTATTAAAGTTGGTTGGATGGAAGTGCTTTAATTCTATATCCTGGATTTCATGCACCCGTTCGCTAGTTTTGGAATTCACTCTCTACCCTCTACTCTGAAGTGTTTATTGAAGGTACAATTGGTTGATCTATTAGGTGTTAATTCTATGTGTTCACCTAGGATGGGATGCCTACATTTGTCTTGATGCAGCTATATCATCCTTGTGAGTTTTGGCTATGACTTCCATTTCTTTCCTTCATTTTCTCTTTTCCTAATTTACGGTGTAGATAACTTGAACCACCATAGAGGAACCAACCTCCTCCAGAGATCGATTGCCCCATGTCAACTCGATGGACATTGGATGTTGGTGCTAGTCTACCCCCACTCTCTGCATGGTACCAAATCTTCGACCAACAAGAACCCATTAAAATAAGAAGAGACTCAAGGAGAAGAGTCCTAGTGAATATTGGAGATTGGTGATCTCCATTGAATATTGAAAACTTTACATTGAATAAGAGGTTCATAGAATGTCCCATTGAAGAACTTCTATAGTAGGAATATTGATCATTGAGAAGGACAAACAAAAGTCCTATTGTAAGTTTTCAATACCAACAAATTTAGGAGATCCAAGAAGGAGATCTCATTGTAAAGATTCCATAGTTGAAGATTGAAGAGATTGAAGAACACAAGCTTATACTGAGAGGGGGGGTGAACAGTATAAGACCTCTTTTTACTTTTTCCTTTATACTTCAAAACAATAAAGTAATATACCCAAAGCAATATCAAAGCAATGCACAATATCATCCATAAAGTGACACCAATTTTAACGTGGTTCACCCAGAATGGTTGGGATACATCCACAAAACTTTTCTCTAAAAGTTATCTCAAGGTTCTTTGGGAATCCTTCCCAATTACAATGTTTATGAGCCTCGGCCCAAAGGAGATACCTTACCCCAATCAAAATTTATGAGAATCTGCTCAAATGAGATACCTTCCCCCAATCAAAATTTATGAGCCTCTACTCAAAGGAGATACCTTTCCCTCTGCTCTGGAAATGATCCCTCAAAATATCAACTGCCTCTACCTCTTTCCAGCACATGGAACTCCTTTCCATCGAAGACCTCCTGTCCTCAATGCTTAGCCTAAGAGACCTCTGCCTTCTATGATCACGTCCACAGCAGCTCAACAACCTGTACCAAACACAGTCAGTTGATCTAGTACAAGTCTTCCTCTGTTTGTTAGATCTTTCCAACTCTTGAACAAATCAATCCTCTGCATACAAGCCTTCTCAAAGACTTGCCAAATTTTTCCTCAGGTTCTTCTCATAGAACCAATGCACCTCTATCCTCAAGTTCTCTGATAGAACTATCAAACTCAGCTCACAAGTCCTCTACTAGAACCTGTCCAAATATGCTCACAAGTCCCCACCGAAACCTATCCAAAACTGCTCACAAGTCCCCACCGAAACCTGTCCAAAAACTGCTCACAAGTCCCCACTAGAACCTGTCCAAAAACTACTCACAAGTACCCACTAGAACCTGTCCAAAAACTCAGCAAGCTCACCAAGAAAAAATTTCTTAGTAGGAAATCACAAAGTGAATTGTTAGAGACCCAATGTGATTTGTCAAACTCATAGAAGCATAAAGAGAATTGTTAGAGAGTCAATATGTTCTATACTCAAATCCCAATCTCAAAACTCAACTCAAATCAACTCAGCTCAATCTCAATTTCAAATCTGAAAACTCAACTCAATATCTGAAATGGATAGGATAGAATGTTTTTTTTCAAGAACATGAAACCCCAACAATTTCTAACTATGCAAAGAATCACATAAAAATGATACTCATGTTCTTTTCACCATAAATTAGGGTTTCAACAATAATGCTCATCAAACAAGGTTTAGTCAACCAACACCATTCAACTCAACATCAACCTTGAAGCATTCAACCAATCATCACAAGAAAAGGAAACAAGTAGAAATCCTTTTCCCTCCAAAGATATTTGAACAAAACAACCACCAACACAATATCACCAAATGCAAAGAATAACTTGCTCAAATCAACTCAATGGAGTAAGGCCAATATCATGAATCAAGTAAAGCAATAACTTGATCAAACAACCTCTATGGAAGAAACTCAACCATCAAACTCAAAACAGCCAACCAAGGGTTCTACCAACTCAATGTAAGTAGCTAGACTCACAAATATAAACCCTAGTGCACAAAGCTTCCACTATCTCAAACCAGAAATTATGCATTCACCAAAAACTCCCCTTAAGGATAACAATGCATAAGTAGTCTTCAACAAACCAGAAAATAGGATTTACACCTAGCCAAAGGATACCTAGTAGAATACCTTTTCACTCCAACCTTATTTCAGAAAACATACACCAATCATACTCATAAGAAGAATGTGCCCATACCTTATTGGAGTAGAAGATAATTGAACCTTCAAGCTATCACCACACACAACTCTCAAACTTCCAACCAAGTTAGGGTTAGAATAAAAAGAAATGAGCAATAATATAAACTTCCTTTATTACACCTTTTAGATCCACTTCTTTAAACACAACCACCATAACATGGCAATAAATCAACAATCACAGACTCACACCTTATACCTCCATTTTTAATTTTAGCATAGCAAAGAATAATCTTAAAAATACATCCAAAAAAATATGCCCTTATTTCTCCTAAGATTTTATTCAATGCTAATCACAAAAGCCAAAACTCATAAAATTTAATCACACCTTATAAATCGTTGTCCAAGAAACTCCGAATTTCGTGGCATAAAGACGTTTTAATAAAAATGTGTGTTACTGTAGCAAAGCACCCCCGCGAGACTCGAAACGGCAACCTCCGCCAATGCAGCGCCCAACAGCAGCCTTCGCTACCACTAGCCCATGCGGGCTACGAAGTTCACAAGTGAACTTCCCTCCACTTCACCCTAAAAAAAAACTCCCGAATACTTTTCAACCGCATGTGCTTCTAAGTCTTCCTTTGATCACAGTGAATACAGAGCACAAACACCGCAAATTGCATTCGAGGAATTTCGAATTAATTAGCCTTCCAACCTTAGGAGTTGGAGAATAAATAGTCTCTTCGAAGACACCTTGACGTCGACGAAAATAAATACCATTTCAAAATTAATCAAAAGTCTCTTCAGAAAGGGTTTAAAAACCCTTAAATAATTTTAATAAATTAAGAATAAAAAAAAGGTTTAAAAACCTTTAAGTATTTTTAATAAATTAAAAATAATTTCTCCCTTAATTAATTAAATAATTAATTAATTAAAACCTTGAAGGGTTTTAAATAATAATTAAATAAATAATAAAGAAAACCTCCATTGGTTTTAATAAAAACCCTATCCAATGGAATCTCTCCGGATTCTCTTAAAAATATTCTCTTGGAATATTCCACCTTTGAAGCCAACACATCCTCTTAACATTAATGCCATTTCCTTTTGACATCAATGACAACTCATAGACAAGAAGCTAGGATCTCAAACCCAAAATTGCCAACAATCTCCCCCTTTGTCATTGATGGCAAACCATGCTTCTCAACAACACAGAAACTCAACATAAACAACTCCCCCTGTCTTGAGGCTCTCCCCCTTTGTCATCAATGGCAAAGGGTCACCTTTGGGGCTTGGGACTAAGAATGAGCCTCTTAGCTTAGTCCCTCCCCCACCTCCTGATGAGGTGATTAATTCTTGGGTGGGAGTAAAACTCCCATTAGGCACTGATCATCATTAGCATCTATAACTTCCTTGTCGGGCCTTATCTTGAACTCTTTGTCCATATTCCTATTCCTGTCACTATTCTTGTTCTTGTTCTCATCCCTGTTCTTGTCCATGCCTTGATCCTTGGACCTGATCATGCCACTATTCCTGTTCCTATATTCTAGAATTTTAGCTCTACACTGTCTGATTTTGTGACCTTCATTGTTGCACTTGAAACACTTGACGATGTTGTTTCTCTAAGGTAAACCTGATCTTTGAATCCACCAGTTCTGACCAAACCTATTCTGACCAAACCTCGTTTCGACCAAACCTGTTCTGGCCAAACCTCGTTTCGACCAAACTCGTTCTCGTTATTTGCCTTGCAATAAACTGCCTCGTGCCCAAACTATTGACAAGAGTAGCAATACCCTTGAAAGTAACTAGCACTTATGAAATTTTCATTTACCTCCTTCACTTGAGCCATGCAATGTAAAGCCATGCGACCAAACCTGTGACAAGAAAAACATCTCCCTTGAAATTTTCCTTTAATTGACCTCTTAGGTTCTGAAAACTTTCTCCCCTTTTTCTGTTTCCTATTTTTTGATTCTATGCATCTATCACTCAAGGACTCTTTTTCTGAAATACTTTCCTCATCATAACTCTCTTCTTTTTGAAATCTCTTACTAGATTCCCCAACCTGTTCCTTGTGTGGCTTAACAAAACCAAGGCCTGTTTTATCTGTTGTCTTTCTTTGACCTTTGATGAGTGACTTAACCTTTTTGGAGCTATCTTGGAACCTCGTAAAGCTTATCCTTGTACTCTTTAGTTTCCTCTTTCAAAGAAGCCATTTTCTATTCTAACTCACTATACTCAAGAACCTTAGACTCTAACTCATCCTTGAGTTCTTGTGTCTTAGCTATAGAGAAGTCAAGACTTTCTATAAGATCATATCTCTCCATACAACATTCATATAACTTATCCTTGAGTCTAGCATTCTTCTTTATTTCCTTTTTCAAAGCACTAAGAGCACTAATAAGTTCACCTTCAAGATCTACTTCACCTTCCTCTATATCTTCCTTTATTTGTTTGCTTTTTGAATCATCAAGGCCTTTTTAAGATTTCTTATCACTAGAGGTGCTACCCTTTTCAAAAACCATACATGCATCTTCATTATAGTTTTCTGAAGCATCCTCATACATACTAGAAACCAAATCATTATTTGTGCAATCATCCTCAAGGTGACCAAAATTTCCACATCTAAGACATTTCATGATAATGAATCTATGTTTCAGTTCTTCCTCTTTTTCTGATATGAACAACATCTCATTTTCATTATCACTTGAAGAACTTTCACTATCACTACTAGAACACTTGCTTTGTCTAGGTAGAAACTCTTCTTGTACTTGTGAGAATACCTCTTTCCTTGATTTTTGTGCTCATCTTTGTTTTTCCTGTGATGCTTGTGCTTTTTAGAATCCTTGCTCTTAGAATCCTGTTTATCTTTATCACTTTCATTCTTGGGAACAGTACAATCAGTAGCATAATGACCAAACTTTCCACAATTGAAACATCTTATATTTTTCATACTTTTGTGCTTTCTAGAGAACTTGCCTTTCTTGCTGTAATATGCCTCTTCATCACTAGAAGACTCATCACTATCTTGAAGTTGTTTACCCTTGGAATTCTTGGTAGCTTTGAAAGTTGCCTCTTTCTTGAAATCAACCTTCACTTGAGTTCTCAACTCAAATGCTGCAAGTATTCTATGGAGCTCATCCTTTTTCAACTTATCCAAATCTTTAGCTTCCTTAATAGCAGAAATATTTTCACTAAATCTATTAGGAAGAGATCTTAAAATCTTATCACAAACATCATTTTCAACAAGCTAAAGACCTAAGTCTTTCATGGAGTTAACAACATCATCCATACGAAGCATGTAGTCACTAATATTTTCATCATCATTCATCTTGAGTTGTTCAAAAATACCTTTGAAGTGTCTCAACTTGGAATTTGTGACATTTGTATCACCTGTATGAACCACCTTCAACTGTTTCCACATTTTACTAGTTATCTTGCAGTGAATCACTTTGGTGAGATCTACTTTTTGTAAGCCTTTCAGGATTGCATTCATTTCTTTTGAATTGTTGTGATGTAGGAGCCTTTCTTCTTTAGTATTATGACCATGTTCAGGAATAGTGTACTCATCTTCAATCACTTCCCAAACCTCATTCCCAAGTGCCATTAGACGAACCTTCATCCTTGCACTCCAAAGACCAAAATCTAACCCATCAAGAATAGGTGTTGCATTGCCACTTGAATGATCCATTATGTTCTTTACTATCTTTTCCTTCAAGCTGCTAAACTTTTCGAAGGCACCTGCTCTGATACCAATTGAAGAACACAAGCTTATACTGAGATGGAGGGGGTGAATAGTATAAGACCTCTTTTTACTTTTTCCTTTATACTTCAAAACAGTAAAGCAATATACCCAAAGAAATATAAAAGCAATGCACAATATCATCCACAAAGTGATACCAATTTTAACGTGGTTCACCCAAAATGGTTGGGCTATGTCCACAAAAATTTTCTCTAAAAGTTATCTCAAGGTTCTTTGGGAATCCTTCCCAATTACAATGTTTATGAGCCTCGGCCCAAAGGAGATACCTTCCCCCAATCAGAATTTATGAGCCTTTGCTCAAAGGAGATACCTTCCCCCAATCAAAATTTATGAGCCTCTGCTCAAAGGAGATACCTTCCCCTCTGCTCTGGAAATGATCCCTCGAAGATCAACCGCCTCTACCTCTTTCCAAGCACGTGGAACTCCTTTCCATCGAAGACCTCCTATCCTCAATGCTTAGCCTAAGAGACCTTCGCCTTCTATGATCACGTCCACAAGAGCTCAAGAATCTGTACCAAACACAGTCAGTAAGTCTAGTACAAGTCTTCCTCTATCTGTCGGATCTGTCCAACTCTTGAACAAATAAATCCTCTGCATACAAGCCTTCTCAAAGACTTGCCAAATCTATCCTCGAGTTCTTCTCATAGAACCAATGCACCTCTGTCCTTAAGTTCTCTGATAGAACTATCAAACTCAGCTCACAAGTCCTCTGCTAGGACCTGCCCAAATCTGCTCACAAGTCCCCATCGAAACCTGTCCAAAACTGCTCACAAGTCCCCACCGAAACCTGTCCAAAAATTGCTCACAAGTCCCCACCGGAACCTGTCCAAAAACTACTCACAAGTACCCACTAGAACCTGTCCAAAAACTCAGCAAGCTCACCAAGAAAAAATTTCTTAGTAGGAAATCACAAAGTGAATTGTTAGAGACCCAATGTGATTTGTCAAACTCATAGAAGCATAAAGAGAATTTTTAGAGAGTCAATATGTTCTATACTCAAATCCCAATCTCAAAACTCAACTCAAATCAACTCAGCTCAATCTCAATTTCAAATCTGAAAACTCAACTCAATATCTGAAATGGATAGGATAGAATGTTTTTCTTTCAAGAACATGAAACCCCAACAATTTCCAACTATGCAAAGAATCACATAACAATGATACTCATGTTCTTTTCACCATAAATTAGGGTTTCAACAATAATGCTCATCAAACAAGGTTTAGTCAACCAACACCATTCAACTCAACATCAACCTTGAAGCATTCAACCAATCATCACAAGAAAAGGAAACAAGTAGAAATCCTTTTCCCTCCAAAGATATTTGAACAAAACAACCACCAACACAATATCACCAAATGCAAAGAATAACTTGCTCAAATCAACTCAATGGAGTAAGGCCAATATCATGAATCAAGTAAAGCAATAACTTGATCAAACAACCTCTATGGAAGCAACTCAACCATCAAACTCAAAATAGCCAACCAAGGGTTCTACCAACTCAATGTAAGTAGCTAGACTCACAAATATAAACCCTAGTGCACAAAGCTTCCACTATCTCAAACCAGAAATTATGCATTCACCAAAAACTCCCCTTAAGGATAACAATGCATAAGTAGTCTTCAACAAACCAGAAAATAGGATTTACACCTAGCCAAAGGATACCTAGTAGAATACCTTTTCACTCCAACCTTATTTCAGAAAACATACACCAATCATACTCATAAGAAGAATGTGCCCATACCTTATTGGAGTAGAAGATAATTGAACCTTCAAGCTATCACCACACACAACTCTCAAACTTCCAACCAAGTTAGGGTTAGAATAAAAAGAAATGAGCAATAATATAAACTTCCTTTATTACACCTTTTAGATCCACTTCTTTAAACACAACCACCATAACATGGCAATAAATCAACAATCACAGACTCACACCTTATACCTCCATTTTTAATTTTAGCATAGCAAAGAATAATCTTAAAAATACATCCAAAAAAATATGCCCTTATTTCTCCTAAGATTTTATTCAATGCTAATCACAAAAGCCAAAACTCATAAAATTTAATCACACCTTATAAATCGTTGTCCAAGAAACTCCGAATTTCGTGGCATAAAGACGTTTTAATAAAAATGTGTGTTACTCTAGCAAAGCACCCTCGCGAGACTCGAAACGGCAACCTCCGCCAATGCAGCGCCCAACAAGCAGCCTTCGCTACCACTAGCCCATGCGGGCTACGAAGTTCACAAGTGAACTTCCCTCCACTTCACCCTAAAAAAAACTCCCGAAGACTTTTCAACCGCATGTGCTTCTAAGTCTTCCTTTGATCACAGATGAATACAGAGCACAAACACCGCAAATTGCATTCGAGGAATTTCGAATTAATTAGCCTTCCAACCTTAGGAGTTGGAGAATAAATAGTCTCTTCGAAGACACCTTGACGTCGACGAAAATAAATACCATTTCAAAATTAATCAAAAGTCTTTTCGAAAAGGGTTTAAAAACCCTTAAATAATTTTAATAAATTAAGAATAAAAAAAGGTTTAAAAACCTTTAAGTATTTTTAATAAATTAAAAATAATTTCTCCCTTAATTAATTAAATAATTAATTAATTAAAACCTTGAAGGGTTTTAAATAATAATTAAATAAATAATAAAGAAAACCTCCATTGGTTTTAATAAAAACCCTATCCAATGGAATCTCTCCGGATTCTCTTAAAAATATTCTCTTGGAATATTCCACCTTTGAAGCCAACACATCCTCTTAACATTAATGCCATTTCCTTTTGACATCAATGACAACTCATAGACAAGAAGCTAGGATCTCAAACCCAAAATTGCCAACAAAGATCAAGGAAGGTCTCATTAAATTTTTAGAATATGCAAGATTCAATACCTTGGAGAGGTCTTGGAATGGGTGAGGGAAGAAAGTAGAGAGGGGAGGGCTCTGGTCCCTCCCCTGCTCCCCCTCCCATGGCTCTTGGTTCCTGCCCAGTCCCTGGCTCAACCCAGGTCATCCCTCCCAGGGGAGTGGTTGTTTGCGAGATGATCTCCTGGGGGGAGATCCTTCTCCACTATCTGCAGCCCCTCCCAGTCGGCTAGGGTTTCCTTGGTTGTTTTTTCGGACTGGTGCTTCCCAAGGATCCCTATTTGGTTGGGGATCCCTTCCCTTTTTCCCTCAGGCTTCCCCCTGGGGTTTTTTGCAGGTTATTCGCGTGGATCTGGTCCCCTACGTTTCTCGGTGCGATGGAGGTGACGGTTTAGGGTTTGGACAGCTTCCCCCTTTTTTCTTGTGAATCCTCGATAGGCTCTGTGCTTGGACGAGATTCTTGGTCCCTGCTGCTGGGATCCTCTTCTGTTTTCCCGGGGTGGGTTCCTTGTGGTGCAACTCTCTGGTCACTTCCTGATGGGTTGGATCCTCTCTGTGCTGGCTGTCGGCTTCTTGTAGGATGGCTCTCGCTGAACGAAATGTTTTCTCGGTGGGCGGCTGGTTTCTCCACAGGGCGGGATCCGCCAAATCCGCCGGTTTTCCCGCGAGGCGGGATCCTTTCTTTTCTGCTGGTTTCCCGGATGGTGGGATTTCCCTGTTGCTTCCCGCTAGGCGGGACTGTTTGTGGTGGTTTTGACTGCTTCCCACGAGGCGGGATTTTATTGTAACAGTTTTTCTTTGCTTCCTGCTGGGCGGGATCTTCTCGATGGTGGTTTTTGGCTACTCCCCGCTGGGCGGGATCTCCAAAACTACTTTCTTTCTTATTTGTTTGTTTCCCGCTGAGAGGGATTGTTTTATGCTTACTGTTACCGCTAGGCGGGATTTCTATTTTGGTGTTCAGTTTCAAGGGATTGATGCCCTAGGCCCATTGCTTATGTAATCAGGTTTTGGGATCCTTGTTAAAACCTGTTGTAAATACAAACACTACTTACCAAAAAAAAAAAATACCTTGGAGAGGTCTCAAAGAGAAACAAGGAGATGGCTTGGTGAGTCTCATTGGAAGAGTTCCTAGAAGAAATAATTGGATAAATTTACTATCAAGGAGAAGCTCCTACTAGTAAAAGAGTTGGGACAATTATTGCCATCCAACAACAAGCCCAAAGGAGAAAGGTTTGGCAAGAAGTTTATCAATTTTTAGAGAAGACTAGTGAGAGACCTCAAGACAATCAGAGTCTTGAGAATAAGGCCATTAGATAGGCCAATATTGAATCTAATTTAGATAAAAAAATTGACAAGAGAAATGAAGTAATAAAATCCACCAAATAAAAGAGATTTGGGATTGTTATTGAAGGCTTGAAGGTCATTTCAGAGATAGAATATTTTATGATTTATACATCAGATTATTGGAGAGTTCTTGAGAAATATCTCAGCTATAATTTGGAGGAGTGTCCTACCAAACATTGATATTCAAGGATAGCAATTTTAGTGAGTTTTGTGACTACTTTACAATCTAAAATTTTTCAAATTTGAGGACAGAAAAAAGGCAAAAATTTGGGTAGCATTAGAAGTTTCTAAGGTTTAGATTTGAAGAAGTATTAAAGCCACCAAGTTACAATACTGAGTAGCAGATTAGTGAAGTGTTAAAGTTACACAATGGTGAGCCAAAAAACTATTTTATACAGCCTAGAAGAGCTGTAATATCATATACAAAAGACAGCAATTGAGGTGGCTTAAATCACCACCATCATTATCATATACGAAAATAGAAAGGTATGCAACAAAAGGTGCAAAATTTTATTAGTTGAGATTTTATATTTGAATTATTATTCAGGTTATTAAGCACCAATTTCAAGGATTAAAGGTTGCATAAATAGTGTTTATTTAAGTCTTCAAGGTAGTGCATAAGTTATCATCTACAAGGTTTAAACTTGCATAGAAAAATAGAAGTTAGGTATATTTCAAGAGAAAGAAACATATCAAAATTCTATTGCTTATTCTAAGTAAAAGAAGACTATAGTTTTTGCATATTCTATAGTGCAAAAATACTCCATTGAAAACCTTGGATTAGTAAGTGCAACAATAACCAAGCAAGGAAGGTATTGCCAAGAGTGTGAAGATAATAGTTGCTTCAATCTATATTAGCCAGCAAAGGGAGTTGAAGCCTACATTTTGAGAAGTCAAGAGGCTCAGTTTAAGAGAATAAGGGGGCAAAAATCTACATAATACACTCTACATTTGCATAGCATCCAAATAGAACCATTAAAAAGGGCTCTAAAAGTGAAGCTTCCTGAAGGAAAGGGAGATATTTTTGGTTTAGTAGCATCCACATGCATCATCACCCAGACAAAGCAAATATTACGTACAAGTTGTAGATAGAAATAAGGTGATAGAAATACGAGGAAGAAGGACATTCGATTGAAGATGTCTAGCATCAAAATAGTATTTGGAGAAGACATAAGAAGGTGCATCAAATAGCCTTTGGTGAAGGCAATATAAGGTTTTCCTAGAAGTCTGTGGTGAACACAAATCAAAGAGGTACAATGAAGTATACCTTAAGCAATGTCATTCAGACTGTGTAAATAGAGTTGGAAAAACCTTGCAGATTAAAAGGAAACCATAGTGGACATACACTATCATAAAGAGGATATGTTCAAAGAGTTCAACATCTACCATCTCAAGGTACTAAAATCACCATAGCTCGGTTTAATAAGCAATACAAGGGTAGCATCTTAGTAAGAGTCAATTGCCACATAAAAAACCTACATCAATATAAGGACAACAAGGTGAACATAGTGCGGATAGAGTATATCTTATTACAGTTGATAAACCAAGGCAAGATATCATAGTTAGTTGGCAAAAATACAACATAAATAAAGGATAAATCATTATCAAAGCAAAATAGAAAGACATTATGCATCATGCCATCCACATCAAAAGAATCATTCAAGTTGGAGGAGAAAGGCATCTTAGAGTTTGCTATCATAGAAGAGTGAAATAACCTAGAACAGTTGGCCAAAGGCAAGCATTGAAACCTTAAGTTTTTTTTATATGTTAAAGGTAAATCACATGCAAAAGGAGATTGAACACTTTTCAAGACTTTGCAAGGAGGAGAGTGCCACTTGGCACAAGGAAACAATCATCTCATAATACCCACGACTAGGAAGAAGGGCATCCATTCGAAGTAATGCTCGAAGGAAACCAATGCAGTATAGTAACGCCTCAAGGGAGAAGACCATTGCACATAAGACCAACGTCACTTGTCTTTTCTTGTCATAAGCTTGTAACACCTCAAAGTCACATTCAAAGCAAATTTAACGCCATCTATCTTGATTCCCTTAAGGTAGTAAACCTTACATCTCCCAAATTAAAAATAAGTCAAATATAAATTTTAATTTTCTAAACCTTCGATGTTGAAAACCTTTTAACTCCCAAATGTGAATTGCAAAATTTTAAACTTTTAAAAAAATCCAAAAACCAAAAATTCAAAATTATTAATTTTTTTAAAATTATCTAAAAACTTTAAAAATCTTCTAAATATCTCAAAAACTTAAAAATATTTAACACTCACACAAAAGCATAAAATTTAAATATTATTACCTCCATATTTCTCCTTTTATTTTTAGTGTTCCACCTTGCTTAATTATTAAAGCACATTAGATAAACAAATTTAGCTTAAAAACATATATCTCCCACTTTGTTTTTGCACTAAAATCAAATTCCCTTGAAAACGTAAAAATGCTATGCATTGGAAAATACCTGAAGATACGCAAATGATGAAATAGTTGATCTTGTTGTAACACTCAATATTCCTTTGCATGCATGCTTTTTTGGTTTGAACTTTTCAAACTCCTTTTGTGCTCATGTCCTAGCATATTTGTTTCTTTGGTTCCTTCAATTGGAGAGTTCTTAGATTACTTCAGTTACTTCAAGTTTCTCTACATAGAGAGATTTTATGTGGATTTGCTTCGCTTGGCGTCTCTTATAGCTTGATCATTCTCAGGTAGATCTATTTTAAATTCAAGTGCACCTAGGTCATGGAAGCATGTGCTAGGTTGTTTTCAAGTCACCTTGCTCCAATGATGATCCAATATATTATTGGATTCTAGTACAGTTGTCTTTACCAGTTTGTTGTATTGATTTACATAGCTTCTTGTATACCTTTTGGACTATGTACCTTCCTTTATTTATATTGGCTTATTAGGCCTTCACTTTCTTGTACTATGCTAGTATTCTGTATTGGCTATGTTGATGGCCAAATGAGCCTCAACTTCTTATGTTGATTATGGTATTATCTAATGAGCCTTATCTTCTTATGTTGACTATATTGTTGATTGAATGAGCCTTATATTCTTATGATGGTTTTGTTGTCCTCTTATGCTAGCCTAATAGTCTATCCTACTGCTCTATCTTCTTATGTAGGCTTGATGGCCTATATTTTAGCGTTAACCTCTTATGTATACCAAATGACTTATTTCATTTACTAAAATATCTTAGGCCTCTTTCCTTCATCTTATTGGGGCTCTTTCTTCTATATGGACCTCTCACTTCTATATTGACCTCTCAAGACTGTCTCTCAATATGGGCCTCTAGGGCCTTTCTCTTCTATATGGGCATCTTGGGCCTTTTTCTATTCTATTACAAAAATATCTATCTTGAAGAACCTATTTCAAAAAATGATCCACGACCAAGACTAAAATGATATGTAGATATATTTAGTCAGCCTAGTTCTTCAATGTATTCTGGGAAGATACTTCCCTCTTTTATACTCTGTAATATATTTGATTCTTCTTCAAATATGTCAAGGTCAATTTGATCTGATTCTTCTTATATTTCTTTGCTACTTTTGCTTCTTTTATTCTTTGTTCTTATGAAGCTTTGAATGCTTTTCAATTCTTTGTAACTTAAAAGCTAAAATTCTTCTCTATCTTCTATAGGAAGCTTCTCAACTTGTGTAGTTTTATTTCTCTATTGTCCATTTATTATAATTCTAAAATCTTCCATGTATTAGGCCATACCTAAGAACCCAATATGATTCTCCTCCTTAATAGGGAATCCAATATCAATGTCAGGGTGGCATCACAAACCCTTGAATGATCAACTATCTCCAAAGTTAATTATATCTTAATCTTCAATCTATAATCTTCAAATCAATGTTAGGGTGGCTCTATCCTTTAATGACCAACTTTCTCTTGAGTTGGTTCTGCCTATCAATATAGTTGACTCCTAGTATTTACTGGTTTTCCCTCAACCATGTGGAAAGACACTAGCCTACTCTATTCAATAAGACCTTTAAAAATTAGAGTCCAAGTCAGCACTACCTTTAAAGTGGATAGACTCTAAATTAACTTGATTAAAAGTGGACAAAGCTAATTAATAAAAATGGATAAATAAAATCTATCAAACTAGACAGAGTTTGGTGGTAGCTCTGATACCACTATTGGATTTTTAAGCCTTATTACCACAAAATATCACAGGTCCCAAATATAAAACAACCATAATATTAAAGGTCAAAATATAAATAAAATAGTAAAATAATATATTTGCAAATTAATATGTATATCAAGGCCTATTTAATAAAGCAAATAACATTCATTCATATATTGAAATATGAATGTAAATAGTCTATGTCATTCATGAACTATGCTTAAATAAAACTTACAATATTAATTACTCAAAATGTATACAAGTTTTATTCCTTTTCTCCCTATTACAACTTTGTAATCTCTCTTGGATTTTACTTTGTATTTTGTCTTTTGATTACTTTCTAATGGAGTATTATCTCCATAATATAGTCATAATAATATGACTTTTCACATACTAACTATTGCTCTCTATATGACAAGTCTCATGACCTTTGGCTTGTCATCTTTCCACTTGCATACTAGATGGACAATTGACTCTAAGACACTTCTACATGCACTTCTACTCTAGGACACTTTTGTACATCCTCACATTACATATTTGGACTCTTACATACAAAACACTTGTACACATTCTCTTAATCTACACTTGCACTCTAACTTACATAACACTTGTGCATTTCTTGCACATTAACACTTACATAAAAGAAGAAATATAAATCACACTCTAAACTATAAACTCAACCCCTAATCTATTATATATTTACAGTTGTACCATAAAAATGCTATAAAAATACATTAATAAATACCAAATAATATAATATATATATATATATATATATAAATGAAAAAATTAAGTTATTTAAAATTTTTGTTAAGTAAAAATAATTTAAACCAATAATAAAAAAGAATAATTATTATTATTATTATTTAATTTATTACTGTAAACATAGATGCGATATTTTTTTTTTTCTTTCACCGTCATTTACTATTATTATTAAGATAACATCCCTTGTTGTTATTAACATGAGAGGTTTTAATAATTTATTTTAAATTAAAATTAAATAAATTAAACACATTTATAAAATTTGGTCTTTTATAATATATGAAGTATGAAGAATGGGTGACGATGGAGTATTCTGAGAGTAAAGACCCTCGGTCGAGACACAATATTAATATATCTATATCATTGGTTATTGGTTATAATCATAGGATTCAAATCATATGAATTGTTGATTGGGTATGAGGGGATGACCTGTTACTAAGGATTCATACCATCCATCCTGGTTAGTAAGTACAAGGAACATTCTGAAGATTCAAATCAAACTATTATTTTTACAAACAAGTTGTCCGCCAAGTTTAATAAATGCCTACCAATCTATAGCCTTAAAGAACAAGACATAAGATACTTTACTTTGAACCTAAAATTTAAAAAATATAATTTAAATGAATTTGTTAAACTATTTTTAAAAATATTTAATTACATTCAAAATAGATGTGATAGGTGTTGTTAATGCTAAGGGGAACACTAAAACGCCTCTCACTCGAACAGAACAAGCTTGAATGGGGTGTCCGAAGTAAAAAGAAAATAATTTTCTTAACTCAATATAAAATATATATGGATTAATGGCAAGGTGTCCAGCCACAGCAGAATATATATCTTTGAATTGTCTACCAAACTTGACAACGTGGCTTACATAGCACTTATTAGTAGTGATCTCGCTATTACGGCTAATTTCCAAAATCAAAAGTCATGTACACATGATGTTTCGTCGTTTCCTTAGCTATTTCAGTCTCACATATATAGATTCGAAAGTTGGCTTATCCTAGTCTGATACTTAATACGAATAGATGACGTTTATTGCATGTTTAGCCAAATAAATTCAGTTGTTTCAAAGGGTTCTAATTTTTCGGAGCCTGCTACCAATATCAGACACACATTGATATTCCGGTGAGTAGTAGTTTAACTGATCTGAGTTAAATATTCCTGTGGTAAACATACAAATCGAAATGTTATAAATTGACTACACAAATTTAATAGACGCTCAAGACTCATGCTGTTTTGCTTGTCAGTAATTCATTGATAGAACGGTCAAGCGTTAATAACGGACGCGTCAATGCTGTTTTGCTTGTCAGTAATTAAACGATAGAACGGTCAAGCGTGGTTGGCGCCAGTATTGTGAGGGCATTTATTGACTTGAATCTTTTTTTAACGATACATCGCTATACAATTATGTCCGGCCGTCCAGCCATTCAATGCAGGGACATGTTTATACGTTGTCTTAACTAGATGACAGCTCGTTCTCTGTTCATATTTATCTTCCAGGACCGCTTTTTTTCGGTAGGAAACAAACTTGCAACTCCACCTGGCCTATGCAAAAGTTTAGACACTACCCCAGCAGCGACACTCTCCCGAGAATATCCAACGAGAGCCACAAAATCAAAAGTGGAAAATAGTGGACATTTAAAATATCGAGACTTGAAAATTTGGCTTTTAGTGGAAGAATTTTTCCTCAAGCCGCACCACTCTTACATTTGGTGATTCCCTTCCATTTTTATATAATAGCGATCGGTTCACCTCGCCAACTCCATCGCCACAATGGAGAATTTGCCCAAATGCTCAGCCAATTATATGCCTCTTTCCCCCTTGAGCTTTCTGGAAAGAGCAGCCATGGTTTATGCCAAAAGGCTCTCAATAATTTATGGAGATGTTCAGTTTACGTGGGCAGACACGAGGGAACGGTGCGCTCGAGTGGCATCTTTTCTTGTAAACTCTCAGGCTTTCAATGTTAGCAGAGGGGAGGTGGTTTCAGTACTAGCACCCAATGTTCCTGCCCTTTACGAAATGCATTTTGCGGTTCCAATGGCCGGGGCGGTTCTCAACACTATCAATACTCGCCTCGACGCTCGCAACGTGGCCACCATTCTTTCCCACTCGCAGGCCAAGGTGTTGTTCGTGGACTACCAATTGCTACCGTTAGCCAAGGAAGCTCTCACTCTCACCGTGACCATGCCTCGCCTGATTCTTATTCACGATGACCCTTGCCATACTGATTCTGAGCTGATGACTTACGAAGATCTGGTCCGAGGAGGAGATCCGCGGTTCGATTCCGTGAGGCCTCGTGATGAATGGGAGTCCATCGCCCTCAATTACACCTCGGGAACAACATCGGCTCCGAAGGGAGTAGTGTACAGCCACAGAGGAGCATATCTGAGCAGCCTCGCTGTTCTGTTGATGTGGAATATGGCCATTGAGCCCGTCTACCTGTGGACGCTTCCCATGTTCCACTGCAACGGCTGGACATTCACTTGGGCCGTGGCGGCCAGAGGCGGAACCAACGTCTGCATCCGCAACACCGGTGCCAAGGAGATATTCTCCGCCATAGGGCAGCATGGCGTCACTCATCTCTGCTGTGCGCCCATCGTCTTCAACATTCTTCTCAATGCAAAACCCCAGGATAGGCAGCCTTTACCGCCCGGACGAGTGAAGGTACTCACCGGAGGCGCGCCGCCCCCTCCGCCCGTTCTGTGCAAGATGGAGGAAATGGGCTTCCACGTAACGCATGCGTACGGCCTCACAGAAGCCACGGGGCCCGCTCTCGTGTGCGAGTGGAAGAGCGAGTGGGATGTACTCTCCCCCTCAGAACGCGGTGCCATGAAAGGGCGGCAGGGGGTGAGTGTGCTCAGCCTTGACAGCGTGGACGTGAAGGACCCTCTCACCATGTCCAGCGTGGCACGAGATGGAGAGAGCATGGGCGAAATCATGTTGAAGGGCAGCGGGCTCATGAAGGGATATCTGCATGATCCCCACAGCACCGCCCAAGCGTTTGCAGGTGGGTGGTTCCACACGGGCGATGTGGGAGTGGTACATCCTGACGGGTACGTGGAGATTAAGGATCGTTCAAAGGACGTGATCATCTCGGGCGGAGAGAACATCAGCAGCGTGGAGGTGGAATCTCTTCTCTACACTCACCCTCTTGTTACGGAGGCAGCAGTGGTCGCAATGCCTCATCATCACTGGGGTGAGACGCCCTGCGCCTTTATGAACACCAAGAAAAAGGTAAAGGAAGAGGAAATCCTGTCTTTCTGCAGAGATAGACTCCCGCATTATATGGCCCCTAAGGCCGTGGTGTTCATGGAGCTGCCAAAGACTTCGACAGGCAAGATTCAAAAGTTTCTTCTCCGAGACATAGCCAAGAAGCTCTCACGAACTTCTGCACGCTCCGATCCTCCTCCTTCAGTAGCGTCTACTAAAACTCTGAAAGAAAAGAAAGCTGTAACGAAAGAACGCCACAACAGCTCGACAGGCGGCAACGATTATGGTAACGAGTATATTGTTGCTCGATCGAGGCTGTGAAGGGTTATAGATGCATGCATGGTGTGAGATTTTTCTGCTGTACGCTACTACATAGAATAAATCTTACCAAAAGATATTTCTGTGCTTGCCTATAGTAACATCTCAACGCTTTGGATTTATGTGGAGATATGAGTAGATCTTGTAGCATCCACTTCGTTATTTTAGAGTCCTCTGCTGAAAATGTAAAGAGACGTAGTTTTATAGGAGAAAGCTTAAAACAGTACAATTAAGAATTTGCAGTATTAATTAATGACCTTTGAACAGACTGTTTTCCTATCCAAATAGAAAAAATTTATGAATGAGATTTTTATTTTAAAATAACTATCTTACAAATTATAAGCTCTGGAATAACTTGTCGGAAAGGTGGAGGTTATTTGAGGTGGCCCCTATACATTTTCATATTTGCATTGCAGGACATTCCTTAAATTTGAGGGGTGTATATACCAATTTATTTTAAATTTTAAATTTTTAAAGAAATCTGAATTTTGGAGCAAAACGCATCTATTAAGGATTAATCAATTTCGAACCCATTCTATAGAGCACAGGCTTCAGTAATTGCAACGTACTAGCAGTGGAGTTACACTCCAATGCTGCTGGAAAGCACTGTACACGGCAAATCCATAAACAATTCATTTAACATTACGTGTGTTCTATCATGTAAATTTATTATACTAATATATTTTAACCATATGGGATGAGTTCATGTGTACAAAGCTATTTTGGAGCCGTAGAACTTAAGTGGACTTATATAACTTTAAAAGTTTTGTTTTGTTTTTTTGTTTTCTTTTCAGTTTGTCATCCAAGAAAGTTGCTTCGGAAATATTTTGAAATTTTAATTTTTTTTGGTTTATTTATTTTATTGTGGTGTAAAAAAACCTTTAATTAGCAAGACAAATAACATCATTGGAGAAGATCCCCCACATAACTTAAGAATGTGAAATATACTTTCACATCTCAATCCATATATTTTTTTAATTAGTAGACTTGTCAAATAACTAATTATTTTAAAAATAAATAATTTGATTTTTATAAAATAAATATAAATTGTATGTCTTTTAAATATTTAATGATAATGAAATGACCAAATCAGTCCATATACTTTTTCTTTTACTAGCAAGATTATCAAGTAGTTATTTATTTAAGAGTTTCTAATTATATATAATATGTTTTATGAGAAAAATATTATTTGATATTTAAATGAAATTATTTTAATTATATTATTTGAGATAAAATTAGTTCAAGTATTTTTTTTTTGTTATTAGTAATTTTATCAAATTATTAATTATTTAAAAAATAAGTAATAATTTTTAATAAGTTTAAATTTGATTTTTATAAAATACATATAAATGGTATATATTTTTTTTGATGAAAAATACATTATATTAATAAAAATGGCAGGTGGGATTAGCACATTCCATAAACCAACACACTAACCACCGTGGTTAGGATTACACAAGAGTGTCAGATTCAGTCCACAAAAATATAGATAACAACTACCAAAACAGTGTCAAATATGAATTCAGAAAGGAGCCGAGAAATAACTACCAGGTGGAAGGCTTGAAGTTTTCATCCATAAGGTCATAAGTCCATCCAATGGTTGAAGTCGGAGCCCCCCAACCATCAACAGTAGTACCACTAACAGTACAGGTCTGTGCATTTGGTACAATTTCACCCCAACAAAGCATATCATCTTGCTCAAAAGGTCGAACATTCTAACCAGAGGCTGGGCGGGATGAGCCTCCATCTCCATATTTTCTATATTTGCATTGTGGGAGGACTGGGACCAGTGTCTGGTAGTAGAGGTTTGTGGCTGGTGTTGGGTCCCTTGGTGAGTCGACAACCAGGAACTGGAAGGGGAAAGAAGATGCACACAACTCATAACACAGGGCGCATTCCCCCAATGATCCATGAGGGTACGTAACTACTGTAGCTCCACATGTACTTTTTCAACCTGTACTTGAATGTGTAACCAACAATCAAAGAATATAGTATATTTATCAGCAATAGAGAAGACATGCCTGACATCTTGTTGAGAAAAAATAGCTCTATTTTAGGACTTCCAAAGATAAAACATGGTACCAATTCTAAAAATATTCCAAACAACACCCAAGTTGAAGGAAAAAACAATAGGGTCACCCAAAATAGCATGCACCCAGGTAAAATCCTCTTGCATAAAAGGTTTGAAAAATTCAAGAAGCCACTCCAAGGTTGACTAAGCCCGATCACAAAATCAAAAAATATGCAGTAAATCTTTTGCCTGTCCGTAAAATAGGCAAATGGGATTATGAAAATCTAGATGCTTGAGCCAATTGCCAATAGGTAACCCCTGGTACAAGAGACTCCAAGAAAAAAAATATTTTTAGGTTCGATATAAGTAGCCCAAGCAATCTGAAACCTCTAATTCCATCGAGAGAGAAAAGAGACTAAGTCTCATCTCATAGTGAGCTGATCAACCATTGGAACTTGCACGGTGAGCCATTTGTAACCTAGATGAGCTTTATATTGCAAAATAGGAAGCTCCCTAGGCCAACACTAATCTAACCACCAGGATTTTTAAAAATACTTATGCATTTTGCACCAAATAGAAAATGGAATACTATCAATAACCACCTCATAAGTATCTCTATCACCAAGATTTAAATTGTGAATTTGATAAAAAAAATTCTAGGGTATCCAAATCCTGGTATGTCGAGAGAAGAAATAAAAATGGAAGCAATAACACGCTTATATAACATTTACGTTCTGACCCACTGCACCAGAGCCAGGGAACAACCCTATCAAGTGATAATAGGAGACCACCAAATATTCATGGAAGACAAAAAGGCACCTGCTTTGCGAAAAATCCCTTTCTAACTGAGCTAGGGTTTGAAGGCCTCCTAGGCTTTCCAAATACTCTGAATGACAAAAGAAACTCTAAATTTAATAGGGACATGGGCAATAAGAATGGATTGCAAACCCACCCATTTCCAACTTTTCTTCCCTTGAAGCAAACTAGAAGAAATGCAATGCCTGACCAACACTTTCCAAGATTCATCCCCAATTAAAGATCGGGTGATCCATTTAGCACAAAGGACAAAACCTTATCGATGATAATCAAACAAACCCATGCCTCCATAGTCCTTGGGCAAACAACAAATTTCTCAGGCTACCCGATGAAAACCTCATTTGACAAAGTCTTTGGCTCATAAGAGATCTCTTAAAATATTATCCAGCTTTTTATAACAATATTTGGATTGAACCCAACAAGATGAATAATAGACATGGGTAGTGGCTAAAATTTTAGAACAAATATAAAATTTTCCTACCAGAGAAAGTTTTTTACTAGTCCAATAAGAAAGCTTCTTGTCCACTTTCTCAATAACATACTACCATAATTGAGTAGAGAAACCATGAAAGCAAAAGGAATTCCAAGAAATTAAACACCTCACCTGGCTGAATCCAAGTCCATTGGAAATGATGCAGCTAGCATGGCAACTAGGATTGAGACTACCAAAAACATGAGGTCTTTTATATTGAATAGAAAAAATAGAGGCTAAATAGAACACCTCTAAGCAACTAATAGCTAAGGAAAGAGATTTCTCATCTTCTCAAAGCGTTAAAAAAATCATCAGCAAAATGACCATTGACCAACTGATGATCAGAATTCGGGATATCAATACCCCTGATTAATCCTTGATCCACCTTATGGGCAAACAAATAGCCAAAAGCCTCTGCAACAAGAATAAAAAGAGATGGAGCAAGAGAGAACCCCTGTCTTACAGAATGACCAAGAGAAATTGATTGAGATTGACTATTATTCAAAGTAAGAATAGTTGAAGCATATTGAAATAACATAAGAACGGTGCTCACAAACATTGGCCCAAAGCCCAAATCCTTAAGCATGATAGTGATGAAGTATCACTCCATATTATCATAGGCTTTCTCAAAGTCAATATTAATGAAAACCTCATCTTGTTCAAAATTTCTTGCCCACTCCATACCTTCCCAAACATCAAGAACATTGTCAAGAATTTATATTCCCTAAAAAAAGCCAATTTTTTTAGGTCTAACAATCAAAGGCATGAGAGGTTTAAGATTAAGCACAAGGGCTTTGGCAATAATCTTATAGCTCACATTAAGCAAGGTGATCTACCTCCAATTAGTTAGGAGCTCAAGGTCTCCAGACTTATGAATAAATTTAACATTGCCTTTGTTAATAATGGAACCTAGTGAACCACATTGCAAGGCTTCAAGATACACTTTGTGGAGATTAGAACCAAGCACATTCTAGAATTCTTTATAGAATTCACATGGGAGGCCATCAAGACTAGATGCCTTATCATTGGCCATGAGTGACAAGGAATTTTTCAAATTTTCCAGAGAAAATATGAGTGTCACATAATATTATTTGCTCAAGAGAAATTTTGTTGGGGACAACAATTGTACAATCAACAAGAGCTTCCTTTCTAGTATCATCAAGGGGTTGAGAAGCAAAAACACCTTGGTAATGTGAAACAAAGGCTTTAACAATTTCCAAAAGGTCTGTGAATCTCTGCCCATCAACTTGAATGACTTGAAACTGGGAATATTGGGCAGGAGGTCTTAGGCATTGAAAAATATATTTGGTCACTTTGTCCCCCACTTTGAGCCAATGCATTAGAGCACATAATTGAGAACCCTTGGATTCATACAATCAACTTTTTTTAGCTCATGTCAAATGGAAGAAACTTGGGATTGAGTAAGAGAGCTGGAAGGAGAGGATTCAAGCCTAAGATAGACTTTGGATAGCTCACTCTATAAGGAAAACTTTGTCTATTTTTGTAGCTTTGCAACTTCAACACCCAAAGTTTGCAGTATCTTAGTGGTTCGTTGAATGGTAGCATTCCACCACTTAATCCTTCTAGAAATACCATAAGGTCTAGGAATAAAATTCCAAATGCTGTATATATGAGCTTTCATGCTAAAGCTCTACAAAAAAAAAAAGGTAAAATTGTGAAGAATGCACTCTAGGTTGAAAGTTTAACTTTACCATCAAGAATAAAATAGGTGAATGATCAGATAGTGTAGTACCAGGGAAAGTCAGCACATACGACGAAGAAGGCAAAATATAGGAGAACTAAAAGTTGTCACACTCAAAAATCATGGCTCTGTTCAATATTTTCAAAACCCTGGTAGAAGTAGCCTGGAAATTAGACCAGGTGTACCAAAGAGCCTGAGGGAAGTCAAGAGGTGAGAAGCGAGAATTGGGGTCATAAAGGTGAAGCTTATTTTTCATAAAAAACCAAGCTTCCCTTTCACCTAAGGACCACCGCATTGGGACATGATTGACCTTGTCAAAAGCTTTCTCTACCATACTAAAATCTCCACAGAGCACCCAAGTGGTAAATGGAATATTCATGGCAAGCCATCTCCACAACTCACATCAATTAGAAGCATTGTTCAAGGCATAAACATTAATCACCCCAAATGGTTTTTCGTAGATCTCGAGAAAAAGCTAAACAACTTGATTGGATGGGTCAACATCCCAGGTCACAACATTCTTCTGTAATCGAGGTGCAAGGATAGTGACGACTCCCCATTTTCCTAGGGAATGCTTCATGGAAAAAGAGGCACTTCGTGGCCACAAAAAGTCACATGCACACCGCATATTGAAATAAAATATCTTAACTTATTGCAGACATAAAAAATTGAGGCTTTCATGCACTCGAGAAATATTTGACATCTCATTTCGGACCAAATATTTTTTGATCGGGTCCGTCAGTCCTCAAACATTCCATGAGAAGAAAATCATTGAGATTTGTCAATATGCACGATCTCCATGACATCCTATACATCAACCAAACCTTCAAGAGAGCCATAAGAGTTAGAGGTCATGTGGAAAGCATCAATGTTTAGCTATCGACGTTTGTAATTCCAAAAAGGGTTGTGATAGTGGTGGATCTTAAAGGCCCAACCCTCCTCCACCAAATAATTATCTGGAGCTACCACCACTGAGGAAAAATAAGGGCCCAACCAAAGAGATTGAGACAGGAAAATTTGGGAATTGCATACCAACAACCGAAGGGGCTGTATCAATAGGAGTCTAAACATCTTCAGTAGAAGCTTGCATGTCCCAATAAGGAGTAGGGACAGGTTGCACAACGAAAACTAAAGTTTTCTACTGCTTAGCTCCATGGATTTTCCTACTAGAAACAGTATTCCATTCTTTAGTATTTCCTTGCAAGACATTAGAGGGAGTCGTGGGAGTGGGTGAGGGATTTGCCTTATATTTCCAGTCCACCAGAGGGCACTCCCAAACTTTGTGAGTTGTAGATTGACACCAATAATAGGTATTGGCTAAATTTATATATGTAACTCTTTGCCTAAAAGATTGATCCTCGATGTTGATATTAATAGACTCCTGCAAATCCTTGGTAAGGTCAACTTTGATACATATCCTTCTAGTGGATCGAGTGGAGAAGAAATTTTCTAGATCAAGATAAACAAAATTACCTAAGGGGGTAGCTAATGTATGCAAAAAACCCCAAAGGGGAACATGAAGACTAGGGAATTCAACCCACACTAGGATTTCCAGTGCAACTTGATCACTGACTTAGAAATCCCTAGAGTAGGGTTGCAAAATCAACAGAGAATTACGAACATTCCATGGTCCCCTAGATAGAAAATTTTGTGCTTGATCTGGGTTTGAAAAGAAAAAAAGGAAATACCCTTTGGTAAGGTTTTGTACATTCTCCACTTTGACTCCATATGGATCCCAAACTTGCTGGACCAAGGAGCAAATAAGGGTATCATATGGGATACAACCCAAAAAATAACCCACCAAGGTATGACTTTCAAACCATTCACAAGTCGTATGATATTCATGCAAAGGAATAATAGCTTCAGGTATAGGGACTTTACCTCATGATACACTTTCAGAATGAACTTATGCGGATGCTTCCCCAGTGACATTGAGCTCTCTAGCAAACTTAGAAGAAACTGAGTCAACTTTATGAGAAACAACCATTAAAAAGGGTGAACTAACACCTCCTCAAGGCAGAGTTAATGCAACAAACATATTTTTCTCACCCCTAAACCTACCAAGCTAGCAACTATTTTTTTCTCTTCAATATTGGGGCTTTTTCCTTTCCCGTTCATCATGGTATATATTTTTAAATATTTTTCAATAATAAAATGGAATAGTTTTTATCATGATACCACATTAGTATATGGGATCATAATTTTTATTTTTTAATAAGTTGTGTGGCTTCTATTAGGGCCACTCCCATTACAAAAACAAAACATTACATTGTTCTCATTACATTTTTAACAAGTTAATTAAAGCATACCTATATTTGCCTTTCTATCAAAGATATTCTCCATCTTCCTCAAACTGCTAAGTTTCTATAATCATTTTTTTTTTTAAGGAACTAACAACAAAAACCCTTACATGACACACAACTCCAACAGATAGAAGGAAAACATACATAATAGTCATCCATAAAAGAGGAAATTAGTTCGATTATTATTTTTTCTATAGTAGAGGTTCTTCCTCCTTTAGAGTGGCAAGATCTTAGAATGCATTTTTGCACTTCAAGATCTTGAGGTAATATCTAGTTGTAACACATTTTGTAGGATCTTCATTTTCAAAAAATTGACCATCATCGATTATTTCATAATTAACTTCAAGAATACCATTTGAGGTGTTAATATTTTCCATGGAACCATTTGGGTGGACTTTAGTAACCATTTAGATTTGATAAATGATATTATTCAAATTCTCCTTTTAGGGTTGATTCTTTTGTTACTCTCATGATTCTTGATGGACAATTTATGCATCTAGAGGATGGGATTCTTTCTTTTGAACTGGGATATTTGAATATTTTGAATCATTTGCATGTAGGGCCTTCTCCTCCATCAAGGAGGAATCACAGCATGATCGGATGACTGAGCATCTCTTATTCAAGTGGCCATATTGTTGACAACCATAACATATTTGAGGTGCTAATATTTTCTATGGAACCATTTGGATGGTCTTTAGTAACCATTTGTATTTGATCAATAATATAATTTAAATCCTCCTTTTGGGTTTGATTCTTTTGTTGCTCGTATGATTATTGATGGAAAATTGGTGCATCTAGAGGATGAGCTTCTTTCTTTTGAACTGGGATATTTTAATATTTTGAATCATTTGCATGTAGGGCCTTATCCTCCACCAACGAGGAATTAGAGCATGATCGTATGACTGAGAATCTCTTCTTCAAGTGGCCATATTGTTGACAACCATAACATATTTGAGGTGCTAATATTTTATATGGAACCATTTGGATGGTCTTCAGTAACCATTTGTATTTGATCAATGATCTAATTCAAATCCTTCTTTTGGGGTTGATTATTTTATTGCTCCTATGATTCTTGATGGACAATTGATGAATCTAGAGGATGAGTTTATTTCTTTTGAAATGGGATATTTGAAGTTTTGAATTATTTGCATGTAGGGCCTTCTCCTCCACCAAGGAGGAATCAGAGCATGATCGGATGACTAAGCATCTCTTCTCCAGGTGGCCATAATACTGGCAATTATAACATCTTACAAAGAAGATTTCATATTTAATATTTTGGATCTATTCTCCTTTTCTTGAGGAGATAGTAATGGATTAAGGCCTAAGATCTAAAACATCCATCCAAAAATCCAATCTTGCTTTACTCATATTAATTTTACTAGATGATTTTTCTTTTGTTTGGGTATCCATTTACTGAAATGTACCAATGGCATTACCGATTTTGGTGAATATATTCTCTCCCCAAAACTTCATAGGGAGAGCATAAATATTCACCCAAACTAGGAAGCCATTAACTTCTTCTATAAAGGGGTTGAAACTAGGAGTCCAAGGTCTTATATAGACACTCCTTTGTCCAAATAACCAATTATATCTATAATATATTACCCTATCTCTATCTGCTAAATTAGAAAAGGAAATAGAAAAGATTTTTTGGGTATGAGAGTTACTTGGAATTTTATATTGGTCCACCAATATTTAATGTATCCTTTGAGCTCTTCTAGGCCTGGTCTTTTATCCTTAATTTTACAAATAATTGTTTAAGCTTCATGATCAATCATATCCAACCTAAATTTATCCTTAGAAATCCTAATAGAGGGTAGAGGTTCATCCACCCATGAACCCAAGCATTAGATCATCCACATCAAAATAATACATTACATACACATTACATTCACCATATCATGCAACAAAATTAAATGTATAATCAATTAAACAAATCTAAAAACATGCATTTAACATTAAATACTGCATCCATATATACATACATAATAGTGCATTCATACATGTAGGTTACAAAATCTAACCATACATCATTGCATATCACTAATACATCACATTTATAAATGAATACATCATATAAGCATTACATCCATCAATGCATCCATAACATAAACACATAAATCAAAACATGCCATAAACACATAATGAGCCATAAATGAGGTCATATATATATATATATATATATATATATATATATGTGTGTGTGTGTGTGTGTGTGTGTGTGTGTGTGTGTGTGTGTGTGTGTGGAAAGTCAATTACATAGTGAAACAATATGCCCATAGGCTATAATAGAGTGGGTCCTCGGACCTCACACTCTCAAAATGTAAGAGTACACATAGATAATTCAGGTTGGCTCTTCATTGTTTCTCTCTCACCCACCCTCAGCCCCACTCCGATGATATTAAGAAGAACCACTAGCCTCTGATGTCTATGGAGGGTCTCAAAATATAGGCACCTACTACCTAATTAACGATTGCCCTGACTCAGTTCATCAGCTTTGATGTGATACCCTTTATGAGGATCACGTCGGTAGTATACCTCCACATCGCTCTACCTCATCTTCTAAGCTGCTAATGTAGGCATTATCTGATCATCTATGAGCAAAGTATCGATCCACCTATACCTGCAAAGTTGTCACATCATATGTGGCCTATCTTCCTGTACCTCTCTACCCCTATTCCATAGTCAAGGAATCCACCTAAACCTAAAAAGCATATCACTTTGCTATCCTAGCATCCCTCTTAGTTGTCCTGGTAGCCATCTGCATCTATAGAGTGTCCTAATCTGCTATGAATCTATCTCTCTTGACAATAACCCTTTTCAACCTCTGTCTAGGCTATGGCCAATTGGGTCTTGAGGAGATCTCTCTCCTCAGAGTATCCCCTCCACTATCATTGTCCACTGCTCAATTGGCTTTGTACTATAGCAAGAATCCTCTCCCACTCTACCAACTGACCCTATGCAATTTGTAATTGTGCTTAAAACTGAGTCAAATCATTAATCGGGTCATCCTCATCACCCTTTTCCTCATCATATGGATCCTTTTCCTAATATGTAGCTTGGACCCACTCTTCCTCAGTCATATGATGAAATCATCACTTTGGATAATATCCATCCTACTTCGTTGCTCACCCCCATAGGCCTACCCATCAAACCACCTCCCTGCCATAGCAGGGTGACCCACCAAGTTTTATACTCTATACTCGTTCTTGGGTTAGCCAATCCAATCTCGACCACTATCAGATCCTCCTCCTTCGCGAGTGCCTCTACTCAAGGTAAATCTAGTTGCATCTCATCATTATGGTGATGATGGAGGATAGGCTCCTCTAGATATCTTAGAAGATGCTAAACTATTGTGTAATCTAAGAGTAGTGGAAATACTCTTGATCAATATCATGGTACTCAATGAGCCATCGTACACATATCACTTGAGCCCAATACTTTGTGGCCTTAGTCTAGTTGGGGTAATCCAAATAGGGTCTCCACACTACCTGATTCTATTGTAATGTATCTAATGATTCAGTGTAGTCTATAAATTTACCTACCACTGGTTAGCTCTACCCAATCTCTTGATCCTATTGCCACTAAGCCACATAACCAATATATGTATCCCCCAACTTAGCTCATGGTAGTGGAAGTCCTATCGATAGATCCACTCGGATGTGCTCCCATTCCTAAATCTATAGGAGCATACTATAGCCTAATCCAATGTACTTATGATATTGTATCTCATACAACTCATCATATAAGTGTGCTAGTAGGGTGCTCCCCCATACCATAATGATCGGGCACTGTAGATTGTACTTGAGAATATTTTGCAACATGTCTTGGAGGTTCCAAGGGAACCTCGCTTCTAAAGAGTCTAGCAGTAGGAAATTGGGTATGATATACATTTCCACTGCCTAGCATCGAGAGAATACATCGATATTGTACCATGCACTAAACAAGACTCTACATGGTCCATTTGAGATAAGGCCACATATGCCTCACCTCCAAAAAACCTCTAAAGAACCTGTATCGCTCTAAATTTTTTGCATCCTTACCTTCAGGCTATTGGATCCGTGCCCGGAAGGAGGATGGGAAAAGGATGTCGCGGTACCTTGGACTGAGAGGACTTTGCGAAGGTCCCACCTCTCAAGGGAGGTGTATTTTGATGATTTTTCGATGGATGGTGGGTTCACCAAGAAACATTTAAGGGCAGTTTCCACGCCTAGGTTTGGAATGTGTTTTAATGTGTTCATTTTTAACTTTAAGCATTCATATCCTAGGTTTGGCCAAATGAATCTAGATTAATCTACATGAAAATGCAAATTCAATGAGTACAGAAAATAGATTTAAAGATAAAACAGAGAATTTACAGAATACAAATGAGGAATACCTGATCCGGATGTCTGGTGATGATTCTGATGTTTGAAGCAGTCAGGATCGTCTGGAATTCGACATAATCGTCTGATATCTGACAAAATCATCTGAGATCTGACGAATCGTCTGAGATCTGACGAATTCATCAGAGACCTGCAAGCAAAAAAACAGATACAAAATACAACGAATACTACTGTGCTAACAGAGGGAAACAATACCAAATGACTGTATGAATACTGAATAATAGTTATGAATAGAAATTCAAGCAAGTTGCGATATTCTAATGACAAATCATGATCTTTGTATGCAATCTAAGCTAAATGGGTGAACTCCAAATGCAAAATAACATAAAAACTGAATAAACTATCTAATTTACAGAATAAAACAGTAGAGAAAAGGTTGAGAAATGCAAACTTCAGGCACTGATTGCCTCAATATGGACTACAGTCGAGATTGTCTTGCATCAGTACGAAATCGCCTCGGATTCGACAAGTTCGCCTCTGATTTGAACAGTTTCATCGACGACGATGTGTGCTGGCTTCGGCTAAAAAATAGTGATGTACTTGCAACAAAATTGGTATGGGACCAGTGCAAATGAAAAATTGGGATGGTTCAATGTAGATGGAGTTAAATTGCAGAGAATTTCAGCCAGCGGGGGTGCTAAGGGGATATCTTAGGATTAAATAGGCTTAGGGGAGTAGTTAGGAGGTTGGAGATCATCCCAATTTGGGAGATCTCCAACGGGGGAGGGTCCCTAACGGCGCAGACATGCTTCTACCCGGATTGGAGACCCGTTGGAACAGAAGCTAATTGTGCAAAATCAGTTTTGCGACAAGATCGTCTGGACGTCCTAGTCCAGACGAAATCGTCAGATCTAGGGCGATATCATCTGATTAGCGACGATATCATCAAATGGTCAAAACAACCTCTAAAAATGGCACGAAAAAAGGGGGAAACGGATTACCCGACAGTTAACGGGCGGTTTGGGAGGTAAGGTGAATGTAATTATGACAATTTTACTGTGCCAATTTTAGGGTGCTACATTTTGCCCCCTCTTTAGCGAATTTTTTGAAGAAAATGCGTTAAATATGAGTTCTTATCGATCTACGAGAAAGCAAAAATTATTCCCATTTTTAGGCGACGATTCTTGGTCGAATTGTACGACAGCTTACTATGGTGCCCTCTCCGTGTTTTTACCCAAATCAAACGTTTGAGGTAAAAACGCGAAAAAGCAAAAAATTATTTTTGAATTATTTTTGAATAAAATTAAGAAAAATAGGGTAAAACCCTAATTCATTTTTATTGTTCATTTTCTCGGTTTTTAGAGCTCTGAAGTAAAAATTGTGGAGACGACGCAAAGATCGACAGAGGTCCCAAGCACGGTCTACGGGTAAGAGTCTAGACTTAACTAGGATGCTTTAATTTGAATTTACATGCTTTGTAGGTAATTTTTAGATGATTTTTGAGCATCGCGGCCGTTTTTGGGCCGTCGACGTCGTCGAGACGAAATCGTCCCAATTTCGACGAAATTGTCTCAATTTCGGCAATTTCGTCCAAGGGCGAAATCGGCGAAAGGGGGACGATTTTGTCAAATTAGAGACGATTTCGGCTTGCGAAATCGGAGATGATTCTGCTCAAATTTGGGACGATATCGTCCAATAGTGGGCGATATCATCAATTGCAAAAAAAATTGATTTTTAACTTGCATTATTAATTACTTGAATTGTTTATTAATGATTTTTTATTGTTTTGTTGTTTATGTTTGCAGAGAGGTTTGCTAAAGAGCAGGGAATGGAAGTATGGAGGGTTGAGAGATGACTTGGCTGCTCTCACACAGGAAGAGCGAGATCAGCTGGCACAGGTCGGCTTGTAGCATGTGGCAGAGATGCCATAGGTATCCACAGATATGGGGCTACTGACGGCCATGGCAGAGAGGTGGTATCCGGGCTCTTCATGTTTCTGGCTACCGACAGGGGAGATGACTCTCACTCTAGAGGATGTATGGAGGATTCTAAGAATCCCCATACAAGGACGGTTGATTACTCCTACGGCCAATCAGGGCCATGCTATGGGATGACTGTGTGGTGACCCGAGATTCACCCTGGAGAAGGGCGGAGTTAATATCGAGGCACTGTGCCAGATGCTTGGGGCATCTAGGCTCACACGGGTGCTAGTTGGAGTGGTTGGTGGACTTTTGTTGTGCCACCAGAGCGGGTGCAGGGTGTCGTGGATGCTCGTAGATGTGATCTGCGATATGCAAGACCACGGGTATAGGTTTTCTTGGGGCAGCTATGTACTATGCCGATTGTACAGGATCCTGTATGGGGTCGTGTACAAGGGCAGTCGATGTCTGGTCATGACATCGCTCTTACGAGTTTGGTGCTTGGGAGCACATTGCGGTGCAGAGGCCGGTAGGTCTTCCTTTGACAGGGGTAGACGGGGAGAGGCCCCGAGTCTTCTACTAGTGGCTCCGGAGAGGGTCACAGTGGCAGATCGACCTTCCTATGTCCCGAAGATTACTGGATGACCTAGTCCCGGACCAGATCACCTGGAGACCATGGAGGGAGCATCCAGGGTGGGCCGAGGCCGGACAGGAGATGGCTCGCATCAGGCGAGTCTGCTGGCTACGGATGGAGAGGGGGGAGGTGGAGCTCCATCGCTATGACCGAGTTTTACGACAGTTCGGTCTACAATAGGGGATCCCATCTCTGAGGGATTATGAGTTTTCCTAGACTGTCTGGGATAACACCACATTTAGCGGGGCTCCTGACATGCAGCAGTTCTGGAGCCAGGACACGGATGATGCCCCCATCCAACCAGTGGATGGGGACAACACAGGGGTAGCTGATGGCTATGATGCCTGGTACGCAGGCATCCGCCCTCATCGAATGATGAGGGCACAGGGTCCAATACATGTGGTTGTGCATCGGATAGGGAGGCGGTGCCAGGAAGCTATGGAGGCAGCCCAGATTCATGGCGAGAGAGAGCTGAGGAGGCCACAGGCACAGGAGAGGCCGCGGCAGAGGGAGAGGAGGGAGGCGAGACCCCCATCTCCATAGAGGGAGAGGCCACCATCGCCCAATAAGGGCAAGGGTGTCGACACAGGAGAGAGTAGCGATATGGCTACTCTCCAGGTGGAGAGAGATCGTCTCCATGCCCAGGTGCAGACTCTACAGGATGAGGTTGCACGCCACCAAGCTGAGGTGGCACATCTGCAAGACGAGATTGCATGCCTCAGGGCACGGGGTGGAGGGGCGAGTTCTGGAGAGCTGACACGGGCTATCACCCAACTTACATTCTATCAAACATTGTATTATCAGCTGGTGCCAGAGGCGGATAGACTCCCCCTACCATCTAACATTGCAGATCCGATCAGGATCGGGTCGTCGAGGACCACGTCCCGATCGAGGACTAGGACTACATAGACTGCGATGGGGCCACCTCGTCCACCTTAGGGTAGGGGAGGAGATGAGGCAAAGAGCTCGAGGGGCTCTCGAGGCTAGAGGGCTGCACAGCTGTGTACAGACTAACATTGTTTTATTATTATGTTGATAGAGGATTGAGTATGTCGAGGTACAGATTGTGGCATACCAATTCAGTTTTGATGATGTATATAGACTGTTGATATATATATGATATATTTTTTATCATATGACCTGTGGCTTGTATTATGATGCTTTTATGTTTGATTTATTGATTTGATAATTGGATTGATGATTCATGAAATTATGTCATTTTGAAATTTATAACTTTGATGTCATGCTATAATATTTTAAATGAAATAATCTGATGTAACAAATTGATTGGTTGTAATGTGATGTAAAAATAAAAAGAGACTTCTAACAATAATTTCAAAGGACATTGTCGCTATTATAGACCATTTCATGGAGTCGCTGCTCACTCGGCCGTCAAGCTAATCCCAGTATAGAAATATGGTTAAAAGTAAAAGAATGCTTAGGAGACTATCTTAAGACTTTGGTGCAATGATGAAAATGATGGTTTGTTTTTAGATTTCCATAAAAAATATTGTGCATGAAATAATGTTTAAAATGATTTTTGCTAGGCATAAATTCCTAAGTGTGATAAATTTTTTGGATAATTCTTTAGGAATTATACCATCATTGCAAAATTGAAGGTTGACAGAATGACATGAAATAATGAAAATGGGTTTGCTTTTTAAAAGCATAATTTGTGTAACATAATGAATTAAGTCATATGGTTTTCATGATTTTTAATAAATGGAGAATAAAAATTGTTACAATGGTTTGCGCTAGGCATAGAATATGTAGGTATAGACTTATACCATCATCGTGAAAATCCAAAAAAGATAGTTTTATTGCATGGTTGATTTTTGATGAACAGAAAATATGACAATGAGGACTTGTGCTAGGCATAAAATTCCAATTTTGGTTTTGAAACTATACCATCGTCGCGAAAGTCAACCAGATATATATGTATATGTTTTGATTGTATAGTTTGAAAGAAATTTTTGATTTTTCTATTATATAGTTGTCTTTGTGGTAGACAACTGTACTTGATTTATTCCAAACAAGTTGCAAAAATAATATTTCAAAGGATTTTGAAGACAAAAGTTAGATTTATAAGGAATCCCGTGTGCATATGTGAATTCATTTCCAATCTTGACTTATCATAATGATACACAGAATCTCTCAAATACAAATGTGTGTGCAATTGCATTGTTCATTTACCAGTTTTGAGCAAGATAATATGATACAAGTGATTTGAAGAAACCAAATAAGTTTTCATTAACCATGATGTAGATGCATATAACCATACTAGACTACTATGTAGGTCAGATTATCAAGAGCTAGCTAATCCATAAGCAGACATAAGTCTGTACAAAAGAAGGTCGCTAATGTGACAGACATATCACCACGCTAGGAGTTACCCAAGGCCAAGCAGGTTGGGCACAAACCACTTGTTATGGGGCTTACCTCATAGTTTTTGAATAATTGAGAATTCCAGGATTCAAGCTCATCAACCCTTCTTTTCTTTTCAAAGGGTATGGAAAGGAATTTTATTGCTTTCTTGCTTTTGCTTTTTTTTTTTTTGTATTTTTTTGCTTGATAATGCTTGGAACATTGCTGTAATGATATAAAAGAACATTTTTTTTTTCTTTTCTCTTTTTCTTGAACTTTTATTTTCTTTTTCTTTGCTAGGGATACTTGCTCGGATTAGCTGTAGAGCAAGGGATTTTTATTCTGGGTAGGGGTGAGCTTGTCCTTTTGCCAATTCTCAAAGATTCTAGACCATGTGCATGATAGGATAGCAGGGGAAACTTTTCGCTCAAGAAATCACTTCTACTATGTAGCAAAACATGGAAATTACAAATATAATCATTTTATTGTGAAAAGATGTGCTTGGTTTAAGTAAATAACAAGATCATTTCTCTATGCTCAAACTTTATTTAATTGAATTTTGTGGACTTTGATATAAGAGAGATTAGTAATCATGCCAGATAAAATCAAGATATTTATTGTTGTGAGTGTGCAAGTGAGGGATTCCAAATAAATGGTAATTTATCCAAAATAATTTGAAACGTATAACTGCAATAATTGTAAGAAAATATATATAAATAATTTTTTGAGAAGTTTTGAGAATGTTGACTCTCTCTTTCTTCTTTATTTTGTTTTGGTTTCGAAAGAGTCAAGCATATAGCTGTTTTTTTATTCTTTATTTTTGTTTTTGAGAAAAAAAAAAGTAACAAGTGTCATAAATATATGCAACAAATAGTTTTGAAGATTTTGGAGATTTATGAATGTTTTTGGTGTTTTTGAATAAATTGAAATAAATACAAGATAGTTATTTTGAACAAATATATACATGGATGAAATGACCAAGTTTATGCATAGTAACGTTTAAGATGCAAAATATTCATGGGTTCTTTAAGTTCTTTACCATCTAAGGTAGATAATTTGTATGCTCCTGATGCAAATTTAGCAGTAATAATATATGGTCCAAGCCAGTTGGGCTCAAATTTACCTTTAAGGTCCTTAGTTGCATTTGTATTTTTTTGATTTTCTTTTAAAACAAGGTCGTCGATCTCAAAGGATCGATGACGAACTTTTTTAGCATATGATCTTTTAAGCTTGTTTTGGTAAGCACGGAGATGCTCCAAAGCATTGATGCGTCTTTCATCTAGGAGTTCCAACTGACTGAGTCTGCCAGCTCGATATTCATCTCCTACTTCGGTATCTTGAAGTAGCAGAGCCAAAGAAGGAACTTTCAATTCAAATGGAAAAACTGCTTCAGCACCATAAACCAAAACAAATGGCGAAGTTCTCGTGGGGGTTCGAACACTAGTTCGATAAGCCCACAAGGTTGAGTATAATTGAATGTGCCAATCACGGCCGGTTTATTGACTAATATTTTGAGAATTTTGATTAAGGTTTTGTTAGATGCTTCTGCTTGACCATTACCCTGAGGATAATAGGGAGTGGACCAGCGATGTTGAATCTTATATTTTTGGCATAATTTTTTAACATCTTTATTTTTGAAGCAAGTTCCATTGTTAGAGATGAGATTGGCAGGAATTTCGAACCTGCAAATGATTTGATTAAAAATAAATTTAGAAACTTGTGTGCCAATGCAGGAAGCTAAAGGCATAGCTTTGACCCACTTCGTGAAATACTCAGTGGCGGTTATGATGAACTTGTGTCCATCAAATGACACAGGATTGATTTTGCCAATAATGTCTAAACCCAATTTAGAAAAGGGCCATGGAGATGAAATAGCCTGCAACTCTTGAGCAGGCGCATGGACAAGGTCAGCATGTTTCCGGCACTTGTCGCAATGGCGCACATACTCATGTGCATCCGTTTCCATGGTAGGCCAAAAGTATCCTATCCGAAGGAGCTTTTTAGCAATAACACTACCACTAAAGTGTCCTCCACAAGATCCATCGTGGGCTTCACTCAAGGCTGATTTAGACTCTTCTAAGTTTAAACATCTTAATAGGATACCTTCAAAATATCTCCTATATAAAGTATTGCCAATTATTACAAATCGACTTGCTCGACGACGTAATAACCGACGTTGGTTTCTATTAGAATTGGCAGGGAAAGTCCCATTTTGGAGAAAATCAAATATGTCTATGTACCAAGGTTCAGGAGTAGTTTCATTGATTAGAAACACATCCAAAGGCTCTAAGCATGACTTATTTGAAGTGGGTTCCTGGAGTCAATGAATAATGATAGTGGCATATTCGTCATCTAACTCCAAGGGCAGGAGAGATGCAGCTACGGCCATAGCATCAGATGCACGATTGCTAGTTCGAGGAATAGCTTCCAAGGTAACTTGATCAAATAAAGACATTAATTATAAAACATAGGCCTTACATGGGCACAGTTTATCATCTCAAGTTTGATAAACTTCATTAATTTGGTTTATAACCAGTTGGGAATCACCAAAAACTAAAAGGTGTTTAATTTTTAGCACTAGGGCAGCTCGTAATCCAAGGATTAGAGCTTCATACTCAACAATATTGTTGGTGCAAGAAAATGTCAATTTGAAGGACAGAGGAATAATATGTTTTTGTGGGGATATTAAAATAATACCCGCACCAGCCCCACTCATGCATCGGGCTCCGTCAAAGTATAAGGACCATTGTTCAGTATGGTCGGCCTCTAATTGAAGGCATTCATCCGAGAATTCGATGATGAGGGGATGGGTAGACTCTAAGGGTGTAGCAGCTAATTGATCTGCTATGATTTGACCCTTAATAGACTTCTATCCTATGAATGTGAGATAAAACTCGCTTAGAGCCAGAACCCACTTGGCTGTGCGACCCGATAAATAAGGTCGACTCATGAGATACCTCAAGGGATCGTATTTAGCAATGACATAAGTTTTTTGACTAAGCATATAATGTCATAATTTTTGCATAGCAAAAATGATAGCTAGACATAGTTTTTCCAACGCTGTATAGCGGGTTTCATAACTGATGAAAGTTCGGCTAATGTAATAATTAGCACATTCTCTCTTTTCATCATCAAGCTGAGCTAACATAGCTCCTAAGGCAGAATGTGAAGCGGAAATATATAGGAGAAATGGGCGATTAGATTTAGGTGGTGAAAGCACAGGTGGATTAAGGAGGTATTGTTTGAGAAGTGAAAAAGCTTCTCTACATTCGGTGTCCCAATTAAAGGGGACATCCTTCTTAAGGAGTTTAAGAAAGGGACCTATTTTGTTCGCCAGCTTATCTATGAAGCAACGGATAGCTTGAAGTTTACCTTGTAAACTTCGTAACTTAGATATATTAGTAGGTGCGGGCATATCAGTGATGGCCACAATCTTGAGAGGGTCGATTTCAATACCACGTAAAGAAACTAAAACCCCTAATAGCTTGTCGGATTTTACTTTGAATATGCATTTTTGTGGATTTAATCGAATAAGATATTCTCGTAATCGATTAAAAACTTTTCTTAAATCATCTAAATGATTATCTTCAATAATAGAGCGATCTATGATATCATCTACATAATCATGTAGGATATCATGCATCATATCATGAAAAATGTAGGTCATAGCTCGTTGATAAGTTGCACCTACGTTCTTTAAGCCAAATGGCATCACTTTCCAGCAAAAGGTACCCCAGGGGGTAATAAAGGTCGTTTTAGCCTAGTCTTCGAGGAGCTATCCTGATCCGATTATAACCAGAGAATCCATCCATTAAGGACATCATCCCACTCCCGACAGTAAAGTCAATGATTTGATCCATGTTTGGAAGAGGAAAGTCATCTTTAGGGCATGCAGCGTTAATATCTCTAAAATCTGTGCAAACCCTAACTTTGGTAGCTTCTTTCTTGGTGACTGGAACTACATTTGAGATCCATTCAGCATAATCAATAGCTTGTATAAAGATAACATTCAGGAGTTTTCTAACTCCCCTTTGACTAGCAGAGCCACTTTGGGATGCATTTTTCTAAGTTTTTGTTTAACAGGTTTAGCATCCGGATGGACCACTAGATGATGCATGACTATAGAAGGGTCTAGACCTGGCATATCTTCATATGTCCAAGCGAAGACATCTTCATACTCTTTAAGAAATGCAATGTATTGTTCTTGTTTTTCTTGACTTAATTCTGATCCAATATTGATTATGTGAGGATTGTCCTCAGTTCCAATATTAATTTAATGACGTTTTCTACCTCCATGTGTAGATCTCTTTCAAAATTAGGTGGGGCGGGTGAAACGCCCAATTCTTGTAATTCTTGTAAGGTTAATTTAGATAATTCATCTTGAGGATTAGTGGCCTCAAGTTGGGCTATAGTTGGTATAGAACCATAAAAATAAAATTCATTGTGTAACATCTCTTCAACAGAGACATCATGGAAGATATCTCCTTCCAACTCTTCATCAGGGTCAGCAATCATTTCAGGGTAAGCTATGGATAGCATGTTACATGAAAATGACTAATTTTTAAAATGCAAATGCACATGCCTATCCAAATAATCTTGATAGCATATGAGATGATCATCATCTTCAAAAGGAAAGGTTTGACCTTTACTAGGAAATAGGCCCACACCACAACGGGCAGGCCACGGTTCTACCTCGAAAGGTTCTTGCATGCCATTTTGGAAAGGTCCCAAGCCTTTCCCTTTATATCCCATTTTAAGCATCATGGGTTTAGCTTTACCATATTCATTGGTAAAATAACACCGAGCATATCCTTCATGATGAGTTTTGATATTTCGAGGGATTCTTCCCCAGTCATATCCTTTATAGATGAAGGCACAACTCCCGACTTGGTAGTACTTCCCATAGGTTGTGGGAGGCCCAAAGTATGGGGAGATGGCGGTAAGTTATTTAAAAGGTTTGAATCTTGCATGAAAGCATTTGTTTTTTCTGATATTAAGGTTGTGGATAAATCTAGTAAAAGTTCATCAGAAAGGGCATAAGATGTAGAAGGCTTATTACCTATGTCTTGAGATGTGGAAGGTATGATAGTTGTTTCTAGAAGATTTGAATTTATAGGGGTAGAACTTGAAATATTGGTTGTAGATTTAAGATCTTTTTGAGGTTCTAGAGTAATTTGTTTAGAGGGTTGTTGATCTATATAGGAGGATGAAATTAAGGGAGGGAAAATAGGTGAAGTTATGGGTGTATGTTTCACAATTTTAGATGAAAAATAAGAACTAGGATGTGTGGATGACAGAGCAGGGCAAAATTGCACTCCAACGGGTTCTGCCAAAGCACACATATCAAAAGGTCTAGGGTCACCATGAATAGTGACCAACTAATTTTTAAACTCGAATTTAACACATTGGTGTAAAGTTGATGGGACCGCTCGCATGGCGTTGATCCAAGGGCGACCCAAAAATATATTGTATGATGTTGGGCAATGTACAATAAACATGGTTGTTTCTAGGGTTCTAGGACCAACTTGCAATGGGAGGGTAATAACTCCACACGTTTCTTGTGTTTCGTCATTAAAATATTTGATAATCATATCAGTTTTCTTCATTTCATCACTTCTAAAGCCAAATCGTTGGTAGAAGTCAAAAGTGCAAATGTTTAGAGATGAGCCATTATCAATCAAAACTCTTTTGACGACTACATCTCCAATTAGAGCGAGTAATGTATAAGGGATTGTCCTTATGTAAACTGTGTTGTGGGATATCTTTATCTCGAAATTCAATACAATAAATCTCTCGAGTGATGATAGTATTGGCCATAGCTTCAGGTTGAATGTTTTGAGGTACCATAATTTGGCTCAATGTAAGCATCAACTCATCCCTATGGGTGGGAGAGGATCTTAATAAATCCAAAAGGGAAATTCTGGCCGTAGTATTGGACAATTGCTCATTAATATTGTAATGGGGTTTAGGTTGAATAGTAGGAGCATGCTTCCCTTTATTGGGGTTTTTCAAAACGAATGGAGCTGATCCATCGTTCTAGTTTGGTTCTTGTTGAGAATTTTGAGCTTGTTGTCAAGTAACGAATCCAATGGTACCTACAATGTTATAGTGAAGACGCTGAACTGGTCTCGGTTGAGCATTAATGGCTTGTTCATCAGAAAGGAATATATTGGAAGAAGGTCGAGTAGTAACTCTTCTAGGAAATGGTTCTTCTGGAACCATAGCATCTGTGACGGGTTGAATAGGATCTGATTCGTTTTTAGAACTATTCGATTGGTTTGAAGTAATGTCTAGTTCACTTTCACTATCTGATTCTATATCACTAGAATCAGAAGTTTGAAAATTATGTAAGGGCCTGGTCGTAACCAGGGATAAGGTCGTGTCAAATATTTGAGGATCCTGAACAGGTAATTGTTCGCTAATGGTTCCTACATATCGGGTAGGAGGGGGAACATTATGATGTTCGATTTGATTGGCTACCTCTTTACCATGTCTTGGTAAATGGTGTTGAAATATGTCTAGAGTTTGATTGGCATTTTGATTTTGATTTTGAGGAATGGTCTTTTGAGTATTATTAGGAGGGTTTTGTTTAGGTTGGAAGGCTTGCACTTCCATTTCATTATTGTCAATAAAATCTTGTATTTTATGTTTCAACCTTTTACAAGCGTTGGTAGAATGTCCAAGTCCTCTATAGAAATCACAGTGTAAGTCAGCTCTATATCCGGGTATAGTTGGATCAGGTTCTCGGATGGCTGGTAATTGGATCAAACCTCTTTCGAGCAATTGAGGTAAAATAGTTGATAAGGGTTGATTTAATCTAGTGAATTCTCGAGGAGGCTTATCAGGAGGTTTCAATATGAATTTTTTTGTTGTCTTCGTTGTATTGACATTAGCAATATTTCTGCTGTCAGTGACTCCGTCATCGACAACTTGTTTGTTTTTATATTGATTTCTGGATGTTTTCTCATCATCCTTCTTCCTAAGTTGGCCTCTCCTAATGAGGGCATCTTCTACTCTTCGAGCTAAATCTATAGCTTGATCGAAGGTAGTTAAAGTAGCGATTGATAGCTCATAAGATATTTGTTCTTGTAAATTATTGATGAAAATGTCCAACATTTCCCTATAAGGCAACACAAAGTGCAGTTTTCCTGTCAATTGCCTCCATCTAGCTAAGAAATCGGCAAAACATTCATCCTTGTCTTGTTTTAAATTGTATAGGTCTTTAATAGTTACATGCCTCTCGATGTAGGCACTAAATTGATGGACAAATGATTCAGCTATTTCTTCAAAGTTTCTCAAAGAATGAGTGGGCAATTGATAGTACCACTCTAATGCCATTCCACCTAAACTTTTTGGGAACATTTTTAGTAATAGCAAGTCATCATGTGATATATCATGACATGCTATCCTAAACATGCGAAGATGCTCTATGGGATCTTCGATTCCTTTATATATAGGTAGGATGGGCATGGGAAAATTCTTAGGGTATGGTTGAGCTACAACTATGGGATCTAAAGGTTGACTACAGATTTCTCGATAATTATACGAGGGACGGTAGGGATCTATCTGGTCCATACGTGAAGCTAATTGTTTCACCATGGCTTCCAGATTACTAGTTTGCCCCCCATATTGGTTTGGTACGACATTGACATGGGTTTTATGGGCATATGATGGAGGAACATGTAGATTAGATGCCATGTTACTATTGTGTAAATTATTGGTAGGAAAAGTATTATGAAGGAATTTTGAAGTTGTATTATGTTGTATTCCATATTGTTGAAAGTTTGTATTTGGCTTTATTTTAGGTTTTTGTTTACTTGAAGCATATTGCTCAATAGTTTGGCAGAATAAAGTAGTGAAGGGAGGTTTCTTTTGTGTGGGAGTGATTTTAGGTTGAATAACAAGTTCCTTAGGATGTTGGGTAACCTGTTGTTTTGACATGTTTTGAGCTATAGTGACCATATCCGTATTGGATGGCCCAACATTGTCACTTTCTTGATCAATGAAAGACAAGGGATTAGTGCGCATATTACACATATATTCCATGGCTGCTTGAGTGTTACTAATTTGCCCTTTATCAATACGAATTGCCACATTAAGGTCATCAATGTTATCAATGAGAAATTTCCAAAAATGCTCTGCATTGTCAAAAGCAATAGTTCCATTTGGAGCTACTCTAGGGGATGAGGATCCATCCTCTTTAACACTCCCTTCTTGTTCCTTATCTTCACCTAAGTCTTCTTATGATTGACCTAGAGTTTCTCCTTCCGGATTTGGATCTCCAAGAAGGACATTTGGGTCTCTAGTTGTATCTTGTAACCAATCTTCTTCTTCTCCTAAATTTTCTTTACCATTCCTAAGTTTAGGCATGGTGCTTTAATTTTGATTTCGGCAAATATATATATATATATATATATATATATATATATATATATATATATATATATATATATATGCAAAAAATTAAGAGTTATATGTTTACTATATACCTACTACAATATTTGAAATGAAATTTTTAAGTTTTTGCTAAGTTTTTGGTTTTTTTTTTTTTTTTTTGAAATAATATAGTAAAGACAATCAACACAAATAAATGCAAGAAATAAGACTGAAAGTAATAATCTAGTTTTCTATAAATAATTTATGAATATCATTAATAGGTTCGAGTTGTTCCGGAGTCATGAAGTGTTCTTCTTCAAATTGAAAGTTTTCTTTTAAAAATTTGATGAAAAGAGCTATAGTGATATTATCTGTCTCAGATGTTGGTTGATAAAAGTAAAGCTCGTGGCAATACTCTCGATATAGCACAGCTCGCTGAACTCTATTCCATCTTTCCCTATCTGTAAGAACAACCTCTTGGTCTTCTACACAACCTAGGAACTGGTGTACAATGGCTACATTCTCGAGGTATTCCTCGAAGGTGAACAATTTCGAAGATACTAGAGCTCTCCTATAAGCTAACCATCTATGGCAGGCTCTCTGAAGTTCATGATAAAAAACTAGTTGATGAGGATCCAGGATTCTATCTAGGACTAGCCTCTTGATTTGCTTAAGTTGTGTGGACCTAGATGAGATGAGGCTAAGTCTTCTATCAAGTTCATTCCATAGGAATTGATTCCTACTTATTTCAGGCACATTAAGCATAGAATTGATTTCTACGACTGCCAATTGGTTTTCTACATTTATAGTAACTGCTAATCTTTTTTTAGGAGCTACCATCTAAACATGATTTCAAAATTAAAGGATTTAAAATGCATCTATGTTTTAGTTGTTCTATATATATATATATATATATATATATATATATTTTTTTTTTATTTTTTTTTATTTTCAAAAGGTTATGATGCATTCACGTCGGGTTCACCAAAATGTATCACTCCAAATTTTTCGCATCCTTACCTTCAGGCTATTGGATCCGTGCCCGGAAGGAGGATGGGAAAAGGAAGTCACGGTACCTCGGACTGAGAGGACTTTGCGAAGGTCTCGCCTCTCAAGGGAGGTGTATTTTGATGATTTTTCGATGGATGGTGGGTTCACCAAGAAACATTTAAGGGCAGTTTCCACGCCTAGGTTTGGAATGTATTTTAATGTGTTCGTTTTTAACTTTAAGCATTCATATCCTAGGTTTGGCCAAATGAATCTAGATTAATCTACATGAAAATGCAAATTCAATGAGTACAAAAAATAGATTTAAAGACATAAAATAGAGAATTTATAGAATACAAATGAGGAATACCTGATCCGGATGTCTAGTGATGATTCTGATGTTTGAAGCAGTCAAGATCGTCTGGAATTCGACAGAATCGTCTGAGATCTGACAGAATCGTCTGAGATTTGACAGAATCGTCTGAGATCTGACGAATCATCTAAGATCTGATGAATTCATCAGACGAATTCGTCAGAGACCTGCAAGCAAAAAAATAGATACAAAATACAATGAATACTACTGTGCTAACAGAGGGAAACAATACCAAATGACTGTATGAATACTGAATAATAGTTATGAACAAAAATTCAAGCAAGTTACGATATTATAATGACAAATCATGATCTTTGTATGCAATCTAAGCTAAATGGGTGAACTCCAAATGCAAAATAACATAAAAACTGAATAAACTATCTAATTTGCAAAATAAAACAGCAGAGAAAAGGTTGAGAAATGCAAAATTCAGGCACTGATTGCCTTAATATGGACTGCAGTCGAGATCGTCTCGCATCAGTACGAAATCGCCTCGAATTTGACAGGTTCACCTCCGATCTGAATAGGTTCATCGACGACGATGTGTGCTGGCTCCGACTGAAAAACAGTGATGTACCTACAACAAAATTGGTATGGGACCAGTGCAAATGAAAAATTGGGATGGTTCAACATAGATGGAGTTAAATTGCAGAGAATTTCAGCCAAGGGGGTGCTAAGGGGATAGCTTAGGATTAAATAGGCTTAGGGGAGTAGTTAGGAGGTAGTAGATCATCCCAATTTGGGAGATGTCCAATGGGGGAGGGTCCCTAATGACACAGACACGCTTCTGCCCAGATTGGAGACCCGTTGGAATAGAAGCTAATTGTGCAAAATCAATTTTGTGACAAGATCATCTGGACGTCCTAGTCCAGATGAAATCATCAGATCTAGGGCGATATCATCTGATCGACGACGATATCGTCAAACGGTCAAAACAACCTCTAAAAATGGCACGGAAAAATGGAGAAACGGATTACCCGATGGTTAACGGGCGGTTTGGGAGGTTAAATTTGAATTTGAAATTATTTACTAAGGTGAATGTAATTATGACAATTTTACTATGCCAATTTTAGGGTGCTACAGAACCCTATACCGATGTTGAAGGGGAGTAGATGTGATGACATGTCCCTCAATCAAAATCTTGAATATTCGATAGATGTCCTCTAAAGTAACTTTCATCTTGCCATTTGAGATATGGAAGGTGTTGGTCCTGCTATCCCAACTATGAGTTAGGGCTATCATATATGCCTTATCTGATATGATAATAAGAAGGTACACCACCTATTTGAGGCTAATAACCTCAAACCCCTGCTAGTCATCATTTGATAGCTGATACCATAATTCACCCAACAAAGGGGGTTCCCTCGTGCGAGCTATAAAAATATAATGCCCAAAAATCAAATCCAAATCAATTCAAAAATAAAAAAAAATATTGAAAAATAAATAATCAAATAAAATCAATAAAGTTGGGTAGCTGCTTTAGACCTCGACGATCACCAGGCATGACCAATAGACCCTAGAATGGCCACTCCAATGGTCAAAAAAGTAATTTTTGGGTTTCAAATGTGGTTGCCCTATCCCATGACGACCCCCCTCCCACCAAAGTGGATCCGCTCTTTCCCAAGATGGCTCCACCGTGGCACCTAATTGGGGTTCAATCCCATGATAAAAATGCTTAAAAAACTAAACCTATACCCTTAAGCTATCCTACTATATATTCCTAGGCTAGTGTGGGGTTCATTTCCAATGGTTTAGCGTGGTTGATTTTACCCATTACTTAGTGAGGTTCATTTTAATTTTCCAATTTAACAAGAGAAGGACCAAGATTCCTACCTTCGTAGCTCTGGCTCCTCTACTCATAGAAGACTTTGGCTGGTCCATCATGGTCATGTGTCAAAATTTTGGTGGTGTTCCTTATCATATTATCTCTCCTTCACGTCACTCCTTTTTCTCTCACTACCAGATGTCACAATGACAATAAAAATTAGAAAATTTGCTTTTATATTTTCCAAATTTTTCTACCGCTTTGGGTGGAGCGATTTTATTTCAGTGTGACCGTCCTACCTCGGGACGACCCTAGAATTTATATAATGAATCTAGTATACCCTAGTATGGAATCCAAATGAAAATAAATGCACACATTATGTCAGCATCATGAGATTTAATTTGGACATCTAACAACATCTAATGGTCCACTTTCATCAAAAAAATAAAAAATAACAAAAAAATTGATTAAACAAAATCTCAAATGTATCTCATACCTAATCATTTACCCTATACACTTGGTGGTTTTAGTGACTTGATATCCATGCAATCTGGTAAGATGATTAAATTACCATAAGGCCACTTGAACCATAAAATCATTCTTTGATGAATCAAAATAATTTCACTTCAATCTCCAAGAAGGCCATGAGGTCGGAATACTCCAAGGGAATAAGGCGTACATTTCATTCTTCCATGAAGTATCATCAGATCATCAAACATAGTGATTCACCTCGAGCTTTAATCAAATTTCTATCATCTTAATTCCCTAAGAAAGCCATGTGGTTGGATTGCTCCATGAGATAGAGATGTACAATTACCAAAATGGTTAAAATCATAGTTGTAACAATGTCAAGACTTTTCCTTTTACATTTGTTAGCATCTTGCAACTCTCAAGAAAGTCATCTTGGTCACTCAACTTGTGACTTTCATCACTTGCCATATCCTCATTGACTCATCACTTGAGGGGGTAGTCATAATAATAGAATTCATAATCAAAATCAATAATTATATGCTCAATCATGCAAATTACGTTCTTCCAAGAATCATTTCTAACAACTATCATAAGCTTACCTATTTTCTAGGGTAAAAATAAAAAATGATAAACTAAACCTTTGTCAATCTGAACTAATTGTCCATGTAGTAACACAAAACTACCTTAATGCCTTCATATTCATCAAATTTTTACATAAATTAAGTCCACCAAAGTGTTGGATGTAATAATTCAAATATGCATACTCTTTTTGTGATTAGGGCATCTAAAGTTGACCAGATCAATGAACATAAATCAACCTTCAATTTTATGTTAGGTTATCTATTTTTTCTTAGTTTTGTGTTTTCACACAACGCATCCCAAAAAGAGGCATTTGTAGACACCTAAAACATGTAATGTTGATGAGGCTACCTATATAAACACCTTTTTAGGCCATATGACTCACCTTGGACCTCCCCAAGGCTTAACAGTGGTTCTTACCACTCAAACAAGGGAAAACTATCTCTTGAATCCTGGACAATCATACCCAGGAGTGGCCTCCAATGGTCGTTGGATCTTGTGATGGACAATAGTCACAATTTCTCCATCTTATGATGACTGTGCCTGTAACAAACTGAAGCTCCCCGAGCTGAGCCAAATTAGTTATAGGGTAGTTGAGATTCAATGATTAAGAATGTAAAGGTTCTATAAGTGATGTTTGGGCTACCTAAATCCTAATTGATTCTTGGTTCTTGGCTTCTCTTGCAAGCCAATATTTCCATTTGGAAATATTATAAGAAGAGCCCAATCCTTCATGAAATATATCAAATTCTAATGCAATGAAGTATTTTCAATTTGTGTAATAGAGAGAACATACTCTCATAAGTAATGGAGTGCTGCCCAAATCTAGCCATGAAGCTTGCATTTGCATCAATGGAGTCCATTGGAGTTTGAATATCAAATTCAACCATTATTCATCATCAATCATCTCGAATTCGAGCCAATTTTTATGATTCAAATTGTGCTTCAAAGAGCAATATCCTTGAACATCAATTTGATAGACTAAACATATGGTGTCCCACATCAGACACACAAAAAATGTTCTCTATTCAACGGTCGCTTCACCCTGAAGTGATCCACAGACGCAGTCGTTGGACCCTGTTATGGCCAATAAACCTAACCATTTTACCCCATGATGACCTCTCAGTGATATCTACTTTTTTGTGTTTTCTTAGTTATAGTAGCTTTAGCAGTATTTACTTTGATTTCTAACATATTTTAGTACAATTTTCATGCATTTCTTTATCATTTTTAGTATTTTTCTTTCAATTGCTTACTATGGAAATGGACCTCATCATGAGAGGTTCCACATTTGCTACTAATGTCTTGTAAGTGTTCTTGTGTGTAGGTTTTAGATCTTATCAAGAGCTCTTCAACATAAAGATCCTTCAATATTTATCTCACTATGTGGAGGTTGAAAAGAAACCCTCTATAATAAGTTTTGAGAGAGCAAAGACTCTGTGGGTTACACCTATTTGTGGTTCTATATTGTAATTTGTATCAAATTGGTATAATCTCTAAGAGGGATATCTTTGTAACCACCTTATGAAGGAATATTTCAATATTAATAAGGACACCATTTTGTATATTTCTTTATCATATTATGGTTACATGATTTGTATTTGTCAATTTTATTTCATAAATATTTAGGTGTATGGTTTTTGCTACTCTACACAAGGGCAATTAATGTATTTTAAAGGGATTCTACAACACGTCGAGTATTGAAAAGAGTAATCACAAAAATTTGGAGATGAATTGCTATCATTTCAGAGCTGACAGTCCTTAATAACCAATTGGAAAATAAATTTTGCAAATGTTGTAGAATATGGGGAGCAATCCTCATGATTATACTCTAAATAAAAAAAACCATAAGCATGGCTTGAGGACCACAAACATAACCAAACCTACTACAATTTTTTAATTATCATAGACCTAGTTTTTAATGCATTCAACAAGGAATTGGGTACTCCTAGTCTAAGCAAAATTAAGTAAGACACAAGATTTTTAGAGGTATATAAACACAAACATATCAACCCAACTAGACTGGATGCTAGCCACATATAAGAGATCATAGGCTATTGCTATAAAAAATTTTAGGGGGAGGGGAGAATTTCAAAGAGGAAAATCCTCACTTTAGAGATATTCCATAGGAGCAAACCACTTTGATATAGGTATTATATAGATATATAGGTGAAAGAATGAAGTAACACCAAGCTAAGTATTTACATTTTAAAACAAGCTATAAATAGACATATTACACTACCAATGGATAAGGACCAAACCTACAATAGATAAAAACCTAGAGGACTAAAATCCTTGAAAGACCACATACAAATCACATGATTAGAAAATTAACCACATGCCTCATTGCATGGATGATAAATAAATGGCCATAAATACTTTTAATATTATAATTAATTAAAAGGTGGCCATGTATATTATGAAACATTAAATTTAATCCCTTGTGGCCATATAATAAATATTTTTTAAACCCTATCAATGAGAATTTGTATTGACATTGCAAAACCATAAATATTTGTTGTCTCTAAATTCAGAGTATAGGTTCTACCACTATGCAAGGTTATGCCAACCCAAGAGGATATCATGAATGTCTAACTTTTTCTCACCAATATTCTATGCTTACATCATCAAACATTATCATTGGTATTTTTCACTCCCTTTTACATTACATCTCTTTGGTATAATTTTTTTTAGATTCATTCCCTTCTTCATGGATCCTTTGCCTCTACTATCACCATTGCATGTTTAATTTTCCACTTCTCAAGTTCCAGCAAGATAGGTCTAGTGAGGTTGATTGGAACCATAGATTAAACCCAAGGGAGAAAATTTGAAGCATGGATTTCAAAAAGTATTATTTATATAGAGATAATCAATCATTGCTCCTCTAAGCACTCGAATTAGTTTTTCTTTCCAGTTTCTAAATTTTAAGCCCAAACTTCCCACCCAAATAATTTTGTTGTTATTTAAATCAAAAGTTGTCACATCCAACCTAGGAAATTTTTTCATAATGGATGATCTCCTTTTGTCATATGTTATCAAAGGACTCTATCTGGCCACACTTGCCCTTATAAGATGTAATATATGGCCACTTATCATTCATGTAAGGACCACAAAGCCTATGAAAGAGCACATAGAAGCTCTTACCTCCCAAGTAGCCAAACCTTCCTCATCACATCGCATACGTGCAAAGAACCTAATAGTTGTACTAAAACATTCTATTATTGACTCCTTAGGAAGTAAACAACTATGCTTGACTCTAGAATTGACCACTCATGATATATCTAATAAAAATAAACTCAGGAGACTCTGCATGGTCATCCACACACAAACATGCAAAACATTCAAAACTTAAAATTAAAAGAAAAGGTGTAAAGACCACCAATTATTTCATGCACTTGGTTAATTGTGTCACATGAGAAGCACTATTTATATTTTGTTTTAAATGCATGACTATTCTAGGTATACTCATATATAGAAATATAGTAAATTAATAACAATTGCTTGGAAATGTTCTTGTAGTTAACACTTTTTGGGGCACACCTACTTTCATAAACCAAAACCACTTGTTTCCTAGAGTGGGAGAGTTTTTTAATCACTATGCATGTATTTGATCCTTTCTAGGAAGGGAAATTTTTATCAGCATTTTGTTTGCTAAAAAAATTATCTTGTACAAAAATTTACCTCTTTGAAAAATTTGGTGAAACTCAATTAAAAGTTTTTCTTGACTCAACATATTCGACGTATGGCTGTCAATTTGGAATCAACCAAAAAAATGGATGAAATCACTATCCTAGTAAATTACTTGGTCAACAAAGTCAATGTATTCAAGTCCACTCTTCCTCACCTGATAGATGATCTCATGCTAAATGCGAATTAAAAATTTATTATGGATTTAGCAATCCTTAAATATTAAATAGTTGGATCCTAGATATGGAAATATGGTTTTCTTACAACCAATTGTCTAATGATTACAAATACCCCTTCACTAAATTAAATATTTCTAGCATGGCTAAGGTTTTGATCATCGAACACCAAGGCACACAAAATCCCACCCACATTTATGATCAGTTGGTTGTATCCATAAATACCACCTTCTATCTATCTAACTAATATGATGATTTTCTCAATAGGTGGCTTTTCTTGAGGCAAGGAATCCACACCTCTATGCAAAATTATATTTATCAATTAAATAGGTTGTACATTTTGCTTCGTGTACCTGGTCCTACACCCACTCTCATAGCAAATTTTAAAAGTTAAATTCAAGAACATCTATATAAGGAGTTGAAATACACTTCCTGTATGACACTTGATGTGATTTTCAATTAGATATAACTTACAAAGGAGAAGCTTGTTGTCTAAATGAAGGGGTCTTGACACTCTAACTCACTAAGAGGTTCCAAGTTTCCACCTCTTCAACAATAGAAGACACACAAGATATATCCTTATTTATCGCCCTCTTATTTATCCTCTTCTACTCCTTCCCATTCCTTTTCTTCTCACAAGCATGCCCTTCATTCCTCTTCTTCTCATATAAATAAATTTAATTGTAATCATTGTAACAAAAAGGGAAATAATAAGTCTGAATGTTGTTAGTTCAAGAAGAAAAAAATGCTTGTACAGTCTCAATATGGAGGAACAATTCAAGACCCCATTGAGAATTTAGGAGAGTATAAGGTATATGAGGATTTAAGAGGTCAATGTAATAAAGTCACCATAATAAACCACTATTTAGCAATAGGAGACCATTATATCTATTTTTCATATGTGCTAACTTAACCCATAACTTTTTTGTTGATTATCATCAATAATGACTTATAAAATAACTTGATCATGAAGTCCATTGTCAACAAATTATAGCTTTTGATAGCACCACACCTCATCCATACTCACTTAGATGGAAGGGTAGTGTGACTACCTCCTAGATCACACACACATGCACTATGGATTTTGATTTTGGTTTTAAAATCATGGATAAGCTCAATTGTGATGTTATCTCTATGGACTATTGTGGTTTATTGCCTAGAAAACTCTATCAATGATTTATGATAGCTCACTATGATTCATACAATAACACTTACACACTATATCATGACAATAAGACCTATCTCATCAAATGAACCAAGAACACTATAAACTTGTTTATTAGCTATAGAAAAGTAAGAAAAGTAGTTAATCAAGGAAAGATACTTATATTCATCTTAATTTGGCCATAGTAGGAACACACACCAACAAAAGTTAATAAGTCCACTAAATTTCCTGCAATTGAAAAATTATTATAAAACTACTCATGCATGTTGTAGGAGCCCCCGATATTACACCCATACAAAGAAATTAATCATAGTATTGGCATCATTCTTGTTGCACATCTTCATAATGTTCCTATGTATAGGTAATTTATCCTTCAATATGATAAATTTAAGAGGTAAATCGAAGTTCTATTGGCCAAAGGGCTCATTAAGCTTAGTACATCCCCTTGTGCCTCTCCCATTCTAATTGTACTAAAAAAGGATATCACTTGGAGACTTTGCATTGATTTCAAGTTATTGAACAAAATAACAATAAGAAATCATTATCCAGTTTCCCACATTAACAATATCTTGGACCAAATCCAAGGGACCAAATTCTTCATCAAGATCGATATGAAAATTGGATATCACCAGGTCTAGATTTAGGTCGAGGACACATGAAATATTACGTTCAAAACTAATATTGACCTCTTTGAATGGCTTGTCATGCCTTTAGACCTCACAAATTCTCTTGCCACCTTCAAGAGATACATGAATGAATTCTTTCGGAATTGCTTGGATAAATTTGTAATTATATACTTGGATGGCATTATTATCTTTTCTCCTACTTGGAAGGTTCACCTTGAGCATCTAGAGTAGGTTATTTCCACCCTTTAGAAGAATTATATGTATGCCAACCTTCCCAAGTGTTCCTTTGGGAAAAATTCTATTTTCTATCTTGGTTTTATGATCAATGAACATGGTGTTCAAGTGGATCCTATTAAAGTTAACATTCTCCTCAATTGACCCACCCCTACTACTATCAACTTATAGATTTTTATCAAGCTTTTCAACTTCTATCACAAGTTTATTCCTAGTTATTCCACCATTGTTGCCTCCTCCACTAATTTACCAAATCCAAAGTTTTATTATGTTGAACACAACACCATGTTCAAACCTTTTCAACATTGAAGGAGAAGTTGTGTTCAACCTCTACTCTTGTCATTATAGATCTCATGTATCCCTTGATATTGAAATATATTTATCATAATTTGCCCTTGCTGTCATGTTGAATTAGAATGGTCATCTAGTGGTCTACCATTCATAAACCTTCTCATCTACAAAATAGAACTATTCCACATATGATAAGGAGTTACATGCATTAGTCCAAGCTATCAAGTACTAGCAAATCTACCTTGTTGGCAATAAAACCATTGTTCATAGTGATTACTTGCATATTTAGTTTCTTCAATCACAAAATAAAATCAAATAAGCTAGTCACATGAAATGCATGTCATATTTACAAAATTTTCACTTAGTAATCAAGTACAAAAAAGGCAAAAAAACATAGTAGTATATTCCTTGATTCACCCTCTTATAGCTCATGCCTTGGCTATTGTAACCATTTCACACTTGGGTTTCTGGACTTGGCCTTCTCAATATACCTATGATATAGAATTTTCATAGGTTTACCAACACCTTTAGCATCCAACCTCTTCTAATTTGAACCCCTTTAAGTATTATTAGATCAAGGAAAAGCTACTCTATCAATTGGATAAAATTTGTGTACCTTGTGAGCATTGGCTATATCTTCTTAAGGAGGTACATTCTACACTTTATAGTGGATATTTTAAAAAGAACAAAACCCTTCATCACTTTTGGTACTTCTTTTATTGACATCATGTTTCACAATATGTTTTGAGGTTATTGCTATAGTGCATTGTATGTTACCATTAAAAACTAGCTAAATAGAATTTGGGCCTCAACACGCCCTTGCCCATTTCTTCTCATCCTTGGGAGAGCATTTCCATGGACTTGGTCAATGGATTATCCATGAAAATCCATTAGAATAATTGTATTTTTGTAGTTGTGGCTATTTTAGTAAAATGGCTAAGTTCATCCCATGCCACAAGACTAGTTCTGTAGCAGACTTAGCCTATTTTTTATTTGATTTTATCTGGTATTCATTTTGTCTTCCCACCAACATCATATTTGACAATAATTTCCATTTTATATTTCATTTTTGGCATTCCTTGTAAAAAATTTTAGGCATCTCCCTTAAATTCTCCATTGTCTTCCACCCATAGTCCAATGGTCAAAATGAAGTTATCAATAGTAACCTAGTATAGAGTCTTAGATTCTTCCCTCACTCTTATCCATCTAAGTGGTATTTAAGCCTTACATATATCGAGCATGCTTATTACAAAGTTGTCCATTCCTCCATAAGTCATTATTCCTTTGAATTCTATCTAGGTTTTAAACCCTTAGCTCTGTATGATTTACCCTTGTCTCTTTCATATCTTGCTACCCTCTACATGTAGAAATAATAAAACAAGGCACATTCTTTCATCTAACATTTGTATCAGCTTCAAACAAATGTTATGCAAATTTTATAAAAATACCTAGCAACAATATAAGTAGGCCATGGATTTATGTCGCATTACTCATAATTTCTAGGTTGGAGATAGAGTTTGGTTGTACCTCAATAAGCATCATTTTCTAGAGAAGGCACAAAGTAAGATCAAAAAACCTTGCTATCATCCTTACAAAATCCTATATTAGGTGTCCAGAAATTCCTTTTATCTTGATATTCTAGCACATATTGGCATCCATGATATCATCAACATAGATCTTCTCAAGTCATACCATAACTCTACATTGGAGGTTGCACTAGCCATCAGTCATCTGACAGATGTAGTACCTTATTTTTAGCTTTTGCAAGATTTTGATTGAGTGTTTGACATGAAGAATTGCTAGACTCACCTAGATCTTCTACTTCATACCTTGTTATCAAACAACATTAGCTTCCACACTAGGCATGATGGATCTCTCACCACCATATGATTTATAATTTTCCTTCCCTTTTGTATGCATTGGAGCCAAATGATTATATGAAGGAGAGTAATGATAGAGAAAGCAATTGAAATAATAGTTAATATTATGTCTTTTATCATGGCCAACATACAATATCACATTAAATTTGTAGGACACATTTTTAGATAGGTCTGACAAGCATTTAACCAAAGATCATCATGTATTTGGCTTCCAAATGATTTCTAACATTTGGGATGGTCTCTAACATAATTGTAGTTAATTTCATCCTATCCAATTATTTGATCCTATATAATAATTTGGCATCTACAAGGGTCTCAAGAGGTGTTGTATTTTGTCTATGTAAGCAAGCTTTTGGAATAGAATGAATCCATTCTTCATTTCTAAATATTTTTTCATATCAAATATGCCTATTTTTGTGGTGGGTGTGGGGCATTATTAAGTAGGCTCAATGGAAGTTCCTATTTTATATGATGATGATAATGAATTTTATGTAAGTTTTTGTGAAATTAATAATAGTAACCTATGTACCTATTATATTCTTAGGATTGTTGAATGTAATCAATACAAAACTAGGCTAGATAGGTATAGAACTACTATTTTTGTTATATATACATAAAAAAAATTGCATAGGCTAAGTGAATGGGAATTATATCCTTGCCTAAGCATTTAACAAAGGCTAAAACCTATCAATTTCAAAATTGCTATGAAGATAGAATAGTTAGTTACTCTATTTTTAAAAACATCAATCCCTATACTATTCTTAATTACCCTAAACTAAAATTCAAGGTTAGGTCACATTTTATTGAATTTTATTGAATAAGACCAATATTGGTACTTAAAGAGGCAATCTTAGTTAGCATTTATTTTTCTATTAATTTTAATCCACTTCCTCCTATTTTGATAGTCCCTGATGATTGTTTAACCTATAAGACCACTTATGTACCCAGAATGTTTGATATTTCTAATGATATTTCTTTTTTACTAAGGCCTCTCTTTAATGTGTTAATCTTAGTTCCTACAATTTTCTAGGAAATAAAGAATTCCCATGCACTCACTATTGTCCCTTTAGCCGATTTCTAGATTTAAAAATGATTTCCTACCTAGATAGGTAGTTTAACAAGTGGCTTGATAATCTACTTGATCCTTCACCCTTTTTTCTAGCAAGACACCTAATTTAAGCTAAGTTTCTTATTAAATTAGAATTAGGATGTCCATTAATGCTTTAATAAAATTTTATAAACAATTTTAACCATATATTGGTATCCACATCCCTATATTTATTAATACCTAGTCATATGCTCACATCCTCTCTAGAATTGGGGGCAAGGGACATGTAGAGAAACCAATAACTCAAATTCTTGATAATGTCCCATTTCTCCCATATTTTCCCAATGATGAATCTATTCTATAGTTCTTATATGATAGATAGGAAAGGATCCCTTGACAATATCATAAACGAGGGTTCCTTCAAGAGCCTAATCCTAACTAGGGGATACATAAGTGGTTTAATTATATTTTCCAAAATGAGACTAATTATAAATTGGAGAATCTCCTCCTTCAAATCTACTATATATGTTAACATAGGTACCCTTAAGTAACCATGCATAGTCAAAATTAGGGCTAGTCTATCTACTAATAGGTAAACCACATTTACTACCTTGTTTAAGGAATACAAGGATGTCTATGTTTGGTAATATTTTGACATGCCTATAATATATCAGTATTTGGTTTTCCATTATATATTTACCTATGAGGATGTTGCTACCATCAAAAAAAAGAAAATAATATTCTCTCCCATCATTCAAAACATGTACAAGATCGAAATCCAAAAGTTTTTAGATGTCAATTTTATAAGACACGTCAATTAATGGTGATGGGTATCTAACATTGTGCCTATGGAAAATAAAGAAAATAATATTATCTAGAGTTGCTATTATTTTAGAAACATCAAACTAGCTTTTCCAAAGGATAACTTTTCTTTACCCTCTATTTATATTATTGTCAATTCCTATAGGGTAAGAAATGTTGTCCCTTATGCATAGTTATTCGAGGAACAATCAAATCAAGATTACCCTTGAGGGTTAGGAAAAAATTATATTTACTCTTTTATCTTGTCATTCCCTTTGGATTGAAAAATATTGATGCCCCATAACAATAGGCTACGACAATGGATTTTCATGACTTAATGTGAAATATAGTAAAATATTACATGGATGGACTCTTGGATAAGTCTAAGAAATTAGTTAACATCCCGTATGACCTTTGTATCATTTTTAAATAATTACATCACTATAATATAAAGAATTAATCCTAAGAAATGTGTGTTTGGTGTTACTAGTGACAAGCTGCTAGGCTTTATATTGGATCATAGAGGCATAGATGTTGATCAATATAAGATCATATCTATTGATGTTATGCCTCCCCCTCAAACAATCAAAGATTTAAAATATTTCTTGTAGAAGCTTGGATCCATTAGGAAGTTAATCCCTCAATTGGATTTCAAATTTTATCTATTGAATTACTTGCTTAAGAAATATAAATTGTAACAAGGCCTTCCTTGAATTTAATAAATTTATTTTATGACCCCCAATTCTTTGCCCACCCAACTTAGATATGTCATTAATTCTATACACCTAAGATACTCAGGCTTCATTGGGAGTGATCCTTACTCAACAAGATACTAACAATAAAGAGTATACCATGTATTATATTAGTCACACAATACTTTCAACAAAACCTGGATACACTACCATGGACAAAGATTGATTGGTCATCTAATTTGCATGTGAAAATATATGATATTATATATTGTGTCAAACAACTTATATAGTGGTTAATCATAAGATGTTATTCACCAATGCATCTACCCCCTCCTCGATTTGGTGCTCCAAATATCTCAGGTCGTCTAGCGGAGATAAGGGTAAGAAGAAGCTTTTGGACCAAGATTTTCCTACTATTGCATCCTCTGCAGTTAGCATTCTAACCCCCTCCTGCAGCGCTCATCATATTTTACCTCCTAGTGGTATTTTTGCTATGATTCTTCCTGCTACTGTGTATGTGCTCATTGGTAACCTTCAATATTTGGTTAGTTTGACCATTTCCCTCCTTACCCAAGCTAGGAAGGTCATTGACCAAATTAAGAATCTCTATGTTTTTGGTATATCAGACCAAAGTGCTAATGAGGATAAGCAGACAGATCCGGAGGTCCAAAAATAATCTTGCTTGTTGTTTGGGTTCAGTTTGTTTTTTCTAGTGTGTCCTTTCCATTTTTTCTTTGTAGATGTTTAAGGATTATTGTGTCAGTCCCACCTCTCTTTTTGGTTACCATATTTTCTATTTCTCTGCGGGATCCTACCCTGGGACTCCCCTTTCTGGTTTCACTATGTAAAATTTTTGGGGACCCTTTCAAAACTCCCTTACCATCAATAAAAAACAAAAAAAAACCATAATCCATCCATTAAATGAATTCTAATGAGAATTAATCATATGGAAATAAAAAATACAAGAGGCTAAAACAGAAAAGACAACAAAGTAGAATATAATTATGAATGGTTTTTTTCCAGGTTGTAATATTTTCCTCTTCTAACTTGGTGTGTATAAGGATGTGACAATATGCTTAAGAAGATGGTACATTCTTTCATTGTGTTGTGTATATCTGGTGTAAAATTTTATTATTATTACATATATATTATAGTTGTTAGCTTGTAATTCTAGCCACGTATTTATGATATAAAATATTTATTGTTACTATTATTTATATTTAGTAAAATATTATGTATATGGTTGTTGGTTGGTTATGAAAGATCATTGTCAAAATATTTGTTAAATAATCATTAAGATTTTTTTTTTGTTAATACAATGAAGTATATGGTTGTTGGTTGGTCATGATAAATCATTATCAAAATTTTTGTTAAAAAATCATTAGCACTTTCTTTGTTTTTTTTTCTGTTTTTTTTTGCATATGGAACCTCTATAAGAAAAATACAAAAAAATAAATGTAAAAGAAGAGGACTAAAAAGTATTAATTTCCTTTTCAAGGATTTTAATAGAATATAACATAATTTCTAACAATACATGTTATTAAAAATTATATTACTTTATTTTAATATTGTCAAAATAATTTTATTTATAACTTAGATTAAAAAAGCTCATCTAGGATTTGAGGGCTTGGTTCAACAGTCAAAACAGTTTTGTAGGAGCACGGAGACCAAGGTTCCAATCCCTTGGGCCTCGTAGTACCGGTGGACGTGTCATGTCAGCGTAGCTAGCTACACAAAAGGTTTAATCGATGTAATTGGAGGTTATAGTGGTAACAAGGAGTGAGATTCGAACCCACGAAGAGGCGTAGAAAATTATAATGAGTTACATATTCCTCTAATATAATAATAATAAAAAATCTCATCTATTATACCATTCCATTGATTATTAGTTATATTTTTAAACAAATGTTGGTTTTCTGAGTAGCTTGGTTTTCTACGTCAATGGCATTTTTTTGAAGTTGTGTCTCTTTGCTGATCTTGGATATTTTTGTTTGTGTCCCATGGTGACGGATTGTTTTATCTTAGTGGTCTCCTTTGTTTTTTATTTCGTTGAGGTCATCTCTGTTGAGACTACCTCCTTTTGGTTTATTGAAGTCATCTCTATTGATATGGCCTCCTTTTGGACTAATCCTTTGTATTTGGTTGTTCCTTTGTAAAAGGTTTGGGGTCCCTTTTAAAAACCCAGTTCAATTTATCAAAAAAAATTAAACAAATCAATGTAATAGTACATTGGCATGCCCTCAGTTATCTAACAAGTGATACAAGTTATATTTTCATTTGCTTGAAGTGAATTTAAATATTTTAAACTTTTGAAATATTTTGGTGGCATTTTTTTTTATTTTTGAGCCAAATTTTTAAAGGCCATGAATTTTGTATATGGAAGCATTTTGAGTCCACTTTTTCAAATTGCATAGTTTTTCAAGCTCTTTATGTTCTTCAATTATTTTTTGTCACAATTGCATGTAGGAAACTATATTTTGGAATACATTCCATGGATCAACGTGTGTCCTTACTCAATGGACCTAAATATGCCACCTAAAAAATCAAGATTGAAGCTTTGCTCTAAAGTAAGGGACTCATAAAAAATGTGAATGAGGTCCCTCTAGCCACCAATTTTGATGAAAGAATTAGTTGTTCAATATTAAGGAGGAGGCTCTTGGTGTGATTGCTCTTCATATAGACAAGATCTATGACACCCACATTAGCAACCCATAAAAATGAGTAATTGAAGAATCTCCAACACATGTGTGATCACATTGACTTGATATAGGTTAGTAGATTAGAGGTAAGGCTTGTTACTTTAAACATGGATAATTTTAAGACCATATATAAGTACATTAGTTGATTCAAGAATTTGAAAGAAGACATTCACAATATCAAAGATAAGATAGTGGAAAGGAGGGCATTGATTTTATCAATATTGTGTTTAGTAATATTTTTAGAAATTATGAGATGATTGTCATCATACTTGATATGTTTTAAGTATATTTTACCAATGTAAATCCTTCTCTTGATGATGTTTTCAATTAACTTATTTACCATTAGGCTTGATAACAAAGGTGTAAGAGTCATTCTATCACTATTAAGGCTCAAGAAAAGGAAGTGGTTAAATCAAAAGTTGGTAAGAAGGCAAAGCAATGAGATAATAAAATATAGAACCCTTTCAAAAAGCTTGTTTAGTATTTTATAAGGATAAAGAACACAAGGAAGAGTTATGTTGGTTGTAGAATAAGGAGCTTAAAGAGACGACTAAAAGAGAGGTGCTAATATTTATCTTTTATATGTTCAATGTCATGACAATCATGATGTTAAGACCTCATAGGCATATATAGTTTTTTATTTAGCATATCAAACATCCACATATTTTGAAGAGTGGATTATAGATTTAGAATATCGACACATGACTAAGCATCACCATCTCTTGGATAAATATAACACAATATTCTAGAGAACATGTAGTTACCAAGGATGATTCTTCCTTTCAAGTGGTTAGATATGGTAAGGTGGTAGTTAGTTCATATTCATTTAATGAGTCCCTTTGTGTTCCTAGCATGGGAACCAATATTTTTTCCATCTATCACATCATTTATATGAATAAGAAGGTTGTGTTTTGGATAATTCAATGATGATTAAGGATATTGATGATGACTTTAAGATATTTGCCTCAAGATATTATGTTGAGTGTGATAAAATGTATAAGCTTGGTGATTTTCCATCTTCTTCTTGTTCCTCCACCAGGATGATAGACTTTGTGGATATGGTGATATAGGTAGATGACATTAGCAAGTAATAATATTATAGACTTGGGAATCTTGACTATGAATCCTTGAGGTACATTCGTTGATATCAATTTGCTATTATTCTTAACCATATCTCTCTTGCTAGTGATGTTTGTGAGGTTTGCATCTTGGGAAAGCATCATTAAGAGTCCCTCCCAAAAGGGAATTCTAAGCATTATACATAACCCTTAAAGATCATTCACAATAATATTTGTGGACCCATGGGGGTAATATATATTTCCAGTAATAAGTAGTTTCTTTCCTTTTATTGATGATTTTACCAAATATATATGGTTGTACACCATTTGTACCAAAGATGAAGATTTTAGGAAGATCAAGGACTTCAAGGCTTTTATGGAGAACTAGTTTATGAGGAAGATCAAATGCTTGTAGATAGATGGAGGAGGTAAGTATGTGAATCATGACTTATCTAATTTTTTGACCCTTCATGGAATTTATTTTTAGAGAATTGTTCATTATACCCTAGAATAGAATGGGGCGTATGAGTAGAAAATATGGTTATTATGGATATAGCTAGATGTATGTTGTATGCCAAGTATATGTAGCCCAAGTTTTGGGGTAAAGTAGTAATTTGTGTAGTACATTCATTAATAAAAATCTGACTCAAGATATTTAGAACATGACTTCTCTTTAGGGACTAATTGATGATAATCTAGATGAGTCTCCTTTCCATATATTTGGATCCATTACATGGGCCCATATTTCTAAATAAAAGATAGTGTATGGGAAGATCCATTGCTACATTTTTATGGGTTATTCTAACAACCTTCAAGGTTTATTGCTTATGTGGTAATGATAGTCAAGATATTCTTATTCAGAGATATGCAATATTTACGGAGGTACTTCTCACTACTTAGTTTTGCCCTCTTCTTATCCTTTTCATCAGTGAATCTTATATCATAATTCCTCTATTGATTCTTTCTACTCATTCAGATATTATTATTGGCAAGGTTTTGCATAGTGGCAAATATTCGCAAAGTGGGCGAATATTAGGATTTCCAAAATTAGAAATTGGTAAATATGAGGACCCTCGATGTCGGTCCATTTGCCTAAAATTTTTAGGACCATTATTTTATTAGGATAAATTCACCACAATATATATCCAAACATAGGTATATGTGTACTCATTGGAAATTTCTTTTCAAGCCTGATCTAATGGTGATGTTTTTATGAAGTTATAATATGATTTAATAGGTCAAAATTAGCCCTAAAAATTAGCTTATATTTTAGGGCTTCAAATACCCCATATTTTAGTATGAATATGCTCAATTTTATTTGCTTAGGATTCTCTATGATTCACCTTGATTTTGATTAGGATTCTCCATTTTTTAACAAGTACATTTGAGTCCAATCCCTTATGCATAACCCTACTTATTGGTAACATTCCAATAATTCTAGTTTCTTCACCTTCCACTCAAGATAATTCAATAAGACCTTCAAATTTAACTCTTTTATTTTCAATTCTTTTCCTAGCACCTATAGTAGTTTTAGATCCTAGAGTAGATGAGTTTGATCCCTTTATGAATTATGTGATTGTGATATATATTAAGGTGGATGGTGAGTTTGGTTTAGATACTTTAGTACAAGCTTCTAATGTTGATTCTTCATAGGATGTGTCATAGTATTTCATGATTCATCTAATGCCCAAGTGAGTTTGGATCCTCCTTAAGGATACCCATCTCATTCTCTCTCAAAATATCATTAGAAGAATCCCATGCCTTATAATTAATGGTTTATTATTTTGGATATCCCCTCATATATTTCCAATCGAAAGGTTCTCTAGAGTGAGAGGATGTCATACTTTTCAAGTATGATTCATTATTGAAGAATAATAATGGGAGCTTGTTTCCATTCCAATATGGAAGAATATTATTTGTTGCAGATGGGTCTATAAGATCTAGTACACTTGTAATTATTATGTGAAGAATCTCAATTCATACCTTAATTATAAAGGTTTATTGAATCAGGAGGGAATTGACTACTCATAGTGGTCTAGGATGGGGGGTTGCAAATATACTTGGACATCCTTTACTTCTGCTTTGAAGCTACAAGTAGATAACACTAATTTTTGTGGATGCTACTTTATGCTAGTCACTTGTTTCTTTGTTTTTAGAATGGGTCACCTTAATGGTGTAATCCATGGACAAGAAAAAAAACTCTAGAATATTCAGTGGTTTTACCTCTTGAAAATGGTTCACAAACATGATGTGGAAGCTTCTCAGCTGGGAAGCCGGATCATCCACAGTGATGTACTCCATGACTAGTTTCATCACCTCCTTCCAAGGGGATGGAAGGTCATTGTGAAACATGCCCTATCTCACAATCCTCTTCAAGTTCGACTTCGGCTCAAACTCCTTGAGTTTGGTATCCCAATTGTGCTTATCCCTTTGAAGCGTTCTGCCCACCAGTGGTTGTCTAGTGATTTCAGTGAGAATGTGGATGTCCACTTGGAATTCCACACCATGGATGATAACTATGCCCTACTCCTAGGTAGATGTGAAGGCCATATTGATATCCCAATCTATCCCAGGAAAGCATTTAAGGAATGGTAATAAACCTTTGGTGCTCATGAATGCTTTGGCCACTGGCTCAATCACAAGAATTTTATGCTCCACAAAGCTCATGGTGATCAGGAAGAGTAAAGGTTTGAAGATAGGGTAAATAGAGTGTTTGTTGGGCTTAAGGATGCATGCAAAGCAGATGAAAAAACTAGCATCAAGGTAGGCTTTAAAGATGTAGGACAAGTTGGAAATTTTTTGAAAGTATCTATGCCTCATCCTCTTGGTAAGATACTTCCTACAAAAGTGTGAGGCCAATATACTTCAGATGACAGAGTGGTAAGCCTTGGAAAAGTGAGAGTTTCACCAGCTTCTATCCCCGATGAAATTAAAAATGTGTGCCACCCCTTAGAACTCTTGACCAATCAGGCAACAAGAAAAAATAGAAGTGCAAAACTCGTAGAGGAGAGAAAACCAAAAAGGTATGGGAAAATGGTGAAAGGTGATAATGGGTGGATGTGAGGGGTTATGGAAGCGAGTTGGGAGGATGGGAGGTGATAGGAGAAATAGATGAAACAACGCATGAATGAGAGACACGTGGGAAGAAATCAAGAAAATATTTGGTGGGAGGCTAAAAATAAGGAAATGATAATGGTTGGGAATGAAAAAAATGATAAAATTATTAAAAAGAGTGGTGATTGTGCCACTCTAAATAAAAAATGAGGAAATTAGGAAAGGCACAAGGGATGTGTGCCAAAAACCCCTCCATGTGCAAGAAGCAACAAGCATTGAAAGCCTCAAAAAGGTGAAAATCATCATTGGGCTATTAGGATAGCTAAGGAAGATCTTTGTGAAATAAATTCTATTTAAAATATTAAGACCTTGGGAATACAAACTTTCCAAGGCAAATTTTTTTTAAAGTGGAAGATAGATTATGGTTCAGAGTAAACCTACTATGTAGATCAATGATATCCTATGATCAAAATTACCCTACTGAGTTGTACAACCATTGGATATATTTATGTAGCACCACTACATGCTTTTGATGTTGTCTTAGGAATAGATTGGTTACAAGTACATAATACTATGATCAATTTCCTATATGGATTGAGTATACGAAAGATGGAAAAAAAATATAGAGGGTATATAGTCTACAATAGGCTTTTCAACCCTAGATCCTCTCGACAATACAACTTAAGAAATCCATTAAAATGGGAGGGATAGTTAATGTAGTTAATGTAAATGAAATTGAAAAGGAAAATAAGGAAGAGGTGTTTGAAAAACGCCCAGTACTTCAGGAGTTCAGGGATGTATTTCCTCAGGATTTTGTAACGACCCTAAAATTAGAAATAAGAAACACACAAAAATAGAAAGAATGTTTTTTTGACTAAGGAGAGGGATTCATAAACCCCTAACCAACCTGGGCATTTTTTCGGCCTTCTAGTACAAAAGATGTGGTACAAGTCTATGCTGAGGCCTTGACACAGGAGGCATCAGACAGTCTAGCTCAAGGGATTGCAGTGCATGTGCATCAATTTACAGGACTTGTTAGTTCTACATGATACATAACTACCTTTTGAAAATGAGGTTTAATCTTGTAGAAATATGGAGTTGTCTAATTCCTTTGTTATTTTCTTCCTGTTCTGTTCCAAAGTTAATGTTCTATATAGAATGGGAAGTTATTTCATAGAGGGTTCATTACTCATAATAAAATTCTATTTATAATATTAAGACCTTGGGAATACAAACTTTCCAAGGCAAACCTTACAATTTCTTCGATCCCATGAGGAAGGGTATCGGTCCATGTCATCATTCCAGGGGCAGAAACACTAATGTTTTCCAACTTGTCTGCCATGCCATTTGCCTCCCTGAAAACATGTTGAATAATGACCTCGTGTTGATAGAGGAGTAAGCTTCTAGCTTCTTCAATTAGGTTCTTAACCTTCCATGCTAGAGTTTTGGAATTTTTTAAATAATTGACTATGTTTAGGGAGTCCCCTTCAATAATGACTTTTCCTGGGAATTTTTTAATCAAGAGTAAACCTCTCCACAGGGCTCTAGCTTTGGCTATGTGGTTGGATTGATCTCCCAAACCTTGATCAAATGCAAATATAGAATTCCCTTTGCAATCCTTGAGTATTCCCCCTGCCCTAGCTCTACCTGGATTTCCTTTAGCTATCCCATCAAAATTAAGTTTAAACCATCCTTGGGGAGGAGGCACCCATTTGATATTGCTTTTAGAGACTTGGGACTGATTGGAATTGAAATTTATCTAGAGAGATATTTAAGGATTGAAGTAGAAAGGCTTCAAATATTAGAATAGGATGAGGATCATTTAGGGACAACAGTGCATTTTATTTGGCAAAAAGGATAATTTTATTGGTAATGGAATCAATGTCCTTAGCCAGGCTGGAAAACACTCTTCTGTTCCTTTCAAGCCAAACTTTCCAGAGAAAGTGATGCAGATAAAATTTCCATATTCCTCGGAGGTAGGGATTGTGGAAAGGATTAGGCCATTGAGAAAACAAGTCAACAATAGACGGAGGCTTGGCCCAACTGATTTGGAATTTTTGAAAAAGCTTGTTAAGAATGGAGCATGAAAAAGGATAGTTTAGGAAGATGTGTCTCGTTGACTCCCAATCAGAAAGACATAGAAAACACCTATTAGGTAGAGGAATTCCATGTTTAATGAGATTTTCTATAGTAAGGATCCTATTTTGAATTGCCAACCAAGAAAAAAAGGAAACTTTAGGAGTAAGGTGTTTGATCCAAACCAAATTAAAAGGAATAAGAGTTTCCTCAGGAAGCAAAATGAGCTGATAAGCCAACTTGACAGTGAATTCCCCCAACTCAGTAGGTTCCCAAATCGGTTGGTCTTTGGCATTCCTTGGGGTTAAAACAAAGGAAGAGAGTAATGCTTCCAAGGAATTTATTTTTGCTGCTAAGTTAGGACATTCTATCCTTTTCCAAGAGTGTGAATTGTTGGATACTGATAGGAAATCAACAACTCTTTGACCAAACAAATGATCGGTAAAATCCTTTAAGGCTCTCAAACCAAGAACTGCTATCAGTGGTTGATTTCCTAACCACTTGTCTTTCCAAAAATTAATCATTTTTCCATCTCCAACCTACCATATTAATCCCTTATGTAGGAGTTGTTTTGTTAGGCTAATTGATTTCCAAAAGGCTAACCCAATAGAAGGTGCTAAATCACATAGAAAATTGGATCTCTGCAAGTATTTCCTCTTAACAAGCATGACCCATTCAACCTGATCCTATGACACTTATCTCCAAGATTGCTTTACCAAAAGGACCATGTTTAAAATATTAATTCTTCTCAAACCTATTCCTCCTTGGTATTTTTGTCTATAGACTTTATCCCAATCCACCAGGTGAAATTTATTTCTATTTTCAACACTTTTCCATAGGAACTATTTTTGGATTTGCTTGATTTTGTGGAAGACCTTAGTTGGATCCTTGAAAAGTGATAAGAAGTAAATAAGAATTTTTTGCAAACAAGCCATAGTTAAAACTACTTTTTCTACCTAGGTAAGGAGATTACCTTTCCAACTTGTGAGTTTTTTTTGAATTATTTCAACAATATCGTTCCACATTTCTTCAGAAGCATTTTCGATGAACAAAGGAATCTCCAAATAGGTAGCTGGTAAGGATGACATTGCACACCCCAAAATATTAGCAATTTTTAGTTGACGTCTATGAGGGATGTTAAAGAGATATAACTTACTTTTTTGGTAGTTCACTTTTTGTCCAGCAGCTTCTTCATAAAGGATGAGGATATGCTTAATGACTTTAGCTTCAATTACATAAGCAAAAGTGGACAAAAGAGTGTCATTAACAAATTATTTATGGGTAACAAGATTAGTTTGAGATATTACTTTAATTCCAGAAATTAGTCCTGAGCTTCTTGCTGCATGGATAGATCTTTCAAGTGCCTCAACAACAATGATAAAGAGAATGGGGGATAAAGGATCCCCTTGTCTTAAACCTCTCCCGCTAGGAAAATAACCAGCTGGTGATCCATTAACAAGGATAGAGAACCAAGCTGAGGAAATGCATCCTTTAATCATCCTAACCCACATCTGGTTGAATCCAATTTTGGTTAAGACAGTGAATAAGAAATCCCAGTTCAACCTGTCATAAGATTTCTTCATATCCAGCTTTAAAAGGAAAACAACCTTTTTTGTTTAGCAGGTAGAGTGCAGGGCTTCATGAATAGTGATAATCCTATTCAAAATAGACCTTCCTTTAACCAAGCTCCCTTGAAAATGATCAATTATTAGGGGAAGAACATCATGCACCCTGTTAGCTAAAGACTTTGTAAGGATTTTGTAAACCACATCTCATAGGCTCACCGATCTAAAGTCTTTAAGGGATCTAGCATTTTGGCTTTTAGGAATGAGAGCTATAAAAGTGGAATTAACACTACGAGGTATGGTCTTGGAAGACTAAAATTCCCTAATAGCCTCACAAACATCTAGACCAACAAAATCCCAGAAATCCTAGAAAAACCTAGGAGGAAATCCATCCGGGCTAGGAGCCTTGTCGGGTTTCATGGAAAATAGGGCTTGCTTAATTTCCTCATCTAAAATAATAGCAGTTAGCTTATGGTTGATATCCTCAAAAATGGAAAGAGGAATGTGTTGAAGCAGGGACTATATAATATAGTTTTTTCAATGGACTAAGCATATTGATATTTGGATGCATTGTGTGCAATGAGTTTATGCTTGTAGTATGCTTGATCTAGTCTATGCATTTTCAATAGAGAAGATAAAAAATATCCTGATCCAAATCATGCCAAAGGTACCTTTTGTATGATTGTGAGATCTTTCTTGAAGTAGGAGATTTACATTTATGTGATGATAACTCATAAAATTATCTCCATGTCCCTCATTTAGATTAAGGGAATGTTGAAATATGTGGTGTTAAGCTTCACTCGAGGATGTGATCAATGTTTGTATTATGTTTATTGTATATTTATGTTTACTTGTCAAAATTTATATATAATACTATTAAATTTTATTATTGTCCTTAAATATTAGTATATAACACATGTAGCTTGTATATTTTTAAATGAAAGAGTTCAACTCCCATTCTATACTAGTAAACAAAATTCCATCCCTTAAATTTGTTGAAAGTTGTAATTTGACTTAATGTCAAAGGTCAACATTGTAAGATGTACTTTTGTTAAGCCTACAAGAAATAATTTTACAATGTGTTTTATTAATAATTATAAATGCCCTATGGTCTATGTTTAAACTTTTTAAGATTAAACATTTAACATATAACCTATAATTAACCTAAGGACTACTAGTTATGTCAGATTAGGTTAATATGATTATGTATTTAGGGGTTTGTTATTAGTACAAATACCCCCTATCCACTCCTTGAATTGCATTGGAGTATTGTTATCCTTATCCATAGATAAGACAATAATTATTTGATGCTTAAGGACACCCATCATTTATGTTTTTATCTTCCTTCCTTTTTGTTCCTTTATTCTTTCTATATAAATAAGATTTTGAATGAATGGATTTCTTCTATTCGTTATTATAAATCGATGTGAAATCCAACATAGTATCAACATGAGTATGGAGCATCATTGATTGGCCATAAAGAAAGTTTATGTGGAGCCTTCAATCCTTCATTTGAATTCTAGTGCAAATTACTTCTCAAAGCTTCATAAATAATTTTAGCATAAGAGGAAAAGAGAATATTTTTTCACTATCCACCATCAATATTTGCAAATATTTGGAGAATTTATTCCTACACAGTAGTTTTACTCTATTATCATCAAAGTAATCTTGATCTTTATGCAAATTCAATTAGGGCATAATAGTTGTATGTCATTTTTCATTTCAAGAGAGGAATTACCAATAAACTAAACATGTTGTCTTCTTAAGGGAGATGTGACATTTATACAAAGGTTAGAGAAGGAATATGCTCCTTTTCCTAAAAAAATGAGCTTCAATACATTGCATAGGAGAGAGAAAGTCATATTTTGTTGGTTGTTATATCCATTTTTTGAAAGTGTGTGTACCATTCTGTTTAAAAATTTGGTGTATCTTTTTAGTGTTGATCATGATGCCTCTCTTCAAGGAGACGTCACATACTCTCAAACCTCTAAATATGGAACCAATACGACTATATGGATGTTTTCAAGGTGTTTTTTTCCTATTGCTTATGATTTTGATTCACAACCCATCTTTGTATTCTCATCAAAAAACATCCATAATGAATATTTTATTTTTTGTCTCCCATCTAGTGTGAAGACATGTTGTTTTGGTTAGTGGTATTAAAAATCATAAAGATTCATTGATTATTTTCATTGATAGACAACATTTTTTTTGCTAAATTAATTGTATTTACAAAATGGGTTTTGAAAGGGTCCCAAAACCTTCTTACATAATAGCCTGAGTAGCCATGCGATAGAACAATGTTATAGCAGCGGGTCTACCCATAGTTACAAAAATCCTCCTACCCACGGAAGAGGAATATTTACACCACCTTTCAACCATACACCCCGACAGACAAAGGGGACCACCCACCCCAACAACCATGAGCCTGACTGGACCATCTACCCAACACTATACAAATCTTACATATATACGACTATCCCACCAACCCAAGGATGTATAGAAAAGTAGCAAAAAAACACCCCACCAAGGGCCCACCCACGTCAGTTCTTACCATTATTCTTCTTTTATGTAGCGTATTACCCCAAAATCCTGGAGGCTTCCTATAGCTATTTTATTGATGAGTTAATTATTTATGCCACCAAATGAAGCAGTAGTTGGGATAATGATTCTTCCCTATCACTCTAAGAATTTGAAACAACCTGGTTTGAGGAAGAGAACACCTCCAACTTGGATTTCTTGAGTCTGGAAGAGGATCTACTTACCTAGGGATTTTGGGGTATAGTCCCCCATTTCCTTGCTCACTGTATTTGGCATTTTGGATCAGAGTAGGCTTGGGGCGCCCACCATCCTGACTCAGGCCCTCAAAGGACTCTCAAAGGGGGGAAGGAGGATTCTATGCAGGGGTTGGATGGCCATGGGCTAGATTTTTTGGACAGGAGGCTAGTGAGCTAATGCATTCTTGTAAAGTATCGTAAGGAGCCCTTGGTGCTTGGGATGCCCACCTGTATTTTGATATTTCTCTAGGGTAAGGTTGAGGGAATACATGAGGTATTCAAGGATGCAGATAGGTATCCCATCCTGGAGGTGGTTAATGAAGGCCAAATGAAAGCTATAGAGGGGTTTGGTTGGGTCATCATAGGTAATATATTATATAATGGATACAATGGCATGGTTCCACGGGGTTGGGAGGGAAGAAACATACAATGCCAATTTATCCCAGTTGAGTCTTTTCTCCTTTTCAGGGAATTGCTCTATCTGTTCCTCTCAATTATGCTTGTCATATCTAATGAGATGACCAGTCATAGGGAGACCGATGACTACCACCAGCAAGTCAGTAGTGACTAAGAAGTGTAAACCTTAGACAATTACTTCACCCTAGTTCCAAGAATGGATAAAGTCATCAATGATGGGATATTTAGCTCCAGTGAATTTCTCTAAGAATAGGGTAAAACCCTTGGCATACATAAAGGTTTTTGGATTTGGAATTAAGTTTTATAAGGGCTGGTTTAGTGTAAGCCATGCTTGGAGCATGGGGTTTGAGTTGAATGGCCTTGGTGGAGAGAATACAAGGGCCTATTGGGCACTAAATTGCATCAAGTTTTACTCAATACTGTGGATGTCTATCTTCCTACTTTCTATCCAAGCTTACACTCGATAGCTACAACTCAACACTCAACATTGGATGGACCAAAATAGAGTTTTTGATCCAACCTCCAAAGTAGGTTGGTTCCTTGTCAACTTAAACAGGGTGTTGACACAATTATTCTCACTTAGGGTTTTAGAGATTAGGGTAAGAAAAGGATTAGGGTTAGAAAATGTGAACAATAGTGGACGGATAGGCTAACAACATTGCACTACAGCAAAAATATCTAAAAAACCAACTCAAAGACACATCACTCAGATCAACATTATCCCAAATAATATGTACTTTCATTCATTAAGGAACAACAGAGAAATATTGCAGACAATGATTCCAATATCTAAACAATGATAATCCAAATAACAAAATTCACCAATATTTAGATTTTATAGAAATGCACTCCCTAATAATAAATATCAAATTCAAAAGCATATTTAAATTACCCTAATAGCTAGTAATCCATCAATTTGGCACAAACTAACTATTCAAGTATTCACATAAATGCAACTAAAGAATTTGAACCTCTGATATCAAAGTATGAAGACACAATATTTGAGGTGAATGCTCCTTTCATTAGCCCTTGGTAATATTTACAGTAGCATAGGCAAACACACTAGAGACAACCCTTTAAAAATGAGGGTCCGATCTCTATTTATAGTTTTGCAAAATTAAAATAACAAGGAATATTACAAAGTTGAAATTTTGATAGATTATTAGAGAGTTCTTGCTGGAATTTTCTTACTGGTTCAACCTCTGAGAAATCCACTACAATTGGACTACCATGGCAGCTCAAAAAATTTGCACCTTACTGATTGTTTGTTGCTAACTAGAGTTCTGGCCATTGGAAACTATATATGCATTGTCTATCTTTCTTGGAAACCTTCTACCACCATCAATATGCAACCGTCTCTGGTTATCATCTTCTTGAAAACCCTTGACACTTCAGCTTCCTCCTTCAACTAACTGTCATAGCTCCGGTGAAAATTTGCTTTTATACTCTTTATATTTCTTATCAAAATATCCACTGTTGATCTCCCCATTGTATGGCTATGATTATATCTAAAATAATCTTGATGTAATGGTAGGGGAGAACACAGTGCCATTCTACTTTAAAAATTTGATGACATCACCTTTAGTGCTTCAAAAACTGTTAAACGCTAATCCAGACTCAAAATGCTTTGAAAATGAAGCAGGATGAAATCTGCTCCATATCCTTCATTTCTTTTCAGTGGCGATGAAGCATTTACCAATTCGCATAAAAATTATGACATCATATCTCGTTCAAAACTTCTACGGATTCCATTCTGGACCTAAGAAAGTGCATTGTCCTAGAACATCATTCTAGACCCATTTCAATATAAAGTGACTTCTTCTCCATTCAGCACTGGCTTAAGAGTAAAATTATGTTTATCTCCATTTTGGAAGAAGGTTAGTCAAAAAAAACTTAGTCATGAATCTGCATCTATTAGACTTAGCATCATCCCGCCTTCTATTACCATTTCGGGAAAGAATGTTCAACGTGCTCTCTAGAATCAGGATTTCCAACACTTAACCACTCACAAGGTATTCTAAATATCAAGTGGTCGCCAATCCACACTTATTTTATGTTGATGTCATCCTTCTTAAACTTTTGTGGATTCGGGATGAGTCACCAGTCCGGATCCAAAACATAAGAAACTATGTGGGATTGCTCCAAGCATAAAAATTCATCAAGTGTTGGGTGGGTCGGTGACCTTTGTTGTAGATCCGCTCCAAAATACACTACAAAGTGTGTAGAATGAGAACATTATGACTTAGGCAAAAATTTCAAAATTTTCCTAAGTATGTGGCCATTTTGGGCCTACATTCTAGCACCTCTTGGGTGAATTTTCTCAAGCCATAGAACTCATAATCTTATCCATTGGGTCTTAGGAGTTAAAAAATGGTCATCGTCAAAAATATGCTTTAAATATTAACTTCCATAAAAACATGACCCTCTGAAAATCTATTGGTTTGCTTAGAGGGTAAAGGTTCATATAGAAATCATGCCTAAAACATTTAGAACTTATCCGCTTATATGGAGTCCATGCCAAAAATTAGGGCCTATTGCAACTATATTCAAAAAATAGGTATAGCTCTGCTCCTCTTATAAGGCTTTATTGCAAAAATACCTTCATAAAAAATCTGCTACTATCTGAGCCTCTGTAGGCTTCATGCCTTTATTTTTTATTTCTGACAATCATCAGAGCAAAAAAAAAAAAATGCAAAATTTATGCACATGTAAAAAAAACAAAAACAAACTAAATTTGGGCTCCTTTCGGGCCTGCATCAGCTCCATCCTACTCTTCTTCTTTATGGACCTCTTCCTTGGTCACTTCTTCATTCTCTTATTCTTCTTCTTCTTCTTCTTCTTCATTTTCTTCTTCTGGGGAAGGTTATTTTTGATGCCTTCCTCCAGAATCATCACCAAACAATTGAATCATCATTTTTAAATATTGTAAAGTCTATTTATAGGATACTTCACAGGGGTTTGATGTTTCTTTGAGTTTCTTATAAACATATTTTAATTCTCCAATATCCTCATAATTAGAAACATTTCCTCTCTTCACTAGATCTTCCATGAGATCTCTTAATCTGGTAAAATTAACAATTAATTGGGCAGCTTGCTCTTGGGGTAGTGGCTCTTCAAGAGAATCAATTCTAGATTCATCTTGTAAATTTTCATCAATGATTTTTTGGATCTCTTCCATGGATAGCAAGTTGTGATCTTCCATCTATAGGCCTTTGAAGCCAACTTGAATCATTTCTTTATTTACATCCATAAAATCCTAAATCACTCATTCAATCCTATCAAACAACAACCAAGCTCTTTGAAGTAACTTGTGATTCTTGACCACTATTTTGGTAGTAACTCTGGTGAGATTCCATTATTTATTAGAAATTGGTTTAGCAGAATCACTAAGTCTACTATCAACCAACCTGTACATTTGTTCTACCAAAATCACCATAGGCTGCAATTATTCGGTGATCTGATCTAGCTCTCTCTGAATATTGGGGAGCAAGCGGTTGACATCATCAAGATAATAAATCATGAGTTGAAGCCCTAGACATTTCTCTTGGACCTCAGAGAGCATTTATTTTTTAATATTCTTCAAACTACCCTTGGAAAATCTAGAAGACTTAGCTTTCTTAGGTTGAAGTTATTGTCTCAAACTTTGAATTTCTTTTGCTTGTTCTTCATTCAACTTATTTTGCTCTCCTAGCTGGTATTTTAGTTTATTGGCTTCTTGGTACTTTTCCTGCCAGCCTTTGGTCTCCTTTTTTAGATATTTTTCTACTTTTGATTGCTTAGAGTCTTCTAAAGCTTTTCAATCTGCTTCTCTAGTTTTCTCACCTTCTCTCTGACTATATCATTTTTCACATAGAAGGTTTCTAAGTGGGCTTTGGTTATAATCAGCTCACCCTCTTCAAGGAGCTTTTCAATATCTTCTATGACCTTATCCACTCGATAATATTGGACAGTCATCTCAGTTTCAAGCTTACTTACAAGTGGAGTCATATATCTAGATACTCTCTTCCTAGAAATTGGATCAACATACATGCTTCTTCTTCTGATAGCCATCCTACTAGAAGGCTTTGAAAGCTTCTCTGCCCAAAAATCATTCACTTTTTGTGTGGCTACCTGCTCTTTTGGCAAAGTGATAGGACTTGAAAAACTAGCAACCAAGGGAGATGAAGATACCAAAAATGCAAGGATGGACTAAAATATTGACAATGGAGGTGTGGAAGTAATTACAAAAGTCTCTGTAACAATAGTAAACTCTGTAACTACTACTGCGGTTGTTGTTGGTAAACTCATAGGAATTGATGCAAGACTAACAATTGGGTGAATGGCAATACTTGGAATAGTTTATCCCTTTGATGGGGGTGGTAGTAATAGTGAATATGAAGTTATGGGAGATGATGAAGTGGGAACTTCAGATGATGAAAGTGGGATTTGGGGTGACTTTGGGGTGACTTGTACTTCAGTGACAACCGATGAAACATGGGGTGAACCGTGAGAGGGAGAAGGTACCTTTGTCACATTTACTTGACCATAAATGGATGGATAATGCCTTGGGGATTTAGGATGATGAAGAGGAGAAGAGGGATTAGAAACCATACCTTCACCTACAGATGTAGGGTGCTCTTGTTCCACCTCTATTTCCTATTGCTGCTCATGATGAGTCAATTATTTTGCAGCCAAAATAGCCACATCTTTGGCAATATCCTTCATATCCAACCTTTGTTTCTTTGAAACTTCTCTTTCCCTTCCTTCTAGAGCTCTTTTAGCTATTTTGTGAATTAACTGGAAGGAAACCATCTCACTCTCACAATATTCTTCTGATACATCTCCTTGTCCTACTCCAAAAAAAAAATACTTGCTTAGATATGGGTTGCAATTCTACTGATACTATAGTGGTGAAAGAAAGGAGGGTGAACCTGAAACTCTCATCCTTCTATCTCCAATCAATATTTGTGTCTGGAGGTTGTCCCCCCAGAGCTAAGCATTTAGGCCTAGACACTTCAATGACTGGAGTGCTAATAACTTTTTCATCAAAATATTGCATTTTGCTTAGAAGCTGATCTCCCTTAGGAAACTTCTCCACTTGTTCAGTGGTAGGATGAAATTTTTTCAAGACTTTAGTTTTTGTCAAAGGAGTTTCCTGATCCATGGGTGGAGAGATATATTTAGAACTAGCCTTGGAATTTTCAATTATCAACACTATATTTTTGATATCCTTCTGCTTCCAGGTTTTGATATTTTCATCATATTTCTTAGAAAACTCATTATCAATCTTCATGTCAAATCTGGACTTAGGTTTTCCAATTTCAACTCTCATTCTCCACCAATCTATAATTTTTGCTATGTTCCATGGTTCTACTTTTTCCTCTTCTTCAGCAGCATCCTCATCAGGTTGATGGTCCTTTTTATTTCCATATTTCTCTTCAATGTCACGAATGGTGGCTTCTGTAAGCCGATGACTCTTCTTCTTGTCAGGATCAAAATCCACAACTTGTTCATAGAAATCCAACCATGGAGGCAGTTAACCCATTTTTGAAATATTCCACTCCAAAAGAACGGTCTCATCATTATTTATACCTTGTTCGAAATGATCCCTAGGTCTCTTTTCAAATTTGTAAGCTTTTTCCCCATTTAGAGCTACATTACTTATAATGAAAATACCATCAGGGTCATAACTCCATATTTGGGGGATGTAAAATAGACCTAAACTATTGAGGTATTGGTCAATATGCTCACTCTTCCCCTTCTTTGTGATGGTGATGTCCTCCATAGTGCGGTATGTAAGCAAAGACTTTCTCTTTCTTCTAGAACCATAACTCAAATCAATGTACTCTGCTTGCCTCAAATATTCCAAGGCAAAGAGCCTTTCTGTGATAAAATGTGGCAGGAGAAAAGGTTTACCCATGAAGCCATATCATATAATAAATGTGCCCTTAGTCAAAAAGTACAAATCTCCTTCCCCAACACCCTCTATTCTCAGAATTTGCTTAGCTAGAGGTGGCAATCTAGGGCACTCTCCATACATTATTTTCAAGGCGGGTCCAAGGAATTCCAAATTAAATCTATAAAAAGACTCACCACTTCTCAAGTGGCTTGTCCAATAGTAAACTAGTAAGGGTCCCCCATCACTAGTTTTATCCCTAACTAGAATCCAAGGCATCTTGTCCTTAATGGTAGCATAAAATATCCATACCAGACTTGAGCAATGCCTAAAACTAGGAGCATAAGAGCCTCTTTCATTCTTACCAATAGTTCATGTATCCTTTGTGTAAGAAAGGTTGGCCAATCAAAATAAATCACCCTAGTCCCTCTTTCCTCCGTGTATTTCTCATACATTATTTCATTAAAAATATAATAGGTCACGGTAATTTTCCAATCGTACACCATTCTATAAGAGTCTAACCCTCCATACAGGCCAACATAGAGAATAGTTCGGGGTTTGCAAATTCATCAATATGAATAGGAACTTCAAGCATTTCATCTTCCTTTCTTATCCTTTTGAAATTGAGACAAAGCCATTTTTCTATAGCTTTCTTCTTATTTGTCATTACCAATCTAGTATAAGCCCTTGCTAGCTCTACTATGTTAAATGGTTTGGGTTTTGAAGGTGGTCCTACTCCTACGATGAATAATTCATGGCAAAATTCTTTGGTAATTGAGAATAGGGGAATGCCTTCAAAGGTTTTTATCATTCTATTTTTAGAATCATATAATTGTCTTATAGCAGAGACCAACTTGGGGCAATGATGTACATAATTATAGATATAGGAGAACAAGAAATATTTTATAGCTATGGTACCTTGTCGGTGCATCGAATTTCCTTCAAAGTATCAGAATTTGAAACTTGTCCTTAGAAGGGTCCTCCTTACTCTTGTCATTACTATGTCTGCAACTCATCTGGTTTGACACACATGGGCTTGTAATTTTGCTTCCTTCTTTTATGCTTCTATGAGCACTTTCTTCAAAGCCATATTGATAGTAACAATGTTAATTTCTTTCTATAATTCATGACAAAATTTTCTGAGTACCGTCTAACTCTTCTTTTCTCTATGAATACAACTTGCCACTAAATGAACATTGTTCATACATTTTGGTTCATTTATCTCTTAGCACATGTGTATCTTATGCCATTAATGTAGCTACTACATGATCTACCCACTGGCACACTTTCCAACTTCCACTTATTCCTTTTGACGGATCAATGGTGGCATTCTAGATTTTCATTGGTTGAAAATTCAAAACTGCACTGCCACCTCACTGTGTCTCTTTGGCTGCTCTTTGGTTTGAGCGTGAGTTCATTAGCATTGAATGCAGAGTTTTTCTTTCTTATTCATGTGGCATGGTTTTGAAATCACTGCTTGGCTCCACCTTGTTTTGGAAACAAAAAAATTGAAGATGTCTTTGATTCCGCTGACACTTAATAAATTCCACGCATGGGTTACCACCTTGGTTCCATTTTTCTATACTTTAGCTTCAAAAATATTTGAATTGAAGATGACTTTACTCCTTTTAAGACTTGGCTCTTTTCATCATGAGAAAAGACAATCCCTACATCATTCTGCTAGAAATTTAGTGTATTTCAGTGTGGATTGGAGACGCTCACCATTTTGTGACCTTTTATGTGTATTTGAGTGCAGGATGAAACCTTGCTGAATACTTTGTTAGCACTTAGCCATTTTTTGTAAATATTTTTCAATGAGCTTGTACAAATTACAGAAAGAAACTGAATACAAAGTGTAGAAAGAAAGGGAAATATAATACAAGGTATATACATATGTTACAATGAGCTCATATTTCAAACGTAGTAGAGTTTGAGGTGAAAACCATTTACTAGAATTGGTTGTATGTTCCCTTCTTGATATTCAAGCTGGAACACATTGGACTCCTTAGCCTCCACTATTTTGAAAGGGCCATCCCAAAAAGAATCAAACTTTTCATGCTTTTCTAGTTTTGCTCTATCAACATTCCACCTGAGAACTGAGTCTTCAACCTAGAATTTTCTAAATCTGGCATTCTTATCAAAACGTGCCTTGATATCTAAGGAATGCTTTTGAAAATTATCATATGCCTGAGCTCTACTCTCTTCCAGTTGTAGTGAGTGAGTCAACCTGGTCTTCACCAGATTTTTCTCTTACTCTTCCTTTGTATCGACAAGTTTAAATGCTATAATCTCCAAATGGATAGGTAGTACTACCTGTTGAGTGGTATTTTCACACACTTGTGAACGTACACTCTCCTTTAGGATTTGGAATCCAAATCCCCTCTTGCAAAGAAGTTAAAAAAACCAACTTCTCCAAGGTCTCCGCTGTATTAGCATTTGCAACTGTGTATTAGTAATCTCAAATAAAGATAATCAATTTAAATGCTTGGAACACCTTAGTGATTGCAAGTAACTGTAAACAAAGGGGCAATGTGGGTTTATTTCACCATGAAACTTTAGTGATTGTTCATTATTTTACTTTTTTTTTAGATTTTGTAATTTTTATGTATTTATTTTAACTAAGTTGAACCTTTTGGAAAAATAAAATAAAATGAAAGGAAATGCAAAAAATAAAAAATTGAACACGTTCAGTCTGATGCTATCCTATTCTGATAAAACCGAATATGTGAGAGTTTCGTACATGCAACCTAGCCTATTTGACCTTCAAAACAAACACAATCAAAGTAAACTAGGTGCTAGCTCCTAGGGTTTAAAATAATTTTCAGATTGCAGACATTCACATGAAATAACCCAAAACAATGGCATGAATTTCATTTATAAATCTGAAATCTGAAAGGAGAAAAATAGAACAGTTAAAATGAAGCATGCAAAAAATTTCTCATCCTTTCTTGCTCATAAAATGCAAATTTCTAAACAATTCTGCATTAAAAATATGTCCTATTACAATAGCAGAATCTCTGGTTTTTCTCAAAACCAGCAAAAGTGGAAGAAAAGCACTCCAAAGCAGGCCTAGAACGGTTAATCACCATCAACTCTGCAACACGGCTCGTAGCGGTTTGTGACCCTTGTGCCTGTCTTTGCTTGTGCATTTAAACTTTCTGATGCGGCTCTTTGTTTCACTCTGCGGTGCTTCGTTTCACCTCCCAGAATACATCGTTTCGTATTCCCACATTTTCGTTGCTTTTGAATTTATGTTCGATGTCGAAACGTTCGATATTTTCTATTGACATGTAATGCTTCTGTAACCCTGACACATGTATGCCACATATTTCACGCTTCCTCTGCATGTTCTGTAATGGCCCCATGTAAATCATGAAATTTTTATGCATGCAGCTTTGCTCCCTTACTTTCACCATGAAAACGCGACATGTCACGATATCGTGACATTTTTTTGCCAGCAGCCTTGCCAATGCAACCTGTCATGAAATCGCGACGTTTTTCATATCCTTACGCCTTCGGCTGCAACCTGTCACGAAATCACGACATTTTTCACTCGGTACGCCTTCGGCCACAACCTGTCATGAAATCATGATGTTTTTCACTCGGTAAGCCTTCGACCGCAACCTATCACAAAATCATGACGTTTTTCACTTGGTACGCCTTCGGCCGCAACCTATCATGAAATCGTGACGTTTTTCACTTGGTATGCTTTCGGCCGCAACCTGTCGTGAAATCACGACATTTTTCACTTGGTACGCCTTCGGCCGCAACCTGTCACGAAATCACGACGTTTTTCACTTGGTACGCCTTCGGCCGCAACCTGTCGCGAAATCGCGACATTTTTCACTTGGGGCTATCTTGAGGCTTTCTGTCGTGAAATCGCTACGCTTTCTATTTCGGGCTGCTCTTGCTGTATTTGGCCGTGAAAATGTGACATGTCACGAAATCGCGACATATTTTCCTTTCGTACCACTTCGCTGCTTAGAGCCGCGAAAACGCGACCTGTCGCGATATCGCGACATTTTTTCGCTTCGTGCCCCTTTGCTGCTTTCTGTCGTGATATCGTGACGCTTTTAGTGCCTTGCCCCGTTTGACTGGTTTGACCGCAATTTTGTGACATGTCACGATTTCGCGACAATTTTCCATTCTATATTTCTCTCTCCTCTCTGGACCGCGATTTCACAACACATCGCGAAATCATGACAATTTTCGATCAATGCCTTTTCCTGCTTGCCTGGGCCGCGAAAGCTTGACATGTCGCGATATCGCGACATTTTTTCATTTCAAGCCGCGACGGAGAAACATGTTGCGATATCGCGACAACTTTTCTTTTTCAGCAGCGACAGAGTGACATGTCGCGATATCGCAACAACTTTTTATTTTCGGCCGCGACAGAGTGACATGTCGCAATATCACGACACTTTTTTTCCTTAGTGAAATTTTTTTTTTGTTCTTTGATTTTTTAGCATCTGGGCTACTGCAGTTTCCTTTGAAAGCATGCAAAAAATGTGGGTCCCCAATTTTGGGGTGTGTTGTGGATCAGCCACAACACTACCTCTTTGCCATACACCAGAGCATAAATGGAAGTCTTAATAGACTTCTTGACCAAAGCTTGGTCCAGTAATATGTGCCAACTTCTCTTGTTACCTTCAAGTGATCTCCTCAAAATCCTCAATATATTCTTATTAGTAGATTCATAAAGTACATTCCCTTGAGGGTAATAGTTATAAGTATTCTTAAGAATGATGCCATACTTACTAGAAAACTCAATATACTTGGATCCTATGAAATCTGGGCCATTGTCACTCACCAAGGCTTCTGGAATTCCAAACCTTGAAATCAAATTTTCCATAAAATTGATCACAATTTCTTGATCTAATTTCTTAGAGGGACTAGCCTCTACCCATCTGGTAAGATAATATATAGCAGTCAGGTTATATTTTTGCTCTACTAAGGAATTATGTTTGATGACCCCTATGAAGTCCAATCCCCATTGTTGAAAGGGCTCTTCAACTTGTATGGGTTTGAGGGGGAATGCAACATTCCTTGTCCTTCCAACATATCTTTGACACTTGTCATAGGTCCTAGTAAATTTGAAAGTATCATCAAATATAGTAGGCCAATAGTAGCCCACTCTTATGATTTTCAAAGTTGTAACTCTACCTAAGCTATGTCCACCAGCTGGTCCACCATGGAACTCTTTAATGACCCTCTTTCGTTGATCATATTTCAAGCATTTTAGAAGAACTCCATCCAAGTTCCTTTTAAACAGGCCTTTTGGTAGTAGTACATATTTCAAAGAATTAAGCCTATATCTCCTCCTTTGGAATGCATTTAGATTTGTGGGGCATAATCCATTTTGGAAATACTCGATCATCTGGTCAACCCAATTGGAGTATAATGTCTATGATCCTTCCACCTGATCTTCTTCTTTTGCTTGGTAAGCTATCACTTCTGATAATGCTACAGTATTTGTTAGACCTTGGCATAGGGCTCTATCTCTCATCAACTCGGTGGGATGTATCTCTACATCATATTCTTGAATCTTGGTAATCCAACCAGATATTTTATCTCCTAGTTCACCCTGAAGGATAAAGCTCCTTACATCTATATGAACCACATATACCAGGGTTTTGCTCTGTACCAAGTACTGCTTGAACTTCTTTAATGACTTCATCACATCAAATACTTATCTTTCAATAAATTTATATTTGACCTAGTAATCATGGAGTGTCTATTTCCAAAAGAATACATGATGCTCTTCATATTGATCATCTTTTTGAGTAAGCACTGAGGCATAACTTTCTTTAGCTCCATAAGCATAAGGGATAAAATATTTGCTAAAATATGGATTTACCAGTACTGGGACTGTTGCAATGGACTACTTGATAATTTCAAAAGCTTATTTTCTAACTTCAGTCCACTTAAACTCGTCATTTTTCTTGAGTAACTCAGATATTGGCCTTACTTTCTGTGCAAAGTCAGAAATGAATTTCTTAACAAAATTGATCTAACCCAAAAAATATTGTAAGGTTTTCCTATTATTAGGCAATGGGAGAGCAAGAATTGATCTGATTATATCTATATCTATGGCCATACCTTCTTATGAGACCACATGACCTAGCAAATTTCCTTTGTGGACTTCAAATGATGACTTCTTAGGATTGAGTGAAATACCAAATTCTATGCATTTTTGAAAAACTTGCTCCAAGTGTGATAGGTGATATTGCTTATTATGGGAAAACATAGTCATGTCATCCAAATAAATAAGAATGACTTTGTTGATCAGTTATCCAAAGGCATAATCCATGTCTCTCTAAAATGTAGCTCTCGCATTCGACAACCCAAAATACATTCTCTCGTAGGTAAATGTGCCCCACTTTGTAGTGAATGTCGTTTTATACTGATCTTCATATTTCACCCAAATCTAATTGTATCTAGAGTAACCATCCAGTAATGAGAACCTCTCTGCCCCTGCCACTATCTGTAATATATGATCAATCTATGGGAGGGGATAGTTATCCTTAAGGGATGCTTGGTTAAGATTTCTAAAATCTACATACAAACGAATATCCCCATTATTTTTCCTCACGGGTACCAAATTGGCTACCCAGGTTGAATATTTTATTGGGTATATGATCTTAACCTTTAATAAATTTAAGATATCATCTGTCATAATGGCTTTTATCCTTGTATTTACAAGCCTTTTATTCTACCTAAAAGGCTTTGCATCAGGCTCTAGCTCAATAGTATGTTGGATAACTTTTTTGTCATATACCTTGAGGTCTTCATATGACCAAACTACAATGTCTTGGTATTTTAGGCATAGGGATTTGATATATTTATATTCCTATGGTGAACATCGAACTCCAACATTGAGCTTCTTTTCAAAACCGAATTCAACTTATTTATAGATTTTTTCACTGAATTTCATGGTTCTGGTATTTTTCCTATCCTCATTATCAAATAAGCTCTCTAGGGTGACCAATCCTCTAGGAATGTGATTGTTACTTAGTTTAATGACATCTTATTAATCAATATCTTATATATTTTCTTATTGGATAGTGTAGAGACATGCTTATTTTACTAGAAATTCAATTATTTGCTCATCACTTTCAAAAACCTGCCATAAAATCTACTTGTCTGGTACTACAAGTCTGAATTTCATTTTGATTCCTTTGGATTTCTTGATTCCATAGTCTGTAGAAGGGTTGAAGTTAGCTCCATTTGATTCTAAGGCATCTACCTGAGTATTATTTTCTATGGGAATAAAATTTAAATTCAGGGTGTCAAAATATTCCATCAGATCCCATACCCTGTTTCTATAAGCTTTTAGGTAATGATGCTTACTGCTACACCTGATTCTCACCTGATGGAATATTATCTTAGAATAGTCATATATGTTCAAAATATTAATGCCCATGATTTCTACCTACATAAATCCAAGACACATGGCCTCATATTCTACAACATTATTTGTACATGACCATGTTAGTTTGTAGGTAAAATTATTTGTTCCCTCTGATTGGGATTGTAAAACCACACCAACTCTTGCACCATTTTTGCATTTAGCACCATCAAAGTGCATGATCCATGTTTCTTTTTCTCTTAGATATTTATTAGATATATTATGGATTTTCTTCTCTGATTCATCAGAGATACTATATGTTCCCATACTAGTTATAAACTAACTGTAATATTCTTTGAAAGGTAACTCATCCTTAATATCCAAGTCCTCAATATTTTCAACTAGCTCAAATTATTCTAGGGGGTAATATTGTGCATGTCTTCCTCAATATTTTCAATGTGATAAGCTACTATATTTTTAGGTGTTATCCTTATTCTCTTTCCTTTGAAAGGAATTATCATACTAGAATAATCCATGTACATACATCCACCTAGTTTTGTAGTAAATTCCCTCGAAAGGCATAATTCAAAGTAGGGTTCTAGGTCAACCACAACTATCTCTTGCACTATTTTCACCTCAGGGGCTTTGTGCAGCCTCATTAAAACATCCTTAATAACTCCAACTATCTTAACAGGTGTTCCATCCAGTTGTAATACTCCAGGACAAGATCGGGTATACTCCATACCCATTTCTTCACAGAATGCTTTAGGCATAAATTTTTAGTTGATGCTCCTGAATATATCATACAATTTTAGACTATCCAAGCTTCCATCCTTAGGGATATATATAGAAAGGAGGGGGTTTGTTTTTAAAATCGTAGGGGACATCTCTTTCTTTTTTTATGGTATACTAAGGATTATAGTGGACTGCTTATATTATGGATACTTGTTGAGGGAAGCCTTAAGCAGATCTATTTGACTAGGAATGAACAAAGTTCCATATAGGTTGGATTTTTATGGAATCTTTTTCATCTCCTCGATAATATTATACTTAGATTTAAACAGGGCAGGTCTTTCAACATTCTTTCTAGCTCACCATATTTTCTTTTGTACTACTGAGTGGCCTCTATTCTTTGTCTCTTGGTAATAGAGGGGAATATAAGCCTTTCTTGAGCCTCATATTTGGATCTCATCCGGTCTCCTTCGATTTCCTTTTTTGACCTCTTAGGAAGATTGTCTATCTTCTATTTCCCTTTAGCTTGATGGATGGGGAAAGTGTCACTGTTCTGAGGAAGGGGGCCAGTTATTTTTTGAGAAGGGACTTGGAATTGCCCCATATTTTTGGGATCTACTTGTAAGGATTTCTTTCTATACCTTGTCATAATAGCAATTGATCTGTCTTCATCCAGCTCTTTCTCAACCATGTTTTGATCAGTCTACCATAACATGTTTACTCTCCCTTTTTTATTTCTTTCAGCTTAATCCATATCTTGTTGGACATGGTGCTGGTACATAACACAAGATTGTGATTCATGAGGGTCATTATATACCAAACACCAAATATTTTCAAGAGTAGTATCTGAATAACACTCAGGATCCTCATATGTTGCGTTCAATCTGAACCTAGTACTGTTACTAGGAATAGGTCTCTAATATTTATTTACATATGGGAATATCCTTGATGTGACCTTTCTAGGTCTCTCTTTTCCATCAAATTCATTCTATTGCTTAGAGTTTTCAGAGTATTTTGTATATCCAGAGTAGCAAAAAACTCTTGATACGGTTGAGAAGGAAGGGGAGAGAAAGGAACTGAAGAGGATGATGGTTTTAGTTGAGGGATGACATTCATTTGTGGATATAGGGATGATAAAGAAAGAGGATCCATGTAAGGTGGGTTTGCATTTTGGCTTTGGCCATTAGTGGCTTCTAAGTTGTAAGGTAGCACATTCTTAGGGGGGATTCTTACTACATTAATTAAGATATTCTCAGCATGGACTACTACATTATAAACTAGGGGGAAGATTTCTACTCCATATTGTTGTGTTTTTAGGTATAACTCTGATCCAAGAGCTCTGATATAATACATATAAGCCAAACATGCAGCTGGTCTAGCTGTAGGAGGTATTCTTTTCCATGTTTTGCTAAATCTCAAATTAAAATCAGAGACAATATATTGTGGAGACTTTTGTATGGATGTAAAATGGTTAAGTAGGGAGAATGGATCTGTAGATTCATTAAAATATTCCACAAACGGCTTAGCCAATGCTTGCCATGAAGTAATAGTGTTATCCTCCAAAGTTCTAAACCAATGCAATATATTTCCTCTGAAGGACAGGTCTAATATTCTTACAATAATATCCTCCTATTTTATGTTGTAAATTAATGTCAGATTTAAAATATCCTGATAGTGCTCATAAGTTGTCTTCCCTGATCCATCATAAGTGGGGATAGCTTTAGATAAAGACTAGGAAATAGCATTCATTTGAGATAATCTGAGGGGACCAACTATGTTCCAGTTGGGGTACTTTTGTAATGGTTAATTAAGAGCCACATTTTATGCCATATTTCCATTTGTAGGTCTCATTGGAGGGAATATTGGATTAACAACAAGATTTTATTCAGGAAGTTCTTCTTTTGAGAGGAAATATTGATCCAAACTTCTAACAACAGTTGAACCTCTATAAGGTAATTTACAATAAAAATAGGAATTAGGGTTATTCCTTTTTAAAGATATGGTATACATGAAAGGACACTGGTATACATGGGTAATTCTTATTCTGGGTTTAAGGACCAGGGAGTCACTAGGTGAATTTGATGTTCTTCGCTTACAAGGTCAAGACAAATCACAAAATATTTATTCCTTTGAGTTGAGATAAATAATAACTCATATGATGGGTTTTCATGTTTCTTGTGAACTGGTATCACCGAGCGTGCCAAAAAATGTTGGGCACTAAATTGCATCAAGTTTTACTTAATACTATGGTTGTATATCTTCCTACTTTCTGTCTAGGCTTGCAACCGATAGCTACAACTCAAAACTCAACATTGGATGGACCAAAATAGAGTTTCTAATCCAACCTCTAAAGTAGGTTGGTTCCTTGTCAACTTAAACAAGGTGTTGACACAATTATGCTCCCTTAGGGTTTTATAGATTAGGGTAAGAAAAGGATTAGGGTTAGAAAATGTGAACAATAGTGGATGGATAGGCTAAAAATATTGCACTACAAAAAAAATATCTAAAAAACCAACTCAAAGACACATCACTCAGATCAAAATTATCCCAAATAAGATGTACTTTCATTCATTAAGGAACAACAAAGAAATATTGCAGACAACGATTCCAATATCTAAACAATGATAATCCAAATAACAAAATTCACAAATATCTAGATTTTATAGAAATGCACTCCCTAAAAATAAAGATCAAATTAAGTAGATTTCAATTACCCTAACAACTAGTAATCCATCAATTTGGCACAAACTAACCATTCAAGTATTCATAGAAATGCAACTAAAGAATTTGAATCTCTAATATCAAAGTATGAAGATACAATATTTGAGGCGAATATCTATGTAATGCTCCTTTCGTTAGACCTTGTGAATATTTACAGTATCATAGGAAAACACACTAGAGCTGACCTTTTAAAAATGAGGTTTCAACCTCTATTTATAGTTTTGCAAAATTAAAATAAAAAGGAACATTACAAAGATGAAATTTTGATAGCTCAATAGAGAGTTCTTGTTGGAATTTTATTACTAGTTCAACCTCCAGGAAATGCGCTGCAAGTGGACCACCATGGCAGCTTGAAAACTTTGCAACTTGCTGGTTGTTCGATGCTAATTGGAGTTCTGGCCATTGGAAATTGTATATGCATCTTCGATCTTTCTTGGAAATCTTATACCACTGTTGATCTGCAATCGTCTCTGGTTATCATCTTCTTGAAAATCCTTGATTCTTCAGCTTCCTCCTCCAACTACCTATCATAGCTTCGGTAAGAAGTTGATTTTATACTCTTCATATTTCTTAGCAAAATCTCCACCGTTTATCTCCCCCATCGTATGGCTACGATTATATATAAAATAAGATTTATGTAATGGTTGGGGAGAACACATCGCCATTCTACTTTAAAAATTGATGATGTCACCTTTAACACTTTAGAAATTTTTTAACACCAATCCAGACTCAAAATGCTTTGAAAATGAAGCGGGATGAAATTTGATCCCTATCCTTCATTTCTTTTCATTGGTGATGAAGCATTTACTAATCTGCAAAAAAAGTTGATGATGTCATATCTCCTTAAAAACTTCTACGAATTCCATTTCGGACCTAAGCAAGTGCATTGTCCAGGCACAACATTCCAAACCCGTTTCAGTGTAAAGTGACTTCTCCTCCATTCTGCATTGGCTTCATAGTAAAATATTTGTTGTCACCATTTCGGAAGAAAAAAAGTCAAAATAAAACTTAGTCATAAATCTTCATCTCTTAGACTTAGCATCTCGCCTTCTATTACCATTCTGGGTAAGAATGTTCAACACGCTCTCTGAAATCAAGATTTCCAACACTTAGTTGCTCACAAGGTATTCTAAATATCAAGCAGTCACCAATTCGCACATATTTTATGCTAACATCATCCTTCTTAAACTTTTACAGATTCAGGATGAGCCAGCAGTCTAGAGCTAATAACATAAGAAACTATGTCGAATTGCTCCAAGTGCAAAAATTCATCAAGTGTTGGGTAGGTTGGTGACCTTTGTTGCAGATCCACTCCAAAATACACTGCAAAGTGTGTGGAATGAGAAAATTATGACTTAGGAAAAAATTTCAAAATTTTCCTAAGTATGTGGCCATTTTGGGCTTACAAGGCCAAGACTGAGCAGTGATACAATAGGTAGGGTGAGGGTAATCCAACCAATAGGGATATGGGAATGGGACTTCAGATTATAAAATGGAAAAGGTGTGATAAGGAAGCCGGATAGGGTATGCTGGGAGTGGACACTAAAATGGTAAGATGCCACCTAAATAGGCTCATGTGATGGGTAGGGAGTGGTTGATCCAAAAATAATGAGTGAGTGGGTCAGCATTGAATCACTTCAAATTTAGCTCATAGAGACATGCCCAAAATTCAAGGTCCCTGCTCAAAACTACATAGAGGGAAAAATGGAGATAAGGGGGAGGAATGTGAACCACCTGAGATGAACTCTAGCATAGGCTCCACGCATCAAAAATGTCAGAAGGCTAGACATGCTTCTTTTTGTGTATATCCATGTCACTTGGATAACCCTTAGCCTTGATGACATCGAAAACAATATCCTGGTTGGTACACGTGCCATAGCCGTTGGTGTTGGGGAACCACCATGGCTTATCTTTACTCGATGAATGGGCTAAATCCCATGATTTACCTCTCACATTATTGTGCTTTGGAACTGACATGATCCACAAGTGAGTAATGTCCAGATTACAATGTAGAACTCGTGGAGGCCCTACAACCGTGATGGGTGCTCCTAGAGTAAGCTAAGAAAATCTTAGGTCCTTGGAATTTGACAAGTTGACTTGCCTCCCTTTCCTACCGCACCGCATTAGAAATGACCTAGGGAAATTCTTCCCTCCAAATTCTAAGCCCATTGGTAGAGGTTTCCAGATTGGCCATGAGGTCGGCTACCTGATTGGCCTCCCTGAAAATATGACAAATGGTTGCTCACGGGTGGTTATGAAGGATCCTCATAGATTTAAGGATAGTGTTGTAGACTTTCCATGATGGGACCTTATCATTGGACATATATTTTATGATATTCAAGGAGTCCTATTCAATAATCACTTCCCTGGGATCCTCGCGGAGTAGTAACAACCCCCAATCTAAAGCCATGGCTTTTGCATAATTATTTGATTTGTGCCCTAGGAAATCTGCATAGGCCAAGATGATATTACGTAGGTGGTCTCTAATGACCCTTCCCACTCTAGCCTTGCCAATATTTCTCTTGGATGCCCCATAAAAATTCAACTTGATCCACCCTTCCAGAGGCAGACTCCATTTGGCACTGGCTCTAGGATTTGGCCTTGGATGAGCAATAGAATTCTCCGTGGTGATTCTAAGGGATTTGAGGATGGATTTTTATGAGGCCAATGGAGGAGACGCTAGATATGGGATAAAATAAGAGTTTTCTATGGTGAAAGTTATGGACTTAGATGCCACAAAAAGGGGATCCCTCGACAGTACCAAAAAATCCCTCCTGTTTCACTCTTAACTATATTTTCCAAACAAGGTGGGGAAGGCATAAGGACCATAGGGATCTAAGCCTAGGATTGAAAAATGGATTTGGCCAATGGAAAAAAAGGTTGACAATTGACTGGGGCTGGACCCACTAGATGTGGAAACTATTGAAGATGTGCCCAAAGGCTTTAGAGGAAAATCCATAGGTGTAGAAGATATGGTTTATGCTCTCCCAACTAGACAAGCATAGATAGTAGTGGTTGGGGATCATGAATCCTCTTTTGGTTAGGTTATCGATCATGAGGATCTTGTTTTGGATGGCTATCCATACAAAGAAACTAATCTTGGGGATGAGCTTTACCTTCCAAACCAAGTTGAAAGGGATGCTTGGTACCGAGGTTGGGTTTAGGAGAGAATAGGCTGATTTGAATGAGAAGGATCCACTATCAGTTCCTCTCCAGATAGGTCTATCTTCAGCTTCTTAAAATGGAATGGTGATCCCTTGAAGAAGTCTCGATAGTGCAGCATCTTTCTAAGGAATATTATCCACCTCAATGGTTCTCCACCTTGGCTAACCACCAACATAGGCTATGAAGTTGGCCACTTTGCATCCCATGGTGTCATCGGTGAAGGGTTTCAGGCCCATAAACTCTTTGTTCCTGATTAAAGGATCCTATTGCATCCATCGATCTTGCCAAAAATCAATAGTGTTCCTATTTCATAGGATCCATCTAGTCCCCTTCTGAATGAGGTTTTTTGTCTGGATGATGGACTTCCAGAATACCAAACCATTTTGGGGTCCTTGGTCATCTAGGAACATGTGGTACTACAAGTATTTCTCTTTGACAATATCGATATGTTCTGAGTTGATTTTGGAGTAGATCTTCCAAGCATGTTTGGCTAGGAGGGCCAGATTCATGAGAGCTACTTTCCTGAGTCCAATGCCCCCATTGTTCTTATTACAACAAACCCTATCCCAAGCCACCATGGGGATTCTCTTTTTGTCTTTGCTCCCTGACCACAAGAATATTTTTTGGATCTGCTTGATCTTGGAACTCACCGATGCTAGGATCCTGAAGACAGATATAAAGTACACCAGGATACTTTGGAGGTAGGCTAAAGTAAGGGTGGCTTTCATTTCCTGGGAAAGGAGATGGTCTTTCTAGGAGGCTAACTTTTTCTTGATTCTATCTATGGTGATGTTCCACATGGGGGTGGTGGGGATTCCAGTGAAAATGGAGAGCCCAAGGTAGGTCGTGGGTAGATTTTTGGAAGAACAACCCAGGATCCTGGTGATTTTAACCTGGTGGGAGAGGGGAGTGCAGAGGAAATAGATTTTACTTTTGAGGAAATTGATCTTCTGCCCGACTACTTCCTCGTAGAGGTGCAAGATATGCTTGATGGTTCTAGCTTGGGGAATTGAGGCTATGGTGGCTAGGATGGTGTCATCTACAAACTGTTGGTGAGTGACTGGAGGGAGCCTAGTAGCAGTTATGATCCTCGATATGAGACCTCTCCTTTCTAAATTTTTTATGGACCTACCCAAAGCTTCAGCCAGGATGATGAACATGATAGGGGATAGGGGGTCTCCTTGCCTTAGGCCTCTTGAGCTGGGAAAAAACCAACATGGGGATCCATTGACAAGGACGAAGAACCAGGATGAGGATATACACTTATTGATGAGCCCAACCCAGCTCGGGTGGAAGCCAAACTTGAGGAGGATGTCAGTCAAGAACTCCCATCAGACCCTATCAAAGGCCTTGTTCATGTCCAAATTGAGAAGGAGAATTGGCTTCTTGGCTAGGGTGGTGGAATGGAGGGCCTCATGAATGGTAATGACTCCATCAGTAATGATCCTTCCTTTGACTAAAATTCCTTGGCATGGGTCAATGATGAGGGGGAGGATTGATTTGAGTCTATTAGCAAGAGCTTTGGTTAGGATCTTATAGAGGACATTGTAGAGGCTGATGGGTCGAAAGTCGAATAAAGACTTGTAGGCTAGGATTTTGGGGACCAGAGCAATGAAGGTTGAATTAATCCCATGGGGAATGGATTTGGACATCTGGAGATCCCTAACTACTGCATATACCTCAATCCTAATCAGGTCCCAAAAAGCCTAATAGAAATGGGGGGAAACCCATCCAGGCCAGGGGCCTTGTCCGATTGCATGGAGAAGAGGGCCCCTTTGATCTCATCCACTGAGAGAGGGTTGGTAAGCATTTCATTGGTGGAATCAAAAATGGAGTGGGGGATGTTGGCCAGGAGAGCCTCTACAACCTGAGGAGACTCTAGGGTGGAGGTTCCCAAGAGGGACTAAAAAAAGTTGACAGCTTCGTCCCTAATATCCAAAATATCATTGGTGACCCTCCCATTGGAACAAGTGAGATCTATGATTTTGTTGGAGCTCCTATTTCTTAATGTGGAAGCATGGAAGAACTTGGTATTTGAGTCATCGTCCTTGAGCCATAGTACTCGTGACTTCTACTATCAGTAGGTTTCTTCTCTGGCTAGGATATTGTGGTACTTAGCTAGAATCTACCTCTCCTCCACTTTAGTATTGCTATCATGGTTACCTTCCTAAATTTATTGTTCTACAGCTTCTAGCTTTTCTTTGATCACCCACTTTTTTTGAAAAATATTACCAAAAATATCTTTGTTCCAAGTTTTGAACTATACTTTGATGAATCTAAGGTTTTGTATAGCCATCCTGATGGGGATCCTTGAAAGGGCTGCTGCCACCACTGGGACACCTGGTTCTTGAAATCTAGGTGGTGAAACCACATTGACTCAAAGTAAAATGGGCTCTTGAAGGAGGGAGTTGTGGCACTTTCGAACAACAAGGGGGTATGATCCAAGCCTATTCTTGGAAGGGAACGGAGGGTGGCATCCCCAAATATAGGGATGGCTTCACGAGAGAGGAGGACCCTATCCAACTTCACTTGAATGAGATTGGTGCCAGATATTCTATTGCTCCATGTGTACTTGGCTCCTTTTAGCTGAACATCCATCAGTTCATTCACATCTATGAAATCATCAAAGTCCTCCATGCTTCTAGTGTCCACCCCATTGCCTCCCCATTTATCATATGGGAATAAGGGATAGTTGAAATCTCCTACTAGGATCCAGGGGATTGTTTTGAAAGAGCTCCTCATGTGGCTGATTAAACTCCACAACATGACTCTCTCTAGGGGGTTGTTAGGGGCATAGATACTAGAAAAAATCCATGTCTTGTTGCTGATTTTGCAATGGAATAGCAAATTGATAATCTTGTTGGAGGACGAGATCAACCTTCCTTCCACTTGGGCTGGATCCCACATGCAAAGTAGACCATCAGAATTTCCTTGGGTGGGAATGAAAACAAATTCACTTTTGGGCCATATAGCTTTGGTAGCTATAGGAGAGGATATTTCATTCACCTTGGTTTCTTGAAGGATGAAGATAGTGGGGCAATGTTCTTTTCTAAGGTCAGCAGCTATCCATCTCTTGGGGGCAGCATTTAGCCCTCTCACATTCCAAGTGAGGACCTTCATTTCAAACTTTTGGGGGGTTTTTTGCCTCCCTTTCCTTGTTGTAGGGGAGGTTTGGGATTCTTTGGATCTTCTCTTATCAAATTGAGGTGGTCGGCTAGCAGGGTGGATTAGGAGCCATTGGCTATATCATCTACTGCTTCTTTTCTTCTCTGCTCCACCAGGGATGGTCTTCCTCTTTTCTTCTCACTTCCAAAATCAATGTGGGATGTTCTACTTCGGGTTTGCTTTGGACTGAAGCTTTTAGATCGAGCCTAGGAAGGGATCGGGCTACCTTCATCCTCACTATTAGTATGAATGGATGCTAGGTCAGAAATCTATGGTTGGATGGAAGGCCCAGACTTGGACGGGGATCCTAGGGGTTCTACTCAACTAGATCAACCTAGGGGAAAATGGGGAGGAGGGGGTTTTGGCCATAGGGGGATCCACAAGACCCTTAGAAGAAAACTCAGTGGGGATAACTGAATGACATACCTGATCCATGCTCATGGATGGAGGGGTTTTGATGATGCTCTTGCCCTTGTTCACCATTGATTCTACTCTTCCTTGAGCAGCCTCCTATTTTACATGTTATGCAGGACTATCATGTCTTGCTTGCCCTGTAGAATAACCTTAGTTTGCATGCACTATGGGACCATCCTAGTTTACATGCACTATAGGACCATCTTTCCTGAGGATAGGAAACATCTTGTAAGTGTTGGTGTTCCAAGGAGGGAAATGGTTTTGGGGTCTGATTAGCACCTTTGGATCAGAGGAGTTATTAGCTTCACCCACCCTGGGTTAGTTGGAAAAGGGGCACTAGTTTTGGAGGTGGCCTTGCATATTGTATTGGGCATAGAAAGTTGGTTTGTTCTCGTATTCAAGGGGTTGGTGCCACCTGAAGGATCCCGAAACTAGGTTTACAAAGGAAGGGAGTTCCCTCTCCAGATTGGTGTTCACACAGATGCGGGCATGAACCATTCTGGATCCTACTTTGGTTGCTGAGTCGACAACCACCAGCTCTCCAACTATCCTAGCAATGGCTTTTAGGATGTCCTCTTGCCACAGGTGAAAGGGTAAGTCTGGGATGCGAATCCAAACTGGTGCATAGTTGATATTTTGAGTATTAGGGTTGAAATCTGCTACCCACCTCCTGAGGAATAGGCTCCTTCTACCCAAGAACCAGGGTCCTCCTATTAGAATCCGACTTGCATCATCATGGTTGCAGATTTTAATGATAAAGAACCCTCGAGACAGGGCTATTATCTCCATATTCCCTGAAGTTTTCCATTTGGAAAAGGCCCATTGCCTTATGGTCTCCATGTCTGGCCTTCCCCCCATAAATTTACCGATTAGGGAGAAGGATGCTTTGGAAACGTAGGAGGAAAAAACCTCTTCGAGGATCATGATGTCTGCCCCAACCTATGTTAGGTGGGCTCCTAAAGGATTTGGTGTGCTTCCCTCTCCATTGATAACCTGAGCGTAGGAAGTTGTACTTGGCTATATGGGCCCCTTAGCTGCGTCTTTGTTAGGGGTTACTTTGTCTTGAGGGTCCTCTTGACGGATCCCAAGGGACTCCAAAACCCCATTACCTACACTGGTATTACCTAGCCTTTCTCTGCCATATTTTGATCCACCTAGATGGATCCCACCATCGCCTTCACCTCCTCCTACTCCTGCCATCTCATATCCCAAATATTTTTCAAAACCATTGATAGATAACCTTTAAATATAAGTTATGTTGCTTAATATAGAGCAATATCACTAACAATGTTATTTCTTTAAATGGTGGAAATCACAACTAATTGACATCTCACATATAAATTATATGTGATTGGTTTTAACCAATCACTTAATATGATTTACCACATCATGATATAATAAATCTTGACATCTCTTATTGCATCGTGATCCAAAAATGGGTAGGAATACTCACAACGGTAAAAATAACCATGTGATGAATTAGGAAACACCCAATATTTCATCAAGAATATTTATAGTATGAATATGGACACACTTAACTATGCATAACAAGAATTAGTGGGAATGGCCTCACTATTTACTTAATTGAGGATAGGGACATACCCAACTTTCCATGTTTCTTCAATACAACTAGATAGAGACACACACACTATCCAAAATCAAATTTATAAATAAGGACACATACTATTGTTCAAAATAATGGTTATGAGGGACAGACAACTAATCACAAACAATCAATCATACTATACTTTACTGATTTACATCATCTTGTGAATAGAGATAAACTCAACCAATCACCTTAAGTGTGACATGGATCTCCACTACTCCATACAATCAACAAGGTAGTTGGATGGTCCTTAATGTTCTTACCAACTCAACATTGTTAATTTTTTGTCACCTGGTTTTATTGAATACCATATACAAAGCTTATGGGCACATTAACCATTGATAAAGATTAATATTCCCCTCTTAATGTGAACTCTTCACTTGCATAATATTTAATATTGTCAGGTACCACCAATCATGCATTCCATGTACATAACCAATCATAGGTATGTGTGCTATGGGCATCCAATTAATACATTAAAATAGTTTTAGTGGTAATTACAACCACATTGAACATTTTTTTGTAAATAGCAAACATGCACTATTCACAAGGATTAATTTTAAAATATTCTATTGTAATTATGCTTGTTTTAAATATATGTATGTATGTATGTATGCATGCATGTATATTTATATACTTCTTAAATATTTACACATTGAATATAGAGAGTACATGAACTTAGACAATATAATATGTGAAGAGAAAAACTATTTAGTAAATTTGGCACACTCAACTTCAAATGTTTCTAATTTAGATTGATTCCATGAATCCACTACATACTAGAATCCCAACTATAATACATCAATTGGTAGGTGCTCTACCATGGGTATGACATCTAACATGTCATGATCTCTTGCTATGACTTTTATTTTCATTTTTTCCAGCCTAACTATTGCCATGAACAAAGGCACTGACATGAGTCTTGTCCCAATTCTTTAGAGATGAGTTATTCCCATATCATGATCGATGAACTATCGGAATGAAATGAATGAATATGAGGTCATAAAGGAGCACAAATGCCATGAAAATTACCAACGGTATAATAATTAGAGAAGTCATAGGAATGTGAAAAAAATAGTGTGTGTTTGTGTTTAATTCCTACTACACTAAGAAGGTTTTGTAGCTGGGCTAGGCATGTGTTCACCATAATTGTGGTGGTAAAAATAGGTACCATCCAAATCAATATTTTGGTTTCTTCCACTTGCATCATAGTGCACAACCACCACAAGATTTGGGGATTTCTTGAGATCTCATGTCCTACAACCACTTTGTCTACAAATTATAATTGTTGGGTATTTTAGAGGAGCTTCTTTTCTAAATTTAATTTTTTACCATCCACTTTAAACAATTCCCCTCCACTTTATGGAAGTTGGAGATTTTTGTTGTAAATTATTGCCACAAAAACTTGTAGGATTTGAGTGAAGGGTTTCCATGAATAATATCAAATTTTCAATCCCATTCTTTATTGTTTTGGATCCACACTAAGAATGTCACATCTTTTCTAATACTCGAGGAAATATCAAATAACATAGTTGAACAAACTAGAGATGAGCTTGCTTCCTTTGGGATCCTTCTCATAAAAATGGTTTACTCCAAATTTGGGAAGAGTAGCCTTCAATTCAACATGGGTTCCATTCAACAAGAGCATATCGAACCATACCTATATTATATATTCATCTTATATGTGATGGTATTGAAGATATGCTTCTAGGTTTCCCTAGTATTCTAGGCTATAGAATTGACAATGATAGAGGAAGCTATCACATTATAAAAATTTTAGCATAAATGTATTCCAACTCCATTTAGGGCTTGTCGTTGTCAATGTACTTGTCAAATTGGCAATCTACTCCTTCATTAGCCTCATTAATAGGTATTGGATGCTCTTGGAAATGAATTTGTTGCAATCAGGTTAGAGAATACCCCCTGTTTCTTGGCATATGTGAGATGGTCATTTATGGTGAAGAGTTTCAATCCTATATTAATTATAACACAAAATATACAATGCCTTATCCATGGATCAGATTATATATTGTTTAAGAAGCAATATTTGTTTGACTCTTCTACCCTACATAAAAATAACAACGATAATGTTCAAGCTTTTCTTTATATAGAGACAAGTGTGAGGGAAATATCACTAGCTCATAATGAAAGAATATCAAAATTGATATGGTTAAATGGATTGATACCAAATGTTAAAAATTAGAAATCTTCATTGATTATTTTCATTGATAAATATCCTTTTAATACAAATTATGTTGCTTACTATAGAACAATGTCACTAACAATATGATTTTCTTACATGGTGAAAATTGTAACTAACTGAAAAATCACAAATACATCCTATGTGAGTGGTTGTAACCACTCAATATGATATATCACATCATGGTGTAATAGATCCTAACAAGTGGAACATTAATTTAGTATTTAGGTGAAAAATATGTTGTTTTTAAAACATACATCTTTTCCTTTTGATCAACTATGATTGCTTTGGTCATGTTGGATGGTGTTGTCTTTAGAAGTGTAGAAAAATTTGAGACCATAATGTTTGTTACCTTGTCAACCACACTAAGTGTACAAATTATCATATGAATGATAGGTCATATGTTTTGATATAGTTCTCTCGATTCAATAAATCTTGTAGAACTATGAGCTTATGGGCTAAGGATTCTCCTCCATCTAGAGAGAGTTCTCTTTCATGTAACACCATATGCATTGGCACCCTATCTAGCATAAGGTTTATTGCATGCAATAGATCTAAGTTTGATTCCCTCAATTTCATTATCATATTTGAAATAATGGTGTGAATCTTTGGATGATGTGGCACCTTATTTTACTGCATCATGAAATTTTATATATTTATATCCCTACTCAACCATTCAAACCTCAACATGTATTGAAATCATACTTGCTTTAGCCATCTATTGGAAAATAGGTTCTAAATTATCAATGGTAGTCATCAGTGATTCAAGGGATGTCATGTTGCAAATCATGGTTGCTTATAACATTTCTATGGTTTGAGGGGCTATATTTTTTAATTTTAGGATCTATTAATAAATTTTTAACCTCTTGCTCTAATTTATTAATGGTTGCACTAATTGCAAACATATGGTGATATGTGATGGATGATTTGGTATTTGCAACTAATGGAGTTGATTGGTACGTATATGGTGTTTGAACCTTTAGAAAATCTAATTCCTAACTCCCATTCAAAATTTGGTGCCTAACTCCCATTCAAAATCTGGCATCTAACTCCCGTTCAAACTTTTGTATCTGACTCTCATTCAAAATATGGTGCTTGACTCCCATTCAAATTTGTATATAGGTGCCTATCTTCAGTTGCAGTTTTCCATCTCCTGTATATAGATCTATAGATTTGACATCAATAGTTGGGAAATATTTGTAGTTTTAAAAATCTTGAAAGTGGGCACCTATCTTTAGTTGTAGGTTCCTATCTCCTATATACATTTTGTCTTCATAGTTTTCAATGGTAGAGTGGAAATTGTTTTAAATAAATAAATAATATTTTTATTTCCACTTTCCAGTTTTCAATGATAGAGTGGAAATTGTTTTCAATGGTAGAGTAGAAAACTATTTTCAATGGCATTGTTTGACTGCACAGTGACCATTTTGACTAACTATTTCTAGTTTTGCTATTTCCAGTTTGGCTATTTCTAGTTTGATTGTTTCTAGTTTGGATGTTTCTAGTTTGACGGTTTCCATTTTGATTGTTTCTAGTTTGACTATTTTTAGTTTCCAGTTTCCAGTTTGTAGTTTCCAGTTTCACATTGACCAGTTTGGCTGCACAGTTTCCAGTTTTGACTGGTGCCTACACTTGGAAAAGTATTGCAGTTATTATTATTTAATATTTCCCATTCATGAGATATCCACTTTTTGTTTCAAAATGTAACTGTTTTAGATGTTATGCAACCTTGTAAACCTAGAATGCAGATATAAATTTATTTTGTAGTTTTTTTATAAATATCGTAAACAACTGTAAATGCTAAAATATTTTGTGCAGTTTAGTGTTGTAAATGAGGATTAATGCAACAGTTTTAAATGCCAATAGGGAAAAATATTGTAACAACCCTACAAATAAAAAAGTGGGCAAATAAATATTGTAATAGCCCTACAGATATGGAAAAATGAGTGGATGGAATTAGAAGTCTAGAAAAATATCTCTTGCTATAAAAGATATTTTTTAGATCTTCAAAAAGGGAGGATTGATTATGTCACTTGCTGACCTCTATAACACTACATAAAATAATACAAAAATATGTTTGAGCTGCATGTTGTGTATCTTCAGTTTGGCTGGATTGCATGTGGCATTGGTCCTTGGTTCATGCCAACCTTACCTCTTGTAGTTGATCCATATTTATTTTATATTTTGTACCTATTGTACTATGTCTTTTATGCAGTTATTGGTAGATCAATCAACCCAGTTTATTTTGGTGTATCACCTTTGTTCTTATTATTTTATTATCTATTTGTAGTTATTTTATTTTTCCCTTCCCTTTTCCCCAGTGAGTTAATAGTTTAGTTTCTAGTTTTTATTTTTATTTCATTGTGTTTGTAGTTTTTTCGGCAAGTAAGTGCAACTTTTTTAATTTTACTTTTACTGTGCAATTTTTTTTTTTTACCCAGTTTCCGAGTTTTTATTTAGTGTGCAGTTTTTATTTTATAGTCTTAGTTTTATTTTTTATTTTTGTTTTCGAGAGTTGGCTCTCTCTAGAGGTTTTCCCTCTCATGCAGTCCCACACAAGAGGGAGATTCCCATGTTGGTGTTGTACATGGGTGCAATGTAAGTGTACATTTTTAGACATCAACAATTTTGGCATGCCCGATGGGATGGATCTACAGTTTGTTGTGAAAAATTTGCATAGATCCTAGTTATAAAATAGTCAAGATTTGGTGTTTGTCTTGACTTTTATTTTCTTATTGAAGCATTAAAAAAAATACCTGGCGAATTTGTTGGTTAAAAGGACCAGATCATTGATTGCATCCTCATTTTATGAGGGGTGTGTCTACAAGAATTATTTTAATAAGGGAAGGCAGATTCTAGTTCCAGAAACTTTATTTCAATACCTCTAAGAAGAAAATAAGGGGAAGGATTCAGGATCAAGTTGTTGCACCACCTCCAGCTATCTCTTCTCCCTTTACTCCATTCATGGCTCAAATGCCACCTAGAGCCTATCCTTATTTCAATTAGGGTAGCCCATTAGCCCTGATAGCACATGATGATATTCTAGTATCATCCCTTAAGGCTCTACCTTTTATACTAGTAAAAAATTAGTCACTCCTATGGAACATCTCCAAGACATGGCAAATATATTCTTAGTGCATAATGTGACTAAAGACAATATGGTTGTTAGGCTATTAGCATCTTATTTGAAGGGTAAAGCCCTTCAATAGTTTAGAAGCCTCCATGTTTGCACCATTCCAAGCTAGGATAACTTGGCTGATAAGTTGATCAAGCAGTTTGAAGATAAATCAGATAGCTTATCACGTATGGAGCAACTAACTACCATAAAAAGAGCTCCCAATGAGTAGATCACAGATTTCAATTTTAGATTCCAAAGGACATGGGATAGAGTACCCATGGAGGTAAGGCCAAATGCACAGTTTTATTTTTTATATTTCTTAAGAGATTTGAGTTCTGACATAGGTATGAACATCCAAACTAGAGGAGTCAATACATTACATGATGCATATGAAAAGGTTGTTGAAGCTGAAAATTATTTAGTGCAGTGTGGTAGGATTACCCCTAGACCTCCTATACCTCTATTTATAGATGTGACTATACCCTACCCATTATCCTCTCAAGCTTTTTCTAATATTCTAGTAGTTAATCCATTACCAATTAATGAGAATGTACCTAGCACTTCTAGTCAATCAAATGACCAAATGAATGATTTATTGAATTTAGTCAGAATAATGGGCAACAAGCTCAACAATCTGGAGAAGTAATAGAACCAGCCTCAACAGAGGTATTTCCAACCATACTACCCTCCTTATCAGCATAAGCCTCCATATCAAAATCATGCTCATCCAGTAAGGCCTTTACAAGCACGGTTCCTAGCTATTACCAACCCAAATCAAGCCCTAGTACCTATGCAAAATAACTTAGCTGAGAAACAAAGGTGGTGCCCTCCTTATCAGTTACATCATGATCTAAATGGCTATGCATATGGAAATAGTAGTAGTGCTTTAGTGGCATAGGATCCTAACTATTATATAGTGGAACAACAACAATATCAACATCCTCTTGCATCAAATCTTAATAGCATTTTGATGTAATGGCAAGAAAATGAGCATTGTGTAGTGAACTAGACTATGGATAATCAACCTAAGAAGTAAGTATAGTCTAACTATAATACCAGGTCTAAAGGAAAAATTGTAACTGATGGTTCTTCTATATCACAAGCAAACATATCCCCTCAACCTCCAAGTACCAATGTCAAACAATAGCCTGCAGTCTCACTCAAATATGTTCCAAATTGGATAAATCAACAAAAAAAAAGGGATGGAAAAGGTATACTCAAGTGTAGCAACCTAGTAGAATATGGAAAAATAGGTCTACTTACCCAGTTGTTGAGAGGCCAAGAAATTATTGGACTAAAAAACAAACACAAAAATATTAGCCTATCAACTTAGGGAAGCAAATGAAGAAGACCAGCTTGTAAGTTTCTATGTTGGATGCTCTTGCATTGCCAAGATAGATGGACCTCCTCAAAGAAGCTCTGATTCATGTATATTTAGGACCTAAAAATACTAAAGAGTCTATTGTAGAAGCTACAAGTCTGATACAAATGGCTCCTAATGAGGTACAATCACCCACTAAACCTCCTCATTTTTATATGACCCTCATCATAGGAAAGCATTTGGTCCATAATTGCATGATTGATTCAGGAGCTAGTAGTTGTGTAATACCAAAGAGAATAGTTGATGTTTTAGGACTATCAATTGAGCCTATGAATGTTGGTGTCATGCAACTAGATGGCACCACTATTAGGACATTGGATGTGGTTAGAAATTTAGACCTTACTTTGCATGCCTACCCTAGCCTTACCATTACACATGATATATCAATCATAGACCTTCCACCTATGTTTTCTTTATGCCTATCCAGGGACTTCATAGAAAAATTAGGGGGTTATATATCTCTAGATTGGTCCAATATGTCCTTAACCACAATATATGGTACCAAATTCTTCATATCAACTAAGCCCTATCTCTCACTTCCATGTAGAACTCCATGATCCCAAACCTAAAATTAATTATATAGCCATGGAGTCAGATAGTTCTTCTGAGCAGATCCAAACACCTCCTATTCTTGATACTCAACTTGATGAGTGGGAAAATGGGTTATATGGATCTGATCCATATGATAATTTTCAAGAGGTTGGCATGGGAACCTACTGTATCTTGGAGGAGAAGAGCACAATACCAGAGGTCATGAAAACAAAAACAACAAACAGAAGGTGTGTGGAAGATACATTTTTATGGAGCTAAGTGTAAGAAAGGTGTTGGTGTTGGTGTAGTGATCACCTCTCCTTCTGAAGAGAAATTCCTTCATTCCTTCAACCTCCAGTTCAGTTGCACTAACAACATGGTAGAGTATGAAGCTCTAATTCATGGACTTCTACAAGCAAAAAAAGAGGTGTGAAACTACTACAAATTTTTTGTGATTCAAAATTGGTAGTGCAGCAAGTGAAGGGGCAGTGTGCTTTTCATAATAAACCCCTAAAATCATATAAATACAGAGTGTTGGACCTACTTGAAGGATTTGATGCCTTGAATATCCAAATAGTCCCTAGAAATAGCAATCAAGAAGTTGATAGGATGGTAATTGTAGGGGCACAATATGAGTTACCTGTTGACTTATTCAAGAAGGAGGAACAACATGTAAAATCAATTATTAGGTCCTTAGTTCCTAATAATGATAAACATTGGCAAGTGTTTAACTCCAATCAGCAGATAACAAACTTTATTTTGTAGGAAGATAAATTTTTTGAGGATATCCAAGCTAAGTTGCAGTAGACATATGAGGATAGTGATATCATTCAACTTAGTAGCAACAGGATTCCAAAGGGACTCATTACTTTGGAAATTTTGTTCACTCCTGATGATCAATACAAAGGTAAATAGAAAAGAATGACAACAAAAAGTAATGTTTATCGAGATGTCCAAATTGCTCCAAGTAAAGTCCTTATGCTTGGAAAATGTAATTCTCCTAATCATGAAGCTATTTTCATTCAAAAATGCAAAGAATATGATGATATTATAGCATGGGATTATGACCAGTTGAAATAGTATGCTCTAGATGTTATACAACACACTATAGAGCTCCTTCCTGATGCTAAACCAATGTACCAAAAGTAGAGACCTATCAATCCCAAAGTTGAACCTTTGATGAGAAAATAATTGCTAAAATTGATTAAGGCACGTATCATATATCCCATCAAGCACTCCACTTGGGTAGCCAACTTGGTACCAATCAGAAATAAAAATGGAGAAATTAGACTGTGTGTGGAATTTCAGGATTTGAATCATGTCTCCCTTAAATACCATTATCCATTACCCTCAATGGATCAAATTTTGCAAAATGTGGTAGGAGCTGAAATATTTTCTATGTTGGATGGTTTTTTAGGTTTTAATCAGGTAGTGATTAAGGAAGAAGACCAACATAAAACTACATTTACCACCAAATGGGGTACATTTACATATTATAGAATGCCTTTTGGCCTTTCTAATGCAAGTTCCACTTTTCAAAGGGCTATGGACCTAGCTTTCAAAGGACTGATAAATAAATCAATTCTGGTTTATTTAGATGACATTACAGTATTCTCCAGGAATGTTGATGATCATATGCAACATTTGGAAGCAGTTTTTTAGAGATGCAGAGAGTTTGGGGTTTCTTTAAACCCAAAGAAATGTATTTTTTTTGTAGAAGAGGGTAAACTATTGGGACATGTTGTGTCCAAGGAGGGTCTTTCCATTGATCTAGAACATGTTGAAGCTATTCAGACCTTGTCCCTGCCTACTCACAAGAAGGCTTTGCAATCATTCCTGGGTAAGATCAATTTTTTGAGGAAGTTTATATCTAACTTTTCTGACATAATAAAACCAATTACCACAATTTTGAAGAAGGATCAGTCCTTTAGATGGACCGAGGAAGGTAAGCAAGGTTTTCAAAAAATCAAGGATGCTATTTTTGAAGCCCCTATTTTAATTAACCCCAATTTTGAAAGAGATTTCATTTTGTATGATTTTGGGGGAGAATATAGTATTTTTGTTGTTCTTACACATGAAAATGATGAGAAAATGGAGCAACCCATTGCCTTCATGAGCCAGACCCTTAAGGAGTATGAAGAGAGGTATGATTTTGTGGAAAAATAGATTTTTGCACTCCTTAGAGCCTTAAAAACTTTCAAGCATTTGGTGGCTCAGAATAGAATAACAATATTTGTGGTTCATCCCAACATTAAAGAATTTTTGTTAGGCCATGATGTTCCTGATAAAAGGGCTAGTTGGGTGACAAAAATTATGAATTTTGATGTTGAAATTAAAGTGACACAACTAGTACGGGGAAGAGCCCTATGTCAACACCTTGCAGAGGATTTAAATACTGAGGAAGCATTTTTTAATGCCCAACCAACAAAATAAGAGTTAAATTGGTTCCATGTTATGATGGATTATTTAAAATTTGGAACCTACCCAGTGATATACAACAAAACCCAAAGAAGAAATCTGAGATTAAAAGCATTATATTTTGAAGTGATTGATGAGATTCTTTTCAAAAGAAGTCAGGAAGGTGTCCTCCTAAGGTGTATTGAACCAGAAAAGACTAAAAAGCTATTGGAGGAATTCCACCAAGGTTTTTCAGGAGGTCATTTCTCATCATCAGTTATAGTAACTAAAATAATGAGAGCTAGTTATTTTTGGCCAACTCTATTTGCTAATATAGTTCAATGGGTCCAAAAATGTATGGAATGTTTATTTTTCTCAGGAAGGAAGAAGATGGCTCCATTTACCTTAACAACCAATTACTATAGATCAACCATTCACACAATGGGGATTAAACTTCATAGGTGTGATTAATCCACCTTCAAGTGTTGGCCACAAGTTTATATTGATAACCACGGATTATTTCACAAGATGGACTGAGGCTGTTGCATTAAAATAAGACACTAGAGGGGCCATTGTTGAATTTTTGGAAAGTATTGTTACAAGGTTTGAAGCACCTAAGACAATCATTGTTGATAATGCTAAAGCATTCATAGGTGCTGCAATCACATAGTTTGGTATCAAGTATGAGATTTACATGAAGACATATTCCAACTATTACCCTCAAGGGAATGGACTAGATGAGTCCACAAATAAAAACTTGATCAGGATCATTAAAATAACAATGGAGAAGAATCAATGAACATGGCATACCAAACTAAAAGATGCCTTATGGGTAGATAGAATTACACCAAAGTAGGCCATAGGCCAGTCCCCCTTCAGACTTGTGTATGGAAAGGAAGCCAAGCTCCCTATTTCACTAGAGCTTCCTACCTTGGAGTTGGTTCATCAAATGAATTTAGAGCATTGTGATCCTATGGATCTCAGGTTTGTAGATTTGATGTAGTTGGAAGAGACTAGAGACCAAGCTAGGAAAAAACTTCAAGAAAATCAGCTGGTAATGAAGAAGTACTTTGATAAGAGGGCTACCTCACAAAGCTTTGCAGAAGGAGATATGGTCCTAAAATGGGATGAAGATAGAGTGAATCCAAGAAAACACATAAAATTTAACTCTATATGGAGTGGGCCATACATTGTTACAGGATTTAGAGGCAATAATGCTTTTGAGCTCTCAAGGATCAATGGAGAAACACTACAGATCCTAGTAAATGGGATTTATCTCAAAGCTTATCCTTGAATTTTTTAGCCATAGGTTGTAGTTTTAGTCTCCTTTTGTTGTGTTCCCTAAATATCCCAAGACACATCTTGCTTCCTATGAAGCATGTTTTATTTTACTATGTTTTATGTTGGTTGTTTTTAGTTTTGTGTAGTTTCCTATTTTGTTCAATTTTATGCGGTTTTATATTTTTAGTATTGTGTAGTTTTCTGTTTTTTTTAGTTTTGTGCAAGTTTTCTATTCTATTGCAAGGATTATTTCTAGTAGTTCTACCTTACAAAGCAAGTGTGGAATTCAATTCTTGTGAAAATATGAAGATGATCAATGAATCTATGCCCAATGGATGCTAAGGCTACTGGTCTTCTGGGTTCTTTGCATATTGCAGGCATGTGTCCCATGTGAGTCACCAAACTATTAATAAATTTTGAGCCTCCTACTCTAATTTATTAATGGTTGCACCAATTTTAAAAATTTGGTGATACGTGATGGATGAGTTCATGTTTATAGTTGATGGAGTTGATCGATACATGCAGATGGTGTTTGAACCTTTAGAAAATTTGGCGCCTAACTCCCATTAAAAATTTGGTACCTGACTCCCATTCAAAATCTAGTGCTTGAATCTCATTCAAAATCTGGTGCCTAACTCCCATTCAAAATTTGGTGCTTGACTCCCATTCAAAATCTAGTACCTGAATCCCATTCAAAATTTGGTGCCTGACTCCCGTTCAAAATCTAGCACCTAATTCTAGTTCAAAATCTAACTCCCGTTCAAAATTTAGCGCCTGATTCCCGTTCAAAATCTAACACTTAAATCCCATTCAAAATCTAGTGTCTGACTCCCATTCAAATATGTATACATGCACCTATCTTCAATTGCAAGTTCCTAACTCTTATATACATATCTACATATTTGACGTCAATATCTGAGGAATATTTGTAGTTTTGTAAATCCTGAAAGTGGGCACCTATCTTCAGTTGTAGGTTCCTATCTCCTGTATACAGTTTGTCTTCATAGTTTTCAATGGCAGAGTGGAAATTGTTTTAAATAAATAAATAATATTTTTATTTCCACTTTCCATTTTTCAATGATAGAGTGAAAACTATTTTCAATGGTAGAGTAGAAAATTATTTTCAATGGCACTATGTGATTGCACAATGACCAGTTTGACTACATTGTTTCTAGTTTAGATGTTTTAAGTTTAACTATTTCTAGTTTGGTTGTTTCCAGTTTGATTATTTCCAGTTTGACTATTTCCAATTTACTATTTCTAGTTTGACTATTTCTAGTTTGTAGTTTCCAGTTTGGTTGTTTCCAGTTTGACTGTTTCTAGTTTGTAGTTTCTAGTTTCACATTGACCAATTTGGCTACATAGTTTCTAGTTTTGATCGGTGCCTACACTTGGAAAAGTATTGTAGTTATTATTATTTAATCTTTCCCATCCATGAGCTATCCACTTTTTGTTTCAAAATGTAACTATTTTAGACATTACGCAACCTTGTAAACCTGAAATGCAGATATAAATTTATTTTTCAGTTTTTCTATAAATATTGTAAATATCTATAAATGCTGTAAATGCTGAAATATTTTGTGTAGTTTGGTGTTGTAAATGAGGATTAATGCAGCAGTTTTAAATGCCAATAGGGGAAATATATTAATAGCCCTATAGATCAAAAAGTGGACAAATAAATATTGTAACAACCCTGCAAATCTAGAAAATGAGTGGAGGGGAAAATTAGAAGGTTGGAAAAATATCTCTTGCTATAAAAGATATTTTTTCAGATCTTCAAAAAGGGGGGATTGATTCTATCACTTGCTAACCTCTATAACACTATGGAAAATAATACAAAAATATGTTTGAGTTGCATGTTGTGTATCTTTAGTTTGGTTGGATTGCATGTGGCATTGGCCCTTGGTTCATGCCAACCTTACCTCTTGTAGTTGATCCATATTTGTTTTATATTTCATACCTATTGTACTATGTCTTTTATGTAGTTATTGGTAGATCAATCAACCCAGTTTATTTTGGTGTATCACCTCTATTCTTATTATTTTATTATCTGTTTGTAGTTCTTTTATTTTTCCCTTCCCTTTTCCCCGATGATTTAATAGTTTAGTTCTCAATTTTTATTTTTTATTTCATTGTGTTTGTAGTTTTTTCGGTAAGTAAGTGCAACTATTTTTAATTTACTTTTACTGTGCAGATCTTATTTTTTACCCACTTCCCATTTTTTATTTTAAGTGAAATTTTTATTTTATAGTCTTAGTTTTATTTTTTATTTTTATTTTCGAGAGCTGACTCTCTCCAAAGGTTTTTTTACTCTCAGGCAGACCCACATGAGAGGAATATTCCCATGTTGATGTTGTACATGGGTACATTATAAGTGTACATTTTCAAACAACAACACGGTCTATTAGGGTATATTTTTTGGAGGCCATAAAGTGAATTGAGTCCAATTTTTCAAATCTCAAAAAAAAATTGAGCTCTTCACATTTGTGATATTAGTTCAAAGACCTATTACAGTGTTGGGATCTAGATTGTGCATAAGTTTTCTTTAAAAATAGATCTCTCTTTCAAAGGTTTGAATTTACAACATATTATATAATAATAATCTTTGGTCCCTATTCATGGGAGAGAAATTTGAATTTTTGACATTAGATGTAGTTCTTGGGTACTTTGGAGGCACATAGAAAAAAAAATCAAAATATGCTCATACTAATTCCTCCTCTTCCTATCAAATTTTTGGGCTAATGATTCATTTTATACATGAATATTTGACACTTCATGATTTTATCTTATATTTATTGACCAATTATTCTTGGGGACTTGTGATGACTCTTCTCATAAACAAATTAAAGCGAAACCTATTTCAATAATGATGATTAGGTGGCCCAAGGGAAATTTAATCATTCCAAAGAAGGATAAGTATACTATAAAAGGAAAGGTCATGTTTCCAAGTCCTAGCTTATGTAATTATTATTATCTCAGAATGAACCTGCCCATCAGGGTGGAAGCTCAACATGTTAGAGGCACCCACACCTCACATAGAGTGTCGTAATAGAAGCACCACAAATGAAGTGGTTCACCTATGGGGAAATATTTAGGGTTTTTAAACAAGGATGGATCCTCATTAATTCTAATTCATGGCATCCTAGGGCATTCACAAGCTAAGGTTATATTTTATTGAGGGGTTGCAGGGAAATAATTACAATGAAAGTAAAAGATATAGGAAATATAAAGGAATAGGAAAGGAAATTATTTTAAAAATAAAACCTAAGATATGAGGGTTATGTGCCAAATTAAAGTCTCCCTCTAAAATTAAATAAGTGATCATAAATGACACACATACCACTATCTTATAGCAAGAATGAACACACTAAATTCTGCACAATATAGAATAATAAAAAAATCACATCAAAGAAGGTAGAGAAAAATTATTCATGACTTACATTAATGTGCCAAAAATATTTACAAGGCATGTAGCCTAGATAGATTTGAGCTTCACTTATCACAACCAAGAAGTGGGAGGTGAAAGGAATATCCCATAAGGCCAAATAAGAGGTATGAGTAGACAACTCTTTATGCCTTCAAGTTTAGTCCTATTTATAAGATAGGAGGGTCATTTCCCTTCAAAACTCTTTATAGAAGGTCTACAAATTATCCTCTAATTTGTATAAAAAATCCTTCTATAATCCTAATTAGTAGCTTCAAGTTATCTAGATCCAAGATCATCAATGCTAGAGGACTTTGATCTATTGGATGACAAATTATTACTGATCTATCTCATTGCTACTACACTAGGGTTAGTTGTACCATTAAATTCCCACTGGATTTCCTTTGGCACATTCCACTCACTAACATAGTGGGTATGGCATCCTTGACTAGTGGAAGATAGTAGGGTAGACTAACCTATATGATGGAAAATCATCACACTGAAACATGTATGGATTTTATAGGATAGACTACTAAAGTCAATATTGGCAGCCATATAAAGCATATTCTTAAATGCCCTCTTGGGCTATCCTCTTCTATGTGTGTTTTGCTACCATGTGTGATTGGCTAGGATGGGATATTCTTCATCCAATAGTGGACATTATCTTGTTGGGTGCTAGTGCTTTTCTCCTATGGATTCTAATTAGCCACCACATATACATCTTTAGATTATCTTGGGGACTTTTCTCCTTTCCATGCTTCCCTCAATTGAAAGGACTACATAGACCATTAAATGGAAAATAAAAAATCCATAAGCCTTAATTCCCTCAATGCTCTTAGCTTTGGTTGGAATATAAGCATCAACCATTGATACAAGATATAATGGATAGAATGGATTTTGGACTTACTTGCCTTTCTCTTAACATTATTTCCTTATAATTGAAGTTAGAAGGCACCTATTGATTGCCTTATTAAGCCCATATTGCTTTTGATTGAGTATTTTGAGTGAGGTAGGTGTTGCAGGGAAAAATTACATATAATCTTAGCCAATCTTAGGCTCCTTTAGCCTATTGAAAGGAGTTAACCCATACCAGTTGCCTTGTCCTTGGGCTTAGAGTTAAATTTAGAAACTAGGAAACAACCAAATATACAATAATATAAGAGAAATTTGAGAAGATAATGAGAAATAATACTACCTCAAGCTTGAGATTCCTAGGTGGAGTGTTGTTATTCCTCAAGTAGCCAAAGTTCCTTTCTTTATCAACACTTTTTTCTACTTTCCCTTCCTTGATGAACCAATATTAAAAGAACTTCCTTACACAATTAGACCTATAGAAGGCATGATCAATTGTTTTCCTTCCTCATGTTCTATTATGGTAGTTTTCTCTTCATCAACTAGGTGGGTCTCTAGGTGGTGTGTGATGATTCATAATTTTACAAGGGTTTTTTTTTTCCATTGACTATATCCACTTTGTGTGAATGCTTCTTCCCAAACGAATCGTAGTGACCCCGGGACGCACGCACCACTCTTTTTATGCTACTTGCAATGTATTAAAAACCCAAAATGAAATGGAAGACAATGAGAAGCATATAACATGGAAATAACAAATATGGATCTCTTTATTTGTATTGAAACCCGGTTACATGTCGGTCCCTCTTAGGGATACCCATTTCGATACAATAAGGTTACAAATAGGCAAAGAGTACCTCTTTCATGAAGAGGTGGTGCGCTTTCAAAAAGCTTCCCGGTTCCGCACATGAAAATGTATGAGGGCTTACAGATGCCTCCTTCTCCAGGCCTATTTCCTAGAGGGATCCCTTTTGCTCTCGTATGTTGCAGATTTCGTCCGATGAACCTGTGGCCCTGTAAGCAATGAAACAACAACACACGCTTAGATGTCCGGGAATACCTCCCCGGATGAGGTTGTTAGTACTGAATATAACAAATGAAAGCAAGTGCAAATTAGACTAATGCTATGAGTGTGAATGAATGAAATGATGCTATGCTAATGATATGCTAAAATAATGAATCTAATGTCTAAAACCCTAAGCTAAGCCTGCGGGCCACTATCCAAGACAACGGCCGCTAAAGTGACTCTCGTCCTCTTTGCTCCAAAGCTATGGACCAAAGCTTGTATTCGATGTTGAAATAATCGATGTTGAAATAATGGTTGCTATGCTCTCCAATCTGTTAGGGCTTCACCGTACACATGATCTCTAAGGGAACTCTCCAAGTCTCGAAAGCTCTCCTCAATGACCTGTCCTGATAAATTTCTTGGATAAAGATCTCTTAGATAAAATATGTCTCTCCTCTCTTCAAAGATCGATCCTTGGTACTCTTAGGCTTGCACCTTTTATAGTGTGAAACCCTAGGTCTATGTCCAAGCCCTAGGAATGAATTTCTCATGCGTAGTGAGAGTTAGCATGAGAAGATTTTTTTTCTTTTCTATGTTTGGAGGTCAGTTAACTGAAATATAACTACCAACTTGAGTCTCCTATGCAAACTGGTTGTTAGCATGAGAAGCTTTTGTCCTTTGTCTATGTTTGGAAGCTAGTTAACTAAAGTCTAAATGCAAACTCAAGTCTCCTATGTAAACTGGTCATGAAAGGGAATGCAAAGTTACTCCCGCTCACCTTTATTGCATGTAGAGTGCCACTTCCACCCGTGATTAGGCCTGTTTGTCGGTAAAACTACTTTTAGGGTTTAGCCACTGTCATCTGCAGCGGCTAAGATCTGGCCACTGTTGGCTTGAGCGGCTAGGCTTGGATGGCTTGAAAATGCCCCAAATGAGTGGTGAGAACCACTGTTGATGCTTGGAAAGTCCAAGATTATGTCATCTGATCTTATGAATGTGTCTATGTGAGTAGCTCCCCTAAGCATGACACATTTTAGGTGTCTACAGATGCCCCTTTTTGTGACGCGTTGTGTGGAAAACACAATGCTGAGCAAAAATGTAGACTGATCTGTTTGTAGGGTGTATGGTGATCAATGGTCTGATCAATGCTGGATGGCCCAATCATGCAAGATGGCGTGCATCCCTTGAATCATTGCCTCAATGTTCGGAGGACTTAGCTCAGTGGCTTGGGCATGTTAAATTGCACTCATTCCTCAAACTCAATCGGGTAGCTTCAACTGCTACAATAGTTCTGACCGGTAGGAGAGCTACAATTGAAGATGTCATGTCTGCTTACATTCCCAGCAAACAAGGGAAATTTGTGATTGTTGTATGCAATGATTCGTAGGATGAACATGATTTTGTTATGATCGAGTGATATTTTGTTGATTTTGATTATGATTATGTTGAAGTTTTGAACTACTTCCTCACACAATGGATTGGTGAAGAAATGACAATGAAGGAAGCGACAAGTCGCTTGACCAATATGACTAATCTGGTTCCTTTCTAGCATTTGTTGCTTTTAATGGGCAATCCCACATCCAAGTGTGATTCCAATTGTTTATGATAATCATCCATCCCTATCCCGAGGAGCGGTCCAACTATCAATAGCCTTCTTAGGGAGTTAGGATGAGTGATTCTATTTATGTTCATATTGTATCACTTTGGCTTAATGTTTTTGGTATCATAGGGGAATTAGGATGATCCTTTTGCACCCGTGGAGCAGTTCGACCATCTTGGTCTTCTTCGGGATTGAAGGGTGGCACATCGTAATTCCAAAATGAAATGCTTTTGCCCCAAGTAGCCTTATGGTAGCCTACTCATCTCATCGAAATGCATGGAGTGTGAATCGCTGCAATCGTTGAGTGGATAGAGTAAGTAACTAGGTACGAGGCCTACTTGAGATTATGCTTATATGCAATTTTTTTTGTTATTTTGGTCATTAAGATGACTTCCATTTATCAAAATGTATTTATTTAATGTTTTTGTTATCCCCCCATGGAAGGAATTTTCTTGTTTTTATCTATGGAGCAGGCCGCTGTCAGGTCCAATGGCCTCTGAGTCTCTTGCCTTGTGGCCATTGTCACCTTGAGCGACCATGAAGTTTGGGCCACTGATGCCAGCAGTGGCCAAGGCATAATTTGAAAATATAAAAAATGTGTTTTTAGGGTTTTGACCTGTCACTTTCATTTGCTGTCAATTCACTTTTTAGAGCTCTGGTGAGACAATGATAGTTACGATTTTTGAAGTTACCTACGTCGAGGACATGGTTGCATAGGGTGAGGCATCAGCTGTTGGAGGAGTCGGAGCTTCTCGGGTATTCTTTCAAACCCTACCCTCTTTTCTGCTTTTGGGTAAAACTAAACCTCACTAAGTAAATGGTAAATGAACCCCACTAAACCTATTGGTAACGAATGAAATCCATAGTTAGGCTTAGTTTAGGTTTCTAAGTGGTGGGTTGGTCCCCATTTTTTTTTTTTTCAATTTTTTTTAATTTTATGGCCTAGGGTTCATGGGTTTGTCGTGTCGCCCTTTAGCCACTATCACTCAGAGTGGTAGAAATTTGGCCGTTGTCACTCAGAGCGGCTAAGTTTGAACCCCAACGGTCAAAAATTTGACCATTGGGCTTTGGCCACTGTTGTCTCCAATGGCCAGATTCTGGCCATTGTAGGCGACAGCGACTAATCCCCTTAGCCAATTTTGCATAATTTTTTGCTTTTTATTGGATTTTTGAACTACTTTTTAGCATGTGTTGCATGCCTAGGTGTATTTATCCCCCCTTCTTTGCTCAGATTTAGGAGAGTGTCAGATTTTTTTATGTTTTATTAGGATTTATGCCTTAGATGCACTGTAGTTATGTTTCATATTTCTTTTGCTTTTCTTAGATCCTTACTGCTCGGGCTCGGGACCCGAGGCTCATGAATGACCTTCTACCTCTTCTGGATGACATGGATTGGAGGTGGCTTAAGGCTCGCGGGCTCTAGTATGTTACTAGACTACCTCATATTATGTCGAACTAGGCTTACCTTATGGCTTTGGCCCATCGCTGGGACCCTCGGACTAATACCTTCCACCTCTCGATCGGTGAGATGACCATTACATCGGAGGATGTGTACAGGATCTTTCGGATCCCTTTTGATGGAGTGGTGATTGTTTCTTCGGCCACTAATGATCAGGTGGTCATCTTCACTCGGGTGTTCGGAGGGCATTCTGAGGATGCTCTCAAGGACACCAAGTCTAGGGGAGTGTCTATCATCCACTGGTATTGGGAGCATGTTTTCACGATGAGGCATGCGGTGCTGCTGATGGTCATCAACAATGTCCTTATCCCAGATTGTTTAGGGTTGAGGTTCCCTTGGAACCTCCTTGTGATGGTTCAGGACCTTATGGATAGTGAGGCACCCATCATCTATGCATGGGGTAGGTCTCTATTGGCTCAGTGTTATGATGAGTTGTACCACATCCATTGGAGGGGTCATGTCAGCATCGCTTGTAGTTGGATTTTGCAGATCTAGGGATGGGAGCACATTAGGGTAGATCACCCTAAGGGGCTTCCTATTAAGATCATAGCTATGGATAGGTGGATGCAGTGCTATGGTGCTAGATGGGCTAGAGAGAGCGAGGAGCACAAGAGCCACACTTTTGTAGGGGAGTTGACTCATTATACTAATACTTTTACTAGACTCCAGGCTGGAGATGTCATATGGTGCCCGTATCATGAGTGTCCTGCTTGGGATGACCCTGACAACTTTACTGCTAGGATGCGGCATGAGCGATGGCTCATTGGCCATAAGGTTAACATCTGGGAGCACTTATTCTACTCTCGGGTTCTTCGTCAGTATGGGTTGCAACAAGATGTGCCATTAGTACCATTTTTGTATAGGTGCATCGAAGCAGAGAGAGACCTCCCTCCCCGATAGGTTATAGAGTTGGATGACGAGGAGGATGCCCCAACTGTTGATCTTGGAGTAGTTGGTGGAGTTACAGATGCATTTGCATGGTGGTGGGGTGACCTGATGTGGCATGGTGAGGGTATTTTGGGCCGAGAGGATGATGGTGGAGATGGGGCAGATCCATCGGGGTGTAGGGTTCATGCTAGGACTACGGCGTGGGGCCAGTAGGTAGAGCAGGTGGTAGTGGAGGAGTAGGAGGTTCTTGAGGAGGTGGAGGAGGAGATGGAGCCTGAGGAGAGAGATTCTCCTCTTAGGGCATAACTACATGATGTGGAGGTCGAGCTCCAGTCGGCCAAGATATAGGTACAACAACCTGATGCCATCATAGCTCAGAGGGATACTACTATAGCGTAGCTGTCAGATCAGGTATAGGATTTGCAGGCCACTCTGGGAGGAGCTACCTGGATGTAGGTTGTTGTTGCTCCTCCTACTCCCGAGGGTCCTTCGAGGGCAGCTCTCGAGGCTGAGATCAGTCATTTACAGGGTTTGTTAGATGAGAGTGATGTTCAGATTGTTGAGGATGCAGCCCAGATTGTCACTCTCTCGAGGTAGATCAGGAGGCTAGGAGCCATCCCTAGGGAGAGAGGAGCCACAGGTGGGTCACAGGTCAGCAGGAGTTCTACCATAGGGTAGTCTTCCATCCGGCCTGGTCATGGGGCCCGGACTCGTACTGAGAGACCAGCAGGGTCCAGCTCGCACCATTCTCCCAGAGATCCATCCATAGGGGGTGGTGCTGCAGGGGGCGTAGGCCCAGTATTTGATTGATGGCTCACTTGGTTTTGATTCATTTTTGAGGTCGGCTGACCTATATGACTGCAGCCCATGGGTATTTTTGTATATCCATGGACTTGACACACATACTTTTTATGATATCTTTGCATTATGACTCATTATGTGTATCATTTATTGCTCATGTTTTTGTTGTTATTTTGTTTTATGACGTGATGTGATGATGGCATTATGATGATTTGATGTATATGTTAGATGATAGATGATATTGTAGATGCTTATATGGATGTGTAGATGCTTATATGATTTGATGATATGATGTGATGTATTTTGATGATGAAATGATGAATTCATGATTGTATGCAAATGGATATTGCCTATATGTTTTATGATGTGCTTTATGATGTAATGATGGGTGATTTTTTTTTATGTTTATGGATGCGATGTTATTTGTTAAATGCATGTTTAATTTTGCTTTAATTGTATGCATCTAACTTGTGTGATGGGATGGTATAAATGAACTTGTATGCTCTAATCACTTAAAACATAAGGAATGCATATGACATTTGACAATCTTAATGGGTGATACCACATAAAGTAAAAAAATAATCATGAATTTAAATAATCACTCTTATCATAAGAATTGATTAAGTATTCATATATGAGATGTAATGGTGTGTAATGTATTTTCTTGATAAGTTTCTGTAAATTAAAAGATATAAAGTAGTCAGTGGCCGTCTATATACTATTTCTAATATATATGCGGTATCTGTCCTACTATGTTGACACCCCCTAATTTATAGAATCTTATAAAGAAAGTGATGGTGTGAATGATGATATGATTTGTTGCTATGTAAGAATTTTTGGGGCTTTTCGAAGATTCAAACATTCTAGTTACCCTATCAACAATTGTTTACTGACCACTCTAGACTTTTGAAAAGTAAGGCTTTTACCATGGACCTGGATATTCATGATCTCTATGTGTGCAAATGATTGTATATTTTGAGATAGAACTCAAGCATTTCCTCCGATGTCAGGCGGGATTCTTTCAGCCCATTGCTAAGATCAAGGATTCTCAAGTGTTCATCTCGTCCTAAGTTGGACTTAGTTGGACTATACCACTAGGCAATATTGGGTTACCTAAGCTAGCTCATCCACATTCAAACATTGGTCTACACAAATGCATGAAGCAATTGTGGTAGACATATCATCATGCGTAAGGATCTCTCCTTCCAATTTTGTACAATGCTGAGAATTCTAGGGATTCAAGCTTTATTCCCTTCTTTTCTTCCTTTTGGCTTTGGATATTTGCTCATATGTAGTGATGAAAATCACTATTTATTTTTTATTGATTTTTCTTTGAGCGAGGATTTTTGTAGTGATGATAATCACTGTTTATTTTGCTCATATGTAGTGATGAAAATCACTATTTATTTTTTATTGATTTTTCTTTGAGTGAGGTTTCTTTGAATCTTTGATTTGTGTGTCGGATCATTGCTTTGAAATCTGGACTGTATGCTTGGATTTTTGAATATGTACTTTGATTCAGGTTTTTGCTTATTTTGATTTAAGCAAGGGATTTGGATAGGGCAAAGCTTGTCCTTTTGCCAATTCTCAGCACCTTTAAACCGGTTGCACAGGGGGATAAGCAAGGAAGATCCTTTTCGCTTAAGGTAACCTAGACCGCTTTGCAACTTTCATCTTTTCCTTGTACCAACTAGGATTTTAGTGTTTCAATTAGTGATAGGATCTTGAATATCCAAGGCATTATCATGGCTAGACCTTACCTTCTACTAACCAAGATTGTTTTTCACAAAAGTTGATAAGATCACTAGGTGTGGTTGATTAACCGAAAAACCTTAGTATATTATGTATAGCAACAAATAATGGTTGTGTTGAAAAACACAATTACACACATGTGTTGATGGAGGTATGGATTTGAATGATTTATGCGACAAACTTTGGTATCACTTTTAAGGCTCTCATGACATATGCGAATGTAATGGTTTTGAAAAATGCAATGCAATTATGTGGATGCAATATGTGAGATGCAATTGTTTTTGTATTTTTGATTTTTATGTTGTTTTTGTATTTTTGTTTAATTTGACCAAAGGGCTTATTGTGCCTTTGGGGCTTTTTGATTTTTGACCAAGTAGCATGAAGTACCCTTGGAGCTTTTTGATTTCGACCAAGTGGGATGGATTACCCTTGGAGATTTTTGTTTGAAGTTGACCAAGCGGTTTGAATACCCTTGGAGCATTTTTTATTGAAGTTGACCAAGCGGTTTGAATACCCTTGGAGCATTTTTGAATTGATTTTGACCAAGCGGCTTGAATGCCCTTGGAGCATTTTGAATTGATTTTGACCAAGCGGCTTGAATGCCCTTGGAGCATTTTGAATTGTATTTTGAATTTTTATGTTTTTATGATTTGTTTGTGTTTTTGACATATTTGATTTTTTTGTATTTTTGACATATTTGAATTTTTTTGTATTTTTGACATATTTTGAATGTTTTTGTATTTTATGTGTAGAATGCCTTTAAGTGAATGATATTGAGAGGTTCAGGCTCCTCAACACCATCTAATGATATAAGGTGATATGCTCCAGGCCCAACTTTCTATGAAATCATGTATGGGCCTATCCAGTTTATCGTGAACTTGTCTCGCAGATGCGATGACAGATTCAAATTTTGTTGGTTTTCTTTGAGCACTAGATCTCCAACCTTGAATTCCCTTAGGTGGACTTTACTATTGTAAGCTCATGCAAGGTGATCTTGGTAAACATGAAGATGCTCTAAAGCATTGACTCGACGTTCATCAAGAAGCATCAACTGATCAAGGCGGCCTTGCCATGCGACATCATCATCTATGAAGTCCTTTAATGCTATGCGTAGAGTTGGAATTTCCAACTCTAGTGGCATGATGGCCTCAGTGCCATACACTAGTGAAAATGGTGTTGCCCTAGTGGGCATCCGTATACTAGTCCTGTATGCCCATAGTGCAAGAGGCAACTGCATGTGCCAATCCTTGTGATTGTCTTGTACCGTCTTCCTCAAGATGGAGACTATTGTCTTGTTTGAGGCTTCTGCTTGCCCGTTTGCTTGTGGATAATAAGGCATTGAAAAACTATGTTGAATATGGTATTTTTTCATTAAAGCATGCACATTTTTGTTCTTGAAATATGGTCCATTATCCGATATTATCTTCGAAGGGACCCCAAAATGACTTATGATATTATGGAGTATAAACTCCGCAATCCTTGGTCCAATTGTCGATGTTAAGGGGATCACTTCCACCCATTTAGTGAAGTATTCTATGGCTGTTATGATGAATGTGTGTCGGCCTAAGGATGGGGGTGAGATCTTCCCAATCAAGTCTAGTCCCCACTATGAGAATGGCCATGTTGCCTGGATGGGTTGCAAGGCTTGCGATGGTAAGTGCATTAGATTTGCATGATGTTGGCACTTAATGCATTTCTTGACATACTCATAGTAGTCCTTTTCCATGGTGGGCCAATAGTAACCCATTCTCAAGATGCACTTAACGATGGCCATGCCACTGAAATGCCCTCCACATGTGCCATCGTGAGCTTGCAAAATTGCCCAGGATGCTTCCTGGGGCTCAAGACAATGGAGTAATACTCCATCATATCCTCGTCTGTAGAGGATTTCTCCTAGAAAGATGTATCTTGTTGCTTTCTATTTGAACGTTCACCTTTCAGTATGCGATAAACCTTGAGGTACTATTCCAAGCTTTAGGAAGTCCCGTAGTTGGGAAAGCCAATCTTGATAAGCCATGACTTCTATAGAAAATATGGCTTGCTTCTTCTGCATTCCTGAGCTGGTGAACACAGATTGAGGAACAACTCTATGGTGTATGGTTGCACCACATTCCATAGGTCCTTGGGAGATCAAAGACCCCCAAGGTGCCATTTGCAAGAAATCTCTAGCTACGAAGGACCAATCCTGATTTGGTTCGATGTTGATCATGTTGATTGATTCTTGATTGTCAAAAGCTTCACGACGTATTGTTGAGTGTGAAAGCACTTTCACATGAATGGTTGTAAAATCAGTAGATAGATTCTGAGGGATTAAGGATCCCAAAGAGGCCATGGTGTCTACAAATCTATTTGACGTACGAGGGATTGCCTCGATGTCATACCATTCCAGCCGGGCTAGGTAAGTGTCAACAAGTTCCTTGTAAGTCTTCAGGAGTGGGCACCTACATTGGAATAGTCCTTTGACCTGGTTTACTATGAGCAAGGAGTCACCAAAGATATTCAATATTTTAATGCCCATTGCTATGGCTGTTTGGAGTCCCAAGATCAATGCTTCATATTCTGTGTTGTTGTTTGTGCAAGGGAAGTCTAGTTTGAATGATAAGGGTAATGGAGCACCCTACGGTGTGATAAAGACAATCCCTGCTCCGCCCCCTTGTTCACACTTCGAACCATCGAAGAACAATGACATGTCTCTTTCTTTCTTAGGTTCTTCAAGTTCTGGCGGATCTGATAATGCAAAGACCGCATCATCAGGCAATTCTATGGTGAGAGGCTTGTTATCCTGAAGAGGCACCTCTGCTAATTGATCTGCTATGACTTGTCCCTTGATGGAATTTTGGCTTATGAACTCTAGATCAAATTCTATCAATAGCATGATCCATTTTGTGGTACATGTATTGTGATATGTCTTGCTCATCATGTACTACAAAGGATTTTGTTTTGATATGACGTAGGTCATATGGCTCAACATGTAGTGTCACAACTTTCGAGTTGCAAAGACCACTACTAAACACAATTTTTTGACATACGCATATCCTAGCTCATAACTCACCAAGGTGTGACTAATGTAATATATGGCTTGCTCTTTGTCTTGTGCATTCTTTTGGGCTAACATGGTGCCCAATGCGAAATCAGTAGCCGATATATATAGTAAAAATGGTATGTCTGGCCTTGGTGGAGCCAATACTAGCGGTGTGGCCAGATAAGTTTTGATCTCTGCAAAGGCTTGATGGCATTCTTCGTCCCAATGAAAGGGGACCTCCTTGCGTAGCAATCGATTCATGGGTCGACATTTTTCTGATAATTGCATGATGAATATTTTGATGGATGTTATCTTGCCTTGTAGGCTCCTTAGCTCCCTAATGTTGGTAGGGGTGGCCATTTCCAATATAGCCTTTACCTTTGTAGGATCGACTTCAATGCCTCTCTTGGATACGATGAATCCCAAAATCTTGCTAGAAGTTACGCCAAATACGCACTTCTTAGGATTCAATCGGACATTGTGTTCTATGAGGTGATCAAAGACTTGTCTAAGGACTTCAGCGTGCTCTTGCTGCAATAGGGACTTGGCCAGTAAGTCATCCATGTAATCCTCTAAGATCTTATGCATATAGTCATGGAATATGTATGTCATGGCCCGCTGATATGTGGCACCAACATTTTTTAGACCGAATGGCATCACTTTGTAATAGAATGTTCCCCATGGAGTAATGAAAGTAGTTTTATGTTGATCTTCGGGCTTAATCCGGATCTGGTTGTATCCAGAAAAACCATCCATTAGGGAGAGCATCTCATGACCTACGGTTGCATCTACAAGAGCATCTATGTTTGGCAATGGGAATGAATCCTTTGGTGTTGCCCTATTTAAATCTCTGAAGTCTATGCAGATACGGACTCTTCCATCGGGTTTCCCCATGGGTACCATGTTCGACACCCACTCAGGGTAGTCTATAGGAACTATGAATACTGCATCCAGTAGTTTTTGCAATTCGTTCTTCACCATCAAAGTGATGGTTGGATGCATTTTCCTCAACTTTTGCTTGATTGGCTTCTTCATGGGATCCAATGAAAGGTTGTGAATGACTAACTTTGGATCTATCCTTGGCATGTCTTTGTAAGTCCAAGAAAAAATATTTGGCCTCTCTTTGAGGAGAGGAATTAGGATGGCTTGTTCCTCTAGAGATAGACTTTCTCCGAACTTGACTTTTCTTGGTTGGGTAGGATCATCGTTGATGTCCACCTCAAAAGTTGCTTCTATAGCCATATGTGACCCATCCTCTAGCTGATGAGGCATGGGTATCAAATGAATGTCATCGATGGGATTTATAGGACCTACTGACTCAGGATCCAAACCAACATGGAAGATATCATACGCACAACCTGATGCAAAATGAAATGGTTGTAACATCTCTTCATTGGGGAAGAGGTCTTCAGGCTCTATGGGTGAATTAGCATGATCCCAATCAATAGCCTCTATATCTAGATGCAATGATTTGGTAGGATCTACTGGATTATGAAGTGGAGTGGTCAAATCAATGGAGATCATGTTGATGGATGGGATGAAATCTCCAGGACCACATGGGTGCAATCTTATCTCAGGGGTTTCCCTTCCATACTTATGATGAGGCTCTGGAGGAATGGGAATTTTTGGATCTGGCCCATGAGCAGGGCAGATAATAGGATCATTGGGCTCTAACCGCTCTCTGAATGTAGGTGGAGGGGGATTGACCATCTGGTGAATGGCATCTAGGTCAACAGGTCTCCCCAAAAATTGTAGATGAGGGTCTATGGCATGGAGTGCCGCCTCTCTCTCTACTAGCTCGTTGACTTGTCACAAGTGGTGAGGTCCAAGATAAGCCATCTCGGTCTCATCCTCAAAGTCATCATCACTTATCCAGAAACTGTTAGCATTGGTATGCGGTCCTAAGACAAGGGGCTCATGTCTTGGCCCCAAGTAGGCCATCTCCATTTCATCTTCATATTCTTCGTCACTTATGAAGAATCCATTTGCATTTGTCTCTTGCCCCAAAGTCAGGGGTTGATGGCTCAAGCCTAAGTAGGCTCTTTCTATTGAGTCTTCTGATTCATAGTCACTTTCATCCGATATGTACCCACTCTCATTGTGGATGGACCATGTGAATATTTGTAAATAGCGAGGCCCATGGTAGGCTAAGCCAAGTTGCGCCTCATCATCACTTGCTTCATATCCATTCTCCTCATCCCATGAGTTGTACCCTATTGGGGTGGAATCAATTGAGATGTTTGGATGATAAATTTTTGGTGGCGGTACGTTCACCGTGGCCACTTGTCTATTGCTCAAATTTCCTATTCTTAGGGGGTGATAAGGAATGAAATCGATGTCTTCTCCTAACCCTAAGCTTAATCTATCCAATGTTGCTACAAGAGAGTCATCTCGACCTCCAATATAATAGCCTAAGCCAAACCTATCAGAGGGGAGCTGATATTGTGGCTCGTATGGCCGTCTGCACCCCTACTCATATATACCAAGGCCATAGCCATGCCAATGGCAATACTCAAAGTAGCTTAGAGCAAACTCAGGATTAGAGAGGTAATGAACATTGACCATGAATAATTCATCATAATCCTCTTCTACGTCTGAAGACTTATGGGCGCAGTCCAAGCCGGCATAGACAAAATTGGTTTGGTTGGGAGGGATTCCAAGTGGAACCATTGTTCCCACTGGCGGTCTCAAGTCCTTAGGTTTTCCCATGTTTTGTGCAGACTCAATGATAGGTGTAAAGGTAATGTTCTGCACAAGGTACTCTCCTATGCCTGTGCTTGCCAAGTGTATTGATGCATGCGATGTGGATGACCCTACGGATGATACTGGCGAAGCGGGGTGGTAATCACTATCTTCATCTTGATCTTGAAGATCTTCTTCTTCCATAGGACTTGGCATTTTAGCAATGGCTATAGTTGGCACTTCCTTGGGCCTTTCTTCTTTGACTAAGGGTGCCTTTAGCTTCTGATTATCTTTTGGTTTTGATGTTGATGGTACTTTAGAAGCATTGACTATTTTGAGTGCACCAGGAGGTGTTGATGTGCATGGGTCTTTTCTTACCCTTTTGTCTTTGTTATCCATTTGTGTGGTTGGAGATGAAGGCACTACGTATAGGTGGGTAGAAGGAATTATAAATTCTCCTAGAATGTCCACCTGATGGATGTATTTAAAAGGCTCTTCATCAGCTAGAACCACATAGACTTTGTTTTCGTGCACATACTTGACACACTGGTGTAAGATCGAAGGCACACACTTCATGGCCCTTATCCAAGGATGCCCTAGGAGGATGTTGTACTACATAGCTCCTTCCAAGACATGACACATCACAGGGATGGTCTTGTACCCCACCTTGATGGGTAGGACTATTGTTCCCATAGTATTGCATAAAGCATCATTAAAAGCTCTTAAGGTGTAAGCTCCTGGAATGATATTGGACTTGGGGATCTTGAGGTGCTCTATTATTATTGTTGTAATGATGTTTATTGATGAACCTGTATCGACCAAGACCCTCTTGAAAGGTAAGTCATTGATTGCCACCACAATGTTCAACAGAGGGTCTGGTAAGGCAGTAGGTACTATCTTAATCTCATAATCATAGAATCAAATTACAGGTTCTTGGAATTCTTGTACTTGTCCCACAAAGTGAGTGAATGCATTCGCATCTTGTGGTTGGAGCTCAATTATTCTTAAAATTTCCATTAGAGTCTCCCTATGCTTTGGGGACTATTGTATGAGCTCATAGATGGATAGCTTAGCCGGAGTCATCTATAGGTTTTGCTCCAATCTACTCTGGATAGTTACCACAGGTCATGTTGGTGGACCTGGAAGGTTGTCTTGCCTCTACCTAGGTGTGGCTGGGACATTCATGGGAGCTGCAGGAGGTTGTGGTTGACCATACCACCTAGTCCTTGTTGCTATGTTAACAATCTCAACCATCCCAATGCATCCGTGGGTAGGTATATCAGCTCGAACCTGATTGACTTGGGCCCCTTGCTCTCTAGGGGCCTCATGATTGGGCAATGGGTTTCTGTATATGCCCATGTCTCTGTTATCGGGAGCCAGTGGGTTGTCAACTTTGAGTTCTCCTACCTCAATCATGTTTTGCACTTGATGCTTAAAACCAATGCAAGCCTCAATGTCATGCCCCGGTATCCTGTGATAAGGGCAAAATTGATCTTCCCTATATCCTTTTGGCTTAGGATGGTTGGGATCTATAAGAGGTATATCAAGAAATCTGATCCTCCTGGCCTCGCTCAGCTGATTAAAGATTGATTGCATTGATTCTGTCAGAGGCGTGAAATAGCGAGGTGGCTTGCATTCTCTGTTTCACCCCTGATTGTTCCTTTGGTCGTAATTGGCTAGCGGGGGATGTGCTTGGTAGTTCTGGGGTTGTTGTGCACACCCATCCTTGGGTGTAGCCAATACGACTTGATTGACTAGAGTAGGGTTGCCCTATTTCTGCTTGTACTTGTCATTCTTACCATTCTTGTTCCACTCCTTTTTGTTTTAGAGTTTTATGGTTCCCTCATCTACTTTTATTTCTTCGATGAGCTTGGCCTATGCCAAAGCTTCCTCAAATGAAGGATACTACTGAATTTGTAGCAAGAGGGAGATGTGTTTAGAGCAACTTTTGGTGAACATGCGAATGATCTCTTCTATGGGAACGGAGAATGATAATTTTACCATGACTTTTCTCCATCTATTCCCATAATCCATTACTGGCTCATCATCATACTGTTTCAAGTTGGCCAGGTCTGAAAGGTTCACCTTCTTCTTAGCACCAAAGGAGAAATGCTTTAGGAATGCGTTTACTAGTTGTTCAAAGTTGGTTATGCTATGCTTAGGTAGTTGGTTGAACCATTGAGTGGCAGCACCTAAAAATGTCATTATGAATGTTCTTAGCATGAGAGCATCATTGTCTTCAAGATGAAAATATGCGTTGATAAAATTGGTGACGTGCTCTTGTGCATCCTCTTCACCCTTAAATTTTTCTAACCTAGGCATCTCAAAGTGCTTAGGATATGGAGGGCTAGGGATTGATGGGCACAATGGTTGGTTGTGTATTTTGCTCAATGTTGGCGAGTTCCCAGCTGCCTCTTGTTTCTCAAAGGCTTTTATCTTTTTAGCAATTTCTTGAAATACCTTTGAGGCACGAATTTCCTCCTCTTGTAGGCCTACTCATAGTGGCAATGGAGGTAACTCTCTATCCATTTGATTTGTTCTATTTTCCTCCCTCCTATGAGGGGACTCGGGATTGTGACCCTGGTTTGTTATGTTTACCCTTTCCCCACTAGTTGGATTTCATTCATGGTTTGGTGGGTGATTTCATTGTGGGCTATCTTGTCTAGTGTGCCTCTCCTTAGGTGAGTCAGTGCATCTAGTTCTTTGGTGGTTATCATCATTTATCTATAAATTGTTAAGAGCTAGCCACTCAGCTTGCTCTCTCAAGCATTGCTCATGTTGGTGCAAGAGTCTTTCTCTTTGTTTATCCTGTTCGAGAGCTTCCACCAGCTCTCGCTCCTTATGTAATACATTTTCTAACCACCTCACATGGTCAATTTGCGCTGTCATAGAAGACTCATGTTTATCTGACTCTGTTCTTGTTGTCTTGACTCATAGATTCCTCGAGGAGGTTTCTATTGTACCTGTACTCTTGCTAGCTAATGTGACTTGTTCAGTATACTATTGAGTATCCCTACGATCAGACTCCATGCATCTACTACGGGGTCACTCTGAGGTACCCCCAGACTGAGAGATGCATTTAGAAGTCATAGTTCATGAGCTTCCAGATGCAGAGTTCTCAATAGCTATAGTTCTTTGAGTTGGTCATGTAGGAAACCGATCCAACCCGTCTAGCTATCTTGTTTTCCATGGTTGGTCCCATGGGGTGCCATTCACTCCTATGAGGTCATAGTCTATGGGAATATTTCCTTTTGTGTGAAGGGTTTCTTCTATATGATTCCCATGACTAGATGTAGCTCTAGTTTCCTACCCTTCAATGGGCAGACCTGTTTCATATGTTTCTTGTGAATCTTGAGGTATTGCAACTCTTGCTTGCCTTCTTGATGAAGAGGGCTTTGTGGTGACATGTTTTCTCCATGTGGATGGAGATGTAGCAGTCTCATCATCCCGACGTGAAGAATGAGTTTTAGAACCTTCTTTATGTCCATGTGAGGAGGAAGCCCTTGAAGCTTCCTCACATCTTTGAGATGTTTCAGTGTGTTTAGAGGAGGCCCTTGAGGTCTCCTCATGTCTCCTTGATGAGGATGGCTATGAAGCCTCTTTTTGTCTATGTGACTTTGTTCCATGATGTGGTTCCCTACTTGGGGTTTCTCGAGGAGATCCCCCAAGGGTTGAGTTATCACCCCTTAGGCTCATGGAGCTACGTCCCATGGTCTTACGGGTAGGTCGTTCAATGTTACTATGACTCCACCTATGGGTATGAGTTGCTTCAGTCTCTCCCTCGGTATCAGACCGAGGGTGTTTACTTCTTGTTTTGACCATGTTGTCTATGAATTGATCTTTTGAGTTGTAATTTAGGAATAACCACACAATACCAAACAAATGTTTATCTTGATTATCGATTTAAGTGTGCCCTAAATTGTTTGGTGTGTTTTGATGTGTTGTTCTTTTGATTTCTTGCTCTTGTTCTTGGATTAAGAATGAGAAGACTCATCCATAGTGACAATCAAGTACACCCATGCCAAACATGATTTTATCAAAAGAAGCTAGGGTACACCATTGAAGTCCTAGTGGGGGGTTCGCCTAGCTCTTCCACTCTAAACTAATGATTGTTCCAATAGTGGGAGATAGTTTGAGCACAAGTAACTTAGTATCACTATAAGTAAGTTTCTCAGTCTATTTCTAGGAAGCTCTAGGGGGTAAACCAGTGGAAGGAGATGAATTCCAATGTCACTGGACTGAATTGAAGGTTGGTGATGAAATCCAACTCCCCAATGTTTAAATGAGATGTGCATGTGTGGTGTTCATTTTAAGCTTGCATAACATAAAGTGCATCATATAGCAGCAATGAGTCTTTCCTATATGCCTAAGTGCAAAAATACATTTCAATATTCAGAAAGATGCATGAACTACTATGATTTGTATGAGCACACTTTATTTCATGCAACTATGGCCTCTAGCAGGGCCTCAAAGCAAGCAAACAACATACAATGTCTAGCACATTGGATTCTAGGGTGAAATTTTTAGGCATAAGCCGTTGTTCCTAGCAATGCCTAGTGGAAATTTAAAAGAAGATCTAAGATATGCAAAATGCTTAATTCTTTCTCCTTTTATTCTTTCAATTTCCAAACATAAATGTGCTTTAAGTTCTCTATTTTAGACACACAAAGGCAAACAAAAAGCTATAAAATATCAGAGAGGTTGTACCAACCTTTGATCTAGCTCAGAGAGTCGATGTTTTGACCTCTGTTGCACTCCAATTCTAGCCATTGTTGACTAGAGTGGCTGATTCCTGGCCATTGTTAGTGGGAGCGGCTAAATCTCTATTGGCCGTTGTAGCTCAGAGCGGCTTATTTCTGGCCATTGTAGCTCAGAGCGGCTAGACCTGCACACAAAACTAAGTTAGTATTTAGGCAGAAAATGAAAAATCAGTGGAGGTCCCACCGTGATCGCCATCTGTAGCGACCCTGGGATGCACGCACCGCTCTTTTTACGCTACTTGCAATGTATTAAAAACCCAAAATGAAATGGAAGACAATGAGAAGCATATAACATAGAAATAACAAATATGGATCTCTTTATTTGTATTGAAACCCGGTTACATGTCGGTCCCTCTTAGGGATACCCATTTCGATACAATAAGGTTACAAATAGGCAAAGAGTGCCTCTTTCACGAAGAGGTGGTGCGCTTTCAAAAATCTTCCCGGTTCCACACATGGAAATGTATGAGGGCTTACAGATGCCTCCTTCTCTAGGCCTATTTCCTAGAGGGATCCCTTTTGCTCTCGTATGTTGCAGATTCCATCCGATGAACCTGTGGCCCTGTAAGCAATGAAACAACAACACATGCTTAGATGTCCGGGAATACCTCCCCAGATGAGGTTGTTAGTACTGAATATAACAAATGAAAGCAAGTGCAAATTAGACTAATGCTATGAGTGCGAATGAATGAAATGATGCTATGCTAATGATATGCTAAAATAATGAATCTAATGTCTAAAACCCTAAGCTAAGCCTGTGGGCCACTGTCCAAGACAGCGGCCGCTAAAGTGACTCTCGTCCTCTTTGCTCCAAAGCTATGGACCAAAGCTTGTATCCGATGTTGAAATAATGGTTGCTATGCTCTCCAATCTATCAGGGCTTCACCATACACGTGATCTCTAAGGGAACTCTCCAAGTCTCGAAAGCTCTCCTCAATGACTTGTCTTGATAAATTGCCTTGATAAAGATCTCTTAGATAAAATATGTCTCTCCTCTCTTCAAAGATCGATCCTTGGTACTCTTAGGCTTGCACCTTTTATAGTGTGAAACCCTAGGTCTATGTCCAAGCCCTAGGAATGAATTTCTCATGCGTAGTGAGAGTTAGCATGAGAATATTTTTTTGTCTTTTCTATGTTTGGAGGTCAGTTAACTGAAATATAACTGCCAACTTGAGTCTCCTATGCAAACTGGTTGTTAGCATGAGAAGCTTTTGTCCTTTGTCTATGTTTGGAAGCTAGTTAACTAAAGTCTAAATGCAAACTCAAGTCTCCTATGTAAATTGGTCATGAAAGGGAATGCAAAGTTACTCCCGCTCACCTTTATTGCATGCAAAGTGCCACTTCCACCCATGATTAGGTCTGTTTGTCGGCAAAAATTGCTTTTAGGGTTTAGCCACTATCGTCTACAGTGGCTAAGATTTGGCCGTTGTTGGCTTGAGCGGCTAGGCTTGGATGGCTTGAAAATGCCCCAAATGAGTGGTGAGAACCACTATTGATGCTTGGAAAGTCCAAGATTATGTCATCTGATCTTATGAATGTGTCTATGTGAGTAGCTCCCCTAAGCATGACACGTTTTAGGTGTCTATACAATCCATATTCAAGTGTGTAGTTGATCTTGCTAGAAATCCAATACTATTGCTTGCTCTTGAGAATATAGGTCCATATTCCAAGGCACAGGGCTTGCATATATATTTTTTATGGGTGGATTGATCAAGGCATTACATTATCCTTTTCATCCATTATATTTTTATACCTACCATAGATTTCTCGCAATCACACTTTTGTAACCAACTCACATATTCAAGGTTTCAACCACCATGATCTTGTAAGCCACTACCATGCATAAAATATCAAGGCACATTTTCTTGAGTAGTGACTAAGTGTTAGTATCTCCTGAAAACCTAACTTTAATTATATGTTCCTTTAGATTTCTCATGAAATTGGGTAGTTTTTTTCTTACAATTGTTGGTGATACTTGATCCAGTGGTAGGTGCTACCTGGTCCTTAGCACACTTTTATTCCTAGTTCTACGATGATGTGGGTCTACCATGTGTTTTGATTTGAGGGAAAGTTACACCTTGCAATATTGGAAATCTTCATCCTCTATTGATATCTAATAAAATGATCAACACTCCTTGGCATAAATCTCCTTTGGATATGCATCATCTATCAAACCAGTAATGAGATTACCTTAAGCTTTATTTCATAGCTCAAATAACCTACTTCATGCTCTAAAAGGATTTTCCTTCCCTATATACATATATGTATATATACCTAAATATAATATCTATAATATATATAATAGAATACCTCATGATGGATCACCTCATGCCAAATGGCTTGAATGTTTATAGGGATTTGAACTTTGTGTCTTTGTGACAAACCTCATTTTTCAACCATATTGAGAGAGATTTTTTTTATTTACTCACAATAAAAGTCTATATTCAAGGTTTACTCAAGAATGTACTCAATGTAAGTGTAAGGCAACACTTTAATAAGATATAACATGGTCAATGTCTCTCTATTATGAAAATGAGTGTCCAAATTCCTATAAGACCTACAGATTTACCTTCATACCTTCATGATATAAGAACACCCTAAATGGTCACCCTACCTTTCCTACATTCTCCACAAATGGGGAAAGTCTTGACCATAGTGTTTAGGGATTCTCCTCTTATCAATACCCCTGAGAATGAGATAGTCATTTTCTTTTTACTAAATTAAGTCCACATAATTTTACTATAGTTAACTCACAATTTCTCCACAAAATTGGATTTTAAATGCATTCAATTTTTTCCCAAAATTTGACCTATAGATGCATTTAATTATTCCACTATCTTTGACCCATAATTTTATTTTTTCCAATGTCTGATCTAAGATACACAAAAATTGGTCTATCCTTAAGTTTAAGTTTTAGCTCTAACAAATTTCTCCTTTGGAAAAATAGATGTCTTAGATAAAAAAAAAACCTTCTATCCTCCCAAGCAAAGGATTAAATTGGCAAATAAAAAGAAACATTAATCTTAAAAAAATATAGATTTGTTTTACCAAAAATAAGGTATTATATAGAGTCAATAGTGAAGCTTTAAACTAACCCAATCCAACTAGCTTACAACCAGTTAGGCTACAAATATTTGTTTCTTATACCCCTACATGATTACACTAACCAAAAAACCTAGAACTTGAAGATAAGCCATTCACAACACTCCACATGGTGGGTGAGTTAACATAACCTCAGGATTGCAAGTAGGTCAAAGGGTGCATGAATGGCTTAACCAAGCACCTAGGTGCTTGGATATTAGCCTCTAGGTGCTAAGAACCTTTAAAATGATGTTTATTGCACCACACCATGCATGTCGGATAAACATTAGAAATATTTGTAAAATATTTTCCCATCAGAAGCTCCTTTGAACCTCAAAATTGTCAACGTAATGGGTAAGTGAGCATTACCAATTGTATTGAGAAGATTCAATAAATAATACATGCTTTGATAATGAACTTATGGTTCCCTAACCACCTATATTATATATATATATATATATATATATATATATATATATATATATATATATATATATATATATATGCGCTTATTGTTAAGCGAATAACTAACCTTAGTGAAAATATAATGTAATAATAGAATCTACTCTAACATCCCCCCTTATTACATTATTTTGAAATATAAATAGTGTTGCGAAATAACTCAAATTTGACACGTGCAAGTGCCTTAGTGAAAATATCCGCAACATGTTCATCGGTGGGAATGTACTGGAGTTGTATCTTGTGTTTTAGAACTTTATCTCAAATAAAATGACATTGAGTGTCAATGTGTTTGGTGCATTCATGAAACACTGGATTCTTGATTAGCTTCAAAACACCTTGGTTATCACAAAATAAGTGGATTGGAAGTTTATTAGGAATACCCATACTTGAAAGAATGTGATGTAACCATATCACCTCATACACTGCTCCATGTGCTATGTGATATTTTACCTTTGTAGATGATAAAGAAACCACCTGCTGATTTTTACTATGCCAAGAGACAAGATGGAAGCCAAGATGAAAAATGTATCCAAAAATTTATTTCCTATCATCAATTGACTCGACATAATCAAAGTTCATGTAACCTTGCAAAAAGAAGTTGACATTATTCTTGTATTTCAAGCCATATACTGTACTGCCACAAACATAATGAAGATCTCGTTTCACTACTTTCCAATGACTAACCTTAGGTTCTTGCATGAACCTTGAAAGATAATTCATAATAAAACTAATGTTTGGTCTGGTATTGGTAAGATATAAGAGACTCCCAATCAACTGGTGATTGAGAGTTCCATATACCTGAGGAGAAGTATCATATCATGATAACTATAGCCATGTTTCCATTGGAGTTGCTTTAGGTTTACAATCAGTCATGCAATATTTCTCAATCAATGTCTTGGCATATTTATTTTGTGTCACTTTGATGTGTTTCTTCTTATTTTTCATTTCTAAACCAATATAATAGTGGATAATTCCTAGATCTATCATCTCAAATGACTTTTTCAAGTCACTTTTCACTGCATATATCAATTTCTATGAACTACTAGTGATAATCAGATCATCAACATAGAGTACTAGAATCACTATTTTAGAATCAATTTTCTTGAAATAGAGTAGCATCTGAAGGACTTGTAGGCCCAAAATGGCCATATACTTAGTAAAATTTTGTATGATTTTTACTAAGTTATAAAACTGCCATTCCGCTCCGAAACAAGGTTGATAAGATGAATCCGCTCAATAGTCATGTAGTTTTGCTTGTTTAAAATGATTTTGGGGAACTCCATTCCGGGTCCGGATTGGAGTAAGATTGCAAAATCTGCAAAATTTTGTGAAAGGTGGTGATGTCAGCAGAAAAAAAGTGTGGAATGGCCCTTTTGCATATACTCGATTTCAGAAAATATTTTAGTTCTCCGCCTTGGATTAGCGTTATCCTCAAATTCGTAAAAGTCTCAAGGAGATGATGATGTAAGCATAAAAAAAGTGTAGATTGATAATATAGAGAATAAATGAGTCTTTTTCTATCCAGAATGAAGATAAGGTGGAATGACATAATGGCATAAGAACTTAACTTTGGATCTGTACTAAGGAAGATGCTCATTCTATCCGAAATGGAATCCGCACAAGTTATAAAGAAGAGGTGATGTCATCAATATTTTAATGCGGATTGGAAAAGATAAAAGATCCTGAGTGGATTCAAGGTTCAAATTTCCAAGATCCAGATTAGATGTTCTACTGCTAAGTAAAATGACGTTATCCAGCAGATGGGCTTTTAGCTTATCCGGATCTAATCTAGACCATGGGATAAAGAATATCAATGGTGGAGGTTATCCTGCTAAATATAGGCTATTTAAGAGGATGTACCTACACCAAAACTGTAATAGATTGGTTTGGAGATGAAGCATCAAGATTTTCCAGGAAGATCAAACTAGAGGTAGTTGCAGATCGACGGTGGCGCTCTACTCCCAAGAAATATCTATGGAAGTGCATGTTCTGGAATGTTTTGAACTGTAGTTCTAATGAGCGACCAACAAGTTGCAAAGAACCCATGCTGCCATGGTGGTTTCCATTTTAGTGGATTTCCCAAAGGTTTGACCAATGAGCTAATGCTAGATAAGTTTTTTGTTGAGCTATTGTAACAAGATTTGATGTATTGTTTCTTGATTTTTAATATGAAAAACTATAAGTAGAGGTCGAACCCTCATTTTTAAGGGTCAGATCTAGCATGTTTGTCTGTACCATTGTTTATGAAGAGTTGAATGAAAGGAGCAATGCATTGATCTTCGCCTCAAGGCTGCATTTCCATGCTTGATGTCAGAGGTTCAGATTTTATAGTTGTATTTTTCTGAATACTTAGATGGTTAGTTTGTACCTATCTTGGATTCCTGGTTGTTATGAGTAATTGAAATCTACTTTGAAGTTTGTTTTGTGTTATTAGTAAGTACATTTCTATAAAATCTAGTTTTGGTGAATTTTGATATTTGGATTATCATTTCTTGGATATTGAAATTGCTTGCTATAACATTTCTCTGCTATGCTTTAGTATCTAAAACAAGCTATCTTGGGATAAGGGTTGATCTGAATGTATGCCTTTAATATGGTTTTTGGGAAGCTTTTTATGGTGATGCAATGTTGTTAACCTATTCGTCCACTGATATCTACATCTCTCTAACCCTAAAATCCAAGCCCTAATTGAGCATAATTGTGTCAACAATCTACTAAGTTGACAAGGAACTAGCCTACTCTGGAGGTTGGATCGGAAATCCTAATTTTGGTCCTTACAATATTGAGTGTTGAGCTACAGCTATCGGGTGTAAGCCTAAACATATTTTATAGTTGTATTTCTGTGAATACTTAGATGGTTATTTTGTGCCTATCTTGGATTACTAGTTGTTATGATTAATTGAAATCTGCTTTGAAGTTTGTTCTGTGTTATTAGTAAGTACATTTTTGTAAAATCTAGTTTTGGTGAATTCTGCTATTTGGATTATCATTGGAAGGACCAAAACTATGATTTTCAATCCAACCTCTAGATTAGGCTGGTTCCTTGTCAACTTAGTAGATTTTTGACACAATTATGCTCAATTAGGTCTTGGAGTTTGGGGTAAGAGAAGGTTAGGGTTAGAGAGATGTAGCTATCAATGGACAGATAGATTAACAACATTGCATCACCATAAAAAGCTTCCCAAAAACCATATTAAAGACATACATTCAGATCAACCCTTATCCCAAGATAGCTCGTTTCAAATATTAAAGCATAGCAGAGAAATGTTATAACAAGCAATTTCAATATTCATGAAATAATAATCCAAATAGCAGAATTCACCAAAACTAGATTTTACAAAAATGTACTTACTAATAACATAGAACAAACTTCAAAGAAAATTTCAATTACTCATAACAGCTAGCAATCCAATATAGGCACAAACTAACCATCTAAGTATTCACGAAAATACAACTATGAAATTCGAACCTCTAACATCAAGCATGGAAACGCAGCCTTGAGGTGAAGATCAATGCATTGCTCCTTTCATTCAACTCTTTAGAAATATTTACAATGGTACAGGAAAATATTCTAGAGTTGATCCTTCAAAATGAGGGTTCGACCTCTACTTATAGTTTTTCATATTAAAAATCAAGAAACAATACATCAAATATTGTTACAACAACTCAACAAAGAACTTAGCTAGCATTAGCTCATTGGTCAAACCTCCAGGAAATACACTGAAAGGGAAACGGTCATGGCAACATGGGTTCTCTGCAACTTGCTATCGCTCATTAGAACTATAGTTCATAATATTCTAGATCATGCACTTCTACATATCTTTCTTAGGAGTAGAGCACCACTGTTGATCTGCAACTGCCTTTGGTTTGATCTTCCTAGAAACTCTCGACACTTCATCTCTTGGCCAATCTATTACAATTCTTGTGCAAGGACATCCTCTTAAAAAACCTATATTTAGTAGGCTAACCTCCACCATTGATATTCTTTATCCCATGGTCCATATTAGATTCAGATAATCTAAAAGCCCATCTGCTGGATAACGTCGTTTTACTTAGCAGCAGAACATCCAATCCAGATCTTGGAAATTCAAACCTTGAATCCACTTAGGAGATTTTATCTTTTCCAATCCATATTAAAATATTTATGACATCACCTCTTATTTATAACTTTTGTGGATTCCATTTCGGATAGAATGAGCATATTCCTTAGTTCAGATATGGAGTTAAGTTCTTACACCATTTAGTCGTTCCACCTTATCTTCATTCTAGATAGAAAAAGACTCGTTTGTTCTCTGAATTGTCAATCCACACTTTTCTACTGCTTACATCATCATCTCCTTGAGACTTTTGTGGATTTTAGGATAACGCTAATCCAGGGTAGAGAACCAAAAGAGTTTTCAAAATTAGGTATATGCAAAAGGACCATTCTGCACTTTTCTTCTACTGACGTCACCACATTTCACAAACTTTTATAGATTTTGCAATCCTACTCCAATCCGGACCCGAAATGGAGTTCCCCAAAATCATTTTAAACAAGAAAAATTGCATGACTGTTGAGTGGAATTGTCTTATCAACCTTGTTTCGGAGCGGAATGGTAGTTTTATCACTTAGTAAAAATCATACAAAATTTTACTAAGTATGTGGCCATTTTGGGCCTACATTCTGGTGCCTCCCGAGTGGATTTTCTCGCAAAGCCAATCGAATCAAGAGTCTTATCCATTGGGCCTTAGGAGTCAAAACAAAACTAATTTTTTTGAAGATATGTTTTAAGGAATAACTTTCATACAAACCTTACCCTCTAAAAGCATAAATTCTACTTAGAGGGTAAAGGTTCATATATAAACCATGCCAAAACATCATAAAACTCACTTGTTCGACCATAGACTTGTCTCCATAATACCAATACTATTACTGTTTTCCAAAACTATACACAAATCTACCTCTCTTATAAGGCTTTATTTTAAAGAATGCCTTCACACAAAAATGCTGCTCTGTAGACTTCATACCTTTATTGCTTATTTTTGACAATCGTCAAGGTAAAAAATAGAAATACAATAATTATGAAATATTCACAAACATAGAATGTCTTCAGCATGAGCCCCTCCCGGGCCTATAACTACTCAATATTATTCTCGTTCTTCTACAACCTCTTCTTCTTCATCCTTTCCAGGAGTCTGTACTTCCTAATTATCTTTACCAGCGATATCTCCAAACACCTAAATCATTGATTCTAAATATTGAAGTGCTTGCTTCTAGGCTTGCTCAAAAGGATTTGATATTTCTTTGAGTTGCTTATAAACGTATTATAATTCTTCCACATCCTCATAATCAGCAACATTTCCTCTAATCACTAGATCTTCCATGAGATCTCTTAGTCGTGCGTAGCTCATAATTAGCTTAGCAACTTGTTCTTGAGATAGTGGTTCTTCTAATGAACTGATTCTAGCCTCATCCTGTAAGATATATTTAATGCTTTGATGGACTTCTTCCATAGATAACAAGCTATGATATTCCTTCCAAAGTCCTTTGAAATATACCTTAATCATTTCCTCATTTATTCAATGATATCTTTTATCCCTCTATCTATTATGTCAAACAACAACCAAGATTTTTGAGTTGCCTTGTGCTTTTTTACTACTATCTTGGAGGCTACCCTAGCTATATTCTATTTCTTACTAGGAATTGGTTTAGCGACATCATTGAGCCTAATATATACCAATCTATACATTCATTCTGTTGGAATCACCATAGGATGCAACTCTCCAGTGATCTTATCTCAATCCTTATGAATGGCAGATAGCAACTGGTTGGCATCTTTCAAGTAATCAATGATAAGTTGAAAGCTTGAACATTTTTCTTGAATTTTAGAAAGCAATTCTTCCTTGATATTTTTTAAACTATCTTTAGAAAATTCGGTGGGCTTGGCCTTCTCAATCTGAAGCTGATGTTTTAAATTTTAAATTTCTTTGGCTTGATGCTCATTCAACTTCTTTTGTTCCTCCAACTGGTCTTTCAACTTATTAGCTTTCTGGAACCTTTCCTGCCAATTCTTAGCCTCTTTCCTCAAAAATTTCTCCACATCTTTCTGATCATGAAGGCCTTTTTTAAGGTTTTCAACTTGTTGTTTCAACTTTTCTACCTTATATTTTGCTATATCAGTCTTTACATAAAAGGTATCCAAGTGAGCCTTGGCCATCCCTAACTCATCTTCAGTAGGAAGCTTGTCGATATCTTCTATGATTTCCTCTGGTTTATAATCTTGAATAGTCATTTCATTTTTAGTTTTGCTTACTTTTGGAATCAAGGATCTTGAAACATTTTGCCTAGTGATAGGGTTAACATACATACTTTTCCTTGTCACGGGCATTCTGCTAGAAGGGCTGGTAAGCTTCTCTACCCACTAGTCATTTATACTTTGAGTAGCTGTCTATTCTTGGGATATAGCAAAAAACCTTGAAATATCAGTAGCCAAAGGAGATAACGACATTAAAAACATAAGGGTGGACTGATTTTCTATTGATGGGGGTGGAGATACATTGATAGTAGCCTCTATTACAATGGTAGATTCTTTGACCACCACTGCTGTGGACATAGGTAAATTCAGAGAAATGGGGATAGTACTAACAGTAGAATGGATGGATGAACTTGGAACATAGTGTCCCATAGATTGTGGTAAAGAAAATGGGGACGCAATGATAGTGGATATGTAAGTGGCCTCAAAAGTGGAAAGTGGGTTTGAGAAGGATTTTGACATAATATAACTGACTGGTACCTCCATAGATACTGATGGAACAAGAGAAAAACTGGGAGATGGAGGAGGTAAATTTACCACATTTTCTTGCTCAGAAAGGGAGGGCAATTATTTTGGGGATTCATGGATATGAGAAGGAGAAGAGGTATTAGAAACCATACCTTAACCTATATATGTAGGGTTTTCTTGCTCAGTTCCCTTTTCAAGTTGTTGTTCTTGTTCAACTAATCCTTTTGTATAAAAAACAACTACTTCTTCCATAATTTGCTCCATACTTATCTTCTACCTTTTGGAAATCTCTCTCCCTTCCATATCTGGGGTTCTATTAGCCCTTTTAAGAACTAATAGAAAAGCATCCATCTCATCTCCAAAATATTCTCCTAATAATTCTCCTTGCACTCCTTCGAAAGGTAAAGATTGCTCAGTAATGGATTGAGGCTTTGCTGACGTCGTAGGAGTAAAATAAAGTGGCTTGATTCCAATGCTCTTACCCTTCCCTTTTTTATCAACAACTTTTTTTTGAGGTTGTGCTCCTAGAGCTAAATGTTTAGGCCTAGATTTTGCTTCAATAACCGGGGTACTAACAACCTTTTCTTTAGAACATTTCATTTTACTCGTCATCCTAGCTCCTTTAGGGAATATCTCCATCTGCTCAGAAGTAGGACTAAAAGTCCTCAATGCTTCAATATTTGTTAAATAAGTCCTTTTATTTGTAGAATTTTGGAGATATTCAGAATCACCCTAGGGTTTTTTCAACCGTCAATACAATGTGCCTTACATCCTTGAGTTCCCAAGTATCAATATTTTCATAATATCATTTTGAAAACTCTTTATAAAATTTTGTTCCAAATTTAGATTTAGCTTTTCCAATTTCAACTCTCATACACCACCAATCCATGATCTTGGCATCCCCATGGTCTCTTGAAATCGTCCTCTTCTTATTTTTCTGAATCTCCCTTCTTAGACGGCATGTCTTTTTTCTTTGCCGACTTTGACTTGGAAGAGAGCCTATTTTTCTTTGTAGTTTCAGTTTTAGTTTTATCAATATGTTCATAAAAATCCAACCATGGGGGTAACTGATCCATCTTGGAAACATTCCACTCTAACAGGGTAGTCTCATCATTGTTTCTCCCCTATTCAAAATGAGCCCTGGGTATTTTCTCAAATTTGTAGGCCTTATCTCCGTTCAAAGTTTTATTTTTTGTAGTGAAAATACCATCAGGATCATAACTCCACTTTTGTAGGATATAAAATAGACCTAACCTATCCAGGTATTGGTCAATTTGCTGAATTTATCCATTTTTGGTAATGGTGATATCATTTAAAGTGTGGTGGGAAAGCAAAGACTTCCTTTTTCTCCCTGAACTATATCTCGAGTCAATGTATTCTTCCTGCCTCAAATATTCTAAGGCAAAGAGTCTCTCTATGAAAAAATGGGGTAAAAGAAAAGGTTTACCCATGAAACCATATAATCTGATGACTGTTCCCTCAATTAACAGATACCAGTCCCCTTCTTCTACATCTTTATTCCTCAGAACCTCTTTGGCCAGAGGTGGTAACCTGGAGAAATTTTTGTACATTATTTTGAGGGCCAGTTCAAGAAATTCCAAATTGAACCTATAGTAAGAGTCATTGCTTCTTAAATGATTTATCCAATAGTAGACTGACATAGGTTCTCATTCATTGGTTTTACATTTGACTAGGATCCACGATATTCTATCTTTCATAGTGGCATAAAACATCCATACTAATCTTGAGCAATGTCTAAAGCTAGGAGCGCCAGAGCCCCTCTTTAAGCTTACTAATTATTCATGAATCCTTTGGGTGAGAAATGTTGGCCAATCGAAATAAATCACCCTTATTCCTCTTTTTTCCACCTCCTTTTCGTACATCCTTTCATTAGAGATACAGTATGCAATGACAATTTTCCAACCATGAACCTCTTCATTAGAGTCCAAACCCTCCATGCAGGCCAACATATAGAACATAATGGGAGTTACAATTTTTTTTATAGAAATGGGAACTTCAGGCAACTCGTCCTGGGGTTTGGTATCCAGCTTCTTATAGACCCAATTCCTAAATGACTCGTTGTCATTCGCCCACTTCTTTGTGGAATAAAACCCCATTTGTTCAACAATTCTAAAGGGTTTTTGTGGTACCAGCGGGTCAGACCCTACGATGAAAATATCATGAAAAAAAGAGGCGGTGATGCTAAAAAGGGTTTCTCCCTCGCTAGTTTTTACTGCCTTAGCCAGTGGGTCATAGTATTTTACTATCACAACTATCAATTCAGGACATGGATGGACATAATAACAAATGTAAAAGGACAAATAAGAGATAATGGAGCATCTACCTTCTACCAATAGAGCAACATTCTTTTTGTATCTGTCGTTCATGCTCCTTAATTTCATACTTTCAGAGATGATCATTTTTGTATCTGCTACCGCCTTGGCTTTGTCTAGGTAAGGCACAAATGTTATTTCATCAAGAGTTTTGAATTTTGGGACATCTTTTGTAGCTTCTACGGGAGACTTCTTAGGAGCCATTTTGTAACAGTAATATTCTGCGCACTGAGTAAGCAAGGAGGGCTTCAGAACACTTCTAAGCTTCTCTACAATCTAGTGGTTGCAAAATGAATCCCGCATAGTACTTCATCATTTTAATAATCTAGAAAATGTGTATCATCCACCAAAAATGCAGTTGTTACATGATATCTTGTTGGCACACTTCACCATCCTTTCCATTATTTCTTTGGTGGCTTAAAAAGTGGCATATTCCCTTCTCATTGGCCAAATTTTGAAATTGTGTTGCCAACTCAACGCATCCCTTTGGCTACTCTTCAGTCCTCGCATGATTTTGTTAGAATTAAATATGCAAGCAATATTTAGCCTCCACATGTCGACCTAGGACTTGTTATTTGGCTTTACTGTGATTTCATTTTGGCTATCTTTAGCTTTGGGAGGATCCTGAACTAGTACCATTCTTGTTTATCTTTTGATGGACCTTTCCAGTGGAATCGCCAATCCATATACGACCATGTGGTCTTGAGGGAAGAATGTCACTCTAGGGAGTTTTGCATGGCATAATGTGCAGGATGGAAAATTACCATGAATCCGACCAATACTTAGTCATTTCTTGCAAAAATTCTTCTTTCTCTCTTTTTTTTTTAGCATTCTCCAAAAAAAAACTAATTACAAAGTGTAGAAAGAAAATAAAATAGAAAGTGCAGAAAGGAGAGGGAAATATTTGTACAATGTATATACATATGTTACAATGAGCCTATTTCTTATATATAGTAAAGATTAAGGTGGAAACCATTCACCGGAATTCGTTGTATGTTTCCTTCTAAGTATTTCATTTGAAATACATTAGACTCTTTTTATTCCACAATTTTGAAAGGACCATCCTAAAAGGAATCAAACTTTTCATGCTTACCCGACTTTGCTCTATCCACATTCCACTTGAGAACTGAGTCTCCTACTTGAATTTTTTTGAACCTGGCCTTTATATCAAACCATGCTTTAATATCTGAAACAAGCTATCTTGGGATAAGGGTTGATATGAATGTATGTCTTTAATATGGTTTTTGGGAAGCTTTTTATGGTGATGCAATGTTGTTAACCTATTCGTCCACTAATACCTACATCTCTCTAACCCTAACCTTCTATTACCCTAAACTCCAAGCCCTAATTGAGCATACTTGTGTCAACAATCTGCTAAGTTGACATGGAACCAGCCTACTCTGGAGGTTGGATCGAAAACCTCAGTTTTGGTCCTTCCAATGTTGAGTGCTGAGCTGCAGCTATCGGGTGCAAGACTAAATAGAAAGTATGAAGATAGACAGTCATAGTATCAAGTAAAACTTGGTGTAATTCAGTTCCCAATAGGACTTCTCTTGAAACCATGTTGTAGTAGGTGATTATCAATTTTTATGTACCAAGCTCGTGGAGCTTGTTTTTTTTTGTTAATTTAAGGATTTCATTAAACTCAGGTTTTTACAGGTTGACCCAAAACCTTTGTACAAAAGACAACTTAAAGTTGAAGTAGAAAAACCTTATGGACCTGAGGATCCTCAATCCTCTAACACTACTAAATTTCTTAGGAAAGGCCCATGCAATATGAAAACTAACTGGATAACCATAGAAGTAGCAAAACAAGACATCCAAACCCCAAACACACAACAAAATCCACCAAGGCAATAAGGGGTGTTTCGATAGGACCATCAATTAGACAAGAAAAACTAAGATCCATACTATAAAAATGGCTCCATGTAGGGAAACCTATAGTACATAGCTAAACAAAGTAGTTAACGCATCATCATAGATCTTCATCTTCATCCTCATCATTCTCATCATCATTTCCCTCCTCCTTCGCACCTACCTCAGAATTGGCATCCACAATATTGGACTCGCCACAGCCTTGGTACCCTTCATTGAAAAACACAATAGTCAGCATGTCTAGGAGCCCCTTCATTTATTGGGAAATGTTAGTAGTAGTTGTAATGACATAGCGCTTGAGGACTAGATTGGTGGTATTAGGTTCCTCATCCTTGGACTCCATCTCAAGGGTTTTTGAGCTCCCATGTATCTACTTGTTTTTAGTCATTGTGATGATCTAGTGGGACCTTCTATGTCCTTAGTCTTCACCTTTTTCCTCACGGGCCCTCCTTTTGTTGAAATCTCCACTTCCATCTTCTTCACCAAGGATGTCGTGAAAGGCTTAGGCATCCCAAGGATGTTCCTACCTCTAGAAATTTTAGCTTGGGGAATAAAAATGGATTCATTCTAGGGATAGTTGGCCAATACATGACTATAAATAATCTTATACAAGCCTTGGTGGATGGGCAGGTCTAACCCTTTCTTTTTCCTACACAAATTTATGGTGTAATTCATAGAATTGACTAGGAAATTGAGGATTCTTATGGGGTTTACGTCATGGAAGAAGTTCATAAAATTGTAATGAAAACTAATGAGGACCTTTCCAGGGTCCTCAGCAGTGATGAATTCCATCACATTCTTCATAACAGAGTTCCATGGGGTAGGGAGGTCAGTCCTTAACAAGCCATTTTTGGCTTCCTTGTATATCCTGGAGTTATCTTTAAATTCTTTTAACTCCACCTCCCAGTTATATTTTTCCCTATGTATCAACCTTCCTTTGGCCACCTACCCTATGATAGTAGCTAGAAGTTTAACATCAATGATGAATTCTTGTCCTTATACCACCACTCTACCACCGTCCCATGACTCCAACATAACTATGGTGATATCATGCTTGACTCCAAAAAAAAGGTTGAATAATGGGGTGAAGCCCCTCTCAGATAGAATGGCTTCTGCCAGGGGCTCCATAACCACATAGATTGGCTCAATTAAAGTCATGGTTTACTCACCCTTAAAATTCTTATCACCACAACGGATACCCACCAGGCCCCAAATCTTAATCTCTATTGTAGATGAAACAATCCTTGACATACCCCAAAGCTTTATTTTAAGAGGAAGGTGGTAAATTTTTTTGATGCCCTTGTTGCTTAGATTTGAATCATCATGGAGGAAAGTGCCCAACATGGAGATGTGTACCGATCTTGAGTCTACCTGGATGGCGATCCACTTGGCTCTCTTCATCAGCAAAAAGCTCATGCTAGTGTACCACCAAGTGTAACTCTTTGGATCCCCTATCTTGGTGATCATGGATGTATTTGAAATGGTAGACATGGCAGGAAAAATTGGGCCTCTGAAACATGCACCTCCACCAAGCATGTGATAGGAAGCCTCCAACTACTCTCCTCGAGAGTAAATATTAGCACTCTGAGGGTGAATATAAACCATTTTTTCAACAAGCCCATAAGAAACATGCCAAATTCTATAGTTTTCAAGGCTCTCCACTCCCGAGAACCTGACAAGCCAAAGAGGCTAAAAATGGTATTTCTTCCCTGGGGCTTGACAACAAGGGCCAACTTGGATAGAATGTGAAAATATGATCGTAACCCTGATGCTCATAATCCATGTCATCCACTTCATCTTTGCTCTTTATGAATGAGATCCCCAATGTAACGCAACACTCCCTAGGTCCACGTGATCAATTCATCAAAATTTACTCCTAGGTTAGCCAACTTGTCTGCTACCTTGTTGGATTCTCTGAAAGCATGTTGGATCATCGTTTCACTTTTGGAACATAGAAATATCCTCACTTCTTTGACATAGGCCTAAAGTCTCCAAGGGATATTTTTGTTGTTCCTAATAAGGTTAATGATATTGAACAAATCACCTTCCACTATCAGTCTACCTTGAGTCTCCTTTGCCAATTCCACTCCTCTCCATAAAGCTCTAGCTTTTGCTTCATTATTGGTTTGGGTTCCTAGCTATTCAACAAAATCAAACACCATATGACCTTGATGGTTCCTCATGACTCCTCCAGCCCCTGCCCTACCAAGGCTACCCTTGGTAGCTCCATAAAAGTTCAACTTGAGCCAGTCCAATGGGGGAGGAATCCATTTTGACTCTAATCCGAGGTTAGGATGACATGGAGGGGAGGTGTCCTCAAGTGGGATACTCAAGTATTGTCCTAAAAAATTCTCACTAGAAGAAACCGACTAAGCTGATAAAGGATGTATAATGGCATTTTCCCTAGCAAAAGCAAGGATTTTGCTAGTGATGAATGTAAGATCCCTTCTAGACTCAAAGAAGGCTCGGTGATTCCTCTCCAACCAAATTTACCAAAGGAAGTGATGGAGATATATTTTCCACATGAATCTTAGCCTAATGTTGACAAAGGGATTGGGCCATTGCTAGAATAACTCATATATGGAGGCCGATTTAACCCAAGAAATACATAAATCCTAGAACAGTCCATTTAGGATGGTTGAAGAAATAGGACAGTCAAGGAATAAATGTTGAATCAACTCCCAATTTGCCCTGCAGAGACAACATCTATTAGGGACCATAATTCCTCTCTTAATCATGTTATCTATGGTGAGAATTTTTCCTTGTATGACAAGCCATGAAAAAGGATATCTTGGGTATCAGCTTCTTAGTCCACACTAGTTGGGCTTGAAATGGAGGATCCTCAAGATTTAATAATAACTTGTATGCCAACTTGACTGAGAAGTCTCCACTCTCTATTGCTACCCATCAGACATGGTATTCTCCTCCTCCTATCAAAATGAATTGTTACCTTAAAACATTTTCTAGAGCCTTAGATTCAACCTCCAAACCTTGTATCTTTATCGGTCTCCATCTGGGCCTATTTTTGACTTAGAACACAAAATCCACTACATTTTGCCCCATAGTTTCATCAGTATGGGATTTTAACCTAGCTAGGTAGGGATATTGAATGAGGGCTTCACCTCTAGCCCAATTTTACTCCTATAACCTAATTTTTTGGCCATTCCCCAAGATCCACCTCAAGCCTTTACCAACTATGTCTCTGCTTGTCAAAATGGCTTTCCAGAAGGCTGATCCTCTGCTTGGAATTGTGCTACTCAAAAACTCTATCCCTTGCAGGTAATTCATTTTCACAATCATAGTCCAATCATTCTCAATATTGGTGATCACATGCCAAGCTTGTTTGACCAGTAAAGCTATATTAAGGTGGGTAACTCTTCTAATGCCTAGTCCTCCATTCTCCTTCAGTCGATAAACCTTGTTCCAATTGACTAGGTGTATTCTCTGCTTGAATTCTGAGCCTAACCAAAGGAAGTTTTTTTGATATTGTTCTATTTTTTGGTACACCCTGGCTGGGGCCTTGAACACTGAGAGGAAGTAAATTGGAATGCTTTGGAGCGAGCCCATGGTCAAAGTTGCTTTGCCTTCTTGGGACAAGAGGTTCCCTTTCCACCCTATGAGTTTCTTTTGAATCCTCTCCAGCACATTATTCCACATTGACTCAACCGAAGCACCTATGAATAGCATAAGGTCCAGATAAGACATAGGGAGGGTGGATATGGAGCACTCCAATATCCTCGCTATCTTGACCTGCCTAGGACCAAGGGTGTTAAGGAAGTAAATTTTACTCTTATTAAAGTTTACCTTCTGACCCGCAGCTTCCTCATAGAGATTCAGGATATGTTTGATGGTCTTGACCTCTCCCATGGAATCCAGAGTCAACAACAAGGTATCATCAACAAACTACTGATGGACAACTGAGTTGGTTATGAAAGTTGCTTTAATCTCGAAGATGAAGCTTGTAGTACAAGCAACTTTGATTGTCCTTTCAAGGGCTTCTACAATAATTATGAAAAGCATAGGACTAATTGGTTCCCCTTGTATGAGGCCTATGCTTATCTAGAAGTACCCTACCGTGGACCCATTTATGAGGACCAAAAACCAAGGTTTACAGATGCATCCTTTGATTAGCCTAACCCACTCTGGATGGAATCCAAATTTTAACAAGATCATGTTCACAAACTCCTAGTTGATGCGATCATAGGCCTTGTTCATGTCTAGTTTTAGGGAAAATACAACCTTTCTAGTCTGAGACACTGAATGGAGGGCCTCATGGACCGTTATGACTCCATAAAGGATTGAACTTCCTTGAACTAAACTTCCTTGGAAAGGATCAATGATTAAGGGCAACACTTCTTTCATGTGATTTACGATCGATTTGGTGAGGATTTTGTAAATGACATTGCAGAGACTAACTGGTCTAAAATCCACCATAGATTTGGGAGTAGGCCCTTTCAGAATGAGAGCAATGAATGTTGAATTGTAACCTCAAGGAATGTGCTTGGAAGATTGGAATTCTTGGATGGTTGAATAAACATCTGGCCCAACTACGTCCCAGAAGGTTTGAAAGAACCAGGGTGGGAATCCATTTGGGCCCGAGGCCTTGTTAGGGTCCATGGAGAATAGGGCCAATTTGATTTCCTCGTTTGTGAAAGGCATATTAAGTTTCATGTTGATGTCATTATTTATGAATTGAGGAATGAATTGCAACATGGACTCTTTGGTTGTGGCCACGCAAGGGACCTCATCTCCCAGGAGAGAGCTAAAATAAGAGACTGCTTCATCTCTGATCTCGTGGATGTCTTGAGTGGTAGAACCATCCCTTTTCATCAACTCCCTTATCTTGTTGTTGCTTCTATTCCTCAACGTAGTGATATGGAAGAATTTGGAATTTGAATCCCCCTCTTTGAGCCACAAGGCTCTGGACTTTTGCCTCCAAAAAAATTTCCTCACAAGCCAAAATGTTGTGATATTCAGCTAGGGTGTTTCTTTCCTCTGTCTTAGTAGCTTCATCACATGTTCCATTTTGAATTTTATTTTTGATGGAGGTTAGTCTTTTGGCCACAACTTGCTTTTTCTCAAACAAATTCCCAAATACCTCCTTGTTCCACACTTTGAGGTTGTCCTTCACAATCCTTAGTTTTTGGGAAAGTTTGAAATATGGACTCCCCTAGAATGATTGTTTCCACCATTGGTTGATTCGGTATCTCAGATAAGGATGTTTTATCCACATCGCTTCAAAGCGAAATGGCCTTCTAAAAAAATGGGCCTTCGATACCTCTAATAGAATTGGGTTGTGGTCCAAAGCAATCTTAGACAATGAGTGGAGAGATGAATCTCCAAACACTGGGATGGCTACCTAGGATAACAGGAACCTATCCAATATTTCTTGAATGAGTTGGTTCTTGTTGGCATTTTTTCCACATTGTTTTTGTTGTTGCTGTTCAAGAAAAAGAATGCTCAAATTGTAGAGACACTTAACAAATTTTTTGCTAAAGCAAAGGTGTCACAAAATCATGACCTGTCACATTTTCGCGGCGTCCGTACCATAAAAAAGCTAAGCCCAAAAGATGTCGCGATATTGCGACATGTCGCATTTTTGCGACCTGTCATGTTTTTGTGGGGTCCAAAACCAAAAAGGTGCAAGCATGGAAATTTGTCACGATATCGCGACCTGTCATAGTTTTGTGGTGCCAAATGCAGAAAAGGGCTAAGTCAAGAAAGTGTCGCGATATCGCGACATGTCACATTTTCGTGACCTGTCGCGTTATCGCGGTCAAAGCAGTCAACGGAAGCAAAGCAGTAAAACTATCGTGATATCATGACGTGTTGGAGTTTCGTGGTCAACATAGTCAATGGAAGCACTAAAATGAAGTTGTCACGATATCGCGACATGTCACAAAATTGCGACTTGCGGTGGCCATGGAGTAGTGTGATGGAAAATGTCGCGATATCGCGACATAAATTAGCAAAGGGTAATGTCCATGAAAAATGTCGTGATATCACGACAGAAAAGCAAGCAAGGAGAAAATGGTATGGAATGTCGCGATATCGCGACATGTCATGTTATCACGGGAAGGACTGACAGATAAGCCAAGGCATGAAAGATGTCGTGATTTCATGACATTTTTGAGGATGAGGCCAAGCAAGAGGAAGATGTCGCGATATCGTGACATGAAGCGACAATGATGAAGAAGGCAAGAAATTATCGCGATTTCATGACATGTCATGATTTCACGGGGTAAAAAGTGCAAAGTGCAAGAAGACAAAAAATGTCATGATTTCGCGACATATTGTGGAGAAAAAGCCAAATGGAGAAACATGTCGTGATTTCGCGACATGTTCCATTTTCACGAGGAGAAAGCACAGAGGTAGCCATATTGTACGAAATGTCGTGATTTCATGACATGTCATGTTTTCATGGCCGAACAACATCAAGATAGAGGAAGACAGAAACATGTCATGATTTCGCGACTTGTTGAAGATGAAAGAACCAAATGGAAAAAATGTCGCGATATCGCGACATGTCGCATTTTCGTGACCTGTCACGTTTTTGCGAGATGAAAGCTGAGAAGTACAAGGCAGTGAGAAAGTGTCACGATTTCGTGACATGTCGCCTTTTCGTGACCTGTCGCGTTTTCGCGGGTAAGAAGGAGATAACGACAACAAAGGAGAAAAATGTCGCAATTTTGCGACATGTTTCATTTTCGCGATAAGGAGTAGCGAAGAAGCCAAAGCAGAGGAGAATGTCACGATTTCGTGACATATCATAGAGACAAAGCAAAAGAGAAAAATGTCACGATTTCATGACATGTCGTATTTTCACAACTGGTGGCGGAGAGAGCAAGCAGTAAGGTAAAATTTTCAAGATATCGTGACATGTCACGTTTTCGCGACCTGTCACATTTTCGCGATCGAAGCAACAACAAAGGCCCGATACAGTTCTGTTTGCATTTTCCTTCAGGATTGCATAGGAAAATGTGAAGAGAAGATAAGGATCAAGTAAAAGCTCTCTAACTAATTTTCAGATCGTGGTCGAAGAGGCTTCAAGATTAAATGTTGTTGATTATCGATGTGCACAAGATGGAAGAACCTGAAGCAGTTTTTGATGTCGCCAAAATTAAAGACGCCTCCAATATTCAAAGCTCCTGTTCATGATCTCTTAACAACTTCCAGCTTCCCTTGATAATGGTCATTTAATGAAGAAGTATGGGCCCTTGTTTTTGTTTCATTTTTAGTTGTAATCCATTTAAAAACAGAGACTGTCATTTCTCCAAGGCAGATTAAGGGGATTGTTTCTTCGAGATCTGTTTCATTTATTAAATGTTGTAATACAAAAGGAAGAGGACGGACCTCTATAAATACCAATGTAAAACTCAAACAAAGAGAGGAGGATCTTGTTGCAGAAATTGAAATAGAAATCCTAGATGCAATTGCTTCCATTCTTAGTGTCTTCTGGAGTTGGTGATCTAATTTGTTGTGTATGTTTGGCTTTCTATGTGATTTACTTCTGTGTAGTCCAGTGTAATATTAGTTGAATTTTGTTGTGTTGAATTTGGCTGTATTAGCATTTGAATGTTTGAAGTTTATTTGGAAGTGAACTCATGGCTAATGCGTGATCCAGTTTCTGTGTACGTATTCTAAGAGTCGATTCTTTGCTTAGCTTTAGGATCTAGTTGAAATTATTACTATTCGAGGTTGTTCTCCCCATTAACGATCGGCTTCGGCCATATTTACATCCCTTTCAGTTATTTCCCATTTCTTTTCGCATTATTTCTTGTTTTTTCCCATTTCTTTCCTGCATCTCTAGTCTTGAAACCAGTTTAGATTAGTGTGGGAACCAGCCCTCTCTGGAGATTGGCCCAGGAGACATCTCTTTTTCTCGGCATTTCAATGTTGGCCAAGTATAGGGTGCATATACATATAAAATCCTTTCCTATGGCAGATTTGTGACCAACAATTTTTGGCACGCCCGGTGGGACCCACGGGTCTCATTTTTTGATACCTAGAGGAATCAAGATTTTGATGAACTGTCTTGACCTCATAGCAGAGATTGTAAGTTCATCTGGCGACTCTGCTGAGCTGAAGATCTGAATTTCTTGATCGTAGATGCCTTTTGAATCTAAAATAAGATACCCCGGAGGAATCAAGGTTTGGTGAGCAGCCTTGACCTCACAAGTGGAGAAAAGAATGTGCACCTGGTGACTCCGACTTAGTGGTGAGAACATGATCCCTGCAGACCACTACTATAATGGAGAGTGTATGTTGTCCTAGCTGGAATGATCCTGGCCCTCTGAATCTCCAAAGTTTGCATGAGATTCCCAAAAGCGCTTTGAAGGCATTGACGAAATACAATGGTACTAATGGAATGGCCCAAGAGCATATTGAAGATGTTGCTACTTTGGCCATCCTCCATGCCATAATCCATGAAGATGTCATGATCAGACTTCTGGTTCAGTCTTTGGAAGGAAGGGCGTTGCAGTGGTACAGACTTCTCGAGCGAAAAAGCATCTGCTCATGGGACGACTTAGCGGGAGCACTAATCAGAACATTCGACGGCTCTCAAGATCCCTTCCAGCTCTTGATGCACTTCTCCACCATCACAAGAGCACCTCTGGAGAGCATCACCGACTTCAATGTTCAATTCTATAGAAGTTGGAAGAGAATTCCAGGGGAGATCCAATCGACACCCACCCAAGCCCACCTCTTCTATGTTCATGCCTTTCACCCGGACATAAGCCTCCTCTTGCTGTAATCAGGTGAACAAAGGTTCCCTCAAATATTTGAAGAAGTAGTGCGAGCAGAACAACTTTTGCTCCTGTCAGGAAAGTGGCAGTGGGGAGAGACTCCATCACTTTCTCCGATAGTCGCTGCTCCTGTCGTCCCTGCGTAGTATTCACCATGGAAGATTCCTTATACTGAGCAGAGACCTGAGATGCAGCTGTGTGGAGCTCAAGAGGCAGCTTTCATCCAAGACCCACGATGGGAATCGACAAGCTTTGTCCCGACAATAGATAATATGGTTGCTTGTAGTTTCTATCGGGAAATGGATCAAGTAGAAATGGATCAAGAGGAGATGAGCGAAGGAGAAGAAGAACAGGCTCGAGTGGCAGAACCTGAGAGCAAGGGGGGCATATTTTTGCACCCTGTTTGTGTCCTAGGGCATAGCGTGCAAGTGTTCAACCAGAACCCATTAACTATGTCTCATCAAGAGGCTGAGCCTGAAGAGATCCTGGAGAAAGGACTATCGTTGGACAATTCCTGTTATCGCATCAAGGGGTTGGAGGAACATGTACTCGGTCCACAGCCAGTGGACTCTTCAAAATGGTGGTATTGGCTTCAACCATTACTACAACCGGTACCCCAAGGAGCCCTCCATGTGGCAAATCTCTTTGCTACATTATTCATCAACTATATGGGTACCAGCATGCATGATGACCTGCCATGTTGTGCCCTGTTCGCACCATGGAGAACTTTAGGAAGAGGCCAACCGGACTTCAAAGATCGACTGAAGTACAATCAGATCTGGTCTGGACACTGCAGGTTCACCGGATAGACACCTGAAGCTGGGTTTGTGGTGGCGGCATGCCAATCATGTCGCCAAATTTTGTGTACATATTGTAAATAGCCCCGCTAGTAAATAAAGTGCCAAGGGCACTAAATTTAAAAAAAAAAAACAAAAAAACAAAAAAAAAACAAGAAGAAAAGAAAAGAAAAAAATACAAAATTTCATCGACTTTGGCTCCTTTTGCACGCGAGCCCGCAGGTATGTTTATTTCTTTCTCTTTTTCTTTTCCTTCCCAATAGATAGTGGCTTTCATCTACTTCTTTCTTCCCCTTTCTTATATTCATTCCCTTCTCTCCTACTCCTTCTTTTGCAAAACAATCAAGCCACTGCTGTTGTTTCTACTCTCCCCTCTGATATTCCCTTTTCTTCTTTCCCTTTCTTCTCATCCTTTGTCTTATGAGCATTTTCTCCATAGTTCCTACCACTTCTCCATTCCATTCACTTCCATTTCATTATCTGTTTCACAGCAGCTGGTAGCATAGTAGCACCCTGTTGCTGTATCTACCACTCCTGCTCCTCCATTTTTCGTCACTCCCTCCATTCATTTCCATTTTTTGTAGTTCAGGTGCTTTTTACTACTGCCATGGAAATCCTTGCACAGCACCTAGTGATTACCCAGCTCAACTGAGCTAGGCTAAGTGCAGTAGTTCTAAAGAAATAAAGGAAGTTCTGCTATTCCACACATTTCTATTGAAGATCCTATTTTTGAGTGTCGAGTACCAGCAAGAGATTGTTGCAGCAGCCTGCAGAGACATCCAACATCAACCAACACTTACTTTCCTGCTTCTCCAGCTTCTTGACTCTATTGCCCAATGGATAAAGGCCTGAGGTTCATGCATACAACAGAACTGTATACCCCACGAGCCACCAAGAATGTTGGCATTTTTGCCACATTGTTTTTGTTGTTGTTGTTCAAGCAAAAGAATGCTCAAATTGTAGAGACACTTAACAAATTTTGTGCTAAAGCAAAGGTGTCACAAAATCGTGACCTGTCACATTTTTGCGGCGTCCGTACCATAAAAAAGCTAAGCCCAAAATATGTCGTGATATCGCGACATGTCGCATTTTCACAACCTATCGCGTTTTCACGGGGTCCAAAACCAAAAAGGTGCAAGCATGGAAATTTGTCGCGATATCGCGACCTGTCATAGTTTTGCGGTGCCAAATGCGAAAAAGGGCTAAGTCAAGAAAGTGTCACGATATCGTGACATGTCGCATTTTTGCGACCTGTCGCGTTATCGTGGTCAAAGCAGTCAATGGAAGCAAAGCAGTAAAACTATCGTGATATCGTGACGTGTTGGAGTTTCGCGGTCAACATAGTCAACGGAAGCACTAAAATGAAGTTGTCGCGATATCGCGACATGTCGCAAAATCGTGACTTGCGGTGGCCATGGAGCAGTGTGATGGAAAATGTCACGATATCGCGACATAAATTAGCAAAGGGTAATGTCCATGAAAAATGTCGCGATATCGCGACAAAAAAGCAAGCAAGGAGAAAATGGTACGGAATGTCGCGATATCACGACATGTCATGTTATCACGAGAAGGACTGACAGATAAGCCAAGGCATGAGAGATGTTGCGATTTCACGACATTTTTGAGGATGAGGCCAAGCAAGAGGAAGACGTCATGATATCGCGACATGAAGCGACAATGATGAAGAAGGCAAGAAATTGTCACGATTTCATGACATGTCATGATTTTGCGGGGTAAAAAGTGCAAAGTGCAAGAAGACAGAAAATGTCACGATTTCGCGACATATTGTGGAGAAAAAGCCAAATGGAGAAACATGTCACGATTTTGCGACATGTTCCGTTTTCGTGAGGAGAAAGCACAGAGGTAGCCATATTGTACGGAATGTCATGATTTCATGACATGTCACGTTTTTGCGGCCGAACAACATCAAGATAGAGGAAGACAGAAACATGTCGCGATTTCGCGACTTGTTGAAGATGAAAGAACCAAATGGAAAAAATGTCGCGATATCGCGACATGTCGCATTTTTGCGACCTGTCACATTTTCACGAGATGAAATATGAGAAGTACAAGGCAGCGAGAAGGTGTCACGATTTCGTGACATGTCACCTTTTCGTGACCTGTCACGTTTTCACGGGTAAGAAGGAGATAACAACAACAAAAGAGAAAAATGTCATGATTTCGTGACATGTTTCATTTTCACGATAAGGAGTAGCGAAGAAGCCAAAGCAGAGGAGAATGTCATGATTTCATGACATATCATAGAGAAGAGCCAAAAGAGAAAAGATATCATGATTTTGCGACATGTCACGTTTTCATGACTGGTGGCAGAGAGAGCAGGCAGTAAGGTAAAAAGTGTCACGATATCGCGACATGTCACATTTTCGTGACCTGTCACATTTTTGTGACCGAAGCAACAACAAAGGCCCGATATAGTTCTATTTGCATTTTCCTTCAGGATTGCATAGGAAAATGTGAAGAGAAGATAAGGATCAAGTAAAAGCTCTCTAACTGATTTTTAGATCGTGGTCGAAGAGGCTTCAAGATTAAATGTTGCTGATTATCGATGTGCGCAAGATGGAAGAACCTAAAGCAGTTTTAGATGCCACCAAAATTAAAGATGCCTCCAATATTCAAAGCTCTTGTTCATGATCTCTTAACAACTTCCAGCTTCCCTTGATAACGGTCATTTAACGAAGAAGTATGGGCCCTTGTTTCTGTTTCATTTTTGGTTGTAATCCATTTAAAAATAGAGACTGTCATTTCTCCAAGGCAGATTAAGGGGATTGTTTCTTCGAGATCTGTTTCATTTATTAAATGTTGTAATATGAAAGCAAGAGGATGGACCTCTATAAATACCAATGTAAAACTCAAACAAAGAGAGGAGGATCTTGTTGCAGAAATTGAAATAGAAATCCTAGATGCAATTGCTTCCATTCTTAGTGTCTTCTGGAGTTGGTGATCTAATTTGTTGTGTATGTTTGGCTTTTTGTGTGATTTACTTCTGTGTAGTCCAGTGTAATATCAGTTGAATTCTGTTGTGTTGAATTTGGCTGTATTAGCATTTGAATGTTTGAAGTTTATTTGGAAGTGAACTCATGGCTAATGCGTGATCCAGTTTCTGTATACGTATTCTAAGAGTCAGTTGTTGCTTAGATTTAGGATCTAGTTGAAGTTATTACTATTCGAGGTTGTTCTCCCCATCAAAAATCGACTTCGGCCATATTTACATCCCTTTTCATTATTTCCCATTTCTTTTCGCATTATTTCCCATTTCTTTTCACATTATTTCCCATTTCTTTCCTGCATCTCTAGTCTTGAAACCAGTTTAGATTAGTGTGGGAACCAGCCCTCTCTGGAGATTGGCCCGGGAGACATCTCTTTTTCTCGGCCTTTCAATGTTGGCCAAGTCTAGGGCGCATATACATATAAAATCCTTTCCTGTGGTAGATTTGTGACCAACAGTTCCCCAAGCATCTATTGCTCCATGTGTACTTAGCATATTTTAGCTTGATATCCATGAGATCATTGGAATTTATGAACTCGTTGAACTCATCCATACTCCTATTGGGTAAGCCTGTCCCTTATTTTTTATTTGAAGGATAGAGGGGCATGTTAAAGTCCCTTGCTACTACCCATGGGATATTGTGAAAATCCTCTCTCATGTTGCTCAAATATTCCCATAGAACTGCTCTCCCTTGAAGGGTGTTAGGTGCATAGACATTTGATAGAATCCATGAAAGGTTGTCCATGTCATGGAAGAGGACACTCAAGACCCTATCATCTGCCTGGATGACTCTGCCTTCCAACTTCCTTGGATCCCATAAACACATTAGTCCTCCAGAGGCTCCTCTAGCCTGCCTAAATGTAGCTTCCCCTTGTCACCATATTTTAGAGGTGATTTATTTTGATAGTACTTCATCTATTTTTGTTTCCTATAAAATGAATATTGTAGGATTGATTTCTCTCCTTAGTGAACTTACCACCCTTTTTTTGGTTGGGCCATTAAGGCCTCTCACATTCCATGAGAGGATATTAATTTATACTATTTGGAATTATTTCCTCTCCCCCTGCCCTATGGTGGAGGGGGTTTGTTGGGTTTTTTATCCTCTTTAAGGTCAGTGATAACTGGAGAAAAGAGTATCTTTTGAGTCCCATTTATGATCTCATTTTCAAGACTTATTCTGTATTGTTAAGCCTTTGAGATTCTTCCTTACTTCTTTATTTCTACAATCAATGGGATATTTCATTGATCTCCTTGTTTATTTGGGGCTAAACTTGGGAGGAACAATTTATTGTAGGATAGGGCTAGCACAACCTTCATTCACAATAATTTCTATTATTTCAGTCCTCTTCCTCTATGCTCTATCTATATTATCCTGGGTTTTGGGGCATGTTTTAGGGGCAATTTGGGGGGAAACTTAATGGGGCATTCAAGGGCCCTGATCTTGATGGGGAATCCAGGCTTGTCAGGAGGTTTAACATGGACTCCTTTATACCTTCAAATATTTTCTCTTCCTCAACCTCAGCTAGTATTTCAAATTGATTGTGACTGGGTATCAAAGGACTTACCTGTTCCTCCTGGTCTATCTCGACCTGTTGCTTTCCTTTTTTTTGTTGTTGGGGTTGAGCTCCTTGATCCTTGTGGTGTTGGTCACTCCTGGCTGGCCTGTAGACTCCTTTATTTTGTGGAAACTAGAATCATTTATTCCTTGTGTACCCTTTTCCAGTTAGACCTCTTGGATCGGGTTTCTTTGGTGCTTCTCTAGGAACTACTAGATTTGGGCATTGATTTCTAAGGTGGTCTTGAGTTCGGTATTCCACATAGAAGGTTGACTTGTTTTTGTATTTAACAACCTACTTCCTCAAATACGTCCTATATCCAAGTTCCACAAAAGTGGGGAGCTCAAAATCTTGGTTAGTATTCATGCATATTCTTGCATGGTCATTCTCGACCTGGACATTATGGAATGATCGATTGCTACAAGTTATCCAATGGTCCTAGCTACCCTTTTAGAAAATATTTATGAAAAAACTAGATGGGAAGGTTAGGTATATAGATCCAGATGGGAGTAGTATTAATGCTCAGTGTTTTAGGATCAAAGTCTTCCCCCTAGGGCCTAAAGAATAAGCTTCAACTTCCTAAGAACCATGGTCCTCCCGTTAGGATGCGATTGGTGTCTTCCTAGTTATTGAGTCGGATGATGAAAAAGCCTCTAGATAACACCACAATCTCTATATTTCCTACTATCCTCCACTTGGAAAATGCCCATGTCCTTATGGTCTCTATATCTTGCATTTCACCCACAAAATTCCCAACAAGGGAATATGTTTCCAGAGATAAAAACCCTTCCATGATGGCTGAAGGAACGATTACCCTTGTTAGAATTTACCAAGAATATAACTACAAAGCATTACAAGATTTGAAGAGACAAATAGAATTGATTGATTTATTCCATGGATCAACTTTGTATAAATGGCAAAGTTTATCATTGAGAGTCGTTGGATTATAACAACTCACTAGTCTAAACTGAGAGTTCACTTGACTCATGGAAGAGTGGTAACTCAAGTAAGTTTATCCTAGTATAACTTACTAGAATAATTATTTATTCTAACACCCCCCTTAAGTGATACTAGGGGTGAATGTAACAAATGAGTCCCGAAAATAGTGCCTGATGAGGTACTCATTTACAATTATTCTTATTGAAGAGATGGTAAAAAAACCACATGGGAAAAAACCATCTATCAAAAAGAAAAATGAAGAGGCATATCTTCGGATGGCGAAGATTATCCTCATTGAAAAAAGAAATGAGTCCTAGAAACTGGGCTTGATGAGGTACTCATGTACAATGTTATTACATATAGGAGAGATGGTAAAAAAAACCACATGGGAAAAACCATCTATCAAAAATAAAAATGAAGAGGCATGTCTTTGGATGGTGAATATTATCATCATTGAAAAAATAAATGAGTCCCGATAACTAGGCCTGATGAGGTACTCATGTACAATGTTATTACATATAGGAGAAATGGTAAAAAAACCTACATGGTAAAAAACCATTGTCTAAAGAAAAAGAAACAATAAGAAGAAAGAAGAGGTGAAAACCTCTTTTGTACCTTCTAATGCATCTGCCTTACTCCAAGTTTCTCTCGCAACTGAATGTAACGTAGAGAAGGAAAGGATTTGGTGAAGATGTCTATAATTTCATTTTCTGTGGGAATATAGTCCAAGTGTATTTACCCTCTCTGAATATGTTGTCGAATGAAGTATATTTCAATGTGCTTGGTACCCTAATGCTCAACTGGATTGTGGGTAATATGAATTATGATATGATTATCACACCAAATAGTAATAGGTTTATCATGGAAAAAACCAAATTCTCTTAGTATCTGACGAAGCCAAAGAGCTTCCTAACTTTCTAAAACTATTGCCCTGTATTCTGCCTCTATAGATGATAGTGCTACTGCTTGTTTTTTTTGCATGACCAAGCAATTGGTGAAGAACCAAGACAAAAGATATAGCCAGAAGTTGAAAATCTATCTTCTATTGAACTTGACCAAATTGAGTAGTTCCTTGCAAGTAGTGTAGGATTCTTTTTACTACTTGCCAATGGCTGAAATGAGGTTGATGTGAGAATCTAGATATCAAGCCAATAGCATATGAAATATATGGGTGAGTATGAGTGAGGTATAATAGACTCCCTACTAGCTGTTGGTACAAAGTAGCATCACATAGAGGGGATGTGCAGGAAGTACTTAGAGTGACTTTAGACTGAAAAGGTGTAGAAGAGGGCTTACAATTAGTCATATTAAAATGTTGAAGAAGGTTTAGAGTGTATTTATGTTGACACAATGAAATTCCTGCATCTGTTTGATTTATTTGAATCCCAAGGAAGTAATGAGCTAAACACAAATAATCCATTTCAAATTTTTTAGAAAGAGAGTCTTTGATAGTCTGAATGTGAGAAATGTCACTACTAGTGAGTAGTAGATCATCAACATAGAGAACAAGTAAGGTGATATTCTCTTCATCTCTTCAAATGTAGACAGTGGCATCAAACTCACAATGAGAAAAACCTAAGAAAAGAAGGAAGGAGTCCATTTTTTCATACCAAGCTCTAGGCCATAGAGATATTTACGTAGTCTACAAACAAGGGAGGAGTCTTGAGTGAATCCAGCAGGTTTTTCCATGAATATATCCTCTTTTAAGTCCCCATGTAGGAAAGCACTTTTTACATCCATTTGAAAAATAGACCACTTTTGGGAAGCAACTAGAGCAAGTACTAGTCTAACAGAATCCATTTTGGCAACTGGTGCAAAATTTTTAGAATAATCAATCCCTTCAATTTGAGAGAAACCTTTGGCTACCATGTGAGCTTTGTGTTTGTCAATTTATCCATTAGGTCTATATTTTGTTCTGTAAATCCATTTACAGCAAACTAACTTCCTTACTTTAGGTAGAGGAACTAAATCCCAAGTTTTGTTTTTGATTAAGAAAGATAATTCATTTTCCATGGCATCATCCCATTCTTTAATACCAGTTGCTTCTTTGAAGGATTGAGGATATGTGGAAATGGACTGACAAAAAATACCAGAGCCTATGGAGTTACTTAATCTGGATGATGGAAGATTTTAGATGTATGGATTTGCTTCTTCAATAATGATGCATGACCATTTAGGCATTATAGAAGGATTAATTGGAGTGGCAAGACTTTGAGTTGGAGTTTGGAGTATAGGATCCTCATCTTGGTCATTTTGATCATTAATCTCTAAAGTGGGTTCTTCATTATATTTAGGCTCTAACATTGGAGATGGCTCAAGAGAATCAATGGTGTAAGAGGATGGTTGAGGATATTTATGAGGGAATGCTTCATAAAATTGAACATTCCTATGAAAAAATACCTCATGAGTTGCAGGATCAAGTATCCTCTATGCTTTCATTTCCTCGATGAGTTTTTTGCTTTTCTTATCTAGAGCCTTCCTTTTCTTCTTTAGGATATGCACCCAAGCAATACACTTGTTGAGTGGTGTTTTCACCCAGTTGTGAAAACACACTCTCCGGTAGGATCCGAGTCCCAAATCCTCTGCTTGCAAAGAAATTACACAGATAATTTCTCCAAGGTTCCTTTTACGTTAGCCCTTTTTATACCAATGATGCTGTTCAATTTAAATGTTGGGAATACCTTAGTGGTTGCAAGTGAATGTTAACAAGGGGCACTATGGTTTATTTTACTTTGAAATTGCAATGGACTCAAAGTGAATTAATCTAAAAGATGAATCTATTTCGATTTCGAGCTTTGGTAGATTTTCAGTTATTTATTTGGATGATTAAATTAAAATGCAAAAAAAATAAATAATTGAGAATAAAATTGCAAAGAGGGTAAACTATACTACATTCAGAGTGCTACCATTCCGTTCTGACAAAACCGAAGATAATGAGGTTTCTGCATACAACCTAACCTATTGAACCTGCAAAACTCGCACAATCCAGATAAGCTAGGTGCTGGTTTTGAGGGTTTTTACTGTGATTTCAGATTTAGACATTCGCATGAAGCAACCAAGAGCACTTGCATTAAACTTCACCTATAAGCCTAGAAATCTGAAAGGGGAAAATAAAACATTAAATCTTGCATGCAAAAATGACTCCTTCTTTCTTGTCAATGGGATGCCAACTCTCTGTATTTTATGTATTAAAATAATATATCAGTTACAATGATAGAATGTTCCAGTTTTAACAAAACCAGAACAAGTGAAGGAAAATGCTCCAAAAGCAGGCCTAGAATGGCTTGTTGCCTTTGGCTCTACAACTCTGCTAGCAGCAATTTCCAACCCCTGTATCAATCTGTGCCTCTGATTTTATACTTTCTGGTGCGGCTCTCTGTTTCGCTCTGCGGCGCTTCGTTTCACCTCCCAGAATGCATCGTTTCGTATTCCCCGCCTTTTCGTTGCTTTTGACTTTATGTTCGATGCTGAAACGTTCGATATTCTCTGTTAACATGTAACGCTTCTATAACCCTGACACCTGTATGCCACGTGTTTCGTGCTTCCTCTGCATGCTTCGTAACTGCCCCCTTGTAAATCGTGACAAAAATAGCATGTCGCGATATCGCGACGTTTTTCTGTATGCAACCCCGCTCTTCTACCTGCACCGCGAAAACAAGACGTGTCACGAAATCATGACATTTTTTGGCCAACTGCCTTGTCCGCCACCATGCACAACAAAAATGATACATGTCACGAAATCATGACATTTTATGCTATCGGGCCCTGTGGGTGCAACCTGTCATGAAATCGTGACGCTTTTCATCTTCGTACGCCTCGGTTGCTTCCTGTCGTGAAATCGTGATGCTTTTCATTTGGAGCTATCTTGCGGCTTTCTGTCGTGAAATCGTGACGCTTTTCCTTCCGTACCACTTTGCCGCTTTCCGTCGTGAAATCATGACGCTTTTCATTTTGCTGCTCTTCTCGTATTCCGTGAAACGTGACATGTCATGAAATCGTGACATATTTTCCTTCGTACCACTTCTTGCTTGCCGCGAAACATGACTGTCGTGATATCGCGATGTTTTTCTGCTTCGTACCCCTTTGCTGCTTCCTGTCGCGAAATCATGACGCTTTTAGTGCCTTGACCTTTTGACTATTTTGACCATGATTTTATGACATGTCATGATATCGTGACAATTTTCCATTCTGTATTTCTCTCTCCTTCGCGACCACATGTCGCGATATCGTGACACTTTTCATTTGGACATGTATCATGACATTTATTTTTACAACATGTGAATCGTGACAACTTTCATTTGGACGACGGAGCAACATGTCGTGATATCGCGACACTTTTCATTTTTGCCGCGACGGAGCAACATGTCGCGATATCGTGACAACTTTTCATTTTCGGCCACGATGGAGCAACATGTCGCGATATCGCGACAACTTTTCATTTTTGGCCGTGACGGAGCAACATGTCGCGATATCGCGACACTTTTTCATTTTTGTGCAATTTTGCCTTTTTTCTTGATTTTTAGCATCTGGGTCATTGAGATCTTCTTTGAAAGCATGCAAAAAAGTGGGTCCCCAATTTTGGGGTGTGTTGTGGATCAGCCACAACAAATGGTGACTCTACTGTCAAATGCTCTTGAGCATTTTAGTGAGAACCCTACCTGGAAGTATACAAACTCGAAAACATGTGTTAGCACATAAGAAATATAAACAAATGCCCAAAGATCAGAAATACATGAATCATCGAGAATCATCAAGTATTAGCTCGGTGTGTGCAATGTATTTCATTCCCTATCGTTTGAAATTGATCAACATTCCATTGTGAGTTTTACATGAATGCATATGTGAGATTGTGAATGATTTGTGTAACTTCGATAACTATGCTTAGAGATTTTGCTCTTGTAAAGGCCTAAACTTTCTAGTATCATGCACAAACATTCAAGATTACCAAACCCTCTTAGGATCCACTAATGAATTGCTTTATTATATCCCAAAGTTGGTTATGAGTCCCTACTATCTTGAACCCATGTGCAAGTGAACGTGAAATCAGAACTTTGGGGAATCAGACTCCCAACCTAACCGAGATGGGAGTTTAACCCTATCCTTACTATTCTGATTTGGAATTCATTACCTCACTTTGAGCAAAATAATTTAACCAATTATGGAAGAAATGGTCATGCTAGTCTAACCCTTTGAACAATCAGTGGTCTTGTTTTTTAGACAAGACATGCTGCCATGCATGGGCATACTTAACCCCATAATCCAAGACTTACCTTCATTTCTTTGGACCTTGGGGATGACTACCCATCCTTTGCAGAGGACAAGTAGTACGATCCTTCCAATCCAATATAAATATGAGATGGGAAAAATTAATTTTTTACTTCTTGGACCTTGGGGATGACTACCCATCCTTGCTAGGGACATGTAGTACGATCCTTCCAATCCAAGCTTTGGATGAAAATGGAGAATATTAATTTTATTGCTTGGACCTTGGGGATGACTACCCATCCTTTGCAGAGGACAAGTAGTACGATCCTTCCAATCCAAGATTTATCATGAAATGAGACATAGGAGCTTTGGGGAATCAGATTCTCAACCTAGGCGAGATGAGAATTATGCCCTATCCTTACTACTCCATGTAGGTCAAATCAAAGTTTTGGGGAGTTGGATCCTCAACCTAAGTCCGATGAGGATTTAACCCTATCCTTACTACTCTGATTTTAGGCTTTAAGTTTTATGGAAGTGGTCAAAACCACTGTTTAAGGATCATGTTGCATAATAGGATAGACATGAAATACTTCTTTCGCCTGACCTTTTCTTCCAAGTTAGGTTTTGATCATTTTGCTCAAGATCCTTTTTAATGTGTATAAGATGTGCTTAGTTCTAGATATCATGAGGCTCAGTTTCCAACCTTAGGATTTTTTTCACATTTATGTTATAGCATAACCCTAAGAGGATTTGACACACTTTAATGATTTGTACCTGAGATGCATATGCAACTAAGATGGAATGTATATGTAAAGTGAGATGTAATATGAATGCATTGTCTTTTGAATTGCAGATGAAATATTTGCCATACAAAACTGACTACTTCATGCATCACAAGTTTCAAACGATATAACTTAAAATGTTTGTGTTACTTGTGGAGCTTTTACAAGACAATTCCAATGTTTCATATTCTCCTAGTCTTAGGCATAAGTTGACATCTCAATTTTCTTTTTTTTTTTTATAAAAACAAACAAAGCATGTCAACTGAAATCAAACCCACAACTTAAATCCTAACTAGACTAACAATCCTAAACAGGGAAAACAAAATTTGAAAATCCCTACCAAAACCGAAAAGAATAACATCAATCTCTTACGACTTAAGGGCTAAAATAATGCTTTAAAACATGCCCATTAACCGGTAACATCAAATCCTTCCCTTCTAAAGTTTTTAGCCTGAAGGTATTTTTCTCGAGAATTTTTGAAATCTGATAAGGGCCTAACCAAAGACAATCAAATTTTTGATGATTCCCTTTTTCTTCATGTCTTTTATCCCACAGTAAGACCAAATCTGAAATTCTGAAGGACTTAATTTTAGCCCTTCTGTCAAACCATCTTTTGATAACTTCTTGGTGTTTATTCATGTGACTCATGGCTTCCTCCCTTTTTTCATCAAGGTGCAGCAAATGACTTAACCTGGCTTCAACTTGATTATCTGTCCCCAAGTACTCTTGTATGAAATGCAAGGTTTGCAACTTCAAGTTTGCAGGAAATATCGGGTCTTGTCCATAGACCAAATGATAGGGAGTATTCCCTATGGATTCTTTTACTCTGGTCCTATCTGCCCAAAGGGCAAACTTTAACTGGCTGTGCCAATCCCGAGGGTTCTTTTCCAGTAATTTCTTAATGATATTCAACAAATTTTTATTTGAAGATTCGGCCAAACCATTTCCTTGAGGGTAATAATTAGATGCAAATTTTAAACTCACTTTATTGTCATATGCCCAATCTGCAAATTGCGTAGAAATAAAAGCTTTACCATTGTCACTGACAATAGAATCGGGCATTCCGAATCTTGTTATAATGTGGTCCTCAAGGAATCTTATTACAACGTCTGTGGTGGCATGTTTTGTAGGAACTGCTTCTATCCACCTTGTACAGTAATCTGTAGCTGTTAGTATGAATTTATGGGAATCAAAAGAATTTGGGTTAATAACCCCAATGAAATCTAGTCCCCATTGTGCAAATGGTCTCATCTCAACTACAGGTTGTAATGGCATGGCTGCATTTCTTTCTCTATTGGCAGCTACTTGACAAATGTGACAAGATCGTACATGGGCATGTGCATCTTTGAAAATGTGGGGCCAGTAGTATCCTGCTCTCAGGATTTGATGCGCTGTAGCATTTTCCGCACCATGACCAGTTCCATATTTCCCATGAAATTCTTGCAGCACCTTGGCAACTTCTTCTTTATTCAGGCATCTCAAGTAGATCCCCTCATGATTTTTCCTGTAAAGAACACCAGATTTCATCAGATAATTGATAGACTTAAGTCTTAAAGCTCTTCTTTGAGTTGAATTCAGATTGGAAGGACACTTACCATTCAATAGAAATTGCACAATGTCAACATACCAGTCATCCTTAGAAATGTATTCTGCATTTGAATATTGGCATGTCATTTGCGGATTATTCTCAGCGATCGCCTTCACCAGTCCCTGTCCTCGAACTAGTTTCATAGGTTGGATTTCAAGATCAAACTCTTGGATAGTGGAAATCCATTTCCCTCTTTTCTCACCTAGCTCGTTCTGTAAAAACATGGTCTTGACAGCAGGGTCAGGCACGATGGCAATAACTCTGTTGTGCACAATGTAATGTCTAAATTTTTTTACCGTTTTAAAAAGTGCGTACATCTGCTTATCAAGGATGGAATACCTTAATTGAGCATCTTTTAAAGGAGCACTCAAAAATGCTATGGGATTTTCTGCACTATCCTCACCTTTTTGGGTCAAGACACTCGCAAAAGAGTGTTCCGATGCGAAAGCATAAATATAGAAAGGTTTAGAATAGTCTGGACTTATGAGGACAAGGGCTCTGGAAATGGCATCCTTGATGTTCTGAAAGGCCACCCTACTTTCCTCGTTCCATCTGACATCTACATCCTTCTTGAGCATCTTGTTCAGAGGTTTGGCTATCTCAGCAAAGCTTGAGATAAACTTCCTCACAAAATTAACCTGCCCAAAGAAAGATCTCAACTCTTTTTTACTACCCGGGAGAGGCAAGTTTTGGATAGCTTGTATCCTTTCCGGGTCAATGGATATGCCTTCTTTTGAAATGATGTGACCAAGTAGTCTTCCTTCTATTACTCCAAAAATGCACTTTTTGGGATTTAAGGAAATTCCATGTTCTCTGCATCTTTGAAGAACTTTCTTCAAATCCTTGACATGGTCTTCTCTTTTCTTTGAAAATACTGGAATATCATCCACATACACAATGATACATTTGCCTATAAGCCCTTTGAATGCATAGTCCATGGCGCGTTGAAATGTTGCACCAACATTTAACAGTCCAAACGACATTCTCTTGTAGGCAAATGTCCCCCACTTGGTGGTGAAGGCTGTTTTCATCCTGTCATTTGGATGTATAAGAATTTGGTTGTATCCAGAATACCCATCAAGAAAAGACATCATTTCAGATCCATTTACCATTTGTAAAATTTCATCAATGGATGGCAATGGATAGTTATCCTTTTGAGAGGCTTTGTTAAGATTTCAAAAATCTATACACAGCCTAATCTCTCCACTCTTCTTTCTTCTTGGAACGAGGTTAGCAACCCAGGTTGAGTGCCTAACAGGAAAAATGATCTTCGCTTCCAATAATATTTTGACCTCCTTTTCTATTAAGGGCTCCAATAGCGGGTTAACAACTCGCTGTCTTTGTCTAAAAGGCTTGGAGTCCGGCTTTAGAGGGATGGTATGTGTGATGATGTCTTGGTTGTATGTTTTCAGCTCATTGTAATTCCAAGCAATGCAATCCATGTAATGCTTTAATGCATGTATTATGTTGTTCCTTTCTTCAGCTGTACATGCCTTTGCAATGTACACTTCCCGTGGATTGTCTGCACTCCCTAGATTAATTAGATCACATGCATCTTTGGGGAGTGGGACCTTTTTTCCTTTTCTGGTCTTGTATCCCATATCGAACATTTTCTCCAATGAAACCACGTCTTTAGGTATTTTGTTGGATTGACACGCAGTTTCACTCTCGTTTTCTGTTTCTTCTTGCCATCTTTGCTCCTCATCAATCACCTGATTTTCAAAAATACCCGAGTTCGTGACAAATTTGAATATGTGTCTGTCATTTTCAAAAACCTGGAAATTCTTGACATTATCAGGTATTGATGGACAAGGAACTAATTCAATGGAGAACTTTTTACACCTTTTTATGTCCACTGGATTTAACATGCCCACGGCGACTGCAAGAGAGTCTGCTATTCGGTTTCCTTTTCTAGAAATAAGGGCTATATTGAACGCGTCAAATTCCTCAATGAGGTCCATAACCCTAGTTCTATAAAGGCTCAGTCTCCTATCACGACATGTATATTGTCCTTTAATCTGCTTGACTACTAGTTCAGAATCTCCCAATACTTTCAAGCATTTAACTTGTTTGCTCAATGCTAGACGTAAACCAAAGATCAGTGCTTCGTATTCTGCCACATTGTTCGTGCAAGGAAATTGCAATCTATAAGCAGCCAATAATGGTTTACCTCCTGGACCAGTGAGCTCGACTCCAGCTCCTGCTCCCTGTCTAGATTTGGATCCATCAAACCTGAGCAACCATGTGAAATCATTTTCCTCAAAAGAGCCACCATGACATGTTTCCTTTTTAGGCTCTTCAGTAGCTTCCTCAACATCAAGTGCATAGACCCCCAGTTCTGGCTCAGAAAACTGAACTTCATTCGGCTTGTTAAATTCTGTTATGATTTCTTTAAGCCTCGGTTCATTTTCCACTCTGATTTGATTTGCAATTCCTTTCCAGGGTAGCCACATATGTGAGCAATCTGTTGAAAAATAACCGTTCAGAGTTTTCATCCAATCCCTTGCAAGTAGCATTCCATATCTACTTGGGATGTTAACAACCGAGAATGTCGACAACCTGCTTGGACCCTGGGTTCAGAATTTAATTGAATTTTGACATCATATAGGGTCCCTACCACATTTACCTCTGATCGGTCCAATTGCAAAACCTTGCATTTGGATGAAACAGGTTGTAGACCTAGCATTTGACATATCTCCGAAGGCATGAGGTTGCTCGTGGCACCCGTGTCCACCAAACAGTTATGCAAATTCTTACCCGCAATTCTCAGAGTCAATAAGAATGGCGGGACATCCCGTCTCTCCTTTCGTAAAATCAGATGGGACTCAACTTCTTTTCCCTTCCACACTTGATCAGGTGAGTTTAGAGCCTTTATCAATGCCTCCTTTTGGCCAGGCAATCTAGCCGCGTCTAAGAACGAAAGGCTAGATTTGGACTTCTTTAGATCCTCCACTATGTCATAGTTTGGTTTTTCGAATTTGACTGTCTTCTGCGCATCATTAGACATTTCTCTTCTAAGTGGAGGAGGAGGATTATTATCTGCCTTAGTATCCGAAGGGAGGATAGAGTTATTTGGTGGTGTTGATGAGGTTTTAGGGGCTTTAGATTTACTTCTCAAATGATATCCGTGATTCCCCTTTCTAAACTCTCGAAAAGCTTGCACCTCCTGTTCCAAAATTTCATCTTCTTCTTCCTCACTCTCACCTTCTTGACGATATAAAGTTTCCACCACCATAATGTTATCATCCTGATGTTGAGATGGACCCTCATTTGACACCGAGTTCCAAGTCATCAACTTGGGCTTGGAGACAATGAGTGTATCTAGCAATTTCGGGACAATTCCTCTCATTGTGCTCTTTTGTGTTGTGCAACCTACACCCCTTTTCCCATGCCAAATCGGAAATATTCAAAAGGGAACTGGATTGACTAGGTCCTGCAGAAGTATCTAGTTGATTGGCAATAGGGGCGGGTACTCCCCCATTGTTTGGCTTTGTGTTCCAATGTCTCCCTCTATTGTTAAAATTTTGATTTGAGTGAGGGGCATGGGATTCATACTTCTATTTTTGAACCATGTCATTGCTCAGTTTATGAACTATCTTCTTGAGCTCTTCGACCTCCGAATAAATCTCCTTCGGTGGAACTACATTGTTGTTAACTCCCGTTGGGTTTGCATAATTGGTGGGGTCTTGATTCAACATTTGGGTCGGGTTTTGAGGAATTTGATTCACGTATGGATTGACACTTTGAATCGGAGTTGGATTTGGGAAAGGAACTATAGCCTGAGAATTAACTTGGCTGGTTCCTTGCATAGTCGATTGACTATTTTGCAAAAATGCGGGAACGGGTGGAATGGATGTGATTGGTTGGATTGGAATGGGTGCATAAGCAGGTGCTGGTGGATACGGTTGTTGATATGGGAAGGCATTCATGCTTGGCATTTGCGGTGCCATGATCTGATTTGCCAAGGGAGCTTGACCATATGGAGCATATTGTCCCATCATAGGCATCTGGGGAAATCCATAGCCCTGTGGTGTCATTTGCTGCTCGATGGTCATGGCTTCATTGTAGGCTAGAGCGAGCGTGGTGACTTGAGGATTTCGTCTTGCAAACATGGCTGTCATGGGATCCAATGCCCCAAAATATATTTGCAAGGCCACTACGGGATCTATGGCAAAATGCCGAACTGCTCTATTATAGCATTTTTGGAATTTCTGATTAAAGGTTCTGATTGGTTCACCCTGGCCCCTTTTGCATGTAATAAATTGATTGTAGATGGTTGCGGGATCCAAAGGTGACCTAAACTGATTAACAAAGGCGTTCTCCATTTGCGTCCATGAAGTGATTGAACCAGTAGGCAAGCATATATACCATTCATAGGCTACTGGATCTAGGCTCATGGGAAAAAGTCTGCAAGCCACATCCTCATGTTGGACTTGCAACCTTATTAAAACATCCCTATAAGCTTGGATATGCTCTTCTACCGTTCTTGGGCCATCTGGTTTATATTTGGGCAAGAATATTTCTATGTTCTTAGGGATTTCATGGATATCCCCTGCAATATTCAAGGGGATATTATTAGCTCCATACCAAGGAGCTGCTGGAGGTTGAGCCATTTGACTCAAAATTGATGAGGACAACCCTACAAGAGCGGTGGAAATGGTACTGACAATAGGTGCACTAGTGGCAATTGATACCACTGGTGTAGGTCCGCTCGAGGTTCCTGAAGAAAAAAGATCTTTTGTGACTGGTAGGTTTACAACTTGCTTGGTTTTGTTCTTGGGAGTACCAGTGAGTGTAAGGTCATGGAATATGGTTTCCCCAGTTGTTTGGGACCTAGTCGCAATACGGCACGGTGGGTCCAGCCTGCCTGACGAAACTCTCGATTATCTCCAAGAAAACCTGCAACACAAAAACAAATGTTGCAGTTTAGCCGTTTGTGAGATTTAAGAGATAATTTCAAAATCGAATCAAAAAGATATTACTTCTGTATGAAAATCAAAATAAAGTAAACCAATCAGGCCCTCCTTCTAGCGCCAATCTGTTGAGTGGTATTTTCACCCAGTTGTGAAAACACACTCTCCGATAGGATCCGAGTCCCAAATCCTCTGCTTGCAAAGAAATTACATAGATAATTTCTCCAAGGTTCCTGTTACGTTAGCCCTTTTTGTACCAATGATGTTGTTCAATTTAAATGCTGGGAATACCTTAGTGGTTGCAAGTAACTGTTAACAAGGGGCACTATGGTTTATTTTACTTTGAAATTGCAATGGACTCAAAGTGAATTAATCTAAAAGATGAATCTATTTCGATTTCGAGCTTTGGTAGATTTTTAGTTATTTATTTAGATGACGGTAAATTAAAAAATGCAAAAAAAATAAAGAATTGAGAATAAAATAATGCAAAGAGGATGAACTAAACTACGTTCGAGTGCTACCATCCCCGTTCTGACAAAACCGAAGATAATGAGGTTTCCGCATACAACCTAACCTATTGAACCTACAAAACTCACACAATCCGGATAAGCTAGGTGCTAGGTTTCTGGGGTTTTACTATGATTTCAGATTTAGACATTCGCATGAAGCAACCAAGAACACTTGCATTAAACTTCACCTAGAAGCCTAGAAATCTGAAAGGGGAAGATAAAACATTAAATCTTGCATGCAAAAATGACTCCTTCTTTCTTATCAATGAGATGCCAACTCTCTGTATTTTTTGTATTAAAAGAATATATCAGTTACAATGACAGAATGTTCCAGTTTTAACAAAACCAGAACAAGTGAAGGAAAATGCTCCAAAAGCAGGCCCAGAATGGCTTGTTGCCTTTGGCTCTGCAACTCTGCTAGCAACAATTTCCAACCCCTGTATCAATCTGTGCCTCTAATTTTATACTTTTTGGTGCGGCTCTCTGTTTCACTCTGTGGCGCTTCGTTTCACCTCCCAGAATGCATCGTTTCGTATTCCTCGCCTTTTCGTTGCTTTTGACTTTATGTTCGATGCCGAAACGTTCGATATTCTCTGTTAACATGTAACGCTTCTGTAACCCTGACACCTGTATGCCACGTGTTTCATGCTTCCTCTGCATGCTTCGTAACTGCCCCCTTGTAAATCATGACAAAAATAGCATGTCACGATATCGCGACGTTTTTTTGTATGCAACCCCGCTCTTCTACCTGCATCGCGAAAACAAGACGTGTCACGAAATCGTGACATTTTTTGGCCAACTGCCTTGTCCGCCACCATGCACAGCGAAAATGATACATGTCACGAAATCATGACATTTTATGCTATCGGGCCCTGTGGGTGCAACCTGTCATGAAATCGTGACGCTTTTCATCTTCGTACGCCTCGGCTGCTTCTGTCATGAAATCGTGACGCTTTTTCATTTGGAGCTATCTTGCGGCTTTCTATCATGAAATCGCGATGCTTCTCCGTTTCGTACCACTTTGCTAGCTTTCCGTCGTGAAATCATGATGCTTTTCTATTTCGGGCTGCTCTTGCTATATTTGGCCGTGAAAACACGACATGTCATGAAATCGTGACATATTTTCCTTCCGTACCACTTCGTTGCTTGGAGCCGTGAAAACGTGACCTGTCGCGATATCGCGACGTTTTTCTGCTTCGTACCCCTTTGCTGCTTCCTATCGCGAAATCGCGATGCTTTTAGTGCCTTGCCCTGTTTGACTGGTTTGACCGCGATTTTGTGACATGTCACGATTTCGCGACAATTTTCCATTCTGTCTTTCTCTCTCCTCTCTGGACCGCGACGGAGCAACATGTCGCGATATTGTGACACTTTTTCATTTTTTACTGCGACGGAGCAACATGTCACGATATCGCAACACTTTTTCATTTTCGGCCGTGACGAAGCAACATGTCGCGATATCGCGACACTTTTTCATTTTCGGCCGCGACGGAGCAACATGTCGCGATATCGCGACAACTTTTTCATTTTCGGCCGCGACGGAGCGACATGTCGCGATATCGCGACACCTTTTTCATTTTGTGCACAATTTTGCCTTTTTTCTTGATTTTTAGCATCTGGGTCACTGAGATCTTCTTTGAAAGCATGCAAAAAAGGTGGGTCCCCAATTTTGGGGTGTGTTGTGGATCAGCCACAACAACACCCAAAAATATTGAAGAAAGAGACATCATGTTTTGAGCCAATCCATGCTTCCTGGAGAGTCAAATGGCCAAGAGCTTTATGAGGTGTGTGGTTTTGAATATAGTTTGCACAGTTAATTGCTTTTGCCAATTTTTTTTTTGAAAGATCTCTTGAGTGGAGCATACAGTTTACCATTTCCTTTAAAGTTATGTTTTTCCTCTCTGTAATGCCATTTTTTTGCAGATTATGGGAGACTGAATGTTGATGAATTATGCCATGACCTGATAGAAAAATTGAGAACTCATTACTGAAGTATTCCCCCAATTATTTATACGAATTTTTTTGATTTTGCAAGAGGCCTGATTTTCCACTAAGGCTTTGAAGATTTTAAAGTGGGATAGAACATCACTTTTGTATTTTAGTAAGTAGACCCAAGTTCTTATGGAAAAATCATCAATGAGAGTTAAAGCATATTTTGCTCCTTTGAAGGAAGGCTCTGGGAAGACCATCAAGTCACTATGGATTAACTCTAGAGGGGATGAGACCTTTAGAGAACCACTTGGGTGGAAAGGATATTGATGTTGCTTTCCAAGAGCACATATAGGACATAATCCATCACTAGAAGATACTTGAGGCAATCCTGTTACCATTTCATGGGTTTTCAATTCCTTTAGTTAGTTATAACTGAGATGTCCAAACCTTTCATGCCAAATTTTACTTTCAAGATCTCCATGTGCAACAAAATAGGATACCCCTTATAAATTTTTGAATCCTTTGAAGTGAAATAGGTGAGTGTTGCGATCAATATCTCCTTTAGCTATGAGAGAGTTTGGGTCTTTAAAGTCTCTTATCTCAACTCCTATTGGTGAGAAGAGAACTGTTTTACCTTTTCTAGAAGTATAAATATGATAGACAAAGAGGAGATTTGTTGCAATTTTTGGTACATAGAGAACATTATTGATATAACCACCATCAATGGATATGTCACCTTTTCCTTTGATTGGGATAAAGGATGAGTCATGAAATTCTATGCTACATATTGAACTTGAGAAGATTGAAGTGAATGACTCATCTGAGGAAGTCATCCGATGAGTTGTCCATGAATCTAGAACTCGGTATTTTGATGAAGTGTTTATGGTCTTGCATTAAAAATTTAAGGCTTTTCATATCTGCTTCTTAGTGTCTATCTTTTGATCCTTCATTACTTCCTCTAGTTGTTGTAGTCTTTTCCAACATTTGTTCACAGAATGACCATTCTTTTTGTAGTGAGTATAAGTTATGGGAATACTTTCTTTATTTTTGAATTTTTCTTTGGTAGAGGTGGATGCTACTAAGGATTTTGAGGAAGAGGAAGATATATCATACTTTACAAGTTTTGTTTCTTCTCTAGTTAGCCTATCACAAAATTCCTCTAAGGAGGGCATTTTAAAACTTGCACCAAGAGCATCTTTTGTAGATAGAAAGGTGGTTGAAAAAATTTTAAATACACCATTTAATTTAGAAATAATTAGATAGATGTATTCTTATTCTATTTTATTCTTGCCACTACCTTTGTATTGAGTGAGGACTTCTTTAAATTTGGTGAGAAAGTCAAAAATATTGCTGAAGTCTTCAGGAGATAATGTTGTTAATTCTGCCTCTAGTTGCATTGACCTTATTTGATCTACTTTCCCAAACATGTTATTTAGTTTCTACCAAATTTCATATGGAGTTTTACAATCCATAATGTTAAAACATAAGCTTTCATTTACATTAGTGCTTATAATACCCATTGTTTCATACATTTTCCTTTATGAACAAATATTTTATATTCCTTTTCAAATTCAGGTTGCTTCTCTTCTAGTAGGTGTGTGAGCCCTTTTTAAGAAATGAGATTTAATATTTTAGGTTTCCATGTATGATAGTTATGAGGGGTGAGTGGATCAATTGTATTCATTTTTCCAAATAAAATTGAAGTGAACCAATAATTCCCCCCTTTAACTTCAAGTTTTTAGAGAATACAATGGAGCTTTAAATAAGGGAACAAAAGCCTGATAGTAATACCAATCTCCTCAAATTACCCGCCCTAATGTGAGGGAAACTATAAGTAAATGAGGATATTTGATATATTAAAATAGGCTAATGAAGCAAGAAAAATTGGCCAGGCCTTTATACCTATTCTTCTCAATTACCCGCCCTTACATGAGGGAAACTATAAGTAATGAGTAGAATTGATACGTGGAACATAGGCTTTTGATGCAATGATAACCAGCCAGACCGATATATCGTATTTCTCAATAACCCGCCCTTACGTGAGGGAAACTATAAGTTAGTGAGAAGTCCAATACTTGGAACATAGGTGATTATAAATTTTGAAGTGCCCTTATGAAAAGATTTTATTTGTTGCTTTATTTTAAGTTGTATATGATTTGAAAAAAAGGAGCATGTATTGTATAAAAAATATTTCTTTTTAAAAGAGCTGAAATGATATGAAAGCATATGACCAAGTGGCTAAAATAAAAAGCCACATTTAGTTTCACATCAAAAAATATCTCCTATTGTTGTTATGAGTAATGAACTTTTAATAATGGGATATAACAAAGTCAATGATGCAAAAAAGAAAGAAGGAATGACCAATAATAACAACAACCCCCCTTGAAGCCTTAGAAAAAAGGTGCAAGTGTTGGCACATTTAAACCCCCCCCCAAAAAAAATTATTATTTATGAGGTTACAAACTTGTCACTTTTTTCTTTTAGTGGCCAAAAAAATGCATTAAAGAAGTAAAAATGACAAAAATTTGATGAGAGGGTGTTATATTTAAATAGAAAGAGCATATCTTTATTTTAGTATTGGTTATTATAAAAATAAAAAATAAAAGCAGTTTTAAATAGAAGATCTGATTAATTAACCCTCTCAATGGATGAAAAGTCTTGAGAAAGCACTTATAGGGCTTTGATAGAGCCCACTGAATTTTTAATAGGTGACTCAAACCCCACAAGAGATGTCAACGAAAAATGAGAGAAGGGTCTTCGAAGGGCTCGAAAGAGCACGAATCTCATTATTCACTGTACTCTGAGGATGCTAGATTACCTACAATATTTACTGTACTTTCGAGGATTAGAAAAATAATAAAAAAAATACAATATTACCTGACCCGGATTGGACGTTCGTCCAAAAAAAGATATGGGTCTTCGAACAGTGAGAGAAGGGTCTTCAAAAGACTTGAAAGAGTATGAATTTCATATTTCACTGCACTTTGTTAACGAACAACAAGATAAGGGTATTCAAAAGGCTCGAAAGAGCATGACTATCGTGTTTCACTACACTTCGTCAATGAACAACGAGAGAAGGTTCACTGCACTTCTGAGGATGCACTCCAAAAGGACATCAACGTTTACCTGTGATTACACTACATTTTTGAGAGGATATTAATATGTTAAATAATATTAAAAAATTAATAATACTTTGTTTACTCTTTTCTAAAAAATGCGATGAAGAAGACGCCAGGGAAGGTGCTCATCAAGTGATCAAAAGATGTCAGGGAGGGCGAAGAGAAGATAACGAATGCGAAGGTGTCCGTCAAGCATTTGATGATCTGCCAAATTACCACAAAAGGAAGGCTATGTTTCTCACTGCATCAGAGAAGGTAATCAGCACACAACATAACAAAGCCATACATTCAAAAAAAATAATGATGTTGATTGAAATCTAGGATGGGAGAGCAAAAATCATCACATTTAGATTTATAATATTTGAATATGTTTCTTGCAGTTCCAGAGAACAAATAATAGGCGAAGCTTAGAGTAAAGTGAAGAGGGAAAATCATTTAATATTTAGCTTTTTTCAAGTTTTAAGATCGTTTCTAAATGCCTATTGAGGAAGACAAGAAGAAAGAACAATGTGCTGGAAGATATAGACGTTGGCAATGTTCGAGATAACTTGCCATGTTTTGATATTAAGTATAAGAACTATGGTATCTAAAATTAATGACCCAACATATCTTGAGATGAGATGCAAAAATTGTGCTTTTATAAATATTAAAATATCTCACAAAAATATACTTTGGATTTTAATTAAAATACAAATATTCATGAGATAAAAAGATGCCACGAAACTGAACGATCTCCATGAAAAAAAGGTATGCCCACAAATTTACTTTCCATGAAGATGATGCAGTGATTGCGAAGGAGGAGCCAAGGCAAAAGCGTTGTCAAGAGAGGTGGACCAGCGTGTTCTTGTACTGTGATCTGTGGAGAACAAGAAAAAAATGGTAGGAAAAAATGGAAAAGTGATATGTCTATATTGCATTTACAATTTGGCAAAAAAAATTCAAATACTTATTCCTATAGTGAGGCAAATATCAATATCTTCTAAAATTAAAGGAGAATATATTATGGTAAAATAAACTTGTAAAAAAATATTAGATAGAACCATAAATAGATTTTTTACAAAACAATTGTAGATGAAATATGAGCAGTCTATAATAGATATAAAAAAAACTCCTTTTTTAAAAAAGATAAAAGATAAGAACTAGTTTTTGAAACTGCCTTCAAGAGAGAATGCCTAGAAGAATCTATCTTGCTTTGGTACCATGTTAGAATTTCCCAAGAGTAGAACTACAAAGCATTACAATATTTGAAGAGACAAATAGAACTGATTGATTTATTCAATGGATCAACTTTGTATAAATAGGAAAGTTGATCATTGAGATTCGTTGGATTAAACAACTCACTAGTCTAAACTGAGAGTTCACCCGACTCATGGAAGAGTGGTAACTCAAGTAAGTTTATCCTAGTAGAACTTAAGAGAATAATTATTTATTCTAACAACCCTATTGTTTTTAGGAATGAGGGGTGGGAGGGAGTCAAATAAGTTACTCATTTTACTTTTAAGGGTCTCTACAAAGGAGAGGACCTTTCCAGGGCCCACAACCCCTACATGGGTCCCCTTGTCAAGATCTTTGTTAGGGGGTTCAATTTCACAAAATTTTCCAACTTGGTCAAGGACAGAATACTATACATCCTTAGTATCCTCATCAAGTGTTACCTACCTCCTTTGGATCCTCACCTATCACATCCTGGTTACTTGGTTCTCGAGGTTCCTTCCCACCTTTGATAATTTGAATTCCTTATCTGCTACCATCGTTGTTCCTCCACTGCTCCGTCATCTTTCATGGAGCTTGTTTTAACCCATTCAAGGATTTAACTAATTTGTAAACTTTTTTCTCTTTGTATTCAACCACAAATCCTTCTAGCTAAGTCATATACACTTCTTCCTTGATATCACCATTTAAGAAGGCACTTTTTACATCCATCTGATGTAGCTTCCCTTTGAAATGAGCTATGCCATAGCACAAAGTACATGAATGGTAGTCATTATAGTAGTGGGTGTAAAAGCATATTCATACTCAATGCCTTATTTATGTGAATAGCCCTTTGCAAATAGGCAGGTCTTATGCTTATCTATAGTTCTATATACCTTATGCTTCACTTTGTGTATCCATTACAGCCAATGGGCTTCTTTCTAGAAGGCAAATCAACTAGAATCCAAGTGTTATTTTTTATGAGAGACATATATTTTACATCCATAGCTACCTTCCACTAAAGCTCACTAAGTGCATCTTGGATTGTGGTAGGTTCATGCTCATCCAATGAAGACAAAAACTCTATCATCATCCATATTCATATCTTCTCCTTTATCTTCCTTTGTATCTATAAAAAGTTCTTCAAATTTTAGGTAAATCTCATCAACCTTTGAAGTCGATGCTTCTACTCTCTTTTGATGAGTCATACTGCATGTACGAGGTCAATCTAAAGTTATATCTAGAGGTGTAGTCACTTTTGAGTCTCTCATTATGTTGGTATACCATTTGGGAATCTTCTTCTATGGGGGAGAAGTCTCTTTCTTAGGATCTTCATCATCCAAATATACAGTTGAAGATTTGTTATCTGGTGTGAAAGCTTCATTAAATACCATATTTCTACTTATGTGAGTTTTATTGGTTTTAGAATCTATCAAACAAGATCCCTTGGAATGCTCATCATAACCAAGAAAAATACACTGCAAGGATTTCTCATCTAACTTCGTTCTCTTTGATTTTAGAATGTGCATGAATTCCTTATATCCAAATATCCTAAGATGAGAATTTGAGGGCTTTCTACCTCTCCATGCTTCTTATGGATTCATTCCCTTAAGAGCTTTTGTGGGTGCTCTATTTATGAGGTACATTGTTGTATTGATATCTTCTTCCCAATACTGTTTCTCAAGATGTGCCCCCCTAAGCATATATCAAACCATTTCTATGATGGAACAATTCCTCCTCTCAGAAGATCCATTTTGTTGTGGAATATAGGCTATAGTAAGCTATCTCTTAATCCCATGTGTACTAAAAAATGTGGAAAATTATTTGGAGGTATATTCCCCCATCGATATGAGTGGAGAGTCTTAATAGAGCTTCCTAATTCCTTCTCAACATATTTCTCAAACTACTAAAAAAACATGAAGGCCTTAGACTTCAGATGTAAAAATAAAACCCACATCTTTCATGAGTAGTCATCAACAAACAACTGAAAATACCTCTTTCCCCCATAACTATTTGGCATAGGACCACATAGATCGGTGTGTACCAACTCCAATGAAAAGGCAAAGTGGATGAAAATGTGGGAAGGCCTTTCACCATTTCATATTTACTCAACTCAAGTAAATATATTGAATTGAGATGACCACATATTTTGTGCCAAATAGAAGTGGCCTATTTTGCGTTTACCGCCATGGCAATATGAGGTGTAGAAATGGCATCTAAAGCAAACAAGTCATGCTTGTAGGAATTTGTTGCTACATGTTTGCCCTTCATTGTGATGAAGCAACACTTATATCCATCCATAAATCTAAAATCAGCCACCATATTTTTATCCAATATTTGAGGTACTAACAAGTTTTTTGCCAATATTGGAACATAAAGGACTTTCTCAATCTGATATTTTCCATCTGGAAGAGTGACTGAAACATTTCCTTCACCCTATTCTCTATAGGTCTTATCATAAGCTATAGTAATTGGTTTGCCTTCCTTAACCTCAAATATATCAAACTATGATTTATCACCAGTCATATGTTTATTGGATCTGAAATAAATATACCACACAGGATCCTTTTGCTTAGAATCTATGTGATTCTTGAGAACTTTGTGTCCCCTCTCAAAATATGAGTCTGACTCCTCAAAAATAAATATGTCCCTTTGGTTACTTATTCCTCTTTTGTTTTTTGTACTTGCCCCTTTTCGTTTGACCTTGGTCATGTGGTTATTTATTTTTGAACCAACACCTATTGGTTTCATGGTTGTCCATATCACAAATTTTGCAATACTTGTTTTATCCTTGTTGAGATTGCTTGCCTTTGGAACCTTTGGAAGAATATCCCCCCTTATAAAAGTTACCCTATTTATTTGACCCCTATTTTGAGTAAATTGCATGTTTAGTCACTTCATCTCTTTGAAGTTGATTTACCTCCTCGGTTTGAACAAAATTTACCAACTCCACAAAAGTAACTTGTCTCATGGATACTTGAAGGGATGTGATCAACACCTTGTAGGAATATGGTAAAGCTCTCAAAATTACTGAAATAAAGAGCTTATCCTCTATTGTTTCTCCAAAAGCATTCAAATTGGACTTCAATTCTATCACTCTATATAGAAACAATTATTTTGATTCACCAGATTTCAAACTGAGAGTATGAAGTTGGGATTGAATATTAAGAACAGTGGATTGATTCTTCCCTTCATATATGGTAACTAATGCATCCCAAGCTTCTTTACCATTTTTAGCATCACAAATGTGAGGTTGTACTTAATCAGTAGTAGCAAGTAAGATAAGCATGAGGGACCTTCTATCATTTTTATCATATGCTTCTTGATATGTACCTACTGTAGTGGGATGTTTTATAGTTCCAGTCACTACATCCCATAAATCTTAAACCTGTAGAATGACTCTCATTTTGGTTTTCCATGAAGAAAAATTGCAACCTTTAAGCAATTGTGTATCTAAAAGATATTTGTGTGTAGTGGCCATTATGAAGGTTCCTTATATCACCAAAATGGTCTCTCTTTCGTTATAACACAAATGAGTACTGAAAGATAATTCACTCAAATTTATGCCACTTTCCTAAAAACCCTTTCGAATAAGGATGATCAGTTTGAGGAAATTAAGCCAAGTAATAGGAGTGAATTAGGGTATATGATGTAGTGAATATCAAAATAAAATTGGCTTTCCTTATTTATCCCTGATGATTTATAGAGAATAATAGCTTAGATGTCATTTTTGAAGTAATATTAGATATTAGATACAGTAGCCCAAAGCATGACAACTTTACCTGTAAGTGTGGTCCAGAGGTACCATAAATACCGAACACTATTGTGCAATAAATTACATAAAAGGTTTTAAAAATTGGGGTCTTATGTGCTTTTGAATTTTAAATTATGATGTAAGTGCAAAAAACAAGAAATTAAATGCAACATATAATCAAAAGTGCTCACAAGTTTTTAAAACATAGGTGTCGAATTCCACCGACAATGCACCTATTTTTACAATACCAATTTTAAGGTGTCGAATGCCATCGAAAATGCACCTTTGTACAATATTTTTTTCAAGAGAAATGTGATTTGTGTTTGCAAAATTTGATATTCACAATTACCCCCTTGTATTATAATTTTGCAAAAAAGAAAACAAGATTGTCCCCCTTTTGTTTGCAAAATAAACAAGTTTTGAAGGAATTTTGAGAACCCTTTCAGTTTGAAAAAAAACAATGTGCAATTCTTGTTTTGTATCCCTCCTTGTGAGAAAAAATGCACTATTTTATCTTTAGATTTTACAAAAAAATTGGTGCTCCTAGGATTTGTTTTTTTTGCAAAAATTTTCTATCAATTATGCAAAGACAAATAACAAATTGTACCTTTGAATGATTTTTCAGCAAAAAAGAGTTTTTTCCTATGCATGGGGTTTGATCCCTTGACCTCCCACACAACAACATTTGATATGGATGACCAACCATCTTGGATACTACTTCAGATGAGTACAAAGGATAAGCCCTTTGTATTTGTAGTCTTTTGGTGTGATTTGTTATAAAAATATTTTTGGCACTTTTAGTCCCACATGCCCTATGCAGGTGCAATTTTGATGCTTTAAAACTAATTTTTCTCACCTTTATATTAAATTACCTTTGAGTAATTAGATCCTTTGAAGACTATTTTTCCATCACAACCAACAAATGAGATGTTGCCACATCACCACCAATAAAATAATGCCACATTAGCACATCTACTAGGTGTTCGATATACGTGCCACATTAGTAGCCACATCATCACCTTGATCCATGTGCCCACTACATTAGTTGATACCACATTATTTATTCCACATTAGCTTAGATTTACATGCCATAGGGGGTCCACATCAACTCCTCAGGATCTATTCCTAGGATGTTAACGGTTTGATCCAAGTTATCACCATAAGAGTGTTATGTTATGACAGAATGGAGATCAAATATTTCTATGTCCAATTTCTGATGCAATCAGGTATTATCAATCTAGGTCATGTTATATATCCATCCACACCTATTCAAGAGTTTGGTCCAATATGTGGTTGAGTCTAATCTAGTTTCAGTCCATTGATATTGATCCGATCGATCCAGAAGGGTGTCTCGTGCCTCAAAAATCATGTGTACGTAGTGAAACAAAAATTATGACCTCAAAAATCATGTTGATCGCCTACACCAGATTTGTAGCTTCCACTCTGATACCAATAATGGGTAATTGAGCATTATGAATTGTATCGAGAATATGCAATAATAATATATGATTTGATAAAGAACTTATGGTTCCCTAACCACCTATATTTGCTAAATATATATATGCACTTATTGTTAAGAAAATAACTAAATTTAGTGAAAATATAATGTAATAATAGAATCTGCTCTAACACAATGACAAATAAATCCAGGTCAAAAAAACCAAAATATGCCACTTGTTAGTGTTTTGATCCATCCAAAGATCAATAGGCACTAGGTGGATCAACCTTGACCACCAACTATGATCAATTATTTATGGGACATTATCTCCCGTTAAACCCTCGTATAGCCCAATCATGTCCCATGTTGAACAATGCTTGCAAAAAGCCATGAATACCTTTTGCCTAAGCATACCAGGCACTGAACAGAGCCCCACGATGGCTCACGGGATGACTATTGATGTCATTAAACCTCATAAGAGGCACCACAAAGGAGGTAAAACTTAAAATAAATACATCCCATATCTTATTAATTCCCAAGGGAAGTATTTCATGCTTGGTTAATACATCTCATAGATTCTGAGTATGAAGAGTAGGATAGATGTATTTAAGTTGCAGAGTTCAATAGAGACATTGCTTTCAAGGGATTAAAAGCAACAAAAAAAAGTGTAAGGTAAGCTTAGACGAATGAATCACCTCCCTATGCAATGCACCAGAAAATATCAATTCCAAAGGATATTTGAATTGAAAATAATTTCAAAACCTTAATAAGAGACTTTATGAACTTAGATTATAATAGTTTAAAATAGGGCTTAATTCTCTCATAACTTTACATTCACAAAAGGGCTTATAAATCCATTACAGAGTATCTACAAAGGAGACTTTTTCAATAAGTAAAAAGAGATATTGACTATGAAATAAAAATTCATAATCCATACATCAAAAAATTCAAAATCAAATCATAAGAAAGAAACTCCAATCTAGAGCCCCTGCTAAGTCTTCTCCTCGTGAATGCACTCTAGATGTTTCCTCCTATAGCTTCATAATGTCTTACTCCTATTTCTCCCTAGGCTTCAAATAAGCCTTCCTTCATGAATTTAAAGGGATTTCTCTCCCTTAAATCAAGATGCCCTCTATTAAACAAATAATTTCCCCCGTGCTAGGTAAAAACAAATTAAAATATTATTTAATCCTAATACTGTAAAGGTGATCAATCCTTTTGTTTCATGCCCCCTCCCCAAGAACATTAACAAATTTAAATCTATTAAATAATAAAAAAGGGGAATCTCTTTAATAAAATAATCATTATAATATTAAATGATTGTAATGCTCTTTTGGTCCAATCAAAATTAGACAAATTTTGTGTAGACAAAAATCACGTAATTGCATTCCAAAACATACCAAATCAATGATGTAATATGAAATTATATTAAATAAACCATATTTAATTTATTTTATTTTATTTTTTCCAAAAAATATTTCCTAAAATATATATTTCACAAAAGCATCAATTTATTTTACAAAACATTACAAAACTAAGAATTAGGTCCTAGTTCATCATGTAAAAGGGTCTTTCCAAGGTAGGTCATGACATACTACCTCCCTTGGACTAAACACAATCCTCTATATTTCTCATAATAGAAAGCATAAAGCAATTATATATTTCCATAAGCATTGCAAATCAACAAACAAGCAATAGCAATCATAGACATCAAATACATTCTCAATGTTTCACACCATTATCTTATCCTTAAGTGGTCAACCTCTTTTAATATCAACTCAACTACCACCAACCAAAACTAAGGAGAATAGTACTAGCTATAATGGTCCAATGGTGCAAACATGAAAATATGTAAAATGTAATGCAACTACATGAGGATAATATTTCATGTTACCTTGAGTTGTCTTTATCATCATTTCTCTTTTTCCAGTATCATGTTCCTGGTGGTCGATCATTTTCTTACACCCACAAGAGTACATGGGTCTGTAATTCAACAAAATATCAGTAATACCATATCCTCAATGCAATAAAACATCCATATTACATAAAAATTAAGTATTGAAACATTCATCAATACATAAATCTCATCATAGAGTCAAAGCATTGACATATCTATCATAGCATAGTCTACCTATAGTAGTTCTACAATAATAATAATAGAGTTACAAATTATTTTTATAGAGATGATATGAAATCAAATTTCCATAATATTTTAGAAATAATTATCAAAATCACTCACAAATGAGTCCCAACCTATGGTTTTATGTCCCTTATCATGAGTTAACCTTAAAGAAAATAGGTGTCATCAAAGACAAAAACATGTCATAAATCTCACTTCAAGATACCCATATATCCTGAAATTCTCTTTGGTAAACATATTTTCCACCACTAGTGCATCATCCTTGATGTTCCTTGGTATACATCCTTAGTCAAATTACTGACTAAATCTAGAATTAGGTTAGGTTCATACCTCAAGAGACATAGATTCCAAATGAGGTTCTCAAAATTCTAAGGTACACTAGTTAAAACCCACCAAATGTGGATGGTAGTTTTTTCACTTTCACCAATGGTTCCAATAGTGGGAGGAAAAGACTTAAATTATTATATGTTTTCACATCGGGTTCTCATATGTGGATATCAATAATACCATATGCACTATGTTGTGGTATAATCCATTATTTAAATAACACACAACATGCTATTAAACTCAACCATGAATTCTAAGAAGATCATTTTCTTAACTATCTACGATAGTATCAAGGGTCACACTTACACCACGTAAGGTGCCATTCCAAGAATATTATCATCCAATGATAATATCTATGACTACACTTACTCCACATAAGGTTTCATTCCAAAAGTATTATCATCCATTGATAATAGCAATGGTCACACTTACTCCATGTAAGGTGCCATTCCAAGAATATTATCATCCAATGATAATATCTATGACTACACTTACTCCATGTAAGGAGTCATTCTAAAAGTATTATCATCTATTAATAATATCTATGGTCACACTTACTCCATGTAATATGCCAACACAAACTTGTGATAATAACCCATACCTCCATGGTAGGATAATTAGTCCAAGCATTTCCACTTAGGACTTTCCAAAAGATTTCCCATTTTTATAATTCTCTAGGCTACACCACCCAAAATATCACAAGAAAACTTGAGTGTTGTCTACCACAACTCCCCTCAAGAAGGTTTGAGTTAATAAATTTCCCATCCCATGGGCTCACGAGTCCCTAAGGAACCTTAATTCTATTAATCTTATAGTCTCATAATCTGGTACATTCTTAAATATCTTAGAGAGAGGATATTATACTCCTCTCAAGAATAGGTTCCCCACCTATTATTTTTCCATTAAGAATGTTCAATAGATTCATCATCTATTCCTTCTCATTAAGTATAGTCAGCTTAACTAAGAATAGATTTTCCAAAGAGGTGTGTTCATACTTAAATAGACTACATATACCACAATCATCTATATCAAGCATTGGATAAACATTCCTTCATATAAAAATATATGTTTATAGGTTACATTTGTAAATTCCATTGGAATACATACTACACATCATTATAGCACACAAATAGAGGCTTTTCAGCCATACCAAGCCTCATTGTTATTATCTCTTGGTCCATTCACTACTCTATTCTAGATCTAGTTCTCTCATAGAATTTGTTCAAGCTCTACCTTGTGATCTTGCTCGTCTATCTCATGTTGTTTTTCTACACCCACATTGTGCTCTGGTAGTATGTTGTAATGGAGTGAGCAGGCCATGGCTCACTACAACATCTACACATAAAGTCAAATATGTAGTTCTATACTCTTCCTTGGCTTGTCATAATTGTACATTCTCATCCTACATGTCTATTGATGCTACCCAACCACTTATTTTTACTACCTCCTATTGGATTCTATCCCACTCTACAATGGTGGCATCCCTTTAAAACTCCAATATTATCTTTTATTATGCCCAAAAAATTTCTTGCTAAATTTGTTGTGATTCTAGCTACCAAATTTTTACCTCAAATATTTCACTTCACATAGTCTATTCATCACTGAACACCAACTGTTATCTTCTTGATAGTTTTATGGACCTGCTTTTGTCTCTACCTTATGATGTACATATCATCTAGGAAGTTCCTCTTCTACTTCCTTTTCTATACCCTCAAGTATATACTCTTATCCATCGATGATCTCGACTATCTATCTTACTGCTCTACCACTTTCTTCCTTTGTACTTTCCTCTTTTTTCCATGGTTGTGTGGCCCACCATCTATCATACTCTGGAGTTGTACCAACATCATCCTCATCTGGTACCCATATGACCTCATATACCTCTAAGGTCAATGGTTCCATTTGTGGTGGTACTACTTTATTATTTCATTTTCTTGTGTAGATCATAGGTGGATCCAATATTATTTATCTAATACTAAACTACCATAATACTAAAGTATATTTAAAATACTCATAATGCATACTCATTCACCCAATCATCCACCTTGATCATTGCACATGAGCTATTTGCATTTAATATTCTGCCCATACTAGGTCCTTCCTACATGATCTCTAAATAACATCTTGGTGTTGCAAATTTTGCCAAGTAGAGTGATATTGATGTATATTGCCTTCATATGGTTTATTAATGTTAAAATATTCCCTCTCTTATCACCTTAATGCATAAGGCACCTTTGTCCCTAAAAAACTATGTGCATCATAAGGCAACCCTTGGGGTATTTCCATAACCACATGTTCCTAGGCCCATACTTGTAGTAAGAGGTAACAACTCATCCTTGCTCACTTCATCATTCACACCTTGAATAACTCTCTATAAGTTTGGGCCAACAAGATTGGTGCCCATGCAAACATGATTGAACTCTCCACTAGGTCCTGCACCACTCCTAGCATATTCTATGGAAATCATGCACCTAGTAAATTAGGTAAAATAATATTTGATATAAGAACCATAATCATAGCTTGTCTATGCATCAATATATCAAATACATAATACAACTCATTCATTATACTATATTTATTAATGTTCATATCTCTCCACTCTTTTCAAAATCCACTCCTTTGCTTCATCTGCAACAATCATCATAGATCCCTCTATTGGTAACCAATATATTTGGTATACATCTTCTAGAGTGATGGTCATATCTCCAGTGGGTAGTTGGAATGTTCCTTTATCAAGATCCCACATTTTGATCAAGGCTGATAGATAACATCTATTTGCATGCACTAACTCTAGATGTGTAGCTCCTTCTAATCATATCTCTCTCTACCACTACCAGTCATTAGCATCCAACATTTTCCTCACATCCTAAAATATTTCTCTAAATGTGTTGTGTGGTCTAACAATATTTAGTGGCATTATTTCTTCAGGCTCTACATCACTTTCTTGGCTAATTCTAGATTTGCTAGAAGCTATCTTCTCTTCTCAAAGTATATGAACTAATATATCGACAATAAAAAGGAGAAGAATTATGAAGTATACTATGGGATTTACTTTGAATATAATAAATATCAACAATGAAAACCCTAATACGAGTATAATCATGTTAAATTCCATGAGTACTTTGAATAAAAATCCATCAATATTTTTTTGTATATTCATATTATTTTCCTGATGTTGCAAAGTTAGCATTACTCCTTTGATCAATGCCAAGTGTCTAACCAATCATTAGTTTATGACACATTGATCTTGCTCAGCCATCTAGTCGATCACATCTCGATCATCTCAAGTCTCCACATTCATCCTCCATGGATCATGTCTCAATCATCTTGAGCCACCTTATTCCTCTTTGGTTGCCCATCACCATTCTTGTATTAATTAACTAGGGACATATCATTTCTCTAAGCCACCTAGGGCTACAATATTTTCCAACATGATTGAAATCCTATTATTTCTTCATGTGTATCCCACCTTTATGGTATTTTAACCCATTTGATGTCTCATCATATAATTCCATCAATCTATCCCATATAAATCTATTTATACACCTTATCCTTGGGTGCCATTTTTAATTCTGACCATTATCACTCCACTGACAATGATCTAGGTCATGCTTGCCTACCCGCAAGGTGCCATCTCAAAATTTTTATACTTTATCATTCATTCTATAATGATTAGGGTTACAAAAAGTTGAGTTTAGTTATTTATAGTTAGTTCTTTATCCCTATGAACTAACTTTTCTCATTATCATCCATCCGATAATGTTTATGGTTATTCTTGCTCCATGCAACATACTATTTCTAGATATACTTTAACATAACACTTTTTAATATTGAAGGCTATACTTACTCCATGCAAGATGCCCTAACAAAAGCATACCCAATATAGGAATATGCAAAGCAATCTTTAGCTTTACCTAAAGCAATTTCTAGCTTTATTATCTAGAGTTCTTTCATGGAAGATTTTAGTCCTACAACCATGCTCTGATACCAACTGTGATGAACCTCATTTTCCAACCATATTAAGAGAGATTTTTTTATTTATTTACTCATAAGTAAAGTCTATATTCAAGGATTACTCAAGAATGTACTCAATGTAAGTTGTAAGGCAACACTTCACTAAGAGATAACATGGTCAGTGTCTACCTCTTGTGAATAGGAGTGGCCAAACTCCTATAAGACCTATGGGTTTACCTTCATACCTCCATGGTATAAGGACACCTTAAATGGTCACCCTACCTTTCCTACATTCTCCATGAATGGGGAAAGTCTTGACCATAGTGTTTAGGGATTCTCCTCTTCTTAGTACCCTCAAGAATGGGATAGCCATTTCCCTTTTACTAACTTAAGTCCATCTAAGTTAGTCCCAACCTAAGTCCATCTAGGTTGATGTTAGGTGTATGCCTTACCGATTAGATATTGCATCACTAATATGGGGTATCTATCATTTATAGTGCTTTGTTACCCTCATCTCCACAATGGGGTAGCTAAGGTGGTTATCATTTTCTAATGATAAACTCATATAGACCATCTATTTTCTAACACCTAACTTACTTGCATAAGACTCTCCTAACCATCGCGATAGGAGATAAGATCTAAACTAGACCTTCCAAATATTACCCTCTTTGGGCCCCACTTGAGTTCCACACTCCAAGTGTAACTTATGCAAACATTCTAGGTATTGCCTTCTTGTAACTACCTCATGTATAGACTCTAACATTCTTTCCTTGAACATCTCTCTCAAATACATAAATAGGGTGTTTATTTAAGCCCATATACTTAAATAATTTAACATCTATATCTTCATCAAGAAGTCACTTAAATAATATGTAATCCCTATTTCCATTATCAATCCATAAAACATGATAATTTGCATAGCATCATAAATCATAGTACAAAGCTACATCATTCATATTTTGAGCATAACTAGAAATTCCATCATTTACATATCTTATAGAGAGTAAAGCAATACATCCATTCTAGATTATAAAATAATACTCATGCTAGAAATTTCTTTTACAAAAGAGCCTTTCATCATGAAAGCCTTAATACAACATATGTCAAAGGGATCAATGTTTGAATTGTATAAGTATTCATTGGTCCATCTTACCTCTCCATCGCTCGATTGATGGTGGTAAGGGATCAGGACAACTCATGATATTCATGTAGTTTTCCCTTAAATGCACTTTGCTATATAGTCTATCATAAAGCAATCCATGCATTTTAACATTTGAATGCAACCATGCAACATACATTCACCAAAATGTAACCATGCACTATACATTCATTTCATCAAAGGAAGGAAACCCCATAATTTCCCAAGAAATAATTCCACATCCATTCTTTTATCACATACCCTTTTTCCACAAAAATATATTCCTTTGATAGAAAAATTGCAATTACAAAAACTTCTAGTCCAAGCAAGAGAGAACCCCATAAATTCCCCCAAAGAATAGATTCCCTACCCATTATTTCTTGTTCATAACTTAGAAGGTGCTTTTACAATCAAATTCTAGAATTCCAATTCAAACAAACACTTATATCCTAGTACATGCAAAGCAATAAAATCCCCATAGTTCTCCAAGAATGAATTTCCCATCCATTCTTTCCTAAACATAGCTAGAAGGTACTTTTATAAACCAAATTCCCTTAGTTTCCATTCACACAAAAATAGCATTTAAACAAATGAATCAAACATTTGATCTTTCCATAAAATTTTGATCTATAAACCATCCAATTTTTCCACAAAATTGTTTGTAAATATAACATTCAATTTTTCCACAAAACATTCCTTTAACTAGCATTCAATTTTTCCACAAAACATTCCTTCAACTAGCATTCAATTTTTCCACAAAATTGTCCTAGCTAACATACAATTTCTCCACAAAATTGCTCTAAAGTTTTCCTACAATTTTTCTACCAAATTGCCCTATAATTGAATTACAATTTTTCCACAAAATTATTTCACAATAGTATTCAATTTCTCCACAAAATTGTCCTATAGTTAACCTACAATTTCTCCATAAAATTGTACTATAGTTAACCTACAATTTCTCCATAAAATTGTACTATAATTAACCTACAATTTCTCCATAAAATTGTCCTATAGTTAACCTATAATTTCTCCATAAAATTGTACTATAGTTAACCTACAATTTCTCCACAAAATTATACTATAGTTAACCTACAATTTCTCCACAAAATTTTACTATAGTTAACCTACAATTTCTCCATAAAATTTTACTATAGTTAACCTACAATTTCTCCACAAAATTGTACTATAGTTCTCCACAAAAGTGTATTGTAAATGCATTCAATATATTTCCAAAATTTTACCTATAGATGCATTTAATTATTCCACTATCTTTGACCCATAGTTTTATTTTTTCCAAGGTTTGCTCTAAGATACTCAAAACTTGGTCTATCCTTAAGTTCAAGTTTTAGCTCTAAAAAATTTCTCCTTTGGCAAAAGGGATGTCTTAGAGAAACCAAAAACCTTCTATCCTCCAAAGCAAAGGATTAAATTAGCAAATAAAAAAAACACATTAATCTTCAAAAAATATAGATTTATTTTACCATAAAGAAGGGGTTATATAGAGTCAATAGTGAAGCTTAAAACTAACCCAATCCAACTAGCTTCCAAATAGTTAGGCTACAAATATTTATTTATTATACACCTATGTGATCAGTGCTAACCAAACAACCTATACCTCAAAGACAAGCCATTTGCAACACTAAACATGGTGGGTGAGTCAACATAACATTAGGGTTGCAAGCAGTTCAAAGGGGGCACGAAGGGCTTATCCAAGCACCTAGATGCTTGGATATTAGCCTCTAGGCACTAAGAATCTTAAAAAAAATGTTTATCCCATCGCACCATGTGTGTGGAATAAAAATTTGAAACCTTTATATAAGCTTTTCCTGCCAGAATCTCCTTCGAACCTCAAATGGTCAATGACAAAAATCCAGGTCAAACCAATCAAAAGATACCACTTGTCAACATTTTGATCCATCCAAATCTTAGCAACCACCAAGTGGCTCAACCTCAACTACCAATTGTGGTCTAGGGTTTATGGGATCTTAAATCCCTGTAAAATCTCATGTGTCTTGAGCATGTCCCATGTGGGACAATGCTTATGGAAGACCATAAAGGCATTATACCTAAGCATGCTAGGTGCTGAACAGAGTAGCATGGTGGCTCAGGGGATGACTACTGAGGTCATAAAAACTCATCAAAGACATCATAAATTAGCTAATACTTAAATTAAACACATCCCATGTATCATTAATTCCCAAGGAAAGTCTTTCATGCTTGGTTAATACATCTCATAGAGTCTGAGTACGTAGGGTAGGATAGACGCGTTTGAGTTGTAGAGTTTGATAGAGATGTTGCTTTCAAGGGATTAAAAGCAAAAAAAATACGGTAAGGTAATCTTAGGGGAAGGATGTTTTTCACAGGACTTCCCAAACTATCAAACTTGTTTCGGCCATATTTCACTCATCCGAACTCGGATTGAGCTGAAATTTTGAGGGTAGATGCCTGAAAAACCCTAGAACATCTCCACCAATTTTTAGATCATTTGGAGCAACACAGATCCTAGCGCATCCCTATGTGTGAACAAGATTTTTGGCAAGCGGTTGTGCGAGGGTTTCATCTGGGTTGAGTGCAAGCAGCTCCAGAGGTTGGTTTTCGGGGCCTTCGGGCCCTAGCGGCCAATATTTTTGTGGTTTCTACTCAATATTTTAGCAGGATATGTTGTAGGGGATCCAAGATGGGTTAGAAATTTGTCTTTCAATAGATCATGTTGTGAACTTAAGTGACAATGGCTTCCAATTTGCTGCACAAAATAAAAGTGAAAACCATACCTTTCCACGGTATCTAGGGCAAGGATTAAAGAGATCACGAAATAAGTTTCAAGTAGCTGATCAAAAAATGACTCAGATCTCAAGTGATTCTGGTGCTAAGGTGCACCCACAAAATAAATCTACTATGGAAACCCCTATCAAGGGTAAGAATTTTGAAGACTCAGCCCCAAAAATAAATTTTAGGGATGCCCTCCATGGTGGACAGCCTCAGCCCAATGCTAATATTAATCTTAGGGCTTCCCATAAACCTCTAAGAATGCCTAATATTGATCCCAGGAAAATGGAGTCAGGATGTCTTAAAGCAACTGATGGAACTCCTATTGTTAAGCTTGATATGGGTAACATTCAGACTGGCATTGAAGATCTAGAAAAAAGAGGACTAATTTGTCGGTTCGTGGGTTTTCGTCCGAGCCTATCTACTTTCAAAGTTTGGGCTGCAAAAATCTGGAAAACTAAAGGTGAGTTACAAATATCTATTTATCCAAATGGTTATTTTCTTGTTTTATTTGCTAATAATGAAGATAGAGAGAAAATTTTTCAAGGGGGTCCCTGGTTCTTTGGAAGGGTAGGGCTTTTCATGAAGCCCTGGCATACTAAATTTAAAGCGAAAGAAGAGATGCCTTCTATAGCTCCCGTGTGGGTTAGACTCTTTGGCCTCCCTATTGAATTTTGGAATCCTACTATTTTTTCTTCAATTGGAAACTCTTTAGGAACTTTTATGATGACTGTTGATTGTACTCAAAATTTTGAACATATTATTTATGCTCGGATTTGTGTTTTAATGGATTTTGACAAACCCTTACCTAAAAATATCACATTACAATTTGGGGAAGACACTTGGGAGCAAGTAGTGGACTATGAGAACATTCCTTTTCATTGTAGAATTTACCATGAATATGGTCATTTGGCTAGTGCTTGCCCAAATAAAATTCTTGATCAAAAGAAAGAAGATATAAACTCAGTAGGTTTCCAAATGCCTAAGAAGAAGAACACTAAAAAAAACCAGTTATGAAGGATCAATCAAAGTCATCTGCTAATATGTTTGAAATCCTTTCCACGAATGATGTCCCAAGTGAGGAAGAGGAAATAATGGAAACAAAAATCTTAGAAACACAATTTAAATATGAAGGGAAAAACTCAGAGACAAACCAACAAATCAAAGGTTTTCAATAGAAAAAAGGGAGAAAATTTACACAAGAAAAACAATCTTTTAAATGTCAAAACTTCAAATAATACAGGTCCCAATATAGACTCTATTGAACCCTCTAGTAACACTTTGGTTGTGTACGAGCATTCTTCAAGGTTAGAAGCCATCTCAGATTCAATTGGAGTAAGTCAAGAAATAGGGAAAAAAAACTGAAGATGGATTCTAATCAAAAGGTAGGTCGCAAGACCAATCAATATCATATGGTAAAAGAAGGTGAAAAGCTTGTAGAGGAAGGTAATATTAATGCCCTTCCCAACTTTTTTAGCCCTGGTATTAATGAAGATCATCACTTGGAATATTAGAGGACTCAAAGGGAGTCTTTCAAAACAAAATGAAATTAGAAGAATGATTCAGATAAATCATCCACATCTTGTTTTCCTTCAAGAAACGAAGATGTCAATAGAGGATATGGACTCTATTGCTAGTAAAATTTGGCCATCTGAAAAAGTGGTTTCCCTCAGTTCCCAGGGGACTTCTGGTGGCATTGCTTGTCTTTGGGACCCAAAAGAGGTAGTTATTCACCATATGGTTGGCAGTTGGGGTCTTTTGGCTATAGCTATTCAAAGTAGACATTCCAACCAAATTATGCTCTGCATTACTGTTTATGCTCCGACTGCTTTGGAGGAAAAAAGAAGACAGTGGAAGGATATAACTTATATTATCTCTCATTTTCTTGAATCTTGGATCTTGATCGGAGGATATTTCAATACCATCCTCTCTCTGGATGAGAAAATAGGGGGAAATAGAAATTTGGATAGAAGCACTGACCTCATGAGCGAATATATTGCAAACCTCCATCTTGTGGACATCCAACCAGATAATGGCCTTATGACTTGGTCTAACAGAAGGCAAGGCTTAGCTTGTATAATGGAGAGATTGGATAGGTTTTTTCTCTCTAAAAATTTCTTAATCCATGGTCACATTCCTAAAGTGAAGACGCTTAACAATGCTGGTTCGGATCATTGGCCAGTCATGGTGGAAATGTGGAAAACCAATGTGAGTTTCTCTCCTTTTTGTTTTCAATTAATGTGGCTCAGAGACAGTTCCTTTAGACCTCATGTGCAACAATGGTGGAAGGAAGGTAAGCCTAGGTATGGGACTAAGATGTTCTATTTTGCCAAAATACTGCAATACATTAAATCCAAAATCAAGACTTGGAACTGGAAGGAGTTTGGGGATGTTCATAAAAAAAATATGAAGTTATTGCTCAACTTGAAAATTTGAATAAGAAAATCCATTTAGATGGCCTCACAGAGAGTAGAAGTGTAGATGAAATTAAACTCACAACTCAGTTAGAGGAATGGGAAAAAAGAGAAGAACTCTTATGGAAGCAAAAATCTAGAATTCAATGGCTCAAAGAAGGAGATCGAAACACAAGTTTCTTCCACAAATCTCTTCTAGCTCGAAGATCTCACAACTTTATTTCTTCCCTAAAATCAGATTCTGGAGATGTTGTCTACACTTGGGATGGCATGAACTCTATTGTTGTCGATTACTTTTCCAATATTTTTACTGCTACTCCTCTTGACTCAACTTCTCAACAAAATGTTCTTCAAGCAATCCCTCCTCTTATCACTTCTGAGGAGAACTCTATTTTGACTGCTCCTATTACTATCAATGAGCTTCAACAAGTTGTTTTTAAAATGCAAAAATGGAAAACCCCAGGTCCTGATGGTTTTCCCATTGAGTTTTACCAAGAGTTCTGGGATATCCTTCATGCTGATTTATTAGAGGTGGTGGAAGAAGCCAGGAAAGCCAAAGAAATTTTGAAGGTTATCAATAAAACTTATATTACTCTTGTTCCAAAAGCTCAAGAGGTTGATCATATCTCAGCTTTTAGACCTATTTCTTTATGTAATGTTCTTCTCAAAATCATTACTAAGATCATGGCAGAAAGGTTGAAGCCTCTTTTGCATAAGATTATTTCCCCTGAACAAGGGGGTTATGTGGAAGGGCATCAAATAGTAGATGAGATAGTTCTTGCTCAGGAAGCCATCCATTCCATGGATATGCAAAAATCTCCTTCCATGTTCATTCGATTAGACTTATCCAAAGCTTATGACAGAGTGGATTGGCACTTCCTTATCAAAGTTTTGAGGCAATTTGGTTTCTCTCAGGATTGGATGGATTGGATTATGGGATGTATCTCTTCAGTTTCCTACTTAGTTCTTATCAATGGTAGGCCTTCTCAGTCTTTCCCAGCTTCCAGAGGTATTAGGCAAGGTGACCCACTATCCCCTTATTTATTCATCATTCTTGTTGAATGCTTGGGTAGGACTATAACCAAAAAGAGAGAAAACAAAACCCTTGAGGGAGTTACCATTGCTCATGGAGCTAGACCTATCTCCCATATTCAATTTTTTGATGACTCTACTCTTTTAGGTAAAGCTACAGTTAAGGAAGCTTCTAATATTAAGAAAATCATTAGCTATTTTTCTAAGGCTACTGGGCAATTGATCAATGAAGACAAATCTAAAGTTATTTTCTTTCACTGCTCTTCCAGACAGGAATCCATGGTCTTGGATAAATTAAGATATAATAAGACCTCCCTTTCGATCACTTATTTAGGTATTCCCATCAATATTCAAAGGCAAAAAAAAATATTGGAATTGGTTGTTGGACAAAGTCAAGAAGAAAATTGGAAAGTGGACCAACAGGTGGCTTTCTTCTAGGGGTAGAATCACCTTGGTAAAATCAGTCCTTCAAGCTATTCCTATTTATGTTTCTTCTATGTTGAATATCCCAAAGGTTGTTCTTCGAGAACTGGATCAAATCAGTCATCGGTTCCTTTGGAGTGGTACTAAGGAGAAAATAAAATGGGCCTTGGTGAAATGGGACACTTTATGTCTTCCTAAGAATGAAGGGGGTTAGGATTCTGATCTTCTATTAATAACAACAAATCTTTAGCTGCTAAATTATATTGGAGGATGTTGCATAACCCCAATGCTCTTTGGGCCAATAATCTTCGTGCTAAATATGTTGAGAACAAAAGTCCTGAAGACCTTGTTCGCTATCAATTGCCTACCAAAGGTTCTCCCATTTTAGCAGTTCTTAAGACTGGTGAGGATTTGATAAAAAAAAATTATTTTGGATCATTCATAATGGTCAATAGGCAAATTTTTGGATAGATTCTTGGGATGGTCACAAGCCTTTGATAACTCAGTTTCCCGATTGGAGGCCTTGGATGGAGGAGCTTCACCAAGCTAACTGGATAAAGGTGGCTAATTACTATCGGTACCATACTAGTAATTCAAAGGTTGGTAGATATTGGATCCCTATTGAGGACTGGCCTATTCAAATCCTAGAAAGGCAAAGACAAGATATCCAAGGCATCCTTCATATGATATCTCTCTCTTGGTCCCATGAAAAATATTGTTTTGGATGGAACAACACTACTAAGGGTGAGTATTCAGTTGCTCAAGGTTATTTGACCTTATGCCATAATAATCCCAACCAATCATCTGACATATTTTCTCAGTTGTGGGCTCAAAATATCTGGCCTAAGGTGAGGTTCTTTACTTGGCTTTTATTGCATCGTAGGGTGCTTACTGGTGAGCAACTTATGAAGCATGGTTTTCATGGCCCTTTTATATGTGAAATGTGTGGAAAGAATGTAGAAACTCTCAGTCATATTTTTATTGAGTGTACTTTAGCCTCTGAGCTATGGAGGAGAATGGCCACTTTACTTGGCTTACAATGGTCCAACTTTTTTACTTTTGAACAACTTTGGAGGGATTGGCCTAAACAAGAGGGTGTCGATCATTTTATTAGGCAATTAGTTTGGATGGGTTCTACCATTCTTCTTTGGAATATCTGGAATGAAAGGAACAATCAAATTTTTAATCAAGATAGGAAGGATATTCACTATATTTGGAAAAATACCATTGCCAACTTAGTTGAATCGGTCCAACAACTCCTTAATCACCCCCAAAACTCCCACCAAAGATGGGATCAAGTGATGCAAATATTGAAGATTAACTCCTCTAAGGGAAACCATCTTAAAGGGAATGTGAGCAATTGCAAGATGAATAGAACAAGGAACTGGCAACCTCCTCCTAAGGATTTTGGAAAAGTCAATACTGATGGAGCCTCTAGAGGGAACCCTGGAAAAGCTAGTGCGGGAGGAATTGGTAGACTTTCAGATGGCTCCCTGGTTTTTACTTTTGTTGAGAATTTGGGTATTCTTTCCAATAACCTTGCTGAGGGGTATGGTATCCTTAGAGGCCTTCAAGAGGCTACTAAGGTTGGTTGGGAAAAGGTGCTAGTTGAGTCTGACTCTCAACTCATGATTAATATTTTGAAGACTCCTTCTAAGAATCATAAGGTTGATTGGAGAATAAAAAGAATTATTGAGAAGATTCAGTTAATCCAGATGGGATTTTTGAAAGTTGATTACAATCATGTGGTCAGAGATCAGAACAAGAGTGTTGATGCTTTAGCTAATTGGGCTTTGGACAAAGGTGATCTTACTTGCTATGGCCATCCTCCTAGATGGTGGGATTCACAAATAAGGGAAGCTCTTCTCTCTATCATTTCTTTGGATGGCTCCAGTTCTGGAGGTACCTAGTTTCTTCTTGCTTTATTTTTGCTTCTCTTTGGTTTGGTCAGGGTAGTTTAGTTTTTTGAGGTGTGTGTGTTTTTGTTTTGTTTTGTTTTTGTTTTTTTTGTATTATTTTTTGTTGTTATTGTGTTTTTATTATTTTGTGTTTTTTTTTGTGTTTTTTTTGTTATTGTTCTTGTGTTTTTATTTTTCTTGTTCTTGTGTTTCTGTATGTTTGTGTTAATTGGTGTTTTTTTGTTTTGGTGTGTGAGTGTTTTCTATGTTTTTGTTTATTGTCTATTGTTGGTTTTTTTTTTTTTTTTTTTTTTTGTTTTTTAAGGTTTTGGTTGTTTTTGTTTTTGGTTGTCTTTGTTTCTTTCTATTGTTTTTGTCATGTTTATTTTTTATGTTGTTCTTGTGTTTTTTCTGTGTGGTTCATATTGTGTTTTTTTAATCTTATTGTGTGTGTGTTTGGTTGTGCTTTATCTTTTTGACACACTCAAGGAGCAGTTTTTTTCTTCTTGTGTGTTTGTGTTTGTGTTTGTGTGTTCTTATTTTTTATTGTTTCAGGTTTTCTCCTTGAGTATGTCAAAGGTGGTAGGCCAAGTGCGAGCCCTGGGCGATTTTGGTGGAAGAGATACCCCTGCCTCCTTGGGTCTTACCCAAAAGTGGCATCCCTTCTGGGATGTTTTCCACAAAAAAATGTAATCTTAGACAAACAAATCATCTCCCTATGCAATGTGTAATAAAATATCAATTCTGAAAGACATTCGAATTGAAACAACGATTTCAAAACCTTAATAAGATATTTCATGAACTTAGATTATAAAAATTTAAAAAAGGGTTAAATTCTCTCAAAAATTTGCATTCAAAAAGGGCTTAGAAAGCCATAAAAGAGTATCTACAAAGGAGACTTTTTCAAGAATTAAAAAGAGATATTGACTATGAAATAACCAATTCATAATCCATACATTGAATCATTCATAATCAAATCATAAGTAGGAATCTCCAACCTAAAGCTCCTACAAAGTCTTATCCTTATGAATGCACTCTAGATGTTTCCTCCCATAGCCTCCTAATTTCTTGCTTCTATTTCTCCCTAGGCCTCAACTAAGCCTTCCTTCATGAATTTAAAGGGATTTCTCTCCCTTAAAGTAAGATGCCCTCTATTAAATAAATAATTTCCCCCATGCTAGGTAAAAAAAAATTAAAATATTATTTGATCCTAATAGTGTAAATGTGATCAATCCCTTTGTTTCATACCCCCTTCTCAAGAAAATTAACAAATTTAAAACTATTAAATAAGAAAAAAGAGGAATCTCTTTAATAAAATAATCATTATAATATTAAATTATCTTAGAGCTCTTTTGGTCCAATCAAAATTAGATACATCACCTAATTGCATTCCAAAACCTAAAAAATTAATGAGGTAATATGCAATTAGATTAATTAAACCATATTTAATTGATTGTATTTTATTTTTCCCAAAACATATTTCCTAAAATATATGTTTCACAAAAGCATCAATTTACTTCACAAAACATTACAAAACTAGAATTAGATTCTAGTTCATCATATAAAAGAGTCTTGCCAAGGTGGGTCATGTCAGTCTTGGATGCCCCTTGCATCATATGATTATTAGGGATGTATGGATGCTCCTTTTACATGAATTAGTTATATTCAAGCAACTTCTCTTCTACCATGTAGGCTCACTCCTCTTCATTTTTCTTAGAGGGTATTTTCTCTATGTGGTACATGTGGAGGGGTTTCAAAAAGATTTTGAACTTGGTCCTATACATGGTTTGAAGCAGCGTATAAGTCCAATCCAACGATATGTATCCTCTAATATTAGTGGTGAAGTATCTCAAGACATAGATTACAAATGTGGCTAGTAAATTGAACACTGCTATACCTTGGTGTATTTTTAGGTCAAGGTATGCTTGGAGTGCTAGAGGAAGGTCTTGTATTAATCTAAATATTGGGACTAGAGTGCCATATAACTAAACTACCATGTTATTGGCATGATATAATGTTAATCCAAGTTCCTCTACTACCATTTTTGGTATGCTCAACATGCTTGAGCCTGAGTGCACCAAGAAATTATGTAGCAACTTGTCCCTATAGATTAGGGTCAAGTAGAATGGTGTAGGCTTGGGTTGGCTAGACTCTAAGCTAGAGATTTGTAGCATAGTGTATATCCCTTGTTCACTCAACTCTTTCAACTTCTTTAGTACCTATTCCAAATTATTAATCTATTTAAGGATCAAGAGGTCATCCTAAAGAGGTATGACTATGGTAGATTGCCTCAGGTGCTCCACCACATTTAAGGTATAACAAAAGAGGATTTCAAAATGGTATTCTATGATTTTAGGAGATTTGAAATTTCTACCATTAGAGGAGGCCTTGGATCTACAATAGGTTTCCTTAGGAGTTTCAAGGCTATTCAATTGATTATCCAAACTACTTGGGCTTGGATTACTGATGTAGCTTGTAATGGAAACTCCTTCAATTGTGTTCTTCCCTTCTCTAGGGCCTAGTATCTATTAGACTAGGAATACCATGATATTTAATGGCCTTTATATTTACCCTCGTAATGTATTCTAATTATATGTGCATCCTTTACAAGCTTACTTCATCCAAAACAACATACACTTTTGCTTCATCCTAGGTGATACATATCTACTCAAGAGTTGATGAATCAGTAGTTGATGACATGGTAAAAGGTTGAGAGGTATGTTATAGACTTGGAATTAGATCCTATACCTAAGAATGATATGTAACATTATGGTTGTAAAGAGTTCCTACTACTTGAAACTCAATTCTAATATAATAATTAGAATGGTGATATTCAAGAGTAGGAAAGTGCCAACCACTAGGATCTTGAACATAGTTATTGTACATAGATACTAAGTCCTTGACATGGCTTGTATATTTTTTTGGAGTAGGATTGATATACTTACTATCTATTGAGTTAGAACCTATGACTGATTGAGATTTCTATTGGTCAATAATGAAGGTTTATGATATCTAGTGGAGGTAGTCACACATATTGGTTTCCCTATTAGAAGGGAGGCTTTAGATAGCTTTGGTAGGAAAACCTTTGGTAATTATGCTACCTCTTCAAGGTTTTTATATCACTAGAGAATTTTTCCATCATATTACATAACTCATATATTTTAGAAGCAAAATAAGTGAGAATCTAAGCTTGCTCTAGGCTCAAAGCTAGAATAGTTAGACTAATGGTAGGTTGTATGGTCAGAGAGGGATGAAAAATGGTGGGGGGGATCTAGGGGCTAGCCTTCCTATCTACAATAGATATTATTTATCTTGGATGTCTATATATTAGAGCTCTAGTAATGAGCTCCCTCCCTTAGACTTGGTCATCATGGCAATTTCAAAATTTAAAACTTCCATATAGTAAATAAATACCATACCTAGAGGTGGTCAGTTATTGTGATTTATCCTTTGCAAACTTTTGTGGAACTATATATTGAAATCATCCATTGATTCAATAGGTAATATTGTTATCTTTGATTATCCCTTGATGGGACAATCATACCTCATGATGAGCAAAACAATAGGTCCATGACGAAGAGAGTAGGGTTTGGATAAATCGAAGGCCTCTAAGAGTTTTATAAGGCTATATTCTTGTTAGGATGTGATATTCAAGGTTCACTTGGAATCAACAAAGGAAAAATGGATGTAACAGATAAAATAAAAACAGCTCAACAAAAATAAAATGGGTTTTGATGCACCAAGAGATCCACTAAGATCTTCTTGTAAAAGTAGGTCTAAATGCTATGTGCTAGGGGTGAACTCTTCCTTTCCTCAACATAGTAAAGCATAAATGAGAGTTACTAGTTATAGGCATGAATAAAGAGGCAGGTCCCATAGGTTAGTCAATGATATATGATTGGTCCAAAAATAGACATAAGCCCCTCACACATGTATACACTTAAATAAAATAGGTAAAAAGTCATAAACAAATACATACACACAAAAATAGGTCAAAAAGAGGCCACAAATGACTATACCAAAAAATTATCATAGGTTCTTGTGTCTATATATATATATGCAAGCAATATTTTACAAAGATTGTGCCATAAGTGGATGTTTGAGATTACCCATAATTTGATCAAGATTTGACTATTTTTATAAAAATAAATGGAAGGAAATCCTATAAGAGAATACAATTGCAAACTTGTTGATTATTTACAAAGCTAATTCTATGCCTATTTATAGATCATAATGGGAGGGTTTTCCCTCTAAAATTCATGTAAATATTTCTAGGTGGTTGTTGCTTTTGATACCAAGTTATGTCTTATCTAATTGTTTATCCCTCTCAGTTTCTTTGGATTCAAGGTCATGAATTTCAAATGGTCCTAATCCCTTGAATGAGTAGCTACCATATTTATTATTTTCTACCCCTTTCTGGAACTTCTTATAATTTGGGAACAAAAGATCTATTTATCTAATATTCTGCATCTTTTAGTTTCTTCTATCATGGATCCCATGTTTTTGATATTCTTTAATAGAGAAATGAGATATTCTTTTGTAGGATATGATTATATTCCTTGAAGAATATGCATCTTATTAGTTTGACTTTTGGGGCATCCATGTTTTCTTCCTCAAGAGTTTTCTTCACCACTTGAGCTTGGGGCCACCTGAATTTATATCTTTGAGGCTTTTTATCTTAGGTAGCTTTGTTAGAACTTTCTCTCCTTGTCTTCAAATTATGACCTAAAAAATATTTACTTTTAGACATCCTTTGCTTTTGAGACCTAACCTTTTATTGTCATATATTTTTGGTCAGGGTTTCTTCTATCCTTGTTAATGACTTAAATTTTTCCTCTCTTATTGTACAAAGGGTGTAGTGATTCATCACTACAATTCTAGTGGCTATTATGGAATAGTTAGCCTACTGTACCGATCTAAAAAGAATACACCTAACTAATGCATTAATTGAAATCAATCATTAAAGCAAGAAATGAAAGACAAGATTGCATATGACAAGAAAGTGAATGTTTCTTCTATTAATCTTGAATCAAATCTTGGTTACAATCATGCCCCTCTTAGGGTCACCCAAATGTTGATACAATTAACACAATTTGAAAGCCCCAATGGGGTAGGTGCAATACGCAGACTTTCTAAATGGACACGAACTGCTCCAAGGTGTCGATGACCTTCTTCTCCATGATTAGAGGTATTTGCTGCCTTGCATCTCAAAACCTTGTTAGTCCTACATGCAATAAACAACAAGAAGCAATTAGCAACAAAGGAGGCCTCTCTTGATGAGGCTTTTAGGAGGTATTTGCATAAAAGGTAGCATAACTAGCATGAAATCAAGAAAGTGCAAGAAACATACTAAACTTATATTAAACCTAAAAATATTGCTACAAACATATAAGCAAAAGCAGATCTAGCTATCTATTGAATTAATTACGAAATTGAAAGCATGGAAGCATGAAAAGAACCATTAGTGCCATAATTGCAAAAGTGAAGGGAAATGACTAAAAACTCTAATTGCATCGGTCAAAGTCTCTACTAAAGCAAATTAACATGATATATGTCTAATCTAATGCAATTAAACAAATCCTACAACTAGAAAACAAGGAAACTGAATATGACAACCTAACCATGGGTCTGATTCATGGTGAGCACTATCCACCATGGCTGATAGCCGTGGCTAAGCTTGAAATGTTTTTGCCCTCCCAATTTGGTGTCCAATATTCAATTCTCCTTGAGGAATTGATGATCAAGGGTCACCACTGTGTCCTCTGATAGATTTGGTGGTTGAATTGCTCAGTTGGTGCACGGATTGCATGAATTAATGTTTCTTGAATCTCCTAGCCTCCTAGGACCTCCATGGCATGTGATCTCCAATTGGGCAACCAAAGTATTCCTCTCAATGCATGTAAGTGAGTATGCAATTCGATAGGGCTTCACTGCATTTCAACTCGAGATTCATCTATATATTTTCTCCCATTTGGAGGGGGTTTTATAGCATTTGCCAAGGGCTAGGGGTGGCTTCATGAGGAAGCCAAGAACAAGATTGGGTAGTTGAGCTTGTTGGATGGAAGGATCTGGAACCTTCCTCACTCAAACCACTCCAATCCACAACCAATTGGCCATTTGAACCAACTTTGAATCGGTCAAAGGCCAACTGACTTTGAGGCTTGACCATGGCTGATAGGTGCGATCAGCTCTGCTAACCGTGGGTGTCAGTAATGGCTAGCACTGACTAGGCAAAGGTGCCCAAATTGAGTGGTAAAAACCACTGCTATACCTTGGTATCTGTCCAAGGTCTTCCATATGGTCTTCTAGCATGTCCCATATGAGTAGTCGCCTCGACATGACGTGTTTTAGGTGTCTACAGATGCCCCTTTTGAGATGCATTGTGAGATCGAACAACGCTGAGCAAAAATAAACCTCCTAAAATGATGTCGTAGGTTGGATGATGATCATTGGTCTGATCAACATTAGATGCTCGAGTCTTGCAAAGAGGACGCGCATCCTAGAATCATTGCTTCCAACTGGATGGAAGGCTTAATTTTGAAAGAGTTTGCACTCATCATCAGACATTCGGGTAGCTTTGGTGCTACAATAGGAGTTAGGCCTATATAATCGAAAGGAAGAGAGCTACAAACTAACTATCATATTTGCTTTTTGCCCTAGTAGAGGGTAAGCTTATGATAGTCTTTGGCAATGATTCGTAAGATGAACACAATTTTGACAAGATCTAGGGATCTATGATCAAGGGATCTTCTGTTGACTTTGATTATGATTATGATATTATGACTACCCCCTCAAGCGATGAGTCGATGAGGGTAATGACAATTAAATGAAGCGACGAGTCACTTGACCACTATGAATGATCTTGAACAAATTAAGATTTAGCATTTGAATTATTGGCAAGGCCTAATCAGCTATGATTGCAACTATTAATAGTACTTGTCTATTTCTATCCCATGGAGCGGTCCAGCCATGAAGGCCTTCTTAGGGAATCAAAATGAGGACAATTCTAATTAGGCTTATGTTGAATCATATTATCGATGATTTGCTAAAAATATCATAGGAGAATTGTGATGAATATCTCGTTCCCTTGGAGCAGTCCAGCTAGTCTAGGCCTTCTTAGGGATTGAAATGAAGCATACAATTCAACGATGACTAATTTACCCCAAATGTCCTTATGGTAATTTACTCATCTTTCTATATTGCATGGATCGCAAGTCACTACAACCGCCAAGTGTATAGGGTAAATAACTAAATACGAGGCGCATTTGGATTTTAATGTTATCTAATTTTTTTGTTAATTTTGTAGATTTTGAATTATCTGGTCTGGTGGGTATTTTTAATTTATTATTTTATAGCTCTCCATGGTGGGAATTGAGAGCATTTATTATAGTTTGTTGACCACACCTATCAAAAGCGGTTAAGAAGGTCAAATTCCTTGACCGTGGCTCAAACCCATGGGCAAAAAACCCTAATTCGGGGACCACGATTGTCAGACGCGGTCCGAACCGAATTCAAAAAATATATAAGGTTTTTCCCCTTTGAAAATTTTCATTATTTACCTAAAACTGCTAGTAAAACTGAGAGCTCTGAGAGGTAAAAAGTGAATTCTAACATAGAACGCTACCACAAACTTCACTGATTCCCTCCTATCCACACCGATGGCCGACCAGCCGAAAGCTTCGACCAATGGGAGAGCCGATGCTTCCAAGGTAACACACAAACCGAGACCACGCTTGCAAATTACCGGATTAAAAATTAACCACACTAAGTAATGGGTTAAATGAACCACATTAAACTATCGGTAATGAACCTCACCCTAGTTAGGTTTAGCATAGGTTAGATTAGAGGGGAGGGTTTTAATTTTGGGATTTATTTTGGGAGGGAAATGACCCTGAAAAGGTCATGTTCCCTAGCCGTGGGTGGTAGACATGGTTCCCAATTGGTAGATTGGGGACCATGGCTATCAGCCATGATGGGATTTAAATCCCAATGGTCATATTTTTGACCACCTTGTCGACCGCGGTTTCGACCCGCGGCATGACACCCTTAGGAAAAATTTTCAATTTTTTTCATTTTTCTTTAAATTTTTGGCAATTAATGCATTTTATTGCAATTTTGAAGTGCTTTTATTTGATTTTTTTGAAATTTTTGATCATGATTTTGCATGTTTTTACATTTTCATGAGATTTTTTTATTTGTTTGCCATTTTTGAGTCATTTTTAATTATTTTTCTTATTTATTTGATTGCTTTCACTCAAAGCTTGACCAACAGAGCGAGGGAGACTGATCTCCTTCGTAACTTACGCCGCACTCTCACTGACATGGAGCGAGATTGGTTTGCTATCATGGGGTTTCGGTACATCTTGGACCTCCCCACTATTAGACCTGACCAGGCATACATGACTGCATTGGCCCATCGTTGGGATGCATGGACCAATACATTTCACCTTTCGATGGGTGAAATGACTGTTACTCTGGAGGATGTCTACCACATATTTCACCTACCTATTGATGGTGAGGCCATCACCTCCTCTCCTACCATGGTGAGGAAGGTCATGTTTGATGCTATCTTTGGTAGATGGAGCATCGAGGCTCAGGGCCGGATTGATCATGGAGGCATCCACATCGAGGAGTGGTACTAGGTCGGATTATTTTCATAGTGGGAGGTTATGTTTATGCACTTGATTATCTAGATAGTCCTCCCAGATTCATCAGGCATGAGGTTCCCTTGGAACCTCTTGGCTAGGACCAAGGAGGTTATGATCAGCTCGATCAAGTGACCTCTTATTCTGGCATGGGGGAGCACCCTTCTAGCATAGCTCTATCATGAGTTGTACCATATTACACATAGTAGAGTGGGCATCGGCTGTAGTCTACTTCTCTATATTTGGGGTTGGCAACATATTCTGATAGAGCACCCCATAGATTTGCCTCTAGGGATCACTGATATCGATGCAACTTGTTAGTGCTATGCAACCTGTTGGCCTTGGGAGTAGGAGGGGTTTAGGAGTAGGTCTCATGCAGGAGACCTAGACCATTATATCACTAGATTCTCATAGCTTCACCCTATGCAGATCGAGTGGTGACCGTACATGGGCTGCCCTACCTGGCCATAGGTGGATAGATACTTATGTTAGGCATATAGAGATAGGTGGGTTATCGGTTGCAAGGCCGATATACATGAGTATCAACACTTCTCTCATGTCCTATGGTAGTTTGGGATTTAGTAGGATGTCCTAGAGGTGCCTACTATTTATAGATGCCTGGTCCTAGAGAGGGACCTGACCTAGCCCTAGGTGGCTCCATTAGGGGATGATGATGATGACTTTCAGGAGTTGGGCCTGATGGACACGTAGGCACTACTATTGATTACCATGCATGGTGGACTAGCCTGTAGTGGCATAGAGAGGGACCTCTAGGCTGACCAATGGATGACTTTGTAGTAGAGGGTGCAGAGGGCTTAGAGGTGGACCCTCATGGATGTAGGGTCCGTTAGAGGACCGAGGGTGCATGGGGCGTAGGGGCCACTATAGAGGAGGGCCCATAGGTAGAGGTAGAGGAGGAGGCATCCGAGGAGGGTGAGGCACCTCCTGATAGTGAGGTTGGATAGTTGAGGGCATAGGTTGTCGACCTCCAGACTCATATTGGGTCACTTCACACCCGACTCCTACATAGGGACACCACTATCACCACTCTAGAGGTGAAGCTATCTCATGGCTAGAGCTAGTGGTATAGTTACGAGGAGGAGAGGGTAGCTCTCTGAGCATAGGTGGCTACAATAGACACCGAGATTGAGAAGATCACTGGCCAGCATGATCTTCTATAGGTGACACTAGATGTAGTGACTGCTGAGTGGGACTTACTCAGGGTGATGAGGGTAGCTCCCTCACCTACACAGGCTATCATGGCACCTCCTATGGTACCATCTACTCTAGGGCTTGTAGGTTTTGACTCGATGGCAGAGATTAGGTGGCTACATACCCTCATGGAGGAGGGTAATGATCAACACACAATGGATGTAGCTTGCAATGCCCAGCTGGAGGGTATTATCAGGCTGCTAGGTGGACAGGTTCTGGAGAGGACCACTACTACAGGGTCACATCGGAGCAGGACTAGGACCAGGGAGATAGGGTAGTCTAGTGCATGATCTAGCCATAGGACTACCTCGCGTGCACTGAGTATAGTTGGTCCAGGCCGAGCGTAGGGTCTACAGCAGGACCCATAATAGGTTCTAGAGCAGGCCCCTAGGGATGCGGCTGAGGGAGGTGGAGAGAGCTCCGATGTAGGGGGATCAGGGGGTGTAGGCCCGGGTTAGCACATTGGCATGGCACAAATTTTGCTACTTTTTGTACCATTTTGGTGTAAGGTCTGAGGACCTACATAGTTGTAGCCTACGGGTATTTTGATGTACCCTGCTATGATGTACATTTGACACATATATATATATGATATGATAGTTCATCTCATTACATGTGTACTTTATTTTTGGTATTTTATGTTTATGTTATGCACATGGATGCAATGCTTATATTGATTTAATGCTATATGATGTGATGTATGGATGACATGCACTAGATAGCTATGCGATAGATGATTAGATGCTATGAGTTATGTATGTAGATGGACTACTTATGATGGATGCATATGAATGCCATATTTTGATGTTAAATGCATGTATACTTTGCTTCACTTGTATGCATTTAATTTATGTTGTTATGACATAGTTTATGCCTTGTATGTATTGCATAATTTTTCTATGATGATATATGGAAATGAACATGTATGCTTTAATCATTAAAACATAATGTATGAATGTAATATGGATTTAACAATCTAATGGATGACACCACCGAATGTATAACAATCATGGATTGTAATTGCTATATCTTATTATAAGAATTAATCAATTGGACACCCATATGTGAGATGCAATGATGTATTATTTCTATTCATAAGCTCTTGCAAGTTAAAAGAATATGCGTAACATAGTCAATGGCCATTTAAATATCATTTCTGACATCCATCCGGTATCTAACCTATATTATGAATAGTCTTCAATAAACAAAATCTTATAAAGAGAAATTTGATATTTGATGATTGCATTGAAAATTGGTTGTTGCTATTTGGGAATTTTTGAGGTTTTCCATGAAACTCAAACACCCTAGTTGACTTATCAAAAGTTGTATACTAACCATACTAGACTTCTGAAACATAAGGCTTTCGCTAGGATAGGCCCTAACTATTCATTATCCCTGTGTGTGCAAATGAGTATATTAGATAAGGCATAAGCATACCCCGATGTCAGGTGGGATTCTTTCAGCCCATTGCTAATATTGGGGATCCTCAAATGTCTATCCAATCCTAGGTTTAGATTTCAGTTGGACTAGACCACTAGGCGATACAGGACACCTGAAGCTAGCTCTTCCACATTCAAACATTGGTCTGCACACAAGAAAAATGCTAATGTATCAGATATATCATCATGCGTAAGGTACAATAGTGCTGACAATTCTAGGGATTCAAGCTCGCCCCCTTATTTTCTTTAATTTTATTGGGATACTTGCTCATATATAGTGATAAAAATCACTATTTATTTTTGTATATACTCTTCTTTTTTTTTTTTTTTTGAGCAAGGGATTTGATACTGATTTGATTTTACTTTGAAAACTTGATCTTGATTTGATTTGACTTTCTGAGATTTATTTTGTAATTTGTTAAAAACTTCCTTTGGGAATTTTACTTTGGGATATCTTTGGATATTTGGATATGGTATTTGGGATATCACTCTGGGATATTGCTCTTTCATTTGTAAGCAAGGGATTCATATGGGTAGGGGATAAACTTGTCCTTTTTCCAATTGCCAACATTTCTCGAACCGTCCACACAAGGGGATAAGCAAGAATAAAATTTTCACCTCAGGATACCTGGTCCTACTTCGTAGCTTTCATCTTCCCCTAGTCCTTATTAGGATTGTTTAATTTTTTGATTAGTGATAGAATTCTGATATGCTAAGGGCTATACAAACTAGACCTCATCTACAAAAGCAAAGCAAGCTTTCTATCAACTCTTGAGAAGACCTCTAGGTATGGTTGAATGACCAAAAAACCTTAGTATATTCTTCATAGCAACAAGATGGGTTGTGTTGAAAAACACAATTACTCACAAGGGTGATGAATGATGAAAATGCAATGATGCATGATTGAAACACAAACATGGTGTCGTTTGTAAGATTGTAAACACAATGTATTCTAATGCAAGTGTGGCGGATGGATATGCCTAATGCAATGCAAAAATGAAATGTACATGGAAAATGAAATGCATGATGCAAATGGAATGTAATGATGCAATGAAATGCAATGATGCAAAATGAAATGCAATGTTTTTGGATTTTGATATTTTTCCAAATTTTTATGGATTTTACATTTTGACCAAGGGATTTTAAAAACCATTGGAGCCTTTTGTGCTTTGACCAAAGGGATTACAGATGCCTTTGGAGCCTTTTTGGAATTGACCAAAGGGCTTACAGATGCCTTTGGAGCCTTTTGATGGTTTTAGGCATAAAATACTTTAATATGAAGGATATTGAGAGGTTTAGGCTCTTCAACTCCTTCGAGCGATGTCAAGCGATATGTCCCAGGTCCAATCTTCTCAGAGATCATATAAGGACCTAACTAGTTAGCCATAAATTTGTCTCATAGTTTTGGTGGTAAATTTGAGTTCTGTTGGTTCTCTTTCAGCACAAGATCACCAACCTCAAAGTCTCTCAGATGGACTTTGTTATTGTAAGCTCATTTTAAGTGCTCTTGATAAACGTGGAGGTGCTCAAGGGCATTCATGCGATGTTCATCAAGTAGCATCAATTGATCTAGGTGAGCTTGCCATGCGGTGTCATCATCGATGAACTCTTTCAATGCGACGTAGCATTGGAATCTCCAACTCTAAGGGCATAATGGCCTCAATGCCATATACTAATGAAAATGGAGTTGCCCCAATGGGTGTCCGAATACTAGTCCTGTAAGCCCATAATGCAAGGGGTAGTTGGATGTGCCAATATTTGTGGTGCTCTTGTACCATATTTTTCAATATGGAGACCACTATCTTATTTGAAGCTTCAGCTTACCCATTTGCCTGCGGATAATATGGAGTCACAAAACTGTGTTTGATTCTATACTTAGACGTCAAAGCTCTCACAGTTTTGTTTTTAAATGACGTTCCATTATCTAAAATTATCTTGGATGGTATCCCAAAATGACTTATGATATTAGTGAGTATGAACTCAGCAATACATGCTCCAATTGTCATTGTTAAGGGAATGGCTTCCACCCATTTAGTAAAATACTCAGTAGCCATAATAATGAATGTATGTCAGCCCGATGATGGAGGAGAGATCTTACCAATGAGATCAAATCCCCACTGAGCAAATGGCCAAGCCGCTTGAATGGGTTGTAAGGCCTGTGATGGCAGGTGCATAAGATTAGCATGATGCTAGCATTTAATGTATTTCCTGACATACACATTGTAATCCTTCTCCATAGTGGGCCAATAATAACCCATGCGAAGGATGCGCTTGATGATAGCCATGCCATTGAAATGGCCACCACACGTACCATCGTGAGCTTGTAAAATTGCCCAAGATGACTCTTGGGGCTCAAGACAATGAAGGAGAACTCCATCGTAGCTTCTATGGTATAGGATGTCTGCTAACAAGACATACTTTATCACTTTCTATTTAAATGTGCGCTTCACATCACATGATAATCCCTGAGGGATTACACCAAGTCTAAGGAAGTCATGTATCTGTGACGTCCAGTTATGATAAGCTTCAACTTCGACTGACAAGACAACATGTTCCCCCTGTGGTTCTACATTTGCAAATGCAGACTGGAAACAACCTTGTGGTGAATGGTAGTACCACTCCCCATCAGATCCTGCGAGATCAAAGACCCCCAGGACGCTCTCTTGAGAAAGTCTCTAGCTCTCTGTAGAACCATTCATGGTTTGGTTCTACATGAATCATGTTGATTGACTCTTTGTTATCCAATGCTTCGCACTGCACAATAGAGTGTGACAATATTTTTACATGGATGGTAGTGAAATCGGTAGATGGATTCTGAGGGATTAGAGATCCCAAAGATGCCATTGTGTCTGCAAATCTATTGGATGAATGAGGGATTGCCTCGATGTCATACCATTCCAGTTGAGCTAGATAAATGTCAACAAGATCCTTGTAAGCTTTCAATACCGGACATCGACATTGAAATAATCCCTTAACTTGGTTAACAATGAGAAGGGAATCGCCAAAGATATTTAGCCTTTTGATCTTCATGGTGATAACTATTTGGAGACCCAAAATTAGGGCTTCGTATTCAAAATTATTGTTAGTGCAAGGAAAGTCCAACTTGAATGACAAGGGCATTGGAGCTCCTTGTGGTGTGAACAACACTATTCCTGCACCACCCCCTTGCTCACACTTTGAACCATCGAAGAACAAGGTCATATCGGCTTTGTTATCCGGTTCCTCGGGTTTGGGTGCTTCTGATAAGGCAAATACTGCATCATCAGGAAGCTCTATGGTGAGGGGCCTACTATTCTTGAGAGGTACCTCAACCAGTTGATCAGCTATGACTTGTCCCTTAATGGAATTTTGGCTTATGAATTCCAAATCAAATTCTATCAATAGCATGATCCACTTCACAGTACGTGTATTATGATATGTCTTGCTCATCATATACTACAAAGGATTTTGTTTTGATATGACATACGTCGTATGACTTAACATATAGTGCCACAATTTCTTTGTAGCGAACACTACTGCTAAACACAACTTTTCCACGTATGCATATCCTAGCTCATAACTCACCAAGGTTCGGCTAATGTAATATATGGCTTGTTCTTTGTCTTGCACATTCTTTTGGGCTAACATAGTTCCCAATGCAAAGTCAGTCATCGATATATACAACAAGAATGGTACATCTGGCCTTGGTGGAGCTAGCACTGGCGGCATCGCCAGGTATTGCTTAATCTCAGCAAAGGCTGCTTGACAGTCCTCGTCCCAGTTGAATGGGACCCCCTTGTGTAGCAATCGATTCATGGGTCGACATTTATCTAATAATTATGTGATAAATCACTTTATGGATGCTACTTTGCCTTGTAGGCTTCTTAATTCCTTGATATTTGTGGGGGACGCATTTCTAAAATAGCCTTGACCTTTGTTGGGTCAACTTCGATGCCTCATTTTGAAATGATGAATCCTAAGAGCTTTCCTAAAGTTACACCAAATACGCACTTCTTAGGATTCAACCTGACATTATGCTCTATCATGCGATCGAAGACCTTCCTCAGGACCTCAGCATGCTCTTCACGTAGTAATGACTTTGCCAACAAGTCATCGATATAATCTTCTAAGATCTTATGCATGTAGTCATGAAAGATATATGTCATAGCCCACTGATATGTAGCACCAACATTCTTCAGGCCGAATGGCATAACCTTGTAATATAATGTCCCCCATGGCGTTATGAATATGGTTTTATGCTGGTCTTCGGGCTTAATCCGAATTTGATTGTAACCAAAAAAACCATCCATTAAGGAGAGCATCTCATGACCCATAGTTGCATCTACGAGAGCATCTATGTTTGGAAATGGAAATGAATCCTTTGGTGTTGCCCTATTTAGGTCTCTAAAATCCGTACAGATACGGATCCTTCCATCAGGTTTTCCTATAGGCACCATGTTTGATACCCATTCTGGATAGTCGATGGAAATGACAAACTCTACATCCAACAACTTTTGCAATTCATCCTTAACCATTAAGGCTATTGTTGGATGCATCTTCCTAAGTTTCTTCTTGACTGGCTTCTTTGATAGATCTAGGGAAAGGTTATGAGTAACCAATTTTGGATCTAGACCCGACATGTCCTTATAAGTCCAAGCAAAGAGATCAGGTCTCTCTCTCGGTAGAGGGATGAGGTTGGCACGCTCATCAGGAGTCAAAATTTCTCCAAATTTAACCTTCTTAGGATTAGTGGGATCATTACTGATATCCACTTCAAAGGTTTCCTCTACTGACATATGGGATCCCTCCTCAAGTTGGTGAGGCGTAGGAATCAAGTGGATGTCATCTGCTGGGTTTATAGGTTCCTCATTAGAAGCATCCTCAACATGATAGACATCATGTGCACAGCCTGGCACAAAATGGAAAGGTTGCAACATTTCCTCATTAGGGAAGAAATCTTCAGGCTCTAGAGGTGAATCAACGTGATCCCAATCAATAGCGTCTACATTAAGACACAATGGCTTGGAAGGATCGGCTGGATTATGGAGTGGAGTGGTCAAATCAATGGAGATCATATTGATGGAATGGATCATGTCTCCAGGACCACGTGCACGTGACTCAACATTAGCAAAACTTCCATCCTCGAGATGTGGTTCTAGGGGTATGGGGATCTCTGGATCCGGTCCATGAATAGACTATCGGATGGGATCATTGGGCTCAAGGAGCTCCATGTACGTTGGTGGATCGAGAAACACCATGTGATAAATCACATTAAGATTCGGTGGCCTTCCCCTAAGGTGAGGATGGAGATTGATCTCTCTGTACATCTCCTTAGTAGTATATGGCGCATTACGATGGCGCAAGTAGGGAGGTCCTAAATAGGCTCTCTCCATTTCATCCTCATCATCACTATCGTAATAAGGATCCTCACCTCTACCTAATGGAATCGGGTGATGCTCCACATGAGGCCCCATGTAGGCTATCTCTTGATAGCCATCATCATCATCGAAGGGCTCTTTGCTCGTACTTATTGATTCCAAAGGTAAAATATGATGCAAGAGTGTAGGGCCCAAGTAGGCCAACTCGGTTTCATCCTCGGATTGCTCATTGTTTGAGGATAACTCAATGTCATCTATTCCATAATCGTAGTCTGGTCCATCTATTTCCATAATCATAGATGTAGACAGTCTGGTAGAAGCATCTATCATGTGCTCTGATCGTTGAGATGTGAACATTGCAGGCTTAGCACACATATATTTGATTTTACCTCATGGTTATTTGATTGGAAATGTTGGCTACACATCTAGGTGAATTGAGGGGAGAATGAATTCCCTCGACAAATCTTCTATATTCACATATTTAAAGGGTTCTTCATCTAAAGGCACCACATGAACCTGTCCCTCATGAACGTATTTGATACATTGATGTAGAATAGAAGGGATGCAATACATTTATCTAATCCAAGGTCTCCCTAGAAGTATGCTATATTGCATAGCACCTTTGATTACATGACACATCACCAAGATGGTCTTCAGTCCTACCTGGATAGGTAAAACTATAGTACCGACCATTGAGCATAATGCATCATTGAAATCTCTCAATGTGAAGGTAGAGGGGATGATATGCATCTTGGGTAACTTCAAGTGAGTTAATGCCTTGGTAGTTATGATATTTATGTATGACCTCATGTTAATCAAAATCCTCTTGAAAATTTTGTGATTCACACATGCAATAATATGTAGTGATGGGTCTACTATAATAGTGGAAATTGTCTTGACTTCATGATAATGGAATTGTATGACAGGTTCTTGACACTATTGCACGTGCCCCATGAAGTGTGTAAATGCTTTGAGATCCTGAGGCTACACTTCTATGGACCTTAAGATGTCCATAAGCATATCCCTATGCTTGGGAGACTACTGGATTAGCTCATAAATTGACAACTTTGCTGGAGTCATCTGTAGGTTTTGGACCAACCTACTTCTGATGGTCACCATCGATCTAGTTGGTGGGCCTAACACATACTGGGCTGGCCTTGGAGGAAGCACAACTTGGACTCTAATGGGAACTACAGGTTGATTTGGTCATTCATACCTCACGTTCCTTGTGACAATGTTGACCATTCTGATGAACCCTTGGGTTGGTGGTTCGATGCGTACTTGGTTAACTTGGCCAAAATTATTCTTTAGTGCCTCATGATTTGGTAGAGGATTTTTGTAAATTCTCATATTTTGATTGTCAAGTGCTTGTGGGTTATCAACAGGAAGTGTACCTCTCTTGATCATATTTTGCACAAGATGTTTGAAATACCAACATACCTCGATGTCATGGCATTTTGATCGATGAAAGATGCAATATTTATCATCCTTGTAGCCCTTAGGCTTAGGTTGATTAGGGTCCATTAACTTGACCTCGAGTAAGTGTATAGCCTTTGCCTCACATAACTAATGAAAAATCAAAGCCAAAAACTCTGATAATTGAGTGAATACTCAAGGTGGGTGTTGTTCCTTATTTTTACCCCTTTGATTATTGTTGCACTGCTCATATTGTGTAGGAGGATGTTGGGCTTTATAGTTTCATTGTTGTTGCCCCTTATCCCCTTTCTCAAGGTTCAAAACTGCCTGATTAACATGGGATGTCTTGGTATGTTGTCTCTCAGTGTTTTTCTTGTGCCACTCCTTCTTAGTTCTAAGCTTCAAGTTACCCTCCTATAACTTGATGTCCTCTATCACCTTGGCCTACACCAAAGCCTCTTCAAATTTTTGGTACTGCTGCAACTGTAGCAACAACGAAATGTGCTTGGTGCAACTCTTCATGAAAATTTGAGTTAATTTAGAGGATGGGATGGAGAATGGTAGCTTTGCCATAATTTTCCTCCATAATTTTCATTATCCATCATTGGATCATTGTTGTGTTGCATTAAAGTATCAAGGTCAGATAAGTTTACCTTTTTCTTGATGCTAAAGGAAAAGTGTTCAAGAAATGCATCGACTAGTTTTTTGAAACTAGTGAAGTTGTGCATCTTTAATTGGTTGAAGCACTCCCAAGCTAGGCTTGATAGGGTCATAATAAAGGTGTGTAGGATCAAAGCATCATTTCTCTCAATATAAAAGCATATATCTATGAAACTCGTTACATGCTCTTGTGCATCTTCCTCTCCTTGAAATTTTTCTAGTCTAGGCATCTTGAAATTCTCAGGATAGGCCGGAATAGACACTGATGTGCATAGAGGTTAATTATGAATTTTGTTCAAGGTAGGATTTTGATAAGTCATTCCTTGCTTCTATATGGTTTGGAACTTCTTTTCTAAGGAATTATAGGCCTGTGAGGAAAGGAACTCCTCTTCTCGATATTACCTTAGAGGTACCTTCCAAGGCAAATTATTCCTCTATCAAGGTGGCAGACTAGGCTCGCCCTCCTACTCGAATTGGGATATTTTTGGATATTCTTGTTCTAATTCCTCTCCCACTTCTTCCTCATATTGCCCATGCTCATTTTTTTTTAATGTTGGACATTGATATCTGTGCTGAACCGTACGTTGAGTATGTGTGTCTATGTATTCAGGGTATAGCTTAGGCTGTGAAGCCACTTGTTTATCAACATGCTCCCTGGTATCACTACAATGAGGTAAAAAAGTGCTAGCCAATACATCCTCTCTCTCTACATGCTCCTTCTAATCATGGATGTGTTGTTCACACATGCGTTGTTCATATAATTTTTATCTTATGAACCTCTACCTCTAAGAGTTCTCATTTTTTAGGTGCTCTTTCTCTATGCGAACATCCTCCAATTGGTCTTGGAGAATCTGTTGTCTCTACTCTAACATCAGTTAATGAGATCTATCAACATGATCGGATGTCTCAGGCCTTTGGTGTATGCACTTTGTTTGAGAGACTTTATGGGTATGTCCTCCAATGGATTGATTTACCACACTCTTGCCTCTGCTTGTAAATATGACATTCGTGTTAGGCTGTCTCCTATACTATGTTATTTCATAAGATGCAGGATCACATATGTCATGAGAACACTTGGAGCACTCTCCAGGTTCTTAGTCGGTCCTAATGGTGCTTCTACTACACTCACTCATAAGTCAATAGGGTGTAAGTATAGGCTTATATCCTAGATGCCCTAGGACTCTGTCTATACCATCTGATTGTTTGCTACACCATGGCTCATGATGTGGTATACCATTAGCTCCCACTTTGGATATATCTATGGTTAACTTACAATGTTCACCCCTATAGGGAGTCTACATGGGCCTATGATCAGAAGCAATCCCATCTACTTATCCCTAAATGGGTAGATATCAAGCCTGTCTATACTCAGATGGTGGAGGTCATGAGCCTCCCTTAGCTACAGGTCAAACGGGTACCAATATAGATCCCTCAATGACATATTCTTCAGTAGAACCCATGGATGCATGTGAAATGTGGTCACAGTAAATGCTACCATGTATGAAATCCCATGCTGGGAAGTCCCATGCTTAGATCTATGTCTAGAGGGATGTCTAGTACTTCCTCTAATCAGGGTATTCTCAACGGAATCCTCTCATGTAGAATTATTCCCTATAATACTCACTGAATGACATCCAAGAGGATCTTTTGATTGAGGGCGTTCTACATTATGTTGTGTATTAGGTGGATATTGGGCTTCAATCTCAGGTTTATGCCCGAATCAACCTCCCCATGTTTGCACCATTGTGTATCCTATGTCTAGGTTTAAATTTTATTAACACACAAAGAATACAATGATGATTATATCCTTTTAGATTTTTAAAATGAGCCCTAAACTATTTGATGTTTTTACAATTTTTTGCATCAGTAAAGTAACTCTTGTCATGTTTGCAATTTTTTGATGATTTTATCAAATGTTTAAAAGGCTTTCACCTATATTCTCACAACTCAACAACTTGGCAATGAAATTCAAGTTGCGTAATCCCCCTGAAATGTGGTTATGAGGTCCACACCTGGGCAGGGAGAACAGGTCTTGCTAGACCCTCATCTAATCTCACCCAGTTAGCATTATACACTCTTAAGATAAGTACATGCAAATTTTCTAGGCTACGGATGGTTCTTGGGTCTGGTATTGGTCTAGAACATAAGGTACATGGGAGTTGGGCCAACGAATGGAAATCACTACCACCGTCATTGAAACCCTACTAGTGGTTGGATGTGACTTCCAACTCACTAGTGTTTACAATGTGAATCATGGTGTGTGTTGTTTTTTTTTTAATTTGGACAAAATAAAGATGTATAATACAACATTCAAATGATTCTTTTCTATATGCAATGCAGAAAAAGGAATGTTTCAAATTAAGAAAGCATGCATGATTAGTTTTACATGATGTTTTGACAATAAATACTAATGATGGTATTGCCACTGATCGAGTCTTAAGCAATCAAATAAAGCATAAAACAAGTTCTATAATGTTGGAGATTAGGGCAGACTACACTTAGAGGTCTTTTGTTCCTAGAAACACCTAGTAAAGACCTAAAAAGAGAAATACCTAAGGACTCATATGCATATTGATAATTTCATTGCCTTCCCTAATTAGTCTAACATTTTAGCATTCAATAAATTTACAAAGAGTAAAAATAGAAATAGAAATTACCAGTGGCACCTACCTTAAGTCCACATCTGATTGAGCTTTACTCCTATGTTGTCTGGTTTGTCAGATGTTGATCGTGTCTCTATAATGCAGTGACCACTGTTGCTCACAGGTGTCAATCATGACGACAAATTTTTGACCATGGTTGTTAACCACAGTGAGCACCTATCATCAAAAAACCAATAACATCAGTTTTCAGTGGCAAAAAATATGGAGGTTTCGTCGTGATCGCCTTATGTACCGATCTAAAAAGCATACACCTAACTAATGCATTAATTGAAATCAATCATTAAAGCAAGAAATGAAAGCATGGAAGCATGAAAGAACCATTAGTGCCATGATTGCAAAAGTGAAGGGAAATGACTAAAAAATCTAATTGCACTAGTCAAAGTCTCTAATAAAGCAATTTAACATGATATATGTCTAATCTAATGCACTTAAAAAAATCCTACAACTAGAAAAAAAGGAAACTAAATATGACAACCTAACCATGGGTTTGATTCACGATGAGCACTGTCCACCGCGGTTGATAGCTACGACTAAGCTTGAACTATTTTTTCCCTCCCAATTTGGTGTCCAATCTTCAATTCTCCTTGAGGAATTGATGATAAAGGGTTGCCACTGTGTCCTCTGCCATATTTGGTGGTTGAATTGCTTAGTTGGTGCATGGATTACACAAATTAATATTTCTTGAATCTCCTAGCCTCCTAGGACCTCCATGACATGTGATCTCTAATTGGGCAACCAAAGTATTTCTCTCAATGCATATAAGTGAGTATGCAATTCTATAGGGCTTCACTGCATTTCAACTTGAGATTCATCTATATATTTTCTACCAATTGGAGGGGGGTTTTATAACACTTTCCAAGGGCTAGGGGTGGTTTCATGAGGAAGACAAGAAAAATATTTGGTGGTTGAGCTTGTTGTATGGAAGGATCCAAAACCTTCCTCACTCAAACCGCTCCAATCCACAACCAATTGATCGTTTGAACCAAATTTGAATCAATTAAAGGTCAACTAACTTTGAGGTCTAACCATGGCTGATAAGCATGGTTAGATCTGATAACTATGGGTGTCAGTAGCAACTAGCACTGACTAGGCAAAGGTGCCAAAATTGAGTGGTAAAAACCACTGTTATACCTTGGTATTTTTCCAAGGTCTTCCATATGGTCTTCTAGCATGTCCCATATGAGTAGTCACCTCGACATGACGTGTTTAAGGTTTCTACACCTACTAGATATAAGGAACCCAAAAAAATGGTGCCTTAGTCCATTGAGCATATAGTTAAGAAATAATATCTCTTGCAAGTGAAAGTTTTTAATGGGTAAGCCACTTCATTAAAAAATTTGTAGATGATCAGGACTTTCACTATCTCATAAAATGAGATAATTGATAGTATATATGTACAAGTATTTAAGTTAGTGGCCTTTATCCATTGGGAATAGATTTAAAAGGTATACCCACTAGCTACTCAAGTCATTTTACTTCTTTTTAATCTAGTTTTTTGGTGATAGAATGTCACCCTGATCAAACTAGGACTCTCTTGTAGCTTTCTCACCTTAAGTAGGTAGGTTCTAGATATAATGCTATGGTTGGAACCATTGAAATGAGGTCCTTATTTATTGGTCAAACCCTCTGATGTCCTTTCATCCTTGCAAATAAATATGTTCTTTGAATATGTTAACTTGGCCTCTTCAAAATGGAAGGAATCCAAGATGGAAGTTCCCCATCATTCTGCTTGGCCACTAAAAGGGTAGAGGAGGAATGACCCAAAATTTTCCTTCCTATCATGAGTCTTTTCAGCATTCGGATGCCTTCATGATGTTTGTGGAGTGCCTACTTTGAGATCTACTCATATTAATCATGGGTGATGTAGATATACTTTTTATCCTCCACAAGGGTGCTTTGCATATCCCCTTTTGATGCATCCTTGGAGGAAGTGTTTGGCTTAGATTCTACTTTATCTACCTCTTCTATGAAATCACTCATCATCAAGGTAGTGAGTTGACCCTAGTAAAATATTAAATGTGGAGATATAACATTATACTTCTAGTGAGCCTCAAATTTTAGTGATGTCACAAAAAACCTAAGGGTCACATCCTTACTGACAATGTTGTGCACCTAGTAAATGAAAACCATTTCTTGTAGGTTCTCTAATGGGGATGTTGGGCCTTTACCAATATATTTAAACGATATTCCTAGTAATGAAACTAGATTTTTTTCCAAATAGTCAGTGGTTTTGGAGATCATAGTAGGTTCTTTTCTCCCTAAGTAGGGGACAACTCTTGATATGGGATGACCATATTGGACCTTTGGGTCCTTTGGATTGTAGTGGAGTCACCAAATTAATGCAAATTCTTGCTTTAAGAAAGCAAGTAGATTGAGGTCTTCACCCAAACCTCAATTTGGTATCTTTAATAGTGGGTTCTTCTAGTGTTCATTTTGGAGTAGAGTCATCAGGTGAGTAAAGAGGCACTTAAACAATAAAAAATAGACAAATACCCTCACCAAGTCTAAGAACTACTTCTTATTGTGATTATAGGACCAAAGATGTATCGTTGGGGTCCCATTGAGCATACCATTAAACTATTGTTATTTCTAATTATCCTTTTGCAGGTTAATCATGCCTCACAAGGAGTGACACAATAGGGTTGTGGTTGAGAGCATGTGGTTTATCTCAATTGAGGGTCCTTGAGAGTTTTTACAAGGTTGAATTCTTGTTAGGATGTGATCTAAAATGTGCACTTTGACTCAACAAAGAAAAGAGGTGCAAGATACAAATATAAAAAACTCAACAAAAGAAAAGGGATGGTGATTTTCCAATATATTCACTAAGTTATTCTTGCAAAAATAGGCCTAAAGGCTATGTGTCACTAGTGAACACTTCCTCTCCTTGACATAGTGAAGCACAAATGAGAGTTACTAGTTACAGGTATGCATAAAAATATTGGTCCTACAAGAAATTCAGGGACATATGACTGGTCCATAAATAGACATAGGTCCCTCACACATACATAGACTTAATAAAATCTAAAATAGAAAAAAACTCAAACAAATACATACACATAGAAACATGTTAGCAGGAGGCCATATATGGCTATACTAAAAAAATTACATAGGCTCATATGTATATATATATATATATGAAAGCAATATTTTATAGAGACTATGGCAAAAATGAGGGTTCAATATTTCCCACAAGCCACTTAGGAGCCAACTATTTTTACAAAAATAAATTAAAGGAAAGCCTACAAGAGAATACAATTGAAAACTTGCCATTCCCTTAAAAATCTAATGTTATTCCTATTATATATTACAAGGGTATGGTTTTTCCTTTGAAATGCATGTAGAGATTTCTAGGTGGCTATCATTTTTTATGCCAAGTGATGTCTCCTCTAATTTTCTATCCTATGAGGTTCTCTAGATTAAAATTCATGAATATGAAATGGTCATGAGCCCTTGGATGATTAGCTACCATATTTATTATCATCTGCCCCTTTATATAAATTCTTATCATTTGGGAATTGAAGATCTCTTAATTTAATTTTCTAGATATTTGAGCTACTGCTGCCATATCTCCCATGCTATTGTTGTCCTTTCATGGAGATATAAAATATTATTTTGTAGCAAAGGATTATATTCCTCAAATAATGTGCACCCTAGTAGTTTAATTTTCAAGGTATTAATATTTTCTTCTTCAAGAGTTTTCTTCATCATTTGATCATGAGGTTGCTTGACTTTAGATCTTCAAGACTTTTTATCTCATGTATATTTTTCAAAATTTTTGCTCCTTGTCTTCTAATTTTTACTTATAAACATTTGACTTCCAGACATCCTTTCCTTTTGAAACCTGATCTTTGATATTTTTTATTAGGGTTTATTATATGCTTGTTTGAAACTCAAATTTTTGATTTATATTTCTAGGAAAATGGTGTAGTGATTCATCACTATAGGTACCCTCTTGATGTCCATGAGTTTCTCTAAGAGATATGATACATCTACCTTTTCTCTAAATTTTCTTATCAATATTTTTACTAATTGGTCCTAGATTTTGACTAATTATGGGTTGAGGATGAGGTACAATTCATGGGCCTTCCCTCTAAAAGAGGCTTCCAATATCATCAAGTCTATATATTATTTTCTAATTAAGTGTACAACACAAGCTCACTAAATGGTGCAAATGCTTCATCAAGGTGACAACATCTTTTTCCTAAGAAATAAGATAGGGAATTGAGCACTAAAAAAGCAATTGGGTCCCATGAATTAGGTTGAATTAGTGGGATCAAGGAACCTTTGTTTTTATATGCTAAGAAATTTCAAGGAGAATGGTTTAGAATGGCTTACATATTGTTTTATCAGTTCCTCCTTATTTGATTCAATGGTGGCACTTGCTCTCGTTAATTGGTTGTGGTGAAGGCTCTAGTTATAGGACTTCTACTCATATGATTTTGGGCCCTTTCCTTATGAATGAAATCACTAAGTGGGGATATAATAATTCAATAAGCTTATGATATAGAGACCCCACCAAAGTCTTGGTCTATATTTTGTTAGATGACTTCTTCAAAGTCTTTCTCTTTTAAACAAAGGTGCCAGGTAAATTTCCCAATGCTTCACTTCAAGTAGACTAACTATAACCTCCATCGAGATCAAATTTAGGATTATTTTCAAACTTCATAGGGTGAACTTAAAGTATTATCCCATTGGGCATGCCAAACAAACCATTTTTATCTTAGAATGCACCTGGTCATCGAGGTGGAATTTTGACATGCTAAGGGCACTCATGCCTCGCATAGAACAACATAGTAGAAAACACTATGAGTGAAGGGGATCACCTATAGGGCAACCTACAAGGTTATTAATAAAGGATATATCCTCATCATATTTAATCATTGGTGAATATGGGGCATTTATAAGCTAAGTCCATATTTTCTTGGGGGGTTACAGGGTAATAAATTGCAATGAAAGTAAAAAATGCAAGAAATATAAAGGAGCAAGAAAGAAACTTTTGTAGAAAATAAAACCTAAGCTACAATGTTGATGCACAAATATTAAAGTCCCCACTCATGATTAAAATAAGTTTCTATAAATAAATGCATGCATCACTATCTTATAGCTGGAAATAATAATTTAAATTCCACACAACCTAGAATTAAAAACACATCAAAGAATGATAGGGAAAAACTAGTCATGAATTCCGTTAATGTGTCAAAAATGATTACAAGGCATGTGAACTAGGGAGGCTAAATTCTCCTTAAAAAATGGCTTAAAGCTTGAGCTCTACTTATTACAACCAAGAAGTGGGGGGTAAAAGAAAGATCCCATAAGGCTAGATAAGAGGCACAAGTAGATAGATCCCAATGCCTTTACAATACAAATTTGGGCCTATTTATAAGCTAGAAGGAGAGTCATTTCCTTCTAAAATTTTTTGTAGATGGTTTATAAATTATCTTCTATTTTGTAGTAAAAAATCATTGTACAATTCTGATTGGCTGCTTTAAGGTCTCTAGATTTGGGGTCATCAAAGTTAGAGGCTTTTAGGCCCTCAAATTATAAATTATTATTTGATTGGATGACATGTGTACATATTTGGATTATGTTAAGGTATTTTATCCTTTATACACTTTCCTCCATTTAAAAGACCACATAGATTTTTGGATGGAAAATCGATAGCCTACTAGCCTTAGTTCCCTTAATATTATTGGCTTTGAAAGGAAGATGAGTGTTGACCATTGATGGAAGATTTGGTAACCAGTATGGCTTTTGGACTTACGCCCATTTCTCTTAACATTCCTTTATTTTGAATAAATCTAAGAGGAACCTCTTGGTGGCATTCTTTGGCCCATTTTGCTTCTAATTGATCCTTTTGAGTGAAGTAAGAGCTATAGGGAAAATTTACCCTATAATAAATTTAGAAGATTGGAGCAGTTTCTAAGAGGGAGTATTCTTGGGTTCTCTTTCTCATATAGATTTATAAAGTAAGTGTTATTTGTATATGTATAGGAGTTTCTAATATTGGTTGTGGTGATCATGGTCCAACATGAGAAGATTCTTGTGCAAGAGTAGGGGCATCTTCATATAAGTATAATTTTAGATGATGTGGGAGATTTAGCTAAGTATTCCTCAATTGTGGAGTCCTACTAGAGTATCCATTATGGGGAAAATATTTTAATAGCACTAACATATTTTCTTCTTGTCACCTTCATTCAAATTATGAGGGGTAATAAAAGTTGTAATTTGAGTTATGGCCATGGTTGACATTGTATGATGTACTTTTGTATAAGCCTATGGGAAATCATTATATAATATATTTAATTATTAGTTATGTATTCCCTATGAGGTATGCTTAACCTTATAAAATTAAACCTTTAACTTATAATTAATCTAAAATCTACTTATTAAGTCAACTTAGGTTAACATATGATTATGTATATGGGATTTTGTTATCGGTATCCCCCATATACTATATTCATAGCATGAAAGTGTTATGATTCTTATCTAAAAATAATATAGTGATTATTTGGTGCTCAAGGGCAGCCATAATTTTTGTTTCTATTTATTTATTTTTTTTGTTCTTTTATATTTATGTATAAGATTTATGTAAATGGATTACCTTTTCTTGTCATGTGTGAAATACAACAATTTTTTTTCTTTTTCATTCATCTTTTTAGATCCTGACTGTCTATTCCTTATCCTAACATTAAAGTCACATGTAGATACCTAAAACATGTCATTTTGAGGAGACTACCTGAATGGACTCCTTTTAGACCACATAACCCACCTAGGATAGCCTAAAGGCTAACACAATGGTTTTCACCACTTTTGGGCACTTTCCCCAATAGTCATCTCAACCTAAGACGATAATTGGATCAGGATCATCTTAACCTAAGATGGTCGTAGAAAAAAAAGTTGAAAAATAAAATAATGCATAACTGACAACCAAAATTACCAGCTAATCATGTGCATGATCTTGTAAGAAACATTAAGTGCCCTGCATGGGCAAAATTAGAAACACACATACAATTATCAATCACATGAGATTTCAAAGATAAGCATCTATTTTTTAATGCAGACTGCCTCTCTAATGTTTCATGCAGGATGTTTTTACCATTATTAGCTTCCACTCAAGAAATCTATAAATTGGCACTCATCCCTCCAATTTTGACCACCATAAAAATAACCCTGATTTCTTGTGCAAAGTTTTGAATATACAAAGTTCAAGCTTTTGCGTAACAAAGTGCTACCATTTTTTATCCTCCAAGATTGTTGTTGAGACCATGCTATCAAATTGCTACAAGGGATTAAAATTTGTGCTCCTATATTGCATATAGTCAAATATATTTTCTTCATATTTGATCTGATACATCAAGTCACTTTCCTAAGTTCAACAATCCATCGACAACACACTTGAGCTATCTCAAACACCATTCGAAACTAGTCTCAGAAAGATAGTCTTAGGACAATGATCATCTTGACCTAATATGGTTCGTATATAAGGCCATCTTGACCTAATATGGTTCGTAGATAAGGCCATCTTGACCTAATATGGTCCATAGATAAGACCATCTCGACCAGAGACCTGCTTTTCTACTTTTTCTTTCTAGTTTAGCATAGAACAACTATTTTTTTATTTTTGCATTAGGTTACTTTTCAATTTATGCATTTGATTTCTTTCTATTTTAGTATTTATCATATTTAATATGGGCCTAACCTTGGTGGGCCCTATATATGCTTTTGATATATTTCATGTTTCTTTGTGTAGATAATAGGATTCTATAGTGAAATATTCCAAGATTCACATCCGATCAAAAGTAGTGATCATGAAAAACCTGCTCCTAGATAAATCACGTTAGCAAGAAGATAATTTATAGTGCACCTGGGTATTTATTATAATAATTGTATCATTGATAGCATCCCATCAGAGGGGACTTTTTGTAACACTTTAAAAAAGTAAAATATTAATACAAAAAGGGCTCCATCTTTTACTATTTTGTCATCATGTTTTAATTATATATTGCTATCTTTAATTTTTTATTGGTGCACGATTTCTTGCTTTTATATGGTGATCACGGTGGAACCTAGTCCATTTTTAAGCTTTCTAATTGATTACTTATAAGTTTCTACCATTTATAGGTACTCTTGGACAACCATCTCAGGTCAAAACAACCCTTTTACTACAACCATATCAGGGCAGGAGGACCCCCAGAGTAGAATTAAAATGATAGAAAAAATGGTATATCTACATCAAACTTAGGATTTCAAAGTAAGTCTATCTATCCTACTATGTCCTATTTGAAATATAAATAATTTTATATTTGGTAAGGAAAATTAAGAAAATTTTCATTTACCGTAAAAATTATAGAAGCTCTTTAGGTTTAGGTCAGTCTGACAGTGGTCATATCAAGTCCAAATGGCCTTTGTCTATGGTTGTATCAGGTCCAGACGGTCTTTTTTCATGGCTATATTAGTGTAAGAAATCCTCTATCTATTGTTTTTTGGTTTTCTTATGTTGTTTCCTGCTTAAAGGTTGAATTTCATATAGGGTTTCTTGAATATTAAACAAACATTTTTGCATTTTGAAATATCATTTGTATGTTCTCTATTTCCTTTTGTAAAATGTTTAAAATTAACCCCCACACACATGAGGCAATATAATGTTAGTTAGTTGTATTTCATCACCAATTATTGATAGCAATCACACGATGTAGGCATTCATCTTCCACCATAGATTAACCCCTTTACAAACCATAGCAACCATCGTGAGTGGCTTTTCAAAATTCATCACCAAAAATTCCCTTAATCTTGGGTGTGTCTTGGGGTAGGTTAGGATTAGATGCCCCTTAACCACATGGCTCAATAATAAGTGGAATGTAGCTATCACTATTGTCCAAGCATGCCCGAGTGTGAAGGGAAAGTCACATTTTGACCAGTACTAGGACTTAGATAGCACAACCTCTTTCAAAAGGTAAATTATTTCCTTAGGATACCCAATAACCATAACCTACATCCTAGTAAGCCATTTTTATTGTTTGTGTTCCTCTACAAGGGGGTGTACGTAAACTACCATGCAATAGATTTCATTTCATTTTACCTTTTAGTTATCATAGGAATAGTCTTATAAAAACAAAAAAGCACAAAATCAAAAATCATTAACAAAAAATCATAAAAATAAAAAACACAAAAACAAGTTTTTTTTCTTATTTGTTTATCTATTATTTACATAGATTAAACAATGGTAACAACACACATTCAAGCTCAATCAAGAGCCAGTTCTACTAAATACCCATAAGAAGAGATGGTATATCTCTTATTTAGTCCAAAGGACCTTGCCATTCTTGACTGGCACCCTAGCACACGTCATAACTTGAATCTATCATATAGGGAATTTGACCTTCAAGAAATCCCTATTTAGGAAGCACCCATAGGTCCTAAGTATGATAAAAAATGAGAATTTCCTAATCTAGACATTTTTCTTGATTTCTATAAAGAGAATCATCCACCCACTAAGGGGTATAGTAGGGTAGTGTCATGCATTCGCATATCCAATCATCATAGGGAACCATTAGAATTAGTGCAAGAGTACATCCCATACCAAGATGACTGCTACCAAGATTATCCAACTCAATATTTATCTATAAATCAAGAACATGATCAAGAGAACACATATATTAATCATCATCAACCCATGTCATCTCTCACATTTTTTATAGATGAGGGTGACCAAAATCACCCCAATATGTTTCAAGAGAGACCGTTCATTCAAGAACGCTACACCTTTCCATCGCTTGATTATGCAAATATCACTTTCAAATTGGAAATACCAAGTCAATGCAACCTTTAGGGATCATGAAAAAAAAGTTGTAGATACTACTAGGGATGAGAGACAAGACACATCCATCAATATTATAGATACAAGGGGTAAATAGATCTCGTACACCTAAGAAAATAAACTACACTCATCAGGTACCTAGGCCAACCATTAACTGACAACAATAGTTGGATCAACTACAATTAGACCACCAACGATTAAATCAACAATAGTTACATCAACAACAATTACATTGGTTACACCAACAAAGGGTAAAACAAGAACAATTACAAAATTTATTGCATGAAATGTGCTTTGTGCAATATCAAAATATTCCATTATGGCTAGAATAAAGTTGCCCACTTCATGTGTGACCAAATAAGCTACCCATACATCCTCAAAGGCACCAACTACCTAAATAAAATAGACCATACACTTATCCAGAGGAGTATGACCCTTATGAGGAACCATAATCAGAATATCAAGAACCAATCAACATAAACCCTAAATTACTTTATAGGAATGTGTGTGTTGACACATCCACCTGCCTACGCTTCATCCTCAAGGGTAGAGGTGAGCGAATGAAGTCATTTTATAGAATGCATATAATTTGTTGATAGACAAAATTAATTCCTTAGAGAATCAAACTACAGGCATAGGTTACCAAAAACCTACCTTGTGTCAGCTTCACAACCAACCATTGCACCCATTCGTGTTATCACCTCCATACCTTAAACACTTTGAAATTACAAAATTAGATAAATTCAAAGGAGAGGAAGATGCTAAAGAGCATGTCATTCATTTAATGAATGTGTACTTTCATATTTAGGATGATGATGCCCTCATGCTAAGAAAATTATTAATATTTCTTAGAGGGTTTGCTTTAGAATGGTATAATCATCTACCATGACATAACATCTATTCCTTTGAACAACTTGCAAATGTATTCTTAGAATGCTTTGAATTTAGCATCAAGAAAAATGCATTATTGATTTACGTGTATAATCTTAGACAATATGGACTACGACAATCAATGGAGAGTGATAATAACCAAGTTGCCTTTAACCTTGCCCATAACAGAGATTACACAATTATTTACTAGAAGTTATTCAAAGTAAATCTCACTTTTATTACAACTACAACTATATCAAACCTTCAAGGAGGCCCTAGTATAGGCTAAGATCATTAAGGACATTAAGGTCTAGGAAGGTGATATTAAGCTTTACAAGAAGGAATGTATGAAGAAAAATTCTAAAGGAGGCAACATGCAACATAAGGCAACCCCAATAAATTATTTTTTTTCAGTATCCTTGGATCCTCAAACAAGGTGCATCACCACAACCATTAGCTTACCCTAATAACCAGGCTCAGTCTCCACCATTCCAATATCATCCATAATAAAACTAAAGGTGATGCCAAAAAAATTAACTACCATGACAATATGCTCCTTTTCCAAAAACATTAGCATCGATTTTCAATCAATTATGTGAAGTGAACATAATGAATCTCCTTGAGATCCATCTACTAGATCCAAATCAACCTAAACCTAAAGCTCACAAGGAGGATCTATATTGTGCTTACCATCGACAAAGGATTTATGGCATCCAGACATGTTATACCTTTAAAAATATAGTACAAGATATGATCGAAAGGCAAGAGATTCAGATTAACAATCCTCTTGCACCAAATAATCAGCATATAGGAGTCTTCAAAGACCCTTTTCTCACATATGACATAAATACAAGATTTGATAACCAAGAAAAACAACTGAAGCAAGTGAATCAGTTGCATGTTGATCCACCTCACCAAGAGTTTATGGGGATGATTAGTACTATCACAAGGAACCAATGGTATCCAAATCAACCCACACCTAATGTGATTCCTAATAACATTGCTTTGATATTTTAGGCACCTCCTCAGCCCAATATGATTACACCTATCCCAACTTAATTGGTGCTAACAATAAGGAATAGAAATATCCAAAGTCTAAGAATGACATTGGATAGGCTCTCCATCTACAAGTTGATACAACAATCAAAGCCACATTAAGTAGCTCTAATGAAGATCTTAAAGTCAATCAAATTACAATCGTAGGACCCCAACACTTTTGCTAATTTTGTGGGGCAATTACAATATTGTAACAAGCTTGCAATAACTTTTCATGACCATGAGATCAAGATAATACCTACTAACATAACAGATCCTACACTCCATATCATTGCTAGTATAGATATAATCCCCTTATAAATATGTCTTGATTGACACAGGCTCCTCAATAAATATCATCACCACATCCACCCTTCAATACCTCAACATTCCACCATACCACATCACAACATCCACATTTACCCTCTAAGCATTTAATGATGTGTCATGTTCTACCATCAAGACAATAGTTCTTGCTATTCATGTTGGATTGAAAATAATTCATATAATCTTCCATGTTCTAAAAAGGGCAATGCAATATAATTTGCTATTTTTCTAGCCCTCTATCTGAGACATGAGGTGTGTACCTTCAATCTTATATCAATGCATTAAATACATACATGAAGTTCAAGTGCATTGCATCCCTACAGACTCAAATCTATTTAAATTTTATAATATGGTCTCACATATTAATGAGTCCTTTTCACCATCAATGCATATGGAGGTCCAACCCAATCCATCCAACACTCATAAAAACCCTCCACCAAGATCTTATATGTCTTCATAAAAGAAAAATCATCATCAATGAACATGGATATCCCTTCTCATGCATAAAATATTCCCAAAAAAAATCCTAATAAGTCACATATACCATCCCCTCCATCATTTCCAACCCAGACATCCACATCCCAATCACTAAAGCCACCTCCCATGCCTTTGATTTCAACTGTTTCCACAACACCCATTCACATATCCCATACAAAGGAGGATCTTTCAAAAGTTACAATACATATATCTAGCCTAGGATTTGAGGAGTACATAGTACATAATGTCACATTCACTCCCCTTATCAAGATAGTTCAAGACATAGGCCGATATCCTATCATGTTTTTACCCATTGGCATGATAATTCCCCTAGGGTGTCCACCAAATAAAACAAATTTGATCTATGGGATATTAGATGTTCCCTTAAATACACCCCATAGGATGAAATAATATGAACAACCATTTCAAGCCAACACTGAATACATGTCAAATATATCCTTTGAACTATAATACTTCTATCATCATCATTGGCAAGGAAATGGCTTAGGTCGGTATGAGTAAGGTCTGTGAACCTCTTTGGAGCCCCAAATTAGCTACCTATGGATAAGTTTAGGCTAGGCTACTCCATACATATACCTGATGAACTCCTTGTTAATTATCTCTAGTGCCTAAATTTAGGTTGTAGAAGGGATATCGATCTGAATGAATATGTTGATATGAGTTATAATCATTTGCTCAATGACCATGTCAAAATCACTACGATAATCACAAAACCCCCTGACCTTTCTGACAAAGAGTTTGAAGGAAATTGGGAGGTTAAAAATGATTGTATAAAGTTTTAAGAAGGGAATTCTAAAAAATATTGGGATGAAGAAGATGATAAATCTTACCAAGATTATGATGCAATTTCTATTGCTTTAGCTAGCTCAGACGACGAATCAACAACCATCGATCCCCTCAATTATCTAGATGAATTTTATCTTCAATTTTTTTGTGATTACCACCATCGGTACATCTACGTCCACCCATATTCGATTGGCTTTTTCCACTAGATAATTGAGATTATTCACCAACCATCAATATGATATCCATTGACCTCACTAAACCACTTCACTACCTAGGTGACCCTTCAAAAAATTTATACCTCATTGAGGCTATTGATTTGGATTGTGTTGTTTTCCTACCATCATTGAAAGAGTTTCTACCTTGCAAGGAAATGTTACAACCATTTCACTTTTCCTCAGATCCATCCAAAGATATTTTTCAAGTTGAGATTGAGCCTAATGATGCATTTTATTCTCTAAATCTAGTTGATGATATTCATTTGATACTGAAACCTCACCAATTGGAGGATGGATCCCACATGTTAGTGGAAGAAATAATTGATGTTAATATTGGTACCGATCCTAAAAATCCCCAAATTGTCAAATTAGGACAAAGTTTATCAACTATGGAATTGGCTGATTTCATAATATTTTTAACAAAAAAGAAGAAGGTTTTTTATTGGTCTTATAGAGATATGTCAGGACTTGATCCAACCTTGGTTGTTCATAACTTAATGCTTGATCCAAATATCAAACCGATCAAGCAAAAACTTCATAAAATACACCCAAAAATCACCTTAATTGTTAAGGATGAATTGCAAAAATCATTGGATGCAAGATTCATCCAACCTATTGATTACCCTAAATGGGTTTCCAATATCGTTCCTATAGGAAAAATGAATGGGAGGATTTGCATATGCATTGATTTCTATGATCTAAACAAAGTGAGTCCCAAGGATGAGTTTCCACTATTGACCATCGATGCACTCATTACTGCAATAGCCGATCATGAAAAGATTTCCCTCATGGATGGTTTTTTAGGTTACAATAAAATTTGGGTCAACCTTGAATATCAACACAAAATAGCTTTTACCACCCCATGGGGGACTTTTTATTGTAAAGTCATGCCCTTCGAAAAAACCTGGTGCCAGTTATCAACAGGCAATGACTTACATCTTTCATGATTACATGTGCAATATTTTGGAAGACTATATGGATGATGTATTAGTAAAATATTTACTGCATCATAACCACCTTGATGTGTTAGAAAATGCCTTCAATCATCTCTTAGAGCACAATGTATGCTTAAATCCTAAGAAGTGCATTTTTGAAGTCATGTGTAGAAAACTATTAAGTTTTATAGTCTCTAAATGAGGCACTGAAGTAGATCCAAACAAGGTTAAGGAAATCATGGATATGCCTCCTCCTACTAATCTTAGGTAACTACATAGTTTTCAAGGAAAAATTCAATCTATTCAATGCTTCATAGTGTAACTTTTTGAAAAGTGCAAGTCATTCAACCACTTATTGCAAAGAGGGATCACCTTCGATTGGGATTAGGAGTGCTAGAAAGCCTTTGATGATATCAAGCAATACTTGGCATCTCTGCCAATATTAGCTCCTCCTCGACTAGGTGTTCCATTTTTATTGTATATTATGGCCACTGATTTTACCTTAGGGACCATGTTGGCCCAAAAGAATGAGGTAAACAAAGAATAGGCCATCTACTACCTTAGCCACACCTTGGTCAGTTATGATCTTAAATACACTTATGTTGAGAAGCTTTGGTTAGCGATGGTTTTTACCACTAAGAAACTTTAATATTACATGTAAAATGAAATCACGTATATCATTTCAAAAGAAAACTCTTTATGATAGATGATGATTCACACTTATCACAACAGTCATACCACAAAGTGAATCATGCTTTTTATGGAGTTTGACCTTAAATTTTATGTTATAATTCTATTAAAGGTCAGGTCATTTTTTATTAGCTAGGAGAAGCTCCTCTTTATGATGATGAGCTACTAAATATAGAAATTCATGATGATGCAATCTTTGCACTGATAGACTTGGGAGAACTCAAAGAAGCAGAAAATATAGTAGGATATAATGCTCTTATTCGATGGTTCAAAATGCAAGCAAGGGGGTGGTGAAGGCATCATTATTTACACACCACAAGAGGATCATAGTCCCCTTTCATTTAAACTTGATTTCCCCTGCACCAAAAACAATACTGAATACAAAGCCCTCCTTTTGGGTCTTCAAATGGCTCTCACCATGAACATAAAGATACTAAACATCTTTGGCAACTCCTTGTTAATATTTAACCATGTTAAGGAAATTTATGAAAGCAAGTGTCCAATCTTGAAATCCTACAAAGATCTTGTGGATAAATTACTAATTATATTTTATGGGTATGACATCAAGGTTGTACCTCATTCATTGAATTGCTTTGCAAATACGATGGATTCCTTGGGGTATCTAATTTCATAGAACCCATCAAATGATGTCACAACTATTCAAGTCAAGACACTCTCTCAAGCTAAAGTCTCATGAGACATTTCAAAATATGAGTGAAATGTTCATATGATATAGGTTGAACCCTACCAACATGGGTTCTCCCCTATTAAATATGAAGAGATTGAATTCCCATCAGTAGCTTTTACCACCAAGGTATCCTTACATCATAGACAAAACAAGGGTCCAAATCAGTAGGATCAAAATTAGAGAGGTAGATAGCATCAAAGATACCCACAAAAACCATGTTAGTAGCAGCATTAGCAACCACGTCAACAGTAGCAACAACGACCACATCAACAACATCCACAACAGTATAATCAACAACCAAATTAGTAGCGAATATGGCAAACAAAACCTCCTCAAGGAGGTCATCCTAATAGAGGGCCTCAAAATAACAATCAACAAGGGTGTGACTACTATGGCAAATGGAATCATAATTTCACTAATTTCTATCAAAGATAAAGAGATCAAAGGGGTCCATAAGATAATAATCTAAACATATTGTATGCAAAAAATCAAGTTAATGTTGAAGATAAAGAATGTTGGTATGTTGATTCAGGAGTAGCAAAGCACATGACAGGAAGGCAATATTGGTTGACCAAGGTTCAGCCTACTTCAAATCAATTCATTAATTTTAGTTATGAAAGTGTCCTTCCCATTGAAGGTGTTGGGGAGGCACCGCTTTCTTTGCATGATGGGAATAATGTTCCTGCAATAGATGTTTTGTATGTGGCTGGTCTTAAAATGAGCCTTCTTTCTATTGGACAACTTATAAATAAGGGCTATACTATCTATTTTGAAAAATATAAGTGCTACACTCAGGAACCAAATGGCACAGTCAAAGCCATGAGAATAAAAAAGGATGGTGTTTACTACCTCCTTACCAAATATATAACTCAAACATCTTTGCATACAACTACTTTTCTTTGGAGTATATGTGGCATGAAAGAATGGGGTATTTAAATTTTCATAATCTCAAAATTATGGCAAGGAAATATTTGGTAAAAGTACTTTCACATCTTAAGGAGTCATAATGTTTTTTGTGAGCCATGTGTAATAGCTAAACACCATAGACAACCCTTTGAGTCAGGAAAGGCTTGGAGGGCCAATAGACCATTGCAATTGGTTCATTCAGATATTTGTGTGCCAATGTTTTTTCAATCTTATACTGGATCCAGGTACTACATCACCTTCATTTATTATTACAATAGAAAAATATGGATCTACCTAATTCAGTACAAATGGCAAGCCCTTGATAAGTTCAAGGAATTCATGGCACTTATTGAGAGAGAAAGTGGCTACCAAATCTCCACCTTAAGATCAGATAATGGTGGATAATATGTTTCCAATTAATTCTTCAATTTTTGTAAGTACCATGGGATAAGGAGGCAATTCACAACTCCTTATACCCCCCAAAAAAATGGAGTAGCTAAGAGTATGAATCAAATAATCACAAATAGGGAAAAATCAATGCTACTTGATGCTACATTACCTAACTCATTTTGGGAATAAGTTGTTCTTACTACTACATACTTGACTAATAGGTGATACACTAAAGCCTTACATGATAGAATACCTGAAGAAGCATGGAGTGGAAGGATTCCCTATGTGATACATTTCAAAGTCTTTAGATGTGATGCCTATGCTCACATTCCTCATAAGAAAAGGAAGAAGTTAAATGATAAGAGTAAAAAATGCATCTTTGTTGGCTATAGTGATAGTAACAATGTCTATAAGTTGTATGAGCTTGTTTCCAAGAGGATATTTCTATCTAGGTATGTTACCTTTCATGAGTATCCCCCATATAATCCTCCTCATATGGCCCCCACTTTGGAATTAACTAATGAAACAATTGCTCCCTTGATACATACAATATCATCTAGTCCTTCCTCTTCACTCATAAATCAAGAAATTCCTCCACATGAAGAACTCCCTACAAATGATCCATGTCCTCCATCTCCTTCTACTCCTCCATCTAATGATCAAGCCACATCATCAAATCCTTTACCTAAGTGGATTCAAGTCACCATAAATGAATCCCAAATTCATTTGCCCACTTATACAGGTAAAATACCTTCAACCCTAAGACACCAAGTGAATTATGCTCTCATGGCTAAACTTCTTAGCCAAACTGAACCTTATAATTTCAAAGAAGCACTTGGTGATCCTAAATGGTTTCTTGCCATGGATCAAGAATTGGATTCCATTGAAAGGAATCACACATGGGAGTTAGTTGATTTACCCCAAGGTAAAAATACCATTGGCACAAAATGGGTGTACAAGGCAAAGTATAAAACATATGGCTCATTAGATCACTACAAGGCTCACCTAGTAGCTCAAGGTTACAAAAAACAAGAGGGAATTGATTATGAGGATACTTTTGCTCATGTGGCAAAGATTACTACAATCAGGATAATTATTATTTTGATAGCTCAAAAGCATTGGCTTATATATCAGATGGATGTCAAAAGTACATTTTTCAATGGTCACTTGAAGAAGGAAGTGTATGTAAACCAACCACCAGGGTACATAGTTGAAGGTCAAGAAAAAAAAGTCCTCATATTGAAGAAATATCTATATGGGTTGAAGCAAGTGCCCAGAGCTTGGTATGCAAAGATTGACTCCTATTTCATCAACCTTAGTTTCACTAGATCTACAATAGAATCTAATCTCTATGTGAAATATTTTAGGAACCGTATAATTTTGGTTATATTATATGTGGATGATATTCTCATTACAGGTAATGACACAGAAGGAATAAGATTGCTCAAGTAGGACATGTAAAAATTTTGAGATGATAGATTTAGGTCTCCTCCACTATTGCTTAGGCATAGAGGTATGGCAACATCCTGGCAAGATTTTTATATCATAGGCTAAATACATTTAGTCTATTTTGGATAGGTTTCACATGGAGTAGTGTAAGCTCTCTCTCATTCCCATGGAAACTATAAATTTTTTGAATTTTTTGCAAGGTGATTGCTGATTTTTCTGAAATTTTGAGTTGCTTCCTTGCATTGTGCCACCTGATTAGTTGCATTATTTCTCTTTGCTCAGACTTAGGATAGTTTTACCATCATGTGCATGATTTTTCATGTTTTATTTATGATTCATGCCTTAGATGCATTGTAGTTATACCTTTGATTTGTGCTCTTAGATTCTCACTACTCGGGCTCGGGACCCAAAACTTCTTAATGACCTTATCCCACTCCTTGATGCTATGGACTAGACCTGGTTTAAGGCTCACAACCTCTAGTATGTCATTTGGCTGCCTCATATTATGTCATACCAAGCCTACCTTATTGCCCTGGTTCATCAATGGGACCCCAGGATGAATACCTTTCATATTCCTATCGGTGAGATGACTATCACACCGAAGGATGTATACAAGATTTTTTGGATCCCCTTCGATGAAGTGGCCATCGTATCTTCGACCACAAATGATCATGATGTAGTTTTTTCTAGGGTGTTCAATGATCATGCAGTAGTTGCATTTAAGGACAACAAGTTTGATGGTGTTTTAGTCATTTGTTGGTACAAGGAGCATGTCTTCACGGAGAGGCATGTAGTATTGTTGATGGTCATCAACAACATTCTCATTCCAGACTACTCAAGTTTGAGTTTCCTATGGAACCTCCTCACGATGGTTCAGGATCTTATGGATAGAGAGCAAGCGATCATATATGCATGGGGTAGTTCTATGTTAGAATAGTTTTATAATGAGCTATATCACATCCGTCGGTAGGGTTGCATCAGTATTGCTTGTAGCTTTCTCCTCGAGGTCTAGGTATAGGAGCATATCAGTGTGGATCATCCCAAGGGACTCCCTGCTAAGATCACTATTATTAATGATAGGATGCAGTGCTATGCTACCAAGTGGAATCAAGAGTGCGATGAGTGCAAGAGCCTACCTCATGTGGGGGAGCTCTCCCACTACACTGATAGTCTTATTGGGTTGCAGGATGGATCCATCGTGTGGCATTCATATTATGAGTGCTCAACTTGGGATGATCCACCCATATTTACAACTAGGACATGGCATGAGCGGTGGCTCATTGGCTGTAAGGTTTACATCAAGAAGTATTTATTCTACTCTGAGGTTTTTCATCAGTACAGGTTATAGCAGGATGTGCCACTCATCCCATTATTGTATAGGTGCATTAGAGTAGAGAGACCTCCCTCCCCCACATATCACAAAGTTAGACAATGAGGAGGATTCCCCAGAAGTGGACCCGCAAGTTGCTGGGGAAGATATAGATGCATTTGCATAGTGGTGGGGTGACCGGATGTGGCATGGTGATGGCAGTCTGGGCCACGATGATGATGGTGGAGATGGGTCCGATCCAATAGGGCATAGAGTCCAAGCTAGGATTGAGGTATGGGGCCAATCAATAGAGTAGGTGGTAGTGGAGCAGTAGGAGGCTCTTGAGGATGAGGAGATAGATGTCAAGGAGAGAGATTCTCCTCTGAGGGCATAGTTGTATGACATAGATGTTGAGCTCTAGTCAGTAAATATCCAAATTCAGTAGTGCGATGCTATCATTGCTCAACAAGATGCCACTATCGTACAGTGAGATGCTACCATAGAGTAGCTCACTACTCAGATATAGGCTCTACATATGACTATTAAAGGTAGCACTCCCAGGATGCAGGTGGTTGTTGATCCTTCCACACCTCGGGGCTCTACAGGAATAGATCCAGGGGCACAGATTAGGTAGATGTAGGTATTTCTAGATGAGTACGAGGCGATGATCGATGGCCATGTAGGCCACTTTGCTTCTCTCTAGATGTAGATCAGGAGGTTGAGAGCCATCCCAAGGGAGAGGACATATGTAGGTGGTTCATAGGCTAGTGAGCACTCTACCTCAGGGAAGTATTTCATCCAGCCTAGCAAGAGGACTCAGACTCGCATAAAGAGGTCGATAGGCTCACATCGTTCTATCCAAGATCCATCTATAGGGGGTGGTGTTGTAGGGGGTACAGGCCCAGTATTCGATTGATGATGTTGTAGGATTTTATTTGTGATTTTAGCTAACCTATTATGACTATAGCCTTCAGGTAATTTTGTATATCCATGCACTTTGAGATACATATTCTGAGACATATTTTGAGACACATATTTATATGAGACTTTGCATTTATGATTCATTATGTATGTCATTTATTGCTTATGTTTTTGTTTTATTTATGTGATGTGATGGTGGCATTATGATTATATATGTGTTAGATGATAGATGGTATTTAAGATGATATGGATTCGATATGGATGCTTATGTAACTATTTATGTAGATGCTTATATGATTTGATTATTGTGACATGATGTGATGTATCATGAGTTGATTTGATGATGGATTTATAATTCTATGTATGGGTGAATGCAATGATATGATTTTATACATGGATAGGTGACTTATGACATTGTGTTTATATGGATGCAATGTTTTTGTTAGATACATGTTTAATTTTGATTTAATTGTGTGCATCTAACTTATGATATGATATGGTAAATGCAATTTGTCATGTATTATTTACATGATGCTTAATCTAATGTGAATGAACCTATATGCTTTAATTACTTAAAACATAAGGATTGCATATGATATGTTTTCAACAATCTAAATGGGTGATACCATAGAAAGTATAATAATCATGAATGTAAATAATTATTATTGTCACAAGAACTAATTATTTGGGCATTCATATGTGAAATGGATTGGTGTGTATGTATGAAATTTCTTGATAAAGCTCATGTTATTTAAAAGGTTCAAAATAGTCAATGGTCGTGTAGACATCATTTCTAACATCTATCCGGTATCTAGCCTACTTTGTTTATACCTCTTAATTTGCAACATTTTGGAGTGAAAACCAATGATGTGATGAATGATATGACTTGTTGCTATGCAGGAATTTTGAGGCTTTTCCTAGGACTCAAACACTCTAGTTATTCTATCAATAGCTGCGTATTGACCACACTAGACTTTTGAAGAAGCAAGGATTTCATCATGGAACTATAGATTCATTATCCCTATGTGTGCAAGTGAATATATTCAGATAGAACTCAATAATTTCCTCTGATGTCAAGCGGGATTCTTTCAGCCCATTTCTAAGATCATGGATCCTCAATTGTTCATCTTATCCTGTGTTGGACTTAGTTGGATTATACCACTAGGCGACTTTGGGTTACTTAAAGCTAGCTCATACACATGCAAACATTGGCCTATACAAATGCAAAATGCTATTTTGATAGATATATCATCATGCATAAGGATACCACCATTGCCAAGCATGGATGTACACCAAACCTGTAATGGGGATCACCTTCCAATTTTGTGTAATTTTGAAAATTCCAGGGATTCAAGTTCCATTCCCTTTTTTTCTTCATTTCATTTGGGATACTTGCTCATATGTAGTGATGAAAATCACCATTTATTTGTACTGATCTCTTTTCTTTGCTTTTATTTCGAGAAAGGGATCTATGTAAGGATTAAATTTACTTGTTTGCTTTGACTTTTGACTGTTACTTGATTTTTGGATTTCAAATTATGACTTTGGAAATTGGAATTTGAATTTGTGCTTTGTTTTGGGATTTTTGATTGTTTTAATGAGAGCAAAGGATTTATGTAGTGATTATAATCACTCATTTCTAGGTAGGGTAGAACTTGTCCTTTTTCCAATTCTCAACACCTTTGAACTGGTCACACAGGGAGATAAGCAAGGAAGATCCTTTTCTCTCAAGTTAACCTAGACCACTTTATATAGCTTTCATATTTCCCCCGTATCAACTAGGATTTTAGTGTTTTTCAATTAGTGATAGGCTCCTGAATATTGAAGGTATTCATGGCTAGACCTTACTTTCTACTAATCAAGATAGCTTTTCACGAAAACTGATAAGACCACTAGACATGGTTGAATGACCGAAAAATTTTAGCCTATTCTACATAGCAACATGACATGGTTGTGTTGAAAAGCACAACTACACACATGGATGAACGGGTGAAGGTGGAATTGTATATTTGTGATTGTGATACAAATTGTGGAATCATTTGTAAGAGTGTGATCATAACATATGCAGATGCAATGGATATGCACGTAATGCAACTATATGGATGTAGATGTGAGATGCAACTATTTTTGTATTTTTTATTTTTGCATTGTTTTTGTATTTTTTGATTTCACCAAAGGGCTTATTGTGCCTTTGGGGATTTTTAGAGTTTGACCAAGCGACGTGAATATACCCTTGGAGAATTTTTGGGTTGAATTTAGACCAAGCGGTGTGAATATACCCTTGGAGCATTTTGAATTAAACTTTTATCAAGTGGTGTGAATATACCCTTGGAGCATTTTGAATTGAATTTTGACCAAGTGGTGTAAAGATACCCTTGGAGCATTTTTGAATTAAATTTTGACCAATCAGTGTGAATATACCCTTGGAGCATTTTGAATTGAATTTTGACCAAGCAATGTGAAGATACCCTTGGAGCATTTTTTAATTGAATTTTGACCAAGCGGTGTGAATATACCCTTGGAGCATTTTTGAATTGAATTTGCATTTCTTGTTTTTATGTATTTTTGAATGTTTTTGTGTTTTATGACATATTTGACTATTTTTGTTTTTTATGACATATTTAAATGTTTTTGTATTTTATGACATATTCAATTGTTTTTGTTTTTTATGACATATTTGAATGTTTTTGTATTTTATGAAATATTCTATTGTTTTTGTGTTTTATGACATATTTGAATATTTTTGTATTTTATGACATATTTGAATGTTTTTGTATTTTATGACATATTTGAATGTTTTTGTATTTTATGTGTAAAATGTCTTCAAATGAATGATGTTGAGAGGCTCAAGCTCTTCAACACCATCCAATGATGTGAGGCGATATGCCCCATGTCTGACCCTTTCTAAAATTATGTAGGGGCGTATCCAATTTACTGTAAATTTTTCTCGTAGGTGTGGTGGTATATTTGAGTTCTGATGGTTCTCTTTGAGCACAAGATCTCCAATTTTGAACTCTTTCAAGTGGACTTTACTATTGTAAGCTCACGCAAGGTGATCTTGATAGACACAAAGATACTCCAAGGCATTGACTCGATGTTCATCAAGAAGCATTAACTGATCAAGGTGACCTTGTCGCGCAACGTCATCATCTATGAATTCTTTCAATGCTATACGTAGAGTTGGAATCTCCAATTCTAGGGGTATGATGGACTCAGTGTCATATACAAGTGAAAACGGTGTTTCCCTAGTGGGAATCTACACACCAGTCCTATATGCCCATAATGCCAAAGGCATTTGTAAATGCCAGTCCTTATGATTGTCCTTTACTATTTTCCTCAATATAAAGACTATTGTTTCATTCGAGGCTTCTGCTTGTCCATTTGCTTGCGGATATTAGGGCATTGAAAAATTATACTTAATGTGATATTTGTCCATTAAATCATGCATATTTTTGTTCTTGAAAGATTACCCATTATTTGATATTATCTTCGAAGGGACCCCAAAATGACTTATGATATTGTGGAGTATAAACTCCGTAATCCTTGGTCCAGTTGTTGATGTTAAGGGGATCGCCTTGACCCATTTTGTGAAGTACTCAATGGTTGTTATGATGAACATGTGTCAACCCAAGGATGGAGGTGAAATCTTCCCCACTAAGTCTAGTCCCCACTGTGAAAAGGGCCATGCTACCTAGATGGGCTGCAAGGCTTGTGATGGTAAGTGAGTGAGGTTTGCATGATGTTGGCACTTAATACATTTCTTTACATACTCACAACAATATTTATTCATAGGGGGCCAATATTAACCCATTCTCAAGATACGCTTAACGATGGCCATACCATTGAAGTGACCACCACACGTATCGTCATGAGCTTGCAAAATTGCCCAGGATGCTTCTAGGAGCTCAAGACAACAAATGAACATTCCATAGTAGCCTCATCTGTATAGGATATCTCCTAGCAAAATATATATCGTCACCTTCTATTTAAATTCTCGTCTTTCAACATGCGATAGACCCTATGGTATTATTCCAAGCTTCAGGAAGTCCCGTAATTGGAAAATATAATCTTGATAATCCATGACTTCTATGGATGAAACAACATGCTCCTCCTGTGATCCAAAAGTTATGAACACATATTGAGAAATCACCCTATGGTGGATGGTTGAACCATATTTCGTAGGACCTTGAGAGATTAAATATTCCCAAGGTGTTATTTGTAAGAAAGCTCTAGCTTTGAAGGACCAATCCTTATTTGGTTTTGTCTGGATCATGTTTTTTTTTTGGTAAATAAAAGTCTTCATTAATTATCGGGTTTTGTAGGTTAACCCAAAACCTATTACAATATCCAGCCTTCTGCTGAGATTGTAGATCCTAGTCATCCTTGAAAATTTCTTACCAAAATTTGTGTTGAATCCCCTACAACACCTTACTAAAAAAGCACACCCATACCTAAAAATAATTGTAAATATTACTTACATTGACAGGAATTGAAGTTTGGAACTTTGCACTTGTGAAACCTGTTGCTTGCCCATTTCCTATTCTCTGTCAAAATCTTCCAAGGCTTACACCCTATTACCTTCATTTCAAATTTTGTATGATTTAGAGGGAAACCCCATAGTTATTACCAGCTCCATGGGGAAAGAACACCCATTCATATTTATCCTTAATGGGTAGGTTTATTTTCATGACTAATAATGTTTTCCACTTCACGTGGCACACCTTGTGTCCATATCACCAAACTACCAACATCAACACCTATGTTGGCTAATTTGTCAGCTGACTTGTTGGCCTCATGATACACATGACGAGCCCTCATGTTTTGTCTTGCCACAAAAAGGATCCTCACTTCATGGATGACTCCCTCGATTCTCCATGGAGGTTTTTTGTCATTGGTTAATAGGTTGATGATGTTCATAGAATCACCTTCAATAATCAAGTTACCTTGAGTTTCTTGGGCTACTTGCAACCCTCTCCAAAGGGCTATAGCTTCTGCTTTGTTATTAGTTTTGATTCCCAATGGTTCAGCGAAGGCCTTGACCAGATTTCCTTGATGATCCCTGATTATTCCTCCGAGCTCCAGCTCTTCTCGGGTTCTCCTTGGCTGCACCATCAAAATTTAGTTTAAACCAACCCTGGGGGGTGGCTCCCAAGAAATCCCATTTCTAGGATTGGGCAAAGGAATGGAAGGTTTGTCCTCAATACCTAAGTCTTGAGCTAATTGTTTTTCTTGGGGAAGAATTGAGTGGTTCTCATCCACTAAGGTGCTAAGGTTTTATTTTGCAAAGACAATAATCCTATTGAGGATGGTTTTTGGGTTGTGAATGGTATCCTTAAAGGCTCTATGGTTCCTTTCTAGCCAAATCTGCCATAGAAAATGATGCCAACAAATTTTCCATAGGTACTTAAGTTTTAGGCTAACAAAGGGTTGAGGCCATTGATGGAACACTTCGGATATAAGAGCAGGATTAACCCACAAGATACTAAAGGCTTGGAAAAGTTCATCCAGGATGGAATCCACTACTAGACACTCTAGAAACAAGTGTTGGGTTATCTCCCATCCTGCCCTACACATGTAGCAACGGTTAGCAATAACCATACCTTTGGATAACATATTGTCCATAGTGAGGATTTTTCCTTGAATCACCAGCCATGAAAAAAAGGATATTTTAGGAATTAAGCCTTTGATCCAAACCAAACTCGGTTGAAATTATTGACCTTCCACATTGAGAAGAAAATTATAGGCAGACTTAACTGTGAAGTCACCACTTTCAGTCTCAGCCCAAACTATGTGATCTTCATCCTCTCCAGAGGGAATAATTTACTGAGTTAAAATGTTATAAAGCTCTTCAGACTCCGCTTCAAAACCTTGTACTCTGATGTGTTTCCACCTGGATATTTATATCCTGCCACATATAATTTGCAACCTTATTCCCAATATGCTGCTCCATATGCTCTTGAATCCTATCCAAATGAGGATTCTGGGATAACTCCTCAGCTCTCACCCATAGATCCTTCCAAAAGTCTATTGTTTGCCCATTTCCTAGAATCCATCTAAGACCTTTCTTGACAAGATCCTTGCTCATGAGGATTGCCTTCCAAAAAGCAGACCCCCTGCTTGCTAAGTTGTCATTAAGGAATTTCACACCTTGGAGGTATTTCCTCCTAACTATGGTAGTCCATTCATTATCGACCTTAGTCAATAACCACCACGCTTGTTTGGCTAACAGAGTTGTATTAAGATGAGCAACTCTCCTCAATACTAACCCCCCATCAGTTTTAGGTTTGTAAACCTTGTTCCAACCTACTAAATGGATCCTTTTCTTATCCTCTATCCCTGACCAAAGAATTTTTTTTTGAAACTGCTCAATTTTGTGATACACCTTGCTGGGAACTCTGAAGACTGATAGGAAGTAAATGGGTATACTTTGAAGTGAATCCATAGTTAAAATTGCTTTGCCTGCTTGAGATAACAGATGTCATTTCCAACCTGCTAGCTTTTTTTGGATCCTCTCTATGACTATGTTCCACATTTATCCTTCAGGTTTCCCCGTAAATAGGGGAATACCTAAATAGGAGGTGGGAAGGGATGCAATATAATATTCCATGATCCTTGCTATGCTATTTTGCCTAGGAATGGGGGTATTGATGAAATAAAGTTTGCTCTTATCAAAATTCACTTTCTGTCCAGTCGCTTCTTCATACATTATGAGAATATTTTTAATCCTTCTTGCCTCAACCACAGAATCCAAAGTCAGTAGCAATGTATCATCAACAAATTGTTGATGTGTCACCGGAGTAGTTAGCGACGTGGCCTTGATACCTGATATGAGTCCAACTATCATTGCTTGCCTTAATGGTTCTTCCCAAGGCCTTAGCTACAATGATGAACAACATAGGACTTATGGGATATCCTTGTATTAGACCACATTTGCTTTGAAAAAAACCTGTAGTAGACCCATTAACCAAAATTGAAAAACAAGGCTTAGAAATACACTCTCTTATTAACTTGACCCATTTCATGTTGAAGCCAAATTTTAATAAAACTGCCTCTAGGAATTCCCAATTTATCCTGTCATAAGCTTTGTTCATGTCTAACTTTAAAGCCATGAATGCTTTTTTGGTCTGAGCGGCTATATGAAGAGCCTCATGAATAGTAATAACTCCATCTAAGATTGATCTTCCTTGTATAGAACTTCCTTGACTTGGATCAATGATAACCGGTAGAACTTTCTTCAAACGGTTGGCTAAAAATTTGGACAGAATTTTATAGGATATATTACATAGGCTAACCGGCCTAAAGTCAGCCATAGTCTTGGGATTGGGGCCTTTAGGGATCAAAGCAATGAAATTTGAATTGAAACCCCTTGGAATATGATTTGAACTTTGGAACTCCTTGATTGCTGCAATAAATTCTGCTCCAACAATATCCCAATAAACTTGGAAAAACCATGGTGAAAACCCATCCAGCCTAGGAGCTTTTTCAGGATCCATGTTAAACAAAGCCTCCTTGATCTCTTCGTATGAAAAAGCTGTTGTAAGAGACTCATTAATCATTTCATAAATGAGTTGTGGAATGAATTGAAGGAGAGAGTCCTTTGCTTGGGCATTACAGGCCCGTTCTTCACCTAATAATGAACTAAAAAAATTAACAGCCTCTTCCCTGATCTCCTGAATGTTTTGAGTTGAGGATCCATCCACCTTAGTTAAATTTCTAATATTATTGTTGCTTTTATTGCTCAATGTGGTAACATGGAAAATTTTTGAATTAGAGTCCCCTTCCTTTAGCCATAATGCCCTTGATTTCTGCCTCCAATGCATCTCTTCACAAGCTAAAATATTATAAAACTCACAAAGGGTTTCCTTCTCTTCAGTCCTTGTCGCCTCATCATAGGTTCCATTTTGGATTTTGCTTTCTATTATTTTTAGTTTTTCCCCCACTTCTCTCTTATTCTCAAAAATATTTCCAAAGACTTCTTTATTCCATATTCTAAGGTTGTTTTTCACCATCTTAAGTTTTTGAAATAATTTGAAGGAAGCACTTGCCTAGATAGGCTGCTGCCACCATTCCTCTATTCGTTTCTTGAAGTCTAGATGTTTAACCCACATTGATAGAAATCTAAATGGCTTTTTAAAGGAGTTAGCCTAAAATGCCTCCCATAGAATAATATTATGGTCTGAAGCGCATTTAGGAAGGGCTTGTAATGTTGAATCACCAAACATTGTTGTAGCTTCCTTGGATAAAAAAAACTTGTCCAACCTTTCTTGAATCAGTTGACTTCCTATCCTCTTGTTACTCCATGTAAATTTGGCTCCTTTTAGTCTTACATCCATCAATTCATTTGTGTTAATGAATTCATTGAAGTCCTCCATGCTCCTTGAGGGTAACCCAGATCCTCCCTTCTTATCATATGGGTAAAGGGGGTATTGAAATCTCCCCCAATCACCCAAAGAATGTATTTAAAATCTTGGATCAAATGCCCCAAAAACTCCCATAGTTTAGCCACCCTTGGACAGAGGTGGGGGCATAAACATTTGACATAATCCAATTCTTATTAGTATCAAAATCATGAAATAATACGCTTAAGACTCTTTCATTTGCCTGAATAATACTTCCTTCTATTTTAATAGGATCCCATAAGATCATGAGGCCCCTAGATGCTCCTCTTGCCTATTGAAAGGCCACTTCCCCTTGCTTCAAAATCCTTCTAGCTATAAGTGTTGATTGTGCCACATCTGTTTTGGTTTCTTGAAGAAAAATGATAGTAGGATTCCAATCCTTCCTTATAGACTTCACCATCCTTTTTTTTGGTGGGTCATTTAGGCCTCTCACATTCCATGAGAGAACCTTCATTTAGACTGTTTGATATTTTTTTCCCTGCCCCCTTCCCTAATACAAAGGGGGTTTGTCAATTTTGCTATTATCCTGGCCAAGAATAGCTTGCTGTAACAATGTTCTTTGCTTTTTGTTTGCAATTTCTTCATTGATTCTCATTCTATAGTGCTCTGTTGTAGATATTCTCCCTTTCTTTCTTTCACTTCCATAATCTATCGGAGGCTTGGTAGTGCTTCTAGTCTATTTTGGACTAAAATGAGGGGGCATATACTATGATAGTCTAGGGCTTGAACCTTCTTCCTCATTTTGGGGGTTTTCAATTCCCTCTTCATCCTCAGCCTTGTCTTGGTTCACCTCTCCTATCTGGTTCCTAAACAGGGGGATTTACATTAAGGAACCTTTTACCGTTGGGCTCGTTTGATAAAGGATAATTTGCTCCACTACCGGATTAGGAGCTACATTCTTGGATCTTGTTTCCACAACTTCGACTCTTGAATATATTTTTTCCATGTTTAAACTGAAATGACCTGGCAAATTTTCTTCATTTTGAGCATAGCTTTTGTGGATTTTTGTCATAGCTATGGATGGTCCCGATTTGGATGGGGAGTCTAGGGTTTCAAGAAACTTGACACTGATGGTATCATCCTTACTATTTTATTTTTCAACTTCTAGATTTTCTAGGATATCAAACATGTTCAAGCTAGGATCTTTATTACATACCTTATGATTTTTGCCTCCCTCATTATGTTGCTTTCCTTTCTCCTAGATTTTTGCCAATTTTGTGTTGGCTTGGTCAGCCTAGTTATTCTTAACTTTTCTATATCCTTCCAAGTTAAGACGCGGTCCTTGAAACTTTGGGATCCCTCTCCCATTATATTTCCCTAGAAAACCTTCACTCATGGCTTCCTTGTTTACAGTTATTGTCAGACATTGGGCTTGAAGGTGGCCCTGGGTTTTGCACACGCTACAAAATATCGGCTTGTTCTCATACTCCATAGGCTGAATCCTTAGAAACTCTCCATATGATAGTTCCACCTGAGAAGGTATATCAGAATCCAAGTTTGCATTTACATAGATCCTGGCATGTGTCAGTCTAGTCCTTGCTCGGGTTGAATGGTCTATTGCCACGAGCTCTCCTATCATCTTTTCTATGCCATTAAGCCAGTACTCATTAAAAAAATGGGCTGGGAGGTTTGGTAGGCAAACCCAAATGGATGCTATATTAATGTTCTACTTCTCAGGGTTGAAATCCTCCCCCCACTTCCTCAGAAAGAGGCTACGCCTTCCTAAAAACTAGGGTCTTCCTATCAAGATACGCTCTGCATAATCTTTGTTGTTGAGTCTTATTATAAAAAAACCTCTTTCCATGGCTATGATTTCTAAGCTTCCTGAAGTTTTCCACTTTTTTGCGGCCCATGAGCGAATAGTCTCAATGTCTAGCCTTCCTCCCAAAAACTTGCCAACTAAGGATGATGCCTCCATATCCAAGAATCTTTCCATAATCTCCATTGGCGTAGTTAACCTGTTATTGTTTGGTATTAGGGGTGGTAGTTCACTAACTGGCTCCTTCTTTTTCCCTTTTAGCATTTCCAAAAAGGTTGGGCCCTTGTTGCCAGCTCCCGAACCCTAGTGGGACCCTTTGTCTGAGGGTTTATCTGGAGGATCTATACCTTTAGCATTTTTGAACTGAGCTAATAGGGAATACTTTTCCTTTCCAGCTATAGCAGTCTGCCCTACCTCTAGATCTTCTCCTTTCATTGGTTCAAAATTTTTGCCTGCCATTTTTGCTCCTCCTCCGCTTCCTCCACCACTCCTCATCTCTCCCACCATAATTTGATTGGATTTTTGGATTCCAAAAAAATGGTCTGGATCATGTTGAGTGACTCTAGGTTTTCAATAACCTCACATTGTATTGTTGAGAATGCGAGCACTTTGATGTGAACATTCATGAAATCAGTACATATATTTTGAGGGATTAAGGATCCCAAAGATGCCATAGTGTCTGTGAACCTGTTTGACATACAAGGGATTGCCTCGATGTCATACCATTCTAGTCAGGCTAGGTAAGCATCAACAAGTTTCTTGTAAGCTTTCAAGAGTGGGCACCTACATTGGAACAATCCTTTGACTTGATTAACTATGAGCAAAGAGTCACCAAAGATATTCAATCTTGTAATACCCATTGCAATGGCTATTTGGAGTCCCAAGATCAAGGCTTCATACTCTATGTTATTGTTTGTGCATGAGAAGTCTAACTTGAATGACTTTGGAAATTGAGCACATTTTGGTGTGATAAAGACTATCCCTACTCCACCCTCTTGCTCACACTTCGAACCATCGAAGAAAAATTCCATGTCTCTTTCCTTTTTAGGCTCTTCGGGTTCAGACAGATCTGATAATCCAAAAACTGCATCATCAAGCAATTATATGGTGAGAGGCTTGCTACCCTAAAGAGGTGCCTCTACTAATTAATCTGCTATGACTTGGCCCTTAATGGACTTTTGGCTTATGAAATATAAATCAAATTCTATCAATAGCATAATCCACTTTGTAGTACGTGTATTATGATAGGTCTTGTTCATCATATACTACAAAGGATTCTGTTTTGATATAACGTAAGTTGTATGGTTCAACATGTAGTGTCACAATTTTATGGTTGCAAAGACCATTGATAAGCACAACTTTTCTACATATGCATATCCTAGCTCATAGTTTACCAAGATGTGACTGATGTAATATACAACTTGCTCTTTATCTTGTGCATTATTTTGGGTCAACATGGTTTCCAACGTGAAATTAGTAGCCGATGTGTAGTAAAAATGGCACATCTGGCCTTGGTGGAGCCAATACCAGTGGTGTTTCCAGGTAAGTTTTGATCTCCATAAAATCTTGTTGGAACTCTTCATCCTAATGAAATGAGACATCTTTTCATAGCAACCTGTTCATGGATCGACACTTGTCTGATAATTGTGCAATGAACCATTTTATGGATGTTGCCTTACCTTGTAGGCTTCTTAACCCCCTAATGTTGGTAGGGGTGGCCATTTCCATTATAGCTTCTACTTTTGTAGGATCAACTTCAATGCCTCTCTTGTAAATGATGAAACTTAAGAGCTTACTAGAAGTTACGCCAAACACGCACTTCTTAGGGTTCAATCTAAAGTTGTGGTCTATGAGGCGATCAAAGACTTTTGTAAGGATCTCAGTGTGGTCTTATCGTACTAAATATTTGGCTAGTAAGTCATCCATGTAGTCTTCCAATATTGTGTGCATGTAGTCATAAAATATGTATGTCATGGCCCGCTGGTATGTAGCACCAACATTCTTTAGGCCAAATGGCATCACCTTGTAATATAAAGTTCCCCATGGAGTAATGGAAGTAGTCTTATGCTGGTCTTCGGGCTTGATTTATATTTTATTGTATCTAAAAAATCCATCCATTAGGGATAGCATCTCATGACCTACAGTGGCATCAACAAGAGAATCTATGTTTGGCAACGAGAAAAAATCCTTCGGAGTTGCCTTATTCAAGTATATAAAATCTATGCAAATGCAGACTCTTCCATCTGGTTTTCCCATGGGTACCATGTTAGAAACCCACTCGGGATAGTCTATGAGAACTATGAAAATCACATCTAATAGTTTTTGTAACTCGTTCTTCACCATCAAAGCAATGGTTGGATGTATTTTCCTCAAATTTTGCTTGACTGTCTTCTTCATGGGATATAATGAAAGGTTGTGAACAACTAACTTTGGATAAATCCTAGGCATGTCTTTGTAAGTCCAAGCAAATAAATTTGGCCTCTCTTTGATGAGAGGAATTATGATGGCTTGTTCCTCTAGAGATAGACTTTATCTGAACTTGACTTTCTTTGGTTGGGTAGGATCATCACTGATGTCCACCTCAAAAGTTGCTTTTATAGCCATATGTGACCCATCCTCTAGCTGGTGAATCATGGGTATCAGATGAATGTCATCAAAAAAATTTACAGGTCCTACTGACTTAGAATTCAATCTGGCATGGAATACGTCATATGCACATCCTGATGCAAAATGAAATGGTTACCCCACATATTTGTTAGGGAAAAGGTCTTCAGGATATATGGGTGAATCAATGCGGTCCCAATCAATAGCCTCTGTATCAAGACACAATAGTTCAGTAGGATGCACTAGGTTATGCAGTGGAGTGGTCAAATCAATGGAGATCATGTTGATGGATGGAATGAAATATCCAAGACCACATGGGTGAAATCTTGTTTTAGAGGAATCTCCTCCATTCTTGCAATGAGGCTCTAGAGGGAAAGGAATCTCTCGATCTAGCCCATGAGCTGGCTGGATAATAGGATCATTGGGTTCTAAGAGTTACCTGAACGTAGATGGAGGGGGATTGACCATGCGATGAATGAAATTCAAGTCGACAGGTCTCCCCAAAAACTGTAAGTCAGGGTCTATGGCACAAAGTACTGCTTATCTTCCTATCAATATGTTGACCTATCGCAAGTTGTGAGGTCCAAGATAAGCCATCTCAATCTCAACATCAAAGTCATCATCACTAATCCAAAAACCATTAGCATTGGTATGCAGTCCCAAGATAAGGGGCACATCTCTTTGCCCTAAGTAGGCCATCTCTGTCTCATCCTCATATTCTTAATCACTTATGAAGATGCCATTTGCATTAGTATGTTACCCCAAGTCATGGGGCCATTGCCTTGTTCCTAGGTAGGCTCTCTCTGTTGAGTCCTCTGACTCATAGTCACTTTCATTCGATATGTACCCACTCTCATTGTGTCCAAACCAGGCACGACTTTGTAAATAGTGAGGCCCATGATAGGCTAAGCTTATCTGCGCTTCATCATCACTTGCACCATATCCATTTTCTTCTTGCTCATCATCCCATGAGTTGTAACCTATTGGGGTGGCATCAATTATGGAGCTTGGATGATAAATCTCATGAGGTGGTATGTTTACCACAACTACTTGTCTATTGCTCAGACATCTGGCACTTGGTGGGTGATAGGGAATAAAATCAATGTCATCTCCTAACCCCAAGCTTAATATATCCAAGGTTACTACTAGAGAGTCATACCGACCTCTGATGTGATAGCCTAACCCAAACCTATAAGTGGGAAGCTGGTATTGTGGCTCGAATGACCGTCTACACCCCTTCTCATATATACCAAGACTGTAACCATACCAATGGTAATGTTCAAAGTAGCTTAGAGAAAACTCAATATTAGAGAGATAACGAACATTAACAGTGAATAGTTTGTCATTGTCCTCTTCTTCATCGATAGACTTATAGGCGTAGTCTAGTCTGGCATAGACAAAGTTTATCTGGTTGGGAGGGATTCCAAGTAGAAAAACTATTCCTACTGGTGGTCTTAGGTATTTTGGCCATCCCATGTCTTGTGTAGACTCTATGATGGGTGTAAATATTATGTTCTACACAAGATACTCTCATATCCATGTACTTTCCAAGTGTATTATCGCATGTGATGTGGATGATCCTACAGACGACACTGGGGAAGTAGGCTCTAGTATCTCCTCAGCTTGATCTTGGATATCTTCCTCCTCCATGGGATTTAGAGTTTTCTTAATGTCTATGGTTAGCACTCCCTTGGGATTTCTTTCCTCAATCATGGGCACATTTAGCTTTTGATTGTCCTTTGGTTTAGACATTGATGGTCTATTAGAATCATTAGTTGCTTTGTGCGCAATATGGGGTGTTGATGTGTCTGAGTTTTTATGTACCCCTTTGCCTTTGTTATCTAGTTGTGTATTTGGAGATGAAGGTCCTACATACAAGTGGGTAGATGGAATTAAAAATTATCTTGGAAAATCCACTTGATGGACATATTTGAATGGCTCTTCATCAGCCAACACCACATATACTTTTTCATCATGCACATACTTGACACATTGGTGTAAGATCGAAGGAACACACTTTATGTCCCTTATCCAAGTTCTCCCTAGGAGGATGTTGTATTGCATGTCCCCTTCAAATACATGACACATCACAGGGATGGTATTATGACCCACCTTAATGGGTAGGACTACCGTTCCTACAATATTGCATAAAGCATCATTAAAAGCTCTTAATGTGTAAGCTCCTGGGATGATATTTGACTTGGGGATCTTGAGGTGTTCTATTGCCATTGTTGTGATGATGTTTATTGAAGAACCTGTATCAACCAAGACCCACTTAAATGGTAAATTATTGACTGATGCCACAATGTACAGTGGAGGGTCTAGTAAGGCAGTAGACACCATTTTAATTTTGTGATCATAAAACTGGATCATAGGTTTTTGACATTCTTGTACTTGTTCGACAAAAAAAGTGAATGCATTTGGATCTTGCGGTTGGAGCTCAATTGATCTCAAAATTTCCATCAAATTATCCCTATGCTTTGGGGATTGTTGTATGAGCTCATATATAGATAGTTTTGCAGGAGTTATTTGTAAATTTTACTCTAATTTACTTCAAACAGTTACCACAGGTCGAGTTGGTGGACCTGAAAGGTTGTTTTACCTCTTCCTGGGTGCAGCTGGGATATTAATAGGAGTTGTAGGAGGTTGTAGTTGACCATATCATCTAGTCTTGGTAGCTATATTGCAAATTTAAACAATCCCAATGCACCCATGGGTAGGTGTATCAATTCAAACCTAATTGACTTGGGCACCTTACCCTCTAGGTTCCTCATGGTTGGGCAACGGGTTTTTGTATTTGCCCATATCTCTATTATCAAGAGCTAATGGGTTGTTAACTTTAAGTTCTCCTACCTCAATCATGTTTTGAACCTGATGTTTGAAACCAACATAAACTTTGATATTATGCTTTGGTATCCTATGATACGGGAAAAATTGGTCTTCCCTATATCCTTTTGGCTTAGGATTGTTGGTATCTATAAGGGTTATATCTAGAAATCTGATATTCCCAGCCTCACTCAATTGGTTGAAAATTGATTGCATTGATTCTGATAGAGGTGTAAAATAGCGAGGTGGCTTGTGTTCTCTTTTTCACCCCTAATTGTTCTTTTGATCATAATTGGCTGGTGAAGGCTGTGCTTGATAATTCTAGGGTTTTTGTGCAACCCCATACTTAGGTGTAGCCAATACTACTTGATTAACTAGAGCAAGGTTTGTCTGCTTCTATTTCTATTTATTATTTTTTTTGTTCTTGTTCCACTCCTTGTTTCATATCTTGATGGTTCCCTCATCTAATTTTATGTCTTCAATGAGTTTGGCCTGTGCCAAGGCTTCATCAAATGAAGGATATTTTTGAAGTTGTAACAAGAGGGAAATATGTTTAGAACAACTCTTGGCAAACATGTGGACAATTTCTTCCATGGGGATGGAGAATGATAGCTTTTCCATGACTTTTATCCACCTATCCCCATATTCCATTATTGTCTCATCATCATAATATTTTAGGTTGGTCAGGTTCTAAAGGTTCACCTTTCTTTTAGAACCAAAAGAGAAACACTTTAGGAATGCATTTGCTAGTTGTTCAAAACTGGATATGCTATGTTTGGGAAGTTGGTTGAACCATTGAGTGGAAATGCCTAAAAATATCATAATAAAAATCCTTAGCATAAGAGCATCATTGTCTTCTAGATGAAAACATGCATTGATAAAATTGGTAATATGCTCTTGTGCATCCTCTTAACCTTTAAAATTTTGCAACCTAGGCATCTCAAAATGCTTAGGATATGCAGGGCTAGGGACTGATGGGCATAATGGTCGATTGTGTATTTTGCTCAATGTCGGTTGGTTGTCTGTCGTTTCTTGTTTCTCAAAGGAATTCATCTTTTCAGTGAGTGCCTTAAAGTCCTTTGAGGCAAGGATTTCTTCCTCTTGTAGGCCTCCTCATGGTGGTAATTGAGGTAACTCTATGTGCCTTTGAATTTTTCTATTTTCTTCCCTCCTACGAGGGGATTTAGGATACGCTTGATTCTAGTTTACCATATCTACCCTTTCTCGACCAGTTTGACATTGTTCATAATTTAAGTGGTGGTTTTGTTGTGGGATTTTTTATTGTCAGTTGTGTCCCTCTCTTGGTGAGTCATCATGTTTATCTCTTTGATGACCATTATCATTGCTTTGTAGATTGATGCAAGCTAGTTGCTCAGCTTGTTCTCTAAGATGTTGATCATGTTGATGCAAAAGCATTTCTCTATGTTTGTCATTTTCAAGAGCTTCCACCAACTCTCACTCTTTTTGCAATGTATTTTCTAACCGTCACATGTGGTCAAATTGCGTTGTCAAAGAGGACTCAGGTTTATCTAATTTTTCTCTTGTGGTTTTTATTCGTAGATTCCCCAAAGAGGTATTTGTAGTTCCTTGGATTTTTCTTGCTATTGTAATCTATTTTGTATGTTGATAAGTGTCTCTATGGTCAGACATTGCATGATACTTGTAGAGTTGTTATGAAGAATCCCTAGGTTGAGAGGTGCGTTTAGAAGTAAAAGTTCATGAACTCCCAAATGCAGAATTTTTTGTGACTATGGTTCTATAAGGTGGTCTCCGGTGCAACCGATCCAAGTCATATAACTATCTTGTTTTCCATGGTTGATCCCTTGGGGTGCCATTTTCTCCAATGAGGCCATAATATATTGGAATCCTTACTCTTGTGTGGAGGGTATCTTCTATTTGGTTCTTATGACTGGATGTGGCTCTAGTTTCTTTCCCTTCAATGGGTAGACCAATTCTCAGTGTCTCATGTGAATTTTGAGATGTTGTGACTCGTGTGTGTATTTTTGGTGATGAGAGTTTTATGGACCTCTCTACCCTCCATGAGGATGGATATGGGGAAACCTCATCATCCCTGTGTGAAGAACAGGGTCTAGCACTCCTTATGTCCATGTGAGGAGAAAGCTCTTGAAGCTTCCTCATGTCTCTAAGGGGTTTTTGTATTTTTAGAGGAAGGCCTTGAGTCTTCCTCATGTCTCCTTGAGAATGATGGCCATGAGGTCTCTTTATGTTTGTGTGATTTTGTTCCACGATTTGACTCTCTATTTGGGGTTTCCCGAGGAGAGCCCCCAAGGTTTGAATTATCACCCTGTAGACTCATAGAGCTACGTCTCACGATCTTATGAACATATGGTTCAATTTTACTATGACTTCACCTATGGATATGTGTTGCTTCAGATTCTCCATCGGTATTAGATCGAGGATGTTTACTTCTGGTTTTGACCATTGTGCTTGTGAATTAGTTTTTTGGATTGTAATTTAGATGTGGCTAAACAACATCAAACAAGTGCTTATCTTGATTAGCAATTTATGTGTGCCCTAAACTATTTTATGTGTCTTTGATATGTTGTTGCTTGTGTTTCTTGCTTCTGTTTTGGATTTGAAATAAGGAGACTCACTCATAGTGGGAATCAAGAACACCCATGCCAAACATGATTTTCTCAAAAAGAGACTAGGGTACACCGCTGAAGTCCTAGTGGGGGGTTCACCTAGCTCTTCCACTTTGAACCAATTATTCCAATAGTGGGAGATAGTTTGAACACAAGTAACTTAGTTCCACTATGAAGAAGTTCCCAATTCCATTCTAAGAAGATCTAGGGGGAAAGATGGTGGAAGGATATGAATTATAACGTCATCGGATTGAATTGAAGGTTGGTTATGAAATATAACTCTCCAATGTTTAAAACATGCGTATGTGTGTGGTGTTAATTTTAATCTTGCATAAAGTAAAGTGCATCACACAACAAAAATGTATCTTTCCTATATGCCTAATATGAATAACGTTTCACTTTTCAAAAAAGATGCATAACTATTATGAGATTCATGAATGTATTCTACTTTGTGCAAATATGGCCTCTAGTAGGGCCTCAAGGTAAGCAAACCAACACACAATTCCTAGCATGCTAGATTCTAGGGTAGAATTTACAAGCATAAGTCGTTCCTAGCAATGCCTAGTGAAAATCTAAAAAAAAAGCTCTAAGATGCACCAAATGCAAATTGTTTCCTTTCATTCCTTAATTTTCCAAATCAAAATGTGGTTTAATGTCCACTATTTTTAGGAAAATAGAAGCAGATAAAAGGACATAAATTATCATAGAGGCTATACCAACCTCTAATCCAGCTTAGAGGATCAATAATTTTATTTTTACTACACTCCAGCTCTGGCCACTATTGACCAGAGTGGCTGATTTTTGGCCACTATAAACTAGAGCGGTTGAATTTTGGCCACTGTAGACTAGAGTGGCTAACTTCTGGCCACTGTAGGTCAGAGTGGATAAACCTACACACAAATACATGGATCAGTAAACTGGTAGACAATAAAACTAGGTGGGGGTCCCACTATGATCGCCATCTATAGCGACCCTGGGGAAGTGACTGCATCGTTCGCTCACTCTATTTATGATTATTATCAATGTCTAACATATATTAAACAAAAAAGCAAAAAAATAAAGGCATAACAAAAGTGCAAAGAAATAGACGAATGAATGCTTTATATTGATATTTCCAAGATCCGGTTACATATAAATCCCTCTAAGGGATACCCTTCATTTGATACATGATTTTACACAAAGAGGGTAGCAGATGTATAAAATATCCTCTAGCAAGGGATGATTCACCTTTACAGGCTTCCCAGTGATGCACACAAAATTGTATGAGGGCTCACAGATGCCTCCTTCTCCAGGCCTTGTTCCTAGAGGGATCCTCTTGCTTTTGTATATTGTGGATTTATCTGGTGAACCTATAGCCCTGAAAACAATGAAAAAACAACACATGCTTAGATGTCCGAGATTGCCTCCCCGGATGAGGCTAGTTAGTGATGAATAAGCTTAATGGAAAACAAATGCAATGAAACTAGTACTATGAACACAAATAACTGAAATAAAGCTTATGCTAATGAAATGAAGGACAAAGTAGAATAAAAGAAACTAACACCTAAAAACCCTAGACTAGGCGACGGACCACTATCCAGGATAATAACCGCTAAGGTGAAATCCATTTCTATTGATCTAAAGGCTATGGGCTCAAGTCTACTACTAATGTTAAAAATATTATCGTATGTATTCATATTTGCCCTCCAATCTGATAGGGCTCCGCTATAAGAATAGATCCCTAAGGGAAGCTCTCCAAGTCTCTAGAAGCTCTCCTCAATGATCCAACTTATTCAAAGTTCTAATGTATATTGCTCTCTCTCTTTGATTGATAAAATAAGGTCCCCTAGTGATTTTAGGTTTACTCCTTATAAAGTGTTTGGATTCCAAGGTCAATGTTCAAACCCTAATACTGAATCCCTCATGCGGACTTGATGTTAGCATGGGAATTCTAACTTTTTTCTATCCTTGAGGGGCAGTTAAGTGATGTCTAAATCTGGACTTGAGTGTTTCATGTAGATTGGCTATGAGGAGGAATGTAAACCTGTCCCCGCTCATCCTTATTGTATGCAGACTGCCACTTCCACCCGATATTAGGCTGGATGGGCGGATAAATGCATTTAAAGTTTAGTTGTTATCATCTGTAGCAGCTAAGACTTGACCACTCTAAGATACAACAGCTGGATTTTGGTTGCTCTGGTCTACAACGATCAAGCTTGGATGGGCTGAAAATGCCCCACATGAGTGGTAAAAACCACTTTTGACACTTGGAAGGTCCCAAGGTTTAGTCACATGATCTATGAGTGTGCCTATGTGAGTAGTCTCCCTGAACATGACATGTTTTAGGTGTCTATAGAAACCAGGTTCAAATTGGTTAATAGTGATGATGAAGAAAGGATTGATGGCACCCTTTACAAGTAGCTAGTTGAAATTTTAATCTACTTAACTTCAACTAGACCAGATATAACCTATTTAGTTGGCCTTATTTCTAGATTCATGTAGGATCCTAAAAAGAGCCATTGGATAGTAGCTAAGAGGATTTTGAGATTTCTCAAGCCCACCCCTCATCATGGCCTTATGTATACATCATGTGATTATTTTTCTTTGATTGGCTACATATATTTAGATTGGGTTATTTATCCTAAAACTAGAAGATCCACGTCAAGTTATTGTTTTTAGTTGGGCCAAGGCTCAATTTCATGGAGCACCAAGAAGCAAAACACAAATTCATTATCTTCAGTAGGGGCTGAATATAGAGCATCAGTTAAGGCAACTAAGGAGGCAATTTGGTTGAGGTAATTACTTTAGTATATTGGGCTATTCATAGATGGTCCAACTTATATATATTATGACAATCAAAGTACCAAAAATATGATTAAGAATCCATTTTTTCATGCCAAAACAAAGCACATTGATATCCATCATCACTTCATCAGATAAATGGTCCAAGAAAAAATTATACACATGGAGTATGTACCAACTCAATATCAGTGGCTGACATCTTCACCAAATCACTTGGGCAAGACAATTTTTCTCAGTTTAGGAAATTTCTCTATGTATGTAATAGAAGTCAAAATTAAGGGGGAATGTTATCTAATGTTAATTTATTTTTCTATAGTTAGGATAGTGCACATTAAGGGGGAATGTTAAAATATTATTTTAATGTGCACTATGCATTACTTCAATTCTGCCACTTGTCTTATTTCCAGTTTGAGTTCTCCAACCGAGTTATGTGTCTTTTGCATGACACTTGGAGTGGATATTATGACACTTGTCAAATATCCCTCATAGGATTTATGGCTATATATTGTAACACATTTTGAGAATACATTGTACCTTTTGTTATGTACCAACAACACATCCTCTGAATGGGTTATTATTGGCCCACTATGGAGTGATATTATTGTGCTTACATTAAAAGGTGCATTAAATGTTAGCATCATGCTAATATTTCATATGTACCTTTATAGGCCCTACAACTGATTAATTCGTTGTGGCATTTATCACAATGGGGATTTGACTTAATTGATAAAATTCTCCTCCCTCATATAGTTGTTGAGCAAAGTGCAGCAAACAGTATTATCATTGTTGTCAACACAGTCAGACAAATTTATTGATGCAATGGACAAGAGTTTATTGAACAGCAAGGTGCAGCCAAAGTACAATGGATAGGAGTTCAGTGTTGAGCAAGGTGTTGTAGGAGGATTGTCATTGGTCAATATAGTCAGTTAGATCTAATGATGCAATGGACAGGCAGTTCAGAAGTCACTCAGATGCAGAGGATAAAGTTCAAAAGTTAGTCAGATCATGAGTCCTTAAATGATAGATGCACGAAAACAGAAAACATAATTCAGAATGAGAAGAAGAAGTCTTCAGAACCTGAGATGTCAAGAAGCGAAAAGGTTTTTTTTTGAAAACCAAGGCAGTCAAAATAAAAAGTTTTATTTAAAATCATGGATAACATATTTGAAATGGGTTTTTCTTAAAACCCAAGTTGGCTCTTCGTTTCGTTGAAAAAGATGCCCCGGTGATGAAGATATTTAATTTTAAATATTGAGTTTAAATTTTAAAGGTTTTTTGTGAAAACCAAGGTAGTCAAAATAAAAGGTTTATTTAAAACCATGGATAACAGACTTGAAATGGGTTTTTCTTAAAACCCAAGTTGGCTCTTCGTTTCGTTGAAAAAGATGCCCCGGTGATGAAGATATTTAATTTTAAATATTTAGTTTAAATTTTATTTTATTTAAAATTTAAATTAGAATATTAAATTAAATTAAAAGGGCCGACATGTTACTATTTCGTGGCAATAAGCTACAGGAAGGTGATGAAGGTGGAGAAGAGTTTGAGGCCGACAAAGTTAAATCTGGGCCGACGGATTTTAGGGTTTGGCAGTCGACAATTTCTAGGGTTTTGTAGCCGACATTCTTAGGGTTACAGCCGACGGATTTTAGGGTTTGGCAGCTGACAAATTCTAGGGTTTCTCAGTCAACGTTCTTCTAGGGTTTGCCTCTAAAATTTCTTCTATAAAAGCAAGGGTTCTTCGAGTTTGAAGAATGGGGTGTTAAGATAAAGTGGGAATGCGAGCATAGTGTTTGTGAAAGTGAAGTTCGTGTTGAGCAAAGAGCAGAATGTGAAATGACACAGTGTGCGAAGCGTGTGCGTAGAGAAAGCAGTGTGTAGAGAAGCGTGAAGGGCAAAGTTGATTGCAAAGTCTGGCTGTAGTAGTGCAGCAGACTGTGTGAAGTGATTATGCAAGAGAGAGCAGAGTGCATAGAGATTGCAAAGGTGATGTAGACCAGTTAGAGTCTTGCAATAACAAAGGTATATGTCAAACATTTTTTATTCAATATTGAAGTCCAGTTGGTGTTGGCAAATTAAGGGGTTGGTGCCTCTTTCCAGTTGGTGCTGGTAAACAAATTGTCCAATTGGTGCTGGCAAATTAAGGGGTTGGTGCCTCTTTCCAGTAGGTGCTGGTAAAATAGGAGTTGGTGCTCCATTCTGTTGAAGCAGATAAAGTTAAGGGGTTGGTGCTCCTTCCAGTTGGTGCTGGTAAACAAATTGTAAAGTTGGTGCTTTGCAAGAGGTTGGATTTGGATGGGAGTCCAAGCAGCCATTCTTTTTGAGGAGTAGCCATTTTGGTGAACCTCGTTAAAAATCTGTGTTGTGTGATGTTCTCTTGCGGTACTTATTATATTTGTTTATAAGTTTTATCTGCTGCAAATTTTTTTTGAGCTGTCTATTCATGTTTTGGAATGCTACACTGATTCACCCCCCCTCTCAGTGTCATTGTGATTACAACAATTGGTATCAGAGCCAAGTTCCCAGTTCAGGCTTAATCAGTCTGGGTTGATCTTGGATTATTACACAAATGGCAAAGAAAGGCAAAAGTGGAACCATGAGACACAAGAAGAAAAGAACACACAGGGTCATGAAAGAAAATGAAGATGAATCAAACAGTGGAGAAAAGGCCAAGAGACAACTCGATCATGATGCAAGTTCTCTAGGTACAAAATTTTTTATTTGCGGTCAACTCGGTCATAATGAATGTCAGTGCCATGGTTCTAATAGCAGTGAAGTTGAAGATGATCCATTCAAAATTGGTAAAGAAACAAATTTAGAACAAGAATATGATGAAGAAGAAAGTGATGCAGAAGCAAATTGGGAACAAAAACTAATTTCAGCTCTGGTTAAAAAGGTTGAGGATGCGAGAAGATATAATCACCAGTTTGAAAGTACAGACAGAAGATTACAAGAAAATTTCTAAAAATCTCGAAATGCAATTAACCATGAAATCAAAGTATTGCAGTAAGCTAGAAGAAGAGATAGACGGTCTAAGAATACAGACAGAAGAGATGAATAAGAAAGTTAATGTATGTAGCAAACATGAAGAAGATTCCAACAAAATAGTTAGCAATCTGAAGCTGCAAATAGAAGAGTTCAAAAGGATTGAAGAAACTCTTAGGTCTCAGATCAATGAGAAAGAGACTATTTGCTGCAAACAAGAAGAAAAGATTATCTCTTTGAAGAAACAACTGGAAGAGGCCAATACAAATCTTAAATTCGAGAAGAGCACAGAATTGCTAGATAAAATGATAAATTATCAGAGAAGCTCCACGGATAAGCATGGTCTTGGGTATGAAGCTGAAAAACCCCCATCGTCCAAATATGTAGAGAAAAAGGAGCTCACCGTTGAAGGATCAAAGCATAAAAAGTCTGAAGCTGAACAACCTTCATCATCCAACTCTACAGAGAAGAAAAATTTCACTATTGAAGGGTTGGAGCAAGAAAAGATTAAAGCTGTATCTTCAAAAGAAAGAAAATATCAAAGGAGATTTACAGCAAAGCAGCCACAACAAAAGAGGTTCTACCACTCTCACTTTTTTCATGCTAACACTTTTAATGGCTATTGTTTCAGATGTAACCAGTATGGTCACAAGGCAACTTATTGTGGATTAAATAATAAATCAAAGAGTTATGCTAGTCAAAATACATCCGCATATCCGAGTGAACACTTTGTACAATGTTTTCAATGCAATGGTCATGGGCACATAGCAAGGTTTTGTCCAAGCACTTCTGTATCAAATCTAAGGCAAAACAAGTAGATTTCATAAGACGCAAAGAACACAACACGAGACAGGGAATAAATCAGGTTCATAGAAGAAAGGAAAATAATCATTCATCATGGATGCATAAGAGACAACCACACCAGAGAGATATTCGAGTTCACACAATGATGCAAAATAGGGACGTAGGTGAAAAATCCAAGCCCAAGGTCAAGAAAGTCTGGAGAAAGAAAGAAGAGAGGAAATCGTGTCTCCTTGAACTAAAGGAGACTGCTCTTCTGCTGCACTAAGCAACTCCAGGTAACACATCCTCAAGGGGAGCATTTTGAAAAAGGTTTTATTTTATTGCTCTTATATGTTTGTTGGATTAACCTGAGGATGAAAGGCAAGTAGTAAGGAGGAGTTGCACTATAGTTGTTTAAATTTATTTCAGTTCATATGGTTGTTTGTGGAAGTGCCATGAAGGCTGGAGATTAAATGGAGAGTCGCCACCATTTCTAGTATTGTTGTATGTCATTGTTGTACTGTTGATGGTTCTTACTATAACTGTTCAAAGCCATGAAATGTAACAGTTCAGATAATTTGATTAGTGAAAGAATGATTGCCCCAGCTGTGTATTTGTGTTTCGATAATAGCAGCGTGTTTTTGTTTGACGCTTGATGTGAAGATTGTCAGATCTTTCATGACACCTTGGTGAATATATTTAATTCACAGACAGTTTTGTTTTAACTATTTATTTAATGCCAATCCAAGGATAAGAAGCTTGAGGCTGAGTAAGGTGCACTACGGTTGGCCATAAAGTGTTTGACAAAATGTCTTCTTCCGACATGCATAGTTGAAAGTAAGAGTTGGCAGTAAAATTGTAGTGCTGGACAAAAATTGGTACAGAAGTGAGTCACTTGTCAATTCTGATGACAAAAGTGAAATCAGCATGTTGAATGGGAAGATTGAAGAAAAAAGTTTTTAATGAGCAGCCAGATGATTTCCAGCCTGGTGATGAATATGTTTGGTACTTGCACAGAGTTGAAAGTGGATTGAGGTAGCCTGCTGGATTCTCACTGCAGAGAGAGACAAACAGCTGTCATTGGGTTCAAGCTTGTTGAGAATATATCCAAGATGCATGGTGAAGTTGTATGCAGATGTTGCTGGCATTGCAGAACAAAAATTTGGCTATATAAGATTATTGTATGCCTTCACTAACAGTGGACAAGTTTGAGTTTGCAAGATAACAGAGGGTAGTTGCACAGAAGACAGTGGTTCAGTCATGTTCTTACACATGTTATATTGGTGAAGTTGATGGTGATGGTGTCATTCACTGGTTATTGCTGCTATTCACATTGTTGATTTTATTGATGCCTATTATGCTTATCATGATGTTGTCAATCGGTGAAATGAAGTGGTCTTGGACTCGGGGGGAGCATTTGTGTATTTGTTTTTCTTCTTGTTCATGCTTGGAATATTTGCTAATTGTAATAATTTGTGTCTAAGAATGTTGTGCATAGACTCAAGAGGAGTCTGCGGTAGCCCTTTGGTATTATTGTCAAAGGGGGAGAAGATTTACAGGAAAATTGCACATGTGTTGCCAACAATTCCAAAGGGGGAGATTGTTGAGCAAAGTGCAGACAAACAAGTATTGTCATTGTTGTCAACACAGTCAGACAAATTTATTGATGCAATGGACAAGAGTTTATTGAACAGCAAGGTGCAGCCAAAGTACAATGGATAGGAGTTCAGTGTTGAGCAAGGTGTTGTAGGAGGATTGTCATTGGTCAATATAGTCAGTTAGATCTAATGATGCAATGGACAGGCAGTTCAGAAGTCACTCAGATGCGAGAGGATAAAGTTCAAAAGTTAGTCAGATCATGAGTCCTTAAATGATAGATGCACAAAAATAGAAAACATAATTCAGAATGAGAAGAAGAAGTCTTCAGAACCTGAGATGTCAAGAAGCGAAAAGGTTTTTTTTTGAAAACCAAGGCAGTCAAAATAAAAAGTTTTATTTAAAATCATGGATAACAGATTTGAAATGGGTTTTTCTTAAAACCCAAGTTGGCTCTTCGTTTCGTTGAAAAAGATGCCCCGGTGATGAAGATATTTAATTTTAAATATTGAGTTTAAATTTTAAAGGTTTTTTGTGAAAACCAAGGTAGTCAAAATAAAAGGTTTATTTAAAACCATGGATATCAGACTTGAAATGGGTTTTTCTTAAAACCCAAGTTGGCTCTTCGTTTCATTGAAAAAGATGCCCCGATGATGAAGATATTTAATTTTAAATATTTAGTTTAAATTTTATTTTATTTAAAATTTAAATTAGAATATTAAATTAAATTAAAAGGGCCGACATGTTACTATTTCGTGGCAATAAGCTACAAGAAGGTGACGAAGGTGGAGAAGAGTTTGAGGCCGACAAAGTTAAATCTGGGCCGACGGATTTTAGGGTTTGGCAGCCGATAATTTCTAGGGTTTTGTAGCCGACATTCTTAGGGTTACAGCCGACGGATTTTAGGGTTTGGCAGCTGACAAATTCTAGGGTTTCTCAGTCAACGTTCTTCTAGGGTTTGCCTCTAAAATTTCTTCTATAAAAGCAAGGGTTCTTCGAGTTTGAAGAATGGGGTGTTAAGATAAAGTGGGAATGCGAGCATAGTGTTTGTGAAAGTGAAGTTCGTGTTGAGCAGAGAGCAGAATGTGAAATGACACAGAGTGTGCGAAGCGTGTGCACAGAGAAAGCAGAGTGTGCAGAGAAGCGTGAAGGGCAAAGTTGATTGCAAATTCTGGCTGTAGCAGTGCAGCAGACTATGTGAAGTGATTACGCAAGAGAGAGCAGAGTGCATAGAGATTGCAAAGGTGATGTAGACCAGTTAGAGTCTTGCAATAACAAAGGTATATGTCAAACATTTTTTATTCAATATTGAAGTCCAGTTGGTGCTGGAAAATTAAGGGGTTGGTGCCTCTTTCCAATTGGTGCTGGTAAACAAATTGTCCAGTTGGTGTTGGCAAATTAAGGGGTTGGTGCCTCTTTCCAGTAGGTGCTGGTAAAATAGGAGTTGGTGCTCCATTCTGTTGAAGCAGATAAAGTTAAGGGGTTGGTGCTCCTTCCAGTTGGTGTTGGTAAACAAATTGTAAAGTTGGTGCTTTGCAAGAGGTTGGATTTGGATGGGAGTCCAAGCAGCCATTCTTTTTGAGGAGTAGCCATTTTGGTGAACCTCGTTAAAAATATGTGTTGTGTGATGTTCTCTTGCGGTACTTATTATATTTGTTTATAAGTTTTATCTGTTGCAATTTTTTTTGAGCTGTCTATTCATGTTTTGGAATGCTACATTGATTCACCCCCCCTCTCAGTGTCATTGTGATTACAACAATAGCTATCACATGTTCATCCTAACGGCCACAAAATATTTCACAAAGTGGGTGGAAGCCATTCCTCTTACCACTATGATAGGTTCGTGCATCATGGAATCCCTATTACATAACATCATGTCATTTTGGTATTCCATCCAAAATAATTTTGGATAATGGGCCTCCATTCAAAAACAAGGATATACGAGCTTTATGCACTAAATATAATATTCAATATAGCTTTTCAATGTTGTATTATACATAAATTAATGGGTAAGAAAAGGTATCAAACAAAATAGTCATTGCCATTCTCAAGAAAATAGTAAATGATAATCATAAATATTGGCATCTTCAACTACCTCTAGCTCTATGGCATTATCGAACTAGAATTCGAACACCAACTAAGGAAAATATAGTTTCATTAGTATATGGTGCTAAGGCCATCATGCCCTTGAAATTGGAAATTCTCTCATTACGCATTACATTACAAGAGTTCATCGATGATGACACCACATGATGAGCTTGCTTAGATCAACTTACACTTCTTGATGAATGACACATCAATGCTCTCGAGCATCTTTACATTTATCAAGATTACCTTAAGCGAGCCTATGACATAAAATTCTATCTCAGGTCTTTTGAAGTTGATGATCTTGTACTAAAAGAAAACCAATAGAATTCCAACTTGCCACCCCATTTGTGAGATAATTTTATAGCAAACTGGTTAGGCCCATACGTCATAATGCAAAAAATAAGACCAAGAACTTATCATCTAGTTTCCCTTGAGGGTGTTGAGAAAACTAAACCTCTTAACATTCTCCACCTGTAGACATTTCATTCATAATACACAATGCATAAAAAAAATATAAAAAAAACACAAAAACAACAAAAATAATAAAATTAAAAACATTGCATTGCTTACATCATCATGCATTACACATTACTACATTTCATTGATTAATTACATTAGGCATATGAGTCATTCCATTAGCATCACTCTGTTATGCTTTGTGTCATCACTTAAACCTATTTTTATGGTCTTTTTCCCATTAGGGGTTCCTCGTAAGATAGCGTAGATACTGAATGACCATCACAATGATGTTTATACGACCACTGACTATTTTACGTACACCTCTTCATGTTCAAAATTTCATAAATGACTTACACACATGACAAATTCATTTTCATTATTTACATTTTGTAGAGCACCATGCTTGTATGACTTTCATGAGTCTTAATCAAACCTTTTCTCTTGTCATAATTTGCACTTTTTCTTGTGATCTTTTGATTATTAAAGGGTCCTTGTAAGATAGGGTAGATACCGTATTTCCATCAACAATGATGTTCATACGACCACTAACTATTTTTACGCACAACTATTGGTTTTCAAAAGTTCATAAAAAAACACATGCATCAAACAAATTGTTTCCATCCACATTCCCCATCCTTGGTGTTTGTGTTTTTCCCCTAACCCAATAAGTTGTTATAGGGTGTTCAATAGGGTCTTTTGGTCATTCAACCATTCCTATTTTTCTTTTCAAATTTTAAATAAATTTATCTTGATTTTTAAAGGTAGGGTCTTGCTTTGATTGTACCTTTTATATCTCAAAATACTAACATAATTTCACACTTTTAAATCCAATTTTACACAAGGAAAGTGTAGACACCTAAAGCACGTCATGACGAGGTGACTACTCATATGGGATATGCTAGAAGACCATGTGGAAGACCTTTGGAAAAATCTAAGGTATAGTAGTGGTTTTTACCACTCATTTGGGTATTTTTTCCTAGACAGTGCTACCTGATGTTGACACCCATGGTTAGTAGTGCTCACCACACCTGTCATCCATAGTCAGCACTCAAAATCAGTTGGTATTCACCCGAACCAAAATTGGTTGCAATAGCCAATTGGTTGTGGATTGGAGCGGTTTGAGTGAGGAAGGCTTCCATCCAACAAGCTCAACTGCCTAATCTTGATCTTAGCTTCCTCATGAAGCTACTCCTAGCCCCTTGGCAAATGCTATATAATCCCCCTTGCTACCCAATTGGAGATCACATTGCCATGGAGATCCTAGGAGGATAGGAGAGCCAAGAAACACTAATTCATGCAATCTGTGCACCCATTGAGGAATTCAACCACCAAATATATTAGAGGACACAGAGGTGACCCTTGACCATAAATTTTGCAAGGAGAATCAGATAATTGACCTTGATTTGGTGGGAAAACCTACTTTAGTATTCACCATGGCTGTCAGCCACGGTGAACAGTGCCCACCGCATGAATGACCCGCGGTTAGCAAGTGATCCCTGATCTCCTTGTTCTTAGTTTTGCATTCTATTTAATTAGGTTAGATTAATCATTTTTTAGGGTTAATTCGATATTCTAGAGACATTTGACTGACAGATTAGGAGTTACTTGCAATTTCCCCTTCATTGTTGTAGTGTAGGCATAATGAATCTTTTTCATGCTTTCATGTATTCAATCGGTTAATTAGGAGCTTAAATAGGTTCATCTTAGTTTATTTTATGCTTCTAATGGTAGATTATCATGTTTTAGATCATTTTACATGTACTAAATCACTTTATTGATTTATTTATTATCATGTTATCTTTTATACAAAACCTCTCTAAAAGCCTCATCAAGAGATGCCTCATTTGCTATTAATGTTTCTTGTTATTTATTACATGTAGGACTAACAGGATTTTGGGATGCAAGGCAGCAAATGCCTCTAATCATGGAGAAGAGGGTCATCGATACCCTAGAGTAGTTTGTGTCACCCTGGAAGGCATTTTGATTACATCTACCCTTGAGAGGGATTTGAAACTCTATTGTAATTGATGTATCAAATGGGTATCCCTAAGAGGGATGAATCTGTAACTTGGCTTCATTGAGATTAATAAAGAGATTCTTCATATTTGCTTTATTTCTTATTGTCAACTTATATTTTCCCATTTGTGCTTATTTTATCAATTGCAATAGATAGACTAGATAGCAAGAGCATTTTTGGTGGTTATAGAAGGCGATCACAGTGAAACTCATATTTTTTACCATGATTTACTGACTGTGGTTTGTGTTTTTATGGTAGGTACTCATCGCGGTTGATAACTGCGGCTAGAAAGTTGACCCACGATTGACAGTCATGAGCAACAGTCGTAGCTGCACATTAGAGTCGTGGTCAGAAATAGACTAATAATAGAGTAGGAATAAAAAGCTAAATCATATGAGGACTTGAGGTAGGCCCTTATAACACCCTTTGTGTCTATTTTTTGTCTTTGTATTTTTACAAAACATCAAAAATAAAATCTAGCTAGGACAAGGATAAAAAGAACAATAAAATGAATTAGGTCCTTGGATTTTTATTTGATGCTTCTACTAGTCACTGCTAGGAATATCGGGTCTCTAATTGTAACCCGCCCTAGTCTCCAGTGGTCTAGGTCACCTGAATGTTAGAGTTTGCTTGCATGAGGCCCAATCAATGGGCCAATTACTCATACTAGTTGCATTCTTTGAACGCCAAGTAGTGTAGTATGAATATACTTCTGAATATCAAAAATTCTTTGTTGCATATCATATAGGAAATGATCATGCTAATGTTGTATTATGCATATTTCCTTTATGAAAATTAAAAATAACCACACACACCATGTTTCACAGTAAATGCTAGTGAGTTGGGAGTCACATCCAACCACTAGTAGGGTTTCAATGACGATGGAGGTGATTTCCATTTTTTGGCCCAACTCCCTCATACCTTCTTGTTACTAGACTAATACTAGATCCAAGAACCATCTGTAGCCTAGAAAATTTGCATGTACTTCTCTTTGAAGGATATAATGCTAATTGGGTGAGATTGGGTGAGGATCTGGGAGGACCTGTACTCCCTACCCAAGTTTAGACTTCATTACCACACTTTGAGGGGATTACACAGCCTGGAGTTCATAGCTAGGTTGTTGAGCTATGAGCATACAGGTGAAAGCCATTAAACAATTGAGAAAATCATCAACATTTTGCAAAACATGACAAGAGTTACTTTACTAATACAACAAATTTAAAACACATCAAATAGTTTGGTGCTCATTTTAAAACTGTAAAAGGAGATAATCATCATTGTATTCTTTGCATGATAATACAAGTTAAATCTAGACATAGGATACATAATGGTGAAAACACAGAGAGGTCGATCGAGGAATAGACCCAAGATCAAAGCCCAAGATCCACCTAGTGAACAACACAATGTGGAATTCCCTAAGTCATTTAATCCTCCTAGACATCATTCAACGAGCATTAGAGGGGATAATTCCACATGAGGGGATTCTATTGAGAATACCCCGATTAGAGGAAGTGCTAGAAATCCCTCTAGACATAGATCAGAGCATGGAACTTCCCAGCATGGGGGTTTCGCACATGGTAGCATCTACTATGACCGCATTCTGTGGGCATCCACAGGTTCAACTAAATAATATGTCATCGAGGAATCCATATTGGTACCCCTTAGAACTACATCTAAGGGAGTTTCATGACCTCCACCGTCAAAGTCTAGATATTTTTGAGATCATCCCATTCAGGGGTGAACCGAGAGGGCTACTTTTTATCACAGGCCCGCATAGACTCCCTATAGGGGTGAGCCCACCAAGTTCACCATAGATATATTCAAAGTGGGAACAAATGGTACACTGCCTCATGAGCCAAGGCATAGAAAATAGTTGGACGATATATATAGAGTCCTAGGGCATCTAGGATATAAGCCTATGCCTGCACCCTCATGATCGACGAACAAGTGTATTGCAAGCACCATTAGGACTACCTGAGAACATGGAGAGTGCTCCAATAATTCTTAAGATATGTGTGCTCCTACATCGCATGTAGGTATCAATTATTGGAGATAGCCTAACATGAATTGCATATTTACAGACCGAGGCAAGAGTGTGGCAAATAAGTCCATTGGAGGACATACCCATAAATTCGCTCGAACAAAGTGCACCCCTCAGAGGCCTCAAATGGCCGATCATGTTGATAGATCTCATAGAATCATGTTAGAGCAGAGAAAACAAATTCTCCAAGATCAATTGGAGGATGTTCACATAGAAAAGAGCACCTCAAAAACAAGAATACTCAGAGGCATAGGTTCATAAGATAGAAATTATATGAACAACGCATGTGTGAACAATGCATCCTCTATCAGAAGGAGTATGTAGAGAGAGGATCGATTGGTTAACATCGGTTTACCTCCTTGTAGTGAGATCATGGAGCATGTCGATAGACGAGTGGCTTCACATCCTAAGTTACACCATGAGAACATAGATACACATACTCGCCACACGGATCAACACAGAGATCAATGTCCAACATCTGAATAACATGAGCATACGTAGTATGATAACAAAGTGGAAAAGGAATTAGAACAAGAATATCCTAAAATCTCCCAATTCGATGAGGAGGGTGAGCCTAGTCCCCCAAATCGATCAAGGAAGAATATACCTTCGAGGACACCTCCAAGGCAATCTCAGGAGGAGGAGTTTCTTTCCTTGTAAGCCTAAAAGACCTTAGCAGAGAAGGTTTGAGCCATAGAGAAGCACATAATGACTTATCATAAGCCTACCTTGAACAAATTCATAATGAACCTCTATGCATGTTAGTGCCTATTCTAGCATATATTGAGCATTTCAATATGCCTAGATTGGTAAAGTTTCAAGGAGAGGAAGACGCATAAGAGCACGTGACTAGTTTTCTAGATATGTGCTTTTAGATCGAGAGCAATGATTCTTTGCTCCTATGCAACTTCATCATGACCCTTTCAGGCCTAGCTCGAGAATGGTTCAACCAATTAAATAGGCACAACATTACTAGTTTCAAACAACTAGCTGATGCATTTCTTGAACACTTCTCCTTCGACGTCAAGAAGGTAAACTTATCTGACCTGGCTGCTCTAACGCAACATGATGATGAGCTAGTAATGGATTATGGAAAATTATGGAGGAAAATTATGGTAAATCTACCATTATCCATCTCGTCCTCTGAATTAACATGAATATTCATGAAGAGTTGTGCCAAACACATTTTGTTATTGCTATAGTTGCAGCAATACCAGACATTCTAAGAGGCTTTGGTGCAAGCCAAGGTGATTGAGGACATCAAGTTATAGGAGGGTAAATTGAAGCTTATGAATAAGGAGGGACACAAGAAAAGCACTGAGAGACATTAGGCCAAGCTGACCCATGCTAATCAGGTGGTATTGAACCTTCAAAAAGGAGAAAATTGGTAGCAAAAGCAAAATTATCATGCCCAACCTCCACCTACGTAGTATGAACAACATAACAACAATTACAAGGGTAAAAATAAAGAGCAATACCCACCTCACATATTCACATGGTTATCAGAGTCCTTTGCTTTGATTTTTCATTAGTTATGCAAGGCAAAGGCTATAAACTTACCCAAGATCAAGTTAATGGATCGAAGTCAACCCAAGCCTAATAGCTACAAGGATGATCATTATTACATATTTCATCGATCGAAAGGCCACAACATCGAGGTATGTTGGTCTTTCAAACATCTTGTGCAAAATATGATCGAGAGAGGTACGCTTCTTGTCGACAACCCACAAGTTCCTGATAATTAAAATATAGGGATTTACAAAAATCCTCTACCAAATCATGAGGCACCAAAGAATAATGTTGGCCAAGTCAACCAAGTACGCATCAAACACCCAACCCAGGGATTCATCATAATGGTCAAAGTTTTCACAAGAAACGTGAGGTATGAACAATTGAATCAACCTCCAGTGCCTATTAGAGTCCAATATGTGCCTCCTCCAAGTCCAGCTTAGCATGTGCCCAACCCATCAACTGGACCGATGGTGACCATCAAGAGTAGATTGGTTCAAAACCTACTAAAAAATCTAGTGAAGTTATCAATTTATGAGCTAATGCAGTAGTCTCCTAAGCATAGGGAGATTCTCATGGACATCTTAATGTCCATAGAAGTGTAGTCTTAGGATCCTAAAGATTTTACACACTTCATGGGGTATAATCAGTAGTGTTAGGAACTGGTAATTCAATTTCATGACCACAAAGTCAAGATGGTTTCCACTGTATAGCAGACCCGCTGCTACATATCATCACGTGTGTGAATCATAAACCATTCAAGTGAATTTTTATTAACATAGGGTCATAAATAAATATCATAACTACCAAGGTGTTAACTCACTTGAAGTTACCCAAGACTTATATCATCCCTTCTACCTTCATTGAGAGCTTTCAATGATGCATTATGCTCAACGGTCGGTACTATAGTCCTACCTATCCAAGTGGGCTAAAGACCATCCCGATGATGTGTAATGTAATAAAAGGTGCTATGTAGTATAATATACTTCTAAGGAGGCTTTGGATTAGAGAAATGCATTGTGTCCCTTCTATTTTACATTAGTGTATCAAATACATTCATGAGGGATAGGTTCAGGTGGTGTCTTCGGATGAAGAACCCTTTAAATATGTGAATCTAGTAGATTTTTTGGGGGAATTTGTGCTCCCCTCAATGCACTTGGATGTACAACCATTGTAACCAATCATAGAGCCAAGAGGTAAAATCAAAGAAATGTGTGCTAGACCTACAATGTCCATATCTCAATGATCAAAGCACATGACATCTACTTCTATTAGACTGACTGCATCTATGATATAGCAGGATGATGGGAAGTTGAAAGAAAATGTGAGTGAAAAGAAGATAAATAAAATGCCGAAGCCAATCATTGTTTAAGCCCCTACTCCCATGGAAGTAGAGGAAGTTAAAGGAGGAATCAAAGAGATACTTCATCCTACTTCACCTACATCTTCAGCAGGATCATCCACACCGCAGGTGACCGTCTATTTGGTTAATCCCAAATTAGAGCAATACATTATGCAAAATGTGACATTCACATCGATTATCAAGACTACACATGACATGGGCCGACTGTGATCCCATCACCTTCCCATAGGGATGGTGGAATCATTAGGAATACCACCTAACCAAACCAACTTCATCTATGGAGGGCTAGACCAGTTTACATTTCTCGTGCCCATGGATGAGGATGATGATGAACCATTCACTATGAACGTTCATTATCTTTCTAACCTAGACTACACCATGTGATACTTTGAGTGTTACCATTGCTATGGTTATGGTATCAGAATATTCGATCAGGGGTGTAAGAAGCCTATAGAACCATAGTATCAGTAACCTACTGATAGGTTCAGGTTGGGATTCTACAATGGAAGTAGGCTGAAATCCTTGTGGCATCTCTAGACCATCTATACCTCAGTCTGGGGGGTAAAGTTGACTTTAATCCATATCACCCTAATCCTTTTACATTTTAGAGGGATAATCGGCTAGTGACTTATGTCACTATATATCCACCCGAAATATATCACGCAAACATCTTGGTGGAGATCGATCCATAAACCATTCCAAGAGCTAAATTGGATAATTAAAGTCATGGAGCTACCGACGAAGTCGGTATGCACTTCTAGAATCTATACATATATGTGAGTACCAAATTAAAATCTACTCTAATACCAATTGTTAGTCTTACAATGGCACTGAGAGGGGGGGTGAATCAGTGTAGTCCTTTTTAAACTTAAATTCACAGCTCTTAAAACTGAAATAATGAAACCTTAAAACCAGATAAAGCAAGTATCACAAGAGAACATCACACAACACAAGATTTAACGAGGTTCACCAATTTGGCTACTCCTCAAGAATGACTGCTTGGACTACCATCCAAATCCAGCCTTTGCAAAGCTACAACTTTACAAACAATTTACCAGCACCCACTGGAAGGAGCACCAACCCCTGATTTATCTATGCCAATAGAAAGGAGCACCAACCCCTGATTTACCAGCACCTATTGGAAGGAGCACCAACCCCCTGATGCCAACCTGCAACCTGGACTTCAATTTTGAATCTAGAAGTTTAACAGAAATACCTTCGCTTTTACAAGACCCTAACTGGTCTATTTCACCTTTACGTTCTTTGTGCACTCTGCTCTCTCTATGCAATCACTTCGCACACTCTGCTTCATCACAGTCAAACTTCATGATCGTCTTCTCCCTCTCTGTGCACTACGACCGAACTTCACACACTCTGCTTCACTGTAGTCAAACCTCACGATCGTCTTCTCCCTTTGCACTCTCTGCACCTTCTACTTTCTCTACGCAATCACAGCCGCACTTGGTCGAATTTCAACTTCTTCACTCTCTGCACACTTTTCTCTCTCTATGCACTCACAAACACACTTAAGACAATTCGATATGACTCTTCGCTCACTTTGCACACTTCACCATCATCTCATCGCTTCTACGCTTTCTGCGCTCTTACGGCCACATTTCACACTTCGACACGCATTCGACGACATATGCAACACATTACAAAATTCTCCAAATAGCCCTCCTTTTATAATAGTATTTTCATGATGAAAAAACCAATCTTAGTCGGCTGTAAACCCTAATCTTAGTCGGCTGTAAACCCTAATCTTAGTCAACTGTAAACCCTAATTTTAGTCGGTTGTCATCGATCTTAGTCAGCTTCAACAACCCTTGTAACCCTTCTATTGCTTGTTTTTGTGAAAACACATGTCGTGATATCGTGACACTTTTTCTTTCTCTGTCTTTCTCCTTGCTTTGGCCCATGAAAATACAACATGTCGTGATATCACGACACTTCTTCTTTCTCTCTCTTACTCTTTGCATCGGACCGTGAAAATGCTACATGTCGCGATATCGTGACACTTTTTCTCCTTGCACTTTCTCTTTGCTTCGGCCCTCGAAAATACAACATGTCGCGATATCATGACACTTTTTCCTCCTTGCATTTTCTCTTTGCTTTGGCCCCAAAAATACATGTCACGATATCGTGACACTTTTTCTCCTTGCATTTTCTTTTTGCTTTGGACTGCGAAAATACAACATGTCGCGATATCGTGACACTTTTGCCTCCGTACTCTTCCTTTTTACTTTTGTCATGATATCACGACACTTCTGCCTTCTTACTTTCTCTCTCCTCCTTTAGTCGCGAAAATGCGACATGTCATGATATCGTGACACTTTTTCTCCTTTGCTCTTTCTCTTGCCTTCGGGTCGCGAAAACATGACATGTCGCGATATCACGACACTTTTCCTCCTTTGCTCTTTCTCTTGCCTTTGGGTCATGAAAACATGACATGTCGCGATATCGCGACACTTTTTCTCCTTTGCTCTTTCTCTTGCCTTCGGGTCGCGAAAACCCGACATGTCGCGATATCGCATCACTTTTTCTCCTTTGCTCTTTCTCTTGCCTTCGGGTCATGAAAAACCAACATGTCGCGATATCGTGACACTTTTTCTTTCGGACTCTCTCTCTTGCAATATGTCACGAAATCATGACACTTTTTCTTCCGTACAACCTCTCTTGCAATATGTCGCGAAATCACGACACTTTTTCTTTCGGACTCTCTCTCTTGCAATATGTCACGAAATCGTGACACTTTTTCTACTTGCCTTTTTCTCTTCCAACATGTCACGAAATCATGACACTTTTTCTACTTGCCTTTTTCTCTTTCAACATGTCGCAAAATTGCGACAGTTTTTCCTGCTTGCGCTTTCTCTTCGAACATGTCATGAAATCGTGATAGTTTTTCTTGCTTGCGCTTTCTCTTCAAACATGTCGTGAAATCGTGATAGTTTTTCTTTCTTCTCAACATGTCGTGATATCGTGACAATTTTTCTTTCTTGCTCAACATGTCATGATATCACGACAGTTTTTCTTTCTTGCTCAACATGTCGCGATATCGCGACAGTTTTCTTCCTTGTGATTTTCTTTTGATTTTTAGCATATGGGCCACTTTGATCTTCTTGGAAAATCATTGTACATACTCTGAATAACCTCTGAACTCCTATCCACTGCATCAACCGATCTATCTGACTGTGTTGACAATAATGACAATACTTTTGTTGCACCTTGCTCAACAATCTCCCCCTTTGGAATTGTTGGCAACACATGTGAAATTTCTTGTAACTCTTCTCCCCCTTTGACAATAATACCAAAGGGCTACTGCAGACTCAGACTCCTCCTGAGTCCATGCACAACATTCTCAAGAAAAATTTATTTACACTTAGCAAAAATTACGAACATGAGCAAAAAGATAATCAAATACTTAAATGCTCCCCCTAAGAATGTGATCCCTATAGCTAGTCAATTCTTGGGAAGTGTGACCACTCCACAATCTGTTGTTGGAATAAAAATCTAACTTAACCTCACTTTTTGCAACTTTCTCCTATGTACAACATGTTGTCATTGCAATATATTCTACCTTTGATGAGGATAAGGAAACTGACTCTTGTTTCTTACTGTTCTACGCGACCAATCTGTCTCCAAGATAGAATGCACCTCCACTGGTACTCTTTCTATCATCTACACATCCTGCCCAATCTACATCTTTAGGATACCATAACCCATACTCCATAGTACCCTTGTGATATTATAGAAGACTCTATCTCTCTGTTGCACTGACTGGTGGACCTCTCTCCACTTGAAGAATCCTCACTCAGATCTATCTTCAACTGTGTTGGCTACTAGATCTCTATCCATTGAGACTCTGTCCTCTGTACTCTATCACCTCCAAAGCTCTGTCAATAGGCTCACTAAGAACCTGCTTAATAAGCTCACATAGAACTTGTCCAATGTTAAATAACAAGCTCATACAAAACCTATCCAAATCTGCTCTAGAAATCTGTCCCAACACTGTCCTCAAATATTTCCCAAAGGCCTTCTCAAAGGCTCAATCAATCATGCGAAGAAACAAAAAAAAAACAAAAAAAAAGGGAAAACAAAAAAAAACCCCCCCAAAGAACTTTAAAAAACCCTCCCACAAACTTGACAGGCCAAAAAATCAACTCAACCAAACACAAGGGACAACTCTCTCTCACACAACCCTAGTCCAAGTATGTATCAACCAACTCAAATAATTCCAAAAATGCTCAACCACAAATATCACATAACAATGATACTCATGTTCTTTTCTAACTCAAGTTCTTTCACAACCAATGGGCTTCAACCACTATGCTTATAACACAAGGTTTAAACACAACTCTCAATTCAGAAGACCTTGATGCATTCAACCAACCACTTTCAAAAAGGAAACCACAAACAATCATTTTCAACTAGGTCTATGTTTTCTACAGTCATCGCTGGTCACACCTTACTTTCAACTATTTGAATCAGGAGACAATATTTTGTTAAACACTTCATAGCCAACTATGGTGCACCTTACTCAAACTCATACTTTTGGACCTTGGATAGGTAAGATTTCACAAAGCAAAGTTGCTCATCTTGATGAGCTAAACATGAATCAATGATCAGACTTCAATATTTTTCACCACAGTGTCATAATAGATCTAACAATATTCACGTCAATGTGTAGTTCAAATACACATTGCTTTTATCGAAACACATATATGCGTCTAGGGCAACATTCTTTCACTAACCAAATTATCTGAAATGTTATAATCCTTAACTTTGGATAGTGGTAGTAAGAACCATCACCAATACAACAATGACATATAGCAATACTACCAATAATGACAACTCTCAATTTAATCACCACCCTTCACGGCACTTCCACAAACAACTACATGAATTGAAAACACACTTCGACAACTATACGACAACTTCCCTGACTACTTGCCTTTCATCCTCAGGTAATCAAACAAATACATAGGAGCATTAAAATGAAACTTCAAGATTGCTCCCCCTGAGGATGTGCTACCTGGAGTTGCTTAGTGCAATAGCGGAGTAGTCTCCTTCAGTCCAAGGAGACACGATTTCCTTTCTTCTATCTTTCTCCAAACTTTCTTGAACTCGGGCTTGGATTTTTCAACTACATCCCTATTTTGCACCTTTTCATGAACTCGAACATTTCTCTTGTGTGGTTGTCTCTTGTGCATCCTTGATGAATGATTATTTTCCTTTCTTTTATGTACATGATTTATTCCCTATCTGTGTTGTGTTCTTTGCGTCTGATGAAATCTATTGTTTTGCCTTAGATTAGATACAAAAGTGCTTGGACAAAACCTTGCTATGTGCCCATGACCATTACATTGAAAACATTGTACATAGTGTTCACTCAGAAACGTAGATGTATTTCTACCAGCATAACTCTTTGATTTGTTATTCAATCCACAATAAATTGCCTTGTGACCATACTGGTTGCATCTGAAACAATAGCCATTAAAAGTATTATTATGAATAGAGTGAGAGTGATAGAACCTCTTTTGTTGTGGTTGCTTTGCTGTAGATCTCCTTTGATATTTTCTTCCTTTTGAAGATTTAGCTTCAAACTTTTCTTGCTTCGATCCTTCAACAATGAACTTCTTCTTCTCTGCAGAGTTGGAAGATGAAGGTTGTTCAACTTCATATCCAAGACCACGCTTATCCGTGGAGCTTCTTTGTTGGCTTATCATTTTATCTAGCAACTCTGTGCTCTTCTCAAATTTGAGATTTGTATTGGCCTCCTCTAGTTGTTTCTTCAATACAACAATCTCCTCTTCTTGTTTGTAGTAAACAATCTCTTTCTCATTGATCTGTGACCTGAGAGTTTCTTCAATCCTTTTGGACTCTTCTACTTGCATCTTTAGATCACTAATAACTTTGTTAGATTCCTCTTCATGTTTGCTGCATACATCGCCTTTATCATCCAGGCGTGACTTCAAGGTTTCTTCTATTTTCTTGGCTTTCTAAATTTGTAAGAAGAGATCTTCAATATTATCCCCATATTCTTCCAACTTCTTGGATAGTCTTTTGTTCTTTTTCCTTTCTATATTCAACTCTTTAAGTGCAGCGATCAACTCACCTTCTAGATATACTTCAGCCTCAAGGTTTTCATCACATACTTCAGAATTCACTCCTTCAACCTTTTCTAGTTCAATTTTCTCTTCCATAGGAACTAAAACTAACTGAGATGCCCTTTTGGAGGAGGATCTATTCTTTTTACCCATTGTGTACTAATCCAAGATCAACCCTGACTGATTTATCCTGAGAAGGGAACTTGGCTCTGATACCAATTGTTAGTCTTACAATGGCACTGAGAGGGGGGGTGAATCAGTGTAGTCCTTTTTAAACTTAAATTCATAGCTCTTAAAACTAAAATAATGAAACCTTAAAACCAGATAAAGCAAGTATCACAAGAGAACATCACACAACACAAGATTTAATGAGGTTCACCAATTTGGCTACTCCTCAAGAATGACTGCTTGGCTGCAAACAATTTACTAGCACCCACTGGAAGGAGCACCAACCCCTGATTTATCTGCACCAACAGAAAGGAGCACCAAACCCTGATTTACCAGCACCTACTAGAAGGAGCACCAACCCCCTGATGCCAAGCTGCAACCTGGACTTCAATTTTGAATCTAGAAGTTTAACAGAAATACCTTCACTTTTACAAGACCCTGACTGGTCTACTTCACCTTTGCATTCTCTGTGCACTCTGCTCTCTCTATGCAATCACTTCGCACACTCTGCTTCATCACAGTCAAACTTCATGATCGTCTTCTCCCTCTCTGTGCACTACGACCAAACTTTGCACACTCTGCTTCACTATAGTCGAACCTCATGATCGTCTTCTCCCTTTGCACTCTCTATGCCTTCTGCTTTCTCTATGCAATCACAGCCGCACTTGGTCGAATTTCAACTTCTTCACTCTCTGCACACTTTGCTCTCTCTGCGCACTCACAGACGCACTTAAGACAATTCAATATGACTCTTCACTCACTTTGTGCACTTCGCCATCATCTCGCTACTTCTGCACTTTCTGCGCTCTTACGAACACATTTCACACTTTGACACGCATTCGACGACATATGCAACACATTACAAAATTCTCCAAACAACCCTCCTTTTATAACAATATTTTCATGATGAAAAAACCAATCTTAGTCAGCTGTAAACCCTAATCTTAGTCGATTGTAAACCCTAATCTTAGTCGGCTACAAACCCTAATCTTAGTCGGCTATCATCGGTCTTCGTCGGCTTCAACTGCCCTTGTAACCCTTCTGTTGCTGTTGCCATGAAAACACAACATGTCGCGATATCGTGACACTTTTTCTTTCTCTGTCTTTCTCCTTGCTTTGGCCCACGAAAATACATGTCACGATATCACGACACTTCTTCTTTCTCTCTCTTACTCTTTGCATCGGACCATGAAAATGCTACATGTCATGATATCGTGACACTTTTTCTCCTTGCACTTTCTCTTTGCTTCGGCCCCCGAAAATACATGTCGCGATATCGGCCCCCAAAAATACAACATGTCGCGATATCGGCCCCCACTTTTTTCTCCTTGCATTTTCTCTTTGCTTCGGCCCCGAAAATACATGTCGCGATATCGTGACACTTTTTCTCCTTGCATTTTTTTTTTTGCTTTGGACTGCAAAAATACAACATGTCGCGATATCGCGACACTTTCGCCTCCGTACTCTTCCTTTTTACTTTTGTCGTGATATCGCGACACTTTTGCCTTCTTACTTTCTCTCTCCTCCTTTAGTCGCGAAAATGCGACATGTCGCGATATCACGACACTTTTTCTCCTTTGCTCTTTCTCTTGCCTTCGGGTCGTGAAAACATGACATGTCGCGATATCGCGACACTTTTCCTCCTTTGCTCTTTCTCTTGCCTTCGGGTCACGAAAACCCAACATGTGGCGATATCGTGACACTTTTTCTCCTTTGCTCTTTCTCTTGCCTTCGGGTCACGAAAACCCGACATGTCGTGATATCGTGACACTTTTTCTCCTTTGCTCTTTCTCTTGCCTTCGGGTCACAAAAACCCGACATGTCGCGATATCGCGACACTTTTTCTTTCAGACTCTCTCTCTTGCAATATGTCATGAAATCGCGACACTTTTTCTTCCGTACAATCTCTCTTGCAATATGTCGCGAAATCGTGACACTTTTTCTTTCGGACTCTCTCTCCTACAATATGTCGTGAAATCGTGACACTTTTTCTACTTGCCTTTTTCTCTTCCAACATGTCGTGAAATCACGACACTTTTTCTACTTGCCTTTTTCTCTTTCAACATGTCATGAAATCGTGACAGTTTTTCCTGCTTGCGCTTTCTCTTCGAACATGTCACGAAATCGCGACAATTTTTCTTGCTTGCGCTTTCTCTTCGAACATGTCACAAAATCACGATAGTTTTTCTTTCTTCTCAACATGTCGTGATATCGTGACAATTTTTCTTTCTTCTCAACATGTCACGATATCGCGACAGTTTTTCTTTCTTGCTCAACATGTCGCGATATCACGACAGTTTTCTTCCTTGTGATTTTCTTTTGATTTTTAGCATATGGGCCACTTCGATATTTTGGAAAATCATTGTACATACTCTGAAGAACCTCTTAACTCCTGTCCACTGTATCAACTGATCTATCTGACTGTGTTGACAACAATGACAATACTTTTGCTGCACCTTGCTCAACAAAGTTGACTTTAATCCATATCACCCTAATCCTTTTACATTTCAGAGGGATAACCGGCTAGTGACTTATGTCACTATATATCCACCCAAAAAATATCACGCAAACATCTTGGTGGATATCGATCCATAAACCATTCCAAGAGCTAACTTGGATAATTAAAGTTATGGAGCTACCGACGATTTCGGTATGCACTTCTAGAATCTATACATAGATGTGAGTACCAAATTAGAAGCTACTTCTGAGAAAATTCATGCAGTATCCATCATCGAAAGTGATGGACCAGACTACAACTCTGGAACATATGGTGCTAAGTTATCCTCACCCAACGATCAATCTAAGTATGAAGTTGAGCCAGTTTACTCAGCACCTTCATATTTACGACATTTGTACCCGGTTCTACCAGATAGTGATGATAGTTATCAGGAGATAACCTATATGGGGCCATATTTTCCAAAGAATCCCATTCCTATGGGGGTAAATGAATACTTGTATTACAATAGTGATGAAGAATATGAGACAAATAGAGCCTATTGAGGACCTCCCTACTTATGCTACCGCAATGCATCGTATACGACTGAGAATATGCATAAAGAGATCAATATTCATCCTTGCCTTAGAGGGAGACCACTAAATATTAATGTGATTTATCACATTGTGTTTATCGATCCACTTGATCTCTATGCCTCATCATCTTGAAGAGGGATCCCATATGTCAGTAGATGAAACCTTCAAAGTGGATATCAGTTTTGATCCCTCCAATCCAAGGAAGGTCAAAGTTAGGGAGACTCTAACTCCTGATGAGTGTGCCAACCTCATCCCTCTACTGATAGAGAGACCTGATCTATTTGCTTATACTTACAAAGATATGTTGGTTCTAGATCTTAAATTGGTTACTCATAACCTTTCACTAGATATATCAAAGAATCCAGTCAAGCAAAAACTTAGGAAGATGCATCCAAAAGTAGCCTTAATGGTTAAGGATGAGTTACAAAATTTGTTGAACATAGAATTTGTCATCTCCATTGACTATCCGGAATGGGTATCCAATATGGTGCCTATAGGAAAACCTGATGGAAGGATTCGTATTTGTACATATTTTAGAGACCTGAATAAGGCAACACCAAAGGATTCATTTCTGTTGCCAAATATCGATGCTCTTGTAGATGCAACTGTAGGTCATGATATGCTCTCCTTAATGGATGGTTTTTTTGGTTACAATAAAATTCGGATTAAGCTTGAAGACTAGCATAAAACCACATTTATAATGCCATGGGGGAAATTTTGCTATAAATTTATGCCATTTGACCTTAAAAATGCTAGTGCCACATATTAGTAGGCTATGACATATATCTTTCTTGACTTTATGTATAAGATCCTAGAGGATTACATTGATGACTTGTTGGCAAAGTCATTATTGTATTCTAAGCATGTAGAGGTCCTAAATAAGGTATTCGATCACCTAATAGAGCATAATGTTAGGTTGAATCCTAAGAAGTGTGTATTTGGTGTAACTTCAGGAAAGCTCTTAGGATTCATCATTTCAAAATGAGGCATCGAAGTTGACCCAAAAAAGGTCAAGGCTATTTTAGAAATGTGTCCCCCCACAAACATCAAAGAATTAAGAAGCCTTTAGGATAAAGTAGCATCCATAAAGCAATTTATCACACAATTATTGGATAAATGTTGACCCATGAATTAAATTCTACACAAGGGCATCCCATTTAATTGGGATGAGAAATATCGAGCAGCCTTTGCTGAGATTAAGCAATACCTGGTAACGCCACCAGTGCTAGCTCCACCAAGGCCAGACATGCCATTTTTACTATATATCAGCAACTGAATTTGCACTAGGAACCATGTTAGCCCAAAATAACATGCAAGGCAAAGAGTAGGTCATATATTATATTAGCCAAACCTTGGTGAGCTATGAGCTTGAACATGCATATGTGGAAAATCTATGTTTAGAAGTAGTGTTTGCTACTAAGAAATTGCGATACTATATTTTAAGTCATATGACATATGTTATATCCAAACAAAATCCTTTGCAGTATATGATGAGCAAGACATATCATAATACATGTACTGTGAAGTGGATCATGCTACTGATAGGATTCGATCTAGAATTCATAAGACAAAATTCCATTAAGAGACAAGTCATAGCATATCAACTAGCTGAGGCACCTTTCAAAAATAGTAGGCCCCTCACCATAGAGCTTCTTGATGATGTAGTATTTGCCTTATTAAAAGCACCAGAACCCGAAGAATCGAATAACAAAGCTGATATGACCTTGTTATTCAATGGTTCGAAGTGTGAGCAAGGGGGTGGTGTAGGAATAGTGTTTTTCATGCCATAAGGATCTCCAATGCCATTGTCATTCAAGTTAGACTTTCATTGCACTAACAACAATGCTGAATACGAAGCCCTAATTTTGGGTCTCCAAACAGCCATCGCCATGAAGATAAAAAGGTTAAATATATTTGGTGGTTCCCTTATCATTGTGAACCAAGTTAAGAAATTATTTCAATGTCGATGTCCGATATTGAAAGCTTACAAGGATCTTGTTGACATTTATCTAGCTCGATTGGAATGGTATGACATTGAGGCAATCCCTCATTATTCCAATAGATTTGTAGACATAATGGAATATTTAGGATCTCTAATCCCTCAGAATCCATCTATCAATTTCACTACCATCCATGTAAAAATGTTGTTACACTCTATTGAGTAATGCAAAATATTGGATAACAAACAGTCAATCAACATGATTCAGATAGAACCCAATCATGAATGGTTCTACTGAGCTAGAGAATTTTTCAAGAGAGCGTCCTGGGGGTCTTTGATCTCACAAGATCTGATAGGGAGTGGTATTACCATTCACCATAAGGTTATTTCCCAATCTGCATTTGCCAATACATAACCACAAGGGGAATATGTTGTATTATCGGTTGAAGTTGAAGCTTATCATAACTGGACGTCACAGATACACGACTTTCTTAGAATTTATGTAATCCCTTAGGGATTATTGTGTGTCACAAAATGCACATTTAAGTATAAAGTGACAAAGTATGTCTTGTTAGCATACATCCTATACCATAGAAGCTACGATGGAGTTCTCCTTCATTGTCTTGAGCCCCAAGAGTCATATTGGGAAATTTTGCAAGCTCACGACGGTATGTGCAGTGGCTATTTCAGTGGAATGGCTATTGTCAAGCACATCCTTTGCATGGGTTATTATTGGCCCACTATGGAGAAGGATTACAATGTGTATGTCAAAAAATGCATTAAATATTAGCATCATGCTAATCTTATGCACCTACCATCATAGGCCTTACAACCCATTCAAGTGGCTTGGCTATTTGCTCAATGGGGATTTGATCTCATTGGTAAGATCTCTCCTCCATCATTGGGTCAGCATACTTTTATTATCATGGTTACTAAGTATTTTAATAAGTGGGTGGAAGTCATTCCCTTAACAATGACAAATGGAGCACGTATTGTTGAGTTTATACTCACCAATATCATAAGGTGTTTTGAGATACCATCCAAGATAGTGTAGGATAATGGAAAGTCATTTAAGAAAACAATTGTGAGAGCTTTGACATCTAAGTATAGAATCAAACACAGTTTTACAACTCCATATTATTCGTAAACAAACAGATAAGCTAGAGCTTCAAATAAGACAGTGGTCTCCATCTTGAAAAATACAGTACAAAAACACCATAAATATTGGCACATCCAACTGCCCCTTGCATTATGGGCTTACAAGACTAGTATTAAAAATCCCATTGGGGCAACTCTATTTTCATTGGTATATGGTGTTGGGGACATTATGCCATTAGAGTTGTAAATTCCAATATTGCACGTCACATTGAAAGAGTTCATTGATGATGACACTGCGTAGCAAGCTCGCCTAGATCAATTGATGCTACTTGATGAACATCGTGTGAATGCCCTTGAGCAACTCTATTTTTATCAAAAGTGCTTAAAAAAATCTTACAATAGCAAGGTCCATCTAAGAGACTTTGAGGTTGGTGATCTTGTGTTGAAAGAGAACCAATAGAACTCCAATTTTCCACCAGAAATACGAGATAAATTTACAGCTAACTGGTTAGATCCTTATATAATCTCTGAGAAGATTGGACCTAGGACATATCACTTGACATCGCTTGGAGGAGTTGAAGAGCCTGAACCTCTCAATATCCTTCATCTTAAAGCATTTTATACCTAAATCCTAAAAAAATAATCCAAAGGCATCTGTAAGCCCTTTGGCCATTCAAAAAAGGCTCCAAGGGTTTCTCAAAATTGATTGGTCAATTCCAAAAGGCTCCAAGGGTTTCTCAAAACCATTTGTTCAATCCTAAAAGACTCCAAGGGTTTCTCAAAACTACTTGGTCAATCCCAAAAGGCTCCAAGGGTTTCACAAAATCGCTTGGTCAATCCTAAAAAGGCTCTAAGGATTTCTTAAAACCGCTTGGTCAATCCCAAAAGGCTCCAAGGGTTTCTCAAAATTGCTTGGTCAATCCTAAAAGGCTCCAAGAATTTCTCAAAACCACTTGGTCAATCCCAAAAGGCTCCAAAAGCATTTGTAAGCTCTTTGGTCAAACCAAATGTTAAAATCCATAAAAAAATTTGGAAAAATATCAAAAATAAAAAACATTTACATTTCATTTGCATCATTGCATTACATCTTGCATCATGCATTGCATTTTCAACATGCATTCCACATTTGTATTAAATTAGGCATATTCATCCATCACACTTGCAATAGAATGAATTGTGCTTACAATATTACAAACGACACCACATTTGTGTTTCAATCATGCATCTATGCACTATCCTTTTCATCTATTTATCACCCTTGTGAGTAATTATGTTTTTCAACACAACCCCAATTGTTGCTATGAAGAATATACTAGGGTTTTTTTGTCATTCAACCATCCCTAGAGGTCTTCTCAAGATTTGATAGAAAGCTTGCTTTGCTTTTGTAGTTGAGGTCTAGTTAGTATAGCCCTTAGAATATCAGAATTCTATCACTAATCAACAAATTAAACAATCCTAATAAGGACTAGGGGAAGATAAAATCCATGAAGCAAGACCAAGTATCTTGAGGAAAAAATTTTATTCTTGATTATCCCTCTGTGCGGATGGTACAAAGAATATTGGCAATTGGCAAAAGGAGATGTTATTACCTACCCAAAATCCCTTGCTTATGTTAAAATGAGCAATATCCTAGAGTGATATCCCATATAAATCCTCCAGATTGATACCCTATATTGATATCATAGATCAAAATTCCAATTTGATATCCCATATTGATATCATAAGATCGATATGATAGATCGATATCCCAAAAACAATTCCCCAAAGGAAGATTCTGAAGCAAATTATCAAAATTAAATCCTAGAAATTTAGATAAAATGAAGATAAAATTGTACAAATAAATTCAAATCAGTATCAAATCCCTTGCTCAAGAGAAAGAAAAAAGAAAAAGAAAGTAAAGTACAAAATAAACAATGATTCTTATCACTATAGTACAAAATAAACAGTGATTTTTATCACTTTATATGAGCAAGTATCTTGAAAAATTGAAGAAAATAAGGGAGCGAACTTGAATCCCTGGAATTGTCAGCACTATTGTACCTTATGCATGATGATATGTCTGATACATTAGCACTTTGCTTTTGTGCAAACCAATGTTTGAATGTGTAAGATCTAGTCTCAGGTGTCCTATATCGCCTAGTGGTCTAGTCCAACAAAAATCTAAACCTAGGATTGGATAAATATTTTTGGACCCCCAATCTTAGCAATGGGCTGAAATAATCCCGCCTGACATCGGGGTATGCTTATGCCTTATCTTAATATACTCATTTTTACACACAGGGATAATGAATAGTTAGGGCTTATCCTAGTGAAAGCCTTATGTTTCAGAAGTCTAGTATGGTTAGTATACAACTTTTGATTAGTCAACTAGGGTGTTTGAGTCTCATAGTAAACCTCAAAAATTTCCAAATAACAACGACCAATTTTCAATGCAATATTCAAAACATCAAGTTCTTTTATAAGAGTTTGTTTATTAGAACTATTTGTAATATATGTTAGATACCGGATGGATGTCAAAAATGATGTTTAGATGACCACTGACTATGTTATCCATATTCTTTTAATTTACAAAAGCTTATGATCAGAAAACAATAAATAATTGCATCTCACATATGGGTGTACTACATTTCACAAAGAGATAAAGCAACTACAATCCATGATTGTTATACATTCTGTGGTGTCATCCATTAGATTGATTAAAAATTACATTGCTTACATTATGTTTTAAGTGATTAAATCATACATGTCCATTTTACATAACACATTATCAAAGAAACCAAGAAATACATGCACTACATACATGGTATAAATTATGTCATAGCAACATAAAATAAATGCATATAAATAAAGCAAACATATACATGCATGTAACATCAAAATATGGCATTCATAATGCATCCATCATAAGTAGTACATCTGCATACATAACTCATAACATCTAATCATCTATCGCATAACTATCTAGTGCATGTCATCTATAAATCACATCATATAACATGAAATCAATAATGCATTGCATCCATGTGCATCTCATAAAACATAAAAATACCAAAAATAAAGTACACATGTAATGAGACAAAATGTCATATGATAAATATGTTTGTGTTAATAAGTACATAGGGGTACATCAAAATGCCTACAGGCTACATACGTGTAGGTCCTCAACCTTACACTCAAAAATGGTACAATAAGCATCTCTAAAGATCTGTACTAAATAGGGCCTACACCCCCAGTCTATGAGGCACCTCCATTGCCTCCACCATTCGTATGGGTCCTCTACGAGCTGGCACCATGAGTACTCGAAGACCTGTGAGTCCTCTTAGTCTTGTGCATCCTATGGTTGGAGCTAGCGGATGACTGCCCTGTCTCTCTGGTCCTAGACCTAGTCCTATGGGTCCCTATAGTGTGGGTATCCTATAGAACCTCCCCACCTAGCAGCCTAATGTGACCCTCTATATGGTCGATGTAGGCTACATGTGTTGTATGCTGGTCGTTACCCTCCTCCACAAGGGTATGTAGCCACCTGATCTCTACCATAGGGTCATGACCTCCTGGCAATAAATAATATGGTGTTGCCATAGGTGGCATGATAGCCTATGAGGATGAGGGATATCCCCTCATTACCCTGAGCAAGTCCCTCTCAGTAGTCACTATACTCAGCTGTGCATGTGCTAGATCTTGCTTTCCAGTAAGCTATGTAATCTGAGTGTCTGCAGTGGTAACCTACACATGGAGATTTATCCTCTCCTCCTCATATCATTACCACTGCCTCTACCTATGAGCTAGATTCACCTCCAAAGTGGTGCTAGAGGTATCCCTGTGTAGTATCTAGGTGTGGAGTCTACCCACTTAGCTCTGTAGGTCAGTGATTTGTGCCCTTAGCTTCCCGATCTCACTATCTGGTGCTGCCTCACCCTCCTTAGAAACTTCCTCCTCAACCTCTACCTATGGGCCCTCCTCTATTGCACCCCATGCTCCCTCTGTCTGTCGGTGGGTCCTACGCCCATGAGGATCCACCTCTATGCCCTCTACATCCTTGGTTGCAAATAACTCAAGTGGTCGACCTAGATGACCCTCGTCATGCCATTGGAAGTCAGACCACTAGTGATCATAGTCTGGAGTAGTAAATGCATCTGTTAACCCTAACTCCTAAAAGTCATCGTCATCCTCTCCCAATGGAGTGACCTGGGGCTAGGTCAAGTCCCTCTCCAAGACTAGGCATCTATAAATGGTCATCATATCTGGGACATCCTACCGAATCCCAAACTACCACAGGATGTGAGAGAAGTAGTAATACTCACACCAATCAGACTTGCACCTGATGATCCATCTATTCCTACATGCCCGACATAGGTGTCTGTCTACCTCCGTCCAGGGTGGGTAGTCCATGTAGGGTCACCACTAGATATCCTCGGGGTGTAGCTATGCAAAGTGACCGATGTAATGATCTAGGTCTCCTTCATGAAACCTACTCATGAATCCCTCCTACTCCTAGGGCCAGCAGGCGGCATAGCACTATCAATCATCCACAGGGGTAGTGATCTGTAGGGGTAGGTCGACGAGGTGCTCTATCAAGATATGTTGCTAGCCCCAAATCTACAAAATGAAGCTACAGTGAATGCCCACTCTACTATGGTCGGTAATATGAAATAACTCACGATAAAGCTATGCTAATAGAGTGCTCCCCTAGGACAAGATAAGCGGTCGCTCAGTCAAACTAACCATGATATCTCTAGTCTGAGCTAGGTGGTTCCAAGGGAAAATCACACCTAAAGAGTTTGGGAGGGATATCTGAATGATGAGGTGCATAAATACTACCTCCTTCTATGAGAAAAATTTGGCCTTGTACCACTCTTGAACATGAAGGTCTCTGTGGTTAATGTGGCCCTATGCCTCCATACTCTACTGGTTGAAGATAGCATCAAATACAATCTTCCTCATCATGGTAGGAGAGGAGGTGATGGGCTCACCATAAATGGGTAGATGGAACATGTAGTACATGTCCTCTAGGGTGACAATCATTTCACCCATGGGTAGGTGAAATGTATTGGTCCTCGCATCCCAGCGACATGCCAATGCAGTAAGGTATGCCTAGTCCACTCAGATACCGGGGAGGTCTAGGATGAAGCTGAACCCCACAGTAGTAAACCAAGCCCGCTTTATTCCAGTCAGCGTGCGTCGAAGGTTGCGAAGGAGATTGGTCTCCCTCTCTCTGTTCGTCAGGGACTAAATAAAAGCAATCTAGTAAAAAAAAATAAAAATTAATCACAAAAAAATCACAAAAATATCCTAAAAACACAAAAACATGCAAAATTGTAATAAAAAACTTCAAAAAAACATTAAAAGAGTGCTTCAAAATAGTAATAAATGGCATTAATTGCCCAGAAAAAATAAAAAAAAAATGGAAAAATTTGATTTTTTTTGAGAAATTTAGATGTTGTGGGTTGGAACCGCGGTCGACCCAACGATTAGAAATTTGATCATTGGGATTTAAATACTGCCACAACTGATATCCATGGCCCCCAATCTACCAATTTGGAGATGCAACTACCACCCGTGGCTAAGGAACGTGACTCTTTCTTGAGCCCCATCCTCCCCAAATAAACCCCTAAAAAACAAAGTAACCCACCCCCTAATCTAAACTATGTTAAACCTAGCTAGGGTGAGGTTCATTCCCGGTAATTTAATGAGGTTAATTTACCATTTTATTAATGTGGTTAATTTTAATCCAGTAATTTGCAAGCAAGGTCTCGGTTTTTGAGTTACCTTGGAGGCACCGGCTCCTCCGCTGGTAGAGGTCTTTGGCTGATCGGCCATCGGTGTGGAATATACAAAATAGTTCGAGTTTTAGGTAGCGTTTCGAGTGAAATTTTCATATTTACCTCTTAGATCTCTCAAATTTACTATTACTGTCAGGTAAATAATGAATTTTCAAATTTCAAATCCTTATTTATTCTTTTTGAATTCAGGTTGTCCCGCAGCTGATAGTCATAGTCCCCAATTAGGGTTTTGTGACTACGGCCGTGAGCTGCAATCAAGAAATTTACCTATAGTTGATAGGCATGGTCAGTGAACTACAATAAATGCTCCCAATTCCCATCGTGGAGAGCCTTAAAAGGTCAAAATAAAATTGTTCATCAGACGAGAAGTGCACCAAAAAATATAAAATAATCTAAATGAGCCAAACAAAACACAATGACATTGGAAAATATCATAATAAGGTAAACCAAATTAACTGTTTAAGATTATAAAGTACATTCAAACGAGGTCATCGCTATGAAAATCCTTTCATGGAGTGCTGCACCTCATATCCAATAAAACAAATTCAATTCAAAATTAACAAAAAATCAAAAGTCAAATGCGCCTCGTATTTAGTCATTTACCCTATATACCTAATGGTTGCAGTGACTTGCGATCCATGCAATCTGGCAAGATGAGTAATTTACCATAAGGAAATTTGGGGAAAATTCATTACTGTGGAATTTTTATGCTTCATTTCAATCCCTAAGAAGGCCTTCACAGCCGAACTGCTCCAAGGGAATGAGATACTCATCGCAATTCTCCTATGATATTTTCAGCATATCATCGACAATAAGATTCAACACATGCCTAATTAGAATTATTTTCATTTCGATTCCCTAAGAAGGCCTTCATGGCTAGACCGCTCCATGGGATAGAAATAGGCAATTACTATTAATAGTTGCAATCATAGCTGATTAGGCCTTGCCAAGTATTCAAATGCTAAATTTTAATTTGTTCAAGATTATTCATAGTGGTCAAGTGACCTCGTCGCTTCATTTATTATCATTACCCTCATCGACTCATCGCTTGAGGGGGTAGTCATAATATTAAATCATAATCAAAGTCAATAGAATATCCCTTGATCTTGTCAAAATTACATTCATCTTATGAATAATTGCCAAAGACTATCATAAGCTTACCCTTTTGCTAGGGAAAATAGCATATATGATAGTTTAGTTTGTAGCTCTCTTCCTTTTGGATTGACAAACATGAAAGCCTACTTGTCATTTATGCTATCTAAATGTATGATGACAAGTGCAAACTATTTAAAAATTAGGCCTTCTAGTTGGAAGTAATGATTCTAAGATGCGCGTCCTTTTGCTAGGCCTAGGGCATCTAATGTTGATCAGACTAATGATCGTCATCCAACCTACATCATCGTTTTAGGAGGTCTATTTTTTCTTAGCATTGTTCAAAGTCACAACACATCTCAAAAGAGGCATCTGTGACACCTAAAATACATCATGTCAAGGCGACTACTCATATAGGACATGCTAGAAGACCATATGGAAGACCTTTGGACGAATCCAAGGTATAGTAGTGGTTTTTACCACTCATTTGGGTATTTTTACCTAGTCAGTTCTAGCCGCTACTGAAACCCATGGTTAGCAATGCTCACTGCACCTATCATCCATGGTTAGCACTCAGAATCAATTGGTCTTCATTTGACCCAAAATCAGTTACAACAACCAATTGGTTGTTGTATCGCCCAAATTTTTTGCACCCTTACCTTCAAGCTAAAGGATCCATGCCCGGAAGGGGGATGCAAGAAGGATGGGACAATACCTCGAAGAAGAGGCCCTTTGAAGGTCATGCCTCTCGGGGGAGGGGTATAAGGGTGAATTTTTGACGGATGGTGGGGTTCACCAGGAAACTTTGAGTGGCAGTTTCCACACCTAGGTCGAGAATGGGTTTGATGTGTTCATTTTATGTTCAATCATTCAGATTCCTAGGTTGGCCAAAATGAATCTAAGCTATTCTATATGAAATTTCTGGTTTATATGAAAACAACAAACATAAATGAATCCTAAATATAGAAAATATCTAAAATGGAGAAGAGTACACCTAATTTCTGATGTCTGATGAAGATTCTGAAGCTTGTAGGAGTCTAGATCATCCCGGATATGATAGGATCATATGTAATTATACAGAATCATCCAAATCATAGGATATCAGTTGAGATCAACCAAGATCGTCAGCGACCTGATGACGTCAAAAACCTACAATCATGAAAATAGAAACCAAAAACCAAAAATACAATTGCAAGAATGATACAAAATGATAGAAATAAGAATATAAATGCTCAAATGATAAATCCTGATATCAAATCAAATGGGATGCAATTTTTTAATAATTTATTTTGAATTTTATCATGCAAATATGCTAAATGAGGTGAACTCCAAGATGCAGAACAAAAGTGAATTAATCTAATGCACAATTAAATAAGAAAAAGAGATAGGGAATGCAAAATTAGGGCTCTGATTGCCCCCAATCAGAACTACAGTCAAAATCATCTACAATCATACGAGATCATCGTCAATCTTGACAGGATCGTCCAAAATTGAGGTTGAATCGCCTGCGACGATCCGAGCTTCCTCCGACTGAAACACAGTGAGATCCTGCAATAAAACTTGAAAACACAAATGCAAATGATGGGGGATAGGATGTTCTAACACAACAAAAACTAAAGTTGCAAGGAAATGATCAGCCAAGGGGATAAATTGGGAAAATCCCAAGTTTATATAGGATTAGGGGGAGGTTAGGAGGTTGGGGATCATCCCAATCTGGGAGATCTCCAACGTAGGAATCTCCAACCACGCAGACATGCTTCTGCCCGAGTTGGAGAGGTTGTTGAAATAGAAGCTAATTATGAAAATTTAGTTTTGGGATGAAATCGTCTGGACGTTCTGTTCTAGATGAATTCATCCGATTTGGGACGATATCGTCAGATCAACGACGATATCGTCCAACGGTCAAAACAACTTCTAAAAATGGCACAAAAAATGAGGTGAGCGGTTAACAAGCGATTTCGGGGTTAAAATTCAAATTTTTTATCTTTTACTAATGGTTTAACTGCGCCAATTTTAGGGTGCTACATTTTACCCCCTCTTTAGCATATTTTCTAAAGAAAATGCGTTAAAGACGAGTTCTTCATGCTTTACGAGAAAGCAAAAATTTATTCCATTTTTTTAGACGATGATTCTAGGTCGAATCGTACAACTGTTTGCTATGGTGCCCCCTCCAAGTTTTTACCCAAATCGAACGTTTGAGGTAAAAGCGCGGAAAAGAAAAAATTAAAAAAATGTTGTTTTTAAATAAAAATAAGAAAAATAGGGTAAAACCCTAATTCATTTTTACTATTCACTTTCGTTGTTTTAGAGCTCTGCAGGCGAAATGGTGGAAATGACACATAGATCGACAGAGGTCCGGTGCGGGTTGCGGGTAAGGATCTAAACCTAGTGTACTATATTTTTAGCTTGATTTGTTTAATTTTTTACTTGAATTTTTAATTGTTTTTGGGCATCGCGGCCGTTTTTAGGCCGTCGACGACGTCGGGATGAAATCGTCCCAATTTCGTCGAAATCATCCCTATATCATCGATTTCGTCTGAGGACGAAATCGGAGAAATAGGGGCGATCCCGTCCAATAAGGGGCGATCCCCAAATTGAAGAATCGAAGACGATTTCATCCTATTAAGGATGATTTTACTAAATTTGGTATGATATCGTCCAATAATGGGCGATATCATTTTTTTTTGAGATGAAATTGATTTTAATGATTATGTACTAATGATTTTTGTTGTTTTATTATTTATTTTGCAGAGGGGATTGCTAAAGAGTCGAGAGTGGAAATACGGGGGTCTCAGGGATGACTTAGCCGTGCTCGATCAGGCCGAGCGAGACAGACTAGCAGAGGTCAGACTGCAGCATGTGGCAGAGATGCCACAAATTCCTACAGACATGGGGCTGCGACAGCCCTAGCAAGAGAGATGGTATCCGGAGTCATCCTGCTTTTGGCTACCGATAGGGGAGATGACTCCCACTCTAGAGGATGTATGGAGGATCTTGAGGATCCCCATACATGGGCGGTTCATGACTCCTTCGGCCAATCAGGGCCATGCCATGATGAGATTGTGCAGTGACCCAAGCTTCACCCTGGAGAAGGGTAGAGTGAACATCGAGGCTTTGAGGCAGATGCCTAGGGCATCTCGGTTGACCCAGGTTTTGGTAGGGGTGGTGGGTGGCCTTCTTCTATGCCACCAGAGTGGATGCAGGTTACCATGGCTCCTCTCAGATGTGGTCTGCGACATGAGAGACCATGGATATAGGTTTGCTTGGGGTAGCTTTGTATTATGCCGCTTGTATAGGATCCTTTACGGGGTCGTATACAAGGGAGGTCGATGTCTGGTGTTGACATCACTGCTATAGGTTTGGTGCTGGGAGCACATTGCGATGTAGAGGCCGATAGGGCTTCCATTGATAGGAGTTGACCGAGAGAGACCCTAAGTTTTCTATTGGTGGCTCTAGAGAGGGTCACAATGATGGATAGATCTGTCGATGTCCCGGAGGTTGCTAGACGACCTCACCCCAGATCAGATCACCTGGAGACCATGGAGAGAGCATCTAGGGTGGGTAGAGGATGGACAGGAGTTGGCTCGCATCAAGCGAGTCATCTGGTTGAGGACAAGTGGGGAGAGGTAGAGCTCCATCGCTATGACCGAGTTTTGAGGCAGTTCGGTCTACAATAGGGGATCCCTTCTCTTAGGGATTATGAGTACTCTCGGACTATGTGGGATAATACCACATTGAGCGGGGCTCCAGACATGCAGTGGTTCTGGAGTCAGGACATTGATGATGCCCCCATTCAGCTAGTGGATGGGGATGACACGGGGGTAGCAGATGGGTATGATGCCTGGTATGCAGGCATCCGCCCTCCTCGGATGATGAGGGCACAGGGTCCGATGCATGTTGTAGTGCAACGGATGGAGAGGCGATGCCAGGCTGCCATCGATGCAGCGAGGGGTCACGAAGGGAGGGATCAGTGACGGCCTCCTCAGGAGAGACATCGAAGAGTACCACAGGCTCCAGAGAGATAATAGCAGCTAGAGAGGAGGGAGAGACTCCCTTCTTAGTAGAGGGATAGGCCACCATCTCCCGATAAGGGCAAGGGTGTCGAGGTGGGGGAGAGCAGCGAGATGGTGGCTCTCCGAGCGGAGAATGCCCGCCTACGAGCTCAGGTGCAGACTCTTCAGGATGAGGCTACATGGCTCAGGGCTCGAAGTGGAGGGGTGAGCATTCTGGAGCTAGTGTGGGCTGTTGCGTAGACCACGTTCTACCAGGGGTTGTACTATCATGTGGTTCTAGAGGAGCAGAGGATACCATTGCCAGCCAGCATTGCAGAGCCGATCAGGATGGGGTCATCGAGGACATCATCATGATCGACGTCGAGGACCCATGATACAGCACGGACCTCGATGGGACCACCTCCTCCACCTCAGGGTGGGAGAGGAGATGAGGCTGAGAGCTCGAGGGCTTCTCGAGACTAGTTGCTCATTGTACATAGACCATATATTTTTGAGAGGATTGAGTATGCCAGGGTATAGATTGTGGCATACCAATCCATTTTGATATGATGTATAGACTTCTTGATATATATATATATATATATATATGTTCTTTTTGTGATATGACTTGTGCATATGTTTTATGATGCTTTAATATTTTAATGGTTGATTGATTATTCATGTAATTATGTCATTGAAAATATTATAATTTTATGTCATGCTATAAAATTAAATGAAATAATCTGATGTAAACAAATTGGTTGTTGTGGTGTGATTTGATGAAAAATAAAGTGACTTCTAACAATAATTTCAAAGGACATTGTCGTTGTTACATGACCATTTCATGGAGTCGCCGCTCGCTAGGTCATCAAGCTAATCCCGGTATGAGAGAAATATTGCTAAAAGTAAAAGGGTGCTTAAGAGACTTTCTTAAGACTTTGTGTTGTGATGATGAAAAATAATGATGGTGATGATTTGTTTTCAGATTTCCATGAAAATATTATGCATGAAATATTAAAAATATGATTTTTTCTAGGCATAAAATTCCTAAGTGTGATAGAATTTTGAACAATTGCCTAGGAATTATACCATCGTCGCAAAACTGAATGTTGACATAATGAAATGAAATAGAAAAGTTTTCATTCTTTTTAAAGCATAATTGTGTAACATAATGATTTAAGCCATATGCTTTTATGGATTAAATAAATGGGAGATAAAATTATAACGATGGTTTGCGCTAGGCATAGAATTTTAGGTATAGACTTATACCATCATCGCGAAATCCAAAGAAGAAATTGATGTAATAGTTTTATTGCATAGTTGATTTTTGATTTTGAGATAAAAATAAAATAAAATGAGGACTTGCACTAGGCATAGATTCCAATTTAGGTTTAGGAACTATACCATCGTTGCGAAAGTCGAAAATATATAAATGTGACTTTATTGCTAGATTTTTGAACATGCTTTGAAAGAAATTTTGGATTTTTGAAAAAAATGTATTTAATTGTTTGTACGCTAAGCCAATATTCTCAAGTAAGAAAATCAAATTATTCCAGAAGATTTGCATAAATATTTTAAATTATCTCAAAGACAAAATTTAGATTTATAAGGAACCCCATGTGCATATGTGAGTTCATTGCCGATCTTGATCTATCATAATGATACAAAATCTCTCAAACACAAATGTGTGTGCAATTGTATTGTTCATTTACCAATTTTGAGCAAGATAATTTGATACAAGTAATTTGAATTAACCAAATGAGTGTTCGTTGACCATGATTTATATGCATGTAACCGTACCGGACTACTATGTAAGTCGGGTCATCAAGAGCTAGCTGATCCATGAGCGGACATAGGTCTGTACAAAAGAAGGTCGCTAATGTGACAGACATATCACCATGCTAGGAGTTACCCAAGGCCAAGCGGGTTGGGCACAAACCACCTGTTATGGGGCTTACCTCACAGTTTTCGAATAATTGAGAATTCCAGGGATTCAAGCTCATTCACCCTTCTTTTCTTTCAAAGGGTAGGGGAAGGGATTTATTGCTTTTTGCTTTTTCTTTTCTTTTTCTCTTTTTTTTTTTTGTATTTTTGCTTGACACTGAGATAATGCTGAAATATTGTTGAGATGGTACAAAATGATACTGAAACAATGCTTCTTTTTCTCATGATTTTTCTTGACTTTTCCTTCTTTTTTTTTTTTTCTTCCTAGACTAGGGATACTTGCTCGGATTGGCTGTAGAGCAAGGGATTTTTATTTTGGGCAGGGGTGAGCTTGTCCTTTTGTCAATTCTCAAATATTCTAGACCATGTGCATGATAGGATAGCAGGGGAGACTTTTCGCTCAAGAGACCACTTCTACTATGTAGCATCGCTTTGAATTTGCAATGAAATCATTTTAATGTGAAAAGGTGTACTTGGTTCAAGTAAATAACAAGATCAGTTCTCTATGCTCAAAACTTTATTTAATTCAACTGTGGACTTCGATATAAGAGAGATTAATAATCATACCAAATAAGATCAAGATATTTATTCATGTGAGTGTGAAAGTGAGGGATTCCAAATAAATGCTAATTTATCCAAAATAACTGAAAATATAACTGCAATACTTCAAGAATTGACAGGTGCAAAAATAGAAGATGTTTTTGAGGATTTTGATGATTTTGATTTTTTTATATTTTGATTTTAATTTATGAATTAAGATAATACATAATATTACTTTTTTTGAAATTTTTATATGAATTACTAAAATAAGACAATATGTATAATATATACAGTGACGAAATTACCATATTTATGCATAATAGCGCTTAAGATGCATAATGTTCATAGGTTCTTTAAGATCTTTACCATCTAAGGTAGCTAATATGTATGCTCCCGATCCAAATTTAGCAGTGATAATATATGGCCCAAGCCAGTTAGGCTCAAATTTGCCTTTAAGGTCTTTAGTTGCATTAGTATTTTTTTTATTTTCTTTTAAGACGAGGTCGCCGATCTCAAAGGATCGGTGATGAACTTTCTTGAGATATGCTCGTTTGAGCTTGTTATGGTAGGCACGAAGATGCTCCAAAGCATTAATGCGCTTCTCATCTAGGAGTTCCAGCTGACTAAATCTGCCAGCATGATATTCATCTCCTACTTCAGTATCTTGAAGTAGCAGAGCCAAAGAAGGAACTTCTAATTCAAAGGGAAAAATAACTTCAGTGCCATAAACCAAAACAAAAGGTGAAGTGCCCATGGGAGTACGAATGCTAGTTCGATAAGCCCACAAAGCAGGATATAATTGAATGTGCCAATCATGGCCAAATTTATTGACCAGTATTTTGAGGATTTTAATTAATGTTTTATTAGATGCTTCTGCTTGGCCATTACCCTGAGGATAATAGGGAGTGGACCAACGATGTTGAATTTTATATTTTTGACATAGTTTCTTTACATATTTGTTTTTGAAACAAGTTCCATTATCCGAGATGAGATTTGCAGGGATTCCGAACCTACAAATAATTTGATTAAAAATAAATTTGGAAACTTGAGTTCCAGTGCAAGAAGCTAAGGGCATAGCTTCAACCCACTTCGTAAAATACTCGATGGCGGTTATGATGAATTTGTGTCCATCAGATGACACGGGATTGATTTTTTTGATGATGTCTAAGCCCCATTTTGAAAAGGGCCAAGGAGATGAAATAGCCTGTAGTTCTTGTGCGGGCGCATGGACAAGGTCAGCGTGTTTCTGGCACTTGTCGCAATGGCGCACGTAATCATGTGCATCATTCTCCATGGTAGGCCAAAAATATCCTATCCTAAGGAGCTTCTTAGCAATGGCGCTACCACTAAAGTGTCCCCCACAAGATCCATCATGGGCTTCACTCAAAGCTGATCTAGACTCTTCTAGATTCAAACATCTCATTAGGATACCTTCAAAAGATCTCCTATATAAGGTATTGCCAATTATGATGAAGCGACTTGCTCGTCTACGTAATAACCAGCGTTGGTTTCTATTAAAACCTTCAGGGAAGGTCCCATTTTGAAGAAAATTGAGGATATCAGTGTACCAAAGTTTAGGAGTAGTTTCATTGATTAGGAACACGTCCAAAGGTTCCAAGCATGATTTAATTGAAGCGGGTTCCTAGAGTCGACGAATAATGATGGTAGCATATTCGTCATCTAACTCCAAGGGTAAAAGAGATGCAGCTGCGGCCATGGCGTCAGCCGCACGATTGCTAGTTCTAGGAATAGCTTCCAAGGTAATTTGATCAAATAAAGATATTAATTGTAATACATATGCTTTATATGGGCACAATTTATCATCTCTAGTCTGATAAACATCATTAATTTGATTTATAACAAGTTGAGAATCACCGAAAACTAATAGATTTTTAATTTTTAGTGCCAGGGCTGCTCGTAATCCAAGGATGAGAGCCTCATATTCAGCAGTGTTATTAGTACAGGCAAACGTTAATTTAAAGGATAGAGGTATGAGATGTTTCTATGGAGATATCAAAATAATACCTGCACCAGCCCCACTCATGCATCGGGCTCCATCAAAGTATAAGGACCATTGCTCTGAATGATCTGCCTCTAGTTTAAGGCATTCGTCAGGAAACTCAATGACGAGGGGATGGGTGGATTCTAAGGGTGCAGCAGCTAATTGATCTGCTATGATTTGACCCTTAACAGACTTCTGTCCTATAAACATGAGTTCAAACTCGCTTAGCGCAAGAACCCACTTTGTTGTGCGACCAGATAAATAAGGTCGACTCATGAGATACCGCAAGGGATCGGATTTAGCAATAACGTATGTTTTCTGATGAGCATATAATGGCATAGTTTTTGTGTAGAAAATATGATTGCTAGACATAACTTCTCTAATGTTGTGTAGCGGGTTTCATAACTAATTAATGTTCTGCTAATGTAATAATTAGCACGCTCTCTTTTCTCATCATCAAGTTGAGCTAACATAGCTCCTAAAGCAAAATCTGAAGCAAAAATATACAAGATAAATGGGCGATCAGGTTTAGGTGGTGAAAGTACAGGTGGGTTAAGAAGATATTGTTTGAGGAGTTCAAATGCTTCCTGACATTCGTCGTCCCAATGGAAAGAGACATCCTTCTTAAGAAGCTTAAGAAAGGGTCCAGTTTTATCCGCCAGCTTATCGATGAAGCGACGGATAGCTTGAAGCTTACCTTGTAGACTCCGTAATTCAGATATATTTGTAGGTGCGGGCATATCAGTGATAGCCGTAATCTTGAGAGGGTCAATTTTGATGCCACGTAAAGAAACTATAACCCCCAATAATTTACCCGACTTAACTCCGAATATACATTTGGTTGGATTCAATCGGATAAGATATTCCCTTAACCGATCAAATACTTTTCTCAAGTCATCTAAATGGTCATCTTCTTCAGTAGAACGAGCTATAATGTCATCTACATAATCGTGTAGTATATCATGCATCATATCATGAAAGATATAAGTCATGGCTCGTTGATAGGTTGCACCTGCATTCTTCAACCTGAATGGCATCACTTTCCAATAGAAAGTCCCCCAAGGGGTAATAAAGGTTGTTTTAGCTTGATCTTCAGGAGCTATCCTGATCTGATTATAACCAGAAAATCCATCCATTAAGGATATCATTCCACTCCCAGTAGTAAAATCAATGATCTGATCCATATTGGGAAGGGGAAAATCATCTTTAGGGCATGCAACATTAATATCTCTAAAGTCTGTACAAACCCTAACCTTAGTAGTTTCTTTCTTAGTTACTGGAACTACATTCGAGATCCATTCAGCATAATCAATGGCTTGTATAAAAATAACATTCAAGAGTTTTTCTAACTCCCCTTTGACTAGTAAGGCCACTTTAGGATGCATTTTCCTAAGTTTATGTTTAACAGGTTTAGCATCCGGGTGCACTACTAGGTGATGCATAACTACAGAAGGGTCTAATCCTGGCATATCTTCATATGTCCAAGCAAAGACATCTTCATATTCTTTAAGAAATGCAATGTATTTATCCTATTTTTCTTGACTCAATTCTGATCCAATGTTGATTATGTGAGGGTTATCCTCGGTTCCAATGTTAATTTTTATGACATTTTCTACTTCCATGTGTAGATCTCTCTCAAAATTAGGTGGGGCGGGTGAAACGCCCAATTCTTGTAATTCTTCCAAGGTTAGCTTGGATAATTCATCTTGAGGAGTCATGGCCTCAAGCTGGGCTATACTAGGTATAGAGCCATCAAAATAAAATCCATTATGTAATAATTCCTCAATGGAGACATCATGAAAGATATCTCCCTCCAACTCATCGTCGGATTCAGCGATCATCTCAGGATAAGCTATAGATAGCATATTACATGTGAATGTCTTATTTATTAAATGCAAGGCATCACGTTCATCTAAATAATCTTGGTAACATATAAGTTGGTCATCATCCTCAAATGGGAATGGCTGACCCTTACTAGGAAATAGGCCCACACCACATCGGGCGGGCCACGCTTCTACCTCAAAAGGTTCTTTCATACCATTCTGGAAAGGTCCCAAACCTTTCCCTTTATATCCCAATTTCAGCATTATAGGTTTGGCTTTAATATATTCATTAGTAAAATAACATCGAGCATATCCATCATAATGAGTTCTGATGTTTCTGGGTATTCTACCCCAGTCATATCCCTTATAAATAAAGGCACAACTCCCGACTTGGTAAATACTTCCCATAGGTTGTGGGAGGCCCAAGGTACGAGGAGATGGTGGCAAATTATTTAAAATAAGGGAATCTTGCATAGAAGCATTCGTTTCTTCTGATATAAGGATTTTAGATAGATCGGGTAAGAGCTCGTCAGTGAGAGCATAAGAGGTAGAAGGAACATTCCCTACGTCTTCTGATGCTGAAAATATGACTTTGGTGGATGTAGACGGTGTAGAGGTGTCGATAGATGGGTCTATTATAGGTATGGAAGTTATAGGAGTAGAACAAGAGACATTGGTTGTGAGATTAGGATCTTTCTTAGGTCCTAATGCGGTTTGTTCAGAAGATGGTTGAGCTATATGTGAAGGTGCAACTGATGGAGAAGAAGTAGATGACTTTGTGGGTGTGAGTTTCGCACGTTTAGATGGATAATGAGAATTAGGATGTGTGGATGACAGAGCAGGGCAAAATTGAACTCCAATAGGTTCTGCCAAAGCACACATATCAAAGGGTCTTGGATCACCATGAATGGTAACCAACTGATTCTTAAATTCGAACTTAACACATTGATGTAAGGTTGAGGGAACAGCTCGCATCGCGTTGATCCAGGGATGACCCAAGAGTATATTGTACGATGCAGGGCAATGTACAATAAACACGGTCGTATCCAAGGTTCTCGGACCAACTTGCAATGGAATGGTAATAACTCCACACGTTTCTTGTGTTTCATCATTGAAAGCTTTTATGATCATATCAGTTCTTTTCATTTCCTCACTTCTAAACCCAAATATTTGGTAGAAGTCAAAAGTGCAGATATTTAAAGATGAACCATTATCAATCAAAACTCGTTTGATTGCTACATCTCCAATTAAAGCAGTAATATACAAGGGGTTATCTTTATGTAAACTATGTTGAGGTATGTCTCTATCTCGAAAGTCAATACAATCAACTTCACGAGTTATTATAGTATTGGCCATGGCTTCAGGTTGAATGTCTTGTGGTACCATCATCTGGCTTAATGTGAGCATTAATTCATCTCTATGTGTAGGAGAAGATCTTAAAAGGTCCAAGAGGGAAATTCTAGTTGTAATATTTGATAATTGTTCATTAATATTATAAGGAGGTTTAGGTTGAACATTAGGTGCATGATTCCCTTTATTAGGAACCTTCAAAACAAATGGAGTTGATCCACCATTCTGAATTTGATCTTGTTGATAATTTTGAGCCTGTTGTCTAGTAACAACTCCGATGGTACCCACAATATTATTCTACGGATGATGAATGGGTCTTGGTCTAGCGTTTATAGCTAGCTCATTAGAAAGTAATCGGTGAGACGATGGTCTAGTAGTGACTCTTCTTGGAAATGGCTCTTCTGGAACCATATAACTTGTGATAGGGTGAATAGTATCTGATTCATCTTCAGAACTATTCGATTGATTTGATGTGATTTCCATATCACTCTCAGTCTCGTATTATGTATCACTAAGATCAGGTATCTGAATATTATATAGAGGCCTGGTTGTAACCACGGATAAAGTTGTGTCAAATATTTCCAGATCATGAGCAGGTAAATGCCCACTAATAGTTCCTACATATCGGGCAGGAGGAGGGACATTATGATGTTCAATTTGATTAGCCACCTCCTTACCATGTTTTGGTAAGGGATGTTGAAAGATGTCTAATGACTGATTGGCATTCTGATTCTGGTTTTGTGGGGTGTTCTTTTGAACATTATTAGGAGGATTTTGCTTAGGTTGAAAGGCTTGCACCTCCATCTCATTGTTATCAATCAAGTCCTGTATTTTATGTTTTAATATTTTACAAGAGTTGGTAGTGTGTCCAGGTCCTCTATGGAAGTCACAGTGTAAATCTGCTCTGTATCCGGGTATAGTTGGATCAGGTTCCCGGATATTTGGTAATTGAATCAAACCTCGTTCTAATAATTGTGGTAGAATAGTTGATAAAGGTTGATTTAACCTAGTAAATTCTCGAGGAGGTCTATCAGGAGGTTTCAGTACAAACTTCTCCGTTGTCTTTGCAGCATTAACATTAGCAATATTTCTGCTATCGGTGACTCCATCACCCACAACTTGTTTATTCTTATATTGATTTTTGGATGTTTTCTCATCGTCTTTCTTTTTAAGCTGGCCTCTCCTAATGAGAGCATCTTCCACTCTTCGGGCTAAGTCTATAGCCTGATCGAAGGTGGTCAAGGTAGCGATTGATAATTCGTAAGATAGTTGCTCTTGCAAATTATTAATAAAGATGTCCAACATCTCCCTATAAGGTAACACAAAGTGCAATTTTCCTATCAACTGTCTCCACCTAGCTAGGAAATCAGCAAAGCATTCATCTTTGTCCTGTTTTAAGTTATACAAATCTTTAATGGTCACATGTCTTTCGATGTAGGCACTAAATTGATGAACAAAAGACTCGACAGTTTCTTCGAAATTCCTCAAAGAATTAGTGGGTAATTGATAATACCACTCTAATGCCATTCCTCCCAAGATTTTCAGGAACATTTTTAGTAATAACAAGTCATCATGTGATATATCATGACATGCTATCCTAAACATACGAAGATGCTCTATGGGATCTTCGGTTCCTTTATATATGGGAAGAACAGGCATAGGAAAATGTTTAGGATACGGCTGTGCTACGACTATAGGATCTAAAGGCTGACTACACATCTCTCGATAGTTGTACGAGGGACGGTAGGGATCTATCTGGTCCATGCGGGAAACTAGTTGTTTCACCATGGTTTCAAGATTACTAGTTTGTCCACCATATTGGTTCGGTGGGACATAGGTATGGGATCTATGAGTGTATGATGGTGTGACATAAGGATTAGATGCTATATTGCTATTATGCAAAGTGTTGGTAGGAAGAGTATTATGAAGAGGATTTGTAATAGTATTATGTTGTACCCTAGATTGTTGGTAATTGGTGTTTGGTTTTGTTTTGGGTTTTTGTTGATTTGAGGTATGTTGATCAAGAGCTTGGCGAAATAGAGCAGTAAATGATGGTTTCTTTTGTGCGGGAATGACCCTAGGCTTGTTAACAGGCACTTTAGATGGTTGGGTAACCTGTTGTTGTTGCATGTTCTGGATCACAGCTGCCATATCCAAATTGGATGGTCCAGCTTGATCACTCTCTTGATCAATAAAGGACAAGGGATTAGTGCGTGTTTGAAATACTTCTTCTAGAGTTGCTTGAGTGTCACTAATTCGATCCTTGTCCATATGGGCTGCTCTATTAAAAACACCAATATTAGTGTTAATGAACTTCCAAAATTGTTCCATGTTTTCAAAAGTGATAGCTCCTCCCGGAGACATTTTAGGGGATGAGGATCCTTCCTCTCTAATAGTTTCTTCTTGTTCATTTCCTACAGCAAGCTCTTCTTCTTGCTGGTCTAGGGTTTCTTCTTCCTGAACTTGGTCCTCGGGAGGGACATTTTGGTCGGTTAATGGTCTTCCTAACCAATCTTCATCTTCTTCGGTTTGTTTTCCATTCCTAAGTCTAGGCATTGTGCTAAACTTAGGTTTTAGCAAATATATATATTTATATATATATATATATATATATATATATATATATTTTTTTTATATATATATATATATATATATATGCGGTAGGGTTGAGAGGTATATATTTTAACTATATACCTACTATAATACTTTAAAAGGAAAATGTTTTGTTTTTGTTTTGTTGTTTTTTTTTTTTGATTATATTATTATTTTGCGAGAATAAAAATAACAAACAACATGCTAGTTGCAAGAAATAACAATAGTAAAAAGAATGACTTAGTTTTCTATGAATAGTTTATGGATATCATTGATAGGGTCAAGTTCATCGGGAGTCATGAAATGCTCCTCTTCAAATTGGAAGTGGTTTTTCAAGAATTTGACAAAGTGTGCTATGGTAATATGATCTACTTCATACTCCGACTTGTAAAAATAAAGTTCATGGCAATACTCTCGATACAACACAGCTCTAGGAATTCTATTCCATCTTTTTCTATCCGTAAGAATGACTTCTTGATCCTCTATACGAGATAGAAATTTATGTACTACAACTACGTTCTCAAGGTATTCCTCAAAGGTGTATAATTCTGAAGACACAAGTGCTCTTTTATCTGCTAACCACCTATGGCAAGCTCTCTGAAGTTCATGATACAAAGTCACTCGATCAGGATCCAGGATTCTATCTAGGACAAACCTCTTAATTTGCCTAAGTTCTACAGATCTGGATTCAATAATACCTAATCTCCTATCAAGTTCGTCCCACAAATATTGGGCTCTATTTGTTTGAGGTACTCTAAGCACAGAAGTAATCTCTATGGCCGTTAATTGATTTTCAACATTTATGGTGACAACTCGTCTTCTATTATAATCTACCATCTAAATATGATATGCAAATTTAACTGTTTTCTAATGATTCTAGATGTTCTTAATAATGTGTTTTTTTTTGGATTGTTTTCAAAAGGTGTTTTAGTTTCACGTCGGGTTCACCAAAATGTATCGCCCAAATTTTTTGCACCCTTACCTTCAGGCTAAAGGATCCATGCCCGGAAGGGGGATGCGAGAAGGATGGGACAATACCTCGGACGGAGAGGCCCTTTGAAGGTCGCGCCTCTCGGGGGAGGGGTATAAGGGTGAATTTTTGATGGATGGTGGGGTTCACCAGGAAACTTTGAGTGGCAGTTTCCATGCCTAGGTCGAGAATGGGTTTGATGTGTTCATTTTATGTTCAATCATTCAGATTCCTAGGTTGGCCAAAATGAATCTAAGCTATTCTATATGAAATTTCTGGTTTATATGAAGACAACAAACATAAATGAATCCTAAATACAGAAAATATCTAAAATGGAGAAGAGTGCACCTGATTTCTGATGTCTGATGAAGATTCTGAAGCTTGTAGGAGTCCAGATCATCCCGGATATGACAGGATCATCTGTAATTGTACAGAATCATCCAGATCATAGGAGATCATCTGAGATCAGCCAAGATCATCAACGACCTGACGAATTCGTCAAAAACCTGCAATCATGAAAACAGACACCAAAAACCAAAAATACAATTGCAAGAATGATACAAAATGATAGAAATAAGAATATAAATGCTTAAATGATAAATCCAGATATCAAATCAAATGGGATGCAATGTTTTAATAATTTATTTTGAATTTTATCATGCAAATATGCTAAATGAGGTGAACTCCAAGATGCAGAACAGAAGTGAATTAATCTAATGCATAATTAAATAAGAAAAAGAGATAGAGAATGCAAACTCAGGGCTCTGATTGCCCCCAATCTGAACTGTAGTCAAAATCATCTGCAATCGTACGAGATCATCGCCGATCTCGACAGGATCATCCAAAATTGTGGTTGAATCACCTGCGACGATCCGAGCTTCCTCCGGCTGAAACACAGTGAGATCCTACAATAAAACTTGAAAACACAAATGCAAATGATGGGGGATAGGATGTTCTAACACAGCAAAAACTAAAGTTGCAGGGAAATGATCAGCCAGGGGGATAAACTAGGAAAATCCCAAGTTTATATAGGATTAGGGGGAGGTTAGGAGGTTGGGGATCATCCCAATCTGGGAGATCTCCAACGTAGGAATCTCCAACCGTGCAGACACGCTTCTGCCCGAGTTGGAGAGGTTGTTGAAACAGAAGCTAATTATGAAAATTTGGTTTTGGGATGAAATCGTCTGGACGTTCTGTTCCAGACGAATTCATCCGATTTGGGACGATATCGTCAGATCGGCGACGATATCGTCCAACGGTCAAAACAACTTCTAAAAATGGCACGAAAAATGAGGTGAGCGGTTAACGGGCGGTTTCGGGGTTAAAATTCAAATTTTTTATCTTTTACTGATGGTTTAACTGTGCCAATTTTAGGGTGCTATAGTTGTGTATTGGAGAAATTTGAGTGAGGAAGGTTCTGGATCTTTCCATACAACAAGCTCAACTGCCCAATCTTGATCTTAGCTTCCTCATGAAGCTACTCCTAGCCCCTTGGAAATTGTTATATAATCCCCCTCTGAATTGAGGAAAAGTCTATAGAAGCTTTCAATTGAACACAGTGAAGCCCTACCAAATCTAAAAGTTGAGAGAGAAATATAATCAATTGAGTAGCAAAGCCCTGTTGAATTGCATAACCACTCACATGCATTTATAGGAATACTATTGCTACCCAATTGGAGCTCACATTGCCATGGAGATCCTAGGAGGATATGAGAGCCAAGAAATGCTAATACATGCAATCCATGCATCCATTGAGCAATTCAACCACCAATTTTTTTAGAGGACACAGAGGTGACCCTTGACCATCAATTTGACAAGGAGAATCAAAGAATTGACCTTGATTTGGAGGGCAAACCTACTTTAGTCTCTGTCATGGCTGTCAACCACGATGAACAGTGCCCACCGTGTGAATGAACCGTGGTTAGTAGGTGATCCCTTATCTCCTTGTGATCCCTTATTTAATTAGGTTATATTAATCATTTTGTAGGATTGATTCGATATTATAAAGACATTTGACTGATAGATTAGGAGTTACTTGCAATTTCCCCTTCATTGTTGCAATGTAGGCATAATGAATCTTTTTCATGCTTTCGTGCCTTTAATCGGTTAATTAGGAGCTTAAATAGGTTCATATTAGTTTCTTTTATGTTTATAATGGCAGATTATCATGTTTTAGATTAATTTATATGTACTAAATCACATTCTTGATTTCTTGATTATCATGTTATCTTTTATACAAGCACCCTTTAAAAGCCTCATCAATAGAGGCCTCATTTGCTATTAATAATTCTTGTTGTTTATTACACACAAGACTAACAAGATTTTAGGATGCAAGGCAACAAATACCTCTAATCATGGAGAAGAGGGTCATCAACACCCTAGAGCAGTTCGTGTCACCCTGAAAGACATTTTGAATGCATCTACCCTTGAGAGGGATTTGAAACTTTATTGTAATTGATGTATTAAATGGGTATCCCTAAGAGGGATGAATTTGTAACTTGGCTTCATTGATATTAATAAAGAGATTATTCATATTTGCTTTATTTCTTTTTGTCAACATATGTGTTCCCATTTGTTCTTATTTCATCAATTGCAATAGATAGACTAGATAACAAGAGCCTTTTTGGTGGTTATAGAAATGTGAAACTACAACGTAGTCCTTGCCCCTTAAGTAAAAGGTTTACCTTGTTCATCCTATTATATACATGGTCTAGAATATTGGTAATTGAAAAAAAAACAAGCTCCCCCCTACCCAAAATAAATAAAAATTACTTGCTCTTCCACAAAATGAGCAAGTATCCCCAAAAAGAAAAAAAAAAACCTTGCTCTTCCACAAAATGAGCAAGTATCCCAAAAAAACAAAAACAAAAAAAATTAGAATAAAATAATGGGGTAAAGATCTTGAATCCCTTCTTAGTTTTTCACAACCATGGGGTAGTATCCATCACTAGAAATTGGCTATATATGTTGGCCTGGTGATAGAGTAGCCTTACGCATGACAATATATTTGTCACATTAGCAGCCTTTTGTTGTACAAACCAATGTCAAATTGCAGATGAGCTAGCTTTTAGTGTCTTGTATTACAAAGTAGTTAATTCCAAATGCATACCAATTCATGGTAATGAAAATCACTATGCATACATAGGGATATTGAATATCAGGGTTTTCCTAGCATATTTTTATCTTTTAGAGTCATGTATAGTTAGTATATAACTTTTGACTGGTCAACTAGGGTGTTTGAGTCTCATGAAAGCTTTTTTGTTCCCCTGTAACATCTCACTATTACCCATCCATCATTCACATTTTGTTACATTACATTCCATTTCATATAGTTCATTTTCAAATGTATGACTTTTATGAAAAGGTTAACATTTTGATTAATGACTTTTATACATTCATGTGGTGCTTACACTTAGTTTTTTTTACATCTTAGATTCATTTATTATGTTTTAACATATAAATATGAAAATCAAATTTTGCATCATCATGTCATTAGTACATAACATACATGCATACATCTAGGCATACATTCTAGCTCTATAATATAAAAAACACTCAGTAATTATACATCTATGCATACATAGTAAAACGTCTACACATACATGAATAATCCATCATTACCTCCATAAGTGCATCCATACATGAAATAACATAATCATTAACCAACATGATAAACATAACTAAAAATATCATATATATATATATATATATCATGGAGCATTATATTAGGAACAAAATGCTCATAGGCTACAAAGGTGAATCCTTAGATCTCACATCCAAAAATGATAAACTAAAAATATATAACATGAGAATGATCCCTACTCAAGCTAGCCCTTTTCCACCACTCTCACCATCACCCTTGGCATTATCTCTATGAGTCTACCTAGATCCATTGACCCCTACCTTGTGAGATGGACCTGACTCTGAGAATCAAGGAACCTGTGTTCTCACTAATAACTTGCTAGATGACCTACTATGGTGGTATCTCCTTGCTAAAGAATGTGAGGGTAGAGCACCATCTCATAAGTCTAGCTCATCCTCTAATTTTTAAATATAGTCTTGATATGACTGATGTCATGTATAAAAATGGGATACTCTACCTTGTAGCTCTACCATATCTAAATATAGTCTAGCTACATCCCTTGAGGCTTATCTAGTTTTCATCCCTACCAACTACACATGTAGAGCATCACTCTCTACTATGATTCTTGAAAACCAGATCCATAGAGTATCTTTCTCTATTATAATCCCTACCACTTGAATCCATAGAGCATATCACTTTATTTTCAACCTCATAGCCTCATAATTTAGGCTTTACACCTAAGCCTAAAGGGTGTCCCTCACCTCTCTATAACCCCTCAACTACTACCTATCACCATTCCATTGGCTTCACTCTATAGTGTGGGCAATGTCCTAATACATCATCTAAACCTATAAGATGCAAATATGATCCTTGCAAGTATCCAACTACTCCCTAGGATCCTCCTCATCATCTCTCTGCTCATCATCCATACCTCCTTCTAAGGCCTCAATCCCCTCCTCCTTAGTATGGTGATGCACTCACCACTGTGAAGCATCCAATACTACATTTGTTCCCTCCTCACCAACTACAATAGCTTGATCACCTCTTATTCTACGTGTTGGACATGAGTGACATAATCACTACATGACCAAAAATAAGTTAGACATGAGTGATATAAGCACTACATGCCTATACGTCAAGAGCTATGTATCATAACCAACCTCCACCTTCACCCCACCACTCTCCACATCAAGCTCTATAAGATACCAGTGATTTATGTATACTCTTTGCAATACTCTCACATAATTCCTAGTGGATGAGGACACAATGGGCTCTCCCTCTATCAAAATATAGAGAATCCTATAGATATCCTTTGGAGTTATGGTCATCTCACCAGTCAAAAGGTGGAAGGTATTGGTATGGTTATCCCATCGGTCTACCAAGAACATTAGATAGGATTGGTATGCATACACTAACTCCAATATAGCGATATGCATAATGCCAATTGCATTAAGCCACTCCAAATCATCATTAAGGAGATCATCATGTGCTCTCTTAAAGATGTGGGTAAACCTATGTTGTGCCCTAAGAAGCTAAAAATAAATTGAAAATTTCACAACATTAATCAACATAGGAAAAAAAATCAACATAAAATAAATATATGCACATAGGCCATATTAGTCTGAGATAGTCCCTAATTGATGCCATCTAGGTTTGATATAGTCCCTAATTGAGGTTGTCTCTGGTCGATATGGCCTCCATAATGATAAAAAAAATTGACCATTAGACCCAATGGTTACAAAACAATTCAAAAAGAGGGACCATATCACCCTAAGATGACCCCCAAATCTAAAATGAAAAATAATATATATATTTGTAAAACCATAATAAAAGGGAATAAAATAAACACATCTAATCTAAGCTAATCTAAGATGAGGTTCATTTCCTTAATTTTTTTAATGAGATGTTCCTTAACCATTTTATTTAATGAGGTTCATTTTATCCTTACAATTGACAAAAGGTGAGAATGAGGTACTTACCATCCTTGCTCTATCTCCTCCACTAGAAGAAGTCTTAGGTTGGTCCATGGTCAAGTTTGATATACTTTTCGGTAGTGCTTCACATCAAAAAGTCAACTCTCCTCCTCCCTATCTCTCTCTTCTCTTTTTGGGAACGATGAAAATGATGTCAGAATATGTTAAATTGATATTTATATTTTTCCACAAGCTCAGGTGTCTAAGACATTCGCGTGGTGCAATGCAACTGTCTTAGGGTGAGACAACTATGGTTTTTACAAAAAAAATCTAAAAAAAATCATAAAAATACCAAAAATTACAAGTTAAATAGGATCAAAATCAAGGGCATCATGGGTTCAAAACCCCTTTAAAATTTTGCATTCACTCAAAAAAACCTAAATCAGGTTATCTTGATCAAGTGACTCATCGTTTTCATAATTTTCTATCTCCTCTATCAACTCATCACTTGAGGGGGTAGTCATATAATTACAAAATTCCAAATAAAATCAATAATCAAACATTCAATAAAGTAAATTATATTCGTTCAAGAATCATTGCCAAAAATAAACATACACCCTTCTTGCTAGGGTAAACAACAATCAAAATTTAAACAAAATGATAATGTGTAGCTAAAAATGCCTATTTGGTATGCCTAAGGTCATCGTCGATAGACTAGATCTTGTCTACCCTATGCCTAAAAGGTTACCAAAAACTTGGTATACTCACAACCATCATCTATAGACTAGGTCTTGTCTACTCACATCTGAAAATATTACCAAAATCAAGTTCTTCAATGCATCAAAAGCAATGATTCAAAAAGTGCATGTTTTTTCCATGATTGGGGAATCTTACATTGATTTGTTTAATGGATATCATTAACCATCAAATTGATCATTTTAGGTTATTTATTTTTTCTCCTCATTGTGTTGTCACACAAAAAATCCCAAAAAGAGGCATCTATAGACACCTAAAACATGTAATTTTAAGGAGACTACCTGAATGGACTCCTTTTAGACCACATAACTCACCTAGGGTAGCCTAAAGGCTAACACATTGATTTTCATCACTTTTGGGAATTTTTCCCATGAAAAGTATAGGCATAGCCATCTTGATCCGAGATGATCACTAGATCGGGAACGTATTGACTTGAGATGGTCATAGAAAAGCAAGTTTAAAAATAAAACAACATATAAATAGTAGTCAAAATTACCAATTAATCCTACACATGATCTTTCAAGAAGCATTAAGTGTCATGCATGGTCTAAATTAGAAAAATAAATACAATTATCAATTTCATGAGATTTTAGAGATAAGCATCTATTTTTTAATGTGGACGACCTCTCTTCTTTTTCAAGTAGGGTGCTTTTGTCATTATTATCTTCCACTTGAGAAGTCTATAAATTGGCACTCACCCCTCAAATTTTATCCCCTACAAAAATAACCTTGATCTCTTTTGCAAATTTTTAAATATAAAAAGTTTAAGCTTTTGCATAATGAAGTGCTAACATTTTTGATACTCCAAGATTTTTACTAAGACCATGCTACTGGATTGCTATAAGGGATTGAAAATCATGCTCTTATCTTACATATAATCAAACATCTTTGCTTTAGATACAATCCGATCCATCAAGTCACTTTCCTAAGTGTAAAAATCCATCGACAACACGCTTGAGGTATCTCAAACACCACTTGGATCTAGTTTAAAAAATACATAGTCTTGGTACAATGGCCACCTCGACCAGAGATAATCCGTAAACAAGGTCATCTTGACTTGATATGGTCTTGGTCAAAAACCTGCTTTTTTGTTTTTTCTTTCTAGTTTAGCGTAGAACAACTATTTTTTATTTCTACAGTAGGTTACTTTTCAATTTATGCATCTACTTTATTTCTATTTTAGCATTTATCATCTTTAATATGGGTCCAACCTCGATGGGACGGACCTACATATGCTTTTGATATATTTTGTGTTTCTTTATGTGCATATAATAGGATTTTATTAGTATAAATATGCCCTCCTACTCTTAATTTATTTATTATAGTGTTGTGTTCTATTTTATATATATATATATATATATATATATATATATATATATAGTGATTATTTATGATGCTTATGGGTACCCTCCAAATCATTCTCCTTTTCATACTTTTTATTATTTGTATAAAGAGTTGAGTGCATGGTTTTCTTCTATTCAATTTTAAAAAATATTATGAAGTTCAACATGTGAGTCCCATGTGAACTATTTATAAAAACCAACATCATATCCTAATATATCTATCCATAGGTACTATAATATTTCATCCCTTAAAAATATTTTTTCCTCAAAACAAGAGAGTAAATCAAATGATATGATCTTCTAAACATTACTAGCAACCAATACTAATCTTGATAATCCATTCATCCATGTGAAACCTTTACTAGTAATGATCTATATTTATAAAATAAGTATTTTCAACTAACTTTACATGTGGTGGAGAATCCCATCCTCCTACATATGTTATAGGGCATTACTAACTTTATTAGCCTTTGGGTAGGATGATGATGATATAGGTTGGTTAATGGTTTTGGTTATTTTTCTTCACCTAGGTTTCACCTTTCTATAATCTTTGTTTGTCATTTCCACTAGTCAAATTTCCCAAAAATTTGAAATAAGGATAGATTTATGATTAAGAGGTATGCTTACATGTGTTCTCTAAAGCACATGTCCTTAATATCAACAATGTTATGATCACCAATTTAAGCAATAATCAAGTTTGTTGATCATTTTTAGATATTTTGATATATGCTTGCTATCCTAGTATGTTTTCATACCTAGGGTTAATACAATGTATTGTTTGGACTGATGAATATGATTTTATAGATCTAATATGAGTGTAATTAATTTGTCAGCTTCAAAAGAGAAATCTATATTTTCATCTACTATAAATACCATGCAATAACATGTCATTTACTTATCATACTTCCAATTACTACATTCTCATATACTATATATTCACTTGATATTGATTATTACTACTAATATTTCTCTAAGCTCTTTGCCTCCATTGCTATTGCAACATGACCTTATTTATCTCTCTCTCACACATCATTGTAGGTATAATCAAAGTCATTGTTGGTTGGTTCATTTTCATCCATAAAGAAAGATGAGATATCCTACTTGAATTTTTAGCCAGGGATCAAAGTTGGTAATCAAGGGCTGATTTACAAGGCATGTCAAATCCTCTAATTCATATTGGGTATTATATTACCTTTTTATAGTGGTTACATTACAATCAAGATCGAATAAAAGTGATTTTTTTATTATACTTATTTGTGGATGGTATGGTTCTTGATACCCTAAATATTTAATATTTATTTTACTACATTAGGACTCAACCTAGAATATGCTTTTTATGGATGATCGTAGTATAGCATGTTCTTGGATATTATATCTTAATTTCTATTTATATCAGAAAATTTTTAGCTTTATTATTGTATGATTATTACTTCATTGTCTTGGTTAAAGTGATTTGGTATATCTTATAGTAATTTATATAATTCCATGAGATATCCTCTTTTATTTTACAAATATATTAGTGAACCTAACATGAACCTACCTCCTAAGTATTTGCCTTTCATTTTTTAGCCCCTAGGGTTTAGTAGGTTTGCTACTGTAGCTTTTGAGTTAGTTGCTACATTTTTCTATAAGTTGAGTAGTCCCATTGTAGCTTTAATATTTTATTAAGGTTGTCTTTGAATCTATTTTTATTATGTTGTGTTATTTTTAGTAGTCTACTTGCTTAAGGATAGAAATATTTTTAAAACCCTAGCTCCCCTTGAGTAATTTGTATGCTTTATTTATGTCTACTCTTTCTTTTTTGATAGATTTGGAAAAACTACTAGGTCTAAGAAGAAGCAAATACTAGATTAGAAGAGGATATGGACAATGCTATTATTAATTAAAATTATACTATACATCATTTTATGTTTAATTATAATGATGAACATTGAATTAAGAATTAGAAAAATTTGATTCCAATTCTAATGAGGATAGGGACTCAACCAAATATTATGACGATCCCTATTTGTGTACCAAAGGATCACAATGGGCCTTGAATATTCTACATTCATTAGTAACAATAAATATAATGCTAAATAATGATCACTACTAAATATAAATATCATGATAAAATAATCATGAAAATAAACAAAAAATGTAGGAAATGTCTCCCCAAGGTCCCATACCTTTTCTGACCCTCATGAAAATAAAATTAGTTGCATATATGACTATGCTTAGGGAATATATTTCTTATCATTTAGATAGTCATAGGAGAGAGACAACCAAACAACTACAATATATGATGAATAATATCACTTAAATATTAAGTACTAATAGAACCCATGTAGTATAAGTTATTATACCTCCTTCAATACTAAACCCAAATGCTCTTCCTCCACCCCCTGGCTAAACTTAGGATGGATCTACTTGCATGTACTAATCCTACTTTGAAAAATATCATAGCCAATCTCTATCCCCTAATGTAGAAGCTATAGACTTGGACATGTATGTACTTAAATTCTTTTATTATGGAACAAATAAATCATAAAATCTTATTAAGAAATTAATGGCAAATTATATGCATTGGTTACATAATAAAAATGATTTGTTTAAAATTAATAACTAGGGATTTGGTACAAAATGCTCTTGATTTATTTTCATCTTTCGTAAACACTCTATTGAATCCTTAGAAACTTTTATCAATAAATTAAAACAAGAATTTGATGATGACATGAATATCATGAAAGAAATGTATTTATTTGTGAATACCAAAAATCCCTAATGAATCTATAACTAAATTTCAAAAATATTAGTAAAGACTTAAATATCATTATAATATAACCTTAACTGAATATACAACCATAAAAATATTATAAACAATATTAGAGCACCTTTTCAAACTAAAATCTAGGAACATAACCTATATGGTTTACCCTCCCTAGACAATGTCCTACAATTTGTTTAGATCCTTGAACATTGAAAAAAGAAGGCAAAAATCCTTGAAACCTAAAAACCCTAACAAGATTCTATAAGGGATAGAATTTGTAATAAAACTATCAAAAATACATATAATATAGAAACAAAAAAAGCCACTATGTATATTTTGACAATATTTGAACATGGAACAAGCCCTCAGAACATGGTGTCACAATGGACTTATGAAGATATTCTCAAAACTTTTCCACCACCTAAGCTTACAAATTATCATTATAAAAGTAGGTGCATGGAATGCCCCTAATAAATTTTGATTTTGGCATGGGAAGTTTTGCCATTATTATACTACTTTCTTATATTTGCATTAATTTTACTTTTAGTAAACCTTGGGGCCTAATTTTTACATTGATAAAAGCAGTGATGATAGTATCAATTTGTTCAATGAAAACAAATAGGATCTCCAAAAAATGTATAATCATCCTTGCAATTAGAGGTTAGGTACTAAGGTATCTATAAAACTCTCTTTCCTAACCATGAAAAATAGGATCCCAATCAACAATGGTGAATGAATTAAAATAAAGATCAAGGGTTTAATCAATGTTATCATCAAAGCTATAAAAACAAGGATACAATCCCAATTAGGATAATAAATGGTATAACAAAGGAGGAAATTAAAATCCTAGATCTTCTACTTCTAAAAATGTATTTATAAAAATTTGGTGAATCAATTTCAAAATCTAGGTGAATAGTGTCCAAACACATGTAGAAAGTTCACTATTATTAGGGGCAATGTTGGAAATTTAAACTTAAAATGGTCAAATTATTATAAAATTGGGGTGAATCGACCCAAAAAAAATTACACCTAAAGGGCCCTAGTCAAGGGTCATAAATATTAGCCAATTCCAAATTTTGAAAATTCTAATTTTAGCCAATTTGGCAATAAATAGCCGCAATGCATAACCTTGATATAATGGGAGGTTTTCATACAACCCCCTATAAATTCCCATACTTGGAATTAATGAGTACATATTTGATCAACAATAATTATTAAGAGAATTACTAGATGATATGGAGATTATCTAACCAAGGGTTAATTATATTATGCCCACCATTATAAGGTCTTATGAAGTGTAGTATATACAATTATATAAACATTTTATTGATGCACATACTGGACTTGATTTGATTATATTTTGTCCTTTGAAAAACATCATTATTGTTGATTACTTGGCAAGGGTTGATGATCCACCATTGATTATGGTGATATTTTATAGTTATATGGGTCCATAGGGATTTTGTTAATGAAGTTCTACATGTATTATGTTGTTATCCCTAATGGATAAACTAATATCCCTAGAAAAAATATCTTATCCACTCAAAATAATCCTTATACTTATAATGGTTGCCCACAAAATCCTATAGATTGCATTTGGTTACTAATTTTAGTTGGACCTAAATAAGTAAAGAGTGAATTATTTGGTGTTTTATTTTTAGACTAACTATAACATGCTACTAGGTCTGAGGTGTAGACCAATTGGTTTGACCAAACCCTATAAGGGGGGCAAAGATCCAAGGTTCAAATCTTGGGCCTCGCCAGACTGAAAAATTATCCCTTTCATAGTTCTTTCAACGATGTAAAAGGTTTAAAATGATAGTGGCATGGTGGTTATAGGGGTAAACTACACAAAGAACTATATGGCGGCTTTTGGGATGGACATCGTAGAATATTGTGGTTGTCATAAAAGCCGAACAGCCTACCCAGATCCATGGCAGCTACTGATTCTACCATGTAAATTAAAAAAAAAAGACTATAACATGCTACTAGGTAGACCATAGACTATCAAGATGAAAACCACCTTACTCTACTTGTTAAGTGGTTGAATATGCCTATTATGATAAAAAAACTTACCATAGAGACGTAGATACTTGGGGACCTTATTATCCAAATCATGAAAATTATTTTATTCTTTCTATGGATAAGATATAAAAAGTTCCACTTTATGAAAATGAGCCATAATGGACTTCTAAAAGGATTTTATAAAATGGGAATCCTAAATTATTCTTTAAAGACAATTATGAACTATAATATGATAAAATTGATATGGATGTCATTACTAACATTCCTCAAGATCTTTTTGATGAATTTCCACCATTGTTGAAAACTAAAAAGAGAGAAAATATTGTTTTATTCCATAAATGGTTGACCAAATTACACAAATCACGTGAGGATGCTACCAAATTGAAACAAGTAAAATTTCATGTAAATAATGACAACATGAGGGAAGAGAATGATAGTGATGTTAAAAATTATTATAATGAATCCTTTAACATTGAAACTAAGAATGCTTCTTCTACTACTTTTTTGAAATGGGGGTTAGGCATTATCAAGTAGGTTCAATGGGAGTTCCAGTTTTATGTGATGATGATTGTTATACTAATGTCAATATTTATGCCATATTTTCCTAACTTGTCCTTACTCTAGTTCCATAATTAACAACATTTTCTAGAGGTTTCAGATCAGTTGGGCCAAACCTCATTCAATCATAGAGTTGTTTTTCCAATGGCCTCATCCTTTCCAAAATCCTTGTCTCCATCATATTTGGAAATTCTATCTTCACCATTTCCTATGGCAAGTCTAGCTTAAAATTAATCAAAGAGTTTTTTCTAGCTATGTCAAGGATGTTTCATCCATCACCAATAGAATCATTTTGTATTCTAAAGATAATGCACTCATTATACCAAATGATTCTTACCCAATTTCCATATTTGAAGCCTCTTTACTAGATTCTTTGCACATTTCCCTAGATAATCCCAACTCCAATTATTCCCATATCACCTGGAATAACATCAATTTGAGTCCTCCACCACATGGATGGGTAAAGCTAATTTTTTATGGGGAAGCCAAAGGCAATACCGACAGAGCTAGTGCAGGAGGTATTCTTAGGTATCACAAAGAAAATTCTATATTTACCTTTGTTGAGTGCCTTGAAGAATAGTCAAATCACATAGCTGAAGCAAGAGCTCTTTGGAGGGGTCTTTCATTGATCAAATAATTTCTTGGTAATGTTATTGTTGAAGGGGATTATTTAAATATAGTAAATTATTTGAAGAATTCCAAAACCCCTACTTGGAGAGTCAAAAACTACATTGAAGAAGCCAGAAACCTGATCCTCCATCAACAAGAGGTCATCATTCAGTATGCTTTCAGGGAAGCAAACAAAGTGGTAGATAGGTTAGCAAATATTGGAGTCAATGCTCCTGGTTTGATGATGTGGACTGATATCCTTCCATAGGAGGTTAACAAAATTGCCACAAAAGAGAAAGTTTAAAATGACTGACAAAATGTTATTTAATTTAATTAGCTTTACTTTATGTATGAAGGATTTATTTTCCTTAGGTCAAATTGTCAACATGGCACTTAGCACCATTAGGGTCCTATCTTGCATGAAGAGTTTGTTTTCCTCGAGGTAAATTGTCATCAGTGTTCTCAGTGCTATTGCGGTCTTGTTTTACACTATCCTTATGCTTTTCCCAAGTCAAATTTTCAATGGTGTTTGTAGCACCAATTTTCAAATTTTAAATATTTCCAAACCAGATTGGGCTATTATCATAGCTAGTCATCATAATTGTCTTCATATCTTAACTCACCGCCATTCGATGAACCACCTTGCCCACTCCTTTTCAAATCCCATCCATGTGTCAAATCATCATTCCACTTCATCACTCATTAATTTCACGCGCCTCCTCATCCTCATCACCTTCTTCACGCCTTTATCCGGAGGAGCTTTTTGCCTTTTTCCAATGCTTTGGTCTCACATTTTTCCTTGTGAGGTTTTCATTCCAAAATATAATGCCTGCCCAATGTTTCAATCATGTCCAAGTGTGGCACACATCGATGGTCCTAGGAACTCTGGGAACTTCAATTCCAGTAAGGTTTGTTACATTGATACCATCCAGTTTGGGATTAGCGTTTCCAAGTAAAAGTTACAGCTCAAGGAGTTGGTGAAGTTTTCAAAAATACGTAAGATATCAACCTACTTCAAAATCCTAGCATAAATCCAAATTTTTTACTCTGCTTGCTAAATTTCTAAGGTCCTTGATAGAGCATACTATGTTTCTCTATATCTCGTAGATCTGCAACCTCATCATCATGGGTTTTGTAAAACCTAATACTCTTGATATTGAACCAGTTGTGGTAGTGATTATGATTGTGCATGTATGTATACCCTCACTACAATATTTTTCTAGGATGGATTGGGATGTTAACATGGCTTTTGCCTCCACTTGGGAGAAAGGAGTTGTCATAATTCATGGAGTCAAATTTCAAGTTGATCTCCAAATCCTAGCTAAAATTACAAGATAGCCTTTGATGGGCAGAACCGTTCATAGAGATAAACACAATTGGGACACAGAGCTAAGGGAATTTGAGCCAAAATCTAGTCTTCACAAGCTTATCAAACCAGGGATGATCAAGGAGGAATTACCAACACCGTGGAAAGAAGTTATGAAGCCTGTGATGGAGTACATCATGGTTGACGACCCAAGTTCTCCACTGCAAAGTTTTCACATTGCATTCATAAATCACTTTAGGGAAGTGAAGCCTATAAATATCCCTGAGTATATGTACTTATCCATGGAGTATTCCATTGAGGTAAATTGCTCTAAGAAGGATGAGGCTTAGCCATCTCATCAAGGGCTCTTCAAGGTGATATACAAACATCTACTTGAGAAATTCCTAAAAGGTAATGTTCCCATACCAGAATAGCAAGCAGAGTCTAAACAAACTATAGAGGAGGAAGTGTCTATCACCCCTTCTTCGAGTGCAAGAGGATACAAGAAGAGGAAAATTAATGGCAGTTCAAAGGATGCAGAACAGTCGATCAAAAAGAAGGTTAAGTTGGAGGACCATCCCATACCTATGAGAAGCTCTCAACGCCTGAAGGAAAGATTCATCTTGAACCAGTAGAAAATTCATGACATCACTCCTAAGGATGATCATGAGGACCCGATGGTCAAAATATTATAGGAATACATCATAAATATGAGCACTACCACCATTACTCATATGGAGAAAATAATTTCCTCGAGCACTATTTCCATTACTCAGATGAAGGAACATAGAAACACTCTCCATCTGCTATTCTTCTGCACCAACTACCCTAAGGACCAGTTCGAAGGGAAAACCACAGGAGCCACCACTGAAGTCAAAAACAAGGAGGATGAGGTGGTGGAATTCATGAAGGAAGCCTTCAAGGAAGTTCATAAGGAAACTAAAAAGGATGACACCAAGGATTCAACAACCAAGTAATTCCTTTAGGGATTTTCTTAGTCTATTTCTTTTTGATGTGTTGGAACATTTAGTTCCTTTCTGATGCTTTTGGATGTTTATTTTTGTAGTTGTAAGGATTATGCTTAGTCTGAATGTAATTTTTTGTCTTTGGCTCCAGAATCCTTAAATGTATCTTTTGTACCAAGGAGTTAGGGTGCCTTTCAAATGCCCTCCTAAATATAATTTTTTTAACTTACAAAAAAAATGTCAATCTTTGTGAAATTTCTTATGAAGATAGCATTAGTTTTTTTTTTTTACTTATCGCATTCTTAGAAACAATGAGTATAATCTCTATAAGACTAGGCTATATGGGCACAAAAATATTAATGTTTTTGTTATATCCAGCATAAAAACTTCAAATATGCCAGATAAAATAGGAATTATTCCTTTGCCTAGGTATTTGAAAAAGGTTGAAATTTATTTTTGTTATCTCTAGTATAAAAGCTTCCAATATGCCAAATAAAACATGAATTATTCCTTTGCATAGGTATTTGAAAAGGGTTGAAGTTTATCATTTCCATAATTGCTATGATAATAGATACTATTTTTTAGGTTGGGATTTGGCATTATCAAATGAGGTTCAATGGGATTTCCTATTTTAAGTGATGATGATTGTTATACTAATATCAATTTTGTGAAATTGCTTATGGAGATAGCATTATTATTTTTACTTATTGCATGCTTAGAAACAAGGAATGCAATTTCTATAAAACTAGGTTAGATGTGCATAAAAAGCTAATGTTTTTGTTATATCTAGAATAAAACCTTTAAACATGACAAATAAAATAGGAATTATTCCTTTGCCTAGGCATTTAACAAAGGTTGAAATTTATCATTTCAAAAATTGCTATGATAATAGATACATTGGTCGTTTTATCTTTAATACAATAAATTTTTGCATTGTTTACTACTACCCAAATCTAGATTCAACTATTAGCTTGTCCTCTATAATAGATTATCCAATAGAACTAGGATAATATCCTCAAGTGATGATCCAGGTCAAGCTAGACATTTATTTTTTAGCTTATTCTTTCTATATTAACATTCTTTGAGGACTATATGGCTTGTAGGACACTTGTGGTGCCAAAACTATTTGATATTTCATATGAAATTGTTGTGTAGCTAATATTACCTCTCAATATGGTGATCTTAGACATACTATAATAGGTATAAAGTGGGATTAAGCCAAATTGGATGTAATTGTAAGTTTGTTTGGACTTCCAAGCCATAACCGTTGATATTATATGCATAATACATCATTGCATATTGATCTAGTATATTGGAATCCTTAATGATATAAAATCATTACTAAGCCTAAATACATAGCCAAAACTAATCTTGAATGAAATATAAATTATCCATGTAGGAGTTATTGAATAGGTTTGTACTTATGATTTGAATAGATCATGATAGCCTAGTCATGGAGTATTGGCAATTTCTCAATTTGGTATGAGCCACTTTATCAATAATTTTTCTCATGTATGGTAAGTTTGATCTTGCTAAGTTTAATAAGACTTTGACCCTACATGCATGGTTAAAGTGGATGGCTTGAATGTGTAAATTACACATAATTCATGAAGCTAACTAGATTAGTGTATTTGTTACTTTGCATTATCTCCCTTTTAAAATTCTATTCAAGAGGATTAAGATTGGTTATCCAAATCTCATCATGTGAAAATGGAAGTCATGAATGAGTTATGTAGCACCACATGCACTTTAAATAGACCCTTGTTGTTATGTTGAAGCAATGGAAAAATTATTATTTAGCCTTAGACAATTGAGACTATGAGGATTTAATGGGACCTTTATGAGATAAGCATTATGTAGAATGCAAGAAATCCTAAAATAATTAGAAATACATGGTCCAATTGAAGCAAGTAAGGGAATTGAATTCAATTTTTGATTGCATTAGGCCTAGGTAAATTATGGATAAGTTAATTTATGTGGAGGGATTCTCATATAGCTTAATTTTTTATCAATATGACAAATTCCTAGAATTCTACTATGACAATTGGATAAATAGTATAAAACATATATACTTTAGTCCAAATCCATTTTATTTAGGAAAAAAAATCATTGATTTAGCTAATACCCATTTCATATAGACATTGTACATTGGATAGAAATAATACCTAAATGATTTAGTGAATGCCCATTTAATTGAGTCAATAACCCTTTGAGTTGAATTAGTCAATATTTATTTCATTTAGGCATATGGTCATTTAATTGTGCTTATATTCATTTGCTACTCTTGTTATGATCTAGTAATGGTCCATGCAAGTAGGGTTTAGTAGAGCCCAAATATGACATATTTGATTCTTTTGCACTTAAATCCTATTTTGAAAGATAAGGAGAATCCTAAAGTACCAAAATCCAACAATAGAACTACCTTAGTTAGGGATATATCTAAATTAACTATTATAATTGATTTTGGTATAAGTGATGGTCCTATGATCAATCACCTAGACATAGATGATAATAGTAAGGGGAATTATGATAAATCCAAGGTGTTTAAAAGAAACAAAATTATTTCAATTGAGAACGTTGATAATATTATGCATTTATACAGGTTTGGATGTTAAGGACATTGGAGAGACCAAAGATAAATTATGTTGTGGATATAATAATTTGAAGACTATGTGTAGAGTATGGCATTTGACCTTTGATGATATATTGGGCCATGCAAACCTCACTAAATATATGTGGGTGTAGGGATGATTTGGATATTACTTTAAAACCATTTGTTTTGATTGAATATAGGATATAAAAACATTTATTTCATAGAGATATGGGTTGTAGTTAATAACAAAACTTAGATTAATGTAGCTTATTTAAATTGAGGAACTTTGGTTTCTAACATATATAGTATTTTGTTGGTATTTTTGTTTTTGATATGCACATAACCCTTTATTAAAATTGATCTCCTATACTATTTTGAATTAATGTTTTGGATTATTTTATTTGTAAATTAGTTCTTCAATATAGTGGTCCACTATCTCAGCAATATTTTTTGGACCAAATTTGAACTTCACTAGCAAATTCTAAACTATTGTTCTACCTACAGTAATTTTTCTAGTTCTGTTACTACCTATTGATCTACCTATTGTTATTATCAATTTATTTGGAATAGGTCTTGGTTTGGATAGAAAATAGTTCCAATAGTTCTACATAGAGATGTTGGTTAATAAAGATGTAGGTTATTGTCACTAAATAGTAAAATGATGTTACTGGTCTAGGTCCCAAGTCTATACTATGTACGATAATAAAAACCTAATATGTTATGTTATCGAACTCTTTATTGGACAATTTTTTATGCCTTGGGATTTGAAGTTATTTCAAATTTAAATGAAGATAACCTATAATTCTACACTACTATCCCTACTATAATCCTTATAGCTAAAAACTATTGGAAAATTGGTAATGAAGCCTTAGACCATTGCTATGGTATTTGAAGTTCCACACAATCCTCCAAGGCTTGCTCTTGAATGCTAGCCAAAATATAGGTATTGTACAATTTCAATTCTTGGTAATGCAAGCAATATGGATACTTCAAAAATATAGAATATAAGTCACAAATAGTCTTTACTACTAAAAGTAAAATCATCTACCCTTCTAACCAGATAGGAAAATTATTAAAATTCTAGTTTTATACTAAAATTGCATGTTGCATGTGTATATTGTTGAAATTCATATAATTGAACTAATTGGCCAAGGTTGATAGTTTTTAAGTACTTACAAGCACTATTGATATAATCCTACAAGCATGTGCAATGTAGGCCTATCAACATATTCTATGTAACCTATAAGCATCTTATATGTAAGCATATAGGCAATTTTAGTGTATTCACCCTTAGTGATAATGGTTAAACCACCTTTATGGTTAACCTTAATTAAAGAGTTTAACACAATAAGTAAAATTATACTGAGTTGAGGTTAGGTTTAATTTGGGGATTAGGTATCACTACAAATAACCTCAATGAAAAATATTAGTTTATCTAGTGTGAGAGGGTGGGGGTGCCTAAGAGCACCTATCTCTTATTCCTAGTTTGATTATACCTCTCTTTATTTTATCTACATATGCTCATTATTTTTCTCTTCTATTATTTTTCATGTGATTATGGTGAACGTATGCTTCAAAATATTCTTGGAAATTATTCTCAAATGCAAAAAAATATTAGAACTAGTTTTAAATTTGTAAAAAAGAGCACTCAACATTGAATTTATAGGTGGTGGAGAGTCTCATCCTACTATTTATGGGATAGGGGTAGACCAATTTTTTTATTCCTTAGGTACAAAGACAATAAGTAATGTTGGAAATAGTTTTGGTTTATTTTCTTCACTCATTCATCTCTTTACCACATTTCTAGATGTTTTTGGTTGCTAACTTTACCAAAACCCCCAAAAAAGGATAAATTCATTATTAAAGGACAATTTGATATGTATCCTTCAAAGCACCCATCCTGAAAATAAATAGTGTCAAGATTTCTACTTTTAGTGGGGAGCTTGGTAATCAGAGCAATTTAGGATTTTTATAACACAATTGTGATTTTCGTATGTTATTACACCTAGGTTTTATATAATGCATTATTTGGATCAATTATTATGAATTTATAATGCCAATAAGGGATAAATCAATCATTGGATCCAAAGGGAAATTTATTTTACTTTATCTACTATAAATAATCACTTCACATCCATAATTTTCTATCAATCTTCTACAAAATATGTTTCCATCATTCTTATGATCTTGCTAACACTAATCTTAGCTATCTTCCTCTTTTTTTACTATGACATGAAACCATTTTTCTCTCTCTTGTCCTTTTAGGTACAACCAAGTCCATCAACTATTGTTTTTTTCTTCTAAGGAGGAGGATTAGATGCTCTACGATGATTTATAGCCAAATATCACTAATTTCCATTCAAGGACCTATTTCTAATGTAGGTCAAACCCTCTAAATATATCCTAGGTGCAATATCTCCTTATTTATTATGGTGATGTTGTAAGCAAATTAGAAAGAGTGAGAATTTTATGCTTAATATGATATGCTTTGGTCCTTGATGCCATAAGAGTCAATTAATCTATTTTACTACATTTGGATTAGCCTTAGCGTTAATATTTTATGGATAATATTGGTTTAATTTATTCTTGAATGCTCTATTTTATTTATGCTTAGAGTAGGATAGTTTTTAGCTTTGATTGTCAATTTTTTTACAAGAAAAAATCATAATTTTATTTTAAGAATGAAAGAAAATTACACTTCTTAGGTGCCTTGGTACAAACAAAAACCTATATAAAATTATATTTACTAGGAATAAAAATATAATTACATTCAAGTAGATCATATAGGAAAACCCATCTTCAAAAAAACATGGGCATAATCATCAAAATAAATTCCATGTCCAAAACTTGGATAGAAACTAGCAAAAAAGAAACCAGTAGAAAGAATAAAAAACCAGAAAGAAAAGAAATAGTTAAAATCTTCCATAAATATCTAATAAAATGAACAGACCCACAATAAAAACCCAAAGCTAGCATAGAAACTAGAGGTATGATATGTGGGTGAAAGAAGAAACTTCATCCTTGATCTCTTCTATTTACAAGAAACCTTTTGGAACCTGCTAAACTTCTTTTGATAACCTATCTGCTTCTTGATTTAATTCCATATAAACATGAGTAAAAGAGATATTTTATTTAATTAAGGTCATATTTGAAATAAAAAATTGACCTACATTACATCAATTTTCATTAATTCTCCCTTATGCATTAACTCTCTAACCATCCAAATTCACCTTTTAAAAATATAAAATTAAACATTTATTGCTTCAAAAATTAAGGTCATCTTTGACATGAATTTTCACCAACCAAATCATCTCTAAACTTCTCAAAACCACCACCATTGGATTGGGCTTGAAAAGATCTTTTTGATGATTTTCTCCAATTCTTCTCAATTTCCTCCAAAATCCCTAATACTTCTTCTAAAGTCACATATTTCCTCTAATTTCTTCCTAATATTTCTAAATATCCTTCTAATACCCCTAGCTTCTTCTAATTCTCTCTAATTCCTTTTATAATTTCCCTAAGTTCACTATTCATTGTTCATTGTACATTATACATTGTTCATGGATCACTGTTCACTATTCACTATTCACTATTCATTGTTCGCTATACAGTGTTCATTGTACAATATACACTATTAACGGATCACTGTACACTGTACACTATACATTGTTCACCGTTCATTGTTCACTGTTCACTGTTCACTATTCATTGCACACTATTCACTATTTTCAAACTCAAAGTAGAATGTGTCATTTTCAAAATGACATTAGCCCACTTTCAAAGTGGCATATTATTTTATTAATTTTATTGGTTTATTTTCAAATAGCATGTTCTATTTTCAAGGGGGCATGTTATTTCAAATTTCATCTTCAAAGTAACATGTTTCATTTTCAAAATTGCATGTTACTTCTTTAGCCCACTTTCAAAGTGGCATATTATTTAATTATTTTTATTAATCCATTTTCAAAATAGCATGTTCTATTTTCAAGGGGGCATGTTATTTCAAAGTTCATCTTCAAAGTAGCATGTTTCATTTTCAAAATGGCATGTTACTTCATGATCCATTTTCAAAGTAACATGCTTCATTTTCAAAATGGCATGTTACTTCTTTAGCCCACTTTCAAAGTGGCATATTATTTTATTATTTTTGTTAATCCATTTTCAAATTAGAATGTTCCATTTTGAAAGTGGCATGTTACTTCAAAGTCCATTTTCAAAATAGCATGGTCCATTTTCAAAGTGGCATGTTACCTCACATGGTCCATTTTCAAAGTGGCATGTTACCTCACATGGTCCATTTTCAATGTGGCATGTTATTTTATATTTTATGCCATTTTTAAATTCAATCTATTTTCCCTCTCTCCCAAGGTCATGAAAAAACTATAAATAGAACCCTTGGGATAGCCTCATCATCAAGTATATTCTCAAGCACTAAAACTCTGTAGGTTTTCTTCAAGCTTTCAAGTTTCCAAGCAAGGGATCTCAAAGGAGTCATCAACATCTTTTTAAGCATCTTGAGGAAGCCATCATCAAGCTCTTATCAAGAGAGAGAGATGGAACTTTGTTCCAAGGGTTGTGCTCTTTCACCCTCTCTCCATTATCTTGTTTCATTTAGTTTCTACATCTTTTACTAATTTGGAATTACATTTTCATTTCATAGTTAGGTTCTTTTAGTTTCTTCATTTCAATACTAACCTTGCATATTTCATTTATCTTGCTATTATTTTTAGCATTTCTTCATATAGTTAATTTTTTTTATTCACATCCACCTTGCTATTTAATACATTGTTTCACAAACATTATCATTAATGGGGTCCTATTTCGTGTATGCTCTTCCCTTGCACTTTGTGTGAACTTGGGAATAAAAAGTGGGTAGGTCACCTAGGGTTAATAAATAATATCACACTTTCTCATTATCTTAATCATTTACTTATTTCATTTCTAATTTTATTTACTATTGCACAAAAGCATATCACATTAAACATGGTTCCTATTCTGTGTATGCTCTTCCCTTGCACTTTGTGTGAACTTGGGAATCAAAAGCGGGTAGATCCCCTAAGGTTAATGAACACCATCATAGTCATTATCATTAAAAGGGGTTCCCACTCCGTGTATGCTCTTCCCTTGCACTTCATGTGAACTTGGGAATCAAAAGTAGGTAGATCCCCTAAGGTTAACGAACATCATCATAGTCATCATCATTTTTCCTTTTTTCTTGCACATCACATTAAAAGGGATTCTTATTCCGTGTATGCTCTTCCTTTGCAATACGTGTGAACTTGGGAATCAAAAGTGAATAGATCCTCTAATATTAACAAAGAATATAATCATTATAATCAACATTTTCTTTTCTTACTTTCATATGCTCATCCAAAAGGTCAATACTCTTTTTCTTTTTATAAGGTCAACTAAAAGGGCCAAGGGGGCTTGACTGTTGCACCTCCAAGCTCAGTCATATAGCAGCCTAAGTAGGCCCCCAAACACTAATCTCCTTTTTTCCAAGTTTTTGTTGTTGATTTTCAGGTTTGAGTGAATTTGCTATCAAGTTTTTGGGTACAAATTTGGCTAGGACAACCACTGGATTGAGTAAGTGCCCTTGGTTAGATATTTAGATTTGATTTTAAAATTTATTCTCTATTTTTTTTGTATTCTATTTTTCTTTCACTTAACACATAAAAATAAAAATCATAAAATAACCTTAGCTTATTTAGTTTTAAATTTATTAAATAAAGGAGAAATAAAAGAACTTAGTAATTTGATTTGATTATCTCTTCCCCTTTTCATCTAGGCATTAAAATAAAAAGTGCATATAGTTTGCATATAGGCTAATATTATTTGTGCATTTCTCTTGGATCTCTACTTTAAAAAAAAGTGGGCTTTACTTTCTTGTAAAGTTAGGTTTAGTTTTCATTCAATAAAAGAATCATTTTAGGATTAGCTTTTATATTTTACACACTTGTTTTCTTGCATTTTAGTTAGAATAAATATTTTGATTAAATAGCTCATGTTATTAAACCAAACTTAGGTGTTCTCCAATTAACACACAAAACATTCCAACCCTCGAACTTGGAATGAGTCCTAAAATTGTTCCTGGTGAACCCCTTTTCCTTGTCCATCAAGTGTAGAGAACAACATACCCCCACGATCACCTCGACTCCCAACGGATCCAGCTAAGAATCATACACGGTAGGGCAATTTTTACCCTCTACATATTTTTGTGAACACGTCCTTTTTATTTTATTTTTATTTTTAAAACTCTAAAACAAGACCACAAAAATTTGTTTTCTTAGATTAGAAAATATAAAAAGAAAATTTTAAAAAAATCTTGTTCGATACACATTTAAGACAAGTTAACTATACCTCTCCAAAAATTTTCCCACACTTTGTATTTGATACAATTTTCTTTTTATCATTATTTTTTCTCTCTTATCCTTTTTCTTAGTCCTAATGGCTCCCAATATTAGGAATAAGTGAAATCTTTTAGAGCTTGGTCAGATCTTCCAAGAATATGATCAAGTTGATAGGGAGAATCCTAATCTAGATGTTGAAGAGGATGTAGAAACTAGTAATGACCTTGATCCTCGTGAGGGGTCTAATGGATGCCTCACTTTTGAATCATATGATCATATCTGGAATTTTATGAAACATCATAAGGATGCCTTGATTAAATCCATGAATGAAGAAGCCCAACTTGAAGAGGTTGGGACATCTCATCATCAAAATTCTTCTCATCAAAATATTGGAATTAATCCTTTGTTTCAATCTTCCCATAATATTAATCCTTTTCACAATCCCATGTATGCTACAACAACAACCACCAACATTGGAGGAATTTTACAACCTCCTCCAATTAGTAGCATACCACCAAGCTCAACTCAATTTCCACCTCATTTTATCCCTTCTTCTAATACAAGTAATATTCCTTCTAATATTTCTTCTTCTATTCCACCAAATATGAATTATTTCTCACAACAAACTACTAAAAAAATATCCCATATCACAACCCATATGTTGGGGGAATTTCACAAGCTCCTCCAATTAGTAGTACATCTCAAAACAATATTCAATTTCCATCTTATAATATTCCTCCTTCTTATAACATTCCTTCTTCTATTCCACCAAATTCAAATTATTTTTTGCAACAAGATACTACACAAAATATTCCCTTCCATAACCTATATCACAATAGTGTTAATGCCTCCAAAATTAACCAAGTTTCCTTTCAACAACCTACCTATAATCCTCCCCTAGGGAACCTAGGGGTATTACACAACAACAATCCCGACATGCAAAGTTTGATGAATATGGTGAAATAATTGGCAATGAGAATGGATTCACTTCAACCTTCAAGTTTCACCTATAACTATAAGGAAATGTGTAATCAGCCCTTAGACCCTATTGTTGCCTCTAGGCCCTATCCTAAACATTTTCCAATGTCGGTCTTACCCATTTATAAGGGAACAAAGGACCCCATTGAACATTTATGGATGTTTAAGACAACATGCCATGATATTATATATGATGAAATATTGTTGCTAAAATGTTCCCTAAGAGCCTTGGTGGTGTGGCATTGGAATGGTATTATCAACTACCTAATCACTCTTTGAGGAATTTTGAGGAAACATCTGAATTGTTTGTTCAATAATTTGGGGCTTATGTTGAGAAGAATGTCACTATGAAATATGTATACCAATTGAAGCAAGGGAAAGATGAAAGTTTTTCAAATTTTTTATCTCGTTGGAGAAGTTTAGTTGGATGATTAAGATACACCTTACCTCCTAGAGACATGTTAGAGATATTTATTGGAAATTTACAAGAACAAATCTCATATGAATTGGAAACAACAACTATCACCTCTTTTGAGAAAGCAATCGATTTGGCTAGAAGGGTTGAGCAAGCCCTTATTCGAAGAGGTCAAATTAAACCAAATAAATAAGAAGACAAAACCATGAAAAATCAATATAAGAACAAACATGTAATTGGTGATGGGGTAACAGATAATAGACCTACCAAAAATGTTAATGTTGCTAATACCTTGCAAAAGTTGGTACTTAGCAAGCCTCAATGACCCCCACCAAGGAATTTTACTAAACTCAACCAACCCATTTCATCAGTTCTTAAGAAACTCTTAGAAGCTAAGATGATTGAATTACCTCCCATAAGACAACTTGACACCATGGCTAATTGGTATAATCCTGGTCAACATTGTGATTATCATAGAGTGGAAGGGCACATGACTAGTTCATGTAAGAGGTTGCAACATGTGGTTTAGGATCTAATAGATGAGGGTCACCTTGTTATGGAGGACTCTCAACCTGCCCCTAACCACAATCCTCCAACTACCAATCAACCTCCTACACAAAAAGTACCTACAACTAATCAAGATATGGGGATTTTCCAAGATCCCCTACCCAATCATAAGCAACAGACAACCAATCAAGTATCATACCATAATGTGCCACATCCCTACCACAACATGATTGGTATGATAACAGCTACTACAAGGCAACAAGAACAAGCTCAACCGACTCAAAAATATCCATAGGGGATAAGTTCTACATCCAACCAATCCTCTAGACCTCCTTTAGTCTTGAAGAACCCCCAAAAGAAGACCACAAGTGTAGATAAACCCACTTTGGTCCTAAAATCTCATCCTACAGTCTCCTTTGATTTACAAAAACAATTATCCAGTACCCTAGCTAAGATATCCCTCTTAGAGCTTTTACAAACTTCTCCTACTCATAGGGAAGCCTTGTTAAAGCTTCTAAGTCAACAAACTATCCCACAAGATCTTTCTCCTAGCAACCTAGTTAATGTTGTAGGTGCTCTTGGGATAAATCACATATCATTTTGTGATAATGATCTTCCTTCATCAAACTTACAAGAGGATTCCCCACTTTACATCACTGGATATATTGGGGAAAAGTTTATCAAGAGGATTTTGGTAGACAATGGTTCCTCCCTCAATCTATGCACTTATAATTTTTTTCTAAAATTTGGACTAAAGGAGAAAGATTTAATTAAATCAGATGTCATTATTAAGGCATTTAATGATGAATCCCAAGAGGCTTGTGGTACCATATCCCTTCCCCTTAAGGTAGGACCCAAGATTTTAGATACTTTGTTTTATGTAGTATCTTGTCCATCATCCTTCAATCTTCTTCTAGGATGCCCTTGGATCCATACAATGAGGGTTGTTCCTTCTACTCTTCACCAATGTCTAAAATATGAATTTAAAAATCAACTCATCACTATCCAGGGTGACCCTCATCCATTCCAATATTATTCAATGGTTGAGCAAGCCCAATCAAAATTTGATTTTTGTCCATCTGTTTCTCTCCACAAGAGCCTTTCTTTTCCTTCCTCTTCTTCTTGTCAAATTACCAAGAATTTTGAAAACTTCAAAATGACTAAGGAACCACTAATCATAATGTCAACACAAGATCAAGTTAATCAATTAGTTGAAAGTCCTCTTCTAGATCTATTTAAGTTACCACCTTCACCTCAGACTATGGGTTTACCACATAAAAAGGGTGAAGTAGTACATATAGGTATATGTACCTTTGTCTATGCATGTACATATCATGAATAAGAGATCCATGGTAGCAATCCATTATCAATAGAGAAATACTTTGCCCATTGTTACTTATCCAATGATTATCCCTTTCCTAAGAAGATCTTATCTAGAATTGAATATGAAGGTAAGGGTTTAGGGCCTCAACAACAAGGCATCAAAGAGCCTTTAGAAGTTGAATTATAGCTTGGTAGATGTGGCATAGGTTACATCCCCCACACAATCCAATATTTACCAACTAATGATGAAGTCATTACTTATATGGATTTCATAGATCATCATGACTTAGAGTGGAATTATGAGGATGAGGAACCTCCACATCCCTTTGAATTTTTTTTTGTAATTTGATAACTACATTTCACCCCAAGTTGATAGCAACCCAAGGGGAGTATGTTTAAGGAGATACTATTTGTGATATGGATCATGAAGATATCCTTAAAAATAACTTCTTCTTTGATGGGTCGGTCCCTTGTGTCACTCATGTTGAATCTTCTAGTTCTCAAGTGGATCCTATGTCTCCTGAAGATCTTGAGCAATTAGGTGTTATTCCAGCTCCCCTTCCTTATGAGGATGAATCTCACATTCTCATAGAAGAAACCATAGATGTTAACATAGGAACTGAGGAAATTCCTAGACTCCTTAAGCTAGGAAAATCCTTGTCCATGGGTGAGCAAGAGCAATTGACCAAGTTGCTCAAATAATTTCAAGATATTTTTACCTGGTCTTATGCTGACATGCTAGGGCTTGATCCCTCCTTAGTTATGCACCACCTAGTAGTTAAACCCATCATTAAATATAAGCTTAGAAAGATGCATCCTAAAGTCATCCTATTAGTCAAGGAGGAGCTCCAAAAACTCCTTGATATTGGTTTTATCAAAGCTATAGACTATTCTGATTGGATCTCCAATATTGTTCTTGTAGCTAAGAAAGAAGGTACAATCAGAATATGTACTGACTTTTGGGACATTAATTTAGCTTATCCTAAGGAGGATTTCCTCTCCCTAACATAGATATGATAGTTGATTTCATTACAAAGTATGGGATGTTATCCCTCATAGATGGCTTCTTAGGATACAATCAGATCCTGATTGCCCTTGAGGATTAGGCTAAGATAACTTTAATCACTCCATGGGGCACCTTATATTGGGAAGTCATGCCTTTTGGGTTGAAAAATGTTGGTGCCACATATCAGAAGGCCATGAATTACATTTTCCATGACAAGATGCATGATATTGTACAATATTATAGAGATGATCTATTGGATCACTCCATACATTGAGAGAATCATGTTCAATATCTAAGATGAATTTTTGAAAGGCTTCAACATTTTAGAGTTCGTCTTAAGCCCTCCAAGTGTGTGTTTGGAGTCACATCTGGCAAGTTGTTAGGTTTCATCATTTCTAGGTGAGGCTTAAAGTAGATCCTGCTAAGATAACGATCATTATTTATATACCTCCTCCTTGTAACCTAACTAAGTTACATAGCTTACAAGGAAAAATTCAATCTATTCATTGGTTCATAGCTCATTTTGTCGATAAGTGTCAACATTTTTTAAGCTTCTTAAGAAAAATGTAGAATTTAAGTGGGATGCAAAGTGTTAGCAATATTTTGATGAAATCAAAAGGTATCTCACTTCCCCACCTATCTTAGTTCTCCCTAGACCAGATAAGCATCTGATTATTTATATAGAAGCCATAACTCATGCTTTGGGAGCCATGTTGGCTCAACATGATGATCAAAACAAAGAACAAGCCATCTACTATATTAGTAGAACCTTGGTTAGCTATGAAACCTAGTATACTTCCTTAGAGAAGCTTTGCCTTTCTGTATTATTTGCTTCTCAAAAGTTAAGACACTACATGCTTATCCATAAGACATTGGTTATTACAAAGTTTGATCCTTTGCATTACTTAATATCTAAACCCCACTTTTAGGTCGAGCTGCTAAGTGGGTTTCATCCCTTAGTGAATTTGACCTAACCTTCATAGGTCAAAAAACTATCAAATATTAGGTGATTTCTGATCAGCTAGCCTCTGCTCCCTTAGAGTCAACCCATCCCTTAGTTATTGAGTTTCTTGATGAATGCCTTAACCTAGAAGTAGAAGATCAAGAATATTGGACATTTTTTTTATGGAGCCTTATCCTTAAAGGGTGCTAGTTCTGGAATTGTTCTAGTTACCCCACAAAAATAGTTCATTCCTTAGATGTCCTAACCATAGAAGCTTCCATGGTATATTGACATATTCAATTTCCTTAAGGATGGTTTAATTCCCAATGGTTTATATCGTAATCAACGTAAGATTTTGTGCAAAAGAGCATGTCGATTTGTTATAATTGGCAACACTTTGTATCTATATTCTTTTGAAGGTATCCTTTTATGATGCCTTAACTCTAATTAATACAAGCTAACCCTTAGTGAAATCTCATGAATGATCATGTGGAGGCCATTTTAGTGGTAATACCATTACCAAAAAGCTTATTAGGATAGGTTATCATTGGACTTCCATGGAGAAGGATGCATGTGATTATGTTTGACATTGTGAAAATTATCAATGTCATGACAATCTTGTTAATGCTCCTTCTCAAAGCCTTCAAGCCATTTATTCCCCTTGGCAATTATCTATGTGGGGTTTGGACATTATTAGGAAAATTAATCCCATATTATCTGATGGTCACAATTTTATCATCATGATAACATAATACTTCACTAAGTGGGTCGAAGCCATGCCTTTGGCTAGTAACTATAACTCAAGTATCCAAGTTCATCTTCAACCAAATCCTTTTTAGGTATGGGATTCCTTCAATGATTATTTTTTATAATGGTACTTCTTTCAAGAATAAAGATATCCATAAAATTTGTGCTAAATACAAGATTCAGCACAAGTGGTCAACCCCATATTACCCTCAGGGTAATGGTCAAGTTGAAGCATCCAACAAGTCTTTAGTTAAGATCCTTAAGAATTTGGTTAGAAAGACTAGTCGAGATTGGCATATACAACTTTATCCTACCTTGTGGGCCTATCGTACTAGTGTGTGAACTCCTACAGGTGCAGCTCCCTATGTCTTGGTATATGACACTGAGACAGTCTTTTCTTTTGATCTAGAAGTCCCATCTTTGCATATATTATTACAATATGCCTCGATTGGTGATGAGTATCATTTAGATAATTTAAAGCAGTTGGAACTATTGGATGAAAAGCACATCCATGCATTAGAGAATATTTGAGCCTATTAGAATAGACTCAAGTGAGCTTACTGTAATAAATTTTGCACTCGTTATTTTGAAATTGGATACATTGTTCTCAAATAAAATCAAAATAACACTAATGCTCATATAGATCTAAAGGGTAAGTTTCAACCCAATTGGTTAGGTCCATTTTTCATAACTGTCGAGTTTGGCTCAAGAGCCTATCATTTAGCAACATTGGATGGTAAGTGTCTTAAATAACCAATGAATATAATGCATTTAAAATGATATTATGCATAAAATTCATGAATTCATAAACTCGCATTTCTTTGTTGCTTATCTCCTCATTGATCATCTATTTTCTTCCATCTCCTTCAGCTTTATTTGTGCCAACTTTACATTGGTTTACTTGCTCATATTGCATGATTGCTTTTCATACATTGCATATACTACCTGACATACTTCTCCTTTTCACTTCTACCTATCATATAGTTATCCTTTTCTACTTGATCATACTTGCATGATTGCTTGATCATATAAATTTTGGGGATTTCGTAATGAGGTAGGTGATGAAATCTAGTTAGGTTAGATCACATGCATTGCACCCATACTAGGTCATTAATGCTTAGAAAAATCCCAACCCTAGGGCATGTATTTTGTTTTATCACACCATGATGCTAAATATTAACTCTATTGTCTACATACATACATGGGGTATTTTCTATGCTAGCAGGTACCTTATTTTTTTTTGCATTCTGACTTTATTATATCTATTGGCTCAAAACAAGATTTTCTTTAATATATTCCTTAATCATGAAAATATAAAAGAATAATAATAATAATAATAAAATCCCATAAGCATAACACATCCACACCATCAATCATGAATCACATTTCAATTCACATTATCCATCATAAATCATGCTCGTAGGCTACATAACAATGGCCCATAGGCATAGAAATTCATAAATACATGCAAAATGATGGCTCCTTAAGCCATACACAAATATTGATCCTCCCTATTGTTACTTCCCACCTATCTCACCACTCCTCTTCCCCTCTTCTGGTTGTGATTCTTCAACCCTCTCATATACACTCTGATGATTCCTCTCATTTCCCTCCTGACTCTCATTAACCAGTGATGAAGCAATTCCTAAAAATTATGTAGCTACTTAATCTATAATTGGTGGTATTATTGCACCCATTTTTTTGTTCTTCCTTGATTGTTTTGGTATTGATAATTTGATTGTGATGGAACAAGCAACCCATGACTCACAAATGGATCAAAATACGACACTAAAAAAGATGCCTTGTAATATTCCCTTGCACATTGTAGCTATGAAATATCTGCCTGTATAACAATAATATCTTCCCAAACATTCATAGCCTCTCTTCCAACCCATGGTACACCATACCCTAATACTGCACCCCTCCATCTACCAATCCCCATACCATCAGGTCCCACTCCACTCCCAAAATTGGTCATTAATTCTTCCTCAGCCATCGCACTTGAGGTCCCAACTATCTCATCCACTTGATGATAAACATCTCCATCCACTCCTTCCTCCCCCACTTCTCCCCCTCCTTCATGTACCATATCTTCTCCTCCACTAGTAGCCTCTACCATCTCTCCAACTGCCTCTCCAACCTCACCAACATTCTCCTCTACTACTCCCCCTACCTACCACTACTATGTAGCCCACCAATTATCAAACTTTGGTGTTGTGCCTCATCATCAACATCAAAAATTACCAGGGGCTCATCTAGCTCCCTATCTATTAAAGCTATCATTGGGGCAATTGTAGTATAATTATACCATCTCTGATACACTACAAGTGGATTTGGTACCCCTTACCTCAATTCAAATTGGTGCAACACTTGAGTATACTAAAAATACTCAACTTGCTCACTTCTTCATCCAATTAGTCATCTCCATTACTACACATGAGCCAGTTTTTCTATCTCATCACTCCATCTTGGCCCCCCTCTCCATGGTTACCAACAAATATCCTGTGGTCTAAAACTCTTAAAGACATAATGGTAGTGATCTCCATCCTTTGCATATGGTCTGCTCCCTCTTATCTTCCTAGTTGTTTTCCATATCAATACATATGGTACCTTTGACCCCATAAACCTATGGGTATCATAAGGTAGACCTTGTGGTCTCTCCATTGCTATATGCTCCCACCCCCACACCTGGACTAGTAGAATACAACTCATTCCACTTTGAGTTATCCTCTTAACTTCATAAAGATCCCTATAATTTTGTGCTAATAATGTTGGTGCCCATGCAAATACCACTGATATCTCCACCATATCTATTACAACCCCTAGCATATTCCATAGAAATAATTCCCCAAATGAATAAAGCAAAACCTAATTTGATATTAGCACCATCGCTAGGGTCTGTCTCACTGATAATACTCTTGCCTTAAAATACTCCTCATGAAACACACCACCACTATTGATATCAACACAATATCAATTTATACCAATATCTCCTCCATAACTAACCTTTTTTCCTATCGAATCACCACTGTAATGATAGATACTTCTATCAGTAATAAAAAAATATGATACACATCCTATAGGGTAATCATCATTTTCCTTGTAGATAAATGAAATGTACCTCTATCTAGATTCCATATCTCACATACTATTGATAGGTACATCATACTAGCATACACTATATTGAATTGGGCCACCCCTACAAACCCTATCACCTCCAACGACCTCCAATCCTCAATTGTCATCAATCTTCTTAAATTCCCAACAAGTGGTCGATGATGGTGTTGAGGTCGCAATACCTTCAAATATAACCATATTACATAATCCCATTCACAATACCATCAATTCCATACAAAAATAATGCATAAGTACATTACATATTACACAGTAAAACCCTCTACCCATCCACACAGCCACAAAACCCCAATACAATTTTTGCCTTCCTTTACTATTCTACTTCATTTACGATTTCATTTTTTCAAAAGCGAATACATAAATAAATAAAATAAAATTACACTCATCGACTCTTCTTCTCCTCTATTGTTTGATTCACTTCCTTCATCATATCAATGGTAAACTTCAATGATGCTCCATGTTCATTTTCATACTTTATCCCTCTTTGTTATCCCGATCGACATCTTACATGTGCAGTTTAATACCCTACAAACACCTTCAAAACACTAGAGTGAATCCACAATATTTTGAATCTTGTTTGTACCTTAAATCATATGAAGTAAACGCTTTTAAAAAACCAAAAAAATAATAACTATGAACACCATCGGGATTACTGAATATATGCTCCAAAGAACAAGCAATGCCAAACATGCATCACACATTATAGAACCAAACAACATATCTAGTCAATAGATTAATATTCTTATATCAATATCTAAAATATTACATTTACAAGATGTTGTTTTATTTTCTCACCTTAGGTATATATGCAAAACCCTAAATTTTAAATATATAAACTTAATATCCTCGCTCTTGATCAATAATAACATATGGTACAAGTGTTGATGATCCAAAACAAAAACCCTATGCAAACTAGGTAATTGTCATCAACTACATAAAGTAGATTCCTTAGCATACAAAGACCTATGTGCAACATCAACATTATGTGTTGCATCATTTTTTTTCAGCAATACACGTTACACACGTACATGGGTTATGGACCCTCGTAGCATTCAATGTCGAAACATCTACTCACTGTCTGAGTTAAAATAATTTGAACCTGATGCATCCTCCCATGTACGTTGATTAGTTGACAACCCCCAATTTTGGTTAAATCTAATATGATTAGGCCATTCAAACTCATTAAAGTAGCAAATATCAATGACTTCATGCATGGTGTAATTATAGATGTTTACTACCCGAGTATCATTACACACTTAGGACCACTAGCCAACCATGTAACTTCTTTGTCAATAATAAGCCTACAAAATAGGAAATTAGGAATAAATCCCCAATAAAATTTATTAGTAACCTGCTTTGCATAGTTGATATTTTGACTTCTTTGGAAGGATGAGGAATATTTTATCAAACTGGAGGACAAACCTACATGCTATTATATTTGAGTTCAATTTTGGAGAATTCAAATCATAGTGGTAAATATTTTAATTAGTTTTTAATGCACCAACAAGACCAATAGAATTATACCATATTAAATTTTTATAAAGAGAAACTACTTTTGGTTTAATCTAGTAATGAAGATCTCAATTCATGAGATGAATACAAATTAATCCCTTTGTATAATAGACAATAATGATAGGACAATATAGAGGTTCGAGTAAACCGAGTCTAGATGAAATCCAAAATTCTAAAGACAATCCTCTAACCCTTGTTGCTATACAAGCATTAATGGACCAAATAAAAATTATTTTTTGTAAGGAAAAAGTGCTAAGGGCCAAGATTCTATTCAAAATATCTTCTATAAGGTCGAACACTAAATTTATTTTTGAATAATATGCCAAAGATCCTAAGGAAGAGGAAGATCCTATCTGCACCATCGATACCTTCATCAGATTAAGAATTCTCTTGTTAAGATGCTCAGATGATCGTTATGGATACCTTTACTAGTAATAATATTGAATTCATACTGGGAACACATAAAATTTATTGGGAAAAATTGGATGACAAAGAGGGTTCCCTCTTTTTCACTCCAGGACACGTGCTTCTCCACCATACGTAAGGTCAGGCAATCCTTATTATCTTTAGACTAGGTGCATTTTAGTTGTCTAAGGCTGCATGGTTCTCCATCACTAAAATTTTGATGGTTGTCAAGCCATCGTCAGTTATTCTTCTTTTATTCTTATTATTTTATTTACACATATTACTTGTCTTTTTCATATGTAATTGTAGACACCTAAATTATGTCATGCTTAGGGGAGCTACTTACATAGACACACTCATAAGATCATGAGACATAATCTTGGACTTTCCAAGCATAAATAGTGGTTCTCACCACTCATTTGGGGCCTTTTCAAGCCATCCATGTCTAGCCGCTTAGGCAAAGAGTGGCCAGATCCTATCCACTCAAGCTTGGAGTAGCCAGAACTTAGCTGATGTAGATGACAGTGGCCAGATCTTAGCCACTGTAGACAATAGTGGCTAAGCCATAAGAAACAGTTTACCGATAAACATGCCTAATCACAGGTAGAAGTGGCAATTTGCATGCAATAAAGGTGAGCGGGAGTAACTCTACACTCCTTTTCATGACCAGTTCACATAGGAGACTTGAGTTTGCATTTAAAATTTAGTTAACTAAAGTCCAAGCATAAACAAAGGACAAAAGCTTCTCATGCTAACAATCAGTTCACATAGGAGACTCAAGTGGGCAGTTAGATTTTAGTTAACTAGCATTCAAACATAGACAATGGAAAAAATACTCTCATGATAACTTACACCATGCATAAGAAATTCATTCCTAGAGCTTGGACATAGACCTAGGTTTTCACACTATAAAATGTGCAAGCCTAAGAGCATCAAAGGATCAGATATTCTAGCATCAAGATATCTTTTATTGAGGAGAGCTTTCGAGACTTGGAGAGTTCTCTTTGAGATCACGTGTACGTAGAAGCCCTAATGAATTGAAGAGGATAACACCTCTTATTTCAACATCAAATATAGGCCTTGACCCATAGCTTTGGGGTAAAGAGAGCAAGGTTTACCTTAGCAGCCGCTATATTGGACAATGGCCTACAGGCTTAGATTATATTTTAGACATAGCTTCTTTATTTTGTTTCTTCATGTTTCTATATCATTAGCATAGATTTACATGATTTCATGGCATAGTTTTAGTATATTTTTGTTAAACTCTTTTATCACTAACACCCTCATCCGGGGAGGCAGTCCTAAAAATCTAAGTGTGTATTGTTATTTTAGTGATCACAAGACTACAGGTTCATCAGACAGATTAGCAACATACATGAGCAAAGGTATCCCTCTAGGAAATAGACCTGGAGAAGGAGGCATCTATAAGCCCTCATACATTTCTGTGTGTAGAACCGAGAAGCCTTTTATAAGCACACCACCTCTTCACGAAAGGCACACTCCTTTGCCTCTTTGTAACTTATTGTATCAAAATGGGTATCCCTAATAGGGACCGACATGTAGTTGGATTTCAATATTAATAAAAAGGATCTATCTTTTATTATTTCTATGTTATATGCTTTTTGTGGCCTTTTTATTTTGTCTTCAATACAATACTGCAAGGAGAGTAGAGCGATGCATGCGTTCCTGGGGTCACTACTGATGGCGATCACGGTGGGACCACCACTAATTTTTTATTTGCTATTGAAATACTAACTTATTTTTATGTACATGCCTAGCCGCTCTGAGATACAACGACAAAAAATTAGTCACTATGAGCCACAATGACCAATAGAGACTTAGTCGCTCCTGCTAACAACGGCTAGGAACCAGTCACTCTGGTCGACAACGACCAACAGTGACGTGTAGCAGAGGTCAAAATGATGACTCTCTGAGCTGGATCAGAGGTTGGTATAGCTTCTCTAATATTTTACAGCTTTTTGTTTGCTTTTGTGTGCTTAAAATAGAGAACTTAAAACACCTTTACATTCAAAAATTGAAAGAATAAAAGAAGGAATCAAGCATTTTGCATATCTTAGATCTTCTTTTAAAATTTTCACTAGGCATTGCTAGGAACAATGGCTTATGCCTAAAAATTTTGCCCTAGAATCCAACGTGCTAGACATTGTATGTTGTTTGCTTGCCTTGAGGTCTTGCACGGAGACCATAGTTGCATAAAATAAAGTGTGTTCATACAAATCATAGTAGTTTATGCATATTTCTAAAGTATTGAAATGTATTTTTGCACTTAGGCATATAGGAAAGATTCATTGTTGCTATATGATGCACTTTATGTTATGCAAGCTTAAAACGAACACCACACACGCACGTCTCATTTAAACATTGGAGAGTTATATTTCATCACTAAAATTTAATTCAGTTCGGTGACGTTGGAATTCATCTCCTTCCACCAATTTTCCCCCTAGATTATCATAGAAATGTATTGAAGAACTATTTCATAGTGGCACTATCTCCCACCATTGGAACAATCTTGTTTAGGGTGGAGAAGCTAGGCGAACCCCCCACTGGGATTTCAGCGGTGTACCCTAGCTTATTTTGAGAAAATTCATGTTTGGCATGGGTGTTATTGATTTCCACTATGAATGAGTCTCCTCTTTCTAAATCGAAGTAAAACAAGAAAGAAAAGAATAAAACATCAAAATACAGCAAATAGTATAAGGCACACATAATATGTTAATCAAGATAAACATATGTGTGATATTATTTGGATACCTCTGATAGTGCAATCTAAAAAAGACTAATTCACAAGTAAAATGGTTAAAAAAAGAAGCAAATACACTCGATATGACACCTAAGGGGAATATGAGGCAACTCATACCCTCAGGTGAAGTCGTAGTAACATTGAAACACATACCCGTAAGACCATGAGACATAGGTCTACGAGTCTGAGGGGTGATAACTCAACCATTGGGTCTCCTCCTTGAGATACTTCAAGTAGGGAACTACACCATGGAACAAATTCACACAAACAAAAAGAAACTTCACAACCATCCTCCTCAAGGAGACATGAGGAGACCTCAAGGGCCTCCTCTAAACACACAAAAACATCTCAAAGATGAGAGAAAGCTTCAAGGGCTTCCTCCTCACATAGACACAAAGAAGGCTCTAAAATGCACTCTTCACATAGAGATGAGGAGGTTGCTACATCTCCATATTCATGGAGAAAACATGACACCACAAAATCTTCATCATCAAGAAGGCAAACAAGGGTTGAAACATCTCAACTTTCACATAGAACATATCAGCCCACTAAGGGGCAAGAAACTAGAGACACATCCAATAATAGACATCAAATAGAAGATATCCTTCAAACAAGAGGAAGGATTCCATTAGACTATGACCTCATTGGAGTGAATGGCACCCCTAGGGATCAGCCATGGAGAACAAGACAATTGGACGATTTGGATCGGTTGCATCCAAGGCCACCTCCCAAAACCATAGCCACAGAGAATTACGCATCTGGAAGCTCACGAACTATGACTTCTAAGCCTACTTCTTAGACTGGGGGTACCTCAATATGACCCCACAAAAAACACATAAAATATTATCATAGAGACACTCAAAAATATACTGAACAAGTCACACTAGCTAGCGAGAGCGAAGAAACAGTAGAAACCTCTAAGAGAGATATGCGAATCAAAATAGCTAAGACAAGGTCAGATAAGCAAGAGTCCTCTATGAACACACACGTTAATCGCATGCGACGGTTAGAGAATACCTTGCATAGAGAGCAAGAGCTTATGGATGCTCTTGAACAAGATAAATAGAGAGAACGGTTGTTGCACCAACATGAGCAACATTTAAGAGAGCAAGTTGAGAAGCTAGCTCGCAACAACCAAAAAACAAGTGGAAGTGACCATAAAAGAAATCAATGCGTTAAATCACCAAGAGAGGAACACATTAGACAATAAAATGGATCGCAACAAAGCCCCCCTCAAAATAATGAGAGGAAATCAATTGGGGAGGAAATGGCAAACTTAATAGATCCAGATAATACATGTCTTGAATCCCCTCATAGGAGGGAATAAAGTGGAGTCAATCAAATGGATAGAGTGTTACCTCTACCGCCATCGTGAGTAGGTCTAAACGAGGAAGAAATCCATGCATCAAAGGTATTTCAAGAGCTTGCAAAAAAGATGAAAAACTTTGAAAAACAAGAGGTAGCTAGGAACTCACCAACATTTAACAAAATACAAAACCAACCATTGTGTCCAGTAGTTCCTAGCCCTCCTTATCCTAAGCACTTTGAGATGCCTAGACTAGAGAAGTTTAAAGGTGAAGAAGATGCACAAGAGCATGTCACCAAATTCATCAATGCATGTTTTTATCTCGAAGAACACGATGCTCTAATGCTAAGTATATTCATCATGAAATATTTGGGTGTAGCCACCCAATGGTTCAATCAGCTGCCCAAACATACCATAGCAAGCTTCGAACAACTAGTGAACGCTTTTCTAAAGCGTTTCTCTTTTGGTGCTAAGAGGAAAGTGAACCTTTCAGACCTGGCCAATCTGAAATAGTATGATGATGAGCCAGTAATGGATTATGGGAATAGATGGAGAAAAATTATGGCAAAATTATCATTCTCCGTTCCCACAGAAGAAATTGTTCGAATGTTCACAAAAAGTTGTTCTAAACACATCTCCCTCTTCCTACAACTTCAGCAATATCCTTCATTTGAGGAATATTTGGCACAAGCCAAGCTCATTGAGGAGATAAAATTAAATGAGGGAAATATAAAACTTTGAACCAAGAAGGAGTGGAACAAGAATGACAAGAATGGCAAGTACATACATAAGCAGGAAAGCCCTACTCTAGTTAATCAAGTAATGTTGGCTACGCCTAAGGATGGGGGTGCACAACAACCACAAAATTATCAAGCACATCCCCCACCAACCAATTATGGTCAAAAGAATAATCAGGACCAAAAAAAAGAATGCAATCCCCCTCGCTATTTTGCTGAAAGCACGAGGATACGGAAACAAAAAGGAAATGCCAAGATGCGATGTAAACGAAACTAAACTTAACGCTAAATCCTATGAATTGAAATGCATGAAAGGAGAGAAACATAAACGCATTGAAACAAGGTATAAAAGTGAATATGGAGTACAACCCTTTTTATTAATATGCTTTAGAACCCAGTTACAATCCGTCTCCTCCCTTTTCAGGGGCTAGGAGCGTTAAATATGTTCTTGTCACATCAACAGATGGTATTCCTTCTTTCGCGTGCCCACATGTAGAATGGGCGGACCAAACGTCACCGCCACTTGCGTTGATGAGTCTTGACTCCTTGCTGCTCCTCTAATGTTGAGACCCTACGTTCAAGGAAACAGAAAATAGTCAGTAGCACCTGTAGATAAAATGAAACATGCAATCCCCAAGCCTACGATTAGTGCATGCAAAAAATAAATAAAACGATAACTAAATAACATCAGAATGATCTAAAAATTTAACAGAGGCATGAGGACATTACCGGGAGGGCACTGCAAATGGAACAGTCAAAAAATTTACCACGGATTTCTAATCGCTCCGGGCGGGACGATTAGACCTGCAACAAAACGTCAAAAAGCACTGTCCCAAATGTCACATCTGGAAGCTCCAAATCACCTGCAAAGTTGGGGGTTAGGTAAAATGGGGTATTTTGGAAAGACCCAAAAGGTCAGATTTTCCCAATTCGGCCTCTATCACCAGGAATTTGATGATGCTACCCGCATGTTAGCAAAAGCGGGAAATGACAAAAACATGATCAAAACATGCTCAAAATGATGTGAAATTTGAATGACAACCTATCTAAGCAACATAGAATCAGATGCAAAAATAACAGAAAGGAAATCTGCTATAGATTTCTAATCACTCCGAGGCGGGGCGATTAGGACTGCAATAGTGTGGGGGGCGCCCGGGGGTAGGACGCCCGCCGTTTGGGGCCCGATTTTGGCACCAATCCACTTGGGATGGGTCCAAAACCTCTTGTGGGGTGTTGTCGACAAATTTGGTAGGATGTTATGGCCAAATGTCGGGTTTTGGTTTCGGATTTGCGCTTCCAATAACCACCCTATGACCTCCCTTCCAAAAGAGATCAAGGATGTGAAAGGCACAAATCAAAAGGTGTGAGGATGTAAAATGGCAGCACTTCGTTGCTCAAAATGCTCCTTCTTCTATACTTTTTGGGGTGAGAAGACTCACCATTTTATAGACCTAACGGTCTCTTTGGATGAGCATGCAGAGGCGCCACTTGGCAATCATGCCTTCCCAAGGGGGAGAAGATTCCTCCCTGATTAGGGGCTCCATGACTGCCCCTATAACTGCCTCTAACGCTCAAAAATGCTCACTCACACTCCCATGCAATGAAGGAAGAGTTAAGTGGCGGATCTGAGCTGCCATTTGTCAAGATTTGACTTTTTTCCCATCAAACCTGCTATTCGCCCCACCCTGGAGCGAATACTGCTAATCGTCCCTGGGTGGAATGAATACTAGTTTGTAATCGTCCCTGGGTGGAACGAGTAGAGAGCAGAGTGCCTGAAAGGTGCCAAATTGACCTCTGACCTTCCAAAACTACTGTGTGAGTGGTTAGGACCACTGTTTAACCTCTAGGGGCTGCCCTAGGGGTCGTGTGTGTCAATGCGATCAGTGTTTGCAGTCACATAATCGGATTGGTGTTGTTTTGGTGTCTACAGATGCCCCTTTTTGGGATGCGTTGTGCGTGGCGCAGTGCCGAGCAAAAATAGATAACCAAAGCACTAATGATTAGGGTTTCTCAGTAACCTAACCAACTTTTGATGCCCCAAGTATGGAAAGGGCATGCATTCTTGAATCCTTGCTTCTGACGAGCGAAGGAACTCAATTCAAGTGTTAACCTTTTTCGGTGAGGTGTTACTTGATCTTGGACATTGATCAGTCATGAATAGGCAAAGGGCGCAACCTTTTGTCTATGGGAACCTTGAGTTCATGATTCATGAATGCCAAGTGTTTGATCAGCTTGTGATTATTGCTTGTTTGCTACCCCAAGCAGGAGCGTGATTGTCTTTGTCAATGATTCTTTGAATGCATGCCATTTCCTTAATTGGGTGTGTATTTGTTGATTGGTGACTAAGTGTGACTACCCCCTCAAGCGACGAATCGATGAGGGAATGACCTACATGAGAAAAGTGATGAGTCGCTTGACCCAAGATGACTTATGTAAGGGTGCCTTTCAGTTGTTTATCTTTGAATGTGTGTGCAGTTTCCCAACATTTAGACCTATTTTTGGTGGGTGTTTAACCCTTTTGGTGATGCCGTTTGGGGATGGAATTGTCGAAAATCCGTCCTCCCGTGGAGCGGTCCGGCTATGGTAGCCTTCTTGGGGAGTAGGATAGTGACAATTTGTGACCCCGACGTTGGTTTTGTATGCCAGTGAATGGCGGGCAAAGGCGCCTTTGTTCGGCAATGTTATTGCTATTTTTGGGTGGGTTTGGACCCTTTTGGGACGTCGTTTGGGGATGAAATTCTCGGCAATCCGTCCTCCCGTGGAGCGGTCCGCTATGGTAGCCTTCTTAGGGAGTAGGATAGTGAGGATTTGTGACCCCAACGTCTATTTTGCATGCCCAGAATGTCAAGTGCAAAAGCACTCTTATTGGACAATTTTATTGCTTGTTTTTGGTGCATTTTGGTGCAGTTTTTGTTGTTTTTGAAATTTTTGCTCTGTAATCGTCCCTGGGTGGGGCGAATACCAGTTTAGTAATCGTCCCAGGGTGGGACGAGCACTAACTAGAGTGCTCATCCCAGGGAGGAATGATTACAGGCCTAAAAGCCTATTTAAGGGCCAAAACTAGGGTTTGGGCTCATTTGCATTCGATTTTTCTGGCGATTTGGAGCTCTGAGGAGGAGGAGGTCGATTCTGCGAAGCGAAGCGCTGCCAAATTTTCCTGACACCATGAGTTCATGAACCGGATCGAGTTACGGAGCTGAAGCGAGACCGGTAAGTGCTCCTCTTCTTTATTTTCTTTTGTTTTATGTTATAGTTTAAAAATCGTAATTTGTTTTGAATTTGTTTTTCCGTTTAAACTAAGGTAAAACCCTAGGCTAAAAAAGAAATGTTTTTTTATTTTTTGTTTGTATTTTTGCATTTTTGTTCAAAAACCCTAGATTCAAATGCGTTATTTTTGTTATTTTGTTTTTAAACTAAAACCGTAGGTTAAACTTAGAGAAAAACCTTAGCTTTAGAAAAATTGTTTTTATGTTGATTTTAATTTGTAAACTTGAGTTATAAACCCGAGGTTAACAAAAAATTATTGATTTTGATTAGTTTTGTTTTTATTTATCAGTTTAAACGTAGAGTTAAAAACCCTAGGTACTGACAAACTATTTTTGAATTTTTTGTTTTTTTTAGTTATCAGTTTAAACGTAGAGTTAAAAACCCTAGGTATTGAAAAACTATTTTTTTTAATTGTTTTTGAATTTTGTTGCTTGTTATTTGTCTATTTTTAGTTGTACATTGTTTTATGCATTGTTGTATATTCATGTTATTGTTGTATAGTTTATCATGTTTTTAATGTTTTTGTTTTGTTTTTTTGCGGTTGTGAAGAGCGGTACCGTGTGCCTACGGTTTTCTATGAAGCAGGAGGCACTAATTTGGCTGATTGGGAGTGGCTTGATGCCCTTGGGCTCAAGCAGGTGACTCAGCTGGAGCTTGTGGTCGGGGATCGGGCCTATATGATGCCTGATCAACTTGTGGGATCCCTAGACCAATACCTTCCATCTCCCAATAGGGGAGATGATGGTGACCTTGGAGGACGTCTATCGATTCTACGGATTTTGATAGATGGGCTACCGATTAGGATGACGCCATGGGATCGGGATATGTACTAAGGATGCTTCGGGCATGGGGAGGAGTTGGGTGTGGACAGCCTAGTGGAGAGGGAGAGGGGACTGCCAATTGGTGGCATTTTGGTACGATGGTGGCTAGAGAGGGCGTGTTGGGAGTGAGGCATGCATTACTGATGGGCCTCATTTCCAACATGTTGCTACCTGACTCTTTGGGTGTGAGGTTCCCATGGAACCTATTGGAGGTGGTCTTTAGGTTGGTGGAGTGTCGACCATAGATCCCCTGATTATGAGATGGGGTCAGACACTATTGGCATAGCTCTATGATGAGTTGTATGAGGTCCATTTTCGGAGGTGGAAGGGTATTGGGTGTAGTTACTTGTTGCAGTGCTGGGCTTGGTAGCACATAGCTGTGGAGAGGCCGATGGGGTTGTCGTGGATGACTCGGGTAGAGATGGTAGATAGAGAGATCGGGTATGGGGCACTTTGGTGGTGGTCTGAGGAGTGTCGGTGGTGGGCAGGTGTCGTAGGGCACTATGCCGATGCCTTCACTCATCTTGCTTCGGAGGAGGTGCTCTGGCACCCATACCAGGATTGTCCACTGGCCTGAGGCTGGAGAGTGGATTCGACGGGTACGTAGGGGAGGTGGCTGATTGGGTGACATGGGACCGAGTAGGAGTTCTTCCGTATGTCGGGTGACATGATAGTTTGGGGTGCATCAGGGGTTGCCTGGTGAGCCCTGATCTATCGACATCGGGGGGATGAGAGGACTCTGGTCTGGCCGATCATTGCATCTTGGGTGAGGATTCGGATACAGTGATTGACGTCCTGGATGTGGATGACATCGGGGCTACATGAGTATGACTAGTGGTGGACTTTGTGATGGTGGAGGTGAGGGGCCTCTAGGGGGTGCAGAGGTGGCAGCAGTAGGTGGTGAGGATGCAGAGGCATCAGGAGAGGGTTGGGGGTTTCGCTGGAGGATGCAGACATGGTAGAGGTGGATGATTTGGGGGGAGGATTTTGGGGTTCCAGAGCAGCCGAATATGTAGGACGTCTCGGAGTAGTGGGAGCCAGAGCAGGCTGCCATTTCGGAGATGTCGATGCCTCGGTAGTCTCGAAGGATGCGGAGGCAGGGTTGCATGCTGAGATAGCATGATTGGAGGGGCTACTTCGGAGGTGGGATGAGGAGCTCGGGGAGGCTTTGAGAGAGGGATCTCCTACGGACTCAGTTGGTTGAGCAGGAGAACGCATTTGCTGTACCACCGATGGGATGGGGATACAGATGCTACGCGGGAGATGGATCTCCTATGGACGTAGCTGGCAGAGAGAGGAGAAGGCATTGGCACAGCGATGAGAACTTGGCGATAGTTCATCAGTGGGAGATGGACTTGGTTTGGCATTGGTTTGAGTTGGAGGTAGAGATTATCCACCTCGGTGGGCGGATCCCTATGGTTAGTGGAGGTGGATCTTCATGTCGCATGAGAGGGAGCGATACTGAGCAGTCAGCATCCTCTGCAGGCGATTGGATGAGGGAGGCGCTAGTAGGCATGATGCGGGGGCTAGCAGCAGCCACCCTGAGGGGTCCCATAGGACCCACACCATGGGGGTAGTTCTCGTCGCACCGATCCTACGTGATCATGGTGGTCGATGCCCTAGGCTTGGGGGTTTTGAGCTTTTGCCTTTTTGCGAGGTCAGAGGACCGGTTTATTGTAGCCTACGGGCATTTTTGATGATATATATATAGATGACTTTCTTTTGTTTATACACGTGTTGTGATTTGATTTTATGCATAGTGACTGATGTTTGATGGATGCATGTTAATTTACATTATGTATGGATATGTTGTGATGAATGCTAAAGTTTCTAATTTATATGATATGCAAATGGAATGGATGAATTGAAATTGTGATTTTTGGTGGTGGCACCATAGACTGCTTATGGCTTTTGTCCTAGGCGATTGTTGTGGTAAATGACTTTTTATGTATACATGTTATTTTTTGTATTTTTTGATGGCGATGCAAGGATGAAAGATATCACAGTTGGTTTATAATGTAGTTAAGGTTTTCTGAGACTCAGATGTTTTAACTAACTAGCCAAGACTATACTTTTATCTTACAAGACTTTTGAACAAGGTATGAATCCGACTTGTCTTTGACCAAGTTATTTCACATCCTTGTGTGTGCAATTGAGTTTATTTATGTGGTATTTGTCAGGATACCGCCAGTGCCAGATAGGCTATCAACCAAACCTGTACTGAGGATCACCTAATTAGCTCCACTAACTCCTTTGTTGTATTTAGTCAGATTAATCTATGGTGCTATCTAGGATACCATAAGCTAGCTCATCCACATGCAAACATTGATCTGCACACAAGTTAATGTGACAGATATATCGTCATGCGGGAGGTTTGCCACTAGTGACCGATAGGTTATCCACCAAACCGATATTGAGGTTTACCTCATGACCTTCTAAATGTTGAGAGTTCCAGGGATTCAAGTTCGACTCCCTTCTTTTCTTCAATTGTATTGGGATACTTGCTCTTCTATAGTGATAAAAATCACTGTTTATTTTTGTTTTTTCTTTTGAGCAAGGGATTTGAATATTGAGTGATGAGAATCACTATTGTATGTGCCTTTTGATGTATGCACTTTGGTTGTGATGTCAAATTTTGGAGTTTTGACTTTTGCAAATTTTTGATGTTTTGCAACTTTTGAGAACTTGGGATTCTTGGGGAATTGGGTAGGGAAGATGCTTGTCCTTTTGCCAACTCTCAGCATTCTTGGGGTCATTCGCATAGGGGGATGAGCAAGATAACCTTTTCACTAGATGGTATCCTGGATTGCTTTGCAGGTTTCATCTTTCGTTCACACAACTTGGGAATTTTTATGTGTTTTAACTTGTGTTGGGATGCTACGTAACAAGGTGTGATCCAAGTAAAAGTCTACCTTTGTAAAATCTGTCTGACTTTGTACAGTATTTGGCTAGAAAGCTAATGATAGCTGAAATGATGAAAACTCTAGATACATTAGAAGACAACTGGCGTATGATATTGTGAAAATATGGATGGCGTTTATTTTTGATGGATTGTTTATAGAGTGGAGAAATGTGGAAAATGATGGATTTGCCGAGTAATTATAGTCTATGGTGCCTTTGACCTATATGACCAACAAATATGCAATGTATGGATGTGATGCTTAATGCAACTATTATTTTTGTGTTTTTGATGGATTGATTTTTGTGAGTATGAAGATGAGATGCAAAAAGAGTTCTTTATTGTTGTGATGATTTTGAGTATGCATGGAAATGAGATGCAAATTTTTGTTATTTTTGATGATTTTATTGTTTTTGAATTTTCTTATTTTTTGACCAAGCGATTGTGGGAACCCTTGGAGCTTTTGGTTTGACCAAAGGGATGATGGGTACCTTTGGGGCATTTTGGTATTGACCAAGTGACTACGGGAATCCTTGGAGCATTTTTGGTTGACCAAGCGATTGTGAGAATCCTTGGAGCTTTTGGGGTTTGACCAAGTGATTATGGGAATCCTTGGAGCTTTTGGGGTTGACCAAGTGATTATGGGAATCCTTGGAGCATTTTGGGGTTGACCAAGTGATTATGAGAATCCTTGGAGCTTTTGGTTTGACCAAAGGGATTATGGGTACCTTTGGGGTGTTTGGGGTTGACCAAGTGATTATGAGAATCCTTGGAGCTTTTGGGTTGACCAAGCGATTATGAGAATCCTTGGAGCTTTTGGTTTGGGCTATGGCTCTTTTAAATATGGAATGGCCTCAAATGATTGATGTTCAAGGGTTCTAGTTCCTTGATTCCATCAAGAGAGGCTAGCCGGTATGTTCCAGGTCCTATTTTATTATCGATGACATAAGGACCTAACCAGTTTGCCATGAACTTGTCCCTTAGATGGGGCGGCAAGTTAGAATTTTGTTGGTTCTCTTTTAAGACCAAGTCACCAACCTGAAAGTCCCTCAGGTGAACCTTCATGTTGTATGCTTTCTTAAGTCACTCTTGATAGATACGTAAATGCTCGAGAGCATTAACGCGTCATTCATCGAGCAATGTAAGCTGGTCTAACCGGGCCTCGCAGTGTCATCATCGATGAACTCTTGCATTGATATGCATAGGGAAGGAATTTCCAACTCGAGAGGCATGACCGCCTCGGAGCCATACACGAGCAAAAATGGAGTTGCCCCAGTGGGCGTCCGAATGCTAGTGCGATAAGCCCATAGGGCAAGTGGGATTTGAATGTGCCAATCCTTATGACTATCTATGACTATCTTTTTGAGGATGGCGACTAGCATTTTGTTTGACGCCTCTGCTTGCCCATTTGCCTACGGATAATAGGGTGTCAAAAAACTATGCTAAATTTTGTACTTTGTGGTCAAAGCACGCACGTCTTTGTTCTTGAATGACGTCCCATTATCCGAGATGATCTTGGATGGAATACCAAAATGACATATGATGTTATGTAAAATGAACTCCCAAATGCGGGTTCCAGTCGTAGAGGTAAGCGAAATTGCTTCCACCCACTTGGTGAAGTACTCTATGGCCGTTATGATGAACGTGTGATGACCTGACGATGTAGGGGAGATCTTTTCGATTAGATCTAAGCCCCACTATGAAAATGGCCAAGCCGATTGGATCGGCTGCAAGGCCTGAGAAGGTACATGTGTCAAATTGGCATGGTGTTGACACTTCATGCACTTCCTTACATATGCACAACAATCTCGCTCTAAATATGGCCAATAATAGCCCATGCGAAGAATGCGCTTTGCGATGGCCATACCACTGAAGTGGCCACCGCATGTACCATCGTGCGCTTGGGTGATCGCCCAAGTGGACTCCTATTGGTCCAAGCAATGAAGGAGGATTCCTTCATAGCTACGATGGTACAAAATGTCTCCTAACAAGACATGTTTAGCCACTTTCTATTTGAATGATCATTTTGCGACATGTGTCAATCCAAGTGGGAGGTTACCTAACTTGAGGTAATCCCTTATGGGTGTGTACCAATCCTGCTGATCAGAAACCTCGATAGTATGAACAACCAATCCCTCTTGAAGTTCATCCCTAGCAAAAGCTGAGCGGGAAAGAACTTGTAAGAATAGCGTTGTGTTGCTATTAAGGGGAGTAGGGGAGAACAAGGACCCCAGTTGGCATGATTCAGACAATCATGGATTCGAGAGAACTTGTCCGAGGATGGTTCAATCTGGATCAGGTGGATTCCTGGCGTTAAGTCAGAGCTTGCACGCTCCATCATGGATTGCGATAGTGTTTTGACTTGAATGGTTGTCATATCACCAGAAATGTCTTGCGGGATTAGTGACCCCAAGGAGGCCATAGTGTCCACAAAATGATTCGATGATCGAGGGAGTGCCTCGATGTCGTACCATTCAAGCTTTGCCAAGAATTTGTCCACAAGGGCTTTGTAGGCCTGTAGAACTAGGCATTTACATTGGAATACCCCTTTGACTTGGTTGACAATTAACAACGAATCACCAAAGATGTTCAATCATTTGATGTTCATGGTGATTGTTGTCTGAAGACCTATGAGCAAGGCTTCGTATTCGACATTGTTGTTGGTGCACGGGAAATCTAATTTAAATGATAGAGGCATTGGAGCCCCTTGCGGTGTGAAGAATACAATTCCCATGCCACCTCCTTGCTCACATTTAGAACCATCAAAAAATAGGGTTATGTCGGCCTGTGACTCAGGCTCATCAGAATCTGGCGATTCTGAGACATGGAAGACCCCATCATCGGGTAGTTCTATGGTCAGAGGCTGATCATCTTCGAGAGGAGCCTCTGCTAGTTGATCGGCTATGACTTGACCTTTGATGGATTTCTGTCCAATGAACTCGATGTCAAACTCCATCAACAACATGATCCATTTTACCGTGCGGCTACTATGATAAGTATGACTCATCATGTACCACAATGGATTCTCCTTAGACACAACATACGTCGTGTTGCTCAGCATGTAATGGCATAGCTTTTTGGTAGCAAACACCACTGCCAAGCGAGAGCTTCTCAACGTATGCATAGTTAAGTTCATAACTGACCAGGGTGCGGCTAAGATAGTAAGTAGCCTGTTCTTTGTGTAGTTCATTTTTTGGGCTAGCATGGCGCCCAGTGCCACCTCAGTAGCTGAGATGTATAAGTAGAATGACACTCCTGGTCTAGGTGGTGCCAATACTGGTGGTGAAGCCAAGTATTGTTTAATATCATCGAAGGCTGACTGACACTCGTCATCCCAGTGAAATGCTACCCCTTGGTGCAATAATTTATTCATGGGTCGGCACTTGTCAGATAGCTGCGCTATGAAGCGCTTGATTGACGCGACCTTTCCCTATAGGCTTCTGAGCTGCTTGATGGTAGTTGGGGGAAGCATTTCAAGGATTGCCTTGACTTTGTTTGGGTCCACCTCGATGCCTCACTTTGAGACTATGAAACCCAAGAGTTTTCTAGATGTGACGCCAAATACGCACTTCTTGGGATTCGATTGACTTTATGTTCCATGAGGCGATCGAGGATCTTGCTTAAGTCATCGAGATGATCTGGGCACAAAAGAGATTTGGCCAACAAATCATCCATGTAATCTTCCAAAGTTTTATGCATGTGATCATGGAAGATGTATGTCATGGCACGTTGGTAGGTGGCGCCAGCATTTTTAAGGCCAAAGGGCATGACCTTATAACAAAATGTCCCCCAAGGCATTGTGAATGCCATTTTTAGTTGGTCCTCGAGATTGATACGAATCTGATTGTATCCCAAGAAACCATCCATGAGGGAAAGCATTTCATGGCCTATTGTAGCGTCTACCAATGCGTCGATGCTAGGCAAGGGGAAATCATCCTTAGGACTCGCTTTGTTTAGATCTCAAAAATCAGTGCATATGCGAATCCTCCCATCGAGCTTTTTGATGGGCACCATGTTGGACAGCCATGGTGGGTAATCCACGTAGATGACAAACTGTGCATCCAACAACTTTTGTAATTCATCTTTGACCATTAAGGCCACTGTTGGGTGCATCTTACGTAGTTTTTGCTTAACTGGCTTGACTGTCGGATCAAGCGTTAGGTTATGCGTGACTAGCTATGGATCTAGCCCCGACATGTCTTTGTAGGACCATGCAAAAACCTCCTTCTTCTCTTTGAGAAGGGCAATGTAGTCGGCTTGCTCTTCGAGGGATAGAATTTACCCCAACTTGATAATCTATGGATTCATTGGATCCGAGCCGATGTCTACGTCAGTCGTCTCCTCGACCGACATGTGGGATCCGTCCTCCAACTGGTGTGGAGTTGGGATCAAGTGGATATCATTTGTTGAGTTTAGATCTACGTTGGGAACCTCGGGTTCCTCTTCAGCATGGAAGATATCTTGAGTTGGCCCTAGGGTGAAATGAAGCATCTCACCGAAAGGCCAGTACTCTGATGGGGATGGTGGTGAATTGATGTGATCCCAGTCTATGGCATCTATGTCTAGATACAATGACTGTGTTGGATCAGCCGGATTGTGGATGGGGGTGGTTAAGTCAATGGAGATCATGTTGATGAAATGATTTTGGTCTCCATTACCATGGGTGTGGTGACTCGGACATCCTGGATGATCTTTGTGCTCCGGATCTGGCTCTGGAGGTATTGGCATGAATGGATCAGCCCTATGTGTGGATAGGAGGATAGGGTCTGCCCTCGACACTGATATCTCTATAGGGTCTCTGGGTGGTAGGTGCTCTCTATATGCCCAAAGTGGCGGATTCAACACTTGGTCCCACTATGCTGGGTTTAGGTGCCACTCATGCCCTGGCCTTATGTTTAGTTGTTCAAATATGTCATCAATATCCAGGGGGTATTGTTGCTGCATCTGCCGCATGTGATTGAGATATGCCATCTCAGTTTCATCTTCATAATCATTGTCGGAGATCCAAAGGCCTTCGTTGGTTCCAACAATGGTTTGCGACATTAGAGGCTCATCTTGCTCGAGCAAATTGATCTGGCCCCATCGGGGTTGTTCCGCTCTCTGTAGGGGGACCTGATTTTCTTGATGTGGCACTTGCTCGATTGGAGCATCCAAAGGGAACATTGCCAAGAGGCTTTCTTGATAATCATCCATGGGGGTCACTTGTGAGTGATTGCTATCCGATTCGAAGGGGTCCCATGGTGCTACCTCATATTCTGACTCGTCTTCGAAAGATCCTTCTTGACCTTGTCTATACCCCTCTTGTAGGTGAGTTCTCGAACTTTCTCCTCTCTCGAGTGAAGGGAAAGGGTTGTTGAGGTCAACAAGGTTGGTTGTCAATAATGGGAGATAATCCCCCAATGTATATGTCGTGTTAGGATTGGCATATGGATCTAATGCCAACCCACCCTTGTTGCCTATCCCTAGGCCTTGCATGTTCTCTACCAAGATGTCCAAGGGTAGAGGGTGGTTGAACCCTACTCCTGATTTGTCGTATGGCATCTGATACCTTGGTTGGCAAAGAACGCGCACTCCTTGCTCATATCTGCCTAACCCATATCCATGCCAATTGCATTGGCCAAGATATCTCAAAGCAAAATCTGGGTTGGACAAATAGTTGACATCTTCAGTAAAAGGCTCTTCATCTTCGTCCTCTTGCATGTATGGTTCAATACCATGATCAAGGCCCCCATACACAAAGTTTGTCTGGTTTGGCGGGTAGCCTAGAGGAACAATAGTGCCTATGGGGAGGCGAGGTCTCCCCATGTCCTGCATGGACTCAAGTGTGGGGTTGCTACAATGTTCCACACCAGGTACTCCCCCAGGCCCGTATTGGCCATCTCAATGGTGATTGTTGGCGGTTGAGGGGGAGGGAACGAAAGTTCTTCCTGAGTCCACTCCATGTCGGGTGAACTAGGAGCCTCGACTTCCATTCTGCTAGGCATCTCCTCAGTAGAGATGGTTGAGACTGATGGCGGTGCCTCTTCCAGGGGTTTCTTCCCTTTGTCCTTCGGTGTGGCCACCGTAGGTGGCATCGTTGGTGAAGGATCAGATGATGAAGATGGACCCGACTAGGGATTTGATGGACTTGTCAATGGGGATGCCTACGGAATCGGACCCTATTTAGATGGATTCAACTAAAAATCCAAATGCGTTGATGGAAGGGTCGATTGCGGCATTAGCTGCACCGTATTGCAATACTTGAAGGGCTCCAAGTCTATCGGGACTACATGCACTTGCCCTTCAAATGTATACTTTAAGCACTGATGAGCTATCGAAGGGACACACTTCATGTCCCTGATCCATGGCCGACCCAACAAGATGTTATAGGCCATCTCACCCTCCAAGATGTGGCACAATGTAGGTATAGTCTTTTGTCCCACTTGGATGGGTAGGACAATTGTGCCAACTATCGAGCATATTGCATCATTGAATGCTCGCAGTGTATAGGTGGAGGCCACTATGTGAGATGCGAGCAACTTTAGGTGCTTCAAGGCCATTGTTGTAATGATATTATTGGATGAGCCAGTGTCCACCAATACCCTCTTGTACGGAATCCCGTTGACCCATGCGATGACGTGCAGGGGTGGATCCGCCATGTCACCAACCACTGATTTCAATTCGTCCTCTCGAAAGGTGATGACTGGCTCAGTGCATCGTTTGACATGTCCCATGAAGTTGTTGAAGGAGTTTGCTTCATGGGGCTGCAACTCGATGGCTTTTAGTATCTCCATTAGAGCCTCCCGATGGGGCGATGATTGTTGTATGAGCTCGTAGATGGAGAGCCTAGCCGATGTGGTCCTCAAACTCTGGGTGAGTTTGGTTCGAATCATGGCCATTGGTCTAGGTGGAGGAGGTTGCGTAAGGTGTTGTTGTGGTTGTGACGTTGTTGGCACCTCTCCTGTAGCTACCACGGGGGCAGCTGTGCTCGGGTACCTCTTGTTTCGAGTCACTATACTGATCATCCCTACATACCCCTGCATGGGGCAGTTCTGTGTTACCTCATTGACTTGTAGGGTCTTTGCCTGTGCATCATGGGCAGGCAAGGGGTCCTTAAAGACCTCCATTTGTTGGTTGCTTGGTGCCACGGGATTATCCACCGCTAATGTCTTGTTATCTATTAGGTCTTGCACCAAGCCTTTAAACTTCCAACATGCATTAAGGTCATGTCCCTTCCATCTGTGGAACCTATAGTACAAGTCTTCCCTATAGCCCTTAGGTTTTGGTGCATTGGGGTCTATGGGTTGAATCTCGGGCAGGTTGATCAAGTTTGCCACTGACAAGCGATCAAACAGGGAGTCTCTGGACTCTGTGTAAGGTGTGAATTGTCGCCTAGGGTGACGCTGCTGATTTTGTTCTTGCCTCTAATTTTCTCTGTCATAATTGTTAAGAGGCACCGCCTGATAGTTAGCCTTTTGGGGTTGTGTTGCTTGTGCAGGCTTAGGGATGTTTATAGCAACTTGATTGACCGCAATGGGTTTTTGTTGCATGGTCCCTATTTTGGTGTTCTTAGACCATTCTTTCTTCTTTGGCTTGGCTATCTCGCCATCCTGAATCTTGATCTCCTCAATGATTCTGCTTGCGCTAGAGCTTCCTCTAAAGTGGCATATTGTTGTAGCTACAATAGCATGGAGATCGATCTCAAACAACTCTTTGAGAACATTTGGGTGAGGTCGGACATAGGAGGGAGGTAGGGCAGCTTTGAAAGCAAAGTCCTCCACCGGTTCCCATAGGCCACCATGGTTTCTTCCTCATACTTCCTGAGGCTGGCTAGGTCACTTAGTGACGCCTTCTTCTTGGTGTTGAAGGTGAAGCATTCGAGGAACGCATCCACTAGCTGATCTAAGTTACTAATGTTGTGCTTTGGCAATTGAGTGAACCAATCCGAGGTAGGGCCTACGAACATGGTGATGAATGTTCTTAGCAGCAAAGCATCATTGTCTTGAATGCCAAAGCATTGGCTCAGGAATCTAGTCACATGCTCTTGGGCATCTTCCTCACCTCTAAATATTGCCAACTGAGGTAGTTTAAAGTGTTCAGGGTAAGGGGGTGTCGACACTGATGGATGCATAGGATGACTACGGAGTTGGCGTAAAGTGGGATTTTGGGGCCCATAAGTCTTGGTCTCCATAGACTCCAAGCGCTCTAGCAGCGCTTTATATGCATCGAAAGATTTGATCTCTTCCTCTTTGGTTAGTTCCCATTGTGGGTTGTGGGAAACTTGAGGCCTATGGAGGGGTGGCTGGATAGCACCCCCTCTACCTTGGTAGGGCATTTCGGCCCACTCTTCTTCTTGCTCATACTCCTCATAGGCTTCTTGAGGAGTTTCTGGATGAGACCTATAACCATGGGTGGGTCCCCATGGAGGGTGCCCATCATTGTTCCTGGGAGTGGCCTCCCGCTCAGGTCTAGGAGGTCTCGGAGGTAGCACTTGGTAAGGTCATGGAGACCTGTCTCGTACCAAGGGGTTGCACCTCTCATACGGTTCTGCTCTTTGGGTGCGAGGGGTTGGAACCCTCTCAGGCATAGTGTTATGGAGCAGCTCATCTATTTGGCATCGAATGCACTCTTTGCTAAGGCGATATAGATGCTCTAGCTACTGTTGGTCTTGCTCAAGCTACGTGATCTACGCTTGGTGGGCGGCATGTCTGGTGACTGCCAGGTCGATTTGTTCTACCATATTGAGTCTAGGAGGCCTAGATGCCTCTCCTATGCATTTATCTCGGTCGTGATGATCCGAGATCTCTATAGGTCACTTCCCTCTATCGAGGTTGGCGGCATTCACTCGAGGCTCTGGCCTCAGTAGGTGATTCTGGTAGATAGCAGGTGCGGAGGCGCATTGCTCCCATGTTGTGTATTGCTCTTGAGGAATGTAATGGTCTTCCTCATGCTCCCTTTCGTATATGTGAAAGGGGCGGGCAGAGTTGGCTCACCCTATTTGAAGAGCCTTGTGCTCTGGATTTGGCTTATTATTCCTAATAGTGATGGGGGGTAAAGGAGGGATGACATAATCATGTGGCCTCTCCTCATGGACCCTATGTTGTTCTAGCACTTCATCACATGGTGGCCACTCATACCGAGCTTCTAAGGGAGCCTTCCCATTTATATTGAGTGCCACGTGTAGGGACTCCTCTTGAAAGGGTCTATGTTGGATGGGAGTGCCCCTCGAAGGGGTGCCTCTATAGTCCCATTCTAAAATGGCACGATGTGGACTATCTTGTGGGTCGGGCCACCAAGGTGGTATGACCAAGTCCTTGGGGCTATAGCGGAGGTGACTTGTGCCCCCTTGTACACTCTCTTAGCTCCTACCCATGATTGGGCTTGGCTACGGGTGTACACCATGGTGGTGTTTCTCTACAAGATGCGTAGATTTTTATTTCTTTTTATGATTTTTATGCTACACTAAACAGAAAATATCACACACACAAAGCAATGATTATCTCATTTAAATATTAAAGGTGTGCCCTAAACCTGGTTTAGTGTGTTTTGATTTTTGTTTTGATAGTTTTGTAAAGAACGTTTTGTAGCAAATGCAATATGATGGCTCTTATGACTCCCAAAAATGGTCGCCCCTTCGATATACCATTGCCAGGCCGTTATACCAAACCTCTCTATATACCCGCCCTTACGTGAGGGAAACTATTGGTACGTGAGAGCAGAATGGTACGTGGAACATAGGCGGTACGGAAGGGGGATCACCCTATTTTTGACACCTACCATAGAAGACTTATCCTCATGCACTGGGAATCACCCCAGCTACACTTGGTCAGCTTTCATCAGGATTTACGTCTAGCAATAGTAGCGATCGGGGTTATGGATGCAAAATTTCAAGCCAAGGTGGTGATGAAATCCACCGTTGGTCTTGATCAAGGGTTGGGGTTTTATGACCAGCTCCTTGGTGTTTAAATTGCCATGTGATGTGTGGGGTTCTTTTTAATTTGCATAAATGAAGCAAACATGCAGTAAAAACTTTCCCTAAGCAAGCAAATAACTAGAAAATAGAAAACAGAAAGCAAAAAATGACAGAAGGTGTTTAGGACCCTTACCTCTTCTCTGCCCAAATCGGCTGGTTCTGAGTTTTTGTCCTAAAACTGCATAGAGAGCTATTCATCCCTGGGTGGGATGAATAATAGAACTGTATTCATCATAGGGTGGGGTGAATGCCCATTCATCCCTGGGTAAGACGAATTCTAGCTCTGTATTCATCACAGACTGGAACGAACAACAGTCCAGCGTTTGAAAACTTGGTACCTACAAGCAAAAACAAGCAAGTTTTGATCAGATTTCTGATCTCAAAAATAGAGGACAAGGTCCCACCGTGATCACCACTGAAATCACGAGGATACGGAAACAAAAATGAAATGCCAAGATGCGATGTAAACGAAACTAAACTTAACGCTAAATCCTATGAATTGAAAGTGCATGAAAGGAGAGAAACATAAACGCATTGAAACAAGATAGAAAGTGAATATGGAGTACAACCCTTTTTATTAATATGCTTTAGAACTCGGTTACAATCTGTCTCCTCCATTTTTAGGGGCTAGGAGCGTTAAATATGTTCTTGTCACATCAATAGATGGTATTCCTTCTTCCGCGTGCCCACATGTAGAATGGGCGGACCAAACATCACCACCACTTGCGTTGATGAGTCTTGACTCCTTGCTGCTCCTCTAATGTTGAGACCCTATGTTCAAGGAAATAGAAAATAGTCAGTAGCACCTGTAGATAAAATGAAACATGCAATCCCCAAGCCTACGATTAGTGCATGCAAAATATAAATAAAATGATAACTAAATAACATCAGAATGATCTAAAAATTTAATAGAGGCATGAGGACATTACCAGGAGGGCACTACAAATGGAACAGTCAAAAAATTCACCACGGATTTCTAATCGCTCCGGGCGGGACGATTAGACCTACAACAAAATGTCAAAAAGCATAGTCCCAAATGTCACATCCGGGAAGCTCCAAATCACCTACAAAGTTGGGGGTTAGGTAAAATGGGGTATTTTGGAAAGACCCAGAAGGTCATATTTTCCAATTCGGCCTCTATCACCGAGAATTTGATGATGCTACCTACATGTTAGCAAAAGCGGGAAATGACAAAAACATGATCAAAACAGCTCAAAATGATGTGAAATTTGAATGACAACCTATCTAAGCAACATAGAATCAGATGCAAAAATAATAGAAAGGAAATCTACTACAGATTTCTAATCACTCCGGGGCGGGCGATTAGGACTACAGAGTGTGGGGGCACCCGGGGCGGGACGCCCACGTTTGGGGCCCGATTTTGGCACCAATCCACTTGGGATGGGTCCAAAACCTCTTGTGGGGTGTTTTCGACAAATTTGGTAGGATGTTATGGCCAAATGTCAGGTTTTGGTTCCGGATTTGCGCTTCCAATAACCACCCTATGACCTCCCTTCCAAAAGAGATCAAGGATGTGAAAGGCACAAATCAAAAGGTGTGAGGATATAAAATGGTAGCACTTCATTGCTCAAAATGCTCCTTCTCTGTATTTTTTGGGGTGAGAAGACTCACCATTTTATAGACCTGACGGTCTCTTTGGATGAGCATGCAGAGGCGCCACTTGGCAATCATGCCTTCCTAGGGGGAGAAGATTCCTCCCTGATTAGGGGCTCCATGACTGCCCCTGTAACTGCCTCTAACGCTCAAAAATGCTCACTCACACTCCCATGCAATGAAGGAAGAGTTAAGTGGCGGATCTGAGCTGCCATTTGTCAAGATTTGACTTTTTGCCCGTCAAACCTGCTATTCGCCCCACCCTGGAGCGAATACTGCTAATCGTCCCTGGGTGGAATGAATACCAGTTTGTAATCATCCCTGGGTGGAACAGTAGAGAGCAGAGTGCCTGAAAGGTGCCAAATTGACCTCTGACCTTCCAAAACTATTGTGTGAGTGGTTAGGACCACTGTTTAACCTCTAGGGGCTGCCCTGGGGGTTGTGTGTGTCAATGCGATCAGTGTTTGCAGTCACATAATCGGATTGGTGTTGTTTTGGTGTCTACATTTACACCATTGATAGAATCAATGCAATCAATCTTCAATCAATTGAGTGAGGTAGGAAAAATTAGATTCCTTGAAATACCTCTTATAGATCCCAACCATCCTAAGCCAAAAGGATATAGGGAAGATCAATTCGGCCCATACCATAGGATACCTAGGCATAACATTGAAGTCTATGTTGGCTTCAAACATCAGGTCCAAAACATGATCGATGCGGGAGAACTAAAAGTGGACAACCCACTAGCCCTAGAAAATAGAGATATGGGCATCTATTAAAACTCGCTGCCAAACCATGAAGCCCCTAGAGGGCAAGGAGCAAAAGTTTATCAAGTTCAAATTGAGACACCCACCCATGGGTGTGTTGGGATGGTTGAAATTGTCAATATAGCAACCAGGACTAGATGGTATGGTCAACCGCAACCTCCTATAGCTCCCATAAATGTCCTAGTTGCACCTAGGTAGACGCAAGGTCAAGACAACCTTCCAGGTCCACCAACCCGACCTGTGGTAAACATGTAGAGTAGACTTGAGTAAAATTTACAAAAAACTTTGGCTAAGCTATCAATTTATGAGCTCATACAATAGTACCCAAAGCATAGGGAGACTTTGATGGAGATATTAAGGTCAATCAAGCTTCAATTGCAAGATCCAAATGCATTCACCCATTTTGTGGGGAAAGTACAAGAATGCCAAGAACCTGTAATTCAATTCTATGATTATGAGATAAAGATAGTATCTACTACCTTACTAGACCCTCCATTGCACATTGTGGCATCAGTTAATGATTTTCCATTTAAACGGGTCTTGATCTATACAAGTTCGTCAATCAACATCATCACAACAACAACAATAGAACACCTCAAAATCCCTAAGTCTAATATCATTCTGAGAGCATACACATTAAGAACTTTCAATGATGCTTTATGCAATACTATGGGAATGATAGTCCTACCCATTAAGGTGGGGCATAATACCATCCCCGTGATGTGTCATGTCTTGGAAGGGGCCATGCAATACAACATCCTCCTAGGGAGACCTTGGATCAGGGACATGAGATGTGTCCCTTCGATCTTACACCAATATGTCAAGTATGTGCATGATAAAAAAGTCTACATGGTAATGGGCGATGAGGAGCCATTCAAGTATGTTCACCAGGTGGATTTCCCAGGAGAATTTATGATTCCATCAGCCCACCTATTGGTAGGGTCTTCATCTTCGAATGTTCAAATGGAGAGCAAAGACAAAGGGGCACAAAAGGACCCATCTGCATCAATGCCTCATCTTGCACACAAAGCCATTAATACTTCTAGTAAACCATTAATGCCTAAACCAAAGAATGATCAAAAGCTAAAGGTACCTATGGTTGAGAAAAACAAGTTCAAGGAAACACTAACCATAGATATTGAAGAGAGTCCAATTCCCATGGAAGAGGAAGATCATCAAGACCAAGTCAAATATGATGACTATCATCCCGCTTTGCCAGTGTCATCCGTGGGGTCATCCACCTCACATGCAACTATACACTTGGAAAGCATAGGGATAGGAGAGTATCTTGTGCAAAATATAACTTTTATGCCTATCATAGAGTCTGCACAGGACATGGGATGACCAAAATATCTAAGACCACCAGTGGGAATAGTGGTTTCGCTTGGAATCCCTCCCAACCAGATAAACTTCATCTACGTTGGCCTAGATTGTGCCCACAAATCTACGGATGTAGATGAGGACGATGATGGGCTATTTACTGTCAATGTTCACTATCTCTCTAATCCCGAGTTTGCTCTAACCTATTTTGAGAATTGTCATTGGCATGGTTATGGTCTTGGTAGATATGAGCAGGGGCAAAGGTGGCCATTTGAGCCACAATACCAACTCCCATATGATAGATTTGGGTTAGGATATCACATCAGAGGTCGATATGACCTTCTAGTAGCAACATTAGATAGATTGACCTTGGGGTTAGGAGAAGACATCAATTTTATTCCTTATCACCCACCAAGTATAAGATATCTGAGCAACAGATAGGTGGCCACAGTGAACATACCACATCCCGAGACTTATCATCCAAGATCCATAATTGATGTCACCCCAATAGGTTACAATTCATGGGATGATGAGCAAGAAGAAAATGCAAATAAGGCAAATGATGATGAAGCACTAGAGGGCTTGTTCGATCATGGGCCTCACTATTTACAAAGCTTTACTTGGTCCAACCATGATGAGAGTGGGTACATATCGGATGAAAGTGACTATGAGTCAAAAGACTCAACAGAGAGAGCCTACTTAGGGGTAAGGCAATGGCCCCATGACTTGGGGTAGCATACTAACGCAAATGGATTCTTCATAAGTGATGAAGAGTATGAGGATGAAATAGATATGGCCTACTTAGGACCAAGACATGAGCCCCTTATCTTAGGGCCACACACTAATGCTAATGGTTTTTGGATAAGTGATGATGATTTTGAGGATGAGACCGAGATGGCTTATCTTGGCCCTCACCATTTATGACAAGTCAATATGTTGGTGGAAAGAGAAGCAGTGCTTCATGCCATAGACCCTAGTTTGCGGTTTTTGGGGAGACCAGTTGACTTGAATGCCATCCATCGCATGGTCAATCCCCCTCTACCTACATTCAGAGAGCTTTTAGAGCCTAATGACCCTATTATCTGACCAGCCCATGGACCAGATCCAGAGATTCCCATTCCTCCAGAGCCTCATCACGAGCATGGAAGGGAAACCCCTGAAACAAGATTACACCCATGTGGTCCTAGAGATTTCATCCCATACATTAATACAATCTCCATTGATTTGACCACTCCACTTCATAACCCAACAGATCCCAATAAACCTTTGTGTCTCGACACACAGGCTATAGATTGGGATCGCGTTGATTCACAAATAGAGCCTAAAGATATTTTCCCTAGCGAAGAGATATTGCAACCATTCCATTTTGCATCAGGTTGTGCATATGACGTGTTCCATACCGGTTTGGATCCTGAGACAGTAGGACCTGTAAATCCCATCGATGACATTCACTTGATACCCACACCTCACCAGTTGGAGGATGGGTCACATATGGCTATAGAAGCAACTTTTGAGGTAGACATCAGCGATGATCCTACCCAACCAAAGAAAGTTAGGTTCGGAGAAAGTCTATCTCCATAGGAACAAGCCATCTTGATTCCTCTCCTCAAAGAGAGGCCGAATATCTTTGCTTGGACTTACAAAGACATGCCAGGGATAGATCCAAAGTTAGTTGTTCACAACCTTTCGTTGGATCCCACAAAGAAGCCAGTCAAGCAAAAATTGAGAAAAATGCATCCAACCATCGCTCTGATGGTGAAGAACGAATTGCAAAAACTACTTGAGGTAGTGTTCATAGTTCCTATCGACTACCCTGAATGGGTGTCAAACATGGTACCCATGGGAAAACCCGACGGAAGAGTCCGTATCTGTATAGACTTTAGAGATCTGAATAGGGCAACACCAAAGGATTCATTCCCATTGCCAAACATAGATGCCCTTGTAGATGCAACCGTAGGTCATGAGATGCTCTCCCTAATGGATGGTTTTTTTGGATACAACCAAATTCGGATCAAGCCTAAAGATCAGCATAAAACTACTTTCATTACTCCATGGGGAACATTCTGTTACAAAGTAATGCCATTTGGTCTCAAAAATGCTGGTGCCACATATCAACGGGCCATGACATACATATTCCATGACTATATGCATAAGATCTTAGAGGATTACATGGATGACCTACTGGCCAAGTCCCTATTGCGGCAAGAGCACGCCAAAGTCCTTAGACAAATATTTGACCACCTCATTGAGCACAATGTCCGATTGAATCCTAAGAAGTGCGTATTTGGCGTAACTTCTGGCAAGCTTTTGGGATTCATCGTATCCAAGAGAGGCATTGAGGTCGATCCTGCAAAGGTAAAGGCTATACTGGAAATGGCTGCCCCTACTAATATTAGGGAGTTGAGGAGCCTACAAGGCAAGATAGCATCCATAAAAATATTCATCACACAATTATCAGACAAATGCAGACCTATGAATCGGTTGCTACGCAAAGAGGTTCCCTTTCATTGGGATGAAGAATGCCATCAAGCCTTTGCAGAGATCAAAACTTATCTGGCAACGCTGCCAGTTTTGGCTCCACCAAGGCCAGAGACACCATTTTTATTATATATATCGGCTACTAATTTTGCATTAGGCACCATGTTAGCCCAAAAGAATGAACAAGACAAAGAGCAAGCCATATATTACATTAGCCGCACCTTGGTGAGTTATGAGCTAGGATATGCGTATGTAGAAAAGTTGTGTTTAGCAGTGGTCTTTGCAACTCGAAAGTTGTGACACTACATGTTGAGCCATACGACCTACGTCATATCAAAACAAAATCCTTTGTAGTACATGATGAGCAAGACATATCACAATACACGTACCACAAAGTGGATCATGCTATTGATAGAATTTGACCTAGAATTCATAAGCCAAAATTCCATCAAGGGACAAGTCATAGCAGATCAATTAGCAGAGGTGCCTCTTCAGGATGACAAGCCTCTCACCATAGAATTACCTGATGATGTGGTCTTTGCATTATCAGATCCACCAAAACTCGAAGAACCTAAGAAATAAAGAGACATGTCATTGTTCTTCGATGGTTCAAAGTGTGAACAAGGGGGCAGAGTAGGGATTGTCTTTATCACACCACAGGGTGCTCCATTGCCCTTATCATTCAAACTAGACTTCCCTTGCACAAACAACAACACAGAGTATGAAGCCCTGATCTTGGGACTCCAAACAATAGTTGCAATGGGCATTAAAATATTGAATATCTTTGGTGACTCCTTGCTCATAGTAAACCAAGTCAAAGGACTATTTCAATGCAGGTGCCCACTCCTGAAGGCTTACAAGGAACTTGTTGACACATACCTAGCCCGGTTGGAATGGTACGACATCGAGGCAATCCCTCATACGTCGAATAGATTTGTAGACACCATGGCCTCTTTGGGATCCTTAATCCCTTAGAATCCATCTGTTGATTTTACAACCATCCATGTGAAAGTGCTCTCGCACTCAACAATACACCATGAGGCTTTTGACAATCAAGAATCAGTCAACATGGTCAACATCGAACCAAATCAGGATTGGTCCTTCGCAGCAAGAGATTTCTTACAAACAACACCTTGGGGGTCTCTGATATCCCAAGGGCATATAGAGTGTGGTGCAACCATACACCATAGATTTGTTCCTCAATCCGTGTTCACTAGCTCGAAAATACGAGAAAAGCAAGTTGTCTTTTCTATAGAAGTCATAGCTTATCAGGATTGGCTTTCCCAACTGAGGGATTTCTTGAAACTTGGAATAATGCCTCAAGATCTATCGCATACTGAAAGGTGAACATTCAAATAGAAAGCAACAAGATACATCTTGCTAGGAGAAATTCTCTACAGACGAGGATATGATGGAGTGTTACTTCATTGTCTTGAGCCCCAGGAAGCATCTTGGGAAATTTTGCAAGCTCATGATGGTACATGTGGCGGTCACTTCAGTGGCATGGCCATCGTTAAGCACATCTTGAGAATGGGCTACTATTGGCCAACAATGGAAAAGGACTATTGCGAGTATGTCAAGAAGTGCACTAAGTGCCAACATCATGCAAACCTAATGCACTTACCATCGCAAGCCTTGCAACCCATCTAGGTAGCATGGCCATTCTCGCAATGGGGACTAGACTTGATTGGGAATATCTCACCCCCATCCTCAGGTCGACATACATTCATCATAATGGCCATAGAGTATTTCACTAAATGGGTCGAAGCGATCCCCTTAACATCAACAACTGGACAAAGGATTGCGGAGTTCATACTCCACAATATCATAAGTCATTTTGGGGTCCCTTCGAAGATAATATCGGATAATGGGCCATATTTCAAAAACAAAAATGTGCATGCTTTGATGAACAAGTACCATATTCAACATAGTTTTTCAACACCTTATTATCCTCAAGAAAATGGGCAAGCAGAAGCCTCAAACAAAATAATAGTCTCCATCTTGAGGAAGATAGTGCAAGATAATCACAAGGACTGGCATATTCAGTTGCCACTTGCACTATGGGCATACAGGACTAGTATACGGATGCCCACTAGGGCAACACCATTTTCACTAGTATATGGCACTGAGGCCATCATGCCGCTAGAGTTAGAAATTCCAACTCTATGCATAGCATTAAAAGACTTCATAGACGATGATTCCGCACGACAAGGCCACCTTGATCAGTTGATGCTTCTTGATGAACGTCGAGTCAATGCTTTAGAGCATCTTTGCATTTACCAAGATCGCCTTGCATGAGCTTACAATAGTAAAGTCCATTTAAGGGAATTAAGGGTTGGAGATTTAGTGCTCAAGGAAAATCAACAGAATTTGAATCTATCACCGCATCTACGAGATAAATTCATGGTAAACTGGATAGGCCCATACATGATTTCATAAAGAATTGGGCCTGGAGCATATCACCTTATATCATTAGATGGTGTTGAAGAGCCTGAACCTCTCAATATCATTCACTTAAAGGCATTTCACACATAAAAATAAAAAAAATCAAAAACATTCAAATATATCAAAAAAATAAAAAACATTCAAATATATCAAAAAAATAAAAAACATTCAAATATGCACAAAAATCAAATCACAAAAATGCTCCAAGGGTATACAATCTGCTTGGTCAAAATCAAACAAAAGCTCCAAAGGCATCTTAAAGCCCTTTGGTCAAAAATAAAATAACAAAATTCTCCAAGGGTATCCAATACGCTTGGTCAAAATCAAAAAAAGCTCCAAAGGCATCTTAAAGCCCTTTGGTCAAAAATCAAATCATAAAATGCTCCAAGGGTATCCAATCCGCTTGGTCAAAATCAAACAAAAGCTCCAAAGGCATCTTAAAGCCCTTTGGTCAAAAATCAAATCACAAAATGCTCCAAGGGTATCCAATCCGCTTGGTCAAAATCAAACAAAAGCTCCAAAGGCATCTTAAAGCCCTTTGGTCAAAAATCAAATCACAAAATGCTCCAAGGGTATCCAATCCGCTTGGTCAAAATCAAACAAAAGCTCCAAAGGCATCTTAAATCCCTTTGGTCAAAAATCAAATCACAAAAATGCTCCAAGGGTATCCAATCCGCTTGGTCAAAATCAAACAAAAGCTCCAAAGGCATCTTAAAGCCCTTTGGTCAAATTAAGCAAAAATACAAAAACAACATAAAAATCAAAAATACAAAAATAATTGCATCTCATAGCTTGCATCCACATAATTGCATTACATTTTCATATCCATTGCATTCACAAATGTCTTCAGAATCATAAGGTGATACCACAGTTTGTCTCAAAATCATTCAAATCCATACATCCATCAACACAAGTGTGTAATTGTGTTTTTCAACACAACCATAAAAAGTTGCTATACAAAAATATACTAAGGTTTTTCGGTTATTCAACCACACCTAGTAGTCTTATCAAAATTTGTGAAAACCCATCTTGGCTAGAAAAGAATAAGGTCTAGTGGTGACAAAGCCTAGCATATCTCAGAATCCCATCACTAATTTAAACACTAAATTCTAGTTGATACATGGGAAGATGAAAGCTACAAAGTGGTCTAGGTTACCAAAAGCAAAAAGGAACATCCTTGCTTATCCCCCTGTGCAACCAGTTTAAAGGTGTTGAGAATTGGCAAAAGGACAAGTGCAACCCTACCCAGAAATGAGTGATTATCATCACTACATACATCCCTTGCTTTCACAAACAAGCAAAAATCTCGAAACAAAGCCAAATTCAAATCTCAAAATCAAAAGTTCAAGTTTTACAAAAGTCAAAGTCAAAACGCCCAAAGTCATAGTTCAAAATATCAAAATATCAAAAAAAAATCAGTCAAAAATAAATAGTGATTATCATCACTACAAGAATCCCTTGCTCAAAAAAAAAAAATAGTCAAAATAAACAGTGATTTTCATCACTAAGTATGAGCAAGTATCCCAAAAAATGAAGAAAAAAAGGGAATAAAACTTGAATCCCTGGAATTCTCAACACTGCACAAAACTGGAAGGAGAAATCCTTACGCATGACGATATGTCTATCACAAAAGCTCCTGGCATTTGTGTAGACCAATGTTTGAATGTGGATGAGCTAGCTTAGGTAACTCAAAACCGCCTAGTGGTATAGTCCAACTAAGTCCAACATAAGAATAAGATTAACACTTGAGAATCCCTGATCTTAGCAATGGGCTGAAAGAATCCCGCCTGACATCGAAGGAAATGCATGGGTTATATCTAAAAATTATTCAATTGCACACACAGGGAGAATGAGTATCTAGGTCCATGATGAAAGCCTGATTTTCAAAAAGCCTAGAAGGATCAGTAAACAATAGTTGATAGGCAAACTAGAATGTTTGAATCTCCGAAAAACCACAAAATTTTACATAGCAACAAATCATATCTTAATTCCACCATCAATTTCTTTATAAGATTCTATAAATTAGGGGGTATCAACATAGTAGGACAGATACCACACATATATTAGAAATAGTATATAGACGACCACTGACTACTTTATATCTTTTAATTTACAGAAACTTATCAAGAAAATACATCTCACACCATTACATTCCATATATGAATACTTAATCAATTCTTATGATAAGAGTGATTATTTAAATTCATGATTATTTTTTTACTCTCTATGGTATCACCCATTAAGATTGTCAAAATTCATATGCATCCATTATGTTTTAAGTAATTAAAACATACAAGTTCATTTACATTAAAACATATACTGCATTCACCATATCATAGCATGAGTTAGATGCATACAAATAAAGCAAAAATTAAACATGCATTTAACAAAAACATTTGCATCCACAAACACAAATCATGAATCATCCATAAACCACATCATAAAACATGTAAGCCAATACACATTTGCATACAACCATAAATTCACCATTTACCACTTATCAAAATACATCACATCATATCATCAAATCATATAAACATCTACACATCCATCTAAGCATCTTCAATATCATCTATCATCTAACATATCCATCAAATCATCATAATACCATCATCACATCATATCATAAAATAAAATAACAACAAAAACATAAGCAATAAATGATACACATAATGAGTCATAAAAAGCAAATATATCATAAGAGTATGTGTGTCAAGTCCATGGATATACAAAAATGCCCGTAGGCTATAGTCATATAGGTCAGCCGACCTCAAAAATGGATCAAGTACCAAGTAGAGCATCAATCAAATATCGGGCCTGAGCCCCCTGCATCACCTCCTCCAGTGCCACCTCCCCTTGTGGTGGTGTCGCGAGTCGAATGATGTGAGCCTGTAGGTCTCTCTGTCCGAGTCCAGGTCCGTTGGCTAGGATGGGAAGAAGACTGACCCGAGGTGGAGCGCCCACTGACCTGCGAACCACCCACACCTGCTGGATCCTTAGGGACAATCCCATGCCTCCTGAGCTGCATCTGAAGGATGGTGACATGATCCACAAGTCCCCGGATCCACTCCTCATGCTCATCCAAAAAATATTGAAGTCGTCCCACATCTGCCCCTGAACCTACCACTGGAACCTCCTATGGTGTAGAAGGAGGAACAACAAACTGCATCCTAACATTGCCACCCCCAATAGTAGCCTACAGAGCCTAAATCTATGCTGAGAGCTGCTCAATGGTAGCATCTCGCCACTGTACCTGGATCTTAGTGGCCTGAAGCTCAGCCTCGACCTCATGTAGTTGTGCTCTCAGAGGAGAGTCTCTCTCCTCGGGCTCTAACTCCTCCTCCTCCTTAGGAACATCAGGATCCTCTACTACCACCTGCTCTATTGGCTGGCCCCATACCTCGGTCTTGGCTCAGACTCTGCATCCTATCGGATCTGCTCCATCACCCCCACCATCATCCTCATGCCCTAGGCTATCGATGCCATGCCACATATGATCACCCCACCACTGAGAGTAGGCCTCTGTAACTCCCCCAACCACTATGGGGTCAATGGTTAGGGCATCCTCCTCATCTGAAAGCTCTGTGATCTATCATGGAGGTAGGTCCTTCTCTGCTGTGAGGTGCCTATACAAGAATAGTACCAAGGGCACATCCTGCTGCAACCCGTACTGACAAAGAACCCGTGAGTAGAAGAAATACTCTCGGATGGTAATCTTATGGCCAATGAGCCATCGCTCGCACCGTGTCCTGGTAGTAAAGCTAGCTGGATCATCCCAAGTAGGACACTCATAGTAAGGCCACCACATGACATCTCCAGCCAACAGTCTGGTGAAAGCATCAATGTAGTGGGACAGCTCCCCTATGAAAGTGTGGCTCTTATGCTCCTCATGCTCTCGAGCCCATCTGGCAGCATAGCATTGTGTTCGAGCATCAATCATTGTGATCTCAGTTGGGAGCCCCTTAGGGCGATCTACTATAATGTGCTCCCATCCCCAAACCTATAGGAGCAAGCTGCAGGTAATGCTGACACGTCCCCATCGATGGATGTGGTACAACTCATCATAGCACTGAGCCAATAGCGATCTACCCCATGCATAGATGATAGGCTCCTCGCTATCCAATAAATCCTGCACCATCGCCAGAAGGTTCCATGGGAACCTCAAACCCGAGCAGTCCAGGATAAGAACATTGTTGATCACCATCAGCAATACGACATGCCTCACCGTAAAGATGCCCTCCCCATGCCAACGACTGATAGACACTCCTCCGGACTTGGTGTCCTTGAGAGCATCCATAGAGTGCCCTCTAAACACCCGAGTGAAGACAACCACCTGATCATTAGTGTCCGAAGAGGTAATGGCCACCCCATCAAATGGAATCCGAAAGATCCTATACACATCCTCCGGCGTGATGGTCATCTCATCGATCGAGAGGTGGAAGGTATTAGTCTGCGGGTCCCAGTGGTGGGCCAGAGCCGTAAGGTAGGCCTGATCTGCCATGATGTAAGGCAGCCTGATGACATACTGCAACCCATGGGCCTTGAACCAGGTCTAGTCCATGTCATCAAAGCTAGGAAGCAAGTCAAGCAGGAGCTTTGGGTCCCGAGCCCGAGCAGTAAGGATCTAAGCAAAGTAGAAGAAATACAAAACATAACTACAGTGCATCTAAGGCATAATTCACAATAAACATAAAAATAATGCAAAAGAGTATGGGCTATTCTAAGTCTAAGCAAAGGAACAAGATTGCACCTAATCAAACAAATCAAAAATTCAAAAATTTAAAAAAACAAAATAAAAAATGTCATAAAATCCAACAAAACACAAGAAAGCAAGGCTTAGGGTTTAGCCGATGTTGCCTACAGTGGTCGAAACCTGGCCGCTGGAGGGAGCAACGGTTAAGACCCAATGGTCAAATTTTTGACCATTGGGATTCAAGCTTGGCCACTCTGAGCGACAGTGGCTCAGATTTGGCCACTCTGAGTGACAACGGCCAAGGGGCGACACGGCAAACCCATGAACCCTTGGCCAAAAAATCAAAAAAATTTACAAAAATAACAAAATAACTCTAATAAAACAACATAGGGAGGGAAAACAAACAAAATGAAAAGCAAAAATTCTCACACAAGCATCAAAACTAAGCTAAGTTCAAAATGCCCAAAATGGTGGCAATAGGTGAATAACAAAAAATTCAAAAACCCTAGGCTAAAGCCACTAGCAAAAAAACAAAATTGGGGACTAACCCACCATAGCAAAGGGGAAGCTAAACCTAATTACGAAGTTTGTTCATTACCAATAGGTTTAATGAGGTTCATTTTACCCATTACTTAGTGAGGTTTAGTTTTACGTAGATAAGGAAAAGAGAGCTAGGGTTTTGAAGAGAGAAATACCCAAGAAGCTCTAGCTCCTCCAGCAACTGATGTCTCTCCCTACGCAGCCATGTCCTCAGCACCAGAAAGATCCAAAGTCGCAACCATCGCCGTCACACCAGAGCTCTGAAAATGAATCTTCAATAGTGAAAATGATAGGTCAAACCCTAGAAAATACAAATTTTATATTTCCTTAATTATGCCTTGGCCGCTGCTAATGTCAGCGGCCCGAACTTCTTGGCCGCTCAAGGTGACAGTGGCCACAGGCAAGAACTCAGAGGCCACTGGACCTGATAGCGGCCAGGTCCACAGATCAAAGTAAAGTAGTTCCTTCCATGAGGGAATAAAAAAAACAACAAATAAACACACTTTGATGGTTTAGGACCCTCAGAGTGTTCAAAATAACAAAAAAATCACATAAGAGCACAATCTCAGGTAGGCCTCGTACCTAGTTACTTACTCTATCAACTCGACGATTACAGCGATTCACACTCCATGTATTTTGGTGAGATGAGTAGATAACCATAAGGCCACTTGGGGCAAAAGCATTTCATTTTGGAATTACGATGTGCCACCCTTCAAACCCGAAGAAGATCAAGATGGTTGAACTGCTCCACGGGTACGAAAGGACCATCCTAATTCCCCTATGATACCAAAACATTAAGTCAAAGTGATACAATCTAAGCATAAATAGAATCACTCATCCTGACTCCCTAAGAAGGCTATTGATAGCCAGACCGCTCCTCGGGATAAGGATGGATGATCATCATAAATAATTGGAATCACACTTGGATGTGGGATTGCCCATTAAAAGCAACAAATGCTAGAAAGGAACCAGATTAGTCATATTGGTCAAGTGACTTGTCGCTTCATTCATTGTCATTTCTTCACCAATTCATTGTGTGAAGAGGTAGTTCAAAATTTCAACATAATCATAATCAAAATCAATAAAATATCACTTGATCATAACAAAATTGTGTTCGTCCTATGAATCATTGCATACAACAATCACAAATTTCCCTTGTTTGTTGGGAACGTAAGCAGACATGACATCTTCAATTGTAGCTCTCCTACCGGTCAAAATTTTTGTAGCAACTGAAGCTACCCGATTGAGTTTGAGGAATGAGTGCAATTTAACATGCAAAAGCCACTGAGCTAAGTCCTCCGAATGTTGAGGCAATGATTCAAGGGATGCACACCATCTTGCATGATTGGGCCATCCGACGTTGATCAGACCATTGATCATCATACACCCTACAAACAGATTAGTCTATGTTTTTGCTCAGTGTTGTGTTTTCCACACAGCGCATCGCAAAAAGGGGCATCTATAGACACCTAAATCGTGTCATGCTTAGGGGAGCTACTTACATAGACACACTCATAAGATCATAAGACATAATATTGGACTTTCCAAGCATCAATAGTGGTTCTCACCACTCATTTGGGGCCTTTTCAAGCCATCCAAGTCTAGCCACTCAAGCCAAGAGTGGCCAGATCCTAGCCACTCAAGCCTAGAGCGGCCAAACCTTAGCCACTGTAGATGACAGCGGCCAGATCTTAGCCACTGTAGACGATAGTGGCTAAGCCATAAGAAGTATTTTACCGACAAACAGGCCTAATCACAGGTGGAAGTGGTAGTCTGCATGCAATAAAGGTGAGCGGGAGTAACTTTGCACTCCTTTTCATGACCAGTTCACATAGGAGACTTGAGTTTGCATTTAAACTTTAGTTAACTGACCTCCAAGCATAAACAAAGGACAAAAGCTTCTCATGCTAACAATCAGTTCACATAGGAGACTCAAGTGGGCAGTTAGATTTTAGTTAACTAGCCTTCAAACATAGACAATGAACAAAAGCCTCTCATGCTAACTTGCACTACGCATGAGAAATTCATTCCTAGGGCTTGGACATAGACCTAGGGTTTCACACTATAAAAGGTGCAAGCCTAAGAGCACCAAAGGATCATATATTCTAGCATCAAGATATCTTTTATTGAGGAGAGCTTTCGAGACTTGGAGAGTTCTCTTTGAGATCACGTGTACGTAGAAGCCCTGATGAATTGAAGAGCATAACACCTCTTATTTCAACATCAAATACAGGCTTTGACCCATAGCTTTGGGGCAAAGAGAGCAAGGTTTACCTTAGCGGTCGTTGTCTTGGACAGTGGCCCGTAGGCTTAGCTTAGATTTTAGACATAGCTTCTTTTATTCTGTTTCTTCATGTTTCCATATCATTAGCATAGATTTACATGATTTCATGGCATAGTTTCAGTATATTTCCATTAAATTATTTTATCACTAATAGCCTCATCCAGGGAGGCAGTCTCGAACATCTAAGTGTGTATTGTTATTTCAGTGATCACAGGACTACAGGTTCATCAGACAGATTAGCAACATACATGAGCAAAGGGATCCCTCTAGGAAATAGACCTGGAGAAGGAGGCATCTATAAGCCCTCATACATTTTCGTGTGCGGAACCGGGAAGCCTTTTATAAGCGCACCACCTCTTCGCGAAAGGGGCACTCCTTTGCCTATTTGTAACTTATTGTATCGAAATGGGTATCCCTAAGAGGGACCGACATGTAGATGGATTTCAATATTAATAAAAAAGATCTATCTTTTGTGATTTCTATGTTATATGCTTTTTGTGGTCTTTTTATTTCATCTTCAATACAATACTGCAAGTAGAGTAGAGCGGTGCATGCATTCCCGGGGTCACTACATTAATATCATTGAGAGCTCATATCATTATGGTATTCATATGATAATTGTCTATTTTGAACAAGACACACATACCCATTATTTTCTTTATCTACCTTCTCTCTAGAACATGCACGCATGTCATTTTATTTCTTTGTGTTAATCAATCTCTCTAGAAAGCTAACACCTCTTATCGAGTTACACTCCTTTGACCATCTACATACATAACACCCCTCTTGAGTTATAGTCCTTTTGGCTCAGCGAGCATTACACCTTATTATAGGATAACTTCATGGCCACTAGCGAGGGGTAGCCTCCATTTGGCCATTTGTGAGCACACATCCTAGCGGGTATCATTCCATATATAGCCACTAGTGAGAACATACCTATAGTGGGTTCTTGCTCCACCTTTTGGTCACTAGAAAGTACACACCCATAGTAGGTCAATGCTCTATTCTACTTGTTTTTTTAGTGAGCACTACACTCCTATAGGATAGCTTCATGGCTAATCACGAGCATCACACCCACAGTGGTTTTTGCTCCATCCTCGATCATTTGCAAGCATACATCCTCACAGGGTTTCGCTCCATATTTTTCTTTTTCCTTTTTGCTTAGGTTATGCTCATTTGATCACATTGAACCATTTTGGTCCACACTGATTCAAATGGCATAGTCTAAGCCCTTATTTGATTTCTTTGATCTTTTGGTGGCTTTCTCCTTCTTCTTTCATTTATTTTTGCTTTATTTATTGGTTTTCCCTTTCTTTTGTCACTATTTGCATCTTACATCTATCGATCTATTCATCAATTCCTAATGGGGGTATCAATCATCTTATCTTAACTTATTCTTGATCTTGGGTCAATTTAATCATATCTCATCCTTTTTCTTTATCAAATATTTCTTCCTCAACCCCAAATCAATTAATTTTCATCGGTTCAACTGGTTTTCCCCTCCAAAAATTGAAAGGGTGCCCTAGGTTGGGGGCATGAATGCATACAATTATGTATGAACAATAATTTTTACACCATCTACTCTATATTGACTTTTCAAGTAGCCAAAAGTCTCCCCACCATCAAAATCGGTGCACAATTATTTTTGATGCATTCATTATACAATGAATAAATTAAAAAGGAGGTAAAATGTAGACATTAAAAATTAACCTACATTACATCAATTTTCATTAATTCTCCCTTATGCATTAACTCTCTAACTATCCAAAAAAATTAAGTATTTATTGCTTCAAAAATTAAGGTTATATTTGACATGAATTTTCACCAACCAAATCATCTCTAAAATTCTCAAAACCACCACCATTCGATTGGGCTCAAAAAGATCTTTCTGATGATTTTCTCCAAGTTTCCTCCAATTCTTCTCAATTTCCTCCAAAATCCCTAATACTTCTTCTAAAGTCACATATTTACTCTAATTTCTTCCTAATATTTCTAAATATCCTTCTAATACCCCTAGCCTCTTATGATTCCTTTTATAATTTCTCTAAGTTTATTGTTCATTGTTCACTGTACACTATACACTATTCACAGATCACTGTACACTATTTACTATTCACTGTACATTGTACACTATTCATGGATCGATGTACATTGTACACTGTTCACAGTTCATTGCACACTATTCACTATTTTCAAACTCAAAGTAGAATGTGCTATTTTTAAAATGACATTAGCCCACTTTCAAAGTCGCATATTATTTTATTAATTTTATTGGTTTATTTTCAAATAGCATGTTCTATTTTCAAAGGGGCATGTTATTTCAAAGTTCATCTTCAAAGTAACATGTATCATTTTCAAAATGGTATGTTACTTTTTTAACCCACTTTCAAAGTGGTATATTATTTAATTATTTTTATTAATCCATTTTCAAAATAGCATGTTCTACTTTCAAGGGGCATGTTATTTCAAAGTTCATTTTCAAAGTAGCATGTTTCATTTTCAAAATGGCATGTTACTTCATGATCCTTTTTCAGAATAACATGCTTCATTTTAAAAATGGCATGTTACTTATTTAGCCCACTTTCAAAGTGGCATATTACTTTATTATTTTTGTTAATCCATTTTCAAATTAGAATGTTCCATTTTGAAAGTGGCATATTACTTCAAAGTCTATTTTTAAAATAGCATGGTCCATTTTCAAAGTGGCATGTTACCTCACATGGTCCATTTTCAAAGTGGCATGTTATTTTCCACCAAAATTTGGTGGACAATATTTTATGCCATTTTTAAATTCAAGTCATTTTCCCTCTCTCCCAAGGTCATGAAAAAACTATAAATAGAACCCTTGGGATAGCTTCATCATGAAGTATTTTCTCAAGCACTAAAAGTTTGTAGGTTTTCTTTAAGCTTTCAAGTCTCCAAGAAAGGGATATCAAAGGAGTCATCAACATATTTTTAAGGATATTTAGGAAGCCATCATCAAGCTCTTATTGAGAGAGAGAGAGGTAAATTTATTCCAAGGGTCATGCTCTTTCACCCTCTCTCCATTACCTTATTTCATTTAGTTTCTACATATTTTACTAATTTGGAATTACATTTTCATTTCATAGTTAGGTTCTTTTAGTATCTTCATTTTAATACTAACCTTGCATATTTCATTTATCTTGATTTTATTTTTAGCATTTCTTCATATAGTTAATTTTTATTTATTCACATCTTCCTTGCTATTTAATAAATTGTTTCACAAACATTGTCATTAACAGGGTCCATACTCCATGTATGCTCTTCCCTTGAAATTTGTGTGAACTTGGGAATCAAAAGTGGGTAGGTCACCTAGGGTTAATAAATAATATCATACTTTCTCATTATCTTAATCATTTACTTATTTTATTTCTAATTTTATTTACTATTGCACAAAAGCATATCACATTAAACATGTTTCCTATTTTGTGTATGCTCTTCCCTTGCACTTCGTGTGAACTTAGGAATCAAAAGCGAGTAGATCCCCTAAGGTTAATTAACACCATCATAGTAATTATCATTAAATAGCATTCCTACTCCATGTATTCTCTTCCCTTGCACTTCATGTGAACTTGGGAATCAAAAGTGGGCAGATCCCCTAAGGTTAACGAACATCATCATAGTTGTCATCATTTTTCATTTTTTCTTGCACACCACATTAAAAGGAGTTTTTATTCTAGGTATGCTCTTCCCTTTCACTTTGTGTGAACTTGGGAATCAAAAGCAAATAGATCCTCTAATATTAACAAAGAATATAATCATTATCATCAACATTTTCTTTTCTTACTTTCATATGCTCATCCAAAAGGTCAATACTCTTTTTATTTTTACAAGGTCAACTAAAAGGGCCAAGGGAGCTTGACTGCTTTGCCTCCAAGCTTATTCATATAGCGGCCTAAGTAGGCCCCCAAACACTAATCATTTTTTCCAAGTTTTTGTTGTTGATTTTCAGTTTTGCTTGAACTTTTTATCAACTTTTTTGGTACAAATTTGGCTAGTATAACCACCGAATTGAGTAAGTGCCCTTTGGTTAGATCTTTAGATTTGATTTTAAAATTTATTATCTATTGTTTTGTATTTTATTTTGTTTTCACTTAACACAAAAAAAAAAACATAAAATAACCTTAGCTTCTTTAGTTTTAAATTTATTAAATAAATGATAAATAAAAGAACTTAGTAATTAGATTTGATTATCTCTTCCTCTTTTCATTTAGGCATTAAAATCAAAAGTGCATATAGTTTGCATATAGGCTAATATTATTTGTACATTTATCTTGGATCTCTACTTAAAAAAAAGGGTTTTACTTCCTTGTAAAGTTAGGTTTAGTTTTCATTCAATCAAAAAATCATTTTAGGATTAGCTTTTGTATTTTACATACTTGTTTTCTTGCATTTTAGTTAGAATAAATATTTTGATTAAATAGTTCATGTTATTAAACTGAACTTAGATGTTCTCGAATTAACACACAAAACATTCCAACTCTCAAACTTGGAACAACTCCTAAAATTGTTCTTGGTGAACCCCTTTTTCTTGTCCATCAAGTGTAGAGAACATACTCCTACGGTCACCTCAGCTCCCAACGGATCCATCTAAGAATCGTACACAGTAGGGTAGTTTTCCCCATCTATAAATTTCCTATAAAAATGAGTAAAAGAGATATTTTTAAAAAGGTAAATCACCCCCAAAAGTTCATCTCCCACTATTCTAAGTAAGTTATTTTATAATTTAGTAGATTTATTCATCCAATTGATGACTAGAGTAGAATCTCCAAAATTGAAACTTTTTCACATTTCTCTTTGAAGCACACTTATACTATATTAGTTTAATAATTTGGTTTATATTGTATTAATTCAAGTAATTGTGTAAGATATCCCATTTTTCCTATAAACATTTACTAAACTTTACATGAATCCACCTTCTAAGTTTTTTGTTTTCATTTTATAACTCCTAGGGTTTTTGGGTTTAGTGACATAGGTTTCACTTTAGTGGATACTATTATATGAAAGTTGAATAATTGTGTTATATATTTCCTCTTTCTCTTAGGTCTAACTTGGAAATCTACTTTTGATTTTCATGAGGGATTTTTGTAGCTTGCTTGCTTAAGAGTAGAAGTTTTGGTAAAATGCTAGTTTCGCTTGAGTAGATTTTCCACTTACCCTTATGGGTACTCCTGATTATTCCAAGGGTTTTGGAAAGACTAATAGGTCTAAGAAGAAGAAAAGTCCTAAGTCCTTAGAAATAGAATAGGATATTACACTTTCTATTGCTCATGAAAATTACATTATAGATCCTCTTACACTTAACCATGATCATGAACTCCAAATTATGGATTGAACTAATAGAGATTCTAATTTTGAATATAAAAAATAATCTAATATTGAATTTTAAAAACCTTATAGATATGCCAAAGGGACTCAAAAATCATTAGGATGATCAACATGTTGAACTATGATGACCTCTTAACAATGCAATCACAACAAGACAAAGGTTTGCACTTAATATAGTGGTCACAACAAAAAAAAAGCACACATAAAACACCCTTCCTAAAAATTCAATACTCATTTTGAGCCTCATGATAAAAAATATGTAAGTACATGAGGACCCTTGGGGAATATTTTGCTTACTAGTGAGGTAGTTATAGGCATGATACTTAAAATCAAATGAAAGCTTCTAAGAGATCAATATTACTCAAATCTTGAGTGCTAATATAAACCATATAGTGTAAGATATTATTCCTCCTTCAATATTGAATGCTAATGCTAATCCTCCTCCCCTAGATAACCATAGGAGCTTTACCCACATCAATATTTCCTACTTTGAGGAACTATAAAAGCCAAAATCTAGCCACTAATGTGGAAGCTATTAAATTATCTAATCATGTACCTAAATTTTATTATGATGGGACAAATAAAGCCTAAACATATATTAATAGATTTATAGCATATTATATTTTATTGGATATATAATTAAAAACTTTAATTAAAACTAATGACTAGGAATTTGGTAGGAAATGTGCTTGATTAATTTGCATTATTACCTAAACACTCAACTGAATCCCTACATAATTTTGTTAAAAAGTTGAAACAAGAATTTGATGATGACATGATAGTAATGGGTGCAATAGATATTTTTGTAAACACAAAATAAATCCCTTATGAATATATTACAAATTTCTATCAAAGATGAGAAAGGCTCAAGTGGTGTGCTAATATAAACTTAATTGAAGAGGTCACTATAGTAATTTTTGTAAACAAGATTAGGCCTTATTTTCAAACTAAGATATAGTAACATAATCCTTGTGCTTTGCCTTCCCTTAACAAAGTTATATATTGTTGGAAATATCGAGTTGTCATTGATGTCAAAGGCAGAAATATCTTCAAGGATGAAATGTTGATGTCAAAGGTAGAAATATCTCCAAGGATGAAATATTGAGTTATCATTAAGTGCAAGGCAAATATCTTCAAGGATGATTTAATATTTAAATAATATTTAAATATTAAGGAAGAGGGTTCATATTTAAATTAGAGGATTTAAATATAGTTTATATTTTTAAATATTTAAAGGTTAAATATTTAAAACCTTGGGTGACCTCCTTGCAAAAGATTAAAAATTTGACAATTCAAAAATTCAAATGTTTGGGTGCCAAAGGACAAAGCACATAATGGTTGAGCTGAATTCATTGGGAACCAAAGGACAAAACATAAATATATGATTTAAAATTAATTATGACGTGCTAAGGTTCGTAAGAGATCGATTGAGCGGAGTGGCGGTGAACAGAAGACGAAGGAGGTGAGTGGATAATTTTAAGCGAAGTGAAAAATAATTTTAATTTCTATATCATGCCTTGTTATTTTCAACCACTAGGGTAGCCTAGATAGTTATCAAGCTTGCATGGAGCATTGTTAGGTAGGAAGTTGAGGGGTTGAAACCTTCCAATGACGTTTTGTTGAAGATAAAGTTGCGAAGGTGATAAAATCCACTTTGCACCTTGAGGTTCCATGGACTACGATAGCATAACCAGTTAAAGGGCCCATGTTAGGGCACTGGGCTTCTTAAATATTGAGGGATCGAATCCCATAGATGACAGTGAGAGGTATTTATATTTTATTTTATTAAATTTGATATATGAGGAGTTATAAGGTATAGTTTTGCAATTTAATTTTGGAAATGATAAAAGGGAGTTATAAGGTATATGAGTGTGATTTAATTTTTGTAATAGGGAGTTATAAGGTATAGTGTGGTGATTAATTTTTTGCAAATAATAAATGTGATTTAATTTTTGCAAAAGGAGAAATAAGGGTTCTTAGTTGTTAAAAAAAGTTTTATATTGTGAGTTTCAAAAGGGAGATATAAGGAGTTATTTTTAAGTTTTATTGTGTATGTTTTGATAAGGATTTTTGAGTGGATGATTTGATATTTAATCAAGAAAGGAAAAGAGAATTGCTAACCAATTTTTGAAGGCACAAACAAAAGGAAAATCATTTTGTTAAGGTAGGTTTGGAAAGCTCATGCAAAAATCTCATCATCATCATTGAGGTAGATTTAGAGGTATGGTGATTTAATTCCTTTATAAAAATGGCTTAATCAATTTGAGGAAAATATTGTCATATAGTGGGAGGTATAAGGAATTATTGGATGTGCATTGATTTTGGATGAAATTGGAAATAAATGTGCAAGGATTATAGATCATATTTTAGAGTAAATTTGTGCATTATCTTCGATTGAAATTGTGAATAAATGTGCAAGGGTTATAGATCAGATTTGAAAATAAATTTGTGCATTGTTCATGATTGATTTTGGGAGTAGATGAAAAGGACATATCTATGCACTATGATTGGTTTTGAAGTGAAGGTGGAAATCAACAATTACAGGTCAGTTATCAAGTGCTAGACTAAAGCTACCTTTTTGATGTAACAAATGTGAGACATGTAAAAGCAAAAGACTTAATGAATGTGAAGAACATATTGGGTATTTGTTAGTGCATATCATTCTCTATATGTTCATGAAGATAAAATAATTTTGGGTAGAATATATCTAAATTGCTTTAGTTGAGGAAAGAACATTGAAGAATAGGTGAAGAACTTGATGACATCATTATGCAAGATTTGGGAATAGATGAGCAATGTTTTATATGTAAGATTTGGTAATGAGAATTGTTTTGTATGTAAGATTTGGAAATAGATGAGCATTGTTGAGATCATATTTGAGTAGTATCTAGAGAATATTTTAGTAGGGTTTTGTGAGCAGGTTTGTGTATGTTTTGTGAGAAATTTTGAGTAGGCTTTGTGAGCAGATTTGAGCAGGTGTTGTGAGAAGATGTGTGAGCAAATTTGAGCAGGTTTTGGATCAGATGTGAGTAGGATTTGTGAGCAGGTTATGGAGCTTATTTGATAATATTTATGAGGAGTTTTTGTGAGAATATTTATGAGAAATTTTTAGAAATTTTTAAGATCATATTTGAGCAGGTTATATGAGAAAATTTGAGCAAGTTTTGGAGCAAAAGTGAGTAGAATTTGAGTAGGTTATGGAGCTAATTTGAGCAAAATTATGAGCAATTTATGGAGCTAATTTAAGTAGAGTTCTAAGAAAAATTTTGGAGCTGATTTGAGAGAAGACTTGAGTAGAGTTTGGACCAGATTTTAGAGCAGAGGGGATTGGTGTTTCCTATGGAATGGTGTCCATAAAACTAGAGTAGATGGGATTGGTGTCTCCTGTGGAGTGGTATCCACAAAAATAGAGTAGAGGAGATTGGTGTCTCTTGTGGAGTGGTGTCCACAAAACTAGAGCATAGGGGATTAGTGTCTCCTATGGAGTGGTGTCCACAAAACCAGAGTAGAGAGGATTGGTTTCTCCTTTGGAGTGGTGTTCAAAAAACTAAAGTAGATAGGATTGGTGTCTCTTGTGGAGTGGTGTCCACAAAAATAGAGCAGAGAAGATTGGTGTCCAGAAAACTAGAGGATAGGGGATTGGTATCTCCTATGGAGTGGTGTCCACAAAAATAGAGTAGAAGGGATTGATGTCTCTTGTGGAGTGGTGTCCACAAAACTAGAGTAGAGGGGATTGGTATCTCCTGTGGAGTGGTGTCCACAAACCAAAGAGGGGATTGGTGTCTCTTGTGGATTGGTGTCCACAAACTTGAGAGGGGATTGGTGTCTCCTATGGATTGGTGTCCATGAACATTGTAATAGGGGATTGGTGTCTCCTGTGGGTTGGTGCCCACAAAATTTGTTGAGAAATTTATAAGCAATATTTCTCCATGGATGTAGCCCATATTGGGTGAACCACGTTAAATTTGTGTCTCTTATATGTGTGGTGATTTGTGCATTGTTTCATTACTGCATTGATATTATTGTTGTTATCATTTGGAAAGAAAAGTAAAAGTTTTATCTTATACTTTTCACCCCCTCTCAATATAAGCTTGTGTTCTTCAATTGGTATCAGAGTGGTTTCCTTTGTGAAAGCCTAACAGCTTGAAGGAAGATCTTACAGGAACATAAATGGCACAGGAAGGGTTTTCATAAAATAGAGCTCCATTGTTTTATGGGACTAACTATGCTTTCTGGAGCATAAGGATGAATATTTATTTGATGGCACATGGATATGATATATGGCAATCTTTTGAGGTCACTTCCCATGAGGTTTGATGCAAATATTTTAGCAATTGAAGAAATGAAGGATCTCAAAACTTTGAGCATGGATGAGCTACATGGGATTCTCACAGCCTATGAGATGAGGACATAAAAATATCAAACATCCAAACAAGAAGCAACATTCAAATCTTCAAAGAAGGCAAAGAATAAAGAACCAAAATCAAGTGAAGAATCAAGCAGTGAAGAAGAAGCTAACTTTATGCGAAGGAATAAGAAGGGTCCAAGAAAACACAAAGGTATGTAGTCTGTGAAATATTTTAATTATGGTAACCTTGGTCATTATGCATCTAATTGTCCACAAGCTAGAAGTAGTAGCAGTGAAGAAGAAAAGGAATATGAGAAAAATAAAGAAAGAAGATTTTATCATAAAAATAAAAATAGGTATGGTCAAAACAAACATGAGAAGAAGATCTTTCAAAGACACAAGAAAAGTTTTTATGTTGAAGAAGCAAGCAATTCCTCCAGCAGCAATGATAAAATATTTTTCGATAGTGAAAGAGAAGAAATAGTATTTTTGGCCATAGAAGAGAAAGAAGATGCTCCTATTGTCAAATACCAAGAAGAAGAGAAAGATTCAAAAAGTGAAGAAGAAGCCACGGTTGACATAGAAGAGGAACTTATTGTTGCTCTTGAAGAGTTGAAAAGGGTTAGAAAGAAGAACTCAATATTGAAGGCTCAAGTACAAGAGGATGAGAAAACAAAGGTAAAACTTCTACAAGATCTCATCGACTTAAAAGTAAAGGTTGAAGAGGCAAGGATAATTGAAGAAGGTATGGTTGAACAGTTAAAGGCAAAAGAACTAGAGTGTGAAAGACTAGAACATGAAGCTGTAATTCTAAGGAAGGGACTTGAAAATTTTAATGATAAGATATATCAGTTTAGGAAAAGCTCAAAAAACTTGGATGATATTATCAAAGCATAGAGATCTCCATTTATGAATACTGGACTTGGTTTTGAAGAAGGTCAAGAGAAACAAAAAGGGGAGTCAAGCTCAAAAGAAATAGAAGCATCAAATAAAATGATTGAAGAAGAGCCCAAGACCTATGCTGAAATGTTGAAAAGTGGAAGCATCAATGAGGAAGAAAATAATGCACCATCAAGGAACAGGGACCATCACAAAAAAAACAAAGAAAGAACCATGCACCCATATCCTCCAAGGCAATATGAATATTTCTTCCATGGTTATTGTTTCTCATGTAATCATTTTGGTCATAAAGTTGTACATTGCAGGGTTCATGGTAAGAATGATTATGGCTTCACCAAAAGAAATTTCAAGTCATTTGCACTTTTCAAGGATTACAACATCATGTGTTACAATTGCAACAATTTTGGGCATAGAGCTAAATGGTGTAGAACAGTGTTCCCTAAGCTCTCAAAGTCAAGCAAGAAGAAGGATAGTCAAAATGTGCAAAAGGATATGATCTCCAAAGTTTGGAGAAAGAAAATGAAACAAGAAGAGGAGCATAGTAATTTGGGAGTAACTTTACTCCCATCTCAAAATTGATCACCTCAAGAAAAGGAGGTGGTGAGGGGGTTGTGTTTAGTGTCTTATATTTTAGCCCCAAGGAGCCCTTTGCCATTGATGTCAAAGGGGGAGAATTTTAGTGAGGGGGAGCAGCTTGTCAGGGGGAGCAGATTGTGAATCCAGTTGTAGTAAAAGAATTTTTTTTTGTAGGGTTGCCATCAATGACAAAGGGGGAGATTTTTGGAAATATCGAGTTGTCATTGATGTCAAAGGTAGAAATATCTTCAAGGATGAAATGTTGATGTCAAAGGCAAAAATATCTCCAAGGATGAAATATTGAGTTATCACTAAGTGCAAGGCAGATATCTTCAAGGATGCTTTAATATTTAAATAATATTTAAATATTAAGGAAGAGGGTTCATATTTAAATCAGAGGATTTAAATATAGTTTAATAGTTTAAAAGTTTAAATATTTAAAGGTTAAATATTTAAAACCTTGGGTGACCTCCTTGCAAAAGATTAAAAATTTGACAATTCAAAAATTCAAATGTTTGGGCACCAAAGGACAAAGCACATAAAATGGTTGAGCCGACTTCATTGAGGAGCCAAAGGACAAGCATATAAATATAAGGTTTAAATTAATTTTCAAAGGAATCTAAGGTTTGCAAAAATATATCGATCGAGCGGAGTGGCGACGAGCAGAAGACAAAGGAGGAGAGTGGAGAATTTTTGGTGGAAGAAAAAATAAGTTTAAATAAAATATTGTGCCCTTTTAGTTTCAACCATTGGGGTAGCCCAACCGGTTACCGAGCTCACGTGGAGCACTGCTAGGTAGGAGGTTGAGGGGTCGAAACCTTCTGACGATGTTTTGTTGAAGACAAAGCTACGAAGGTAATAAAATTATTTTTGCACCTTGAGGTTCCATGCGTTGCGATAGCACAGCTAGTTAAAGGGCCCATGTTAGGGTGTTGGGATTTCTCAAGGTTAGGGGATCGAATCCCATCGGTGGTAGTGAGAGGTATTTATATTTTAATTTTTATTAAATTTGATATATGAGGAGTTATAAGGTATAGTTTTGCAATTTAATTTTGGAAATGATAAAAGGGAGTTATAAGGTATAGGAGTGTGATTTAATTTTTGGAATAGGGAGTTATAAGGTATAGTGTGGTGATTAATTTTTGCAAATAATAAATGTGATTTAATTTTTGCAAAAGGAGAAATAAGGGTTCTTATTGTTAAATAAAGCTTTATATTGTGAGTTTCAAAAGGGAGATATAAGGAGTTATTTTTAAGCTTTATTGTGTATGTTTTGATAAGGGTTTTTGAGTGGATGATTTGATATTTAATCAAGAAAGGAAAAAGAGAATTGCTAACCAATTTTTGAAGGCACAAACAAAAGGAAAATCATTTTGTTAAGGCAGGTTTGGAAAGCTCATGCAAAAAGCTCATCATCATCATTGAGGTAGATTTAGAGGTATGGTGATTTAATTCCTTTATCAAAGTGGTTTTATTTGAGGAAAATATTTTTGTTGTCATATAGTTGGAGGTATAAGGAATTATTGGATGTGCATTGTTTTTGCTTGAAATTGGAAATAAATGTGCAAGGATTATAGATCATATTTTAGAGCAAATTTGTGCATTATCTTTGATTGAAATTGGGAGTAAATGTGCAAGGGTTATAGATCAGATTTGAGAACAAATTTGTGCATTGTTCATGATTGATTTTGGGAGTAGATGAAAAGGATAGATCTATGCACTATGATTGGTTTTGAAGTGAAGGTGGAAATCAACAATTACCATGTCAGTTATCAAGTGCTAGACTAAAGCTACCTTTTGATGTAATAAATGTGAGACATGTGAAAGTGACAGACTTAATGAATGTGAAGAACATATTGGGTATTTGTTAGTGCATATCATTCTCTATATGTTCATGAAGATAAAATAATTTTGGGTAGAATATGTCTGAATTGCTTTAGTTGAGGAAAGCACATTGAAGAATAGGTGAAGAACTTGATGACATCATTATGCAAGATTTGGGAATAGATGAGCATTGTTTTGTATGCAATATTTGGGAATAGATGAGCATTGTTTTGTATGCAATATTTGGGAATAGATGAGCATTGTTTGTATGTAAGATTTGGGAATAGATGAGCATATTTGTAAGTAGGTTTTTGAGCAGTTTGTGTAGGTTTTGTGAGAAAATTGAGAGTAGATATTGAGAGTTGTGAGTAGGATTTGAGCAAGTTTGAGTAGATTTGAGCAGGATTTGTGAGTAGGTTATGGAGCTGATTTGAGAAGAGTTGTGAGAAGGATTTATGAGAAGTTTGAGAATTTGAGAATGAGTAGGTGAGTATTTGAGGTTTGGAGTAGATTGAGTAGTTTGTGAGTTGAGGATGGTGTTGTGGTGTTGTGGAGTATAGATATTGAGATTGGGTATTTTAGAGTAGAGGGGATTGGTTTCTCCTATGGAGTGGTGTCCACAAAACTAGAGTAGAGGGGATTGGTGTCTCCTATGGAGTGGTGTCCATAAAACTAGAGTAGAGGGGATTGGTGTCTCTTGTGGATTGGTGTCCACAAAACTAGAGTAGAGGGGATTGGTGTCTCCTGTGGAGTGGTTTCCACAAAACTAGAGTAGAGGGGATTGGTGTCTCCTATGGAGTGGTGTCCACAAAACTAGAGTAGAGGGGATTGGTGTCTCTTATGGAGTGGTGTCCACAAAACTAGAGTAGAGGGGATTGGTGTCTCCTGTGGAGTGGTGTCCATAAAACTAGAGTAGAGGGGATTGGTGTCTCTTGTGGAGTGGTGTCCACAAAACTAGAGTAGAGGGGATTGGTGTCTCCTGTGGAGTGGTGTCCATAAACTAGAGAGAGGGGATTGGTGTCTCCTATGGATTGGTGTCCATGAACTTGAGAGGGGATTGGTGTCTCCTATGGATTGGTGTCCATGAACATTGTAATAGGGGATTGGTGTCTCCTGTGGGTTGGTGCCCATAAAATTTATTGAGAAATTTATAAGCAATATTTCTCCATGGATGTAGCCCATATTGGGTGAACCACGTTAAATCTGTGTCTCTTATGTGTGTGGTGATTTGTGCATTGTTTCATTATTGCATTGATGATATTTGAAGTTATTGATTTGGAAAGAAAAGTAAAAGTTTTATCTTATACTGTTCACCCTCCCTCTCAGTATAAGCTTGTGTTCTTCAATTGGTATCAGAGCGGGTTCCTTCATGAAAGCCTAACAACTTGAAGGAAGATCTTACAGGAACACAAATGGCACATCAAAAGGGTTTTCATAAAATAGAGCTCCATTGTTTGATGGGACTAACTATGCTTTCTGGAGCATAAGGATGAAGACTTATTTTATGGCACATGGATATGATATATGGCAATCCATTGAGAATGGGTTCACACCTACAACTCCTCCCATAGATGCAAATGGTAAGAAACCATATGAAAATAATGTCAGGCATGAATGCAATCTTAAGTGGATTATGTGAATCAGAGTTTGTGAAAGTCATGCAATGCACTTCAGCAAAAGAAATATGGGACAAGTTACAGAGAACATATGAAGGAGATGACAAGGTTAAGATGGCAAAACTTCAAACCCACAGGAGGAAGTTTGAAGACTTGAAGATGAAATATGAGGAAGATATTGCTAGGTATCTACTTCGTGTTGATGAGGTTGTCAACACCATTCGTGGACTTGGAGAAAGTATTGAAGACTCTAAGATTGTTCAGAAAATATTGAGGTCACTTCCCATGAGGTTTGATGCAAAGGTTTCAGCAATTGAAGAAATGAAGGATCTCAAAACTTTGAGCATGGATGAGCTACATGGTATTCTCATAGCCTATGAGATGAGGACAGAAAAAGATCAAACATCCAAAAAAGGAGGCAACATTCAAAGCTTCAAAGAAGGCAAAGAATAAAGAACCAGAATCAAGTGAAGAATCAAGCGATGGAGAAGAAGCTAACTTTGTGCGAAGGAATAAGAAGGGTCCAAGAAAACACAAAGGTATGCAGTCTGTGAAATGTTTTAATTGTGGTAACCTTGGTCATTATGCATCTAATTGTCCACAAGATAGAAGTAGTAGCAGTGAAGAAGAAAAGGAATATGAGAAAAAGAAAGAAAGAATATTTTATCATGAAAATAAAAACAGGCATGGTCAAAACAAGCATGAGAAGAAGATCTTTCAAAGACACAAGAAAATTTTTTATGTTGAAGAAGCAAGCAGTGCTTCCAGTGGCAGTGATGAAAGCCTCTCCGATAGTGAAAGAGAAGAAATCTTATTTTTGGCCATAGAAGAGAAAGAATATGATCCTGTTGTTGAAGACCAAGAAGAAGAGGAAGATTCAAAAGATGAAGAGGAAGCCACAGTTGACATAGAAGAGGAACTTATTGTTGCTCTTGAAGAGTTGAAAAGGGTTAGAAAGAAGAACTCAATATTGAAGGCTCAAGTACAAGAGGATGAGAAAACAAAGGCAAAGCTTCTACAAGATCTCACCGACTTAAAAGTAAAGGTTGAAGAGGCAAGGAGAATTGAAGAAGGTATGGCTGAACAGTTAAAGGCAAAAGAACTAGAGTGTGAAAGACTAGAACATGAAGTTGTCATTCTAAGGAAGGGACTTGAAAAATTTAATGATAAGATATATCAGTTTAGGAAAAGCTCAAAAAACTTGGATGATATTATCAAAGCACAGAGATCTCCATTTATGAAGATAGGACTTGGTTTTGAAGAAGGTCAAGAGAAACAAAAGGGGAGTCAAGCTCAAAAGAAATAGAAGCATCAAAGAAAATGATTGAAGAAGAGCCCAAGACCTATGCTGAAATGTTGAAAAGTGGAAGCATCAATGAGGAAGAAAACAATGCACCATCAAGGAACAGGGACCATCATAGAAAAAGCAAAGAAAGAACCATGCACCCATATCCTCCAAGGCAAGATGAATATTTCTTCCAGGGTTATTGTTTCTCATGTAATCATTTTGGTCATAAAGTTGTACATTGCAGGGTTCATGGTAAGAATGATTATGGCTTCACCAAAAGAAATTTCAAGTCATTTGCACTTTTCAAGGATTACAACATCATGTGTTACAATTGCAACAATTTTGGGCATAGAGCTAAATGGTGTAGAACAATGTTCCCTAAGCTCCCAAAGTCAAGCAAAGAAGAAGGATAGTCAAAATGTGCAAAAGGATATGATCTCCAAAGTTTGGAGAAAGAAAATGAAACAAGAAGAGGAGCATAGTAATTTGGGAGTAACTTTACTCCCATCTCAAAATTGATCACCTCAAGACAAGGAGGTGGTGAGGGGGTTGTGTTTAGTGTCTTATATTTTAGCCCCAAGGAGCCCTTTGCCATTGATGTCAAAGGGGGAGAATTTTAGTGAGGGGGAGCAGCTTGTCAGGGGGAGCAGATTGTGAATCTAGTTGCAGTAAAAGAAATTTTTTTGTAGGGTTGCCATCAATGACAAAGGGGGAGATTGTTGGAAATATCGAGTTGTCATTGATGTCAAAGGCAGAAATATCTTCAAGGATGAAATGTTGATGTCAAAGGCAGAAATATCTCCAAGGATGAAATATTGAGTTATCACTAAGTGCAAGGCAGATATCTTCAAGGATGCTTTAATATTTAAATAATATTTAAAGAAGGAGGTTCATATTTAAATCAGAGGATTTAAATATAGTTTAATAGTTTAAAAGTTTAAATATTTAAAGGTTAAATATTTAAAACCTTGGGCGACCTCCTTGCAAAAGATTAAAAATTTGACAATTCAAAAATTCAAATGTTTGGGCACCAAAGGACAAAGCACATAAAATGGTTGAGCTGACTTCATTGAGGAGCCAAAGGACAAAGCATATAAATATATGCTTTAAAATTAATTTTGAAGAAGCTAAGGTTTGCAAAAGAGATATCGATCGAGCGAAGTGGCGACGAGCATAAGACGAAGGAGGAGAGTGGAGAATTTTTGGTGAAGCAAAAAACAAGTTTAAATTCTATATCGTGCCATGTTAGTTTCAACCACTAGGGTAGCCCAAGTTGGTTACTAATCTCACGTGGAGCACTGCTAGGCAGGAGGTTGAGGGGTCGAAACCCTTCGACGATGTTTTGTTGAAGATAAAGCTGCGAAGGTAATAAAATTATTTTTCGCCTTGAGGTTCCATGTGCTGCGATAGCACAATCGGTTAAAGGGCCTATGTTAGGGCGTTGGGCTTCTCAAGGTTAAGGGATCGAATCCCATCGGTGGTAGTGAGAGGTATTTATATTTTTATTTTATTAAATTTGATATATGAGGAGCTATAAGGTATAGTTTTGCAATTTAATCTTGGAAATGATAAAAGGGAGTTATAAGGTATAGGAGTGTGATTTAATTTTTGGAATAGGGAGTTATAAGGTATAGTGTGGTGATTAATTTTTGCAAATAATAAATGTGATTTAATTTTTGCAAAAGGAGAAATAAGGGTTCTTATTGTTAAATAAAGCTTTATATTGTGAGTTTCAAAAGGGAGATATAAGGAGTTATTTTTAAGCTTTATTGTGTATGTTTTTTATAAGGGTTTTTGAGTGGATGATTTGATATTTAATGAAGAAAGGAAAAAGAGAATTGCTAACCAATTTTTTGAAGGCACAAACAAAAGGAAAATCATTTTGTTAAGGCAGGTTTGGAAAGCTCATGCAAAAATCTCATCATCATCATTGAGGCAGATTTAGAGGTATGGTGATTTAATTCCTTTATCAAAATGGCTTAATAAATTTGAGGAAAATATTTTGTCATATAGTGGGAGGTATAAGGAATTATTGGATGTGCATTATTTTTGCTTGAAATTGGAAATAAATGTGCAAGGATTATAGATCATATTTTAGAGCAAATTTGTGCATTATATTTGATTGAAATTGTGAGTAAATGTGCAAGGGTTATAGATCAGATTTGAGAATAAATTTGTGCATTGTTCATGATTGATTTTGGGAGTAGATGAAAAGGATAGATCTATGCACTATGATTGGTTTTGAAGTGAAGGTGGAAATCAACAATTACCAGGTCAGTTATCAAGTGCTAGACTAAAGCTACCTTTTGATGTAATAAATGTGAGACATGTGAAAGCGACAGACTTAATGAATGTGAAGAACATATTGGGCATTTGTTAGTGCATATCATTCTCTATATGTTCATGAAGATAAAAGAATTCTGGGTAGAATATGTCTAAATTGCTTTAGTTGAGGAAAGCACATTGAAGAATAGGTGAAGAACTTGATGACATCATTATGCAATATTTGGGAATAGATGAGCATTATTTTGTATGCAAGATTTGGGAATAGATGAGCATTATTTGTATGCAATATTTGGGAATAGATGAGCATTTTTTAGATCATATTTCAGCAGTATCTAGAGCATATTTTAGTAGGGTTTTGTGATCAGCTTTGAGTAGGTTTTATGAGTAGATTTGAGCAAGTTTTGTGAGCATATTTGAGTAGGTGTTGTAAGAAGATGTATGAGTAGATTTGAGAAAGTTTTGGAGTAGATGTGAGCAGGTTATGAAGATTATTTGAGTAGAGTTATGAGAATATTTTGTGAGAATATTTGTGAGAAAGTTTGATCAGGTTTGAGTAGGTTGTGTGAGCATATTTGAGCAGGTTTTGGAGTAGATGTGAGCAATATTTATGATAAGGTTATAGAGATTATTTGAGCATAGTTGTAAGAAGGTTATAGAGCTAATTTAAGCAGAGTTGTGAGCAAAATTTTAGAGCATATTTGAGAGAAGACTTGAGCATATTTTGGACCAAATTTTAGAGTAGAGGGGATTGGTGTCTCCTATGGAGTGGTGTCCACAAAACTAGAGTAGAGGGGATTGGTGTCTCCTGTGGAGTGGTGTCCACAAAACTAGAGCAGAGGGGATTGGTGTCTCCTGTGGAGTGGTGTCCACAAAACCAGAGTAGAGGGGATTGGTGTCTCCTGTGGAGTGGTGTCCACAAAACTAGAGTAGAGGGGATTGGTGTCTCCTATGGAGTGGTGTCCACAAAACTAGAGAAGAGGGGATTGGTGTCTCCTGTGGAGTGGTGTCCACAAAACTAGAGTAGAGGGGATTGGTGTCTCCTATGGAGTGGTGTCCACAAAACCAGAGTAGAGGGGATTGGTGTCTCCTATGGAGTGGTGTCCACAAAACCATAGCAGAGGGGATTGGTGTCTCCTGTGGAGTGGTGTCCACAAAACTAGATTAGAGGGTATTGGTGTCTCTTGTGGAGTGGTGTTCATAAACCAGTAGATGGGATTGGTGTCTCCTATGGATTGGTGTCCACGAACTTGAGAGGGGATTGGTGTCTCCTATGGATTGGTGTCCATGAACATTGTAATAGGGGATTGGTGTCTCCTGTGGGTTGGTGCCCACAAAATTTGTTGAGAAATTTATAAGCAATATTTCTACAAGGGCCCCGGGGACCCTTTATTTTGTCTCTTGTGTGTCCCCGGTGATTTGTGCATTGTTTCATTACTGCATTGATATTATTGATGTTATCGTTTGGATTGAAAAGTGAAAATTTTTATCTTATATTGTTCACCCTCCCTCTCAGTATAATATTGTGTTCTTCATATATTTTGTTAAAATCCTTGAGCATTTTTAAAATAAAGAAGGCAAAAAATCCTTAAAACCTAAAATCGCTAAGACAAGTGTTCTAGGGAATGGGTTTTATAATGTAGATATTCAATATACCTCTCATGAATTAGAGATAGTTAGAGGTCCTATGCATATGTTAACCAAATATGGGGGTGATCCAAAACTTAAGAATATGATGCCTTAATTGACCATGAATATATTCTTAAAATATGTCCACCATCTAAGCTTAAAAACTATATTATCAATGATAGGTTTGAATCCCCTATATGTCATTGATCCTAACAAATTTTGATTTTTCATGGAACTTATGGCCATGATAATTCTACCTACATATACTTGCATAAATTCTACCTTAAGAAAACTTTTGGTCTGAACTTTAACATTGATCAAATTAACAATGATAAGATCCATTTATTTTATGAAAATAAATGGAGTCTCTAGAAGATGTTCAATCACCCTTGTAATCAATATTTTGGCACCCATAACATCCTATTTTCCAATCATGAGAAAAAATATCCCAATAAATAACAAATAATTAACCAAATTAGGGTTAAGTTTTTAATTAGAGTGGCCATTAAAATTATCAAAATCAATTATATAATTCTAATCAAGGCAAACAAGGAACCATTAAAATCAAAATGATAGTTATCCCCAAAATAAAAATATTGGACCTACAACTTCTCAAAATACCTTTAAATTTAACTAAGTTCTTTGTCAACATGGCCCAAATGGAGAATATATTCATATTTAACTAAATGTGGATCATTATGTCAACATTTTAGAGCTCCAAAGAGAAACAGTTACATCTTTGGAATGGCAAAAAAATAATATTACTAGGAATGAACCTCAATACAAAAATAAGTTTTCTTCCAAAGAGGGAAAAAATAAGGATAAAGGAAAAAAACCTACCGAGGCTATCATTAACACTTCCATTACTCATAAGATTCCAAAACCTCCTTTTGTCATCTAGGAACCTTCTATAAATGTAAAAAGTTTTAAAAATGTATTAGACATACCTAAGAAGACCTTAAGCCAATCCATGGAGCCTATTGTTTTTTAAAATTCTAATAAAATTACATCATTGGTTAAAGTGGTGATCTTGGAACCATAGTAGAAAAATTATAAGATATCACCAAGTCCAAGGAATTTCTACTTAAGTAGTTATGAGAAAAATGAAAGCATGAGATATTGTTAATGAGTTGTGTACAACTCCTTGTAAGGTCCTATACTTGGAATTACTTAAGGCATCTAACTATCATAGAAAAAGGTTAAGAGACTTATTGGATGATATGGATATGCCTATAACAAGAATTGCTAACATTATTCCCACCATTATAGGGTCTTTAGAAGTGTAGTATATTCAATCCCTTGGAGAAAATTTTTGCATTGATGCACATACTAGATTTTATTTGATTATAACATTTCCTTTGAAAAACATGATTTCTACTAATTATTTGGCAAGGGCAAAAAATATATCATTAATGATAACATTTTTTTATAACAATATGATAGTATATTGGGCTTTGATTGATGAAGGGATTGGCACATATGTTCTTTCAGTGCCATTGTTAATTAAACTAAAAATCCCTAGAAAAAATATTTTCTACTAGAAGTAATTGCTATGCTTATAATGATAAGCCACAAGATCTTGTGGGTTGTATTTGGTTACTATAGTGAAGTTTCACTACTATCCTTCCAAAGAGGAATGACTGCTACTAGAGCTAATTCAAAACAATTTGCAAAATTAGAATCCCATAAAATGTTGCTAGCCACTAGGAAGATTATCCTAAATAATCACCTAGAAGCTATCCACCACCCAATAATAATTTTGCATGGAATTAGAGAGCCCCCTTGTGATTTTAATGTGATATCCACACTAAAATATCTCCTATTATTCATTGGGGAAGACATGACAACTCCAATTGAGTATCTGAACCATATGGTGATCTTGTGTGTACTTTATAATGTATCAGAGCAAAATGTCGATCTAAGATTATTGTTTTACTCATTCAAAGGAAAGTCTCATGAATGGTACATCACACTTCAACCTAATTCAATCATTGACTAGGACCAGCTTGTTTCCATATTCATTGAGATATTCAAGGAAAAGGTGGATAAGATTTCTCTCTAGCAACAATTATCAATGATAAAGAGGGCACCAATGAAAAGTATGGATGATTTCAACATAGAACTCCATAATACATGACACAAAATACTAGATAAAATCCATCCCTTCCTAGGTATGGCATTGATCTATTATTAAAATACCTTAGATTTTGAGATATCCCTAACGATAAAAGCCAAGGGAGGAAATTATCTACCTGAAGCCTACCAAATAGCCATCACAACCAATAATGAGTTGATCCAAATTTGAAATCTACCCTCTAGGACTTTTAAGCCTTATTTTTTTCTAGTTGTTAATATTTACATCAACCTCCATAGATTATCCAGTCAATGGCTTCTCAACTATTTCTAACCATATATGTGGTCTTTGTCTCCTTTATTTTTGTAATTATTTTTTCCATTAATAATTTTAAATTGAATGCAATCAAGAACCTATTAAAATAACCCTTTAATGAGTGTCAAAACAATCCCAACCCATTCATCCAATAGAGTCACAAAATAAATCCATATCAACCATTAACTTTATATTAGTGGAATGCCCTTGTGCAAAACTCAAGTATCCTTTTCAAATATTATTAAAAGTATACTCCCTATACAAAATAACTATTTAGAAAAATTAAAATTTTGGTGTTTCCATAATTCCTATCCTCTTGATGCTCTCTTTAAATCAAAACAAAGTAAACCCTTCCATCCATGGTTATTTACTTATCAAGGTTCAACCCAAAATATTTTCTCAAATATAGATATTAAATATAGATATTTATTATCCTGAACAAACCTTGATAACTTGGAATGAAGAAGATATGTATGCTATATATAATAAAAATATAATTGAAATAATCCAAGCACATAATTACTATATAACCAAAGACAAAATAAAATCAGTGGAAGAAGAGAAGAAAAAAAATATACAAGAAAATCTACCAAATCTCAAATGATGTTCTATTCCAATAGTAGAGTAGACCTTGAAGGTGCCAACATACTCAAATATGGGACCTGACCAATAGGATTTCATGCTATAGTAAGCAATTTTTTCTCAACCACCAATGATAGAAAGAGCCTAACCCTTTTACAGGTAGCATATTTTTCAAAGGGTGCATTCTCTAAAGAAATTTAATATAGTAAAGCACCAAAATAAATCTACCATAGCCATACTACTCTGATAAGTAAGCAATATGCCAAGATAAATAAAATATTTAGAAGAGGCAATAATAGAACAAAGAGCTTCAAATGATATCAAAGAACCCATATTCTTGAAGATATCTTCCCCTTAGGCAATCAAATGAAGTCAATTCCATTTTACTTGACTTTGATTCATGGTGATATTTTACTTTAAACTTGTTTGATTGATTCTTGAGCAAGTACCATAGTTGTACCAAAATATTTGATCAATGCATTGTCATTAAGCTATGAGCTAGATGAACAAGGTTTAGTTCAGCTAGATGGAACATCAATCTAGACTTTTGGGATAATTAAAGAATTTCCTTTAACATTGCAAGCATATCTGAACATGTCTATCCATTAGGGATTAGTAGTGATTGAGATCCCAACCACCTTTGGCATCTTTCTATCAAGAGATTTAATAATAAAAATAGTTGGTTACTTATCCTTGGACTAGACACATATATTATTGAATATTCAAAATAGTATTAAGATGCAATAGAACCTCTTATGTTCATAATATAGATCTAATTCCTCTAATTAGATTGGATGCTGAGCAATCTTATTCCCCAAAAGAAATCTAGTCAAAAGAAAAAACACTTGATCAAAAGGTTCATTATGATATTCCAAATGATTAGCTAAGTCAGTGGGCTACTGACATGCACAATACAAAGTCTAATGAAGTATGTAAGTGTAAGGAGGAGAAACCACCATCAACAAGTGAAATACAAGACAAAGAGAACAATATATATGATGGATTTTATTAGAAATATGTGCCTTTACAATGCAAAAATAACTCTTTATATTTTATAAATTATAAAGTATTCCAAGAGGACTTTTACAACAAAGATGGTGTTGATGCTTCTCTCCCACAACCAAATGTGATCAGGATATATTATGTAAGTGTGTGTGAGGGTGCAGGATCTTCCAAGGGTTGTTGTAGATGATTGATATACCTGCACACAACCAACAAGAAATAAGTTACAAGTTAAATTGGCCCACCTAAGTTGGGCCTTACTCAAATTAAGTTGCAAACTAAATACATTAGAGAATAAACAAAAGATAATTGCTATTATGTGAAAGAAAATGCTGAAAAAACATTGGATATACCTGTTACATGCACTAAAATCTCACTAGGAACCCTACTACAAATATGCTCTCTATCACAAGCATGACAATATAATCTAGTCTTAATACCATTTGAGCCAGTCTCACACTCAGGACCACCTGATCTAGTCTCAATACCATATAACCTAGTCTTGGGACTATTTCAAGCAAGGCGATCTCAAAATGATTGTTGCAAATTGAAAAATATAGACCTGAAGTAGCTTGAAATACTATTAAATATTTAGAGGAATCTTGAGGAGAGGTCAGAGACTACATGTAATGGTTAAGGTAGGCTTAGGTAAGGTGAGTGGAGATTTTTATAGCATAACTTTAGCTCAAAATGGGCTCTCTTCCCTTGGCCATGGCCAAGGATATTTATGGAAATTTTAGGGTTGGATGAGTGGGATTCCACATAGGCTCCACTTGGTCTCCACATGGGCAGGTTAGGTGAGGGAAAATTCTATAAGGGGATGAGGTGGAGGGTTTCATTTTAGTGCTTTTGGAAGGAGTTAAAAATTAGTTTCCCAGAGACTGTGGGGGTATTTTAAAATTGCTAAAAATGATGAGGTGTAAGAGGGAGGAGTTGGCATATTAAATTACCTTGGAGGAGGTGTCCTAGAGAGAAGGGAATATATTTAAAAATTTCAAGGAGTAATGAAGTGGTTGTCCTTTGGCCAAGTGGGATTAATGCAGATTTTGACTTGTCATTATATTTTAAATTTGAAAATTCTTTTTATGGCATGAGGGGGGTATATGTGAGGTGGCATATTAATGTGAGGGGTATTTAAATATTAAAAGGGGAAGATTTACTAGGCTTATAGATAATTTTCATTAAATAATTTACCTTGAACATTGTTAAATCTTGATTAAAGGGGCTTTAATAGCATATTTAATTAATGTTAATTGCCTTTCCTATTATTTTATTTATCTTTATCATTTTCTATGTAGGAGAGGTCACAAATGCAGGTCATGATGGTGATGTAATTATGATTAATTAGATAAATTTGGGTCTGATTAAATATTTAATGGCATATGGGGATGCGTAGGAATTTATTATTATTTGGTATTTGTATTTTATCATTTTTATTATTTTTGTGAGTGTAGGGAATTTATTCAAAGTTTGATTTATTATTTATATTTGATATTTATGAGGTGTTGCAAATGTTTTGACGATTAATTATTTTAATTATTATTTTAAAGGTGACAAAAAGATGTATTTAGGTGTTTTAATTATTATCAAAAATGTTAATTTGTTATGTCTATAGATTCCCATTTTTGCAATGTGTTGTTTGTAAGAACAACATAGTGCAAAAACTTGTGTCAAAATTTTGTTGTTTGTTGCCCCAGTGAAATGATTATCCCCGTGAGAGTATATTTGGTAACCTCATCAAGTGGTGAGTGCGCAGTTGAGGTCATAAGACCAAGGATGAGCTACTTGATAAAATTGAGAAATGGCAAGAGAATATGATGAGATAAGATGATTAGGTAAGAAGGGTCAAGTTAGGAAAAGGAAATGTTAAGGGTGTCAATGGAATATCATCTCCTCAAATGTGGTCTGGGAGGAAATGAGGTAGGAGATAAGAGGGTGGGGGAAAGGTATTTTGAGATGGTGGGAAAATGATATGCTACCATGGAAAAAGAGCAGACCCAAATAATAAAGGATCCCATGTGCATTGCGTGAAAAGAAAATATAAGTAAAGAGACATATAGAGCCCAAGGGGGCAAGTGTAAAAAAAGGGTTACCCAAGGAGGGAAGGGTAAAAAAGGGTGCCCAAGGAGGTAAGGAAAATGTAAAAACAAATTCATGGGGATGTATAACCAAGTCAAAAAATATGTGATGGCACATCTGGTGTGGTTGCAAAGGAGAGAATAGGTTTCAGAGGGATACTGTCTCCTCAAATATGGTCTAGCAGGATATCGCCTAGTCATAGATGGTTTAGTAGGAGGTAATATGGGGAGATTGATAAAGGGGGTCTGAGATGGTGTAGGGGTAAGGGAGTGAGGTTTAGACTCTTGTGGAGAAGTATGAGGGTAGAAGGAGGTTTTCAAGGGGATGCAAGAGATTATAATTCAACCATGGAAAAGAGTAGACCTAGACATGAAGAGACAACATGTGCACTGCATAAAAAAAAAGGTACAAAGTAAAAAAAATGTGTATCCTAAGGAGGCTAGTAAAAAGTGTGTAACCCAAGGGGGTGAGTATAAAAGATATGCCTAAGGAGACAATGTGAAAAGGGTGACCAAGGGATAAAAGTGTAGAAAGAGTGCCCAATGAGACAAATTGTAAAAAAATATGTGAAGAACACAAGCTTATACTGAGAGGGGGTGAACAATATAAGATAAAACTTTTACTTTTATTTCCAAATGATAACAACAATAATATAAATGCAGCAATGAAACAATGCATAAATAACCACACACATAAGAGACATAGATTTAACGTGGTTCACCCAATATGGGCTACATCCATAGAGAAATATTGCTTATAAATTTCTCAACAAATTTCATGGGCACCAACCCATAGGAGACACAAATCCCCTATTACAATGTTCGTGGACACCAATTCATAGGAGACACCAATGCCCTCTCAAGTTTGTGGACACCAATCCCCTTTGTTTATTTGTGGACACCACTCCATAGGAGACACCAATTACCTCTACTCTAGTTTTATGGACACCACTCCATAGGAGACACTAATCCCCTTTGATTTTGTTTTATGGACACCACTCTATAGAAGACACCAATCCCCTCTACTCTGGTTTTGTGGATACCACTCCACAGGAGACACCAATCCCCTATGCTTTGGTTTTGTGGACACCACTCCAGAGGAGACATCAATCCCCTCTACTCTAGTTTTGTGGACACCACTCCATAGAAGACACCAATCCCATCTACTCTATTTTTATGGAAACCACTCTATGGGAGACACCAATCCTCTCTGCTCTAGTTTTGTGGACATCAATCTACAAGAGACACCAATCCCCTATAATGGTTCATGGACACCAATCCATAGGAGACACCAATACCCTCTACTCTAAGTACTACTCATATCTTCTCCTAAACCTAATCACAATACTACTCATAAATCTTACTGAGCTCAGCTCTAAAATTTGCTCACAATACTACTCATAACCCTGCTCAAATCATATCTATAACCTGCTCACAAATCCTGCTCATAACTCTACTCAAATTATCTCTCTAACCTACTCAAATCTGCTCACACAACCTTCTCAAATATTCTCTTAAATCTGCTCACAACACCTACTCAAATCTACTCACATCTGCTCCCAAATATTGCATACATACAATGCTCATCTATTCCCAAATATTGCATATAAAAAAATGCTCATCTATTCCCAAATCTTGCATAATGATGTCATCAAGTTCTTCACCTATTCTTCAATGTGCTTTCCTTAACTAAAGCAATTCAAACATATTCTACCCAAAATTATTTTATCTTCATGAACATATAGAGAATGATATACACTAAAAAAATGCCCAATATATTCTTCACATTCATTAAGTCTGTCACTTTCACATGTCTCACATTTATTACATCAAAAGGTAGCTTTAGTCTAGCACTTGATAACTGACCTGGTAATTGTTGATTTGCACCTTTCCTTCAAAACCAATCATAGTGCACAAATATGTCCTTTTCATCTACTCCCAAAATCAATCATGAACAATGCACAAATTTACTTCTCAAATATGATCTATAACCTTTTCACAATTGCTTCCAATTTCCATCAAATCAATGCATAAATTGACTCACAAATCTGATCTATAACCCTTGCATATTTGCTTCCAATTTCTATCAAATCAATGCACAAATTGACTCACAAATCTGATCTATAACCCTTGCCCAATTATTTCCAATTTCAAGCAAAAACAATGCACATCCAATAATTCCTTATACCTCCAACTATATGACAACAAAAATGTTTTCCTTAAACAAAACCACCTTGAGAAAGGAATTAAATCACCATACCTCTAAATCTATCTCAATAATGATGATCTTCTTTTTGCATGAGCTTCCCAAACCTGTCTAGAAAAAAATAATTTTCCTTTTGTTTGTCCCTTCAAAATTTGGTTAGCAATTCTCCTTTTTCTTTTCTTTGATTAAATATCAACTCAATCACTTTAAAACCCTTCTATCAAAACATACATAATAAATATTAACAATCAATCCTTATAACTTCTCAAAAATAAAGCTTTAATACTAAATAAAATGACCCCTTATATATCCTATTTATTGAATGTAAAATAACACTTTAAAATTACTACAATATTCCTTATATATTCCTTTTAATAATTTTGCATAATAAAAATAATACCAACCCTTATATCTCCTCTAATATAATTTGCACAATATAACCAATTCAAACCCTTATTTATCCCTAATTAAATTTACACAAAAAAAATATTTTACCCTTACCTCACATAGCCATGGGTGAGAATCGAACACTTGACCTCTAGCACAATGCCCTAGCACAAGCTAGGCTGCTAGTTGGGCTGCCCCAACTATTGAACACAAAGGTGCATGAACCTGCTTTTGAAACCTTCTTCCTTGACCAAGCCACAACAAAAAGGATATCATCATGAATCGACCCTGTAACCTCCTGCTCACCCACGTCCTAGCGCAAGCTAGGCTACCATATGAGCTAGCCACCAAAACAAAATCCAAGGTGCATGATTTAAGTTTTAAAACCTTCTTCAATTTCCTCTCTGACCAAAATCACAGCAAAACAGTGCCACCACGAATTGACTGTGACCTCCTTCTCCACAATTCTCTAGTGCAGGCTAGACTGCCATTTGGTATAGCCACCCAGATGGAATTACAATTACACGATTTTACCCTTATGGTATTTTTTTATTTCTACCTCCAATAACTTGTGTGCTTCCCTTTCTTGTCTTCTGCACTTCATGAATTTTGCACGAAGGAATTTTTTTCCGAATTGCTCTCATCGACAAAATTTTCTCAAATGAATTATTGCTACCCATATATGTGTATTTTTATTTTCATCAAGGAACGTCGGTGCTAATCTATTTTTCTCATAAATTTATGACTTTATTTTTTACATTGGCACATTTTTTCTTTTGAACCCACTTTGTATTATAATATTTAAATCTTATGATTTAAATATTATAATATTGCTTTTAAACCTTTGTACCCTTTTTGAAATATTAAATATTTTTGTCCAAACAACCTTTGTCCCTTTCTTGTAATATTTAAATTTTTTTTCCCAAGCCTTTATCCATATCTTTATAATATTTAAATTTTATATTTAAATATTATAATCCTTTGAAAATATTTGCCTTGCCTTGCCTTGCTTCATGTGAAATAAATATTTGCCTTGGATAATTTTCCACTATTTTCCATTCACCATAAATATTGTCCAACCTTATAAACTTGTTTCGCTTTGAAGAATATTTCTACCTTGAATACCATGCTCCTTTGACATAAATGACAACTCAATATTTCCAACAATCTTCCCCTTTGTCATTGATGGCAACCCTTCAAAAAAATTTATTTTACTGCAACTAGATTCCCAATCTGCTCCCCCTGACAAGTTTTTCCCCCTCACTGAAATTCTCCCCATTTGAAATCAATGGCAAAGGGCTCCTTGGGGCTAAAATATAAGACATTAAACACAACCCCCTCACCACCTCCTTGTCTTGAGGTGATCAATTTTGAGATGGGAGTAAAGTTACTCCCAAATTACTATGCTCCTCTTCTTGTTTCATTTTATTTCTCCAAACATTGGAGATCATATCCTTATGGACATTTTGACTATCCTTATTCTTTCTTGACTTTGAGAGCTTAGGTAACATTGTTCTATACCATTTAGCTCTATGCCCAAAATTTTTGCAATTATAACACATGATGTTTTAATCCTTGAAATTTATCTTGGTGAAGCCATAATCATTCTTACCATGAACCCTACAATGTATATATTTATGACCAAAATTATTACATGAGAAACAATAACCCTAGAAGAAATATTCATCTTGCCTTGGAGGATATGGGTGCATGGTTCTTTCTTTGATTTTTCTGTGATGGTCCATGTTCCTTGATGGTGCATTATTTTCTTCCTCATTGATGCTTCCACTTCTACACATATCAGTATAGGTCTTAGGTTCCTCTTCAATCATTTTATTTGATGTCTTTGTTCCTTTTGAGCTTGAATCCTCTTTCTGTTTCTCTTGACCTTCTTCAAAACCAAGTCTAGTCTTCATAAATGGAGATCTCTGAGCTTTGATAATATCATCCAAGTTTTTTGAGATTTTCCTAAATTGATATATCTTATCATTAAATTTTTCAAGTCCCTTCCTTAGAATGACAACTTCATGTTCTATTCTTTCACACTCTAGTTCTTTTGCCCTTAACTATTCGGCCATACCTTCTTCAATTATCCTTGCCTCTTCAACCTTTACTTTTAAGTCGATGAGATCTTGTAGAAGCTTTGCTTTTGTTTTCTCATCCTCTTTTACTTGAGCCTTCAATATTGATTTCTTCTTTCTAACCCTATTTAACTTTTCAAGAGAAACAATAAGTTCATCTTCTATGTCAACTGTGGCTTCCTCTTCATCTTCTGAATATTCCTCTTCTTCTTGGTCTTCAACAATAGGATCATCTTCTTTCTCTTCTATGGCCAAAAATATTATTTTTTATCTTTTTCATTATTGAAGAAGCTTTCATCACTACTAATGGAAGCACTGCTTGCTTCTTCAACATAAAAACTCTTCTTGTGTCTTTGAAATATCTTATTCTCATGTTTACCTTGAACATACCTTTTTTTCTTTTCGTGATGAAATTTTCTTTCTTTTTCTTATATTTCTTTTCTTCTTCACTGCTACTACTTCCCACTTGTGGACAATTAGATGCATAGTGACCAAGGTTACCACAATTAAAACATTTCATAGACTGTATACCTTTATGTTTTATTGGACCCTTCTTATTCCTTTGCACAAAATTAGCTTCTTCTCCACTGCTTGATTCTTCACTTGATTCTGGTTCTTTATTCTTTACCTTAATTGAATCTTTTATTGTTGCCTATAATTTGGATGTTTGATATTTTTTCATCCTCATCTCATAGCCTGTGATAATCCCATGTAGCTCATCCATGCTCAAAGTTTTGAGATCCTTTATTTCTTCAATTGCTAAAACCTTTGCATCAAACCTCATGGGAAGTGACCTCAATATTTTTTGAATAATCTTAGAGTCTTCAATACTTTCTCCAAGTCCATGAATGGTGTTGACAACCTCATCAACATGAAGTAGATGCCTAGCAATATCTTCCTCATATTTCATATTCAATTATTCAAACTTCCTCTTGTGTGTTTGAATTTTTGCCATTTAACCTTGTCATATCCTTCATAAGTTATTTGTAACTTATCCCATATTTATTTTGATGAAGTGCATTGCATGAATTTCACAAGCTCTTATTTTCATAATCCACTTAATATTACATTCATTGCCTTGGTATTATTTTCAAATGGTTTTTTAGCATTTGCATCCATGGGAGGAGTAGTAGATGGTGTGAACCCATTCTCAATGGATTACCATATATCATATCCATGTGCCATAAAATAAATCTTCATCCTCACGCTCCATAAAGCATAGTTAGTCCCATCAAACAATGGAGCTTTATTTTATGAAAACCCCTTCCTAATGTGCCATTTGTGTTCCTATAATATCTTCCTTCAATTTGTTAGTCTTTCACAAAGGAACCTGATCTGATACCAATTGAAGAACACAAGCTTATACTGAGAGGGAAGGGTGAAAAGTATAAGATAAAAATTTTATTTTTCTTTCCAAATTATAATACAATAATATAAATGCAGTAATGAAACAATGTACAAATAACCACACACATAAAAGACATATATTTAACGTGGTTCATCCAATATGGTCTACATTCATGAAGAAATACTATTTATAAATATCTCGACAAATTTTGTGGGAACCAACACATAGGAGACACCAATACCTTATTACAATGTTCATGGACACCAATCCACAGGAGACACAAATCCCCTCTCAATTTTGTGGACACCAATCCACATGAGACACCAATCCCCTCTGTTGGTTTATGGACACCACTCCATAGGAGACACCAATCCCCTCTACTTTGGTTTTGTGGATACCACTCCATAGGAGACACCAATCCCCTATGCTCTGGTTTTGTGGATTCCACTCTATAGGAGACACCGATACCCTCTGCTCTAGTTTTGTGGACACCACTCCATAGGAGACACTAATCCCCTCTACTATGGTTTTGTTGACACCACTCCATAGGAGACACCAATTTCCTCTGCTATGGTTTTGTTGACACCACTCCATAGGAGACACCAATCCCTTCTACTCTAGTTTTATGGACACCAATTTATAGGAGACACCAATCTCCTCTGCTATTTTATGGAAACCAATACATAGGAGACACCAATCCTCTCTAATATAAGTACTTCTTAGATCTACTCCCAAACCTGATCATAATACTACTCATAACTCTTGTTCAACTTAGCTCCAAAATCTACTCATAATACTACTCACAACTCTACTCAAATCAACTCCATAACCTGATCACAAATCCTGCTCAAATCAGCTCAATAACCTACTCAAATATTCTTATACAACCTAATCAAATATGCTCTCAAATATACTCACAACACCTACTCAAATATGCTCATATCTGCTCCCAAATCTTTCATGCATATAATTCTCATCTATTCCCAAATCTTACATACAAAATAATGCTCATCTATTCCCAAATATTACATACAAAATAATGCTCATCTATTCCCAATAATTACATATAAAACAATGCTCATCTATTCTCAAATCTTACATAATGATGCCATCAAGTTTTTCACCTATTATTCAATGTTCTTTCCTTAACTAAAGCAATTCAGACATATTCTATCCATAATTATTTTATCTTCATGAAAATATAGAGAATTATATGCACCAAAAAATGCCCAATATGTTCTTCACATCCATTAATTTTATCACTTTCACATGTATCACATTTATTACATCAAAAGGTAGCTTTAGTCTAGCACTTGATAACTGACCTGGTAAATACTGATTTACACCTTTCCTTCAAAACCAATCATAGTGTCCAAATCTATCTTTTTCATCTACTCCCAAAATCAGTCATGAAAAATGCACAATTTTTCTTCTCAAATCTACTCTATAACCCTTGCACATTTGCTTCCAATTTCCATCAAATCAATGCACAAATTGAGTCACAAATGTGATCTATAACCCTTGCATATTTTCTTCCAATTTCCATCAAATAAATACACAAATTGACTCACAAATATGATCTATAACCCTTGCCCATTTATTTCCAATTTCAAGCAAAAATAATGCACATCCAATAAATCCTTATACCTCCAACTATATGACAAAAAAAAAAATCTTTAAACAAAACCACCTTGATAAAGGAATTAAATCACCATACCTATAAATTTGTATAAACAATGATGATCTTATTTTTGCATGAGCTTCCCAAACTTGTCTAGGAAAATATAATTTTCCTTTTGTTTGTCCCTTCAAAATTTGGTTATCAATTCTCCTTTTTCTTTTCTTTGATTAAATATCAACTCAATCACTTAAAAACCCTTTTATCAAAACATACATAATAAAGCTTAACAATTACTCCTTATAACTTCTCAATAATAAAGCTTTAATACTAAATAAAATGACCCCTTATATCTCATATTTATTGAATGCAAAATAATACTTTAAAATCACTACAACATTCCTTATATCTTCCTTTTAATGATTTTGCATAATAAAAATAATACCAACCCTTATATCTCCCCTAATATAATTTGCACAATATAACCAATTCAAACCCTTATTTCTCCCTAATTAAATTTACACAAAAAAATTATTTTACCCTTACCTCACATAGTCGTGGGTGAGAATTAAACACTTGACCTCTAGCACAATGCCCTAGCACAAGCTAGGCTACCCCAACTATTGAACACAAAGGTGCACAAACCTACTTTTGAAACCTTATTCCCTGACCAAGCCACAACAAAAAGGATGCCACCATGAATCTATCATGTAACCTCTTGCTCACCCATGTCCTAGTATAAGCTAGGCTACCGTTTGAGCTAGCCACCCAAATAAAATCCAAGGCATACAATTTTACTTTTAAAACCTTCTTCAATTTCCTCTATGACCAAAATCATAGCAAAATGGTGCCACCCCGAATCGACCTCGTAACCTCCTGCTCCATAATGCTCTAGCGTAGGCTAGACTACCTTCTGGGATAGCCACCCATATGGAATTACAAATGCATGATTTTTTCCTTATGGTATTTTTCGATTTCTACCTCCAATAAGTTGTGTGGTTCCCTTTCTTGTCTTCTACACTTCACGAATTTTTCACAAAGGAATTTTTTTCCGAATTGCTCTCATCGACAAAATTTTCTCAAATGAATTATTGTTTTCATATATGTATGTATTTTTATTTTCATTAAGGAACATCAGTGCAATCTATTTTGCTCATAAATTTATGAATTTATTTTTGACATTGACACCTTTTTTCTTTTGAACCCACTTTGTATTATAATATTTAAATCTTATGATTTAAATATTGCTTTTAAACCTTTGTCCCCTTTTTGAAATATTAGATATTTTTGTGAAAACAACCTTTCTTCCTTTCTTGTAATATTTAAATTTGTTTGTCCCAAGCCTGTGTCCATCTCTTTATAATATTTATATTTGATAATTAAATATTATAATTCTTTGAAAATATTTGTCTTGCCTTGCCTTGATTCATGTGAAATAAATATTTGCCTTGGATAATTTTCCACTATTTGCCATTCACCAAGTCCATCATTGATATATTTTCCAACCTTATAAACTTGTTTCCCTTTGAAGAATATTTTTGCCTTGAATACCATACTCCTTTGACATCAATGACAACTCATATTTACAACAAGGTGCCCAAGGAGGCAAATTGTAAAAAAAAGGTACCCAAGGAGGCAATGTGAAAAAGATAAAATAGTGTAATGTGGAGGTACAACTAGGTCTAAAAAGTATCATGGTGCATCGAGTGTGGGGTAGTTGATGGAATGGAGGGTAGTTGGATGGATTCAAGTGTGGTCAAATATAAGGAGAGTGAGGATCAAGAGTACTTGAGGAGAGAGCACATAAAGTTGCATTATCAAGTCCAGCAGTTGTAGGTATAGATGAAGCATATGAGGAGGGATCAAAACTAGGGGTATGATAGAGGAGGATCATCAATGTGGAGGGTTCTTGAGGAGACACAAGAGTGGGTTCGAGTGTGGCTTCAAGAGCACCATATATCACTACACGGGTGCCCCACTTTCATGAGGGGGTAGGGTCACAATACCTTGGTGGGAATAGGAGTTATCAAGAGGGAAAAATACCTCAAATGAAATGAGGTAGGAATAGAGGTGAGCAGTCATCAACGAGTAGTGGTTAGGCTACATGAGTGCCTAGGGGATAAGGGATATATAACAAGAAAAATAGATCAATTATGGATAAGGGATATGATCATAGGAGTAAATGGATAATGAATGATGATGATCATGAGGATAATGGAAAATGCTTACCTTATTAATAAAAAATATTTCCTTAAATACACAAGGGTATATAATGTCCATGGGTGGGAAAGGAAATGGGAGAAGAGGGAGCGAGAATAATATCCTCAAGAGATTTTGTGAGACTCAAACACCCTAGTGCTCCTATCAAGTGGTGAAGTGCCTATACCAAATTATTAGAATTAGAGGTCCCTGAGACATATCAAAACATCCTAGAATCGCTCTGTGTGCAGTGAGTTCATTAACTAAATTTTGAATAGGTTTGGACTTAACCAATCATAGCCCTAATGAGAAAGAGTAAGCTCATCATGAAGGCATACTCCACTACTAGTTAGGCATCTATAGCCCCGGTGGAGATAGCACACGGTTCATCGACATTGCTCCACTATCGGCCATGCATCTATAGCCTCGATGGAGTCATCTAATATGCCCAAGGATTCAGGCTATATTATTATTTTTCTTTTTCTCTTTTTTTAGAGCATGTGAACCCTTGGGTTTTGGACCGCTAAAAGGGAAACGATGAGCTAATATAGACATTAATATTCTAAACCCCCTTAACTCCGTTAACACCCTTTTGAGCTCTAAAGTTTAATAATTTTTAGCTTACAGTCAGTCTTGAGACCGCCTCCTATCATATGGTCCCGACCACTGCCTATTGTCTCTCTAGATATGGTCTTGTCTATGATAGGGAATAGGACTAATATTAGAGATCTCAATGATATTTTTTCATGACTGCAGGTATATATTTTTTGTTTCATGCATTCTAGCTTTATTTAACAATAATATCTTTTTATTTACTATGGTTCCTAATTGGTATGAACTAAGGCCCAACTTAGGTGGGCCCATTTAACTATTAACATATTTCTTGTTGGTTGTGTGTAGGTATATCAGTCATCTATAGCAGCCCTTGGAAGATCCTACACCCTCACACATACTCACATGATATCTCCTGATTGCATTCGGTTGTGGAAGAGAAACATTAACACTATCTTTATTGTAAAAGCCCTCTTGGGATAATTTATAATTTGTAAAGACAAAGAGCTCTAATTCGTATTGGAAAAGGAACATATTTGTAACAATTCACCACATATATTTCTATATTTGTCTTTGTGTTTCATTTTTTATGGTGGTTTCTACTCCCTACAAAATGGCATGCCCGATGGGTAGTGGTCGGGACCATCTTAGGCGAGGCGGTCTCGAAGCAACTATTGCAAATTGAAAAATATAGGCCTAAAGTTACCTAAAATAGTGTTAAAGGGTTATATGGGGCTCAAGGAGTGATTAGAGACTGTGAATAAGGGTTAAGGTAGGCTTAGGAAAGGTGAATGGGAATTTTGATAGCATAACTCTAGCTCAAAATGGGCTCTCTTCCCTTGGCCATGGCCAAGGGTATTTATAGGAATTTTAGGGCTGGATGAGTGGGATGCCACATAGGCTCCACTTGGTCTCCACATGAGTAGGGTAGGTGAGGGAAAATTCTAGAAGGGGATGAGGTGGAGGGGTTCATTTAAGTGCTTTGGGAAGGGGGAGTCTAGGGGAAGGGAAACTAATTTAAAATTAGTTTCCCAAGGCACATGGGGGAGTGTGGGGGTATTTTAAAATTGTTAAAAAATAATGAGGTGTAAGAGGGAGGAGTTGGCATATTAAATTGCCTTGGAGGAGGTTTCCTAGGGGGAAGGGAAAATATTTAAAAATTTCCAATAGTAATGAAGTGGTTGTCCTTTGGCCAAGTGGGATTAATGCAGATTTTGACTTGTCATTATATTTTAAATTTTAAAATTCCTTTTTATGGCATGGGGGGTACATGTGAGGTGGCATATTAATGTGAGGGATAATTAAATATTAAAAGGGGCAGATTTTCTAGGCTTCTAGATAATTTTCATTAAATACTTTGCCTTGAACATTGTTAAATCCTGATTAAAGGGGCTTTAATAGCATATTTAATTAATGTTAATTGTCTTTGCTATTATTTTATTTATTTATCATTTTCTATGTAGGAGAGGTCATAAACGAGGGTCATGATGGTGATGTAAATTATGATTAATGAGAGTAATTTGGGTTTGATTAAATATTTAATGGCATATGGGGATGTGTAAGAATTTATTATCATTTGGTATTTGTATTTTTATCATTTTTATTATTTTTGTGTGTAAGGAATTTATTATTTATATTTGATATTTATGAGGTGTTGCTAAGGTTTTGGCGATTAATTTAATTTAATTATTATTTATAAGGTGACAAAAATACATATTTAGGTGTATTAATTATTATATTATTAAAAATTTTAATTTTTTATGTCTACAGATTCTCCTTTTTGCAATGTGTTGTTTGTAAGAACGACATAGTGCAAAAACTTGTATCGAAATTTTGTTGTTTGTTGCTCTAGTGAAATGATTATCCCAATGAGAGTATATTTGGCATATTTTATAGGGAGGAGAAACCACCATCAAACAAGTGAAATACCAAGACAAAGAGAGCGATATACAATGAGTTTTATTATCTTTTACAATACAAAAGATACCCTTTGTCCTTTTACAAATAAAAAGAAGCCTCCAAGGGATTTTACAAGGAATATGGTGTTGATGCTTCTCTCCCACAACTAAATGCAATCAAAAGATATCGTGTGAGTACGTGTGAAAGTGTAGGAGCTTCCAAGGGCTATTGTATATGGGTGAGAGACTTGCACATAGCCAAAAAGAAATAGGTTAATAGATAAATGGCCCCATCTAAGTTGGGCCTTAGTCAAGATAAAATGTAAACCATAGTAAAACAAAAGATAACTATTGTTGTATTAAAGGAAATGCAAGGAAAATAAAAAATATACCTATTGTCACGTGGGACTATCGCTAAGAACTTTGCTATAGATGCTACTCTATGTCAGGGGTGGGACCATATCTAGGGATGCGGTAAGGTGGGACCATCTGAGCCAGTCCTAAAATCATCTGAGCCAATCCTCAAGACCATCTCAAGGGAGGCAATCTAGAAGTGATTATTACAAATTAGAAATTATAGGCCCAAGGTAGCCTAAAATAATGTTAAAGGATTATATGGGGCTTGGGAGGTGGTTAGATACAATGAATAAGGGTTAAGAAAGGCTTAAGCAAGGTGAGTGGTAATTTTTATAGCATAACTCTAGCTCAAAATGGGCTTTCTTCCCTTGGCCATGGCCAAGAATATTTATTAAGATTTTAGGGCTGGGTGAGTGGGATGCCACATAGGCTCCACTTGGTCTCCACATGGGTAAGGTAGGTGAGGGAAAAGTATATAAGGGGATGATATGGAGGGGTTAATTTAAGTGCTTTGGGAAGGGAGAGTCTAGGGGAAGGGAAACTAATTTAAAATTAGTTTCCCAAGGCACATGGGGGAGTGTGGAGGTATTTTAAAATTGCTAAAAATGATGAGGTGTAAGAGGGAGGAGTTGGCATATTAAATTGACTTGGAGGAGGTGTCCTAGGGGGGAGGAAAACTAATTTAAAATTAGTTTCCTAAGGGCCATGGGAGAGTGTGAAATGTATTAAAAATTACAAGATATTATGAGGTGGTTGTCCTATGGCTAGGTGGATTTAATGTACCTCTTTGACTTATAATTATTTTAAATTTTAAATTTCTTTTTATGGCATGAGGGGTGGTACATGTGAGGTGGCATATTAATGTAGGGGACTTTTAGAGATTTGAGGGGGCATATTTTCTAGGCTTCTAGATAATTTTCAATAAATGCATTGCCTTGAACATTGTTAAATGATGGTTAAGGGGCTCTAATGATGTATTTAATTAATGTTAATTTCTTTTGCTATTATTTTATTTAACTTGTTATTTTCTTTATAAGAGGAGTCATAAATAATGGTCATGATGGTGATGTAAATTTTATTTAATTAGCCTAATCTAGGTTTAATTAATTACTAATGGCACATGGAGATGATTAGGAATTATGGTTATTTTTATATTAGTGTTTTGTTATTTTTATTATTTTTGTAAGTGTAGGAAATGTATCAAAAATTGGATTTATTATTTATATTTAATTTTTGTGGTTTGTTTCTAAGGTTTTATTAGGCAACATTAGGGATTTTAATTTTATAAGGCTTATTTAGGTATATTTATTTTTAATTTATTATTTTATCAAAAATTATTAAATTTTAGATGTCTACAAATACCCCTTTTTGCAGTGTGTTGTTTATAAAAACAACATAGTGTAAAAACTTGTGTCAAAATTTTGTTGTTTGTTGCCCCAATGAAATGGTTATCCCTATGAGAGTATATTTGGAAACCCCCTCAAGTGGTGAGTGCACATGGGAGGTCACGAGGCCAAGGATGATCCACTTGACAAAATTGGGCAAGGGGAAAGGAAATAAGGAGGTGGTGGGGGTAAATACAAAAGGAATGTGGAGAAAGGGGACCATCTCTATAGAAGAAATCAAGGGAGACCACTCAAGCCAAGGCGGTCAAGCATGAGGTAAAGTAAGGATGGTGAATAGGGAAGGGTTGAGAGGGAGTAAGAGAAGGAAGGTAAGGACAAGATTCCTAGGAGGGATAGAGAGGGGGAGAGTGGTGATAAATTATTATGGTGGGATGTGACCACAACCAAAGCTTCAGATCTAGATAGTATGGAACCACATGGGAACTTTGCAAAAGGAAAACAAAGTAAAATAAAAATTTGTATAGCCTAGAAAAAAGTGTAAAGCCCAAGGGGATAAGTGTAAAAGTGGTGCCAAAGGGAGCAAGTGTAAAAGCGTGCCCAAGGGGGTAAAGGAGAGAAAAAATAAAATACCCAAGGAGGCTAGGAGAATGTAAAGAGAAAAGGAGATGTGACCACAAAAAAAGAGCAAACCCAAATAGTGAGGAACCCCATGTGCATTGTGTAAAAAGGTAAAGTAAGCAAAGAGGTGTGTAGATTCAAGGGAGTTAGTATAAAATAAGGTGCCCAAGAAGGTAAGTGTAAAAGTGGTGCCCAAGGAGGCATGTGTAAAGGAAAATTAAAACACTCAAGCAAGCAAGGAAAGTGTAAAACAATGTCATGGGGATATAGAATCGGGTCTATAAATATGTGATGGTGCATCTAGGGTGATTACAGAGGAGAGAAGACCTATCAGGTGCTATCACCTTCGATGAGATAATCGTGGGAGATGAAACATTTGACAAAATTGGGAGAGGGGTTGTAGGTCCATATGATTAGTTAGGGTAGATGGGGTGAGGGTAGGAAAACAAAGTGGAGAAGGTGAGGGGAGGATAAAGGAAGTTATAAAGGAGGGGAAGATGGGGGTTAAGTAATATAGGGGGATATAGTATGGGAAAATGAGAGTTAGGTCTAGACTCCTTTAGGATAAGTATGGGGGTAGAAGAAGATGATGGGAAAAGGTGGTATAGTGAAACCATGGAAAAAGAGTAGACCCAGATAGGAAGAGAAAATATGTGCACTGTGTTAAAAATGGTAAAAAGTAAAAAAAAAGTGTGTAGCCTAAGGAGGTGAGCTAAAAGTGCATAGCCCAAGGAGGTAAAGTGTAAAGGGTGCCAAAGGAGGCAAAGTGTAAAAGGGTTCCCAAGGGGGCAAAGTGTAAAAGAGTGCCCAAGGAGACAAAAAAAGGAAAAACTGTGTAATGTGTAGATACCACTAGGTCTAAAAAGTATCATGGTAAATTGAGTTTGGGGTAGTTGATGGAATGGAGGGTGTTGGGATGGATTCAGGTGAGGTCAAGGCTCAAGGGAGTGAGGATCGAGAGTGCTTGAGGAGAAAGCACATAGAACTATGCAATTAGGTCCAACAACTATAGGTAAATATGGGACATATGAGGAGGGAACAAGACCAGGGGTAGGATAGAGGAAGATCATTGATATGGAGGGATTTTGAGGAACTGTGAGAGTAGGTGTGTGGCTCTAGGGGCAGCATATGTTACTACATAGATGCCTTGCTTTCACGATGGGGTAGGGTCATAATTGATTGGTGGGGACAAGAGTGATCGAGAAATATGAGAATATTAGATAAAAGGAGGTAGGGATGGAGGTGAGAATTCATGTATGGGTGGTGGTTAGGCTACATAAGTTCCTATGGGAATTATGGTAATGCTAAAATATAATGAACATAAGTAAATATATGATGGATAATAATGATGTTAAAAGGATAATATGTAACAAGGAAAATGGATCAATGATGGATAAGGGATATGATCATAAGAGTAAATGGATAATGGATAATGTGATCATGAAGGTAATGAAAAGTGCTTACCTCATTAATCAAAAATATTTCCTTGAATACACAAGAGTATATAATATCCACAAGGAAAAAGAGAGAGAAGAATGGAGGAAAAAGAAGAAACAAAAGAAAAGGATGGAAGATAATATTTGAGGTATATTTTGTGAGACTCAAACACCCTAGTGATCCTCTCAAGTCATGAGGTTACCATGCAAATACCATTAGGATTAGAGGTCCTTTGAGACATATGAAAATGTCCTAGTACCACTGTGTGTGTTGTGAGTTCATGATCTTGATTTTTTAATAGGTTCATACTTAACCAATAATGATCCTAATGAGAAATAGTAAGCTCATCGTGAAGGCATACTCCACTACCATTCAAGTTTCTATATCCTCTACGGAGATAGCACATGATCCATCGACATTTATCCACTATCGACCAAACATCTACAGCCTTGGTGGAGTCATCTAATACACCCAAGGATATAGGCCATATTATTATCATTCATTTTTTCATTATTTTTTTAGAGCCTGAACCTTTGGGTTTTGGACCACTAAAAGGGACACGATGAGTAGATATAGGAATTAGGACTAATCATGATGTCATCCTCACCTATTCAAAATGATATTAATTGTGTGTGTAGTGTGTGGATTCTAGGATGTCTCAATAGATCACGAAGGGAGGCTCCAAATTGCCATGGATTTGAATGGGATATTTGTTCACATGAAGAGGATACTAGGTATGGCTGAGTGATGGAATGGTCCTTGGGATACAAAGAAATGGATAAGAAGAAGAAAAAGTATGCAAGAAGAAGGGGAGTGTAAAATACACATATATACCTTTGGATATGAAAATAAATGTGAATGGATAATGAAGTAAGCACCTTTCATGAGAAACAAAAGGTGATTGTTTGGAAGGGTGAATGTGGAGAACATAGAGATAATGATTGTAAGATAAATATCAAATAAAATGTATTAGATTTTGATTCCACATATAGTAGGAGATACCAATCACAAGATGTAAAAATAAATAAAGTAGATATGCGAGATGAATGAAATATGCTATAAATAGAAATGGCAAAAATATTACAATAGTAGCTATGGAGGAAATGAGCACTCCATACTATATTATACTACTCCATGAAAGATCTTTGAGCTTATAGCTCATACACACACTACCCTACTACCTATATACCACACACTGAATATGATGCTATACCTTCTATATCTATGGATATTATATAGGAAGATAAGTTCCTTGGCCAACACTGTATCTAGTTGTACAAGTGGACACCTTGCACATTGAAACTTGTGCATTTATTACATTGCATGAAGTAACTAGATAACTTCCCCCTAAACTAACCTAATGTCCTATGTACAAAGGAAGGTACATTTACATGAACCAAAAAAAATATTATGCTCTATTTATAACACCACCTGTATTACAATATTTAGGTATTGAAGAATTTAGTCTTCAATGTGGATCTTCTTCAATCTGATGGCTTTGAATTGGATATTATTCTTTGGTTGCTTCATGGCTTCTGATATTTTCCAGTTCTTGGTTCCTTGACGACAAGTGTTTTTTATGAACAATTTTTCTCATGATTCTACATATCATGAGTAGATCTGAATATGTTCTTCTTCTTCCTTTTGTACTTGTGTAACACATGTTTCTATGTTCTTCATAAGTATCAACCTTGAGCTCAAAGTTAGTAGACCCATATGAAATAAGTTCTTGGAGATAACAATTTATTTTTTATAGTAATCTTCTTTCATGACCCTTATAGTACCTGTGTTTGAAATAACAAGAAAAATATGAGTGATTTATCCCGTCACTATATTTGCAAGGATGGAAACTCCAACAATTATTTTTTCATGACCATATTGATTGCAATAGGTGCACAGTAGATATGATTTGATGGCTTTGAAGTATAATTTAGGGATATCATGTTTTTCTATATCTTTATTGAGATATTCTAACCAAATATGCACAAATGAAGCTATTCCATATTTTCATTTTTGTATAAAATATTGTTGATCCTTTTTTCTAGTTTTGGGTCTCTCTCGATATTATATTCACTGGATGAATATCCCTTTATATGGCTACCAATTTCAGAACTTATTTTGCATTGTATTGGTTCTTTCTTTTCTTTCCCCTTTTCATCATTGTAATCCATCAGTTTTTTAATCCATATTGGTATCTTTCTTATTTGACTTCTAGGAGTGTTGCTTAGCATACTAGTAGTAATTGGTATTGTCTAAACTCTTTGGGATAGAGAAGTTCTATCTTATGGCTCTCTACTAGAATAATTGATCTCTGATAAAAGTATATACGATTTATTTGATAAAACCTATATTAATACTTGATTCTTGTGGGCTTCATTTTGTCTCCCTAGTAATGAGAATGACTACTCATAAGGATTTTTTAGGTTTTGTAGATAGCTTATATATTGCTAATGGATTTTCCACTTGATAAACAATAGACTCTGATGTTACCAAGTTTTTTAGAATACCTTATGACTCCCTAGTATGTTTTGGTCAAGATATGAAGTGATTTTGTAATATATAGTTCAATATTGGTTTATTTTGTAAAGATATGTAAATGTTAAAATCAACTTTTATTGTCCTTATTGCTCCTATTGAACTAAGCACTTATTCTAGATTTTAGGAGGTTCTAATGTTGGATCTTAAATCTCTATTTGAGAGGATTTGAGACAAGTAAATATTATAATTTCCAACCTTTATATGATTTTGATAATTCTCTTATAATGGCCCTTTGAGATTTAATTTTAATTTTTCTAATTTCCAATAAATCAATTTGTAGTAGTAGACCTTATGACTCCCAACTTTGGAAAATTAGAAAAGATAATAATATTTTCAAAGTATTAAATGATTCAACCTAAGTAGAAGGCCTTATATCTCCTAGGTTAGTTTACAAATAGTATTTTAATTTTTGGTAAGTTATCTCCTATGTATTTTGCTTTCTCAACCTTAAAAATAATCCTTAAAACTATAACCTTATATCTCCTATGTTTGAAAGAAATATTAATGAGATATTTTTCTTACCTTAGCCCTCTTGACTTCACACTTGAGTGACACTAGTTTTGATTGAAATATGATAGTCTTCTATGTACCCTTTATATGGTGCTTGACTTGACGAGTCTGAAAGACCAAGTGTGGTATGGCTACCAGGCTACCTCTTACGCTTGGAGAGTAGATTTTGATATTTTTAATGGAGTATTAAATGATCCCATGCTCTCCTTCTTCCATGCTATGGTTATAAATCGATTGACTAGACTATGCTTGCTCTTCACACACTCTACAAATGTCAGATGTGAATACTATCCTTTCACTCTCTACGCTGCATATATGGGTAGTATTCGATGGACAAGTAGCACTTCAGTTTCTTGGGAGTGTTGCCAATTCTTCTTGTAATGTTTCTTGCACCAAATGTTACTCCTATGTAATGTATTCTTCCTCATTTTAGCCCTCTAAGTATTCATATCTTGATTGTTAGAGAAATGATATTCGTGAGATAATAATGTGCCAAGTGGAACTCAGTACTTTTACATGGATTTTTCTACATAACACATCCAAGAAGGAGATTATAACTCCTTTGAATGTCTTCCTCCTTAGCTTGCTTAGATTTCTTAAATAGCAAGCAACGCATTTTATTCTATAGGTAATTTATGAGTCATTATGGAGATTTAGATGAGGATGAGGTAGCTCCCTTGCTACTCTTTGTTGATGCTACTACCAACATAGAATCCACTTTCCTTATGTATGTTTATACCTTCATTGTGCTCCATGTTCATGATGATAGAGGTGAAGCTTGATGTATCTGAATGGTGAATGTGCTCTATCCTTTTATTTTATGTCGATAGATTTTTCTCCTTGCTATGGTTTACGCAAATATATGCTATATATTTCCTTTGTCTTACATAAATAGCCTTTGAACACTTACGGTCATTTATGTAAAAGCTTCCTTTATTTGTAGGTTTGATCTTGCAGAGAATGCACTTTTGGTGTTGGAGAATACTTGATCCTTTGGCCCTTCCTTTGGCTGCCTTTTTCACTATACATGTTGTGCCTATTGTGGCACCTTTAAATATTCTCCTTTCCCTACATCTGATTTATTATATAAGTGCAACACCATGTAACCTTTACATGTATATATAACCATTTTATTGCACCTTTTATTGCACTCTTTTATAGGTCTAAAATTATAATTTTTTTAGCATATTAATGAGTGCAAAATGAGGGTTTTAAGGATGTCTCTTTGGCTAGACTCCTTACCCTTTTACCTAGATTATTGATGGTGAATCCAAGCCTTGTAAATGTGGTAGGACATAAGCTTTCTTTTAGTTGCACTAAACCTAAGTGCTTTGGATTTGAGACTCACCAAGTCTCAATATTTGAAGCTTATTTTTGGTTAGTTTTTTTTCTTTTGATTGTACTAACCAATTTTGGTGGCTTCTATTGGCCACTATGAGTTGCAGGTTTTTGTGCTTTAAAAGTGTCTTTAGACACTTGATCCAAACTATATTTTGTAGACTTTATTTCGAAGCACAAAACTAATTTATTTTGAGAGTAATATTAGTGCAAATGAATCTAACAAATTCTATTTTTAATGCACTAATAGATTACACCTTATCACTCCAATCTACTCTCAAGAAAATGCACTTAATCAATTCACTAAAACTAATCAAGAATAACCTTAAATGAACCTTAAAGATTTATTCTATAATTTTTTTACAAGCAAGATATTAGGAGATAGTCTTCTTTTGCTTTCCAAAGTAGATAATAGGCTAGTTGATAGATTATTAAAAATCTTAGATCTAATCAACTCCTAATGTGTAAATTAACCTTAAAAGAACTTTTCATTTTTTACACTTGGAGACTGTAATACAAATCTCCTTTTTGCAACTTTAATCAGGATGAAGGTGCTTTAATAAATCTAATAAGTAATCCAACTAATGAGTCTACTTGCACCGATAGTTTCTTAGATTTTTCTAAATTCTTTTGTAGCTCCTTTTATACTTCTATAGAGGATGTAGATCTTGGTTCCTAAGATCACCAAGTTGTTGCCTTGAATAGAATCTTGCAGCTCTTTGTAGATTGTTTTGAACAACTTCTTCACCAAATTGATGGTTTCAAACTTTATTTCACGAGCCTAGAATTTGGTGACTTTGATCTCCTCTTGTAGTCTCATCCTTCTGCTGTCGATTTGGAAAAGTTTGTATCTCTGAATCAATGACCTCATTTTGTAGGAGGTAATATTTAAATCTCCTATATTTGATAACCATATTCTACCTTCAAGTCTTCTTGTTAAATTTTGACTTCAAGTAGGATCTTCTTCTTAGGATTTTGAATATCTTGAGTTCTTCACTGGATTCTTTTTCTACTCGAATTTGGCACTCCTTGCCAAATTCTCCTCCTCTTGGGCTTGTTATTATATGGCAACAATTTTCCCAAGTCCTTCACTATCAAGGGCTTCTCCTTGGTAGAGGATTTCTCCAGTGAGTTCTCCTTTGAGTATTTCTTACCAAGGATCTCCTAGCCTTTTACTAGATGCTCATTGAGACCTTTTCAAGGTCTTTAATATTGTAACTTCTTCTGGTCTTCCTAGAGACATTATCTTCAACCTTATGCTTCTAGAAGTGTTGGCATTGAGATATTCTCTTGGATATTTGATTTTGTTGCTTCTAGATACAAGTAGGACTCTCCTAGTCCTTATTCTTCCTAGCTTGGATGTTCTTCAATGAGATCTCCTCATGATCTCTTTTCTTTAGGTACTGGATTGATTCTGAAGAGGCATTTCTTCCTAAATTTCTTATAGGAATCTTTATCGACTTACTAGATCACCTTTACCTATAACAAAAAAATATTAGTTTTGAAATATTCTTCTGAATTAGATTATCTCCTCTAGAATTATCTTGAAGATAAAATGCATCTATGGCATATTTCAGTATCAAGACTTCTATAGCCTATTCTTCAATATCAAGGCTTTTATGGCTTGTTCTTCAATATCAAGGCTTCTATGGCCTATTCTACAATTATTAAGCCTTCTATGGCACACTCTTCAATATCATGGCTTCTATGGCCTTTTCTTCTGGATCATGGCTTCTATGGCATTTTCTTCTGGATCAAGGCTTCTATGGCATTTTCTTCTATATCATGGATTTTGTGGTATTTTCATCTTGTGAAGTTCTTCAATATATCAATGGAGATATCCTATGTCCAGAATTCACCACGATTCTTTTCCAATATATTCTTTTGAATTATTATCCTCTATGTAACAACTAATATCTACACTATGAAGGCACTCTGACCTTCAAGCAATGAAGCTGAGGTCTCCTATATTTCTATTCTAGGAGGTATCCCAATAATCTAAGTATTAATTCCATACAATAAAAAAAAAATTTAGGTAAGGATTTCCAAAACTCTTAGCTTCACTAGTTGATTCATTAACCTAGTGGATCAAACACTAAGTCCTAGTCTTCATGAGTTTTCCTTTAACTCTGTGGAAAGACTCCAGTGTATGCAATCTCAGTATTTTTAGAACTAATTTTTTAGTCCTCACTTGTAACTCTCCCTAATTCTACCACCTTGACTCTTCTGAGAAATTTCAACAGTTATTGGTCCAATGGCACGTCAGGTTCTCATAAAACTTAGGATCAAATAATAATGGTGGTTTCTCGGTAGACCTATTATGGCTTGATCTATCATAGCTCTGATACTACTATTAGCTTTTGATGCCACATGCAATGGGAGATACCAATAATAGGATGCAAATATAAATAAAATAGATCTATGAGATGACTAAAATATGCTATAAATAGAAATGACAAGTGTAGACACTAAAATCATGTAAATCGGATAAGACTGCCAAGGCACCATTTTTATTGACACTATATGGCCCCGTTGGGCAACCCTTAGGGGTTAATTAGGGGTTCCAACCACTTTTGGGAAGGTTTAACCCACTTTTAGAAGGTTTTGGGCCATGTAGCCATGGTCGTCCTACCTTAGGATGACCATAATTCATGGTCATCCCACCCAGGGATGACCACAAGTAACTGTCCCTGGGTGGGACAACCATGGTATAGGCCTATAAAAAGTCAAAGTATGGGATAAATGGTAATAAATTTATGCCATTTATCCCATCCAATCACTAATGACATATTGGGAGACTATTATGGCCATTAGGGGCTGCAAATTGGAGGCCCAAATGGGAAGCCTCTTCAACCCTATCCATGGCAAAGGTGATGACAAGGGGCGAAACTTGCCTTGCATGCCCAAAATTACCCCTTTGCCCCCTTTTACCTCTTGGTATATAAATTGGAGTGTTTGCACTCAATTTTAGAGAGAGATTGTTGCAATTATTGACCATGAAGTGCTACTGATATTTGCCCTCACCTTTTTGCCCTTGGAAACTGTTGACAATTTTGTCACATTGCACAATGGGGTAGAAAAATTGAATTTTTTGTAAAGTATTTCTTTTAATTTCCTGAATTTGTTCCCTTGCTTTTTTTTAGAAACAAAATTTTCAAGCATTGCAACAATTTTGGCTTTCCCTACCACCCCCTTGTACATAAAATGAAAAAGAAAGAGCTTCGCTGCCGAACAAGCTAAGAAAGATAGATTCGTCGAAAGAAATCGCTAAGGATGAAAACTAATTCGGGCCCGAAGTCCCTCAAACAACTACTTCGGGAAAAAACCTTGTGAAGCGGCGTTGCAAAAGAAAGAATTCAGAGAAGGCATAAAAAATAGCTTCGCAACCGAAGCATTTCCAGCAGCCACTTCGGGTAAAAGTTTTGCAAAGCGGTATTCAAGTGGCATTTCAAAAGAACATCTTCGCCAAAGGAAAATCATGGTTCGAATTGGCTAAGGCAAGAAAACTACTTCGGGCTTGAAGTCCCTCAAACCGTTACTTCGGGTGAAAGTTTTGCGAAGGGGGATTTGAAGGAGCATAACATTGAAAACACTTCACCGAAAAACCGCCGAAGCACCCACTTCGGGCCTCCCCGCCAGCGAACCATTTCTACTTTGCTGAAAGTCATTGCGAAGCATCTACTTCGGCAAACCTTTGTGTGAAGTACTTTCCCTCGAAGTGGAAGCAGTAAAAGCATTTTTGAAGGTAAGAATGAGCTTCGAAAAAAATCCTCCCGAACCATAATTTTGAAGGAAGATCACGACGAAGCATTTTAACAGGACCTCAACAAAGTAGTTTTGGCACATCTTCCAGTGAAGCAGTAATGAAGAGCCCATCTTGCGAAGGGGATATGCTTCGGCCCTCAACATCCCCGAAGATGTTTTGCGAAGTTCCACCATGCAAAGTGCAAATAAAGGAGAATCTGCTTCGGCACAAGACCATTGCAAAGCGAAGTTGCAAACAAAGAACTAGCGAAGCACTTCAAGGGCACGTGCTCCAAGCCAAGTATTTTCCCAAGGTGATCAAGTGCCTCATAAATGCATTTTTATGTGCTCAAAAAACTAGCTACACATTTTTGGTAATTGGAAACGAAGTATCAGTCTCTGAAGAAGAGACCGACAAGCATGGTGGCCACTCAAGTATTACACCCAAAAGCCAAGGATGCTCAGACGGCTCATTAATGCAAGTTTCCATGGTTGACCCGGTCATAGTTTCTAGTTTTGGTAACGGATTTGAGAGCTCGATCATGAGGGCCACGAGGAGTCGACTTCTCAGGTTTTGAGGGTGTACTCCTCCATTTTGTGTAATTATAGCTTAGAGGGTCGGGTCCTCTATAAAAACCCAGGCATTGTAATGTAAAATGGGGGAACTTTCTGCTAGAAAGCTGCTGTAACTTGCATTCTTGCGATTAATACTAAAGAGCTTTGGACTCTATTTCTCTCTTGTATGCTGCCTTCTATGTTTATTTCTTTCATCTTTCTTCATTTGTATACTATAATTCTGAATCCCGGATTTAGGTATGCAATTGGGGACTAAACACTAAAATTTTCTCAAAGGATACATAGGGGAGGAAAATTTTGTAGAGGCTTTCTTTTATGCTGCCTATAGATAGTGTTTCTGTTATATTCATTTTTCGTAATCGTCGTTACTCTAAACTCTAAATTGCGGCAAAAGGGGAAGGGGAATCCTGGAACTCATCCAGAGGATACATAGGAAAGCTAATATTGTGTTCATTTCATTTATTCTTGGTATTCTTTGCTGCTATTTCAAGTTATTGGTTAGTAATCATGCTTCTAGTTCTTTCCCACCATTAAACTACTAAAATCTCTTCCCTTACTTTGTTTATCTCTTTCCTGCATCCTTATCTTAAAACAACGAAGTAGTTTAGTATAGGATCCAGCATTTCTCTGGATATTGGCACGATGGGCATCTCTTCCCTTCGGCCTTTCAATGTTGGTCCAGGTCTAGGACGCATACATTTACCCAAATTATTTCCTGGGCAGATTTGATGACCAATAATTTTTGGAACACCCGGTGGGACCCAATCAGTCTCACCTTCTAAGTGGTAGTGAGAACTAATGCTCTTATTACCAAAAGACTCTTAGCATCTGGTGACTTTATCTAATCAAGAATATTTAAGTTGTAAATACCGGTATCGAAGTCTGTGTCTTCATGAAAACAATATGGAGAGTTAGGAATAGAGGAGAGGAAACTAAGTTCTTTGAGCTAGATATTGATGCCTTTGGGGAACAATCTAGGTTAGTTACCCTCGAGTCTCTGTTACATGGAACATCCTCACAAGAGGATGCTGTTGACGAACAAGGCCTTACTTTTGATAGCATAGTGGCTAGCTTTCATCCTAATCCTCCCAACTCACCAAAGCATCCTAGTGCCTCCATTCCTATTGGTCATCCTATTAGCAATCAAGGAGGAGCTTCGAGAATTTCTGTTTCACAAAATCCAAGTGTAAATATGGCACAACAACAATAGCAACAACAATAACAAATGTAGCAGCAATCGCTGCCCAGATTATTCCCAGCATGGAATTCTTTGGGACCACTAAATCTAGCGGGACAAGGGCAAGTGCCGCCTGCTGCTATAAAGAAGATCCCAAAATTCTATGGAACTGGGAAGACTACCCTGGAGCACATCCAGGACATAGTTTCTTTGGCGGTGATCCATGACATCACAAAAGAGCATGTTATGGTAAAGCTTCTAGTTCTATCTCTTAGAGGGAAACTCCTCTACTGGTATAGATCTTTACCACTCAGTGCCATTACGAGATGGGACCAATTAGCCAGACAGTTGATGCGAAGCTTCAATGAGTCTGTCGATCTGACCTCTCTCCTGCATCAGTTCACAATGATCCAGAGACATCCATAAGAGGAGATCGCCGATTTCAATGTTAGGTTCGCCTAAACCTGGCAAAGAATACCAGTTGGACTTTGGACAACTAATGAAGCTACAGCTTACTATTTCCTTCAGGATTTCAATCATGATATCAGCATCATGATGCGGTATTCGAACATCAATACTTTCCCAGAGTTATATGAGTTAGCCCAAAATGCATAAATGGATCTAATAGCTTTGGGTAAGCTTCCCCAAAGGATGTCGATGCCCATACTTCATTATTTCTATCAATCCCAATATGCAAGCGCAGCCACTTTGCAGATCTCTACAACCCCTACACTCCCGATCTCATCCTGGAACCCGAATCCCATTGTATCTCAAATCACTGCTCCACAAATTCATTTTCCCACTTTTTTGACTCCGTAGCCCATGGTCACTTTGGCATTCCCTGTACTTCCAACACCACTTCAAAACCCTACCCTACCTCCAATACCAATAATGGCTCCATTGCCACCAATTCCCAAATCCAATGACATGCAAGCCAAAATACTGCAAGAAGTTCAGTCCCTGAACTCCACAGTGCAGACCTTGTCTAACGACATGACCATTATGAAGAAGAAACAAGCACAACAAGATTTTCTACCAAGAATATCTTATCCTACACCTACACTTACTAAAGATCAAGTGGTCCAACAAGGAAGAGCTTCGGCAAGAAATGTTGTTATAGACGAAGCCCCGAACACTTTCGATTATATACATTGGTGCTCCACATGTAATGACCCTCATGAAGAGAATACCTGCATGCTGCAACATGTACAAATGCTAGTGAGCAGTAGTCATGGCGGTCAAGTCAATGTCATCATACAAATAAATCAGAACCTGGTAATTGGTGAAGAAGAACCAGTTGTAGTGCTTACTAGAGGAGGAAATATGCCGATAGAGGTGGATGCTACTCAAATGGCTCCCTTAAAGGTGCATGCTCATCACGAGAAAGGATAGGAACCTCCTCTGACCCTGAACAAAGCTTGATAGCCTACACCAGTCAAAGAGAAGGCCCAACAGGTTCTTGAAAATCCATCACAGGTGGAAACTAAGGAACAGGCAAGAGAGAAGCTCAAGCTTCCTTCACTGACCAAGAGATAAAGGGTCAAAGCTATGAAATAGTATCACACCAGATATGAGCTGAGAAAGGAACCTGAGGTGCCCAGTTACCTTGCGTGCAACATTGTAGATGAGCTGAAGAGGATTCCAACCAAAATTAGTCTGTACGACACACTGCAACTACCTAAACAAGTGGACCTGTTCAAGAATCGTTGAAGATAACTAAAGTAAGAAAGGCAGTACCACTTGCCCTAGTGTAGACCCTATCCACATCCATTACAAGGAATAATCGGCCACCGCCATTCTACATGTCTCTACAAATGGAAGGGTATGTTGTACACAATTGTATGATTGACTCTGGAGCTGCGACAATGGTCATGCCCAAGGCAGTGTGCGAGGAGATAGGGATGGAATACATGCGAAGTAGCCACGGCATGATACAGTTAGATGGTACTCCTATGAAGACTATAGGAGTGATTAAATACATTCCTATCCGACTACACAAAATGCCTCAAATCATAGTTATACAAGAGGTGGTAGTCGTTGACCTTGAGCCCTAATTTAGTATGTGCTTGTTGAGAGAATTTACGATAAAGCTGGGAGGATATCTATCTATCGACTACTCCCATCTGGAGATTCCATTCAAAGGGAAGAAGATTAAAATCTACAATGAGAAGCCTTCTACCTTCCTCATAGAGAAGATATCCAAAGGAGAAAGCAGTGATCCTGTGCATGCGATAGTGGAAGGAATAGAGCAGGTGGATCTGGTCAAGGAGTCCCTCGCATAGTTAAGTTGTGAAGATGAGTTTTCATTGGTAGATTTTAATGCCATGATAGAAACTGAGATGGGATGTTATGCCATAGCCAAGCCTGAGAAACACATCAAATTAGAAGATAATGTCTTCGCCCAAGGATTGTGGAAATTGCTCTTTTATGGTGCCCAATGCAAAAATGGCGCCGAGGCGGGGATTCTTTTAGTATCACCTTCTGGAGAGCAGAAGGAATATTGTTACCGGTTGGTGTGGAGTTGCACCAACAATGCAATAGAATATGAAGCATTATGCCTAGGACTCAAGAAATCAGAAAAGTTAGGCATAAAGCATCTCCAAATATTTGGAGATTTCGAATTGGTATGCAATCAAGTCACAAATAAGTGTACTTCAAAGAAGCACTATCTCAAGTCATACCGAAACAAGGTATGGGACTTGCTCGACCAGTTCAAATCTCTCAATCTGTAGTCTATTCCAAGAGAAAAGAACTGACATTCCGATGTTCTAGCATCCATCGTGGCCAAGTATTCTCCAGTGGAATACATGGTGCATAAGCCTAAAGTTGTAAGGATGATTTACAGGCCCTTTATCCTAGAAAGGGATCTGCATTGGCAAGTCTTTGATAGTGATGAGCAAATTATGAATTTCATGATTCAAGAAGTAGCCATGGTTGAAAGTAGAAGCCCTGACGAAGAAGAATATGAAGGGCTAGTTCAATTGAAGAATAACCACGTTCCCAAGGGATTAATTACTCTTGAAAGAATCTTTGATCAGAATGATCGAGTAGTTTCTCATAGGATAAAATTTAATGCAAAGCAGTATCAATATTTAGAACTTGAACCTGGGAAAGCAATAAAAGTTGGGACAGATTGCACTTTAGAAGAGCTAGAGCAGATCCAATCTCTATGCAGAAAGTATCTCGACACAGTGGATTAGTCTTATCAAGATCTAAAGGGATATGATCGACAGCTGATCCAGCATACAATTGAGTTGCAGGAGGGGATCAAACCTTTTCAACAAAATCAAAGGCCTGTCAATCCAAATATCAAAGTCTTGATGAAGGCCGAACTCCTAAAAATTCTCAAGGCAAAGATAATTTATCCCATCAAACATTCTTCTTGGATAGCGAATCTAGTCCCAGTCAGAAAGAATAACGGAGATATACGATTATACGTGGACTTTCGCAACCTGAACCAGGCTTCTCTCAGATATCACTAACCTCTCCCACAGATCGATAAAATCTTGCATTCAGTGGATGCAGCTCAAGGCTTCTCCCTACTCGATGGTTTCTCTGGATAAAATCAAATTTGGGTCAGGGACGAAGACTAGCATAAAACCGCATTCACTACCAAGTGGGGAACATTTGCTTACCAGCGAATTTCGTTCGGCCTTTCGAATGCGGGTGCCACTTTTTAGAGGGCCATGGATCTAGCTTTTGGAAAGCTCTTGAATAAGGTCATTATTATCTATCTAGATGACATGACCGTCTTCTCCCAAAAAAGGGAGGATCACCCTTTACACTTGCAACAGATTTTTGAAAAATTTTAAGAATTTGGCATTTCAATCAATCCAAAGAAGTCCATATTCGCAGTCAGCGAAGGAAAGTTGATGTGACATGTGATATCAGATAAGGGTCTCACTATAGATCCTGATAGAGCTGAGGCTTTAATGAAGCTCCCACTCCCAAAAGACAAGAAAGGACTTCAATATTTCTTCGGCCAGATTAACTTCGTGAGGAATTTTGTCCCAGATTTTGCCCAAGTCATCAAACCGATGTTCAAACTTTTGAAGAAGAGTGCAGAATTCATCTGGAAAAAGAAGATAAGAGAAGCATTCAAAGAAATAAAATCCTGAATTGCTCAAGCACCGGTCCTGACCAACCCTAACTACAATCAGGATTTCATCTTATATGCTATAGGAGAACCTGAGAGCTATGCTGCGGTCTTGACACAAAAGGGGGAAGATGGCGAAGAACGCCCCATCGAGTTTCTAAGCTAAGTGATAAACCCCCATGAAGAAAAATATAATTTCATAGAAAGGCAGGTGCATGTAGTAATGAAGTCTCTTAGAAAATTCAAGTAATTCATCTCCCAAAGTCAGGTTATAGTCTTTTTCATTCATCCCGATGTGCGCAATTTTATCATCCAAGGAGAATTGGGAAGCAAGAGAGCCATATGGGTCAGCAAGATACAAGAATTCGACATTGATATTAAACCCACAAAACTAGTTTGCGGTCGCACATTATGTCAAGAAATGGCAAAGAGTGCGGTAGCTAAAGCTACCGAATATCAGTGGGACGACTCACCAACAGAAGGATGCTTCACAAACCAGGAAGAGGATGAGAAATACTAGGTAAGTGAGATAATCAAATACTTCAACATCGAAATATGTCCTTTATATCTAAATGCTTCAGAGCAAAGACATTTCAAGATGTTGTCCTACCGATATACCTTGCACCCTGAACGTCTATTTTTCAAAAACATTGATAGTGTCCTTCTCTAGTGCATAAAAGATGATGATAAAATGAGAGTCCTGGGAGAATTCCATTTAGGATTATCTGGAGGTAACTTCGTGGGAAGAACGATGACATTAAATATCATCAAGGTGGGTTATTACTGGCCTACACTCTTCACTGATGCCTTCGTAGTTTGTTGTCGATGTGAGCAGTGTCAGAAGTTCACCGACTGAAACAAAAATGCTTCGATGCCTCTTCGACCAATACAAGTAGAAACTCCCTTTCAACAATGGGGGTTGGTTTTCATAGGGTTCATATCACTGAACTCCTTCGTCAGGCATAGGTTCATCCTAACCACAACCAACTACTTCACCAGATGGGCCGAAGTAGTTCCCACGAAGCATGCTGATCAGGATACTGTCATAGTATTCCTTGAAGGGTTGATCACTCGTTTCAGCATCCCCGAAGCAATCATCACGGACAATGGTCCTAGATTTTTAGGCACAAAAATCAATGAATTCCTCTACAGATATGGGATATATCATAAAGTATCCTCCAATTACTATTCAAAGGGCAACAGCTTTGCAGAATCAACCAACAAGACCTTGTTGAAGGTGTTAAGAAATCTCATAGAGACAAACAAAAGGACTTGGGATCTCCTTCTAGATCGTACCTTGTGGGTTGATCGAATTTCTGTCAATAAGTCAATCAAGACATCGTCTTACGCCCTGGTGTATGGCAAGGAGGCCATTCTACCCACCCATATAGAGAACCCTGCATTGCAGCTGCTAGAAGAAGAAGGAGTCAATCTTATGGAAAACAGACTGGCTCAACTGTTACAGCTAGAGGAGGATCGTAAGAAACCCTATCAGAGCTTCACTAAGCATACTTAGGTCACTCGAGATTGGTTCAAGAATAAATCATCCGATCGCACATTCAAAGTGGGAGATCTGGTATGGAAGTGGGATTCTTGGAAGGCCAAGCCTAGGAATCATGACAAATTGGACGCGTTCTGGGATGGACCATTCAAAATCGTGAAGGTGAACTCGGCCAACTCTTTCATCCTCAAAGATGCATATGGTCAGGTATTGCCAATTTATATCAATGGTCTACACCTGAAGACTTTTTATCGCTGAGGCAAAACGAACAAACTAAAAAAAAAAATGTATGTACTTTTGTATATAATTTTTCATATATTTTGTTCTGAGATTGCAAAAGCTAAGTGTTACACTCCAAAATCTACTTTGGAATCTTTTGATGTGAAGTATCCGATGCAAAGAGGTTCGCAGCGAAGCACTTTACACTCAAAGGGCCGAACCAAAATTCTAAGCTAAGGCATGAAAAATGCTTCGTAAAAGGAGTGTGAGCGAAGCAGTTTTCAAAGAAAATCCAGTAAACCATTTTCCAAGAGGAATAAACTTCAGAAAATTTTTGTCTGAATCAATTGACGTGAGATGCTTCGCAGTGAAGCACTTTGGCTTCCAAAAGGTCTTCAGAAGACCGAGGGCATCATAAAAAATAAGTAGGGATGAAAAGAGCTTCATACCCGAAGCATTTAAAATAACTACTTCAGGCAAAAGTTTTGCGAAGTATTTCCAAGAAGATGAGCTTCGGCGGGTCTAGTATTACACAAAGCAAAGAAGTGACATGGTAAGAAAGAACTACTTCAGGCCCGAAGCGTTGAAAAATATCCCACACCAAAGGTTCATCGTGAAGCATTTTCAATGTTGATTTCAACTTCACAGAAGCAGGAGCTTTTAAAATATGTCTCGGAGAATGTGTCGACAATAACCTGGAAAAGAGTTCAAAGCGGATGAATTTAAGGCAAAGGTGGCAGAACACATCCTGAGGTGATTCGGTTAAGAGAAAAACTCATGCCTAGGTACGAGGTGGCAGAACAAATCTTGGATGTGCTATGCATTTGTTGAGGGTTTCTTACCCTTGGGTGCCCCTTGATTTGAGAGACAGAGTGGTGCAGGAGAAAAGGGGAGACATGTTTCAACTAATGCAGGGGCTCGTAATTTGTATGTTCAGCTTCATTTGGAAGCCCTTCCTACTACCAGTCTACCCCTATGAGTACCAGTTCACGTTGGAGGTCACTCGGCAGAGCGACACTACAAATTCCGTGTATGGCCACGGTCGAAAATGGGCACATACCTGGGACTTCCCCTTTAGGATGGGGGTGGTTGAAGTATTTGCCTTAAAATAGAATGTTTTCCTGGAGGAAAAGCTTGCCAATTTTTGTCTGCTCTAGATTCCCCGGCAATGGCTCTATGATCCCTTGGGAGTGATGAGGGATCATTTAAAATTCAAGAATTTTCATATTTGCCCCACCCTGAAATTATGGAGCAAAGAAATAATCCCAACGGGAAGGATATGGAGTGGCATTTGGAGAGGATGAGAACATTGCCTCCCTGGCATGAATTTTACCCCATGGAAGTCGAGTTTGACCCTGACCAGCACCCCTTCCCAACACCAGACTCCACATTTTGGAGAAAAGCGAGAGACGATTTGAAGGAGGAATTGAAGAATTGGGGCGAGGAAAAATTAAGGGAGTGGTGGATAATGAGAATCCATCACCAAAATATGAATTCCTATGGAATCCTGGCATCAGATAAAGACTTCGCAATTATTTATGAAGCCAATGTTGGGACTTGGAAATCCATATCCTTCATTGACTTTGTTCCTCTAGCTACCCTAGGATCGGGCGAAAGCCCAAGAGGAGCTGACGATGCTTCAGAGTAGGAAGAAGAGAAAAAAGCTAAAGCTACACCAGAGGCACTACCACAGGGACCGTCAGAAAGCCACGACACAAGTGTCGAAGAGTCAGAGCAACCACTGGAGAGAAAGAAAAGAAAGAGGAAGAAAATTCAAGTGCCTCCGAGCCACCCAAAGCAACCCCGCATGAAGCTCCCAAGTGCTCCTACTGGAAATCTTGCATCAGGCCCGACCGAAGCAAATGTCAAATATTCGGGGCCACCAAGTACCGAGACAGTCCCAGACATATACGTCATTGATGTGGAGAAACTCCTCAAACAAGAGGGAGACCCTGAAGTAGAGGTTGTGGAAGTTCAAAGTTCCAAAGTCCAAAAGGAGCAAGAGCCTATTACACAAGAAGTCACTACGGCCGCTCTACCAGAAGGGTACCCAGGTATGCACTCTCCACCATTTTCCTTGGTCTCTCACATGTCCACTGTGGTCCCTGCAAAATATTCTCATCAGTATCTCCCTCCCTCACAAAGTCAATCACCTCTTTGTGCATTGCCCCTTACCACCGATCTCGTTAGCCTCACTCCACTCAATTCATCAGGCCAGGATAAGTCTGTTGACACTACTTCACCCACCTATGCCACCATTCCCTCAGTTCCTAAGCAGGGTGAAGGTAGTACCCAAACTTCGAACCCCGTTCTTCATTCCCCTACCTCGTATGGCATTGTTGCACTCGCTAGGACTCCTAGTACACCTATCACTGAACCTTCTGGTGAGGCATCCCCCATTCATTCTTTGTATCTATTCACCCCTTTGGCTAGAGATCCAGCCTCATTTGAATCAGAGATGTCCTTAATCAAGGAATGCCCTCTTGCCAAGAAGCTACTCCTAGCTTAGCAAAATACAAAAAAAATGCTAAAGGAGGAGAGGAAGAAGAGAGGGCGCTCTCTGGCCCAAGTTGAAAAATGTGCTATCTTTGATTTGAAGGCTGGGAAGTTGCATAAAGTTAAAAAGATCCCCAAGGTCCATAAGCCCCTGGAAGAAATGACTCCAGCGAACTATGACTACCAAGACAAATCCAAGGACCTAGAGCATTTGAATGTTGATAATGAATCTGAATCCATGCACATCAGGATCAAAACCTTTCGAGTGCATGCCAACATTGCTAATCAGCGTAGATTTGAAGCAGAAAATGCCAACATAAAGTTGGAAGAAGAGCTAGCTAGAATCCGCTCCAAGCTGGAGGATTCAGAGGAGCAATGTAAGATGATGAAAAAGGAAACACATGCCCTAAAACAACAAATATTACAACTACAGTGTACTACTGAGCATCAAGCACAGAGACAGGCCGAAAATGATCAGAAGGCCAAAGAACTTGAAGACAAAATCTTGCAGACGCAGCAGCAGTTGTTCAAAAAAGCAAACCTGGAGCTGTTTGACAGAGGCAGGATTAAAGAAATCTGCTCTCACTTGCTAAAAAATTTTAGATCCTGGGCCTCCAGTGCCCTATCAATTTTGACCTACATTACTGAAGCACAACATACCGCTACCGAAGGAGGGCCAATCATAGATGAGGTCACTTAGAAAGCTAGGGGTCGACTCAAATTAGCCTTTGATGTCCAAAGCACAAAATATCAGGACTTGCTGGTTGCTGCAATGAGTCGGACGACTAGGGATTAGTCCACGACCCAAGCCATAGTTCGTGCCTTATTTTCCAAGGTGAGGAAGACAAAAAATGCAAAGGACCTCTTGGACATGTTTGAGAATGAACAGTGCACATCGCTAGGCTACTTCTAGGATCTCTCTTCCTCTGGTTTCCTGAGCTTCACGGATGATGATGGGAACCTTCTGACCAAGGAAGAGCTTAATTTTACATGGCTTAATTTTGAAAGTGACGTCTCAAAGATAGATGAATGGGCAGAGCCAATAACAAAAAGGCAGATCATAGATTTCATTCTAAGATACTGCAAGATTGCAGCCTGCCTAAATGATCTGTATACCAGAGCCAAACATGCTGATATCGGGCAGATTGATTGGTTCCACATTTTGGTGAAAGCATTGCAAGATCAAAGAGTCTTTCTCGAAGGGTGCCTGGGCTCATGTCCGCCGAACCATGAAGCACATCCGTGATCGCCTTGCCCCATCGTCGTAGCAGGAAGCCACACCTGAGGAAGCAGAAGAAGAAGAAGAAGAAGAAGAAGAACAAGTCCTGGAAGCACCCCAAGAGATTGAAAAGGGAGAAGGGTCTGGAGGTAACTCTGGCCCAATGGATCAAGGCTAAGTGTTATCCCATCGAGATCAGCTCGTTTCCCCGTGAGCCGCCAAGAATGTTGACAATTTTGTCACATTGCACAATGGGGTAGAAAAATTGAATTTTTTGTAAAGTATTTCTTTTAATTTCATGAATTTGTTCCCTTGATTTTTTTTAGAAACAACATTTTCAAGCATTACAGCAATTTTGGATTTCCCTGCCACCCCCTTGAACATAAAATGAAAAAGAAATAGCTTCACTGCCGAACAAGCTAAGGAAGATAGCTTCGTCGAAAGAAATCGCTAAGGATGAAAACTACTTTGGGCCCGAAGTCCCTCAAACAACTACTTCAGGAAAAAACCTTGCGAAGCAGTGTTGCCGAAGAAAGAATTCAAAGAAGGCGTAAAAAGAGCTTCGCACCCGAAGCATTTCCAGCAGCTACTTCGGGTAAAAGTTTTGCGAAGCGGTATTCAAGCGACATTTCAAAAGAACAGCTTCGCCGAAGGAAAATCATGGTCCGAATTGGCTAAGGCAAGAAAACTACTTTGGGCCTGAAGTCCCTCAAACAGTTACTTCAGGTGAATTTTTTGCAAAGTGGGATTTGAAGGAGCGCAATGTTGAAAACACTTCACCGAAAAACCGCCAAAGCACCCACTTTGGGCCTCCCCGCCAGCGAACCATTTCTACTTCGTTGAAAGTTGTTGCGAAGCATCTGCTTCGGCAAACCTTTGTGCAAAGTACTTTCCCCCGAAGTGGAAGCAGTCAAAGCATTTTTGAAGGTAAGAATGCGCTTCAGCCAAAATCCTCCCAAACCATAATTTTTAAGGAAGATCGCGGTGAAGCATTTTAACAGGACCTCAGCGAAGTAGTTTTGGCACATCTTCCAGTGAAGCAGTAATGAAGAGCCCATCTTGTGAAGGAGATTTGCTTCAACCCTCATCATCCCTGAAGCTGTTTTGTGAAGTTCCACCATGCGAAGTGCAAATCAAGGAGAATCTACTTCGGCACAAGACCATTGCGAAGTGAAGTTGTGAACAAAGAACTAGCGAAGCACTTCAAGGGCACGTGCTCCAAGCCGGGTATTTTCCCGAGGCGATCAAGTGCCTCATAAATGCATTTTTACATGCCCGGAAAACTAGCTGTGCATTTTTGGCAATTGGAAACGAAGTATCAATCTCTGAAGAAGATCTTGGCAAGCATGGCGGCCACTCGAGTATTACACCCAAAAGCCAAGGACGCTCAGACGACTCATTAATGCAAGTTTCCATGGTTGACCCGGTTGTAGTTTCTAGTTTTGGTAACAAATTTGAGAGCTCAGTCACGAGGGCTGCGAGGAGCCGACTTCTTAGGTTTCGAGGGTGTACTCCTCCATTTTGTGCAATTATGGCTCAGAGGGTCGGGTCCTCTATAAAAACCCAGGCATTGTAATGTAAAAGGGGGGGAACTTTCTGCTAAAAAGCTGTTGTAAATTGCATTCTTGCGATTAATACGAAAGATATTTGGACTCTATTTCTCTCTTGTATGCTGCCTTTTGCATTTATTTCTTTCATATTTCTTCATTTGTATATTGTAATTCTGAATCCTGGATTTAGGTATGCAATTGGGGACTGAACCCTGAAATTTTCTCGAAGGATAAATAGGGGAGGAAAATGTTGTAGAGGCTTTCTTTTATGCTGCCTGTGGATAGTGTTTCTGTTATATTCACTTTTCCTAATTGTCGTTACTCTAAAACTTGAATTGCGGCGAAAGAGGAAGGGGAATCCTGGAACTCATCCAGAGGATACATAGGAAAGCTAATATTGTGTTCATTTCATTTATTCTTGGTATTATTTGCTGCTATTTCAAGTTATTGGTTAGTAATCATGCTTCTGGTTCTTTCCCACCATTAAACTATTGAAATCTCTTCCCTTACTCTGTTTATCTCTTTCCTGCATCATTATCTTAAAACAACGAAGTAGTTTAGTATAGGAGCCGGCATTTCTTTGGAGATTGGCATGAGGGGCATCTCTTCCCTTCGGCCTTTCAATGTTGGTCCAGTTCTAGGGCACATACATTTACCCAAATTCTTTCCTGGGTAGATTTGATAACCAACAGAAACCTCATCAATCGAAGGCATTTTTAGGGCATCCCCAAATATGCTCATACTTTTCAAAAACTATCAATTCCTATGATTTAATTTACCAAATTTTATGACAACATCCCTAGGAGGATTATAGACCAGATCCAAGTGGAATTGGTGGCAAAAACCACCATGTTTTGTGGCTATCCCCACCAGGTACGGTTAACAGTACTAGTTGGAACTCTTAGGGATGATCATGAATTGGCCCACCATTTTTATTCAATTTTAGTATAGATCAATTTAATAGCATTAAATTAGCATCAAATTCAATTTTTGTGAAGTTTGGAGTGGTTCTTATTTGGTAGTTATGGTTTTTGTGATTACAGTATTAGGGATGGCCATAGGTTATACTAATAATCTCACTTTAATTTGTACCTAAATACTTACAAAATCATAATATCTACATCATACTAATTTTTCATGTCATTTGGAGTAGTTTAGATATATCGATTGCACTTTTTCAATTCAATACTGCATGCATTTCATAGATTTTATTATCATACACATGATATTAACACATTTTAATTCCTTATGTGTAGGTACATATATTCCAGTGCATGAGGGAGGATCTAAAGAGGATAAGAAAGATAGCTCAAAGTAGTGGCAGTGTAAGCCCGCTCTACAATCGTGAGTGTGAGAGGAACATTGAAAGTGTGCCATAGGTTCATGGAGGGATTGGATCCCTCAAACTTTATAACTTAAAATGTATCAAATTGAAAGCCATCAAGGGGATGTATTATAACCTTGGATTTAACAAATTTATGAATACAAAGAGAACCCTTATTTCTTAACCTATTTGTCATTTACTTCTTTACTTTATCATATCTTTTACATGTTTGTTTAGAACATTAGATGCATTTCAAATTCATTTGCTAGGTGCACCATTTTTCATGCTCTTTAGCAAAAATATTATAATATTAGCTATGGAGGAAATGGGCACTCCATACTATATGCTCCTGCTCCATGAAAGAGCTCTGAGATTATAGCTCACACACACACTACCCTACTGCCTATCTACCACACACTAACTATGATGCTATAACTTATATATACGACCATTATATAGGAATATAACTTCCTTGGCCAACACTCTATCTAAATGTACAAGTGGACACCTTGCACATTACAACTTGCACATTGATACTTTTTCATTTATTACATTGTATGAAGTAACTTGATAACTTCCCTCTAAAGTAACCTAATATCCTATGTACCAAGGAAGGTACATTTACATGACCAAAATAATGTAATATGCTCTATTTCTAAAAAAAAGGTGACTATATAGTGTTGGGTTAAACATTGGTTAGTTTTTATATGGTTCAATTAATTGCCTCTATTTAATTATCAACCTGGGGTAGCTCGTAGTCTTGTGAGCATCCATGAAAAATATATGCTTGTAATTCCTCCTTTGAAGATGAGTCCCTTGGATTATGGTTTGGGGGTGTTTAATGTTCATTGAAGTTTATGTTTAAACCCATAATCCTATGCTAAGTCTAAGAAATAGGACACAGGTAAAATGTTAGAAATAAATTAATCTATGAAAAGAATTATAGAAAAATAGGTAAATAGGGAAGAACTCTATTAAAATTGGGCCCACGCTTCCAGCAAGTTCTACCCATGGTAGAATGTTCACCGGATGCTTAGAAAATACTTTTTACAATAATAATGCAAGGATTTTTATTAACAGTTTACAACTAGAAAATTACATAATAAGTTCGAGGGGTCTTCTTCAGGGGTGGCCTACATATTTATAAAGTATTCAGCTAGACCTGTTACAATTTTAGAATGAATAAATGCATGATTCACTATTACAGCTATTTTCTTGAATCGAGTAAAATATCAGAATATCTCAGTGTATTTTGTTTCTAGAATACGTTGATATTCGATTTGCCCGATTTACAAACTAAATTTACATAAAAATTGTAACATAGGTAACGAATCACCTTTGAAATTATCTCTTGTTCAGTTATGATGCTAAAAAATCCTTTCAAGCTGGTTGTTGATGTGTTCGCTCTATTCTACTGACCACAGAGTCGTGCTAAAGTTTGACACTAATGGTAATCAAGCACCGCGGTTGAAGAAGTTGAGAAGCAGGCACCTTCCATCGTACAATAGGAAGAAGGCACTTTATACCATATAATGGGAAGTAGGTGCCTTCCACCGTACAACAGGAAGCAGGTGTTTAACAGAAATTAGGCACTTAATAGTTAGATGCTAAACGGAAGTCAGGCACATCAAAGGACTTGGTGCCTAACTTCATACCTTTTTACCGATACTCTGTAGATGTTTTCCCTTCATTAATTTACAAGTGCCAAGTCTGAGTTGGACCTTGATGAAAACATGCCAAAATGTGATAATTTTCACTAAATCTACACAAATTACACTTAAAGACAAATATTAGAAAACATGCAAAATAAACTGTCAATTATATATATAATTTCCATAAAATATTTATATCTAAAAGAATATATGCCACACATTATGGGGAAAAGAGTACAAAAAATGAGCAATTATGTGGCTCATCATCCCCCCATTCTTAAGAGGTGGCACGTCCCTATGCCACTTTGAACTGATAATTACCAGTTATGTTCACCTCATCCCAATAGGCCCGGTTGGACTATGTTCTCTTTCTCTTAGTGACCTTGGCTTTCTCTTTATCCCAAGGCTTTCACCCCTTTGGTGTTGTGGGAGTTGTGTCTCCTGTCCCTACTACTTTTGGCATTTGCTATGTTGGAGTGGTTCACTTGGCCTTGCCCTCTTCTTGGGTGGTTCTTTGGTCCAAGCCACCTTGCCCTTATCAACATTCATATAAAAACCAGTGAAGTTGGTGGCATCTTTCTGGAACATAGGATCAACCATTTTCTAGTACTCATGGTGAAGTGGAAACTTCTCACCCTAAAGCACTGATTCCTTATCTCCAAATGGGATGTTGGATTCCTTAGCAACCTTGGCTATGGGTAAATCTCCCCATATTGGGTCAATCTCAGGTTCAACTTCAACCTCTATTTTTGGCATAGGGGGAGTTTTGTTGATTGAAGTTATATCCTCTTTCTGTATAGGTCCTAGAAATCCCATCTGCTTAAAATACTCCTACATCCTAGAGGGCTTCCCATATTTAGACCCATAAAAATTCTAAAACTAATCAGTTTGAACAACTAGAATATTCTTTTGAGGTTTTCCAAATTTTTTTTGGTTTCCTTTTCTGTTTCCTTGAGGGCTTTCTTGGAAGACTTCTTCCAGTTCTTCTTGTTTGCTTTAATTTCCTCCTTGAACTCCTCAAATTTTTGTTTCTAGATAGCAAACTAAGTCTTTGCTACCTCCCATTCTTCATAGGAATCCAACTCTGATTTTGTGTTAGATTCAAGGCCCATGACCTTCAACTCTGCAACTCTTGCTCTAGTTCTAAGTCTGTACTAAGATGGCCTTACAAATATTTCTTTTGATCTCAGCTTGATATTTTGTACCCTAGGGTATGTTGGTGCAACTGGTATTTTTTGGTGTATAGGAGATGCAGGTTTCTGAACCTCCTGGTCCTCTGTAACTACTTGTTGCACATTAGAAAATGTTTCTTTTTCCTCTACAACTTCTTGCTGCACATTAGGGACTACTCATTTTTCCTCTATAGCTTCTTGTTGCACATTGGGAAGTGCTAATTCTTCTTGTGCAGCTTCTTCTTGAGTCTGAGGTACCCCTGTATTAATTGGAGAGTGCTATGCCTCTCCTTCTCTATTTGTAATTTGAGGCTCTTCGACATCCATATCCTTTTCTCCATATTCTCCCCCCTTTTCAGGCTGATTTGTATTTTTAGGTTCTTCAACTTCAACCTCATCCTCCTAAATGATTTGATTTTAAGAGGGTGGTGTAGAGTAGGGTTGCTCTACTTCCATTGTAGTAGTATCTCCCTGTTCTGGTTACTTATCAGTAGGGGGCACTTTTGTTGCCCCTTTGGTCTGCACTACTACATCAACCCTAGACAGTTGTTTATCTATTGTTGGTCTACCCTGCAATTGCAATTTCCTTTGTAGTTGCAAAATTGTTTGATACAATTCATGTATTTTTAGGGTGGCCTCATTTCTAGAATTTTCAAATAGAGTCTATTCCTTTTTGAATTTAGCTTCTCAAGTGGAAGCCTACTCTTTCAGAACCTACAACTGTTGCTACATATCTTTCACCTGGTCCTCTGATGGTATATCTGCCATGGACGCCTCTTGTTGAGGATTTCACCCATAGGAAATATCCTATAAAATATGGGTCATATACTCCTCCCTGTTGAACTCATCAATGGGTGTCTTCTCATTGGATGAGTTTGAAACCACCTTCGACACCCTCATTCTTTTGCTTTGCATCCTAGTGGAGATAGGTATGGAATCTTGCACTGCCTCCTCCTCAAATTGAGGCATAAAATGAGACTAAACCTGCCTTGTTTCCTCCCTAAATTAGGGAAAATAAGGGGACAAGGTCTATCCTACTTCCATTGTACTTCCTGCAGGCTAAGACACATGTACCGTCGTTTCTTGTTCTATCGCCTCCTGGGTCAACTATTCATTTTTAATGGGTATCTCCTCCTCTTCTTGTGCCCCTACTATTGCACTAGTACCTGCAGCTTACTAAATTGTCACATTTCTATGTGACTCTGCATATCTCACCAAGGTAGAAATAAAGCCATGGTGAGCCAAGGCAAAAATGGTGCCTGCCTGGTATTGCCTAGCCTCATATTTCAAGGCACATGTAAGGTAGTGGAGGATGTTGATTTTGTCTCCCTGTAGAATATTATTGAGGAAATGGAAGTGATTGGCATTCAGGTGGGAGTACCTACCAGAGCATGTGAAGAAACAGGTGATCTATTATAAAATGGTCCTCTAGAGCTCGATAATGTGTTGTTTCAGTAATCCAGTGCACGTCAGGTGCTTTTTTGGTGCCCCAAATAATCTCTATGCATAGAGGCTAAGGTTATCCTCTTTGTATGTGTGCTCTCCTGTAATATGGAGGTCCATAACTCTAGATATGAAGTCCTCCATGATTGGGATCTCCAGACCTCGCATGCGCATGACCCATTTGCTCATCGATATTAAAAATTCATTTTCTACTATAGCATCCTGGACCTGACTAACCAGTCAATAGTAGTCCATCCATTCTATAGCATCCAGCTATGTTTGGATGTCTGCAAAAATTCTCAAGAAATAAATCGGCTCACTCTTCTTCAAGTCATGATTTTTTGATTTTCCCCCCATGCTTTGCCTCTGATTCAAAATTCACTCAATAATTTTACTGCCTCCCCTTCAAATTAACACTTTGATTCACTTTTCTACATTTTTCTTACTAAAATTAGTTGCACGGTATCTTATAATTAGATTTTTAAAATAGTTGTGTTTTTGCATGAAGGCAGTTAATTATTGTAATCAACAGTAATTATGGTTATCCGTAGTAAATTTCCTTCAAGCATGTGCCTGATTGTGTGGAGGTGATAACCATAAACTGTAGACCAATAAAATGCATTCCATGCAAAATTATGCCAAGTGGATTTGTTCAAGTGGTTAAGGTAATAATGGGGGGTTGTGCCAACACATTTCCATATACACACATGTTCATGAAAATAATATAGACAAGAAACCAAAAATTTAAACATGCACCTAAATTTGTTCTATTAGTGCATATGTGTAAATGTTTGTGGTGCATCACTATTGGCTGGAGTTTGATTATGGGGTGAACCACAACAAAAAATTATGGCCATGGTTCCCATGCAATGAATTTATTTGGACGTGATTGGTTCTTGGTAGCTGCACTATGGGTTATTCAAGAAATCTTGCAAAAATTAAAAACAAAAATTAGAAAAAATGTAGTGCCTTGGGATGACAAACGTCCCCTCCTTAAATAGTAGACATAAAATTTTAATTTTGCTCATGGTAGAGTTGACTTTGCACATGTAGGGGGGGCTAGCATGGCTTGGGCCACATCCCAAGGTTAACGTGTTATTCTATCAAGGTAAAAAATGATCGTAATCAACAGAAATTAGGAACCTTTTCATATGGAAATCATGCACCTTATTTTTGAGTTACAAAATGTAGGTACCTTGTAAACTAGAAACAAGCACCATAGGAATCGAGCACTTTTCTTACATGGGAAGTAGGTGCGTTAGCAGTCAGGTTCTCTACTAAACATAGGAAGCAGGTATCTTAGCAATCAGGCGCTTATGACTATCGTGGGAAGCAGGCACATTTTTGATAACTATCAGGTTTTGTACATAAAAAATAAACATTATACATATTTTGTTTTTACAATGTATGCTAAGAATATGTGGTGTCAGTTTCCTAAAAACTAGCAGTCGACCATTCTCTTGAAGAATTGGGGGTCAAGCATTGAAATTTTGACAAATAGGATGCAGACACCATCTTCGTAACATATTGGGAGTCAGGTGTTATGAGTCATACAATATAAATTAGGCACCTTCCACCATACAATGGGAAGCTGACGCCTTTCGCCATACAATGGGAAGCAGGCTCCTTCCACTATACAATGGGAAGCAAGCACCTTCTATCGTACAATGGGAAGTAGGCACCTTTTCTAATAACTAGAAGTAGGCACCTCCCCATAAAATACAAACACATGGCACTTTTATTTTATTCAACAGGTGTTGATTTGTCCATGTATATGTATTGTCAGGTTGATAAGGCCATTTTAGTGCTTATGATTGAAAAACAAGTACAAAATCAGCATCTACCCCTGAACCAACAGTTGAGTGCTTTATTGTCCAAAAAGACCAATCTAAAAATTCTTGTGCAGTTTTAGGTTTAGTATTCCCCTTTATGAATGGGAACTAACTACTCCTACTACAAAAAAATTCTCCTAGAAATCTTGGAAAGTGCAGGTTCATGGATCCTGTGCTTGTTAGGTCTAGGTCTCCCAAACTGCCTAACAGTTGCACAAAGGGCATTGTTCCTGTAAAACAAAAATCCTACAAAAAAAAAAGAATAATTGTCTTTGGGACTATGTGGACTAGGTCCACATCTCACTAACTCAAGATAAAATCATAATCAACTGGGATCTCCCTCATTCCTAATCTAGACTCAATCATGTATGCTTCAGACACATAGTATGGGCGCAAGCAGTGGCCATTGACTATAAATATAATGTTACTGCCATCTATTATTCTAACTATTACAACCCCATTATTGATGATTTCAATTACTTCATATGGCCCCATCCAACATTATATGAGCTTGCCGTTCCTTTCCTAGAACCGATAATCATAGAGTAATGTCCATTCTTCCATTTTAAGCTATTTTAGCCTAGTATAGAAGTCATGCCACTTGATCGTTTGTTTCTGAATGATCTCTATTTTCTATAGAGCCTCAAGGTGGTATTCATCTAGCTGATTAATCTACTAAATTCTATATTTTTGTGCATCATCCATATTGATATTCAATTCTATAGCAGTCCTAAGTGTTTTAATTTCAAACTCTATAGGCATCATAGCTATTTTTCCATAGACTAGCTAAAATGGTGTGAAACCAGTAGTAGTCTTCCAAGTGGTCTTGTAGGCCCACACTACTTCTGGTAATCTAGTAGCCCATTCCTTTCTATGTTGTTGCACTGTCTTTGTTAGGATATTCTCCAATTATCTATTGGTCACCTCAACTTGCCCATTTGCCTATGGATGGTAGGGAGTAGTTTTGTTATGCTTGATTTTGTATAGTTGCATGAGTTCTTGGATCATCCTTGTAGTAAAATGAGTCCCTTGATCTATTGTGATCTCCCTTGGGACCCCAAATCTTGTAAAAATTGTTGAATACAAGAATTTTCCTATAATTTTCTTCTTTGAATCATGCAAAGCCTGTACTTCAACCCATTTTGTCACATAATCAGTACAAACTAGGATATACCTCTTACCTCTTGACTATGGATTAATAGTGACTTAATCATGGGGCGTGCACCTAGCTATTGTATTGATCTATACCATCATGAAAGCACAAAGATTGACACAAGTACATAAATTGAACATAAAAATAAGGTTTCTTGTATTAATCTATGAATGAGCTTTGATTACAAAAATGCCCTCTTAGGGTCACTTGAAAGATGATACTGATATTACAATTTGCCAATGCCCTCAATAAGGTAGGCACACTTATAGTGCTCTATTGATTAGTCACAAACTGCCTTGGGGTGGATTTGACCCCCTTCTTCATGATGTGGAAGGATTATGACGTAAGATCCTCTTGCACATGTCTCCTTGCAAATGAGAAACAACAACACACGATTAAAAAGGTTGATAGCCTCTCACGATGAGGCCCTTTAAGGAAATATGTATGCAAATGCCATTAAACTAGTAAAACAAGAAATCATAAAGAAAGACTTTAAACTATTCTAATTAGATCAAGAATTATACTATAACATGACGGACATGAATAAGAAAATGATGCATGGATCAAATATCAAGTTAGGAGCAATAAAGTGCATAAAATATCCAATATAATCCTACTTAATACAATGCATGAAAAGAACTAATTCCTATGATCAAAGTTTTTCTAAAGTGCAGTTAAACCTATAAAAAGACTAATATAACTAATCTATAAGGTCAAAAGCAAAGAAGGTAAGGTGATCAGTCATATATTACAAACCAAAGCCATGGTGGGTGGTATGCACTGTGAACCGCAACTGACAGTCATGGTTTGACCTCTGATAGGTTTACCCTCAGAATTAGGGGCAGTGGGCTTGACCTCCTTGTCCAAATTGATGTTCAAGGGTCGCCTTTGTTGTCCTCTGATAGATTTGGTGGTCAAATCGCTATGACAAGCCTTCGTTCACCCAAATTTTTGCTTCTTTAATCTCCTAGGCACCTAGGGCATCCATGGCTAATTGGTCTTTAGGTGAATAGCAAAGGGGCTCTCAAATGCATAGATTCAGTATGCAATTTAACAGGGCTTCGCTGCTTTCTTGATCAATTCACTCTCTCTGCTCTCACCCCATTTGGAGTGGGTATTTATAGCATGTCCATAGTACTAGGGGTAGCTTCATGGAGAATCCAAAACCAAGAAGGTTGGTTAGGATAGTTGGGATGGGAGCCTCTGGAATCTTCCATCTTTCAACTTCCTGCTTCTAGATATTTTGGCCATTCCAACCAATTTGGCTCAGATGGAAGGCCTAACTGGACTTCAGTTAAGATCGTAGGTCACAGTTGCAGTCCAAACTATAGACCACAGGTATCAGCCACGGTTTAGACTAGAGACCGTAGATCTTGGCTGCGATTCAACTTTATTAGGCCAAAATGCCTAAATTGAGTGGTTAAAATCACTGCTCTATCTTGGAGTCTATCCAAGATCCTCCATATGGTTTTGTATCATGTCCATATGAGTATTTTCCCTCGACATGATGCGTTTTAGGTGTCTACAAATAGGTCCTATGAATTATATCCTCCATTTATCAAATGGTTCAATGTAAACATGTGGTTGGAGTGGCATCTCATATCTAAGAGTAGGTCTACCCATCCTCTAACATTGATCACACTAACTCACATGCTTGGCTGCATATTTGAATAGTGAAGGCCAGTAATAACCAGCTTGCAACACTTTATATGCAGTTATTTTTCCTGCAAAATGGACACCATAAGGTTCATCATGGCAAGACTTTAGTATTTCAATTATTTATTCTCCAACAACACATCTCCTCATGATTTGATCAGGTCCTGTCTTAAACATGCACCCATCAATCCTTGAGAAATTTGCACTTTTCTCAATTAAAGTCTGCTTTTCATGAGGTAAAAGTGTAGCGGATACTCTACCAGTGGCTAAATAATTAGCCATATTTGTGTACCAAGGTATATGATCATTTAGACCAAACAAATGCTTATCTAGAAATTGGTCTTCTATAGTTGCATAGTCTCAAGGTGTCAATCTGGATAAAAAATCAGCTACCACATTGTATTTTCTTGGCTTGTCTACTATTGTCACATCAAATTCCTATAAGAGCAACAACCATATGATAATTCTACCACTAATCCCAGGTTTATTTGTCAAGTATCTAATTTTTGAGTGGTCAGTGTGCACAAATACCTGATAACCTGTAATATAATGACAAAATTTGTTAAGAGCATGTATTACTGCAAGAAACTCTTTCTTTATGATAGTATAATTCAATTCAACACCTATAAGGTTTTTTATAACATAATAGATAGCATTAAAATCATCACCATATTTCTGTCCTAATACTGAACCTATTGCATTGTTAGATGCATCAGCATATATGTGAAAAGGTATGGTCCAATTTGGACCTCTTAGTATAGGAGCAGTAATTAGTTTTTCCTTCAGGGTTTTGAATGCTTGTTCACATTCTTCAGTCTATATAAACTCTACATCTTTTGTTAACAATGTGGTAAGAGGTTTAGTAGTTTTACTAAAGTCTAATATAAATATCCTATAGTAACCAGCTGATCCTAGGAAACTATGAATGTCCCTTTGTATTTTGGGAGTATACAGAGTTTGGATTACTTCAATTTTATTTCTATCTACTTTGATCCCATCTACAGAAAGGTGATGTTCTAAAACTATCCCTTCCTGCATTAACATATAGAATTTCTCATTGCTCAAGGATAGGTTAGTTTCCTCATAATGTTTAAGTGTTTTTTCTAGATTTTTTGTGGCAATTTCAAAAGTCTCACCATATATAGTGAAATCATCTAGGTATACTTCCACAGTCTCTCCAGTCATATCTAAAAATATACTAAGAACTACCCTCTCAAATGTGGTAGGTGCATTGCATAGGCCAAATGGTAAGACTCGATAAGAAAATATTCCACATGGACAAGTGAATGTGGTTTTGTCTTGATTTGCCTCCCCTATTTGGATCTGATTGTATCCATTAAACTCATCCAGGAAAGAAAAGTACTTGCCTACTAAGGTATCAAGGACTTGATCTATAAATGGTAAGGGAAAGTGGTCCTTTTTGGTTGCTTTGTTCAGCAACCTGTAATAAATGCAAATTCTCCACTTTCCATTTTTCTTGGGCACCACCACTAATGACGATACCCACTCACCATCTGAAATGGGGTAAATGAATCCAACTGTGAGGAGTTTTTGTAACTTTGTTTCAACAATTCCTTTCATGGCTAGGTTCATTCTCCTCTATTGTTGTCTTACTGGTATGACCTGGTCTTCCAGATATATTCTATGTGTACAAGTCTCAAGAGCTATTCCTCTCATATCAGAATACTCTCAAGCAAAGACATCTTGATGTTTTTCCAATGTTTGTTTTAGTTTGGTCTATTGTTCAGTTGTCAACTTGTTATCTACATTCAACATTCTACCAGGTGCAACTTCTATTTTCTGAATATGATGGTCTTTCACTCCTACTAATGGCAACTCAAGATGAGGATAGAAAGGTTATCCCTGAAAAAAGTGAGATATCATCCTATTATCTTCATTTTCATATTCCAACTCTTCAAGTGTCATCATAGGTTGGAGCATTGATAGACCATCAATATTTTAATTTTCATTCTCTAGTTCTCCCAATAAATCTACAGACTATGCAGGTGGATGTATGATCTATTTATTTATATTCTAACCATATTAAATGGTCATTTTCCCATATTTGAAACTTATGTAGGCATCATATGTTTCCATCCAAGGTCTTCCTAAGATTAATGGGTATATATCTAGTCCATACTTAGATTGCAATACTAAAAAAATTGTTGGATACTCCCATGCATCTACTGCAACAGTGATATCTTCCAGTATTCCATCAGGAAGTACTGTAGACCTATCTTCCAACTGCAACATAATTTTTATGGGCTTCAGGTTGGTCAATTTCAATGTTGGCATGGTTTCCTGGGGCATGACATTTATGGTAGCCCCCAAATCTACTACTGTGTTGGGTAAAATATAGCCTTCTATTTTTACAGTTAGCATAGGGCTTCCTAGATCTGAATATTTCTGGTTGTAGGTATTTCCTAGCATAAGGTTAGATAACTAACCCACCAAACTGATTGATTTAGCTATTTCCTCCCTATTTTCTTGAGGCACAACTCTCTTATGGCTTTCCCATAAATAGGTATGTCTCTTATGGCCTAAAAGAGAGGAATTGTGACTGTTAAGTTATTTAAACTGGAGAGGATATCAAACTCTATTTGTATTGGTTTCTTGGGTTCCTACGACCTTTGTAGAAAAGGTGGAACATCCTCTTTGTTATGTATAGGTTTTGATTCTTCTTCTACCTCTTCTATAAGGGGTGATTCCCCTTTCTCTATTTCTATCGGTTCCTCTTATTCTACAAGAGGAGTGACTTCTACACCTAATTCCTTTCCTAACCTTAACTGGATAGGATCACAATCTACCTTTATATTATACATAGGGTACATATCATTTTCCATCTGATAGGTTGGTTGCTTGTTTTTTGGGTTTACTGTTGGTTGTGCTTGTAATTGAGGAGTCCTTGGAGCAGGTAAATTTGGAAAACTTGGTTGTAGTGGAGCTGGAGAAGTATTTTGTGGATACTTATTCCAAGCATTATAATTTCTCCACTACTGCTCAGTTTTCTAATATTGGTTCCAAGGATAAGGTTTGTAAGGATTTTCTCCTTGGAAAAATGGATTCCAAGGTTGTTGACCATACCAATACATGTTGGGTGGCTAGTTTTGACCTTGATTCTGGTAATTACTACCCCCATAGGATGACATTATTGATTGCATATTATTATCCATAGGAGACTATTGTCAATTCCTCCTATTACCCATGAAGTATACCTTGGGTACTTCATGTTCCTCTTTTTATTTCATTAATTATGGATACAACTTCGTTTTATGATCCTTCCTACAAACAATACATACACTAAATTTTTTTTCTGGGCACTCATTTTTGGGGTGTTTGCCTTTGCATTTTGGTTAAAAGTAGGCTAATGCTACCTCATTCTCTTGCTTCTTAATCTGAAGTAGAAGAGTATCCATTTGAAGAGCTAGATATGATAACATCTCACTCTTAAGGTCTTCTAACATGTTGCCTATTTTTGTTTTAGTGATAGTGGCTAACTGCTTAACATTTCTAGAGGTTAATTTACCCTTTCTTCTTGAGAAATTTTGACACAACTACCGAATATCATCCATTTGTTGTTGGTAAATATCTCCTCCAGAGATCATGTTCAAAGCTTCCAAGGATTCATTTGTTAGTCCTTTCAAAAAAATACTTCTTAGGGACATATCTCCTAGTCTTGAATGGAGTGATCTTTGCAGATTGAAGCTAAACCTATCCCAGTAATCTTCCATGGACTCCCCTTCCTTTTGGGTCATGTCTAGGACTTCCTCTCTTGCATCTCTTGCTTTGAAAAAATCTTGATACTAATCTAGGAAATTTTTCTTCAATTGTTCCCAAGTAGTTATCTGTTTATCCCCCAGGCCGATGAACCAGTGCAAATCTGAATCATCTAAAGTGGAAGGGAATAATTTTAGTTTTTGAGGATTTATGGTGTAATCCATAGATCTGCATAAAACATCAAATTTAAATAGAAACAGGTCTAGATATTCTATTGGTAGTCCTATAAAATTTGGAAGGTGGGAAGGAGAGATGTATTTCATCTTGTGATCTCCTCCTGCATCTCCTATTGGAAAACTAAAACTAGTAGATGTTTCTTCTAGAATTTTTGTCATTCTACCTACTACTGATGTTTCTACCCATGATTCATTCAAAATAGTTTACAATGCTTCTAATTCATTTCTTTTATCCTTCAAAAGGAGGGATAAGTCAGCATTTGAGATAGTTCCATCTAACACTGCTTACCAACATTCAGCATTCTATAGATCCTTCTCAAATTGAACTCTACTTATCTCTGATCCTTCTCTAGGATTCTACTAATTTTTTTTAGAGGGGTCCTATGAAAATAGTGGGTGTTGCCACCAATGCACAGGTGGAGATTGAGATGGTGATATTTTAGTCTCAGGTTGAGTTTCTACTAAAGTAGAAGGATTTTTAGAAACTATTTCCTTATTTTTGAAAAGATAATCGTCTAGTCCCCTATTCTTAGGTGGACTCATACAAAGTTGCATATGAAGGTTTCTGAAGAAAACACTCTAAACTAATGTAACTAAGCTTTCTTAAAAACAAGAAATTACAATGGCTACTCCCCAAAAACAGTGCCAAAATATTGGGCAAAACATTGGTTAGTTTTCTATGGTTCAATTAATTGCCTCCATTTAATTGTCAACCTGAGGTAGCTCGTAGTCTTGTGATAAGTCGTGCAAAATCTATGCTTGCAATTCCTCCTTTGGATATGAGTCCCTTGGATTATGGTTTTGGGGGTGTTTAATGTTTGTTGAAGTTTATTTTTAAACCCATAATCCTATGCTAAGTCTAAGAAACAAGACTGAAAACATGAAAATTCTAAATAACTACCTTGTTGAAAATTATAGAAAATAGGGAAAATGCTATAAAAATATTAATCTATGAAAAGAATTACAGAAAAATAGGGAAATAAGGAAGAACTTTGTTTCAAGTGGGCCCACACTTCTAGTAGGTTCTGCCCATGGTAGAATGTTCACCGGACTCTTAGAGAATACTTTTTACAAGAATAATGTAGGTATTTTTATTAACAGTTTGCAACTAAAAAATTACATAACATGTCTGAAGGGTCTTCTTCAGGGGTGGCCTGCATATTTATAAAGTATGCAGCCATCCCTATTACAATTTTAGAATGAATCAATGCATGATTCATTGTCATATTTGTTTGCTTGAATCGGGTAAAATATCATTATATCTCAGCATATTCTATTTCCAGAATACGTTGATATTTGATTTTCCCGATTTAAAAAAAAAAAATTATGTAACAACTACAACATAGGTTATGAATCACCTTTGAAATTATCCCTTGTTAAGTTATGATGCTAACAAATCCTTTCAAGCTGGTTGTCGATGTGTTCACTTTGTTCTGCTGACCATAGAGTTGTGCTGAAGTTTGATGATAATTGAAATCAGGCATCACGGTTGAAGAATTTGGGAAGCAGGTACCTATAATTCACATGATGAGAATTAGGCACCTTCCAGTGTACAACGGGAAGTAGGTGCATTCCGCTATATAACCAAAAGTAGGCACCTTCCATCGTACAATGGGAAGCAGGCGCTTCATGGAAATTAGGCACCTAATAGTTAGATGTCAAATGAAAGATGCTTCAAAGGACTTGACACATGACTTCATGCATTTTTATCAATACTCTGTAGATTTTTTACCTTAATTAATTTGCAAGTTCCAAGTACGAGTTGGACCTTGATGAAAACATGCCAAAATGCAATGATTTCCACTAAATATACACAAATTATACTTAAAGACAAATATTAGAAAACATGCAAAATAAATTGTCAATCATATATATAATTTCCATAAAATATTTATATCTACAAGAATATATGTCACACATTATGGAGAAAAGAGCACAAAAAATGAGCAATTTTGTGGCTCATCATGTAGCAAAGAAAATACCAAGGTTGAATGTAATTAAATTTGGACCCCATTTAGATGTTGGGTGGATTGAAGCTCGGTGAGGAGCTCTATTAGGGTTTGATGAGGAAAAAATTCTCTACTATGGTTTGATGAGGAAAAATGTCTCTGCGATGATGGCAACAGTTCCTGGTGAAGAACACAAGCTTATACTGAGAGGGGAGGTGAACAATATAAGACCAATTTTTACTTTTTCTTCCAATTCAATATTATGTTGTGTAAAGATAGCAATATCAATAGTAGTAATCAAAGCAATGAATAAAATAACATACATAATAGAGACACCACAATTTACGTGGTTCACCCAATGTGGGCTACTCCATGGAGAAAATATTTTACTAAAAATTTCTCAATCAATCTCTTTGGGAATCACTCCCAATTACAATGTTTATGGAGCTCTGTCCAAAGGATATGTTGATCCCCTATCTCAATTTTGTGGATATCTTCCATAGGAGAACTCTTTCTCTAAAAGACTTTGTCTCTCTGCTGCACTGACTGGTGGACCTCTCTCCACTTGAAGACTCCTCACTTAGATATATCTTCAACTGTGTTGGCTACTGGATCTCTATCCACTGAGACTCTATCCTCTATACTCTGTCACCTCCAAATATCTATCAATAGGCTCACTAAGAACTTGCTCAATAGGCTCACATAGAACCTACTTAACAAGATCACATAGAACTTGTCAAATCTGCTTAACAAGCTCACACAGAACTTGTCCAAATCTGCTCAAGCAAGCTCACCAAGAACTTGTCCAAATATTCTCTAGCAAGCTCACCAAGAACTTTCCCAATTCTGCTCTAGCAATATCACCAAGAACTTACCCAAATTTGTTCTAGCAAGCTCACCAAGAACTTAACCAAATATGCTCTAGCAAGCTCACAAATAACTTGCCCAAATCTGCTCTAGAAAGCTTACCAAGAACTTGCCCAAATCTGCTCTAGAAAGCTCACCAAGAACTTGCCCAAAACTATCCACAACTATGTCCTCAAATCTATCCCAAAGGCCTTCTCAAAGGCTCAATCAATCATGCTCAAGTAGTACTCAAAATGAACTCAACAATGAATAGCAATCTCAACTCAAATTAACTTCATAGAAGCATAAAGATAATTGTTAGAGACTCAATATGTTCTAATATCAATCTTAAATCAACTCAACTCAAATTAATCTCAACTCAACTCAAGTCAATCTCATAGAAGCATAAAGAGAATTGTTAGAGACTCAATATGTTCTAATCTCACTCTCAACTCAGAAAACCTTGAAGCATTCAACCAACCACTTTCGAAAAGGAAACCACAAACAATTATTTTACCTCCAATGATATTTCAGAAATCAACCACCATAAACAATCAATAGGAGAATGTGCCCATACCATTTATGAAGATGAAAAAAAAACTCTTTTTAAATCTGCCACAATCACAAAATTCTTTTGCCAATCTTCACAAGGGTTAGTAGATCACAAAATAATCAACATTACTCCACTTTTCAATAATCATCACCAAGGCCTTTAATTGCACAACTTCCTTATCTCTCCTGAAACCACTTGTACCATAAAATAAAATAAATCAGAAAATTACATAACCTTTTCACTCCCAAAACCACTTATACCATAAAACAAAATAAATCACAATATTGCATACCTTGTCACCTCATAAAATAATTGATCCTCTTGAAAAAGAACAAGGCAAACTTCACTTTTGGAACCCCTTTGCAAAATCAGAAATATCTCTTTACACACACCTTATTTCTCCTTCTAAATAAGTTATTCAAATAGCCCTCAAAATAAGCTTTTCGATGATATATAATATGCCCCCTTTCCAAAATAAATTGAAACCTTTACATATATATATATGCCAACCTCCATTAATTGCACATAGGTCGGCCCTCCATTAATTTAAACTTAAACTTTAAACTTTAATATCTTCATCACCGGAGGTCCTTTTTCAATGAAACAAAATTCCACCTTGGCTTTTAAGAAAATCCCTTTTCACATAATCCCACCATGGTTTTAAATAAAACCTTTTATTTTTCCTGCCTTGGTTTTCATAAAACCCTGTATATATCCATGCTCTCCAAAATATCATAGATGATTATCTATGAAGTGCTTTTGCCACCAAAACCAAATATGATCCATGTGATATCAATGATCCATGTGACATCAATGACAACATAAAATGCCTCAAATTAACTCAAATTTCCAACACCTGGAGGAGGTCTGAACAATTGGAGGAAATTTATGATGGTGTCGAGCCCATAATAGAGCATGCATGCTAGTAACGTTTTTCCATCTAAAAATGATTGGAACGAATAAGATTTCCCATTGCATGCTAGGAATAATTTGTTAAAGAAAAATGGATTTTTGGAACGATGTGAAGCCAGGCCGATTCTAGTGGTTCAACCAGAATTGGTGGCAGAAGATGTGGAGTATTTAACCAAACATGTACTTATTGGTAAATTTATGGGTATCTGAATTTTTATTCCCTTTGTCAAGGCTTGGTTTAGGAAGACTTGGAACCCTGAAGGTGACATGGAGGTGATGTTGAGTGTGAATAGCTATTTTATGGTGGTTTTCTCGTCTTGTGGATCATAACAGAGCATTTAAATGGGGTCCCTATTTTTGTAACCAAGCAAAACTCTTTATTATACCCTGGCATGTGGGTTTCAACCCGTCAGAGGAGCGACCATCATGGGTTCTAGTGTCGGTTCAACTTCCATGGCTTCCATTGGAATTATATAGAAATTATATCTTGCATATGATTGCCCTTTTTCTTGAGAAGCTTATTAGACTATCACAATAGATGATGAATAAAAAGGTAATATATATTTTTCGTATCTTTGTTGAAATTTATTTAAAAAATCTTATTTTAGATTCTGTTGAAATATAGTTTGGATCAACTACATGGGTTCAACAACTTGAATATGAAGGTCTTTGATTCTATTGTTGGATCTACCATGAATACAACCACCTGCAAAGAAAATGCGCTAAGTTTTTCCTACTCGTGGATTCAAATCCTAGGCCCTCTTGGTTTACATAAAATTTGGATAAAGTAAAAGCCCTAATAAAGGAAAGGGATCAGGATAAGGAAGGCTTTGTTTTGATAAAACCCTGAAACAAAGGAACAAGGTTAAAAAGAGACCTTAAGGATAGCTAGCCAGATGCTCTACTCAACCATTTTGAAATACCATATGATTTTGATCAGTGCATGGAGATACCTAAAACATTAATAACTGATGTAGATATAGCAGGGCTGATTTAGATGTCTCTTCTTGAGGTGGAACCTAAGGAATAAGATCTAGGGGGTTTAAATGAAGAATAGAGGGCTTTGGTTATGTGTATAGGTGATATGGTTGGATCTAGCCCTGGAAGGGAAACTATTTTGGAAAGTGGCACAAATTTAGTTATACCCTATCCTACTTAGGAACTGATGCAATCATCCTTGGACTGCAAAACTCCTACGATGTTGGGATTGTAGCAAAAAACAATTAAAATATTTTATTCGGATAAGAATATGAAGGTGGTTTGAAAGAAATATTAGGACAAAATTAAGTTAATGGGGGAGAATTTGGTGGAGTCAGGTTTGGTGAGAACATTGGACTCCCATTTTTCTAATCCCTAGAAATAATTATCCTTTCATGGAATGTAATGTGGTTGAAAAACATCCCCAAAAAAAAAGTTGTTCATGATTTGGTTCATGTTCATTATCCAGATGTGTTGTTTATTTAGGAGACTAAATTGGTTACTGATAGTATGTTCAGCATTGCTCTCAATTTGTGGAGAAGGGTTTAATGCCAGTGTATTGGTGCATGTGGATATGTTGGTCGTGTTGCTTATTTATGGGATCCGATTAAGATCTCTCCTCTTAGATTTCCAACAGTTGGTCAATTTTGATGATTGGGTATGATAATGAATCTGGTGAAACCATCCTACTTACAAATATGTATGCTCCTATTGATTACAATGGTAAAGTAAATTTTTGGGAGCACATTGGCTTTGTGAGAAGTTTGTCTCCCCTATACCCATGAATTTTGGCTGGAGACTTCAACTCTATCACTTGTCTGGAGGAGAAATACAGTGGGATTGATCATCTCGAGTCTTTTTCTTCTATATTAAGTGCTCATAATCCAGCCCTAAACTTGGTTGATATCAAACCAGATAATGGAATATTTACCTTACATAATAGAAGATGTGGGGAAGATTCCATCTCAAAGAGACTGAATAGGTTTTTGATCTCCAATTTTTGGATTGGTAATAACAGAAGCTCTAGTTATGTGATTCTGAAGGGTAGGGGATCTGATCATTTTCCTATAAAACTCTCTACTCTAGAGTTAGGGCTAAATAATAATCCTTCCTTTAAGTTTCAAATTATGTGGCTTCGGGATCCTAAGCTTCATGATTTCATGCAAGGCTGGTGGACCAATGGCAAACCTCCTCATGGCACCGCTATGTATTCCTTTATTAAGCGGCTATAAATTTTTAAGAATAAATTAAAGAGATGGAATAGACTAAATTTTGGGAACCTTTCCTTGGCTAAGTTGGAGGCTCTTAGGAGGGTGGAAGAAGCTTCATGTAATATTAGAGATCAAGGAATCACATAGGAGCTTCTCATTGAGGAATCTAAGGTTGTGAAAGACCTTGCTAAATGGAAACTAAGAAAATAATTTTTTTGACAAAAAAAAACTCGAGTATATTAGCTTCAGGAAGGGGATAGGAACATGAAATTATTTTATAAATTAGTTAAGGCTCACCATAATGGTAACCTAATTACCTCTCTTAATAATTCTCAGGGTACCCTGCTCTCGTCTTTTAGGGATATTTTAGAAGAGACTAGGAGGTATTTTTCCTCTCTCTTCAAGGAAGAATCCCTTTCAAATGATGATGATGAAAATATTATTCTAAAATGCATTCTCTCGATTATTTTTAGAGAGATGAATGAGCACTTGATGGGTCTAATTTCCCTTGAGGGGTTGGAAAATGTTGTATTCAAGATGAAAAAAAGGGAAAGCCCCAAGCTCGGATGGATTCTCGATTGAGTTTTATGAGGAGATTTTGGAGTTAATAAAATTTTATCTTCTAGAGGTGGTCCATGAGTCCCAAAAGAACAAACAGATACTAAGGGCCCTAAATGCTACCTTTGTGGTGCTTATTCTCAAAAAAGAGGGAGCAAATTCCTTGGATATGTTCAGGCCTATTGCTCTCTATAATGTTGTGTATAATATCATCACAAAAATTATTGTTGAGAGGCTTACGATATGGTTGAGCAAAATCATCTCTAAGGAGAAAGGTGGTTTTGTTGTTGACCGTAAAATCTAGGATGGGGTTGTTATTGATATAGAAGCTATTCACTCGATGGAAACTTCTAAGGAGAAACATATGTTCATTAAATTGGACATGGCTAAAGCCTATGATCGGGTCAGATGGTCCTTTCTTAAAAAATTTATTGCTACTTTTGGCTTTGAGGAGGAATGTATTAGATGGGTGATGAGTTGTGTTTCTTCTTCCTTGTTATCCATTCTTGTTAATAATGAGTCATCGAAGCTATTTGAGGCCTCAAAGGGATTGAGGAAAGGAGATCCTTTATGGTCTTATTTTTTTATCATTATGGTGGAAGGGTTGGAAAGATTTCTCAAGTCTCAGGTTAGGCATGGTCTCATTCAGGGGTGGAAGTGGGATAGTATTTTGCTACCTCTTTCCCACCTTAAATTTGTTGATGATACTACTTTGCTAGGAGTTTCCATTATAAAGGAAGCTGGTAACATTAGACGGTCTCTTTACATATATCTTGGTGCTTCTAGATATTTTATTAATGAGGATAAGTCTTCTACTTTCTTCTTCAACACTCCTCCTCTTATTCAAGCTAGGATTACTCCTATTCTCATATTCTAGGTCGGGCTCCCCCTTTCATTTATCTTGGTATTCCAATTTCATCTCATCGTCTGCCTAGATATTATTGTAAGTCTATACTTGATAATTTTAGAAGGAATATGAATCACTGGACCATTAGATGACTATCCTTTGTAGGAAAATATATTGTTCAAGATTTACCCATTTAGAGATGTATTGCAAAAATATCTCCCTCTCATTTCATCAAGGACATGGATGCTTTGTCAATACAATTTTTATGGTCTAGAAAACTTGATCAATCTAAATAGATTTTGGTTAGGTGGGATTCTATTTGTAGGCCAGTTCAAGAGGGAGGCCTTGGGTTGCGACAGACGACTATTTCTAAGTAGGTTTTGGCTGTGAAACTTTATTGGAGATGGTGTACCTCTCAAGATAAGATTTGGGCTAAAATATTATCTTGTAAATACTTGAGAGGTATTTATGAGGCTGATATCCCTAGAGTTAGCTTTGTTGGGAAATGTTTAGTTACTTGGAACACTCTGAAGATAGGAGCTAATTTAATTAAGTAGGATTTATTTTGGATTTGTAATAGAGGATTAGATGCTCTTTTTTGGGTGTATTATTGGGATGGCCACCCTCCTATATTGACTCAATATCCCAAGTTACATTCCCTAAGAATTTTTTTCTTGGAATTGGGTTGGTATCATGTGGAGGACTTTAAAAAAATCTAGCATTTTAGAAATCTAGAGATGTACAGGTGGAAAGATCCATAGGAATTGTCCCAGGGGGTATTGGTCGAGGACAGAGATCTGCTTGCTCTTATTCTTGTGGGGAGACCCTATTCTTCATTGAGGGGTAAATATATTTTGGCTTGGAACCTTGATCCCAAGGGAACCTACTCTGTAGTCTATGGTTATCAGGTTCTTGATAAGAAAAAAAATAGGAGTCTCCCTATCACATGATGGAAAAAGATGTGGAATAGATTTTCTTGGCCAAAATGTAACTTCTTTCTCTGGATCGTAGCTCAAAATAAATACCTCACTTGGGATAACTTGAGGAAGAGGGGATTTCAGGGTCCCTCTTTGTGTGTCCTTTGTGATAAGAATGAGGATGACTCTTCTCATTTATTTTTCCAATGCTCCTTTTCCAAAGAAAATTGGTATTGTTGGTGGAGTTCCTGGAACCATCCTTGTTTTCATGTGCTCTCCCTGGTGTATTTTTGGAGTAGTATGGGTAGACATCTGACCAAGACCCCCTTCCTCTGAGTGGATTGGAATTTGGAACCTTCTTGCATCATCTGGTAGATTTGACTCAAACAAAACCATCAAATATTTTAGCGAAGTAATTTTTCTATTCAACAAATCTAGCAAAGTATCATGTGTATGGTTCAAGAAACATCCATAGAAAATGTGATGTGGACCCTCTTTTGGACTCTAGGGAGGAGAAGGTATGATAGGACCTTGGTCTCTTTAGGGTTGGTGTAAACTCTTCTAGCCCTAGCAAGGTTCCTCAACTCAAAAAGAAGGTTAGGAGATATGGTAGGTGGAGGCCACCCCCTAGAGGAGTTTTAAAAATTAATACTGATGGGTCATCCAAGGGAAATCCTGGACATGCTAGAATTGGTGGTGTTGGGAGATATTATGTTGGTGTGGTCAATTTTTTCTTTTCCATTTATAAATGTGTTCACTCCAACAATTTTATGGAAGCTCTTGCAATTATCAAGGCCTTGCAGAGGGGGTTTTCTCTTGGCTAGCGTAGGATTATTTGTGAGTTTGACTCTCAAATTTTGGTTAATATTTTAAACATCAAAAGGGTGTAGGATGTTAATTGGTGTTGACCTCTGTGGTCATTCATATTCTCAAATGAGTGAAGAGTTTGAATTTATATCCTTTGTGCACATTCCAAGGGAATGGAATGGGGTTGTTTATTACCTAGACAAAAGGGCTTCTAAGCTATTGGACAATTAGATTATTGATAACTTGTAGAGTCTCCCATCTGGGGACTCTCAACGCCTCTAGGAGTTGATCCACAAGGATATTCAGACTTAATTTGGTTTTTTCTTGTTGTCTTATTTGGGTTTCGATCTTTTCTACCTATCTTGTTGCTTATTTGAGTCCTGGTTGGGGGCTCAGCTGTACTTTGTAATATAGATATTTTATGAATATATTTTTACCCCTTTATTTAAAAAAAAAGGTGACTATGTAGAAATATGTGAGACAAAGGAGGTAACGCAATATACAAATAGGCATATATTTATCAATAGTAAATAAAAAGAAAAGTGTATGTACAAGGATTGTAGGGGATATGTATATATATATATATATATATATATATATATATATATATATATATATATATATATATATATTATGCATAAAATACCCATAAGTGTGGAGAAGGATGTGGAGGAGGGCATGGTGAGATGGAAATTTATTTGAATATTGCTTCAAATTCATCCCTTGAGGTATCAGATGGGCTAGTATGAATGGTGGTGGTTTGGACAAAGTCATCAAGCCAAAGCGGTACCCATTCAGGTTCTATGTATTCATCATCTTCATCATCCTCCTCAAGGTCTAGAGTGAGGGATGAAAAATTAATGGAAGTGTCAAGTCCCCTAGACATAAAATTGGTATGGGTAGATATAGGACCCAAAGGAACAATGGAATCAATGGTTAAAGGGAAGTCATGTGGTTGATCAAAATTATGGGCTAATTCAGATTGGGGAGAGGGTGATAAAGAGTTGATAGGATTATGGAAGGATGTTAATATGGGGTGGTTTGTAATGTGAAATAGTGGTGAAGGTGAGGTATTAGAGTGGTCTATCTCCTCCTCATTCTCTTCATGGATGGTAAGGGCTTTGGTTAAGGAGGCAAGGGAAGGTGTGAGTAGAAGGATGTGGTGGGGGAAAAAATATATAATGCAACCATGGAAAAAGAGCAGACACGGATATGAAGGGACAACATGTGCACTATATAAAAAAAGGAAAAAAATATGTGTAGCCTAAGGAGGTTGGTGAAAAGTGCATAGCCCAACGAGGAGAGTGTAAAAAGGGTCCCTAAGGAGGCGATGTGAAAAATAAAATGCCTAAAGAGGTGATGTAAAAAAGGGTGCCTAAGGAGAAAATGTAAAAAATAAAACACCCTCGAAGGTGAGAAAAGTGTAAAATAGTGTAATGTGGGGTGGCAACCAAGTCTAAAAGGTATCATGGTACATCGAGCCAAAGTGCAAGAGGAAGGGTGGTTGGATGGGGTGTTGGGTGAGGTCAATGGAGTAGGAGACTAGCTTGATGTGTCCAATCCTGCTCGGGTGTTGGGTAATTGATATGGAAGATATATAGGGGCATGGATTCCATAATCATAGTATCCTAATCCACAAATCTATCAATGGTGTTTCTAAAAATAGTGTGGAACAAAAGATGGCTTGGAGAGGTAGTTAATGTCAACACAAAAATGACCTTGGAAGGAAAAGGAGGAGGATGACAATGTGGGTGTATCGAGTCCCCCATAAAAAAAATTGGTGTGGTTAGGTGGTGAGCCTAAGGGTACAATAGTGCCTATGGTAAAAGGCTCATCTCGAGGTCTAACAAAATCTTTGATAGACTCTACTTATGATAGGTTTTTAATAGTTACATTTTGTATAAGATACTCACCTATGGTTAGGTTAGTCATATGTACATTAATATATGGAACTATAGTAGGAGGTGAGGAGGAAATTATAGAAGTGGTAGGGGTGTATTCAAATAATTGGATTGAAGTAGAGTTAGATGAGACCGATTGGGTGATAATATTGAGGTAAATTTCTAGTAATACAAATGTAGAGTCAATCAGGGGATGGTTTACAAATTAAAGTAATGGAAGGGGTGTTTGGATAGGTGTGTGATTTTGGGATGATGAAGAAGTGGAGGGTATGGTGATTAGGAATTGGATATGGGTGGGGGTAAGCTTAATATAATGAGTTAATTTTTAGGCAAGAGTGATGATGGGGTTAGGTGGTAATGGTTGGAGGATATGGTAATAATGGGGGTTGGTATTTTTTGGGTGTTGAAAGATAATTGGGAAGAGGCAAGAGTAATATGGTCATGATGGATCGGGCCCACAAAGTCTTGGTGAGATAGATCTTGATGATTTGCAAGAGTTTTTTGAGCAATGGTTGAAGTATGTTTGGCGGGAAAGACCCCTTGGTCAGTGAAATCTTGTACAAGATTATGAAATGATTAATAATTATTGATGTCATGACCAATTTGGTGATGGTTGACACAAAATTGGTCTGTATGAGACCCTAGATAAATGGGATGTTGTGTATCATGTGGTCTTGGGTGGGGTAAGGAGAGTACTTGTGCCTCAAGAATTTTCTAAAAAATGGATGATAAGGGCTCTACAAGAGGCATGAAGTGATGTTGGGGCCAAGGAAGAATGTGTGTGGTAGGGAAAGTGGGTTGGTTTTGAAATTGAGTGGGAGGAGGTGTATCTTGATATGTTGGAGGCTGGGATAAACATGAAGGTTGTTATGAAATGAGATGAGGTTTCTAAGGTTGGTGCAAGGGATATGGATGTTGTAATAGATATGATTAATGTTGGGAACATGGATAATATTGGTGTGACATGATGAGAGGTGCTTGGGATATTTGTGGCATAATGTGATATGTGTGATATGATGTGGTAGGGGTTTGGGTAGGAATGTAAGATAGTTGGGAAGTGGAATAGGGATAATATGGAGGGGATGGTTGTGATAAATTAGGGGTATGTTGATAGAGATGAGTTCGTGGGGGTTGATATGTGTAGACACTAAATCCTAGCCACTTGTCATTCATCCATATTTTCCTACTATTTTTACCCATTATTTACATATATTATATATGTTTGTTTAATGTATATTTAAATATTAATGTTTTATATTATATTTTATTTATATTTAATAAATGTATATATATATATATATGTGTGTGTGTGTGTAAATTAATCTCAACCATTCATATTGTTCTAATCCTAGCCATTCATCCACCTCAATTCATGCCACCTACCCAGATTTAATCTTCGGCCTCCATCATATTTTAATCTCGACCATACAAATTGTGTCATTGAAACCCTAATGTGCCCTAGGGAAGATTATAAATAAGAGTCATTTTTATGGCTCAACCCCTAAGAAATTCATATCCCAAATCCTAATTTTTCCCTAAGTTTTTGAAGTGCTCAAACATCCAAGAACTTTCACCATCTCCCCTCTCTCGTCGTAGCCTCCACATCCACCGTCGCTTGCTTCGGTGAACTAGATATACTTCTACATATTTTTTTCTAGTTCTTGAGTATCTTTGGGTATCTCTTGCTACCATTGAGCACCTTTGGGTTCCTTTCCTCCATCACCAAGCACCTCTATGTACTTTTTGCCATCCCTGAGCATTATTGGATGCTTCATACTGCTATCGAGCATCCACAAGAATCTCAAACCCTAGTTTTACTGAGTAGCAAACCCTCGGGTGTCATTAGGGCATCTATGCACATGTTTCTTGCAACGATGACAATGAGAAATTAAAAAGTGATAAGTTTACAAGGTAAATATTCCACTATTGTATTAATTTTATTATTTCTATATTTGCTTACATTATTACTATTTTGTATTTAGGGTTTTTATTGATTTTTGAGGGTCTCACACAGTGGATCCCTCATAGTTACTACTAATACTCTCTTGTCATTTTTTGTGTGTAGATATAGAGACATAAAGGTATTGAGCATATGTTTAAGTTGGAGTTGTCTAGTCAATGGATATCTGAAGTCCACTCACCTCTATTCGAAGCAAATATGCGCTTCAAAGACACCACTAGCATTTATTGATAGGATTTCGGAGAACCCTGGCATATTGTATTCATTGTATAAAAGAATAAATAGTGTAAAACCCTATTTGGGATACATTTTATTGTATTGAGATCCACCCGACATCAATAATATAAGATATATTTTATTGTGTAATCTCTTGTATCACTGCTTGTTCATTTTCAGTTATATATATTTGGTGTTGCATTTTTGTCTTCACAAATGATGATCATAGTGGGAACCCCTAAGGGTTTATTAATTTGATTTATATTGTGATCTAACTTGTTTTTTATTACCTTGTAGGTTTTCAAAAGTACAGATCACACAAATTTCATAAAATCTAGATTTCTAGAACAATGCAGAAGTTGCAGAAGGTGCACAGAAGCCCTGCGGTGTTTGTGGGACATTCAAGAAATATCCAGGTGTATTTCACAGGCATCACAGGCACCCAGGTGTGTTTTACAGAGAAGAGAAAAAATGCGTAGCCTTCTTTGTAAGCTTACATTGAAACCCTAATATTTGTTTTACGCATTTTTACATTTACATTTTTCTATTTTTTTCATATATTTGATTAAAAATAACATAATAATATATATGTTAGAAACAATAATTCTAGTATGCATTTATGCATAAAAATAGTTGTTGCATATAGTTGCATTTACACATCACCCATTCCTATTTAAAAATAATTCATGCTTTCTTATGTGCTACATCTTTATCTGCATATGAAATATTAAAGAGCATAAAGTCATGTGCATCCTAGGGTTAGAAATTTCTATTTTTATTGATCTAGGTAGGAAAAACATTTAAAATAACAAAAGTACCCCTGCATTTGGTGATTCAAGGCAGAGGAGTAGATGAACCCTTCTTTGTTTAGAGAGCGGTCTTAAGCAGTGTACTCTACTTCCTTTTGGAAAATTTGATATTTTGATGTTGGATTCTGATTTAGATTGATGAAAGCAGTTATTTTCTAACATTGTATGAGAACAATAGAAAATTGAGCTTTTTAAAAGGAATCCAACAATGCAAATTGCACTTTTAACAGTAATGGTTGTATTTCATCATCAATTATCGTTTGAGATCTGGTAACTATGGGCTTCATCTCCATCCACCAATATTTGCCCCTAGACACCATAGGTTACCCCTGAGCAAACTTGCTAGATTTCATCACCAGTAAGAATCTCGTTGCCCATACCTAACCATAGAATTAACCTATTTTAATTTTAGATTAGTTCATTCAAACACACAAAATTAAAATTAAAAAAAAATGAAAAAAATATTAAAAGGAGATAATTAATGAATGAGGTAAGACACAGTTGTTGAATAAACATAGCATTGATTGTCTTCACTTGATTTATGTAAATTTCTATTTATGAATTTCTTTACAACACATTTTACATTTGCTTTAGTAGCTTATGGTCTTAACAAGAAACCAAAAAAAATGTTTAAACCAAAATAATATATCTATGGATTGTTCATCTTCATTTCCTGCCACTTCTGTTGTAAATCCCATCAGTGTGGTTCATAGAGATTGCACAGATTTGTTTGTGGTTCCATAACACACTGTACATGCTACTAATTTCTCGCACAGATTCACCTCTACATATCTTCCACAAACCAAATCATCTTCACCCATAATTGATCACAATATTACTCACATAGATATGACCCAAGTAGAGGCTTTCTACAAATCAACTATATATCTTGCAGCCCATCCATAATGTCCTAGATCAAGATCCTTATTTAAGGTAGAAACTTGTTCCTTCCCAACCATCAAAATTCATCCAGGTGTACACTAACCCTATTTTTTAGGTATCATTTACACCTTCATCCCATGTCTCTATTCCCTAACCATCATGTGCTCCTAGCACTTCATATGTATCCACTTATACCAACCCCTTGTATGAAGTACAAGTCAATGCTAATTCAAAAGTGCCCATTTCATCCAATTAAGTTGCAATTACCATTGCCACTTGTCCCCTATCCACATCGTCTATTCTATCTTCATCCATTACTTCCAATTATGATATGAAAATTAATGAAGCATGGGAACATTTGAACAAATTTATTAGGAAGTGACATATAGCTCAATAACAAGTTCAAGTGAAACCTAGGCCTCAACCAATTTCCACTCAACCCACCTTCATCACACAAATTCCATCTTGGGTACCATAATATTTTGTGGTTTCCATTCCAACACCTCCATCCACCCATACCCATTCCATTCCCATAGCCCATACCCATTCCATTCCCATAGGCCAACCCAACCATAGTCCTCATGCATTATCTCCTTTTCAATAGTCACCATCATTTCTCAATCAATTTCATCATCATTAATTCCAATCCACTCTGCCTATCCATCATCATCTTATCACTCCACAACATCTTTCTACCCATTCACATAATCATCAAGTGATTTAGGGCTTTCACATTCCTGAGGAAGATCCTAGAATCAAAGTTATGCAATAATAGATTGATGATTTGATACAACACCCTCCTAGTTACAATAACTAGAAGCCAACCTTACATCAATTAATCAATAAATCAATCCAACCTTTGGTACGATCACCGCCATACACGACAGACTTCAAGGTACCAAGGTTTGATAAGTTCAAAGGGATTGAGGACCCTAAAGAGTACGTGAGCACATTCATGCACTTATGCTTCAAAATTAAAATGATAATGCTCTCATGCTCTATATATTTCCTTAGACATTGGGGGGAGATGCCTTAGAGTGGTATAACCTATTGCCCAATCATATTATTTATACTTTTAAACAATTTGTTGACCAATGTTTTAAATTATTTACCCTTAATGTAAGAAAGAAAATTTCATTGTCTGATATCTATGGTTTAAGACAACATGATGATGAGTCTCTCTATGATTTTGGTAAATTTTTGAGGGCTATCATAACCTAAATGCCATTCACCTTATCAATGGAGGATATTATTAAGCTATTCATTAAGAGCTACCTTAAACCCTTTTCTTGGATGCTTCAATTGCAAACATATCACTCATTTGAGGAAGCTCTTACCCAGGCTAGTGACATTGAGGAGATAAAAATCCAAGAGGGAATACTTAAGCCAAGAAATAAGGAGTTATAAAACAAAGACCAATACAAAAAAATGTATTTTGGCCAAACCAAATCAACACAGGCCAATACGACCAATCAAGCCAATCACATCAATCAAGTTGTCATGAGCCATTCGGTAATGGATCAAAAACAACCACCACAATAAATTGCTTATCATGCGGTACCCTCAATAACCCAATATATGCAAAGCATAATTTCAACTATGGAGAATCATCAACGTTGATAATCTATTCGACAAAATCATCAATACACCCCTCTATTTTAATCTTATGCCTCCATATTTTGAATGTTGTATGACACTAATAGACTTTCTTTGCCTAAGGTCAAACCATATGATCCCACTAGACATGGTAAAAACTATAGGGAACATTTATTTTGCCCTTATCATAGACAAAATGGGCATGACATAAATAACAACCATGTTTTTAAGGATATAGTATAAGACCTCACTGACTTGGGGGTCATCAAGCTTGACAACCCCCTAGCTCAACAAAACCAAAATCTTAGTATCTTCCCAACACCACTTCCTCATCATGAGGAGGTGAAATCCATAATGAGAGGGTCTAACATAAATACCCCTCCCAATAAAGTTAACCATGTTCAAAAGTACCAAGTTTTTGTAGGTGTCATTCATGTGGTAACCAGAGGTTGAAAATAACCAAATACACAGTAGCAATCCACTCAACTACCCATGAACTCACAAGTAGGGGAGTCTAAACCTATTGCACCACCATCCATCAAAATTTCCCCAAATATTTCTCCACAAATCCACATTCCCAACCATTCTAATCCATCAAGTCATCCCATCAACTACCCCCAAATATCAATCATTTTTTTGAGTAGCCAATTAACCACAAGTTTAAAAATGGCTTCATCAAAATTATCTATTTATGACCTAATTCAACAATATCCTCAACATCGTGAGGTACTAATGAATATTCTAAAATCCTTTGAACTCCAATCTCAATATTCTGGTGCCTTTAATAACTTTGTAGGGAGTATTCAAACATGCATGGAGCCTTCCATCATGTTTTATGACTTTGAGATTAAACCAATCTCATCAGATTGGTTTAATCTCAAAGTCATAAAAGAGTCTTTATTGATACTGACTCCTCTATTAACATCATCACCACATCTACCATCCATCATCTCAATATTCCTCCATCTCACATAACCAAATCCACCTTCACATTTAAAGCATTTAATGATGCTCTCTACTCTACAGTTGGCACTATTGTTTTGCCCATCGAAGTAAGGGTAAAAATATTGCATACCTTGTTCCACATATTAGAATAATCCATGGCATACAATGTACTCCTTCAAAGACCTTGGATGAGGAAAATGATATGTGTTCCTTCCATATTACATCAATGTCTAAAATAAGTACACAAAGGGTAAGTACATTGCATACCAGCAGATGTTGAGTCATTTAAGTATTGCAATTTCATCTTGAATCCTTATGAATCCATGCTTTCTTCTACCCATATTTTTCTTATGTCATCCAACACATCATCAATTACTCCATCCAATCCTTCATCAAAATCTCCCATTCCTAAGGAGCTTCCCATCACCAATTTTAATCAAGCATCCACTTCTACACCTTCATTATCATCATCATTAGCTACATGTACATGTGGTCGAACCCAATCCATACCATCCATATCATCATCCCTTTCATTGGCCATAACAATTCCCTCACAACCAAATCCATCTCCATCAACCAACGTTTCACAAGTAGAATTGTCGAACTGTGAGATGCCCACATATTCCTCGTCATTTGATTCATTAGCCAACCATAAGCCTCCCATGTCCACTTTATTCTTATCATCCCAAGTTGAGTTCCACCTCACCAACCCTAGTATTACTGAATATGTGGTCCAAGACATCACAATCATATTACTCAATATCTCTACTACCAAGGATTTTGGTTGCCCATGTGACCTACCTTTATCTATAGGAGTGGTATACAATATGGATTTGATGCCTAATAGTATAAATTTTGTGTATGGGGGGACATAATATTTGTCTAATCCTACTCCTCTAGAAGAACCCAAACAACCACCACCTACCAATATCCAACAAATGATGGATTTTCCATATCGCTATTTTCATAGACATAATTGGAAAAGACATGGCTTAGGCTGATATGAATAGGGAGTACCTCAACTTATTGATTTCCCATATCAAGAAGTGCATGACCTTTTAAGTCTAGGTTATCACCCACTTCCCACCATCTCTTATTTTGAACAAGTCTTCTAGAGGCTTAATCTGAATTTAGAAGAAGCCCTCCATCCTGATGACTCTAATGAGGAAATGTACAAAGAATTTGATCTCATGTCGATAGCTTTTGATGAATATGATGAGGAATTGGAGCTCATCATTCTCTACACCAAACAAGATGAGTTTTATCTCATATTTTTCTCTATCCATGTGCCCATTTTTTACTTACTTCTTCCACAAGAACGAGCTAAACCTATCGGTGAACCACCACCTCCATCTCATTAATCCATCTCATTAGCCAAAATTGTAACATATGTATATAATGCAAAAAAAAATAGAAAAACATAAAATAAACAAAAACATTTTCTTTTTTTGCATTTCATGTATATAACATTTAGTTACGTGTATTAATTTGTGTTTCTTGTTGTTTTCTAGGTTTACTAAGGTCCTAGCATCAGTTCTTAGGCTCTATCTAGCCCATCCATTTCACCTCCTCCATTTTCCCTTAAGTCAACATGAATACGGTTGAATTATTCACCCTACTCCATAATCCATACGATTTGGAATTTCTATTGACATAAGCCTTATTGATATGGATCATATTTCCTCACCACCATATTTTTTTGAATTTTTCCTATCTGAGGAATTGTTAAGGGCTTCAACCAACTACATTCCTCCATACCCTCCACCTTCACCTTTGAATCCAAAGGTTTTTCAAGTAGATGTAGATGAGGATAAGTCAGAAGATTTTGATGATATCTTAGATGACATTCATCTAATCCCAACTCTCCATCAACTTGAGGAAGGTTCTCACATGTCAATTGAATGTACTATCAATTTAAAATTTATTTTAGATGTTGATAATTCTAAATTTTCAGGCTTGGAAAAAGCCTATCCAAAGATGAACAAGAGCAATTGATTGCTCTCCTAAAGAGGAATAAGGGAATTTTTGCATGGTCCTACAAAGACATGCATGATATTGACCCTAATTTGGTTGTCCATATTCTCACCTTACATCCTAATTCTAAGATGGTCAAATAAAAAATTAGAAGGATGCATCCTACCATTTCCCTCTTAGTCAAAGAAGAGCTTCAAAAGCTATTAGATGTGGGTTTCATTGCACCCATTGATTATCTTGAGTGGATCTCAAACATGGTACCCATTCGTAAACCTAATGAGATGATATGCATTTACATTGATTTTTGAGATCTTAACAAATCGTGTCCTAAGGATGATTTTTCTCTCCCAACCATTGATACTCTTGTCAACACCTATGTTGTCCATAAAATGCTTTCTCTCATGGATGGTTTTCAAGATACAACCAAATTCAAATAAATCCTAATGACCAACACAAAATAGCATTCACTACACCTTGGGGAACTTTTTGTTACAAGGTGATGCTCTTTGGCCTTAAAAATTTAGGTGTCACTTATCAACATGCCATGACATACATTTTCCATGACTATATGCATAATATTATCAAAGATTATGTGGATGATCTCTTGTAAAAATCCAAAAGTCGACAAGAGCACATTGGTGTATTGGAGAAAGTTTTTGACCTACTTCTAGAGCATAATGTAAGGTTAAACCCCAAGAAATATGTCTTTAGTGTTACCTCTAGGAAACTACTAGGGTTCATAGTCTCCAAAAGAGGAATTTATGTGGATCCAAATAAGGTCAAGGCTATCATGGATATGTCTCCCCCAACAAATTTAAATGAATTGCATAGTTTACAAGGAAATATCCAATCGATCCATCATTTCATTGTGAAACTTTTTGATAAATGCAGGTCATGCAATCACCTCCTACCAAATGGGGTGCCATTTTCTTGGATAAATGAGTGCCAAAAAGCCTTTAGTGACATTAAGTAATACTTAGATTCTCAACCAGTCTTAGATCCTCCTCATTTGGGAGTCCCCTTCTATCTTTATGTTTCAGCAATGGACTTTGCATTAGGGACAATGCTTGCATAAAAGAATGAAGAAAATTGAGAGCAAGTTATCTATTACATTAGTCGAACATTGGTAAGATATGAAACCTGATACACTTACGTAGAAAAATTATGCTTAGCAGTGGTTTTTGCCACTAAGAAACTGAGAGGGGGGTGAACAGTATAGATAAAACTTTTCTTTCCAAATGATAACAACAATAATATGAATGCAATAATAAATCAATGCACAATTTCTATACACATAAGAGACAATGCTTTTACGTGGAAACTCCTTCTCGGGAGAAAACCATGGCAAAATATTGCTTATATTTTTATTCAATAAATTTTGTGGATACCAACCCACGGGAGACACCAATCCCCTATACAAGTTCGTGGACACCAATATCCTATACTAGTTTGTGGACACCAATCCACAGGAGCCATCAATACCCTATACAAGTTCATGAAAACCAATCCACATTAGACACCAATCCCCTATATAATTTTGTGGGTACCAATCCATAAGAGACACAAATCCCCTATACAAGTTTGTGGGAACCAACCCATAAGAGACACCAATCCCCTATACAAGCTCATGGACACCAATACACATGAGACACCAATCCCCTATACACAAGTTCTTCTCCAAAAATTGATCACAAATACTTCTTAATTATGCTTCCAAATCTGCTCACAAATACTACTCAAGTATACTCCCAAATATGCTCACAAACACTACTCAAATTTGCTCCCAAATCTGATCCAAAATTTTGCTCAAGTGTGCTCAACAATCTGATCCAAAACCCTGCTCTTACTCTTTAAATTCTTCCCTTTTCTTGAGTTTGCTTTCTTCAAACCAAAATATATTCTACCTAGATTTTGTTGAACATACTGAATATATAGATGATGTACTTGTGTAGGACACTTCAAATGACCAAATTTTTGTTTACATTTAATAATTCTATCACTTCCACAAGTCTCACATTTATTACATTTTAAAGGTAGCTCTAGTCTAGCACTTGATAACTGACCTTGTAAATGTTGATTTATAACTATCTTGTGCACCTTTCCTTCTTCTTGTAGATAGTTGAAATGTCCTTCCTTTTCAATTGGATGCTTGGGTGAAGATGTGCATTAATCATTTTACTATGTGACACCTTGACTTGTTCTTAGGTTCTAAAAAGAATTATTTGTTGTTCTTACATTCATTTGAAACTCCTCATGATAATATAAGCATAAAAAAAATTGGATAGTTCAATTCAACCTTTCATTGCAAATTCAAATTACTCCCAACAGCTTAGTGCAAATTCAAACTATTCCCAATGGCTAGTGCACTTTCAACTTTCTCCCAATTGCTATTGTAAATTCAAATTTCTCTCAACCATTAGTGCAAACTCGAATTACTCCCAGTGGCTAGTGCAAACTCAAATTACTCCCAGTGGCTAGTGCAAACTTTTCACTACACATTCATATTACTCCTTGTGGCATATTTTGAATAGGCTCAATGGATAGTAGTGAGGCAAGTAGACACACGACACATCTTAGGTGGATATGCAGGCATGATACAGATGGACACGCAAGCTTGACTGTGAGGTGAGTAGATAAGCGAGCACAACTATGAGACATACAACCATAAGATGGATGGAAAATATGATAGTTAGAGATAACATGGACCTTTCACGAAAGGATACGTGACATATTAGATAGCTAGGGATAGCGTGGAAATTTTATACTTGCAATGAATACTAAAAGGGGTACTAATGTGATCGTAGTCACATTTAAAACATAGTGCTTGGAAGTATATAAACTACAACGTGAAAGTGACACAAACAATGTGGGATTATGGGATTTCCTTCAAAAATGAAGCTAGACATCAGATGGCCAAACCAAATATGCGTACCTTTATTTAATGGCGTGGTTTGTGCACTCCACATATATTATAATCTTACTCCCTTCATTTTTTTCCTAGGTTTTAGAAAAATGATCGTTGGTCACTTTTGCTAGACACCACTTTGTTTTCTAACTTCAAACTACACGTCAGTTGATGCTTTGATCAATGTTGGTCAAGTTTCTCTGCAGTGCCTCCCACACAACCAAAGCATGTTGAGTGTTAATTTTACCCAATTATGAAATTACACTCTCCCTTAGGGTTTTGATCTCAAAGCCCTCTCTTGCAAATAAGTTAAACAAACAACTTCTCCAAGGTCTCCGCTATATTAGCATTTGCATGTGTATTAGTAATCTCAATAAAGATATATCAATTGCTAGGAACACCTTAGTGATTGCAAGTAACTATAAACAAGGGGCATGTGTTAGTTTATTTTACCATGCTAATTTAATGATTGTTCATGAAACCAAAATAAAAACAAATGTGAATTGGCCCTCATATGACCCTAATGTAGTGCCTTAGTTTCTTTTTATCTTGAGGATTTTAAGGTAGATTTTATCTTCTCTTATTAAGTGGATTTTAATCAAGCTTTACCTTGCATTAAATCCTACTTTAAACATGAAAGTAGAGATTAAAATCTAACTACGAATGTGAATCCGAAATGATGAATGAGCTCCTTAAATGTAGCTTTTTATCATGAAGATAAAGATAGCCTTTGATATGAATAATAAATTATTCCTCTTTGGTGAAATCAATTTTCACAAAGAGATAATAATTTATAGAATTGAAATATATGCTTTAAAATATCATTTAATTATCTTTCTTTAATGAAATAATTTTCATAAAGAATAATAATTTAATGTGTTAAAACAATAGCTTTTTTTTTTTTTGGATGAAAAAGCCATTATATTAATAAAATAATGTTTAATCATACAAAAAAGGGTGGGTGGGATTAGCACACCTCGTAAACCAATACATTAACCATTGTGGTTAAGAGTAAACAGGAGTGTCAGAAACATCCCACAAACTGCCAATAACAACTGCCAAAACAGTATTAAATATGCATTTGAAAAGAAAGAAGTCGAGAAATTACTGCCATCCGGAAGGGGAAGGAAGATGCACATGACTCATAATGCAAGGTGTATTCCCCCAATGATCCATGAGGGTACACAAGTACTGCAGCTCCACCCGTACTTTTTTAACTTGTACTTGAATCTATAACCAGCAATCAAAGAATATATCATATTTATCAACAACAGAGAAGACATGTTCGACATCTTGCTGAGAAAAAATAGCTCTATTTTGGGACTTCCATAGATAAAACAAGGTACCAATTCTAAAAATATTCCAAACAACATCCAAGTTGAAGGAAAAAGCAATAGGGTCACCCAAAATAGCATGCACCCAAGTAAAATCCTCCTACATAAAAGGTCTGAAAATTTCAAGAAGCCACTCCCAAGTCGACTGAGCCCGATCACAAGACCAAAAAACATGTAGTAAATCTTTCGCTTGTCCACAAACCGAGCAAATGAGATTATGAACACCCATATGCTTGAGCCTACTGCCAATAGGTAACCCTTGATGTAAGAGACTCCAAGCAAAAAAACTCTGTTTAGGTTCAATATAAGTAGCCCAAGCAATCTGAAACCTCTTATTCCATTGGGAGGGAAGAGATACTAAATTCCATCTCAGAGTGAGCTTATCAACCATTGGAACTTGTGGGGTGATCCATTTGTAACCAAGATGATCTTTATATTGCAAAATAGGAAGCTCCCCAGGCCAACACCAATCTGACCACCAGGGTTTTTGAAAATGCTTATGTAGTTTGCTCCAAATAGAAAATGAAATACTATCAATAACCACCTCATAAGTGTCTCTATCACCAAGATTTAAATTGTGAATTTGATGAAAACTTTCCCAGGGTATCCAACACCTGGAATTTCGGGAGAAGAAATAAAAAATGGAAGCAATACCATGCTTATAGAACCTTTGCGCTCTGACCCACTGCACCAGAGCTAAGGGAGAACCTTGCCAAGTGATAATAGGAGACCACCAAATATTCATGGAAGACAAAGAGGCACCTGCTTTGCGAAAACTCCCTTTCCAACTTAGCCAGGGTTTGAAGGCCTCCTAGGCTTTCCAAATAATCTCAATGACAAAATAACCTTTAACTTTAATAGGGACAAGGGCAGTAAGAATGGATTGCAATCCCACCCCTTTCCAAATTTTCTTCCCCTAAAGCAAACCAGAAGAAATGCAATGCCTGACCAGCACTTTCCAATATTCATCCCCAATTAAATATCGGGTGATCCATTTAGCACAAAGGGCAAGACCTTGTCGGTGACAATCAAACAAACCCATGCCTCCATAATCCTTGGGCAAACAACAAATTTCCTAGGCTACTCGATGAAAACCTTGCTTGACAGAGTCTTTGGCCCACAAGAAGTCTCTTAGAAGCTTATCCAATTTTTTATAACAAGATTTGGATGGAACCCAACAAGATGAATAATAGACATGGGTAGTGGCTAAAACCTTAGAACAAATCTAAAATTTTCCTGCCAGAGAAATTTTCTTACTAGTCCAGTAAGAAATCTTATTTTCCACTTTATCAATAACATACTGCCACAATTGAGCAGAGGAACCATGAAATACAAAAGTAATTCCAAGAAATTTAAACACCTCACCTGGATGAATCCAAGTCCATTGGAATTGATGTAACCAGTGTGGTAGTTGAGATTGAGATTGTCGAAAATAGGATGTTTTTTCCATTGTATAGAAGAACCAGAGGCTAAATAGAACACCTCTAAGAAACTAATAGCCGAGGAAATGGATTGCTCATCTTATTGAAGCATTAAGAAGGAATCATCTACAAAATGACCATTGACCAACTGATGATCAGAATTAGGGAGAGCAATACCCTTGATTAATCCTTGATCCATCTTATGGGCCAATAAATAGCCAAAAGCCTCTGTAGAAAGAATGAAAAGAGATGGAGCAAGAGGGCACCCTTGTCTCACAGATCGACCAAGAGAAATTGACTGAGATTGACTATTATTCAAGGTAAGAACAGCTGAAGCATCTTGAAATAACATAAGAATGGTGCTCACAAATACTGGCCCAAAACCTAGAGCCTGAAGCATGGCAGTTATGAAGTACCACTCCATATTATCATAGGATTTCTCAAAGTCTATCTTAATGAATAAAGAATCTTGTTCAAAATTTCTTGCCCACTCCATACCTTCCCAAACAACAAGAACATTATCAAGAATGTATCTTCCCTTAACAAAGCCAGATTGTTCAGGTCTGACAATCAAAGGCAGAATAGATTTAAGCTTAAGCACAAGGGCTTTAGCAATAATATTGTAGCTCACATTAAGCAGGGTGATCAGCCTCCAATTGGTGATGAGCTCAAGATCTCCAGACTTAGGAATAAATTTAACATTGCCTTTGTTAATAATGGAACCCAATGAACCACATTGCAGGGCTTCAAGATAAACTTTGTGGAGATCAGAACCAAGCATATCCTAAAATTCTTTATAGAATTCACATGGGAAGCCATCAAGCCTAGGTGCCTTATCATTGGCCATAAGTGACAAGGTAGTTTTTAGATATTCTAGAGAAAGAGAAGTATCACAAAATAACCTCTACGCATGAGAAAGCTTATTGGGGACAATAACGGTACAATCAGCAAGAGCTTACCTTCTAGCATCATCAAGGGGTTGAGAAGAAAAAAAACCTTGATAATGTGAAACAAATACTTTGACAATGTTTGAAAGATCTGTAAATCTTTGCCCATCAACTTGAATGGCTTGAAACTGAGAATGTTGAGCAGGAGGTCTGAGGTGCTGAAAAAATTCTTTGGTCACTCTGTCCCCCACTTTGAGCCAATGCATTCGAGCATGTAATTGAGCCCCCTTGGCTTCATACAAATCAACATTTTTTAGCTCATGCCAAATGGAAGAAACTTGGGATTGAGCAACAAATTTGAAAGGAGAGGCTTCAATCCTGAGACAGGCTTTGGATAGCTCACTTTGCAAGGCAGACTTAGCCTGTTTTCATCATTTTGCAACTTCAAAACCTAAAGTTCGCAACACCTTAGTGGTTCGTTGAATGGCAAAATTCCACCATTCAATCCTTCCATAAATACCATCAGGTCTAGGAATCAAATTCCAAATGTGGCATATATGAGCTTTCATGCTAAAGCTATGCAAAAAAGAAAAATTTAAGTAAAACTGTGAAGAATGCACTCTAGGTTGAAAGTTTAACATTGCCACCGAGAATAAAATAGGTAAATGATCAAACAGTGTAGTACCAAGCAAAGCCAACACATACGATGAAGAAGGCAAAAGACAGGAGAACTGAAAGTTGTCACACTCAAAAATCATGGCTCTATCTAATCTTACGAAAACCCTAGAATAAGCAGCCTAAAAATTGGACCAGGTGTACCAAAGAGCCTATGGGAAGTCAGAAGGCGAGAAGCAGAAATTAGGGTCATAAAGGCGAAGTTTGTTTTTCATAAAAAACCAAGCTTCTCTTTCACCTAAACACCACCGCATCGGGACATGACTGACCTTATCAAAAGATTTCTCCACCATATTAAAATCTCCACAGAGCACCCAAGTGGTAAATGGTAGATTCATGGCAAGCCATCTCCACAACTCGCATCTATCAAAAGCGATATTTGAGGCATACACATTAACCACCCCAAGCGGTTTTCCACAGATCTCAAGAAAAATCTAGATAGCTTGATTGGATGGGTCAACACCCCAAGTCACAACATTCTTCTGTAATTGAGGCCCAAGAATAGTGACGGCTCCTTTTCCTTGGGAATGCTTTGTGGAAAAAGAGCTACTTCATGTCCACAAAAAATCACATGTACACTGCAGATTGAAATCAGAAATCTTAAATTCTTGTAGACATAAAATATCAAGGCTTCCATGCATTCGAGAAACATTTGACATCTCATTTCGGACCAAATATTTTTTGACTGGGTCCGTCAGTCCTCGAACATTCCATGATAAAAAAATCATTGGGATTTTTCAAGATGCATGATCTCCAAGACATCCTCTGCGTCACCCAAACCTATAAGTGAGCCAAAATAATTGGAGGTCGCATGGAAAGCATCACTATTTAGTTGTCTACGTTTATCATTCTGAATAGGGCAATGAGAGCGATGGACCTTCAAGGCCCGACCCTCCTCCACTGAAGAATTATCTGGAGCTACCACCACTGAGGCCAAAGAAGGTCCTGACCAAAGAATTTGAGACACTGGTGGAACTGGGGGTTGCATGTCAACAACCGGAGGGGCCGTATCAACAGGATTCTAAACAACTTCAGCAGAAGCTTGCATGTCTTGAGAAGGAGAAGGGGCAGGTTGTGCAGCAGAAATCAAAGCTTCTTGTTGCTTAGTACCATGAGATTTATTGCTAGAGACAGTAGTCCATTATTTAGTGTTTCCCCGTGAGCCATTAGCAGGAGCTGCAGGAGTGGGTGAGGGATTTTCCTTATATTTCCATTCCATCAAAGGGCACTCCCAAATTTTGTGAGATGTAGATTGACACCGATAACAAGTATTGGGTAAATTGATATAGGCAAATATTTGCCTTATGGATTGGTCCCCGATTTTAATATCAATAAACTCCTGCAAATCCTTAGTAAGGTCAACTTTGATATAAACCCTTCTAGTGGGTCGAGCGGAGAAAAACTTTTCTGGCTCAAGGCAAACAAACTTACCTAAGGGGGCAACTAAAGTCTACAAAAAACCCCAAAGAGGAACAGGAAGACCAGGGAATTCGACCCACACCGAAACTTCCAGTGTAGCTTGATCACTGACTTGGAAATTTCGAGAGTAGGGTTGCAAAATCAACAAAGAATTATGAACAGTCCATGGACCCCTAGACAGAACCTTTTGTGCTTGAGCTGGATCTGAAAAGCGAAAAAGGAAATACCCTTTTGTAAGGTTTTGTACATTCTCCACTTTGACTCCATATGGACCCCAAACTTGCTGGACCCATGAACGAATAAGGGTATCATATGGGATACGACCTAGAAAATAACCCACCAGGGTATGACTCTCAAACCATTCACAAGTTGTATGGAATTCATGCAAAGGAATAATAGCTTCAGGGACAGGGCTTTTACCTCGTGATATATTGTTAGAATGAACTTGCATGGACGTTTCCCTGGTAGCATTGAGCTCTCCAGTAGACTCAGAATAAATGGAGTCGACTGCATGAGCAGCAACCATTAAAAAGGGTGAATTAACACTGCCTCAAGGTGGTGTTAATGCAGCAGATAGGATTTTCCCACTGAAACCCTTACGAAAAACGCACAGCCAGTCTTCTCTTTTTTCAAATGATGTTTTTTTTTAATTTGTAACTTCCTTTACATAGCATTCACAGAGACTTGAACCTCGAAAAAATAATAGCTTTTTAATGTAACATATAAAATCACCTCTCTTTAATGAAATCAAAATTTTCATAAAGATAGGTGCACTTATGGCCCCGAAAAATATAGCTTATGAAATGCCATAAAATTAACCCCCTTTGATGAAATTAAAATTTTCATGAAAGAGGAATGCTAGAGGGAAGAAAGTAGAGAGGGGAGGGCTCTGGTCCCTCCCCTGCTCCCCCTCCCATGGCTCCTGGTTCTCGCTTCGCTCCCCGGCTCAACCCGGGTCATCCCTCCCGGGGAGTGGTTGTTTGCAGATGATCTTCTGAGGGGAGATCCTTCTCCACCATCTGCGCCCCTCCCGGTCGGCTAGGGTTTCCTTGGTTGTTTTTTCGGACTGGTGCTTCCCAAGGATCCCTGTTTGGTTGGGGATCCCTTCCATTTTTCCCTGAGGCTTCCCCTTGGGGTTTTTTGTAGGTTATTCACGTGGATCTGGTCCCCTGCATTTCTCGGTGTGATGGAGGTGACGGTTTAGGGTTTGGAAAGCTTTCTGGGGTCTCCCTTGAGGTCCTCATAGCTTTGGGGGTGGTCTGGGGGGCCTCTTTCCCCATTTTGCTTGTGAATCCTCGATGGGATCCTGACTGTTGTTATTCTCTCGTGGAGGCTTCTTCGTGCTGGCTCTGCTCCTTGGTGGACATCCTGGGCATCTAGTTTGGCCTTGGGGGGCTTTTCCCTGTCTGGGTTGTTCCCATTCCTAGTCCCAGTTCCCTGAAGCTGCCTCTATGCTTGGACGGGATTCTTGGTCCCTGTTGCTAGGACGGGATCCTCTTCTGTTTTCCCAGGGCGGGTTCCTCGTGGTGCAGCTCTCTGGTTGCTTCCTGATGGGCTGGATCCTCTCTGTGCTGGCTGTCGGCTTCCTGTAGGATGGCTCTCACTGAATGGAATATTTTCCTGGTGGGCGGGATGGTTTCTCCACAGGGCGGGATCCGCCAAATCCGCCAATTTTCCCATGAGGCGGGATCCTTTCTTTTCTGCTGGTTTCCCGGATGGCGGAATTTCCCTATTGTTTCCCGCTAGGCGGGACTGTTTGTGATGGTTTTGACTGCTTCCCGCGAGGCGGGATTTTATTGTAACGGTTTTTCTTTGCTTCCTACTGGGCGGGATATTCTCGATGGTGGTTTTTGGCTACTCCCCGCTGGGCGGGATCTCCAAAACTACTTTCTTTATTATTTGTTTGTTTCCCGCTGAGAGGGATTTTTTCTTGCTTACTGTTACCGCTGGGAGGGATTTCTATTTTGGTGTTCAGTTTCAAGGGATTGATGCCCTAGGCCCATTGCTTATGTAATCAGGTTTTGGGATCCTTGTTAAAACCCACTGTAAATACAAACACTACTTACCAAAAAAAAAAAAAAAAATTTCATGAAGGAAAGTTTATTTTATGCTTGCAAATAAAAAATATGAAGCTGAAAGAATCTGATTTAACTCCAAAATGTGAAAAAATGAAATTCTTAAATTGTAAAATCTACATCAAACAACCACTTTTCAAAAATTTGCATGAAATCGATATGACCTTGAAATGAATCCGAATATATTGCGTATGATAGATTTTACATCATTCTTCACAACCATGTAATTATTTTTTTATTTTTATTTTAATCTCTGAAATTAAAAAAAAAAATAGCAAAAAGAAAGTAAAAAAATTTAAAAAAAAAGAAAAACAAAAAAGCTGCAACCCCGAATTTCTCCATAGACCCTGCAAGCATTAGTATTCTGTATAAAACCAATATTACAGTGACCCGACTTAGTGCAATCAACATCTAATATGGTGCGAGCTTCAAAGTAAAAGGGTGCAATAAAACCGAAAATAAAATTAAGTTAACCATAAAAAAATGCATAAAACTTGAGACAGTTCCAATTAATTGCTGCAAAAAGATATATATATATATTGTATTTACATGGTGGAATCGGTAGCCGCCACGAATCCGGGTAGGTTGTCCGACTTTTTATGGCTGCCACAGTATTCTGCGTTGTCCGCCCGAAAGCCACCACACAGATCTTCGTGCAGTCCGCCCCTATAACCACCATGCCACAATCATTTTAAACCTTTTATGCCACTGAAAGCACCAGGAAAGGGACAAGCATTCAGTCCGGTGAGGCCCGATATTTGAACCTTGGACCTCCGCCCCCTTATGGGGTTTGGATGAACCAGTTGCTGCAAAAAGATATTCAATATTACATTACAATGCAAAAAAAAAATGCCCAAAGTTGGCATCCAAATGATGAAAATCAGCCTAGCGGTATGTCTTCCTCCTTCGAAAAAATCCCAAAATATCCAGCCTTTTTTTCATCCATTCGCTGCATTTTTTAAGTTTTCTCAAAATTCTTCATCTCCATTTTTCCTCTATGAAACTTTTCGTTTTATTTTCTGATTTTCGTAGCATTGTTTCATTTTTCTGCGTTCTTTCATCTTCTCTATGCCCTTCATTTCACTTGATATTATAAAGTGTAACGCTTTATTTTATTAAGGCATATATTAAAATGTGCCACTATAAAATCCACGGTTATGAAAACTCATTAAATTATGAGTAAGCCTTTTTTTTTTATTCCCGCATGTCCTTTCACCTTACCTATAAATAACACACGTGAATTAGTCTTTAAAAAAAAAAAACAAACTTAAAAAAAATAAAACAAACTATACTAAAAGCATAAAGTTAAACTATTAAAAAAAGAAATAAAAAGAAAAAAGAATATTAAATTTAAACTATTTAAAACGTGAACTTATTTATTTATTTTTTAAATTCAAAAAACTTTATTTAATTATTTTTTATTTTATTTTACTTGCTTTCTCTTTTATTTTAAATTTGATTTAATTAATTTTAAATATTTGAATTGATTTAATCCAAAACATTAAAATTAACCAAAACAACAAAAAACAAGGAGGAACCTAACCAATCCACTAGACACTCAAAATGAAACAAAAACACCCAAACACAAAAATTAAAAGGTGGGTCCCCAATTATTTGGGGCTAGTTGTGGAATGGCCACAACAGAGTAGAACTTCAACGAAATCACTTTTCAACCTATCTTTGCTCTAATTCTCATCGCATGCCATCATATTCCACAAATCCATTGCAATCATACAAAACACACGATGTTTATGCAATTTGAGATTTTCGATGATTTGATAATTTAGACACTTCAATGAAAACAATTTTTCCCCTAACTTTACCTTTTTTGATATAAATATTTACCGTTGCTCTAATCTCCTTCGTCGCTACTCTAAGATCCTTCACCGTTGCCTTAATGTCTATCGCTACTTTAATCTTCTTCATCTCTGCACTAATATTCTTCGTCGCTTAACGATCCTTGTCGCTTGCACAAGCAACTCTAAGGCATCCATTTCTCAAATGAATTTCAACCTTTTATATATATAAACCCTTTATTTATATGCACAAGGTCGACCTTTATTGATATTTCGAAACATTAACTTTATAATATTTAAATTTAATATTTAAATATTATAAGGTTTAACTTTGTAATAATATTTTTTATAACTTTAATATTTAAATCTTTAATTTAAATATTAAAGCATATTATTGTAATTCAAAACATGATATTGCCAAAACTCATGAGCATACTTATAATTAAATTATCCTTCCAATTCTGCCTTTGACATCAATGACAACTCAACATTTCTAACAAGATCAATAGAAAATGGAAATTATTTTTTTATTCTTATATAATCATACAAACTTGTTATGTGCTTCTCAAGAACCTATTTAAATCAATTGCACATATACATGAAAATCTTAAGAACTCTAACATCCAACATAAGTGTGGTTTGCACCAATGCAAAAATAAAAACATAATAGTGGATTAGATATTAAATTGATTTACAATACTAATAATATCAAGTGTGGTTTTATAATTAGACCACCTTTTATTTTATCACGATAGAATTAAAAAGGTCATTCCATGTTCCTTATCACATTATAATCAAGATCACTAGTTAATGGTCATGAATGCCTAAGGAAAAAGCAATATGTACAAGGATGTTTTAGCATAATGTTTTCTAGTTTTTGCATGTATTACAACTTCATGAAGCACATGAATTTCAAAATGTGCTTCTTTTCTATAATTTTCTAACACATATAGAACATTATGGTCACACATTCCTTCATATCACAATCCTAACATTCAAAAACCTAATCAATATCCCTATAAACATTGGATTCAAATGAGTTTCCTATATATTTTCTAAAATTAATCAGTTACCTATTAAATTTACAAAAATAAAATAGATTAAGTTGACTCATTTTAATGAGAATATTATGTGTTGTAATAAAGAGAAATGAAAGATAAGACAAGGAAATAGATGGTTTACAACAATCTCTTCAAAGGATAAGCCCTAACCTTACAGGTTTCCCTCTTACAATAACTTTGTTTTAGCCTCTTTATAACACCAGTTTCTTAAAAAATACAATGTAGAACTTCATCAAGCATTAAGTGCTATTGTGGTTGTAAATTTCAAGAAGGTGTAAATTGAAAAACATTCTAAATGAAGTATAAAATATAATATATATTTTATTTTGTATATATGTGTATCTTTTTAGTAAATATTGTCTATTATTTTTATATTTTATAATAATATATTGAGTGTGATTCACATCTAATTTCATATAACATGATTATTTTGACAAAATATTTTATGAATACATATTCTACACAAATAGATCTAGACATAGATATAACTATGACACTTTTGCTATCAATAATTTAATTAGTATTCCCTGGAGCAAGAGCCTAAATATTTTGAGGACTCTCCTACTAGAATTCATAAATTTAAGCATGAGGAATGCCCAATATAGTCCTCTTATCAAAAGGGAACTCCCCTATTCAACTTCTCCAAACCATCCAATCACAACCAATGGTGTATGTGTGTTTCCTTCATCACCAAGAAGGGCTACATGTAGGAGTTGGAAGATCTCATGAGCATGATGTCAAGAGCTACAAAAATGAATGCATATCTACTACAATAGGCCACTATAATCCTAAAAGAATTTTGGAGCCAGTCCAAAGGTGATGAACTAATGGACATTGATGGCTCTCCTATTCCTAGGAATGACAAAATATGGGTCTATGCTCCTCGAATATTTTTTGGTTTTTGATCGCCTCTTTGCTTGTTAAGGAGGTCCTCCCTATTTTTGAGACCCCCTCTTTTGCGATTTTGTTGTTATATTTCTCATGGAGTTTGTCTCCCTTTTTTTTGTTGTTGGATTCTCTCTTTTTGTGTTTGGGAGATAACCTTCCTTGAGGATATTTTTGTTGTACAAGTTTCGGGGATCCTTTCACACCCCTTCCTCCAACCATTCAAAAAATATATTTTTAATTAGTATTCAGTTTTTACTCAAGGAATATAATTTTTCTAATAATCATTTTGAATATAAATGGTGGTGTATCAAACATCAATATTTTGTTTAAGTTTTTTTATATAAAATTAATGTAAACAAATAAATGTAGGGCAATGATATTATTTATAATTATTTGTGTTCTTAAAATTTGTATACTTGCCTAAAAGCAAGAGTTTATTTTTCATACATATATTTAAATAATCAATAAATGAAAACATGTAACTATAATAAAATTAAATAAAAATTTTATGCTTAGAATGCATATTGTAGTACCTATCTATTCACAAATTTTATTGTAAAGTGATATAATTTAATCTCATATGAGGCTTCCAAATTTTTATTAGTTATCTAGTCATAAACAATTTTGATATAAATATGTAACTATAATAAAACTAAGGAAAATTTACATATTTAAAATCTACAATCCAATACCTACCCCTCCACAAAATTTTATTACAAAATGATATAATTTGACCTCATTTTGAGGCCTTCAAACTCATACTAATAATATGTCAACAATGAACCTAGGTGACAATAAACCATGTCATGACACCATACACTTACTAGTGTGTCATTATAGTTAGGGATCAAAGTATCTCTAATAGCAAACACATAATGGTGATCCTTATCATCATCATGCCATAAAGGTAATGGAAAGTGAAAGGCTTAATCCTTTTAAATTTTTAAGATGAAAAAAAATGATAGTAAAAAGGTCTATAGAAGTTGCATCCCTTTACCCATATACATATAATATTTGTTGAATTTTTTGGACATGCTCAAAGCTATTTGTTCAAAAAATATCACTTAAGGAAATTAAACAAGAAAACCCATTTACTTATGTGAACATTTTCATTTTCACACTTTAAAAAATGAAACCTCTAACAATAAAAACTAAAGGACAAAAATTTATCAAAACATGATGATAGAAACTTTAAATAAATAAAAATAAGAATTGGATTTACTATGTTGTAAATATTGTAAAAAAAAAAAAACATCCAAAAAAAAAGATGAGTGCTTTCTTATATCTTCACTTTTATCTAGTAAATTATGGTGAATGTAATATATAAATATTTTCTCTCGTAATACTTAGTTAATAATAAGTAAAATAAAATATATTTTTTTGGTAATTATAATAATAGATTAATTGTGGATTTTTATAAAGGATCCCAAAACCTTATGTACAAAATCAGCCTTGCTAAAAGATATTTCATGTCGGATGGCTGGGTAAATAGAGCAGTTCGTAAAAAATATAGGGAAATAGAAAATGCCCGAGGGCCCCAGAAGACGCGGACAATCCTGGAAATCTTGATCTTGAAATACATTAAAACAGAATAATATCCGAAGACAATATATCAACAAACTTTGGGAGAAGACCTATGATACAAATTCTTCATCATGAGGGAATATCTGCCTTGGCCAAACTGTCCACCTCGGTTGGGAAACGAGAACGCCAAACAACCGGGCACGTGGTCATCAGTCCTTTGTTGGCCAAGTGATCCGCCACCCGGTTACCTTCTTTGTAGATGTGCCCCGCCTCCCACCTGGCGCGTCGAGAGAGGAGCATCCTAGCCTCGAGGATGATATTCAGGACCTACCACGACGGGTCTTTGGAGCCACGAAGGTAGTTGATAATGTTTAGAGAATCACCTTCAATAATTAAAGGCCTAGGATCATTTGATATGACCTTCAACCCTTTCAAAACACCACGGGCTTCGGCAAAATGATTGGTCTGAGGGCCCAAATTTTCACAGTAGGCCAAGATCAGCTTCCCATTATGGTCCCTAACAAGCCCCCCGGAACCAGCGGGCCCGGGTTGCCTTTAGCAGCCCCATAAAAATTAAGTTTGATCCACCCCAAAGGAGGTTTGGTCCAAGTGACCTCCCTGCGGCCATTCACTGAGTCAAATCTGGAAGAGGAGCCAAGGTCCAGTCTTTTGAAAATAATTGCCTCCCAAGGATTGTGAGGGTGGGAGCTGGGAATAGTTTTTGAATTCTTGACAGCAAAGGATAAGGTCTGCTAGGCAACAAAGGGAACCATTCTAGGGATCTTGCCGAAGACTCTAGCATTACGCTCCAGCCAAATTTTCCAGATGGAATGGTGAAAGGCAGCCTCACAAAGGAATCGGAGCTTAGAATTCTTAAAGGGCTTGGTCCATTGGAGGAAGGCGTATTTAAGGGAGCGAGGGGAGCACCAGAGAACTTGGAAGGAAGACAACACACAGCTTAGGACCGAATGGGAAAAGGGGCAATGCAAAAATAAGTGATCATATGTTTCACAGTCAGTTAAGCAAAGATAGCACCTATTGGGAATTGCAAGGCCTCTCTTGTGGAGATTGTCTATGGTAAAGGCTTTGTTATAAAAGGTAATCCAAGCAAAGTAATTTATCGTAGGAATAATCCCTTTCCTCCAAATTGCTTTCCACCAGGGGTCCACAACAGCCTCACATGACAGAAGATCATAAGCGGACTTAACAAAAAACCGCCCATCTTGCGTGTTGCTCCAAATAATTTTGTCGTCTCTTATGATCGAAGGAATTAACACCGATTGGAGGACACTGTACAAGAAATTCACCTCATTATCAAACCCATCCACCGTCAAAAGTTTCCACCGAGGGGGAAGGGAACTCCGATCAATGCAATCCGAAACCTTGAGATGACTGTTTGGATCAATCTAGGCCCTCAAGCCAGCCAAGTTCTGATTTACAGTGAGAGCTTCATCTGTAGCCCACCTGTCTCTCCAAAAAAGGATCGTGGATCCATCCCCCAAGATCCAACGAGCACCCCTGTTAATCACCGAATGGCCCTGAAGCATCGTCTTCCAGAAAGTCGAAGCTTCATGAGGAGACTCAGCTTCCAAGAGAGAATTTTCCCCAAGATACTTCTTTTAACTATATTGACCCATTCTGTCGGTGCATTAATAAGAATTCTCCAAGAATTTTTGGAAATTAAGGCAGTGTTCATGAGCATGAATCTTCTCAATCCCATGCCCCCTTGGTCCTTTCGAAGGCAAACCTTATCCCACGCCACTAGAGGAATTTTGGATTTTTCTTCGCTGTCGGACCAGAGAAAATTCCTTTGAATCTGCTCGATTTTGGAATGGATAAACACAGGAAGCATGAAAATAGACATGAAATAGGTGGGAATTCCTTGAAGACAGGCTTTGGTGAGGGTTGCCTTCCCAACTTGAGATAGCAATTTGCCTTTCCAAGTGCTAAGTTTCTTATGAAGCCGTTCCAAAATCGAATTCCAGATGTTCCCACCGCCTCGCCCATTGCAAACTAGAGGCAACCCCAAATAAGTTGCAAGCAGGGAATCAATAGTGCATTCAAGGATTCTGGCAATGCGAATTTGCCTACGCAGAGGGGTATTAACAAAATAAATTTTGCTCTTCAAATAATTAACTTTTTGGCCAGAAGCCTTCTCATACCGGGATAGAATGTGCTTGATAGATTTGGCCTAAGTGACAGACGCTCCAGTGGATATGAGTGTGTCATCCACAAACTGTTGGTGAGTGACAGGATCAACTCTGGAAGTATGCAGAATGCCAAAAATCTTACTTTTGTGGAGGGCTTCATTCAAAGACCAGCTAAGGACCTCTGCCAAAAGAATGAATAAAATAGAAGATAGAGGATCACCTTGTCTGAGGCCGCGAGCACTCTAGAAGAATCCAGCAGGGGACCCATTGATCAGCACAGAAAAGGACGAAGTGGAAATGCAACTGTTCACAAGGTCAATCTAGTGATGATGGAAGCCCAACTTGCAAAGGACAGCACAAAGGAACCTCCTGTCCACTCTGTCAAAAGCTTTATTCATGTCTAGTTTAAGGAAAAGCGCAGCATTCTTGGAACATTGGGCAGTATGGAGGGTTTCGTGAATAGTAATGATGTCGTCAAGGATGTTTCTACCCTTAATGGTGCTCCCATGAGCTGAACCTACCAAAGAGGGGAGGAGGGATCTCAGAAGATTGGCAATGGTCTTGGTAAGAATCTTGTAGAAAACATTGCAGAGGCTTATGGGACGATAGTCAGAAAAACTTTTGCAAGCGGGCGACTTAGGAATGAGAGCTAGGAAGGTAGAGTTGAGCTTCGAATGGATGGATCTTGATTCTTGGATTTCTAAGATAGCCTCGCAGAAATCAGGCCCCACAACATCCCACATAACTTGAAATAATCGGGGGGGAACCCATCAGGGCTGGGGGCCTTATCTGGTTGCATGGAAAAAAGAGCATCCTTAATCTCGGAATGGGAAAAAGGTTCCAAGAGTTTAATACTTGCCTCATGGGGGACTTTGGTAGGGAAATTAGCAAGCAAGGATTTCTAAACTTGGAGGACGCTATCAGGAGGAGCACCTAGCAAATCCTGGAAGAAATTGACTACTTCACTTTGAATTTCCTCAATCTCCCTGGTAGTGTGCCCATCCTTACACAACACCTGTCTGATATTGTTGGCCCCCATGTGTCTCATGGTAGATGCATGGAAAAACTTTGAATTTGAATCACCGCTCTTCGCATAAGAGATCCCTAGACTTCTGATGCCAAAACGTTTCCTCACTGGCAAGAACGAAATGATAGTCCACCAGGAGGCTCCGTTCCTCCTCTCTGAGGCCTTCAGAATACCCTTCGACCTCAATATTTTCCTCTAAACTCTTCAAGCACTCAGAGATGGACCTTTTAGACTCAAAAATGTTGCCAAAAACCTCCTTATTCCATGCATTTAAGTTCTTTTTAATCATCTTAAGTTTTAGGGCCAATCTTTTGGACGCTGAACCAACCACCGTCACCTGCCACCATTTCGAAACCAACTACTTGAAATCCTTGTGGGAAATCCACATGGACTCAAATCTAAAAGGGATCTTAAACCTAGGCCCGCCAGTGGCCTCTAATAGAATGGGATTATGGTTCGACCCGATTCTTGGCAAAGCTGAAAGAGTTGCAGCGTTGAGGAAGGGAATAGCTTCGTGGGAAATGAGGAACCGGTCGAGCTTGACCTGGATGAGATTGCTCCCAATCCTCTTGTTGCTCCAAGTGAAGGACACCCCCTTAAGTTCGATGTCTACCAGATTATTGGATGAAACAAAATCTCTGAAATCCTCCATGCTACGGCTGGCCAGATTAGTGCCTCCCTTATTTTCAGAGGGATGAAGAGGGCAATTGAAATCCCCTCCCACAACCCATGGGAAGTCACTAAAACTTTCCCTCATCAGAGAGATGGTTTTCCACAACTTAGCTTGCTCCGAAGCAGAGTTCGAGGCGTAAACATTGGTCAAAATCCATGAAAAATTATCAACCTTGGAGTGAAACAGGACATAGTCCTGCTGGAAGCCGATAGAAGACTACCCTCGACCTTGTCAGAGTCCCACAGCACCATGAGACCGCTGCAGAACCTATTGCAGGGCTGGAAAGGAATTTTGCCTTGGCCCAAATGGCCCTGGCAACCTTGATAGAGGCAAAGGCATCAGACTTAGTCTCCTACAAAATGAGGATGGATGGGTTAGACTTCTTTCGGAGATCGGCCACCATAGATCGGCCACCACCCTACGTTTGGCCGCTCCGTTAAGACCTCTCACATTACATAAGAGGATTTTCATCTAGACATTTTAAAGACTTTCTTGCCTCCCTTTCCCTGTTGGATGGGAGGTTTGGGACAGGCGAATCACCCACCAGGGAGTCGGAATCTTCTTGAAAAAGCAACCGTTGGGATCCATTTGCAATGTCTGCTACCGTTTCCTTATCCCTTCTTTCTTTGTTAGGAGGTCGCCCCTGTTTTCTTTCATAGCCGAAATCCACCCCTTACTTTCGGCTTCTAGTGTTTCGTGGACTAATGTTGCCATGTTTTCCATCCCTCTTGCCTAGCAGATACTCTTCTAGCAGGGACTCAGGAGGATTCTGGTTTTGACAAATAGGGGAATCAACCTGAGCAGACATATGGGAAGGAGACTGATCCTTTTCCACTTGAGGTTCTGGTTGGGAACTTGCATTGCACAGACCGGCGTCCGACTCGGGGAGAACCCCAAAATGATCTGGAGACTCAGGCACTGTCGCTATAGGGTGTTTCGATTGTTTTCCTTCTTACTTCGGGGGGTTGCCAGAAGCCCCACCCTTCATCCCCGAATTTTGAAGAGTACAATTTGACTGAAGATGCCCCTGGGAACTGCACTGGGGGCAAAAGGCTGGTCTATTTTCATAGTTAATGACTTTCTTATGAAGAACGGAGCCTCCAGATCGAAGATGGGTGGAGGATGGAAGGTTCGCCTCCAAATTCGCTAGGACACAGAAGCGAGATTGGACAAATCTGGTTCGGGACCGAGTGGGAGGGTCAATGGTGACCAACTCACTAATGGAACGGGCGATACCCCTGATAACATTTTCATGCCAGCAGAAAATGGGAAGGTTCGGCAGCCTAACCCATATTGGGGCAATATTAATACTCTGGGTTTCGGGGTTAAAATCCATCCCCCACTTCCTAAGAAAGAGACTCCTGTGTCCCAGAAACCAAGGGCCCGCAGCCAAAATTTTACAGTAATCCTCCGCATTATTCAGCCTAATTGCAAAAAAACCTTGGGATAGGGCAGCCAGCTCCATATGACCCGAGGTCCGCCATTTTCTTGCCGCCCACCTGCAGATGGTCTCCATATCGGGACGCCCTCCAATAAACTTCCCGATTAGGGTAAATTTTTCAAATTCGATGAAACTTGATAGGATTTCCTCCGAGATGTCCAGTTTATCCTTGGATGGAAAGAGGTCCTTAGTGAAAATATCATTTGGGGTTTTAGAAGCCACTGCCTCTGCATACGATTTTTGTTGGCAGTCTCTCCCTTTGTCAGGCGGATCCTTCCCGCGTCTGCCTCCATCTTCGGGTAACTCCGTCGAGCCTCCATTCTCTGACTGCCCTCCCTCCGCCTTGCTACGGCCCTCCAACTTGCCGGTGCCCAGGTTCACAGTGCTGGTGCTCCCACTCCCGTGCCCTCCCGCCGCTACCTTCCCGCTCATCGCTGCTCCACCACAGTTGGAATATTTGTTACGTGAAGGAAGACACAAAAGAATAAGTAAAATAAAATATTATTAATAATAATAACCATACTTATAAAATATTATTAATAATAATAACCATACTTATCTTAATGTAATCAGGTTTTAGGATCTTTGATAAAAACCCATTTTTAATTTTATTGACCAAAAGAATAACCATACTTAAATAAATAATTTTTGTTTTTTATTTATTTTTTAAAATCTGTATATAATGATGCTATAAGTACAATATATACAATCATATAAACAAATACACATATAAACATGACTAACATAATGGAAAAGAACTACTCAATTTAACCAAAAACCCATTCATTAAATGAATTCTAATAGAGTTAAATAGGGATGTAAAACAAAGAACAATAAGAGGCTAAAACATAGAAAAACAATAAATTTAAATAGAATTATTAATGTTTATTGTTTTCTAGCTTGTAATACTCCTCTTCTAACTTTGGTGTGTATAGGGATGTGACAATGGTTAAGAAGAAGGTGCATTCTTATTTTTTTAATTATTATTATTTATATATTATAATTTTTTAGTTAAAGATGTAACATTTTTTATTATTTATATATTATAATTGTTAATTTTTTTTTTTTTTATCTTCGATATAAAATATTTATTATTTTTTGTTTAACATATATGATTGTTGGTTGGTCATGATAGATCATTATCAAAATATTTGTTAAAGAACCACAATCACTTAATTTTTTTTGTTTATACCTTGTAAAAAAAATGGCGTATATGGTTGTTGGTTGGTTATGGTAGATCAATATCAAAATCTTTGTTAAAGAACCAACAAGTACTTTGTTGATATGAAAATTTTATAAAATAAAAAATAAAAAAAATATAAATGTAAAAGAAGGGGATTAAATATATATATATATATTTTTAGGATTTTTAATATAATATAATATAATTTTTAAGAATATATGTTATTTAAAATGATTTTACTTTATTGTCCTGTGTGGATAGGGTAACAACGATTTAGGTTTTGGTTCTTTTTTGGAAGATCCAAGGTTCAAACTACGGTGTGGACAAGTGTGTGAGTGGGTGGTTGTGTGTTAAATTTCTTATTGATAAGCATAACTCTCAGCTTTAAGAAGGGTCATGGTTGAGAGGAGTCTGCTCAGCCTTGTGCCTTGGTCATAGAAGTTTCTCACATTAACCAAAAAAAAAAAAAAATGATATTACTTTATTTTAATATTATTAAGATAATTTTATTTTTAACAAGAGCTAAGCTCATTTATTATATCATTTTGTTGATCCTTAATTATATTTTTAAACAAATCAATGTAATAGTACATTAGCTTTCACAAATACTTATAAATTTTTAGTTTGAAGTAGTTATAACTTATACAACCAACTAATAATTTAAAAAATAAATATTTTATAATAACTATTTCGTTAATATTTTTTTATATAGGGGATTTGGTTACATCCACATTATTTTTAGTAATTGCAAAGTGTAGACACCAAAATCTAGCCACTTGTCCTCCATCCATGCTTTCCCACCATTTCCACCACCAAAACATAGTCATTTGCCCTCCATCCTAGCTTTCCCACCATTTTCGCCTATTATTTATATATATTTATATATTTATTATATATATTTAAATAATAATATTTTATATATTATATTATAATATATATATATATATATATTTATATAAATAAATCAATCCCAACCATCCGATTTCATTTAATCTTATCCGTCCATCCGCATCAATCCATGCCACACCCTAAATTTAATATCTACCCTTAGATGTGCTTTAATCTCAACCACACGATTAGTGTCGTTGAAACCCTAGCATGCCCTAGGTTGGATTATAAATAGGAGCCATTTTGATGGCTCAACCCCTGATTTTTCCCTAAGTGCCCTGAGTCTTTTCCTAAGTTTTTGAATTTCTTGAGTTGTTGGATGCCCTAAGCTTCCAACTTAGCCTTTGTGCCCTAACCCCATTCCATCCACCATATTCACTACTCCCTCACTCACCATCATCACCACCGCATCCCGCGCCTTCACCATATCTACTTCTACAAAATCCTCCCTCATCCGCTAAGCACCTCCGGGTACTTTCTATCAACACCGGGCGCCTCTGGGCGCCTCCCTACTAGGCCCGCACGCCCACGGGTATTTTCTACAGCTGCTAGGTGCCCATGGGCATTTTACGTAAGCCCTTCTGAAAGCCCCCTAGCCTTCGAGCGATGCTAGGGCACACCTTCACCATCGACCTACAATAGATCCAACTATCAAAGGACAACCAACAAGTAGCAAGGTAAATCATTCTATCTCTTTTATTTCATTTCAATATCTTTAGATTTGCATGCAATTTCATTTATCAATAGCTAGGGTTTTATTGATATCTGAGGGTCTCATGCAGTGGAGCCCTCACAGTTATTACTGACTCCCTGTTATTATTTTTATGTGTGCATATTTGGAGATTCATCAACATTGGACAACTGTTTAAGCTGGAGTGGCCCGACTCAATGGATATCTGAAGCCCACTCAACTCTGTTGGGAGCAAGAACGAGTTTTACAGACACCACAAGCATTGTTAGCTAGGGTTTCGGAGAACCCTAGCATTATTGTATTTATTGTATCTGAATAAACTATGTAAAACCCCTATTTGGGGTCACATTTGATTGTACTCAGATCCCCCAACAATAATAATATCATATCTATTTCATTGTGCAATTTCTTGTGTTATTTGGTTTATTCATTTTTAGTTAGTTATATCTGGTGTTTCATTTTTGTCTCTACAAATGGTGATCACGGTGGGACCCCCTAAGGGTTTCATTTTATGATTTATCTTGAATTCTAACTTGTTGTTTGTTGTCCTATTTTGTAGATTTTTAGAAGCATGAATCATGCATCTTTCACTGGATCTAGGGTTTCTGAAAGTTTGTAGAAGTTGCAAAAGATGCATGAAATGCCTAACGACACTCAAAGGTCATTCATAAATGCCTAGTGGCACTCAAAGGTCATCCATAAACACCCAGGTGCATTTCATAGATGCCCAACTATGTTTTACGATGATTTGGAACAAATACGTAGGTTGTCCAGTAAGTCTGCTATCTAAAATCCTAAGTTTCTATTTTACGTATTTTGGGTTATTTGCTATATTTTTTAGATTCTAAGCTTAAAATGAACAATCATTAAGTAATCTGGAAAATAACTCATTCTAGTTTGCATTTTTAGGCTTGCATCCATTCACACATTCTAATTAGGGTTTCTATTTTTAATGTATTCACAAATACAAAATGTTGCATTTTGTTTGCATCTGAATTGAGAAATTGCATAACATAGTATTGCATTTTAGGGTTAGAAGCATCTCTTTTTGTTTATCTAAGTAGGAACATCATTAGGGTGCCAAAAGTATCCCTGCCAGTTGGGTGATTCCAGGTAGAGGGGTGGACGAACCCTCCGGTTGTTATTTAGATAGGGGGTCTTAAGTGGTGTACTTCATGCCCTTTGGAGAAATTGGCATTCTCTTGTTGGCTTCTAATTTAGATTTATGAAATTAGTTGTTTCTAACATTGTTTGTACACATTAATAAATAAAAACTTTAAAAGTAATTCACACACAACATGTTTCACTCAAAATAGTAGTGGTTGGATTTCATCACCAACCATTGCTTGAGATTTGGTGATGGTGGCATTCATCTCCATCCACCAATATCTTCCCATAGAAACCATAGGATACCCCCGAGCAAACTTGTTGGATTTCATCACCAACAAGAATCTCGTTGCCCTATCTTCGCCATAGTTTTTACCTTTGTTTCATTAAGCAAGATTAGAACATCAAAACACACAAGACTGACACATAAAATGAATACACATTAAAAAGGAGATAATCAATGAACAAGGTAAGCCACATTGGTTGAAACTTAGCATTGGTTGTTTGTTTCCTTTTTGCTCTTAAAATATTTTAGTTTTGTGTTACATTTGATATTTTAATTTGTATCTTGATTTATTTTCTTATGGTATTAACTAGAAATCAAAAGAAAGCTATAAGTCAAGATAACTTAATGGAACCTTCATCCACCTTCCCCACCACTTCTGTGGTAGATTCCCTAAATGTGACATAGGCAGATTTATCTGTAGGTCCCTCACATTCCTTACCATCCACAACCTATCATATGGCCATGCCCCAAGAGGAGTCAACCTCCCCTACCATTGACAACCACATTACCCATATAGACATGGCAAGAGTAGAAGCTTTCATGAAGTCTTCTAGTTATGTCTTAGAGTCTATTCCCAATTCACCTAGATAGGATTCTACTTTACAACAAGAGCCTATTTACTCCCAACCCCCATCCACCTTTACCCAGGTGTATACTAACCCTCTTTTTGAGGCATCAGTTGCACCTTCATCCCATGTATCCATTCCCCAACCTTCATGTGCTCCTAGCACCTCATATACCTCCACCTACACCAACCCCTTGTATGAAGCACATGTCAATGTTGCTTCACAAGTTCCAGCATCACAAGTTGCCATACCTAGTGTAACTTGTACCCAAGCCACATCTTCCATACCATCTACCTCCATACCCTTAGCCTCTGATAGAGATATTAGTGAGGCATGGGAACACCTAAAAAATTGCTTAGACAACATCAAAATGCTCAATAGCAAGTACAGGCAAACCCTAAGCCCTTACATAACTCTACTCAGATTGTCCTTGTCAACCAGGGTCCATCATGGGCACCACAGTCTTCTATGGTTTCTATCCCTGTTCCCCCATCAAGCCATACCATTACCCATCCTATTCCCATTGTCCAGCCTAGCCATAACCTTCATCAATCAACATCATTCCATAATTCCCCATATTTTCATCAACAATCCCCCATTCATCATATCCCATCCAATTCGCCTAGTCATCAGTACCAATCTCCTCATCATTTGATCACTCCACAACATTTCTCCATGCCACCACAAACTCATCAGGTAATTCAGGGCTTCCACATTCCTAAGGAAGACCCTCAAATTGAGGCCATGCAGAAATAGATAGATCAATTGATGCAATTTACTCCTAGTTTTTCAAACCAGAAACCAACCTTACGCCAATTGATCAATCAACCAATTCATCCTTCGGTACCATCCCCACCATATCCGGTAGATTTTACGGTACCCAAGTTTGAAAAATTTAAGGGAACTGAGGATCCCAAAGAACATGTGAGCACCTTTGTTCATGCATGCTTTAGAATTCAAGATGATAATGCTCTCATGCTTTGAAATTTTCCTCAAACATTGGGAGGGGATGCCATAGAATGGTACAATCAATTACCAAGCCATAGTATTTATACTTTTGAGCAATTGATTGATCAATTCTTTGATCGTTTCATCCTAAATGTTAAAAAGAAGATCTCATTATCTGATGTCTATGCCTTAAGACAACATGATGATGAATCTATCTATGATTTCAAAAACCGTTGGAGGGTTATCATCACTAAATTGCCATTCACCCTACCAATGGATGAGCTAATTAAGCTATTCACCAAGAGTTGTTTAAAACCTATCTCTTGGATGCTCCAACTATGAACTTATCAATCATTTGAAGAAGCTTTAGCTCAAGCTAGTGTCATTGAGGATATCAAAATCCAAGAAGGCATATTAAAGCCTAAGAAGAAAGAATGGCAAAATAAGGGCCAATACAAAAGCAACTATTCAGGCCAACAAAAATCAACACAGGCTACCCCAACCACCCAATCCAATCAAGTCAATCAAGTGGTCATGAGCCAACCGGTAATGGCTCAACAACAACAACTTGTGCAACAAACACCACAAAAAATTTCATATCATGCGGTCCCTTCAACAACACAAGCTCCAATAGTTCAGAACATAGTGCCAACTATGGAAAACCATCCCTAGTGATAGTCTATCCGACAAAATCACCAATACACCCCATTAGCCGAGTCATATGCCTCCCTTTTTAAAAGGTTGTATGAGACAAATAAACTTGCTTTTCCTGAAATCATATTGGATGATCCCGCCAGACGTGGTAAAAATTATCGAGAACACCTATTTTATCCTTATCATAGGTAAAATGGGTATGACATCAACAATTGCCATGTGTTTAAAAATGTAGTCCAAGACCTTATTGACTTGGGGGCGATCAAGCTTGATAATCCCCTCGCTCAACAAAACCAAAACCTTGGTATATTTCAAACACCACTTCCTCATCATGAGGAGGTGCAACCAAATGTAGGGGGAGCTAACACTAAAACTCCCCCTAACCAAGTCAATCACATTCAACAATACCAAGGGTTTGTGGGGGCCATTCATGTGGTCACTAGAGGTCAAAGGAATAACCAACAAAGGCAACCACCTCAAGCAAGTGTGTCACAACCTTCTACATCACCACCCATCCAAGTTTCCCCTAATCCCTCATCACCTATCCATGTCCCTAGCCAATCGAATCCACCAAATCCACCCATCAATCATCCACCTCGACCAGTCATCTCATTGAGTAGCCGACTAACTACAAGTTTGAAAATGGCTTTCGCTAAATTTTCAATTTATGAGCTAATCCAACAATCTCCTCCACATCGTGAGGCATTAATGGACATTCTAAAATCCATCGAATTACAATCACAAGATCCTAATGCCTTCAACAACTTTGTGGGGAGCATCCAAACATGCATGGAGCCTTCCATAACATTCTATGACTTTGAGATTAAGCCAATCTCATCAGAATCTATAGACCCTCCATTGCATATCATGGCTCTAATTGACAAGAAGCCTTTTAAAAGAGTCCTAATTGATACCGGTTCCTCTATCAACATCATCACCACATCCGCCCTTCATCATTTGAACCTTCCTCCATCTCACATCACCAAGTCATCCTTCACCCTCAAAGCATTCAATGATGCTTTGTGTTCCATAGTTGGCACTATTGTTTTTCCCATCGAAGTAGGGGTTAAAATGTTGCACATAATGTTCCACATCTTGGAAGGATCCATGGCGTACAATGTACTCCTTGGAAGACCTTGGATGAGGGAAATGAGATGTGTCCCTTCAATACTACATCAATGTTTGAAATATGTTCATGAGGGACAAGTACATTGCATACCTATGGATGTCAAACCATTTAAGTATTACAATTTCATCTCAAATCCTTATGAGTCCATGCTCCCTTCCACTCACCTTTTTCTTTCACCATCATCCAATCCATCCACCACTTCACCAATCTCTTCATCAAAGGATCCCATTCTTGAAGAGCTCCCTATCACCAACCCTCATCAAGCTTCCACATCACCATCATCTTCATCATTGACTACATGCACATGTGGTCATAGTCAGTCCACATCATCAACATCATTGCCATCCACTTCATCATCATCATCCATTCCACAATCTTCCCAAGCCAATCCATTGCCATCACCCAATGTTTCACAAGTCGAATTGATGGATTGTGAGATACCTCCATCTTCACCATTCCCCAAGCCATCACCTGACCATAATCATTCCATGTCATCCCAAGTCAAGGTCCACCTCACCAATCCTGGTATTGGTGAGTACGTGGTCGATGACATCACCATTACGCCCCTCACCATCCCTAGTGCTAAGGATTTCGGTCACCCACGTGACCCACCTTTAGCAATAGGAGCAGTCTATAACATGGGTTCAGCTCCAAATAGCATAAATTTTGTATATGGGGGAATTGATTCATCATCAAGTCCAGCTCCCATAGAGGAACCCAAAGAACCAAAACTTGCCAATATTCCAAACATGACGAGATTTCCATATCGATATTTCCACATTATCAATTGGCAAGGCTATGGCCTAGGATTGCATGAACAAGGAGTGCATCAACCTATCGATGTTCCATATCAAGAGGTGCACGATCATTCAGGTCTAGGCTACCACCCACTCCCTACCACCTCTTCTTTTGAACAGGCCTTCCAAAGGCTTAACCTCAATTTAGGAGAAGAAGCCCTCCATCCCGATAATTTTGATGAGGAAATCTATGAAGAATTTGAACTTATGTCGATAATTTTAGATGAATCTAAAGAAGAATCGAAGCCCATCATTCCCCATTCCAAACAAGATGAGTTTTATCTCAACATGTTCCCCATCCATGAGCCCATATTTCACTTGCTTCTTCCACAAGAGTGAGTCGCCCCTACCGGTGAACCACCACCTCCATTCCATTAAGCCATTCCATAAGCCAACTTGTAACATATGTACATAAAACAAAAAAGTGGTTTTCACCACTACCAAAAAATAATAATAATAAAAAATCAATCAAAAATCAACAAAAACATATTTTCTTTTTCAGCATTGCATGTATATATCATTTAGTAAAATGTATTTTGTGTTGATTGTTGTTGTTCAGGTTAACCAAGCTCCTAGCACCGATTCCTAGGTTCCATCCATTCCATCCAACCTTGTCCACCTTGCCCATAAGTCAACATGAATCCTGTTGATTTATTCACCCCGCTCTATAATCCATACAATCCGGCTAAGCCAATTCCAATTGACATAAGCCTTATTGATATGGACCGGATTTCCTCACCTCCAACCTTTGCCGAATTTGTCTTATTTGAGGAATTGTTAAGGGCTTCCACCAACTACATTCCTCCATCCCCTTCGCCTTCACCTTCACCTTTGGATCCTAAGGTTTTCTAGGAAGAAATAGATGAGGATAAGCCAGAAGAGTTTGATGACATCTTAGATGATATTCATCTGATCCCTATGCCCCATCAGCTTGAGGAAGGTTCCCACATGTCTATTGAAGATACTATCGATGTGGACCTTAGTTCAGACAAAGACAATCCCCAAATTGTCAAGCTTGGAAAAATTTTATCACCCGATGAACAAGAGCAATTAATTGCTCTCCTCAAGAGGAAAAATGGTATATTTGCATGGTCATACAAGGACATGCCCTATCTTGACCCTAGTTTGGTTGTCCATAATCTCACCTTACAGCCTAATGCTAATCGGTCAAACAAAAACTTAGGAGAATGCATCCTACCATGGCCCTCATGGTAAAAATAGAGCTTCAAAAACTCTTAGACGTGAACTTCATAGTTCCCATCGACTATCCTAAGTGGCTCTCAAACATGGTACCCATTCGCAATCCTAACGGGGCGATACACATATGCACTAATTTTTGAGATCTTAACAAAGTGTGTCCTAAGGATGACTTCCCTCTCCCAAACATTGATACTCTTGTCGATACCTACGCTGGCCATGAAATGCTTTCACTCATGGATGATTTCTTAGGATACAACCAAATTCGAATAAATCCTGATGACCAACACAAAACATCATTCACTACACCTTGGGGAACTTTTTGTTACAAGGTGATGCCCTTTGGCCTCAAAAATATAGGTGCCACTTATCAACGTGCCATGACATACATTTTCCATGACTACATGCATAAGATTATCGAAGACTATGTGGATGATCTCTTGGCTAAATCCAAAACTTGACAAGAACATATTGGTGTATTGGAGAAAGTTTTTGATCGACTCCTAGAGCATAATGTAAGGTTGAATCCCAAGAAATGTGTCTTTGGTGTTACCTCGGGAAAACTCCTAGGATTCATTATCTCCAAAAGAGGCATTGAGGTGGACCCTAACAAGGTCAAGGCTATCATGGAGATGCCTCCCCCAACTAACTTAAAGGAATTACGTAGTTTACAAGGAAAGATCCAATCAATCCATTGTTTTATTGTGCAATTTTCTAACAAATGTAGGTCATTCAATCACCTACTACAAAAGGGGGTGCCATTCTATTGGATAGATGAATGTCAAAAAGCCTTCGATGACATTAAGCAATACCTAGCTTCTCCACCAGTCTTAGCTCCTCCTCATCCAGGGGTCCCATTTTACCTTTATATCTCAAAAATGAACTTTGCCTTAGGGACAATGCTTGCACAAAAGAATGAACAAAATCGAGAGCAAGCTATCTATTACATTAGTCAAACATTGGTAAGCTATGAGACTAAATACGCTTATGTAGAAAAATTGTGCTTAGTAGTGGTTTTTGCCACTAAGAAACTTCGACATTACATGCTTAGCCACACAACTTACGTCATAGCTAGAGAAAATCCTCTATGTTATATGATGTCCCGCACTTACAACAACACCTGCACTGCTAAATGGATAATGCTCCTCACTAAATTTGACTTGGAATTCATTAGCCAAAAATCCATTAAAGGTCAGGTAATAGTTGATCAACTTGCGGAAGCTCCACTACCTAGTGATCATCCTTTGATTATTGAGCTCCCAAATGATTCGGTATTTGTTGTCACTGAACAAGAAGAAGATGTCATTTTGAAGGAAGACATCGTTATCGTTATCACATTATTCTTTGATGGATCTAAGTGCACGAAAGGTCAAGGTGTTGGAGTTATATTTCACACACCACAGGGGGTACATATCCCCTTGTCATTTAAACTAGACTTCCAATGCACAAACAATACTACGGTGTATGAAGCTAAAGAACACAAGCTTATACTTAAAGTGGGGGTGAACAATATAAGACCACTTTTTACTTTTCTTTCCCAATTAATATTTTGCAATTTATAGATAGAGATAGCAACAATAGTAATCAAACCAATGCACAAACCACATACACAATAGAGACACCAATTTTACGTGGTTCACCCAATGTGGGCTACTTCACGGAGAAAATATTTCACTAAAATTTTCTCAATCAATATTTTGGGAATCCTTTCTCTTTTACAATATTTATGGATATCTGTCCAAAGGAGACACCAATCCCCTAATCAAGTTTATGGATATCTATCCATAGGAGAACTCCTTTCTACTTAGCTCTGACTGGTGATCTTCTAGAAGAACTACTGCCCCCACTACTTTGGCTAATGGATATCTATCCATTAAAGACACCTGTCCTCACTGCCTTGGATAATAGATCTCTATCCACTACAGACTATCATCCTCTATACTCTATCACCTTCAAAGCTCTGTCTCAAATTTACACTAAACAAAGTCCTTTAGTCTATCACAAATCTTCTCAATATTTGTCTCTGGTCTGGCACAAACCTGTCCTCAAATCTGCACCAAACTTTTTTCTCTGATATATACTAAACACAGTCCTTCAGTCTAGCACAAATATATTCTCAATATCTATCCTTTGATCTTCACTAAATATAGTCCTTTTATCTAGCACAAATCTATCCTCAATATCTGTCCTCAAGCCTTAACACAAAGCTTGACTTAATCTCAAATCAACTCTGCTAGATCTGCCCCAAACCTTAACCCAAGGTTTGAATAAATCAATCAATCAAATATGTTGACAAGTCTTCTCAAAGACTTATCTTAAATCTGCCTTGTAAGCTTCCACAAAATCTCACACTAATTTATCCACAAGTCCTCTCTAGAACTTGTCTAATCTGCTCTCAAGTCTTCACTAAGACTTACCTCAAATCTGCTCAACAAGTCCTCACTAGAACTTATCCAAATCTTCTCAATAAGTCCTCACTAGAACTTATCCAAACTCATAGAAACATAAAGAGAATTGTTAGAGACTCAATATGCTTCACACTTATCACAATGCTCAATTACTTTCAATCACTCTTTTAGAAACATATAGAAAATTTCTAGAGACTCAATATGCTTCATACTCATGAACTTTCAATCTCTCTTTTATCACAGAAAAATATAGAGAAATGTTAGAGACTCAATATGTTTCATATTCATCCACACTCAACCTCTTTTTCAAATCAATTCAGAATATAGAACAATTTGTTTCATAGAACTTGAACTATCACATCAACACATCCACTTGACTAGGCTCAACCAAGTTAACTCAACCAATCACTCAATAAATTAAACTTTGCTTACAAACCCTAGTTCAAGCATATGAACACTCACTCAAATGTTTCCAACAATTCTTATCAATCAATCTTACATAACAATGATACTCATGATCTTTACAAACCCTAGTTCAAGTTCTTCAGTCACTTACTCATTTCAACAACAATGCTTATAAAACAAGGTTTTATCAACAATTCATTATTCCATAAAACCTTGAAGCATTAATTCAAAACACACTCAACAATGCCTACCAAACAATCATTTTCACTCCAAATTTGCATTCACAACATTCAACAATCACTCACTAGGAAGATGTGCCCATACCTTTTGTTTGATGCAGAAGTACCCTTGGAAAACCTGTCTAAATCATAATTTCCTTCTATCCAATTTCAATGGTTAGATGACAAAATATCACTCTTAACACTTTCTCAAATATTCCTTAGACACAAAAATAAACAAATCTCAAATACACCTTATTGCTCCTTGGAATTAACATTCATCAAATCATGCACAAAAATAATTACTTGGATACACCTTATAATCTCCAACTTAAAATAATATCCAACACCACAAAACCTCAACCAATCTTCCTAAAATACCTTTATTTCCTTTTCAAACACTAAAGCAAATAACACCAAAATTTATTTTGCATCAACCTTATAGCTCCCCTAAAACCTTACATACCAAATAAAATATGCAACAATTAATTTTTAATACCTCATCTAACTCTTCCAAAAATTTTGGCACTCAAACTTAATGCATACCTTTGATATCTCCCAAAAAGGGTTTCGACATGATTCGAACCGTCGTCTCCCCAAGTGCCAAGTGCCTTAGCGCTTTGGTGCCCACCACGTGGGATAGAGGAGCCCATGTGAAGGAAGGAGGACATACTTCCCTTTCAACCTTACTCTGTCGCATTTCAACACAAAACAAAAACTAATACGCCACGGATTTGAACCTGCACCTGTCACTGCCCTCACGTCTTGCTTTCACTGCAGTTGCCAAATGCGTTGCCAGTGGTTGGTGACCAAGGCTCCCTCCTTGGTGTGTAAAATAGGTTTACCTCCTCTAAGCACCTTTTTAAAAATTAAAAACTCTTCGTTGCACACCATGACTTGCATGAACTCTCATAACATAATATTTTAATTCGAAAGCATTAGAGATTTTGCTAAGGTGGGGTAATCCCCCTTTTATACACACATGGTAATTTTTCTTCCCACGTCGATGCTAGAAATTTGAATTCAAAATTCGAATTAATAACCCACCTTAGGGTTATTTGAAATTAACATAATTTAATATATAATTAACATTAAAATTAATTAATACTTAATTTAAATAACATAAGGTTAAGTAAATTAATTAATTAAATTATTTAATAAAATAAAATTAATTAATTTATAATTAATTTAATCTTCCTTGTATAATATTATAAAGAATTATTATGATATTATTCGCTTGGGCTTCTTGTTTTCACCTTGGACCTTATCTTGACCTCCTAGAACCGAGTCTTGATCAACTGAAACTGGAGAACCTGAGACTGATGCTACCCACTGAAACTGCCACTGATTGGTGCTAAAAACTTGACATCAATGACCACTCACTCTTGACATCAATGAAAACTTATCTACTCAAAATTTCCAATAGAAGCCTTAATATTAGGTGTTAAATTAGCTATAGCTATGAGCATTAAGCATATTAGGATAAGAAATAAACAGAGAATACCAATGCAAAGAACCAACCATTAAGATTTATCATGAAATAGCAATGAAATTGCTCTCTAAGTTTGATTGGTATGAAATTAATAGCTTTCCATGTTTGACCAATATATTTGTAGATATAAAGGCCTCCCTTGGATCATTGAATCCAAAAGACTCCTTTGGAGAGGTACAACCCCTTATCATTTCAACGGTCTCTAAATCTACAATTTTTTGTATTGAGTCAAAATATGAAAAGGATATTTGCTTTATCTAGTCAGATTCATATGAGCTTTGGTCGAGCCAAATATTAGCCTTTCTCAAATTTAGAACACTCCCATCTAACATGTCTCAAACTGCTAAACGCACTTTCAAGCAAAAGGTAGTATGTTTCATTCTCTTGGGGGATGTGTTGTATAAACGTGGTTATGATGGAGTCCTCCTTAATTATCTCAAGGCTAATGAGGTTCAAAGAGACATAGTTGAATCCCATGATGGTACCTTTGGTGGTCATTATAGTGGAATAGTCATTGCAAAGCATATATTATGCATGGGTTATTATTGGTCCATAATGGAACATGATTGTTGCACATATGTTAAACATTGCAAGAAGTTTCAAGAACATGCTAATTTAACTCATGTACCATCACAAGCCTTACAACCCATTCAAAGACTTTGGCCCTTTTCACAATTGGGTCTAGATCTAATTAGTAAAATTTCACCTCCTTCCTCGGGAAAACATACATTCATCATCACAGCCACTGAATAATTCACAAAGTGGGTTGATGCAATTCCTATAACCAGTATGATAGGACCTGGAATTATGGAGTTTATACTTTATCACATAATTTATCATTTTGGTATCCCCTCAAATATCATTTTAGACAATGGTAAGTCTTTCAAGAATAAGGATGTTCGAGCACTTTGTGAGAAATATAACATTCAACATAGTTTCTCGATACCCTAATATCCATAAGCAAATGAACAAGTTGAAGCTTCTAATAAGACCTTAGTTGTCATTCTCAAGAAACTTGTCAAAGAAAATCATAGAGATTGGCACACACAAATTTCCTTGGCATTATGGGCTTATCGAACAAGCATCTGTATGCCTACAAGGGCAACACCATTTTCATTGGTCTATGGAGCCAAAGCAATCATGCCTCTTGAGCTCGAGATCCCTTCCTTGAAAATTTCTTTGCAGGAATTCATAGATGACAACACTTCTAGACAAGCACGTCTTGACCAACTAACACTTCTTTATGAGAGACAAGTCAATGCTTTAGAGCATTTACGAGTTTATCAAGACCACCTCAAACATGCTTACAACGCTAAAGTTCATCTATGTGAATTTCAAGTAAGATATCTTATCCTTAAAGAGAATTAGCAAAACACCAATGCATTACCGCATCTTCATGATAAATTCATGGTTAATTGGTTATGTCCATACATCGTTACACAAAGAGTGGGTTATAGTACTTACAGACTTGCCAATCTAGAGGGAGAGGAAGAAACCAAACCACTTAATGTTATACACTTGAGAGAATTCTACGTATGATTTGATTGTTATATATGTATATATATACATGGCTAATACACAAAAATATTTGCATACACTTCATTCATAGCATTGCAGTCCACTTGCATTTACATTCCAAAAACAATGCATTCACCCACATTTCATATTGCATTTCACATTTCATAAAATTGCATGTCATACATTGCATTCACATTCACATCCACATTTCACATGTCATATTAGGGATCCTTTATTAATTTTAAGGTCTTAATTGGTCCAACACAAGTCATTTTGCCTTAATCAGGGGCACCTTCCCAATGTCATCCATATAATTCCACTAAGTCAATTTTCCATCCACACAAACCACATTTCCATAAAATTCCTAGGTTTTTTTGGTCACTCAGCTACCCCTAGTGTTTTAAGAAACCTCCAAAATACATGTCGAATTATTTCTAGGACCATTGCACATATACACTAAGAAAATCTAGAGCTTTGGGAATTGACTCCAAAACAATCTTGAACTAAACACAATTTCACATCTTAAAAACATCTTGTGTCAAAAAAGGGATAACACCATACTTGGTATGAACCATGAGGTGAAAAGGATCATCCTTGCCAGTCCCATTATGCAATATAGTCCATAAAAATAGTGTTTTTCACCACTATCATAATTCAAAAAATAAAAGAAAGAGTAGGGAAAAATCCCTAACAAAAACTCTAAATATTTTTCCTCACACACCACTAATTAATTGGGTTGTAAGGATCATAATACATTTCTAGTCAAACAGTTAGGTAGTCATCCCCAAAACTTAAGAGATCAAAAACAAAAATCATGGAATATGGAGTTAGCCTTCAGCAGAGATATAGATGCTTGACTGGCAGTGGAGTACACTTATGCATGGTGATATGTCTCTTTTAAAAGAGACCTCTGACCACTCATAAGAACAAGCTAGCTTCTTAGTTTCATCCATAATAGGTTTACCCAATTTACTCAAGATGATTTAATGAACTCACTTGCACACACACTAGTTTTTTATTGTCTAAGGTCATTAGCACACTCTTTATTCGATAAATAAATTCACTGCACATATATTGGTCCTTTAAGGATTAGGCAGTTTTAGTGAGTTTGTTTGATGCCACTAAGATGTTTGAGTCTCTACAAAATAGGCAATTTTCCATATCAACATCCCTATCTTCTTCAATATCAACATCCATGTTTTCTTCCATATCAACATCCATGTCTTCATCCATATCAACATCCATGTCTTCACCCATATCTTCTTCCATGTCAACATCCATGTCGGTTCATAAGTCATTCATCCCATTTACCACCAAGTTCGGTGCCCCTGATTAAACAATAATGCTAGCAAAATGGCCAAGAAACGATCTAAGCTATAAATGATCATTAGCACATGCCATATTGCATTTATCATTCATACATGCCACCTTGCATTAATAATCCATAACATATCATATGCATTAATCATAAACATAAACATAAACATACATTACATAAAGCATTCCACAAAAAGCATTAACACAAAAATATAACACAAAAATGTAAAAACCATGTATATATATATATGAATGCCAAAAGGCTACATAAAATGGAGCACCTAGGATCATATACAAAAGTGCATCTAAGAAAACTCATGTGAACTAGAGGGAGCCCTAGACCTAGATCTATACCTATAATCGCTATGCCTTGTACCCCCAAACATAGATGAGATTGGAGGATCAGAAAGTGGAATATGATGTTCCATAAACCTATCCTCCAATGCCTTGATATATTTCTATCGAGACCAAAGGCATGCTATATCGACACTATGTTGACGCTCTATCTACTAGCTCTGCCTAGAGCCTCATGATCCTCGCATTTTGCTCCACCAACTGCTACTCCAGTTGTGCCCAATCCTCCTCACTCTAGCCAGGAGGTACATCCAAAACCTCCTTTGCATCCTCCCTGTCTCCTCTGTCTTCCCCTATATTAGAATATTTTTGTGTTGCATCCTTAGCCCTCCACCTCTAACTATCATATCAAAGGTATCACTACCACTTGGGGGTCTCTTGGATCCCCTCATCCTGAATCTCCTAAGCACCCTCATACCTTGCCTCTCTAGCTCTATCCCCATCAGTTACTCCTTGAGGTGGTACCCACAGTGGCTGAGCCGTGAACCATACGTTATAATTTGTGGAGATCCTCCACATTTGGGAGATCCATATCCTCAACATCCTCTAATACCACCCTTTATGGCTTCGTGCAAGGTAGCCTAGTCTCCTCTCGATGTATCCTATACCACACCAGCTCATCAAGGACATTTTACCTTAGCCCAAACTGATGGAGCACTCATGAAAACTAGAAGTACTCTATCTTTCTCCTATGACTCCCAACCACCCACCTACCCTACCACACCCGTCACAGGTTCTCTCCATCCTTGATCCACCAGGAACCCAACCATGGCCTCCACACCACTTGGGCGGATGTCAATCCCACCCATAGCTCCCTATACCATCGGATCGTCCTCACTGACTGACTTAGCTGTACCTCCTCATACAAAGCCCATCACTTAGCATAGGTTTACTCCCTACAAAACTCTCCCATAGGCAAGCCATCTGGTCGAGTAACCCTAAAATGCTCTCATCCCCAGCATTGTAGTAATAAGATGCACCCTAATCTCTTCTACCCTCGCCTAACCACATCATATAACTCCTTGTATATTTGCATCAATAAGGTAGGAGCCCATGTGTACACCTACCTCCTAGTGAGCATGTCGCTCACTACTCCTATCAGGTTCCACGAGAACCTACTACCAATGTTGTTCAAGGCCAAAATGTTGGCCAACACGAAAATCACCAAAGCACGGAGGGGGTCCAACTCATTGTCCATGTACAAGGACAAATAAGGTATACCCCCACACTCCACCATCACCCCCTACCATGCATCCCAAAACATCCTCATCATATTTGTCTTTCGATTGAGCCCGAACTCAACCCAAATCCCCTCCATCGGTACCTTGAGGATGCGATATACATCCTCCAAGGTAATTGTCACCTCACCCATAGGGTGTTGAAATATCCCCCTGTCCGCATCCCACCTCTCTGCCAAGGTGGAGAGGTACCCCTCATCGGCCCTCACCACATCCAGTCAGGATACCTCCACTAGCCCCACCTCCTCCAAAAACTCCCACTCCTCATATATAATCTCGCCTTCCTCATCCCGGGGATGTAGGGTGAAAACTGGTGTAGAGCCTCCAAAATCCTAAGCTGCAACACAACACAAAACATTTATTAATAATTTAAAAAATAAATCACACAAACACAACAAAAATTTTACACAATACAAAAGCATAATGTTACCTCTACAGCTCGTACCCCATCCACATCCTCGACCCCCACACGAGCTACCTCCACCGCCATAGCTTCCACACCAAAACTTCAATACCTCACTTCACTCCTCACTTCCCCTCACTCATCAAACAAAACTTCTCAAACTCCCAAACACACAAATGAGCTTCAATCTCACCCAACAAGCTATTTATAGCTATTTCAGGTGCCTTAGGACACCCATGGGCATTTCCTGGTGCACTAAAGTGTCTGTGGGCATTTCTTCAGACATCAAGCACCTGCAGGCATTTAACGTCAATATTGACAAAAGATAAAACTAACACAAAATAGTGTCTTACCTTCACCAAATTACTCCAAACTGCATCCATGCATTCATGTCAATATTTTATCATGTTTTGTAAATATTTTAACTGATTTGAACGCATAATTTTTGTTTATGACCACATTTTGCAAATTCACAACACAAATTACAAAATCACCGCAAAAGGGTACAAATATCCACAAAACAATGATCATCATCATTTTCATAATTCATACATCATCTTCACTTCATTGTATATCATCATTTGCATATTTTCCCAAGTTTCAAAAATATTCAAGTGAACCATGTAGCAAGTGAGTTATTCTGTATACTTGGCGATTGCAGTGATTTGCATCCATGCAATTTGATAAGATGAATAACATACCATAAGGACACTTGTCCATGATCATCATCACTTATCTCCTTGCTCGAGATCACAATCATATTTTATACTTCATATTTGAGTGAAACCTTTCCAAGAGCAATTTGCACAAAAAATGTCATTGATGGCCTATTTTGTGGGGCTTATAACATGGAAAAAAATCACATTTCATAATTTCATAATTCCCTGAAAGTCATCATAGAGATAGGCAATAACTAGGATGATTAGTTCCAATCGTGGGAATTATTCAACAGTCACTAGCAGACCCTCCAAGGTTGACTCTTTTTTATTTTTCTTTCCATATTCATCTTTGCATATCAATGATACCAGAAGGCAAAATGTTTCAAAAGCATCAAATCACCCCAAAATTTTTGGGCAACCACGGTTTTGACTTTCCTGCAATGGGATACATCTTACATAATCATGGCATCTACACTTGGCAAAAATCACTTCATTTGTTGAGGCAAAAATAGATGCACATTTTTCACACATCCCTTCATCTGTTGGGGCATAAATAGATGCATAGCATTACATTTTTCAACAATCCCCTTCCCATCATTGGGGTAAAAATGGTATCACATTTTACATCATTTATATCATCCACATTACATTTGCACAAATTTTTCAATTGGCTCATGAGATTCATCCACAACCTCATTTGCCAATTGAGGGGGTAAGCTATGTAAAACTCAAATTCTTTTATTCTTTTGTATTCAAGCTCATGTTCCACATCCCAAGAGAAGTTGCTTCTACACTTGGCCAAAATAGGTGTCTCGTTTTTTTGCATTACCTTGTGTTTCATGCAACGTAGTACAAAAATGGGCATCTATAGACACCAAAATCTAGCCACTTGTCCTTCATCCATGCTTTCTCGTCATTTCCACCACCAAAACATAGTCATTTGCCCTCCATCCTAGATATCTCGCCATTTATGCCTATTATTTATATATATATATATATATATATATATATATATATATATATATATATATATATATATATATATATATATATATATATAATTTTATTTATTTATATGTATTTATTATATATTTATTTAAATAATAATATTTTATATATTATATTATATATATATAAATAAATAAATCAATCCTAGCCATTCGATTTCATTTAATCTTGTTCATCCATCCGCATCAATCCATGCCACACCCCAAATTTAATATATACCCTTAGATGTGCTCTAATATTAGCCACATGATTAGTGTCGTTGAAACCCTAGCACACCCTAGGTTGAATTATAAATAGGATCCATTTTGATGGCTCAAACCCTAAGTACCCTGAGTCTTTTCCTAAGTTTTTGAATTTCTTGAGTTGTTGGATGCCCTAAGCTTCCAACTTAGCCTTTGTACCCTAACCCCACTCCGTCTACTGTATTCACTGCTCCCTCACTCGCCATCATCGTCGTCGCATCCCGTGCCTTCACCATATTTTCTTCTAGAGAATCCTCCCTCATCCGCTAAGCGCCTTTGGGCACCTCCCTACCAGGCCTGCACACCCATGGGTTTTTTCTGTAGTCGTCAGGCACCCATGGGTGTTTTACGTAAGCCCTTATGAAAGCCCCCTAGCCTTCGAGCGACGCTAGGGCACACCTTTGCCATTGACCTGCAATAGATCCAACTATCGAAGGACAACCAACAAGTAGCAAGGTAAATCATTCTATCTCTTTTATTTCATTTCAATATCTTTAGATTTATATGCAATTTTATTTATCGATAGCTAGGGTTTTATTGATATCTGAGGGTATTATGCAGTGGATCCCTTACAATTATTACTGACTCCCTATTATTATTTTTATTTTTGCATATTTGGAGATTCATCAGCATTGGACAACTGTTTAAGCTAGAGTGACCCAGTTCAAGAGATATTTGAAGCCCACTCAAATCTGTTGGAAGCAAGAACGAGTTTTACAAACACCACAAGCATTATTAGCTAGGGTTTCAGAGAACCCTAACATCATTGTATTTATTGTATCTAAATAAACTGTGTAAAACCCCTATTTGGGGTCATATTTGATTGTACTCAGATCCCCCAGCACTAATAATATCATATCTATTTTATTATGCAATTTCTTGTGTTACATAGTTTATTCATTTTTAGTTAGTTATATCTAGTTTTTTGTTTTTGTCTCTACATAAAGTGTAGAGTTAAAAACACACAGGCTGCTCCCAACAAGCCTACACCACCTCGTTATTGTTGACCGATGTGAGAGGGACCACCAGTAGCTCAAGATTCCTATGCAAAGTGTAGAGTTAAAAACACATAGGTGCTCCCAACATGCCTACACCACCTTGTTATTGTTGACCCGATGTGAGAGGGACAACCAGTAGCTCACAATTCATACCTTCATCATCGATCTGATGCGCATGCCCAAGATTCAAATTAGACTACTACCTTTACAATAGCTATGCCCCCAAGGTTTGAACCTAAGTCTCTTCTTGGTAAGTGCCTAACTAGACAGATAACTCCCAATTCACCTTTTAGATAAAGTTCAAAATTGGTCGAATTCAAAACCCTAACACATAAATTTGAGGAATAAACTTTAAATTTGACAACAAAAGAATTGGAAAAAAGAGACTCCATAAATTTTGCAAACAAAACCTATATGTTTCTTAGTCTGTAAATCTTCCTCAACAACTCCAACTGTCAATGGCTTCATGGTCCTCTCTAGAGTGGGGGAGACTACATTCACATCTACCGATCAATAGCTCTGTGGACCTCTCTGGAGCAATGGAGACTACATTCACTGCATCTGCCACAGATGGCCTCCTTCGTACAACTCTAAAAAATTTCCTATACCAAATGTGAAAACTAAAAATAAAAAATAAAATAATATGTGAATAAACAAAATTTTCTTCTCAAACACTCATTTTCAATAAGCTTTCTCCGTTCACAAATGCAAATTGCAATATCAAATGCCTCTCATGCAGAAATGATACACAACAACCCCGTTATGTATATTTACTTTATTTTTTCTTTGGATAGGTAAATGATTTGTCCCTACATTGCTCGAAAGAAAGTACCGTGACCCAACTCTTTTTGCTTGTATCTCAATAATTGGAGATAATGGAGGTAGCATGCCACTTATAAGTTTTTTTAGGAAGGCAAAAGTTAAAATATTTATTTATTCTTTTAAATTAAAAGATTATGATCTTCCCTTGTTTTTTAATTATAATTCAAATAAATTTTTGTTGAGATATCTAATAATATATTTTATTAATAAATCTAATTTTAATCATTTAAAAATAGTTCATACATTTTTTTTTAAATTCAATCAATCATGCCATATAAAAAATATATATTTTTATATTGAAAAATAATTGTATATATAAAATGATATTATATCGAATATTTTTTTTTTTTTTAACTTTAAAAATGTCAAATTCAATGATAACTAAGAATTTAACTAATTACAAGAAATGATAATATCATTTATTGCGTTATGACATTGATGATATTAATTGTAATTTTTAAAGTTAACCTCACTCACATTACATCATTGATTAGGTTCCCTCCCACCCAAAGCCATATGACTATGGTGCTCCATAGAAAGAACTCTTTAATTTTATAAAAATACAAATAAAATTAGCATAATTCATAATAATAATAATAATATTGTATTGTTTTGTCCACATGGGATAGTCCAACGATTCGTAATAATAATATTGTATTTTTTATCTTAATGGGAAAAGTGCAACGGTTCGGGTTTTGGTTCTTCTTTGAGAGGTCTAAGGTTCAAACTACGGGTGGAAGAACGTGTGAGGGGATGGGTGTGTGGTGACTATCGATAAGCATAACTTTTGTCTTTACGAAGGATCCTAAAGGATCATGGTTAGGAGAGACTACTCAACCCTATGAATTTGTCATATAAGTATATAAGTTTCTCACACTAACCAAATCAAAATAATAATAATATTGTATTTTTTTTTATTATGGTCCTTCCTAATTAAACCATACATCATATTATGACTAGTAATATAGTAAATTATGGTTTTTCACGATGTCCAAGGTTCAAAAAGTGGCGTGGGCGAGTGTGCGAGGGGGTGGATGTGTGGTAGCTTTGTGTTAAATTCTCTATTGATAAGTATAGTTCTGGGCTTTACGAGGGGTCATGATTGGGAAGGGACTGCTCAACCCTGCTAATCAAATAAAATATATATATACAAAATAAATTATGGTTTAATTGTATGGACGAATAAAAAATTAATATTTTAAAAATAAATTATGGTTTAATTGTATGAACGAATAAAAAATAATAATTTCAAGTCGTACTAAATATAAATTATACTCTACTTTCAAGATGAAATTTAATATTTACATTATTTTTAGAAAAAATATATATTTTATATAGTTTGTAACATAAAAAATATAACTACGTAAAAACATAATTGAAGAAGTTAAGTTGTTTAGATTTTTTTTTTAAATAAAAATAACTTAAGCAAATAATAGACAAAGAATATTATATTTATATTTTAAACTCTTTTGCTCGTCATGTATATTTACTTTATTTTTTCTTTGGATAGGTAAATGATTTGTCCCTACATTACTCGAAAAAAATACAATGACCCAACTCTTTTTGCTCGTATCTCAATAATTGGAGATAATGGAGGTAGCATGCCACTTATAAGTCTTTTTAGGAAGGCAAAAGTTAAAATATTTATTTATTATTTTAAATTAAAAGATTAAGTCCTTCCCTTGTTTTTTAATTATAATTTAAATAAATTTTTGTTGAGACATCTAATAGTATATTTTTATTAAAAAATTTAATTTTAATCATTAAAAAATAGTTCACACATTTTTTAAATTCAAACAATCATATCATATAAAAAACATATATTTTTATATTGAAAAATAATTGTATATATATAATGATATTATGTGGAATATTAATTTTTTTTTGAACTTTGAAAATGTTAAATTCGATGATAACTAAAAATTTAACTAATTACAAGAAAAGATAGTATCATTTATTGCATTATGACATTGATGATATTAATTGTAATTTTTAAAGTTAACCTCACTTACATTACATCATTGATTAGGTTCCCTCCCTAGCTTTGGTTTATCTAAGTCTCCTAGATGAAAGCCCAAAGCCATAGGACTATGATGCTCCATAGAAAAAACTCTTTAATTTTATAAAAATACAAATAAAATTAGCATAATTCATAATAATAATAATAATAATGTATTATTTTGTCCACATGGGACAGTGCAACGGTTCGTAATAATAATATTGTATTTGTTTGTCTTAGTGGGAAAAGTGCCACTTTTTGGGTTTTGGTTCTTCTTTGGGAGGTCTAAGGTTCAAAATACAGCGTGGACGAACGTGTGAGGGGATGGGTGTGTAGTGACTATTGATAGCATAACTTTCGTCTTTACGAAGGATCCTAAAGGATCTTGGTTAGGAGAGACTGCTCAACCCTATGAATTTGTCATAGAAGTATATAAGTTTTTCGCACTAACCAAATCAAAATAATACTAATATTGTATTTTTTTATTATGGTCCTTCCTAATTAAACCATACATAATATTATGACTAGTAATATAGTAAATTATGGTTCTTCAGGATGTGTGGTGACTTTATGTTAAATTCTCTATTGATAAGTATAGCTCTGGGTTTTACGAGGAAACATGATTGAGAAAAGACTGCTCAGCCCTGTTAATCAAATAAAAAATATATATAAAATAAATTATGGTTTAATTGTATAGACGAATAAAAAAAATAATATATATAAAATAAATTATGGTTTAATTGTATGAACGAATAAAAAAATTAATTTCAAGTCGTACTAAATATAAATGATACTCTACTTTCAAGATGAAATTTAATATTTACATTATTTTATGTTTAAGAACGAGAAAAAAAGGATATTTTATATAGTTTGTAACATAAAAAATATATCTACGTAAAAACATAATTCAAGAAGTTAAGTTGTTTAGATTTTTTTTTTTAAATAAAAATAACTTAAGTAAATAATAAACAAAGAACATTATATTATATTTATATTTTAAACTCTTTTACTCGTCATCTACCACCCACTACCACCGCCACCACTACCATAACTACTACTGCTACTGCTACCACTACCACCACAGCCACCACTACAATGACTGCTACTGCTACCACTACCACCTCCACCACCATTACTATTATTACATCTGTTATTATTATTAACATGAGACAATGTCCTTGTCTAGTTTCAATAATCTATTATAAATTAAAATTATACATAAATATTAAATATATTTTAATAAAATTTGTTTTTTATAAAATATGAAGAATGGCTGAGCACAGAGTATTTTGAGAGTAAAGACCACCTTATTAGAGGTAGCAAAGAAAACCCTCGGGCAAGACTATATATTATTATTATTAATTATATTATTTTTAGTAATTGATAATTACATTGTTTAAATTATAAGGGTTGCTTTTATTAAATATATTTCACCTTGTTGTTGTTGAGTTGGCTTGAGGGGAACCAGAGTCTTTATCTGATGTCCGCTTTCAAAAGATTAAATCAAACTACTACCTTTGCAAACAAATTACCCTAAGATTTAAACCTAATATTTTAAAACCTAAAATTTTAAAAATACAATTTCAATTAATTTATTAAACTATTTTTAAAAATATTTAATTAAATTGCTTAAGTGACAACTAAATCGCCTCTCACTCTAACAGAACAAGTTTTAATGGCTTATACAAAATGAACTTAAAAAATAAAAAATTAAAACTGAATATAAATTGTATATGGATTAATAGCAAGGTGTCCAGCCACTACCATAACACTACTTAGTTGAGATCTCGCTATTACGGCTAATTTCCAAAAGCACAAGTCATGTACAGATGAAGTTTCGTTGTTTCTTGAGCTATTCGAGTCTCACATATAAGTTGACTTCTCTTCGTCTGATACTTAATACTAATAGATGACGTTTATTGCATGTTTAACCAAATAAGTTCAGTTGTTTAAAAAGGGTTCCATTTTTTCGGAGCCTGCTACCAATACCGGATACACACTGATATTCCGGTGAGGAGTAGTTTGTACGTTGTCTAACTAGATGAGGGTTTTACGGTTCCTTCTATGTTCATATTTCTGTTTCGTTTCTTCGTTACCATAAGCACGGGTACGAACGTTCGACTGTAGGATCCGTTTTTCGGTAAGAAACAAACTTGCAACTCCACCTGTCCTTTACAACCTTTGTGACATTGAAATAAAAGCTACATATAAAATTAGACACTACCCTAAAAGCTACATATCAAGGATCGAGTGCTATTTTGATTATAAATTTCAAAAAAGTGACAGAGGTATAGAATATAATATATATATTTTTTTAATGAAGAAGTTTTATATTAAAGAGGTTTAATCATACAAAAAAAAGGTGGGTGGAATTGAGCACCCCCGAGTCCAAAACTACACTAACTGACCATGTATGTTTTTAGTAGAGGTTGTCCATTATTTAAATTTTTTTATAAGAGTAGATTGAGTGTGATTCACATCTAATTCTATATAACATATTTTATGATAAACTATTTTCAATCTATATGTTAGGCATCAAATATCAAATATTTTATTTACAATTTTATATAGAATGATAGTAAACATATATATCTAGGAAAAGGATATGATTTATAAATTTTTTGTATGTTCTTAAAAATTGTATACTTGTTTAAATGTAAGATTTTATTTTTCTTTTATACATACCTTTAATAATCAATAAATGAAAACATGTAACTATAATAAAACTAAGTAAATTTTATAAGTTTAGAGTGCACATTGTAGTACTACCTATTCATAAATTTTATTGTAATTCCATATGAAACCTTCAAAGTTGTGTTAGTGATCTAGTCAACATGAAAATTGATATAAATATGTAATTATAATAAAACTAAGCAGAATTTATATATTTGAAATTTACATTCCAATATCTATTACTCTACAAATTTCAATTACAAAGTGATATAATTTGACCTTATTTTGAGGCCTTCAAACTCATAGTAGTATTATGTCAACAATAAACCTGAATGATAATAAACCATGCATGAAAGCATGCATTTACTAGTGTGTCATTATCAAACCATCACTAATATCAAAGACATAATGATAATTTTTATCATCATCATGCCCTAAATGCAATAGAAAGTGAAAGGTTTAATACCTTTTAAATTTTTAAGATGAAGAATATATCTTCTTGATTCAAGAGACTAAGATTGATTAGTAAAATTATCGGTTAAAAATGCTATTTGGAAAGAAGCGGATATGGTGGGAAGTTCAGTGGTGGGAGCCTTTAGAGATGTATGGACTCTATGGGACCCTAGAATATTTGATGGTCAATGTATTCAAAGAAATGAAAGGTGTGTGTTTGTCCTCTTGACTTATAAAATTACAAATTTTCTTGGGTTGTTTCCAATGTGTATGCCCCAAACACTAGGGAAGAAAGAAAAAGGGTTTGGTAGCTCCTTGGTAATCTTTATGAGGTGTCTCAATGGCCATGGATGATTTCTAGGGATTTTAACACACCCTTGTATCCTAATAACAAGAAGGGAGGTAGTTTGGGTTATTCTAATAGTTTGGAGGAATTTAATGATTTTATATCTAAATATGAATTAAATAGAAAATGGTGGTGCTTTTTTCTAATCTCCACACTTTATTGGCCTAGGAAGAAGTCCATTGGAGATAGAATTCTATGGCTTTATGTCTCAAAGAAGGATATTTAACCACCTAGATTTTTCATCTCACAACTATTATATACAAGGCATATAATAGAATAAGAATATTAAAGACAGAAGAGGGCAAGAAAATAAAAGAGGAAGAGGATATTAAAAAGGAAGCAATTTATTTTTTTTCAAAATCTCCTCAACATGGAAGATGTAACAAATGCTGAATCAGTTAACAAATTTTTGAAGAATATTTTCCAAGTGGTGAATAGTGAAATAAATATTATTTTGGACAATCCTTTCTCAGAGGAGGAGGTGCATAGGTAAGATTTTAGCATGCTAAAGAATAAAGTCCTGAGTTTGGATGGTTTTCCAAATGGTTTCTTTCAGATTTACTAGGAGATTATTAAGAATGATATGTTAGTGGCTTTGCTATAATTTCAATGAGAAAAAACAATTCTCAAGAAATGAAATTCTACATTTTTGGTTTTGATTCCAAAATAGCAAGGAGCAGACATGTTAAAGGATTTTTTCCCAACCAACTTGTGCAATTCTATTTATAAAATTTTTAAAAAGGTTCTAGCCAATAGACTGGAGAGTATTTTACGGGGGGATTACATCCCCCCAATAGAGTGGTTTTTTAAACAAAGGCAAATATTGGATGAGATAATCATTATTCATGAGGCTCTACACTCTATGAGGATGAGAGGATTAGAAGGTATGCTATTGAAATTGGATATGAATAAAGCCTACGACAAAGTCTCTTAGGATTTTATGGATGAAGTGTTGTAGTTTTTTGGTTTTGGGGCAAATTGGAGGCTTTGATCATGGTTTGCATCTCCACTCCTCAGTATTCAGTGATAGCAAATGGAGAACCAGTAGATTTATTTCTAGGTAAAAGAGGGCTAAGACAAGGTGATCCTATATCACCTTATTTGTTCATAATAGTGGTTGAGGCTCTAGGAAGGAGATTAAATAAAGATAAATATGCAACCTTTATTAAATGAATTTGACCAACATCATATTTAGATATAATTACTCATCAAAAATTCATTGATGATGCCATAATATTATCAAAGTCATTAGTTGTGGAAACTAAAAATATCAGGTAAATTCTCAAAACCTATGAAATAACTTCAGGTTAGAAAATTAATTTCTTAAAAAGTAGGTTGGTCTTTGTTAACACTCCCAAACTTAGATAGAATAAAATTGCAATAAATTTTGGTTGCAGAGTGGACAACTTCCCCACTATATATTTGGGAAAGCACCTTTTTGTAGGTAGAATGAAAGGAGAATACTGGAATTCAATGCTTGATATATTCAATAGAAATATTACATTATGGAAAGGCTCTTACCTTACTCAAGTAGGGAAATTATAGCTATTGACGGAAACCCTCCAAAACCTACCCATTTTCATGATATTTTTATTTAAAATCCCAACATCAGTACCTAAGAAATTGGAGTGAATGGAGATTAAATTTCTTTGGACTAGTGCAGAGGATAAATAGAGGATTATTTTGGTTGCATGGGATAAAGTTCACAAGCCTAAGAGAGAAGGCGATAGGATCATCTTTGTGGAATGATTTGATCAAAATAAAATATTTTATGGAAAGGTTTAAGATGGCAAATGGGAAGATATGATAAGATATGCTTTTGGGAGGATGCATGGGTCATAGAGAGGTCTTTAATTTTTAATGATTATTGGAAGTGCATCATTCGGTCTTTAAAGCAAAAATATAAAAACATGGTTTAGGAGTACATCAAGGAGGAAGATAATTGCAGAGTGTGGCACATGTTGTAGTTGGAAGGAGTTGATGCAATTATGCAAAGTAGGCTTAATTCTCAATCTCAGCTTACAACATTACTATCTACAACTCAATATAGGAGAGGATAGATTCTTTTGGGGTCCTAATCCTAAAGGAATATTATTTTTAACTCAACTTTTTCCTTTGAAAGAGATAAGGAGAATCATAATTTTCCCTCACATAGAGTATGGACTAAATATATCCTATCAAAGGTGTCTTTATTTCTTTAGATGACATTAAAAAATTAGATGTTAACGGTGGGTAATCGTAGAATAAGAGATATGATCATTCCTAATAGGTGTTATTTATGTTGTGGGGATGAGATAGTTGATCATCTTTTTGTCTAGTGCCCCCTTTATTTGGAGGTTTGGCATGCACTTCTTTAGTCATTTAAAAATTAATGGGTGATAGAAAAGTCTTTGGAGGCCTTATGAGAAAGTTGGGATAATTCTTATCATAGTCTGTGATTAAAATTTTTTTGGATCTTCGTCTTACCCCATTTAATTTGGAAGATATAGAGGGAGAGTAATAAATGAGTGTTCCAGAATAAGGCTAATAGTGTATAGATAATTATTAGGAGTATCATAGCTACCATTCTTTAAAATGTGGCTATATATATGGACAACCAAATCTATGAAAATGAGTTGGAGGAAGAAATAGCAATAAAATAGGGACTGTTGAGAGCTATAGGGAATCATATTAGTTGGCCAAAGATAAATGTGAGATGGACTCCTCTCCCCCTAGAGTGGGTAAAACTGAATTTTGTTGGAGCCTCTAAAGGTAATCCAAGGAAATCTAGATGGGGAGAAGTTCTGAGATCTAGCTCAAGGGTAGTGATATCTTTGTTGGATATTTTGAGTCCATAAGAGTTGTCATTGATGTCAAGATAGAAATATGGCATTTTTGATTTATGTCAAAACATGAAGTTGTCATTGATGCCAAGAAGCGAATCACCACTGACGCTGAATGGTTGAAAGGTGCAAGTGAAAAGACATCATAGCACACCTCGCAATATTATGAATGGCATATTTGAATGGTTTTTATTAAAACCAATGGTGGCAATTTTAATGGTTTTTATTAAAACCAATGGTGGTAATTTTAATGGTTTTCATTAAAACCATGTGGGCAAGTTGCAAGGTTTTTCTAAAAATCGAGGATGCCCTAAATTTTGGTTTAAAAGACCAAAGCCCATTTAATTATTAAATTATAATAATTAAATTCTTCAAAAGAATTTAATTTATTATATTTAATAAATTAAATAAGCTAAAGTTTGGGTGCTTTAATAAATTTTGGGCGCATACTATAAAGCTTGAGCGTCGGGTTATTCACGGGTAAGGTTTGCCCCTCTTTCGCCGATGTCACCATGTTCTCACCATCGATGTGAAGAAACAAAGGCACATGGTATATAAATACCATAGCCTTCTCAAAGGTTATGCATCCTCTCATCCACCGAAATAATTGATCTTCGAGCTTTACAAAATTTCTCCTCGTGAAACAACAGTTCGTGCGAAGACTTAGGGCAACGTGAGAGAAGAAGCCAAGACGTGGCTTGTGGAAATCAAAGGGTGCAAGGGAGTGGAGGCTCCAAGGGAGCATGTGGCTCCACGTCATTGGGAGCCAAGGTGAAAGCGCTTAAGGAGAGAAGTGCTTCATGCAAAGCCAAAGTGGTAACATTCTTTTATTTGATATTTGATATTTGATTTTTGACTTAGGCTAAGGTTAGACTTAGGAGAAATAAGGAGGTAAATGGTTTGATTAGTGCCTAAGTTAAAAAGGAGTTTTGTGGGTTTTATAAAAGTGTTAGGTGAAAGTTTAATTGGTGGATAAAAGCTCTTTTACCTTAGAAAAGGAAATATTAGTTATTGCATTATTTATTAAAGGTTTTATATTTAAAGTGCAATAATAAAATAGGGAGTCATAAGTAGAAAAGTAGATTGATTTTTGAAGAATAAAATTCTGAAGTGGCTTATGACAAATATGTTTGATTGAGATCAATTTGTGATGTCCTAGGGTTTTGAGAAGTGAATATTCAAATTATTGTGGTGTTGGATATTATTTTAAGATTGGAGTAATAAGGTGTATTCATGAATTATTATATGCCTTGTATTGTTAACTAACCTTCTTGAGCTTGGCAAAGAAGTGTTTTATTGTTGTGGTAGTTTCTTGAAGTTCCTTATCATCAAGAAAAATGTATGGGCATATTCTTCCAAATTTAAGTTGTGTGATTGGTTTTCTGAAAATAAGTTTGGAGTGAAAAGGACTTGATTAGGGTTTCCTATTGAGTATGTTGAGTTAATGCTTCAAGGTTTTCTAGAATAAAGAATTGTTGTTAAAACCTTGTTTGATAAGCATTGTTGTTGAAGCCATTGGTTGTGTGAAGAACTTGAACTAGGGTTTGAAAAGAACATGAGTATCATTGCTATGTGAGGATTTTTTTATAAGCATTATTGTTGAAGCCATTGGTTGTGTGAAGAACTTGAACTAGGGTTTGAAAAGAACATGAGTATCATTGCTATGTGAGGATTGTTTTATAAGCATTGTTGTTGAAGTGAGTTGTTGAGCAAAGAACTTGAACTAGGGTTTGCAAAGATCATGAGTATCATTGTTATGTGAGATTTGTTGTTGAGCATTGTTGGAAATATTTTGAGTTGGTGTTCATATGCTTGGACTAGGATTTGTGAGAAAGGGGTGTTTCATTGAGTGATTGGTTGAGTAGAGTTGGTTGAGCCTAGTCAAGTGGATGTGTGAAGTGATTGTTCAAGTTCCATAAAATAAACTATTCTATATTCTGAATTGAGTTGAGAAAGTGATTGATCATTGAGTTGAATTTGAAGCATATTGAGTCTCTAACAATTCTCCTTATGTTTCTAAGAGAGTGATTGAGCATTGTGATGAGTATAGAGCATATTGAGTCTCTAACAATTCTCTTTATGTTTCTATGAGATTGGACAAGTTCTGTGTGGACTTGTTGAGCATATTTGAGGTAAGTCTTTGAGGAGACTTGTGGACTGATTTTGTGTGAGCTTTTGTGGAAGCTTACAATATAATTTTGGATAAGTTCTTGAGAGGACTTATTGAGCAGATTTGAGCAAGTTCTAGAGAGGACTTGTAGAGCAGATTTGAGCAAGTTCTAGAGAGGACTTGTAGAGTAGATTTGAGCAAGTTCTAGAGAGGACTTATAGAGAATATTTGAGCAATTTCTAGAGAGGACTTGTAGAGCATATTTGAGCAAGTTCTAGAGAGGACTTGTGGAGCATATTTGGACAAGTTCTAGAGAGGACTTGTGGACAGATTAGTGTGAGCTTTTGTGGAAGCTTACAAGGCATATTTGAGATAAGTATTTGAGAAGACTTGAGAGCAGAGTTGATTGATTTGTTCAAACATTGAGTTAAGGTTTAGGGCAGATCCAACAGAGTTGAGTCAAGCCTTGAGTTAAGGCTTGAGGATAGAGATCGAGGATAGATTTGTGCTAGACCGAAGGACTATGTTTAGTGCAGATTTGAGGATAGATTTTGGTGCATATTTGAGGATAGGTTTATGCCAGACTAGAGACAGATATTGAGCAGATTTGTGCTAGATCAAAGGACTATGTTTAGTGTAGATTTGAGATAGATATTTGGAGGTGACAGAGTAGAGAGGATAGTAGTCTCCAGTGGATAGATATCCATTATCCAAGGTAGTGAGGATAGGTATTCTAAGTGGGGACAAGAGTCTTCAGTGGAGAGAGATCCACAAGCCAGTGTAGTGGAGGTAGTAGTATTCTAGAGGATCACCAGCCAGAGCAGAGGAGAAGGAGTTCTCCTATGGATAGAGATCCATGAACTTGATTTAGGGGATTGGTGTCTCCTTTGGATAGAGGTCCATAAACATTGTAATAGGGAAAGGATTCCCAAGAGATTGATTGAGAAAATTATTAGTGAAATATTTTCTCCGTGGAGTAGCCCACATTGGGTGAACCACGTTAAATTGGTGTCTCTATTGTGTGTGGTGATTTGTGCATTGCTTTGGTTACTACTATTGATATTGCTATCTATTACATTGCATAATATTTATTTGGAAAGAAAAGTAAAAAGTGGTCTTATACTGTTCACCCCCCTCTCGGTATAAGCTTGTGTTCTTCAATTGGTATTAGAGTTGGTTCCTTCGAAAAAAAGGTTTAACAACTTGAAGGAAGATCTTACAAGAACACAAATGGTAAAGAAAGGCAAAGGCAGAACCATGAGACACAAGAAGAAAAGAACACACATGGTCATGAAATAAAAGGAAGATGAATTTGATATTGTTGTTTTGGGAGGAAGAATGGAAATAGATTCAAGAGATGAATCAAGCAGTGGAGAAAAATATCAGATTGATAAAATTTTGTACCAGATGTAGGAATATAGGTCACCATGCAACTTATTATCCACAAGAAGGTGAAGAATATTTTGTTTGTGGTCAAATCGGTCACTGATGCAAGGTATTACCATGGGTTCAGTAGTGATTAAGATGAAGATGAGAATGGATCTAAATGATAACAGGGACAATCAAAATAGGTATGAAGAAGAAAATCTACTTTGAACAATAGAAGAAATTGAAGACCAAAGAAAGAAGAGGAAGATTCAAAAAAATAAAAATAGGAAGCCACTCTTAAGGAACTTGTTGAATTGAAAAGAGAGAATTTAGAATTGAAGGCTCAAATACAAGAATATGAGAAATGTAAGACAAAGCTTCTACAAGATCTCTCTGACTTAAGAGATAATGTTGAAAAGGCAAGAAGATTTGAAGAAGGTATGGTTGAATAGTCAAAGGTAAAAGAGGATAGAATGTGAAAGACTTATGGTTACTCTTGAAGAATTAAAAAGGGAGAACTCAGGATTAAGGGTTCAAGCTCAAGAAGATGAGAAAGCAAAAGCAAAGTTTCTATAGGAACTCACCAACTTCAAAATCAAGGTTGAAGAGGCAAGAAAAATTGAAGAAGGTATGACCGAAAAATTAAAGATAAAAGATCTAGAGTGTGAAATATTAGAGCATGAGATAGTTTCACTAAGGATGGAAGTAAAAGGTTCTAAGGACAAGCTACACAAGTTTGAGGAAAATTCAAAGACTTTGGATAGGATTATCAATGCACAAAGGTCATCAGTCACCATAATATGACTTAGTTCTAAAGAAGAACAAGGGAAACAGGAAGAAAAAAAAGGAGAGTCAAGCTCAAACACCAAAAAATAAGAAGCATCAAAAGAAGTAAGTAAAAAGAGAGTGAGACTTCTAAGGATAAGTTGGACAATAGAAAGTTCAACAAGGAAAGGAACAATGCACAAGTAAGGAACAAATGGAACAAGAAATAGGACAAGGTAGAAGAGACTAAGATACCAATGGGGTCTAGGCAAGGTTTCTTCAATGGATGATGCTTCTCATGTCACAGGTTTGGGCACATGGCTTCATAGTGCAGGACACATGAAAGATAGGAATATGGGAACTTCAGAAATAGATAACTTTTCCATGGGTATTTCTACTCATGTAATCAGTTTGGTCACAAGGCAATGAATTGTAGGGTTCATGACAGAAGAGGATATGGCTTCACTAGGAGAAATCCTAAGATATTTGCACCTCCAAGGAATAATAACATTAAGTGTTATAAGTGCAATAATTATGGTCACACAACAAAGTGGTGTAGAGAAGACATTCCAGAATCAAACAAGAATAGGAACAAGAGAACAAGAACCAAAATATAAACATGGATAGGAACATGGATATGGAAAGAAATAGTCAGAGGAATCAAAAGGATAAGATAATAAGGAAAGAGGATAAAGGTAAAGAACAGTGCTTTTTGGGAGTAGAAATACTCCCACCCTAGAATTAACCACCTCAAGAGGAGGTGGGGGAGGGGCTAAGCTAAGAGGCTCATTCTTAGCCCCAAGCCCCAAAGGTGACCCTTTTCCATTGATGTCAAAGGGGGAGAGATTTGAGTAAGGGGAGAGATTTGGTATTTGAGAAAAGAGGAGAGAGCATTGAGCCAAGGGGAGCAATGTCCTAGGGGGATCATAACAAAGGAAAGGTCAAGTTTTTGGTAAAAAGAAGTTGGGTTGCCATCAATGACAAAGGGGAAGATTGTTGGAAATTTTGAGTCCATAAGAGTTGTCATTGATGTCAAAATAGAAATATGGCATTGTTGATTTATGTCAAAACATGAAGTTGTCATTGATTCCAAGAAGTGAATCACCACTGACACCAAATGGTTGAAAGGTGCAAGTGAAAAGACATCATAGCACATATCGCAATATTATGAATGGTGGATTTGAATATTTTTTATTAAAACCAATGGTGGTAATTTTAATGGTTTTCATTAAAACCATGTGGGCAAGTTGCAAGGTTTTTCTAAAAATCGAGGATGCCCTAAAGTTTGGTTTAAAAGACCAAAGCCCATTTAATTATTAAATTATAATAATTAAATTCTTCAAAAGAATTTAATTTATTATATTTAATAAATTAAATAAGCTAAATTTTGGGTGCTTTAATAAAGTTTGGGCGCATACTATAAAGCTTGAGTGTCGGGTTATTCGTGGGCAAGGTTTTCCCCTCTTCCGTCGATGTCACCGCGTTCTCACCATCGACGTGAAGAAACAAAGGCACATGGTATATAAATACCATAGCCTTCTCAAAGGTTATGCATCCTCTCATTTGCCAAAATAATTGATCTCCGAGCTTTACAAAATTTCTCCTCATGAAACAATAGTTCATGCAAAGACTTAGGGCAGTGTGAGAGAAGAAGCCAAGACGTGGCTTGTGGAAATCAAAGGGTGCAAGGGAGTGGAGGCTCCAAGGGAGCATGTGGCTCCACGTCATTGGGAGCCAAGGTGAAAGCACTTAAGGAGAGAAGTGCTTCGTGCAAAGCCAAAGTGGTAACATTATTTTATTTGATATTTGATTTTTGACTTAGGCTAAGGTTAGACTTAGGAGAAATAAGGAGGTAAATGGTTTGATTAGTGCCTAAGTTAAAAAGGAGTTTTGTGGGTTTTATCAAAGTGTTAGGTGAAATTTTAATTGGTGGATAAAAGCTCTTTTACCTTAGAAAAGGAAATATTAGTTATTGCATTATTTATTAAAGGTTTTATCTTTAAAGTGCAATAATAAAATAGGGAGTCATAAGTAGAAAAGTAGATTGATTTTTGAAGAATAAAATTCTGAAGTGGCTTATGACAAATATGTTTGATTGAGATCAATTTGTGATGTCCTAGGGTTTTGAGAAGTGAATATTCAAATTATTGTGGTGTTGGATATTATTTTAATATTGGAGTAATAAGGTGTATTCATGAATTATTATATGCCTTGTATTGTTAACTAACCTTCTTGAGCTTGGAAAAGAAGTGTTTTATTGTTGTGGTAGTTTCTTGAAGTTCCTTATCATCAAGAAAAAGGTATGGGCATATTCTTCCAAATTTAAGTTGTGTGATTGGTGTTTCTGAAAATAAGTTTGGAGTGAAAAGAACTTGATTAGGGTTTCCTATTGAGTGTGTTGAGTTAATGCTTCAAGGTTTTCTAGAATAAAGAATTGTTGTTAAAACCTTGTTTGATAAGCATTGTTGTTGAAGCCATTGGTTGTGTGAAGAACTTGAACTAGGGTTTGAAAATAACATGAGTATCATTGCTATGTGAGACTTGTTTTATAAGCATTATTGTTGAATCCATTGGTTGTGTGAAGAACTTGAACTAGGGTTTGAAAAGAACATGAGTATCATTGCTATGTGAGGATTGTTTTATAAGCATTGTTGTTGAAGTGAGTTGTTGAGCAAAGAACTTGAACTAGGGTTTGCAAAGATCATGAGTATCATTGTTATGTGAGATTTATTATTGAGCATTGTTGGAAACATTTTGAGTTGGTGTTCATATGCTTGGACTAGGGTTTGTGAGAAAGGGGTGTTTCATTGAGTGATTGGTTGAGTAGATTTGGTTGAGCCTAGTCAAGTGGAAGTGTGAAGTGATTGTTCAAGTTCCATAAAACAAACTATTCTATATTCTGAATTGAGTTGAGAAATTGATTGAGCATTGAGTTGAATTTGAAGCATATTGAGTCTCTAACAATTCTCCTTATGTTTCTAAGAGAGTGATTGAGCATTGTGATGAGTATAGAGCATATTGAGTCTCTAACAATTCTCTTTATGTTTCTATGAGATTGGACAAGTTCTCTGTGGACTTGTTGAGCAGATTTGAGGTAAGTCTTTGAGGAGACTTGTGGACTGATTTTGTGTGAGATTTTGTGGAAGCTTACAATATAGATTTGGATAAGTTCTTGAGAGGACTTATTGAGCAGATTTGAGCAAGTTCTAGAGAGGACTTGTAGAGCATATTTGAGCAAGTTCTAGAGAGGACTTGTAGAGTAGATTTGAGCAAGTTCTAGAGAGGACTTATAGAGAAGATTTGAGCAAGTTCTAGAGAGGACTTGTAGAGTATATTTGAGCAAGTTCTAGAGAGGACTTGTGGAGCAGATTTGGACAAGTTCTAGAGAGGACTTGTGGACAGATTAGTGTGAGATTTTGTGGAAGCTTACAAGGCAGATTTGAGATAAGTCTTTGAGAAGACTTGAGATGGATTTTATTGATTTGTTCAAACCTTCAATTAAGATTTATGGCAGATCCAGCAGAGTTAAGTTGAGTCTTGTGTTAAGGCTTGAGGACAGAGATCGAGGATATATTTTTTGTTGGTAGATAAGATACTATAGCATTAATATCGGGTTTTACAAGTTGACCCAAAACCTTTTACAAAAATTAGCCTAGGGCTACTGATGAACATGTCCTTACTAAGTATCCTATATATGTAAAATCTACATGCCTCCAAAGCCATTACATCCGGTAAGGCACATAGCCTGTTATCAAAAAGAAACTTCCCATACAACATTTTGGGTAAACCTTGAGAAAACACACTTGCATCATAATTACAAAAAAGAAAACAGACACAAATACCTTCCTTGAAACAATGGAGAAACAAAAAGCTGTAGACACACATAACAGAGAACTAAAAAAACTCCCATAAACTCTATATTGACAGTTACTCTTAATAATTCTATGGTAATTGCTTTCTTTCGTATATGACATGCTTTGCGACCACATCCTGTCTTGGCCAATCAACCTTGGAGAAGTGAACCCGCTGGCTAGATTTACAGCGATGACTATCTGGTGGTCCACGTGGCTCTGGTTCGAAGTCTTATATTGTCGTTTCTTTCCTGCCCTGTGATTATCAACCAACCTAAAATTACTAAGAAGACTAGGAGCCATGTTATCTGACATGTGACTATCCCCATTAGTCTTTGTGGTATTTCCAAGTAGCATCCACCAAGACTAACAGCTTGGATAATTTTTATTATGAGTCTATTTTAAAAAGATACGAGAATACTCATAGCATTCGAACTTACAGTGCCTTCCCTGTTGGTAAATTTGACTATCATTCTTGGCATTCTTGTTTAATAAGCTCCTCTACTTCACTCGGGAAACCACCATTTGAAAAGTCCATCACCATCGACACCCAAATTGACTAGCTTATCAGCAAATTTGTTAGCTTCCTGAAAGACATGTTGGGCTTTTCTGTCATGTCTTCCCTAGAAAAGGATCCTAGCCTCTTCGACAATTTTTTTAATCCTCCAAGGAGGTGTTTTCCAATTATTGAGGAGATTTACAACATGCATAGAGTATCCTTCTATGATCAAATTGCCCTCTAAGTCTTGAGTCATTTGAAGGCCTATCCACATACCTATATCTTCAACTTCGTTGTTCGTCCTTGTTCCCAAATATTCATAAAACACAAGCATCGTATTCCCATTATGATATCGCACCTGTATCGCTCCAAATTTTTTGCATCCTTACCTTCAGGCTAAAGGATCCACGCCCGAAAGGAGGATGGGAAAAGGATGGGACAATACCTCGAACTGAGAGGCCTTTGGAAGGTCCCGCCTCTCGGGGGAGGTGTATTAAGGTGATTTTTTGATGGATGGTGGGGTTCACCGGGGAAACGTTTAGTGGCGGTTTCCACGCCTAGGTTGGGAATGAGTTTAATGTGTTCAGTTTTAGCTTTAAACATCCAAGTCCTAGGTTTGGCCGAGATGAATCTAAGTTATTCTATATGAAAATGCAAATTTAAATACAGAAAATAGATTTAACAGAAAACACAGAGAGCAAACTAAGTGAAGAAATCCATACCTGGTCCCGGATGTCTGATGGAGATTCTAAATTTTGAAGCAGTCCAGATCGTATGGAATTTGACAGGATCGTCTATGATTTGACAGGATCGTCTAAGATCTGACGAATTCGTCAGAGACCTACAAATAGAGAAATAGATACAAAATGCCAGAAATACAACTATTCTGATAGAGGCAAATGATGTGAAATAACAATAAGAATGTTAACAAGATAATCCCAAATGGAAATATAAGTAAATTACGATTCTTTAATGACTAATCATGATCTTATTGTGCAATTAAACTACATGGGTGAACTCCAAGATGCAAGATAACGAGGAAATACTAATAAAGCCGACTAAATGCGAGAATAAAGTAGCAGCAAAGTATAGGAAAAGTGCAAACTCTGGGCATTGATTGCCCCAATGCAAACTACGATCGAAATCATCTCGGATTGATACGAAATCATCTCGAATTGGACGGGATCATCTGCGACGACCTGAGCTTGCTCCGGCTGAAGAATGACAAGGTTCCTGCAACAAAATTTGGATAGGACAAGTGCAAATGGTAATTCAGGGTGTTATAATGCGTGTAAAGGTCAAGTTACAGAAAATCCAGCCAGGGGAAAGTCAAGGGGGGGTCCTAAGGTTTAAATAGACTTAGGAGGGAAGATGGGAGGTTGGAGATCATCCTAATTTGGAAGATCTCCAATGGGGGAGGTCTCTAACGGTGCAGACGCGCTTCTGCCCGACTTAGAGACGTCGTTGAAATAGAAGCTAATTATGAAAAATCAGTTTTGGGACAAGATCGTCTGGACGTCCTAGTCCAGACGAAATCGTTCGATCTGAGGCGATATCGTCTGATCGATGACGATATCATCCAACGGTCACAACAAATCCTAAAAATGGCATGGGAAATGAGGAAACGGGTTAAACGACGGTTTGGGAGCGGTTTTGGGGGTTGAATTTGAATTTGAATTATTACTAAGGTAATTTTGATTATTGCTAAGTTTTATTGCGCCAATTTTAGGGTGCTACATTTTGCCCCCTCTTTAGCGAATTTTTCGAAGAAAATGCGTTAAAGATGAGTTCTTCTCGATCTACGAGAAAGCAAAAATTATTCCCATTTTTAGGCGACGATTCTTGGTCGAATCGTATGACAGCTTACTATGGTGCCCCCTCCGTGTTTTTACCCAAATCGAACGTTTGAGGTAAAAACGCGAAAAAGCAAAATTAAAATGTTTTTAATTGTTTTTTGAATAAAATTAAGAAAAATAGGGAAAAACCCTAATTCATTATTACTGTTCATTTTTACTGTTTTCTAGAGCTCTGCAGACAAGATGGTCGAAACAGCGCACAGATCGACAGAGGTCCAGCGCGGGCTACGGGTAAGGGTCTAAACTTAGTTTAGAATGTTGTAATTTGATTTTCTATGCTTTGTAGATTAAATTTTGATGATTTTTGAGCATCACGGCCATTTTTGGGCCATCGACGTCGTCGGGACGAAATCGTCTCGATTTCATCGAAATCGTCTCGATATCGCCGATTTCGTCCAAGGGCGAAATCGGCGAAATGGGGACGATTTCGTCAAAAAGGGGACGATTTCGGCTTGCGAAATCAGAGACGAATTTGCTCAAATTTGGGACGATATCGTCCAATAGTGGACGATATCATCATTGATGAAATTGAACTTGCTTTACTTGCATTTTTAATCACTGTTTTATTAATGATTTTTATTGTTTTGTTGTTTATGTTGCAAGAGAGGATTACTAAAGAGCGAGAGAATGGAAATACGGTGGGCTGAGGGATGACTTGGCCGCTCTATCTCGAGCAGAGCGAGATCGGTTGGCACAAGTCGGCTTGCGGCATGTGGCGAGAGATGCCATAGGTTTCTACGAGATATGGGGCTATTGACGGCCCTAGCGAGAGAGGTGGTATCCGGGTTCTTCCTATTTCCGGTTATCGACAGGGGAGATGACTCCCACACTAGAGGATGTATGGAGGATTTTGAGGATCCCCATACAAGGATGGTTGATAACTCCCATGGCCAATCAGGGCCACGCGATGATGCGACTGTGCGGAGATCCGAGCTTCGCCCTAGAGAAGGGCGGAGTGAACATCGAGTCGCTATGCCAGATGCCTAGGGCATCTAGACTGACACGGGTTTTGGCTGGGGTTGTAGGTGGTCTGTTGCTATGCCATTCGAGTGGATGCAGAGTACCATGGCTACTGACAGATGTGGTCTGTGACATGAGAGACCACGGATACAGGTTTGCTTGGGGGAGTTATGTACTATGCCGATTGTATAGGATCCTGCATGGGGTCGTATACAAGGGCGGTCGATGTCTGGTTATGACATCACTACTGTAGGTTTGGTGCTAGGGAGCACATTGCGGTGCGGAGACCGGTAGGGCTCCCACTGATAGGGATTGACGGGGAGAGGCCCCGAGCTTTCTACTGGTGGCTCCGAAGAGGGTCACAGCGGTGGATAGATCTGCCAATGTCTCGGAGACTACTTGACGACCTTGTCTCCGACCAGATCACTTGGAGGCCTTGGAGAGATCATCCAGGGTGGGCCAAGGATGGACAGGAGTTGGCTCACGTCAGGTGAGTCTGTTGGCTGAGGATGGAGAGGGGAGAGGTGGAGCTCCATCGCTACGATCGAGTTTTGAGGCAGTTCGGTCTACAGCAGGGGATCCCATCTCTCAGAGACTACGAGTTTTCCTGGACTATCCGGGATAACACTACAGTTAGCGGGGCTCCAGATATGCAGCGCTTCTGGAGTCAGGACGTAGATGATGCCCCCATTCAGCCAGTGGATGGGGACGATGCTAGGGTAGCCGACGGCTATGATGCCTGGTACGCAGGCATCCGCCCTCCTCGGATGACGAGGGCTCAGGGTCCGATTCATGCGGTTGTGCATCGGATGGGGAGGCGGTGCCGGGCGGCCATTGAGGTGGCACAGGGTCATGGAGAGAGAGAGCGAGAGGAGACCACGAGGCTCGAGCAGAGGCCATGGCAGTGGGAGAGGAGGGAGGAGAGACCCCCTTCTCCACGGAGAGAGAGGCCACCATCGCTCGATAAGGGCAAGGGTGTGGACATAGGAGAGAGTAGTGAGATGGCTACTCTTCGGGCGGAGACTGTCCATCTCCAGGCATAGGTGCAGACTCTATAGGATGAGGCTACATGCCACCGAGCTGAGGCTACACAGCTCAGAGATGAGGTTGCACGCCTTAGAGCACGGAGCGGAGGAGCGAGCACTCGGGAGCTGGCATGGTCGATTGCTCAGACCACGTTCTATCGGGGTATCTACTTCTAGATGGTGCCAGAGGGCCAGAGGGTACAGCTGCCAATCGGCATTGTGGATCCGATCAGGGTTGGGTCGTCGAGGACTTCATCTCGATCGACGACTAGGACTCGTAGTACCACACATACTATGATGGGGCCACCTCGTCCACCTTAGGGCTGGGGAGGAGATGAGGCTGAGAGCTCGAGGGGTTCTCGAGGCTAGGCTACTGCACTGTACAGACTGATTATATGATTTGAGAGGATTGAGTATGCCAAGATGTAGATTGTGGCATACCAATCCAGTTTTGATATGATGTACATATATTGTTGAGATATATATATATATATATATATATATATATATATATATATATATATATATAGATATTTTTGATCATATGACTTGTCTTATGTGTTTGTATGATGCTTTATTGTTGTGGTGTGATTGATTGGATGATTCATGTAATTATGTCGTTTGGAAATATTATGGTTTGAATGTCATGCTTTTAAAATTTAAATGAAATAATCTGATGTGAACAAATTGGTTTTTTGTGATGTGAGAATTTGATAAAAATAAAAGAGGACTTTTAACAATAATTTCAAAGGACATTGTCGCTATTATAGACCATTTCATGGAGTCGCCGCTCACTCGGTCGTCAAGCTAATCCCAGTATAGAAATATTGTTAAAAGTAAAAGAGTGCTTAAGAGACTTGTCTTAAGACTTTGGTGTGATGATGCAAATGATGATGATGATGATGATTTGTTTTCAGATTTCCATGAAAATATTATGCATGAAATATTTTAAAATGACTTTTGCTAGGCATAAATTCCTAAGTGTGATAAATTTTTTGGATAATTCCCTAGGAATTATACCATCATTGAAGTTTGACATAATGACATGAAAATAGAGTAAGTGTTTATTTTGTTTTAAAGCATAATTGTGTAACATAATGATTTAAGTCATATGTTTTTATGATTTTGAATAAATGGAAAATAAAATTGGTACAATGGTTTGCGCTAGGCATAGAATATTTAGGTATAGACTTATACCATCATCGCGAAATCCAAAGAAGAAAATAATATAATAGTTTTATTGCATGGTTGATTTTTTAATTTTTGAAATAGTCAAAAAATATGAAGATGAGGACTTGCGCTAGGCATAAAATTCCAATTTTGGTTTTGGAACTATACCATCGTCGCGAAAGTCAAAAGTTATATATAAATGTAACTTGATTGCATGTGTTGAAAATGATTTTGATTTTTGATAATGCATGTAGTTGTCTTTATACTAAACAACTGTACTTTCAAAGAAGAAAATGAATTTATTCCAAACAATTTGCAAAAATATTTCAAAGTATTTTAAAGACAAAAGTTAGATTTATAAGGAATCCCATGTGCGTATGTGAGTTTATTACCAATCTTGATTTATCATAATGATACACAAAATCTCTCAAATACAAAATGTGTGTGCAATTGCATTGTTCATTTACCAGTTTGAGCAAGATACTATGATACAAGTGATTTGAATGAACCAAATAAGTGTTCGTTAACCATGATTTAGATGTATATAACCATACCAGACTACTATGTAAGTCGGGTTATCAAGAGCTAGCTAATCCATAAGCAGACATAGGTTAGTACAAAAGAAGGTCGCTAATGTGACGGACATATCACCACGCTAGGGATTACCCAAGGCCAAGCGGGTTGGGCACAAACCACTTGTTATGGGGCTTACCTCACAGTTTTTGAATAATTGAGAATTCCAGGGATTCAAGCTCATTCACCCTTCTTTTCTTTTCAAGGGGTAGGGAAAGGGATTTTATTGCTTTTGCTTTTGCTTTTTTCTTTTTCTTTGCTTTTTCTTTTTTTTTTTTTGTATTTTTGTATTTTGGCTTGATATTTGAGATAATGCTGAAATAACTTGTTTCTTTTTCTCTTTTTCTTGAACTTTTCTTTTCTTCCTATACTAGGGATACTTGCTCGGATTATTTGTAGAGCAAGGGATTTTTATTCCGGGTAGGGGTGAGCTTGTCCTTTTGCCAATTCTCAAAGATTCTAGACCATGTGCATGATAGGATAGCAGGGGAAACTTTTCGCTCAAGAGACCACTTCTACTATGTAGCATAACATGGAAATTACAAATGTAATCATTTTATTGTGAAAAGATATGCTTGGTTTAAGTAAATAACAAGATCAATTCTCTATGCTCAAACTTTATTTAATTAAATTTTGTGGACTTTGATATAAGAGAGATTAGTAATCATGCCAGATAAAATCAAGATATTTATTTTTGTGTGTTTGTGATAGTGGGGGATTCCAAATAAATGCTAATTTATCCAAAATAACTTGAAAATATAACTGCAATGCTTGAAGAAGAAATATATACAACAAATATTTGTGAAGAGTTTGATAATTTGGACTCTCTCTTTCTTTTATTTTTTATTTTTTTTTGGTTTTGAAAAGAGTCAATAATATTGTTGTTTTTGACTTGTTATTTTTATTCATTTGTTTTTGTGTAAACAGTTATATATATATTTTTAAAATGAGACAACATGCAAAATATGTACAAATGATGAAATGACCCAATGTTATGCGTAATATCGCTTAAGATGCATAATATTCAGAGGTTCTTTTAAATATTTACCATCTAAGGTAGCTAATTTGTATGCTCCTGATTCAAATTTAGCAGTGATAATATATGGTCCAAGCCAGTTGGGCTCAAATTTACCTTTAAGGTCTTTAGTTGCATTAGTATTTTTTTGATTTTCTTTTAAAACAAGGTCGCCGACCTCAAAGGATCGATGACGAACTTTCTTGGCATATGATCTTTTAAGCTTGTTTTGGTAAGCACGAAGATGCTCCAAAGCATTGATGCGCTTTTCATCTAGGAGTTCCAGGTGATTGAGTCTGCCAGCTCGATATTCATCTCCTACTTCGGTATCTTGAAGTAGTAGAGCCAAAGAAGGAACTTCTAATTCAAAGGGAAAAATGGCTTCGACGCCATAAACCAAGACAAAAGGTGAAGTACCTGTGGGAGTACGCACACTAGTGCGATATGCCCACAAAGCTGGATATAATTGAATGTGCCAGTCACGGCCAGATTTATTGACCAATATTTTAAGAATTTTGATTAAGGTTTTGTTAGATGCTTCTGCTTGGCCATTACCCTGAGGATAATAGGGAGTGGACCAGCGATGTTGAATCTTATATTTTTGGCATAATTTCTTGACATCTTTATTTTTGAAACAAGTTCCATTGTTTGAGATGAGATTTGCAAGAATTCCGAACCTACAAATGATTTGATTAAAAATAAATTTGGAGACTTGTGTTCCAGTGCAGGAAGCTAAAGGCATAGCTTCAACCCACTTCATGAAATACTCGATGGCGGTTATGATGAATTTGTGTCCATCAGATGACACGGGATTAATTTTGCCAATAATGTCTAAGCCCCATTTTGAAAAGGGCCAAGGAGATGAAATAGCCTGCAGCTCTTGTGCAGGCGCATGGACAAGGTCAGCATGTTTTTGGCACTTGTCGCAATGGCGCACGTACTCATGTGCATCATTTTCCATGGTAGGCCAAAAGTAGCCTATCCTAAGGAGCTTTTTAGCAATGACACTACCACTGAAGTGTCCTCCACAAGATCCATCGTGGACTTCACTTAAAGCTGATTTGGATTCTTCTAGATTCAAACATCTCAATAGGATACCTTCAAAAGATCTCCTATATAAAGTATTGCCAATTATTACAAATCGACTTGCTCGTCTACGTAATAACCGACGTTGGTTTCTATTAGAATTGGCAGGGAAAGTCCCATTTTGAAGAAAATCAACTATATCTGTATACCAAGGGTCAAGAGTAGTTTCATTGATTAGAAACACATCCAAAGGTTCTAAACATGACTTATTTGAAGCGGGTTCCTAGAGTCGACGAATAATGATGGTGGCATATTCGTCATCTAACTCCAAGGGCAGAAGAGATGCAATTGTGGCCATAGCGTCAGCCGCACGGTTGCTAGTTCATGGAATAGCTTCCAAAGTAACTTTATCAAACAAGGATAACAATTGCAAAACATATGCTTTATATGGGCACAATTTATCATCTCTGGTCTGATAAACTTCATTAATTTGATTTATGACAAGTTGAGAGTCACCAAAAACTAGCAGATGTTTGATTTTTAATGCCAAGGCAGCTCGTAATCCAAGGATTAGAGCCTCATATTCGATAGTATTATTGGTGCAAGCAAATGTTAATTTGAAGGACAGAGGAATGATGTGTTTTTGCGGGGATATTAAAATAATACCCACACCAGCCCCACTCATGCATCGGGCTCCATCAAAGTATAAGGACCATTGTTCAATATGGTCTGCCTCTAATTGAAGGCATTCATCAGGAAACTCAATGATGAGGGGATGGGTAGACTCTAAGGGTGCAGCAACTAACTGATCTGCTATGATTTGACCCTTAACAGACTTTTGTCCTATGAATGTGAGTTCAAACTCGTTGAGAGCAAGAACCCACTTGGTTGTGCGACCCGATAAATAAGGTCGACTCATAAGATACCACAAGGGATCATATTTAGCAATGACATATGTTTTTTGACTAAGCATATAATGGCATAATTTTTGCGTAGAAAATACGACTGCTAGACATAGTTTCTCTAATGAGGTATAACGAGTTTCATAACTGATTAAAGTTTGGCTAATGTAATAATTAGCACGTTCTTTCTTCTCATCATCAAGCTGAGCTAACATAGCTCCTAAAGCAAAATCTGAAGCTGAAATATATAGGAGAAACGGGCGATCAGGTCTAGGCGGTGAAAGCACAGGTGGGTTAAGGAGGTATTGTTTGAGAAGTTCAAAAGCTTCTATACATTCGTCGTCCCAGTTAAAAGGGACATCCTTCTTAAGGAGCTTAAGAAAGGGAGTGGTTTTGTCCGCCGACTTATCGATGAAGCGACGGATGGCTTGAAGCTTACCTTGTAAACTTCGTAACTCAGATATATTGGTAGGTGCGGGCATATCAGTGATAGCCGCAATCTTGAGAGGATCGATTTTGATACCACGTAAAGAAACTAAAACCCCTAATAGTTTACCGGACTTAACTCCGAATATGCATTTGGTTGGATTTAATCGAATAAGGTATTCTCTTAATCGATTAAATACTTTTCTCAAATCATCTAAATGATCATCTTCTTTAATAGAGCGAGCTATAATATCATCTACGTAATCATGTAAGATATCATGCATCATATCATGAAAGATGTAAGTCATAGCTCGTTGATATGTTGCGCCTGCATTCTTTAAACCAAATGGCATCACTTTCCAACAAAAGGTACCCCAAGGGGTAATAAAGGTTGTTTTAGCCTGATCTTCAGGAGCTATCCTGATCTGATTATAGCCAGAAAATCCATCCATGAGGGACATCATTCCACTTCCGACGGTAAAGTCAATGATTTGGTCCATGTTTGGAAGAGGAAAATCATCTTTAGGGCATGCAGCGTTAATATCTCTAAAGTCTGTGCAAACCCTAACTTTGGTAGCTTCTTTCTTGGTGATTGGAACTACATTCGAGATCCATTCAGCATAATCAATAGCTTGTATGAAAATAACATTCAGGAGTTTTTCTAACTCCCCTTTGACTAGCAGGGCCACTTTGGGATGCATTTTTCTAAGTTTTTGTTTAACAGGTTTAGCATCCGGATGGACTACTAGATGATGCATGACTACAAAAGGGTCCAGAACTGGCATATCTTCATATGTCCAAGCGAAGACATCTTCATATTCTTTAAGGAATGCAATGTATTCATCTTGTTTTTCTTGACTTAATGCTGATCCAATATTGATTATGTGAGGATTATCCTCAGTTCCAATGTTAACTTTAATGACGTTTTCTACTTCCATGTGTAGATCTCTTTCAAAATTAGGTGGGGCGGGTGAAACGCCCAATTCTTGTAATTCTTTTAAGGTTAAGTTGGATAATTCGTCTTGATGAGTGGTGGCCTCAAGTTGGGCTATAGTTGGTATAGAACCATCAAAATAAAAACCATTGTGTAACAACTCTTCAACGGAGATATCATGGAAAATATCTCCTTCCAACTCCTCATCGGATTCAGCAATCAATTCAGGGTAAGCTATGGATAGCATGTTGCAGGTAAAGGGATTATTCTTTGAACACAAAGAATCTTGTTTATCTAGATAATCTTGATAACATATGAGTTGATCATCATCTTCAAAAGGGAAGGGTTGACCCTTACTAGGAAATAGGCCCACACCACATCGGGCGGGCCATGGCTCTACCTCAATAGGTTCTTTCATACCATTTTGGAAAGGTCCCAAGCCTTTCCCTTTATATCCCATTTTAAGCATTATGGGTTTAGCTTTGATATATTCATTAGCAAAATAACATCGGGCATATCCCTCATGATGAGTTTTGATATTCCTGGGTATTCTTCCCCAATCATATCCTTTATAAATAAAAGCACAACTCCCGACTTGGTAAGTACTTCCCATAGGTTGTGGGAGGCCCAAAGTACGAGGAGATGGTGGCAAGTTGTTTAAAAGAATTGAATCTTGCATAAAAGCATTTGTTTTTTCTGATATTAAGATTGTGGATAAATCCGGTAAAAGTTCATCAAAAAGAGCATAAGATGTAGAAGGATCATTCCCTATATCTTTAGATGTGGAAGGTATGATAGATGTTGATAATGTGGAAGTGTCCATAAATGGGTCTATAGGTTTTGAAATTATAGGGATAGAACATGAAGGATTGGTTGTGGATTGAAGATCTTTTTGAGGTTTTAGTGTGATTTGTTCAGAAGATGGTTGAGTTAAATGTATAGGTGTAGTTGATGGAGTAGATGATGTTATGTGTGTGTTTTTCACACGTTTAGATGAAAAATAAAAATTAGGATGTGTGGATGACAGAGCGGGGCAAAATTGCACTCCAACGAGGTTCTGCCAAAGCACACATATCAAAGGGTCTAGGGTCACCATGGATAGTGACCAACTGATTTTTAAATTCAAATTTAACACACTGATGTAAAGTGGAGGGAACCGCTCGCATCGCATTGATCCAAGGGCGACCCAAAAGTATATTGTATGATGTTGGGCAATGTACAATAAACACGGTTGTATCTAGGGTTCTAGGACCAACTTGCAAGGGTAAGGTAATGACTCCACACGTTTCTTGTGTCTCGTCATTGAAAGCTTTGATAATCATGTCAGTTTTCTTCATTTCATCACTTCGAAAGCCAAATATTTGGTAGAAGTCAAAAGTGCAAATGTTTAGAGATGAACCATTATCAATCAAGACTCTTTTAATAGCTACATCTCCAATTAAAGCAGTAATATATAAGGGGTTATCCTTATGTAAACTATGTTGTGGGATATCTTTATCCCGAAAGTCAATACAATCAACTTCTCTAGTGATGATAGTATTGGACATGGCTTCGGGTTGAATATTTTGAGGTACCATCATTTGGCTTAATGTAAGCATTAACTCATCCCTATGGGTAGGAGAAGATCTTAACAAGTCCAAAAGGGAAATTATGGCTGTAGTATTGGATAATTGTTCATTAATATTGTAAGGAGGTTTTGGTTGAACATTAGACATATGATTCCCTTTATTGGGATTTTTCAAAATAAATGGAGCTGATCCATCATTCTGAGTTTGATCCTGTTGAGAGTTGTGAGCCTGTTGTCTGGTAACGGCTCCGATGGTACCCACAATGTTATATTGAAGATGCTGAACTGGTCTTGGTTGAGCGTTTATGGCTTGTTCATTAGGAAGGAACTGATTAGAAGAGGGTCGCGTAGTAACTCTTCTAGGAAATGGTTCTTCTGGAACCATAGCATCTGTGATGGGTTGAATAGGATCTGATTCATTTTTAGAACTATTCGATTGATTTGAGGTGATGTCTATTTCACTTTCGGTATCTGATTCTACATCACTAGGATCGGGAGTTTGAATATTATGTAGGGGCCTGGTCGTGACCAGGGATAAGGTTGTGCCAAATATTTGAGGATCCTGAACAGATAATTGTCCGCTAATAGTCCCTACATATCGGGTAGGAGGGGGAACATTATGATGTTCGATTTGATTGGCCACTTCTTTACCATGGTTTGGTAAAGGATGTTGAAATATATCCAATGATTGATTAGCATTTTGATTTTGATTTTGGGGAATGGTCTTTTGAGCGTTATTAGGAGCATTTTGTTTAGGTTGGAAGGCTTGCACCTCCATTTCATTATTATCAATCAGATCTTGTATTTTATGTTTCAATATTTTACAAGAGTTTGTAGCATGTCCAGGTCCTCTATGAAAATCACAATGTAAATCAGCTCTGTATCCGGGTATAGTTGGATCAGGTTCCCGGATAGCTGGTAATTGAATCAAGCCTCGTGCTAATAATTGAGGAAGAATGGTTGATAAAGGTTGATTCAATCTAGTAAATTCTCGAGGAGGTTTATCAGGAGGTTTTAATATAAATTTTTTTGTTGTCTTCGTTGTATTGATATTAGCAATGTTTCTACTATCAGTGACTCCGTCACCTACAACTTGTTTGTTTTTATATTGATTTCTGGATGTTTTCTCATCATCTTTCTTTTTGAGCTGACCTCTTCTAATGAGAGCATCTTCTACCCTTCGAGCTAAGTCTATAGCTTGATCGAAGGTAGTTAAGGTGGCGATTGATAACTCATAAGATATTTGTTCTTGTAAATTATTAATAAAAATGTCCAACATTTCCCTATAAGGTAGCACAAAGTGCAGTTTTCCTGTCAACTGCCTCCATCTAGCTAAGAAATCAGCAAAACATTCCTCTTTGTCTTGTTTTAAGTTGTACAAATCTTTAATGGTGACATGCCTCTCGATGTAGGCACTAAATTGATGGACAAAAGATTCAGTTGTTTCTTCAAAATTTCTCAAAGAATGAGTGGGCAATTGATAGTACCACTCTAATGCCATTCCTCCTAAGCTTTTCGGGAACATTTTTAGTAATAGCAAGTCATCATGCGATATATCATGACATGCTATCCTAAACATGCGAAGATGCTCTATGGGATCTTCAGTTCATTTATATATAGGTGGGACGAGCATGGGAAAGTGTTTAGGGTATGGTTGTGCTACAACTATGGGATCCGAGAGGTTGACTACATATCTCTCGATAATTGTACGAGGGACGGTAGGGATCTATCCGGTCCATGCGCGAAGCTAAGCTGTTTCACCATGGCTTCCAGTTATTTGGTTTGCCCACCATATTGGTTCGGTAGGGCATTAATGTGGGATTTGTGAGCATATGATGGAGGGACATGGAGATTAGATGCTATATTGCTATTGTGTAAATTGTTGGTAGGAAGGGTGTTATGAAGAAATTTTGAAGTTGTATTATGTTGTATGCCCGATTGTTGAAAATTGGTGTTTGGCTTCATTTTAGGTTTTTGTCTACTTGAAGCATATTGATCAATAGTTTGGCGAAGTAAAGCGGTGAAGGAAGGTTTCTTTTGTGTGGGAATGATTTTAGGCTCAATAAGAGGTTCCTTAGGGGGTTGGGTAATCTGTTGTTTTGGCATGTTCTGAATCATAGTGACCATATCTCTATTGGATGGTCCAACTTTATCACTTTCTTGATCAATGAAAGACAAGGGATTAGTGTGTATGTCAAACATATGTTCCATGGCTGCTTGAGTGTCACTAATTTGCCCTTTATCAATACGAACTGCCATATTAAGAGCACCAATGTTATTATTGAAAAATTTCTAGAAATGATCTAAGTTATCAAAAGCAATAGTTCCATCTGGAGCTATTCTAGGGGATGAGGATCCTTCCTCTTTAAGGTTTTCTTGTTGTTCATTTTCTTGACCAGGTCATCTTACGGCTGTTCTAGAGTTTCTCCTTCCGGAATTGATTCCTCAGGAAGGACATTTGGGTTTTTTGTTTTGTCTTCTAACCAATCTTCTTCTTCTTGTTCAGTTTGTTTACCATTCCTAAGTTTAGGCATTGTGCTTAAATTTAGATTTCAGCAAATATATATATACTTATATATATATATATATATATATATATATATATATATATATATATTTTGCAACAAGCTTAAGAGGTATATATTTTAATTATATACCTACTATAGTATTTGAAATAAAATGTTTTTGGTTTTTGTTATGTTTTGGTTTTTCTTGTTTTTGTAACAATATTATAAAGATAACAAACAACACATTAAATGCAAATAATAATAATAATGAAAGCAATGATCTAGTTTTCTATAAACAATTTATAAATATCATTAATGGGCTCGAGTTCTTCAGGGGTCATGAAGTGTTCTTCTTCAAATTGAAAATTTTCTTTCAAGAATTTGACAAAAAGTGCTATAGTGATATTATCTGTCTTAGATTTCGGTTGGTAGAAATAAAGTTCGTGGCAATATTCTCGATATAACACAGCCCTAGGAACTCTATTCCATATTTCCCTATCCATAAGAACGACCTCTTGATCTTCTACACGACCTAGGAATTGGTGTATAACAGTTGCGTTCTCGAGGTATTCCTCGAAGGTGAACAATTTTGAAGACACAAGAGCTCTCCTATAAGCTAACCACCTATGGCAAGCTCTCTGAAGTTCATGATAAACAATGAGTTGATGAGGATCCAGGATCCTATCTAGGGCAAGCCTCTTGATTTGTCTAAGTTCGGTTGATCTAGATGAAATGACACCTAGCCTCCTATCAAGTTCTTTCCACGGAAGTTGGTTTCTATCTATTTTAGGCACACTAAGCACAGAATTAACTTCTATGGCTGCTAGTTGGTTTTCAACATTTATAGTAACTGCTAATATTTTCTTAGGAGCTACCATCTAGACATGATATGCAACTTAGTATTTTTCTAATGATTTGAAATGCATCTATGTTTTTTTTTTTTGTTTTTTTTTTCAAAAGGTTTTAGTTTCACGTCGGGTTCACCAAAATGTATCGCTCCAAATTTTTTGCATCCTTACCTTCAGGCTAAAGGATCCGCGCCCAGAAGGAGGATGGGAAAAGGATGGGACAATACCTCGGATCGAGAGGCCTTTGGAAGGTCCCGCCTCTCGGGGGAGGTGTATTAAGGTGATTTTTCGACGGATGGTGGGGTTCACCAGGGAAACGTTTAGTGGCAGTTTCCACGCCTAGGTTGGGAATGAGTTTAATGTGTTCGGTTTTAGCTTTAAACATCCAAGTCCTAGGTTTGGCCAGATGAATCTAAGTTATTCTATATGAAAATGCAAATTTAAATACAGAAAATAGATTTAACAGAAAACACAGAGAGCAAACTAAGTGAAGAAATCCATACCTGTCCCGGATGTCCGATGGAGATTCTAATTTTTAAAGCAGTCCAGATCGTCTGGAATTTGACAGGATCATCTCTGATTTGACAGGATCGTCTGAGATCTGACGAATTCATCAGACGAATTCGTCAAAGACCTACAAACAAGAGAAATAGATACAAAATGCCAGAAATACAACTATTATGATAGAGGCAAATGATGTGAAATAACAATAAGAATGTTAACAAGATAATCCCAAATGGAAATATAAGTAAATTACGATTCTTTAATGACTAATCATGATCTTATTGTGCAATTAAACTACATGGGTGAACTCCAAGATGCAAGATAACAGGAAATACTAATAAAACTGACTAAATGCGAGAATAAAGTAGCAGCAAAGTATAGGAAAAGCGCAAACTCTGGGCACTGATTGCCCCAATGCAGACTACAGTCGAAATCATCTCGGATTGATACGAAATCATCTCGAATTGGACAGGATCGTCTGCGATGACCTGAGCTTGCTCCGACTGAAGAATGACAAGGTTCCTACAACAAAATTTGGATAGGACAAGTGCAGATGGTAATTCAGGGTGTTCTAATGCGTGTAAAGGTCAAGTTATAGAAAATCCAGCCAGGGGAAAGTCAAGGGGGGGTCCTAAGGTTTAAATAGACTTAGGAGGGAATATGGGAGGTTGGAGATCATCCTAATTTGGAAGATCTCCAATGGGGGAGGTCTCTAATGGTGCAGACGTGCTTCTGCCCGACTTAGAGACGCCGTTGAAACAGAAGCTAATTATGAAAAATTAGTTTTGGGACAAGATCGTCTGGACGTCCTAGTCTAGACGAAATCGTCCGATCTGAGGCGATATCGTCTGATCGACGACGATATCGTCCAACGGTCACAACAAATCCTAAAAATGGCATGGGAAATGAGGAAACGGGTTAAACGGTGGTTTGGGAGCGGTTTTGGGGGTTGAATTTGAATTTGAATTATTACTAAGGTAATTTTGATTATTTCTAAGTTTTACTGCGCCAATTTTAGGGTGCTACATGCACAATACCGCCAGCGCATGCTCTACCAGGATTTTCCTTAGTTGCTCCATCAAAATTAATCTTAAACCAACCTGTAGGAGGTGGGGACCACTTAACATTGGCTCTAGGGTTGACTACCCTAGGCACAAACTCATCTAACAAGGTTAAGCTTAAATATTGAGCAATCATGGTCTCCTATAGATGAGGTTTACGGCTATCAAAAGGGATAAGGTTCAAATTCTCATTGGAAAAGGATAGGATCCTGGCAATGATAGTTTGATGATTATGGATAGACTCATTAAAGACGTTATGGTTCCTTTCTAACCACACCTGTCAAATATATTGATTGTGACAAATTTTCCACATGTATCTAAGTATTTGTCTTGAAAAGGGGCAAGGCCACTGGATGAAAAAATCAAGTATGATGGCTAGTTTAACATAGGAAATATTAAAGGCCTGAAAAATCCCACTTAGAACAATCAAGGAAAAAGGGCACTCAAGGAAAATGTGATAAATGGTCTCCCAATTAGCCCTACACAAATAACAATGATTAGTGATACAAATACCTTTACACATCATATTATCAATGGTTAGAATTCTTCCTTGGATAACCAACCATGAAAAGATTACAATTTTTGGAATTAAATTTTTTATCCAAACTAAGTCCTTTTGGAGGATAAAATACTCGTCATCAAGCAGAAGCTTTTAAGTTGATTTAACAATATAATTGAGGATATATTTGTGCTAGATCGAAGGATTGTGTTTAGTACATATTTGAGGACATAGTTTGATGCATATTTGAGGACAAGTTTTTGCCAGACCAAAGACAAAGATTGAGCAGATTTGTGCTAGACCGAAGGACTATGTTTAGTGCAAATTTGAGATAGAGCTTTGGAGGTGATAGAGCAGAGAGGACAGTAGTCTCAAATGGATAGATATCCATTAGCTAGGGCAGTGAGGACAAGTCTTCTCAGTGGGGATAAGAGTCTTCAATGGAGAGATATCCATAAGCCATTGCAGTGGAGGCAGTAGTCTTCTAGAATATCACTAGCCAGAGCAGAGGAGAAGGAGTTCTCTTATGGATATATATCCATGAAATTTATTAGGGGATTGGTGTCTCCTTTGGATAAAGATCCATAAATATTGTAATAGGGAAAGGATTCCCAAGAGATTTATTGAGAAAATATTAGTAAAATATTTTCTCTATGGAGTAGCCCACATTGGGTGAACCACGTTAAATTGGTATCTCTGTTGTGTGTGATGATTTTTGAAATGCTTTGATTATTGCTATTGATATTTCCATTTATTATATTGATTAATACTATTTGGGAAAGAAAATTTAAAAGTGATCTTATACTTTTCACCCCCCTCTTAGTATAAGCTTGTGTTCTTCAATCTTGTTATGCAACAAACTTTGGCCATACATAAAACCATGTAGCAGAGACAAGATTCATGATTATAGGAGTAACATTTGCAAAAAATATGAATGTTAATAAGCTTATAGTGGAAGGGGATTCTATGAATATCATTAACAATTTGAATGTCAAGCAAACTGCTAGCTAGAGCATTGAAAGTATTATTTAGTATGTAATGAATATACTATTAGGCATGGAGTCATTTGTGATCCAACACATCTACAAGGAAGGTAATATTGCAGTTGATGTTATGGAAAACATGGGAGTTCATATGGATGGATCCAAGGTATGAAATGATGTTTTCTTGGAGGCTTTGATGATTATAACTCTGAAAGAGGAAAACATTTCTGATGCTATTGAGCTAGAAGTTTCAAATACTTACGGGAATTGATCACTACAAAATATCTATTAGCATGGGGTCATTTTTCAAGGAAACTAAATTAAAATTTAGGAATTGATTAAAAATGGTTGTAAATTGAATGAAGACTGGGTGGAAGCTTTTGAAGTTCTTAAGAAAGGCAAAATTGCAAATATAATCTGAAGCTAATAGAGAATTAACTAAAGCTCCTAAATATTCTAAGAAACCAAATGGACTAAATTTAATAAATTCTGAATCCCCATGGGATAGAGTTAAATCAATATTGTTGTATTTAAGTATGCAACATGCTCCTTTTTAATCCAAATTTTGTAATATGTAGGTGTTGGAAGTGATTTTTCTCTTATGCAAATGTAAAAGGTTTAGGGCCCTTTCAAAACCCCTTCATTTACCATAATAATAATAATAAAATGATGTCCCTTTACCCAAAAAAATATAGTATTTACTAGGCCTACATAAAATTATTTATTCAAAAAAAATGCATAAGAAAATTAAGTAGGAAAACACATTTGCTTATGTGAATATTCTCATTTTCATACTTTCATTTTATAAATATCTAACAATAAAAACTAAAATACAAAAATTATCAATGAACATTCTTATTTTCATGCTTTAATTTTTGAAATATCTAACAATCAAAACTAAAATGCAAGAATACCAAAACATGTAACAATGAAAACCCTAAATAATAAATAAGTGAAAATATGAATTACATTTACCATGCCATGAATAATGTGAAAAAATCTGACATTGTGACCAAAGGAAAGGACATCCTAAGTGAATACAAGTTTTTAGTGCTTCCTTAAATTTTTGTTTTCATCTAACAAATTATGATGAGTGCAATGTGTGAATATTTTCTCTCATAATACTTAATTGACAATGAGTAGAATAAAATATTATAAATAATAATAATTATATTTTTTATAGTAAAAAAACAAGACTTTGAGTGGGTTTGCAAACTAGTTACAAAATTTCCCATACTAGGTGTCACTACTCACATCATTCCCCATACTAGGTGTCACTACTCACATCAAGCTATACAACGCTTTTGGCACTACTATTGTTTGAACCTTGGTGTGGACTACATAATCCATATGCCTCAACCAGTGAACCCACATACCTCAACCACTGAACCAAATACTCGTTAGCAATAATAATAACTATATTTAGACAAATAAATCCTTTGTTTTTTCCTTTTTAAATTGCCAAAAATAATTTAAATGATTATAATCGCATAAAAAAATACATATAAAAACATGGTAAACATAAAGGGATATAAATACCTCAATTTAACCATAATTCATTCATTAAATGAATCCTAAGAGGCTAAAATGTAGACAAAACAATAAAATTAAATAGAATTACTAATTATTATTGTTTTTAGGTCCTCCTCTTCTAACTTGGTCTATATAGGGATGCGACAATATGCTTAAGGTACATTGTTGGTATAAAGTTTATTATTATTATTTAAATATTATAGTTGTTAGTTTTGATGGAGCATCTAAAGGAAATTTATACCAATAGGAAGAGGATGAATGATTTAAAATAATAAGGATGAGATTTTCTCACATTATGCTTTCAATAATGGATTTAAGACAAATAATGAAAATTAAAACTTGGGTGAATTTGGAAGGATTAAAAATATACAAACAAATGAAATGGAACAAAGTATGGATGAAGAGCAATTAGTTAATAGTAATAAATATAATTTGAATGAAAATAAAGGCTTCATGGAACATACAAGATATCGTTGTGGAAGTACAAGATCTTGCTATAGATTTTGAAAAAATCAGGTTTACACATAATGTGTTTTCATATAAACTATTTATTACAATTATTGTGGTTTCACTTATGCTTCATGAAGGAAACTAGTAGTCCAGATTTGGTACAACAAACTATGATACTGTGAAGTTTTGGAAATAATACTCTACTACGACGCAATGCGTAGACAATAGAGGTGGATTTTTGGTATTGTGAACATTGTAGGAAAATTCCAAGAAGAAAGATGTTGAATTTTGGAATATTTGTATTTGCAAAGAAAATTGAAGAAGAATCATAAAATGAAAATCAAGAATTTAATTTTTTGTATGAAAAATATGTAGATATCTACCTTAGAAACTCAATTGAAATAAGAATTAAATATTTGTGTAAACTATTAATCTCTAAAGGACAAAGTTGTGATTTATCCAAGGTGGGAGACATAAGTATAACCCCTTTTTCTCTAGTTATATATATATAGAGAGAGAGAGATTGAGAGAGAGAGAGAGAGAGAGAGAGAGAGGGGTTATACTCAGGTCTCCCACCTTGTTTTCATATAAACTATTTATTATAATTATTGTGGTTGCACTTATGCTTTATAAAGGAAACTAGTAGTCCATATCTAGTACATCAGACTATGATAATGTGAAGTTTTAGAAATATTACTCTACTAAGATGCAATGTGTAGACAATAGAGGTGGATTTTTTATATTGTGAACGTTGTAGGAAAATGTAAAGAAGAAATATGTTGAATTTTGAAATATTTGTATTTGCAAAGAAAATTGAAGAATAACCATAAAATGAAAATCAAGAATTTAGACTATTTGTGAAAAAGATGTAGATATCTAGCTTAGAAACTCAATTGAAATAAGAAATAAATATTTTTGTAAATTCTTAAGCTCTAAAGGACAGAGTTGTGATTTATCCAAGGTGGCAGACCTGAGTATAACCCCTTTGTTACAATATGCTTTCAATAATAAATTTAAGATAAATAATGAAATTGAAGATTGGATGGCTTTGGAAGGATTAAAAATATACAAACAAATGAAATGGAACAAAGTATGTATGGAAAGTGATTAATTAATAGTAATAAATATAATTTTAAGGAAAATAAAGGCTTCATGGAACATACAAGACATCATTGTGGAAGTACAAGATCTTGCTATAGAATTTGAAGAAATCAAGTTTACACATAATGTGTTTTCATATAAACTATTTATTACAATTATTGTGGTTGCACTTATGCTTCATGAAGGAAACTAGTAGTCCAAATTTTGTACAACAGACTATGATACTGTGAAGTTTTGGAAATATTACTCTACTAAGATGCAATGCGTAGACAATAGAGGTGGATTTTTGGTATTGTGAATGTTGTAGGAAAATGCCCAGAAGAAAGATGTTGAATTTTGAAATATTTGTATTTGCAAAGAAAATTGAAAAAAATTCATAAAATGAAAATTAAGAATTTAGACTTTTATGAAAAAGATGTAGATATCTAGCTTAAAAACTCAATTGAAATAAGAATTAAATATTTTTGTAAACTCCTAAGTACTAAATGACAACGTTGTGATTTGTTCAAGGTGGAAGACATGAGGTATAACCCCTCTCTCTCTCTCTCTCTCCATATATATATATATATATATATATATATATATATATATATATATATAAGATCTAAAGGACAGAGTTGTGATTTGTTCAAGATGGAAGACCTGAGTATAACCCCTTTTTCTCTAGCTATATATATAGTTGTCAACTTGTTTTTCTTCCATGTATATAATATGGTATAAATATTTATTTTTACCATTGTTTGTACTTGATAAAAATTAGCATACAATCATGATCAAAATATTTGATAAAGAACCACCAATACTTCATATTTAAAAAAAAACATTAAAAAATACAAAAATGATAGATGTATAAAGAAGAAGACTAAGAACTATTAATTTCCTTTTTATTTTAGGGGCTTTTAATAGATCATTACATAATTTCTAAGAACAGGTCATTAAAAATGATAATATTGTATTTATGTATTGTAAAACTAAGGTTATTTTTAATTTAGATAATAAAAGTTCATCTATTATATTTTTGTTCATTATTAATTATATTTTTAAACAAATCAATGTAATAATGCATTGACTTTGACAAAAACTTATAAAATTTTAGTTTGACGTAGTTATCCAACAAGTAAAAAAATAGCCAATCATTCAAAAATTTAATTAAGGAGCAGGCATATTGCTAGGGTTCTATGATAATTTGGCAAGGGCGGAATGTAGGCGGATTGCTAGGGTTATATGAGAATTTGGAAAGGGTATATTATAGACATATTGCTAGGGTTCTATGAGAATTTGACAAGGGTAGATTATAGGCAAATTGCTAGGATTCTGTGGGAATGTGGCAAGGGTGGATTGTAGGTAGATTACTAGGCATCTGCGAGAATTTGACACGGGTGAATTACAAGAAGATTGCTAGGGTTTTGCTAGAATTTGGAAAATGTGGATTGCTAGGATTCTGCAATGGGTGTGAATTTAAATTTGTGTGTGAGTGATACTTTGGCAAGGATGGATTGCAGGATTTGGGAGGTGGTTGATCGTGACATAATCAATGGAGATCTAGTTGTGAAACCGCTAGCAGATGGTGAAGGGGAATATTTTGAGTTGAAGGGTTCCTTGATCCCTATCGAATGGTAGTATTGGGACCCCAGTAAGTTTAAAGGGGGAACCAAGGTCCAGTCATCAAGCTTGAATATTGGAGCCCAAAAAGAGACCCATGTAAGGAGTCACATGAGCAAATGGAATCCCATGAACCCATCTTATACCAAGGTGATGGTAAGGTCTAGTTACAAAAATTGGAAGCAAGTCTAGTATGATTTATTCCATGAGAACCACAAGTTGTGGATCCCCAGCGATATCCTGAGCATGGACAGTAAAGAAATTTTGTGGGATTCGATTGGAAAATTCTAGGGTAGTAGGCCTAATATAGTTTCTATTCAAAAATGGGCCTTAGCCAAGTGGAAACTACTCGGTTCCATTGATATTGTGGTGATCCCTAGGTCCTTTTTTCTCATCAAGCTCAACTACAAGAAATATTCTAAACGTATTCTAAAATGGAGGCTCTAGTTTTTTGGTAGAAGGGGTTTACTCCTACACAAATGGGGAACTGATTTTAACCCTTATACTCAAAAATTTAATCTTCTACCCCTTTGGGTAAGACTACTAGGGCTTCCTATGCATTACTAGTGCTATGATATCCTGAAAGGGATAGTGAGAGATATTAAGGAGTTGGTTTCCTTAGATGCGGCTACAATGGTGAAAATGCGAATGAATTATGCTAAGTTGTGCATCATGACCAACCTGGAGGAGGAGCTATTGAATTATATAGATACAATTTTAGAGGTGGTCTCATGGATTTAACTGGTGGAATATGAAAATAGGTCAATTCTATGTCAATGATATCACAAACATGAACACGATCAAGATCTATGCCCCTCTCAGAAGGTCCCTACATATCCTAAAGATAAAAGGGGGTAAGAAAATTTGGTCCTTAAAGAAAAATCCTTCTATGGAAAAGGTAGTGGAAGCCATATCTGCAAAAATCCCTCCCCTAGTTTTAGAGGGAGAGAAAGATCAAATTTCTCCAATTGGGAAGAGCATCTCTCAGAGTAAGGAGTCTAATCCTCCTCCTTCGACTTCTCCTCAGACATAAGTGGTTCATGTAGAAGGAGGGAATTCTATCTCATCAACCCCAAAAAATATAGCTATAGATCTAAGAGATAGCTCTAAGAAATCTATTCAAAATTCAGCTTTGGATCCAGTTCAAAATGCAAACTCTAAAATCCTAGATCCAAAATCTAGTTGCAGTCCAAATTCTTCTTTAGATGAGATATGTCCTAAAGATCTGGTTCTATTTAATTCCTTTGAAATCCTCCACTTGGAAGATCTAGTGTTGCAATAATTGCTATCTTATTTGAAGAAATATCCCTCCCCCAAACCCATCATGGAAAATGGTACTGCTAGACCCAAAACCAGGAGTCATCAAAAAGGAAGAGTTGATGTGGGGATTGAAAAGAAGGTGGGAAAACCTTCAAACAAATATTTGAGGAAGAGGGAAGAAAATTTTGAAATAGCCAATGGCTTCTAGACATATCTAAAGGTGGATAACATTATGGACTCAAGCGGTAAACAATTGAATCTAGAAGCCTTCAGTCGACCCTCTCAACCATTGACGATTGAAAAGAAATCCAAAACCCGCAAATGAAATTCCTTTGCTGGAATATAAGAGGATTGAATGAATCCTCTAAAAGAAGGTTGGTTTCATCTCTCAAGAAGGACTACTCTCCGGACATTATTTTCATCCAAGAATCTAAAATTAAGAATGATAATATTGATTCTATTAGAAACTCCATTTGGGAAAATTTTGGGTTTGTTGCAAGCCTTGCTGATGGTTCCTTCAGAGGATTGTTCTATTTTGGGACCTATCAAAGCTTTATGGTTATGTGGTCTCATCTTCTAAGCATATTATTAACCTGCTATTCTTCTATAAATTATCCAACCATAGATGGGTCATGTCTAACATATATGATCCAAACACTGGCCCTAGCAAAATCTTTTTGGTCTTCCCTACTACAAATGCATGAGAATTTCAATGAGGAATACTGGGTGATTGCAGGTGACTTTAACTCTCCATTGTATCCATATGATAAAAAATGGGGAAACTACCCATGTGAAAGAAGTATGGAGGAGTTTGTTGATTTTGTTAGTGAGGGAGAACTAATGGACCTAGATATGAAAGGTGCAAGATTTACCTGGAGTAATAGGAGAATAAGAAATTAACTTATTATGTCCAGGCTAGACAGAGTATTTTTATCTAAGCAGAGTCTTCCATTGTTTGAATATTCCATGTTGAGTGCATTGCCAAAAGTGGGGTTTGACCAAAATACCCTATTGATAAAAACTACTCAGTAGGGAAAATAATTTCCTACACCATTTCATTTTGAAGCAATGTGGTGTTCTCATCTAGACTTGGAACCAAAAATTAAGGAGTGGCGGTCAGAAGTAGTTCCAAGTGTAGGGATATTGAAAATAGAGAACAAACTAAAACTGGTTAAAGGGAGGCTCAAACTTTGGAACAAATATGTTTTTGGAAATATTTTTAAAAGGAAGGATGAAATAAAAATCCAACTTGTAGCCATTGAGGAGGAAGCAAAATTAGGTGTCTTATCGAGAGATTCTAGAACTGAGGAGAAGATGTTGCTTTCAGAACTCCATAACACCTTAGCTAAATAGGAAATCTTATGCAAGAAGAAATACAGAGCCCTCTGGATAAAATAAGGTGATAGAAATACCAAGTATTTCCATGTTTTGAATCTAAGGCACATAAGCTCTAATTATATGTGAGAAATCGTTAAAGGTGATGGTTCTAAAGTTATGGATATTCAAGAAATTAGGACTGAAGCAATCTCTTTTTTTAGATTCTTGTGGGGTTCTAGGGATGAAAGAGATCTCGAGGCTGGAATCTCTCTTCTTCAAGCAATTCCTAGGTTGATCTCGCACGATATGAACCAAGCCCTTGAGGCTCCTTTCAAATATGAGGAGATAAGAGAAGTTATATTTGCTATGGGTGATTTGAAAGCTTCGGGGTTGGACGACTTCCCTTAACTATTTTTTTAGATATTTTGGCACATAGTAGGGAAGGAAGTTTGTTATGCGATGAGGGACATGCAAAGATAAAAAAATGATGTTGTCTAGTGTGAATTATACATTCATAGTGCTTATCCCAAAATCTGCTAAAGCAAATAATTTTAGAGAATTCTAGCCTATTAGCCTATGTAATACCATCGAAAATATCCTTTCAAAATCTTTGGCTAATAGACTAAAATTGTTTATGCCCTTGTTGGTTGACAAAGAACAAAGTGGATTTGTTGCAGGGAGACAGATCCTGGATGGGGTCCTGTCGGTCCATGAAATTATCCATTCTACTCAGAAAAGTGGGAGATCGAGACTCTTCCTCAAATTAGATATGAATAAAGCCTATGATCATGTGTCTTGGGACTTCCTATTCGAGGTGTTGGGAAAATTTAGTTTTAATCAGGATTGGATCAAGTTGGTAAAGACCTACATTACTTCAGTAAAATTCTTAGTCCTTGTTAATGGTTCCCCAGTTGGATACTTTCATAGTCTTAGGGGTCTATGCCAAGGAGATCCATTATCTCCCTACCTCTTCATTCTCATGGTTGAGGCCTTAGGAAGAGCTATTTCTCTAGATCCAGATATAGAAGACATCAGATCGAATATTTCATCAGACTTTTTCTCTCACCTTCAATTCACAGATGACATGTTATTATCACTCATTGCTTTATTGGTTCAAGCCAAGGAGGTTAGAAAAATTTTATCTGCAATAACAAGGTTGTTGTCTAGAAGATCAACTTCTTCAAAATATTATTGTTTTTCTTAAACACCCCTCAATCCCGAAAAAATAAAATCCTAGATATCCTTGGCTACAGAGTTGTAGAATTTCCTTCATCCTACTTGGGGCTACCTTTATTCATGGGAAGAATTAAGGAGTGATTTTGGGATCCAATGATTGAAAGGATGCAAAGGTGACTTGCTAGTTGGAAAGGGACTCTACTTCCAAGTAGGTAAAATTATTTTGGTCAAGACAATTTTGCAAAGTATTTAGGTGTATTTTATGTCTATTTTTAAATTACCCTTGAAATTCTTGTCCAAATTAGTGTGGATTCAAAAAACCTTTTTGTGGGTGGGCCCTCAAGACCATAAGAAGTTCCATTTAGTCTCTTGGAATCAAGCCTACACAAGAAAGTAAAATGAGGGTTTAGGGTTGTGCAACCTCTGAATAATGAATGAAGCCTTGATTTTAAAACAAGGTTGGAAGATCTTGAAGAATCAAGAATCTGATTGGGTTAAAATTATTTTGATCAAATACTTGCACCAATAAGAGGGTCTACTAGTTGGTTTCCTCCCTTCGGAGGGATCCACTTTTCGGAAAAGTATAATTTATTATAGATCAGATATTTCTCTTGGGTCCTGGTGGTTAGTAGAAAATGGGAAATTTGCTAAATTTTTGTAGGATACGTGCCTCTCTAATTGCATGTTGATTCAAAAGGTCAACCTTGCTCTGGCTGAGGCTCTCACTCGAAGGCTAGGATAGTCTAGGGTGGAGGAATTTATTTCAATCAAAGACGTAAGGATATCATAGAAAATTATCCTCTTATATAATTGTAACAGAGAGGAAGTAGAAGCTTGGAATGCCATATCCAATCTCCTTAGGCTTTAGGTCCTAAAAATGCAGGATTCAAAGGATACCTTGATTTGGAAAGGTGAAAGTGATGGTTCCTTCTCAGTCAAGTCAACTTATAGGTTCATTGACTCTAATCCTTCACAGTGGAAGAATGTGACTCCAAATGTGAATGTGTTTTATTGGTTGGCTATTCAAAACAGATGCCTCACCCTTGAGAACCTATGCAAAAGAAGAATTCTTCTCCCTAACATGTGTTATTTGTAAAAACATTTTGATGAGTCCTTCTAGCACTTGTTCTTTCACTACCTCTTCTCCACTAAAGTATTGAATTACATTTTTTTGTTCTTAGGGATTCAGTGGGTTTCTCTGTTGATAATTGTAGAAGTTTATCTTCAATGGGATACTCCCTTTAAATATCCTCAATTGGTTAAGTTCTAGAAATTCCTTCTCCATTATTTGTTCTAGAGCAATTGGTGGGAGCAGAACCAAAGAGCCTTTAAGAATACCAAGAGAGACCCAAAGTTAGTTTTCTTGAAATCTATTGGGACAACTATGGAAAATGTTTCTTCTTGTTTCCCTGATATGGATGGGGGGCTCCATGAGGAAGCCTTGGTGGAAAATAGACTTGGCTTCCCTTAAAATAATCAATCTACAGATCTACCTCCAACATCATTGAGAAGTACGATTAAATGGGCCCCTCCTACTAGGGGTTTGATTAAGCTAAATTTTGATGGTGCTTCTAAGGGGAACCTGAGATCTGTAGTAGTGAGAGGTATTCTTAGAAACAAGAAAGAAGAACTGATTGGGGATTTTTTTGAATTCCTATCAATACTGACTTCTCATTTTGTGGAAGCAAGGGTATTTCTCTAAGGTATTTTGTCGATCGAATATTTGGGCTTCCTAAAAGTAGTTATGGAGGGGGAATCTCTGAATATTATTAATCTTGTAAAGTTTTTAAGCCCATTGAACTGGAATATTGCCAATATTATTGAGGAAACTATTAGAATCCTTAGCTCAAGATCTAGAGTGCAAATGCAACACATTTTTCATGAAGGGAACAAAGCAACAGATCTAATGGGAAATATTGGCCTGACTCAACAAGGTCTTATGGTGTGGACATCCAAATTCCCCTAGAACCTTCAAAACTTGATCGTGGATGACCATGGATAGGTGTTGGACTTTAATTTTTTGGGTACCAAGGAGGAAATTATATTTGTTCATCTTTAACCCATTCTCGACCAGTCATTCAATCACAAAGGAGTACGTGTGTCAAGTATTTTCTATTATCCTACTCACTGGGTGGTTTTTGGACTCTTTCAAAAGGTTGGGTCAGTTGTAATGGCATATGCATGTGATATTATAAACTCTTTTGACTTGGCAGCCTCACCACCTTCCTTAGATTGATGGGGTAGGTGATAAAACTGGTTTGCTTTGGGCACTACTGGGATCGATGAAAGTGGCTATTGTTTTTATTAACAATATTTAGGATATTTCTAAGAAGCAATTGGATTCGATGGCCCCTTACGGAAGTGGGGAACAAGGAGTTGTAAGTATTTTTGCTAATTCTTAATGTCCTCCCTACCGGATTTGTTTGTTTGGTTATCTCCTTTTTGTGGTTCTATTTGGAGATTCCTTCTCTAGCATATTGTACCCTTCTTGGGTTGTGGTCTTTGTTGTGAAAGTATTAGCTTCTACTATGGATTTCCCTATTTTGTATGTACTAGGGTTTGGGGATCCTCTCAAAACCCCTACTTTTACCTAATAAAAAAAAGTAGTTATCCAACAAGCTAATAATTAAAAATAAATGCTTTATGATAAATATTCCATAAACATAATATGAAATACTAATTAGTTACAATAAATTGATAATATTAATTATACCATTATAATATTAATATTAAGTATACTATTTTTTTATAATACATAGGGGAGTTGGTTACATCCACACTATTTTTAGTAACTGTGAAGTGCAAGTTCAAACTACAAGGATTGCTTCCAACAAGCCTATACACCTCGTTATTGTTGACCCTGTGTGAGAGGATCATCGATTGCTCAAGACTCGTACCCTCATCATCGATCTGGCACACACTCAAAGGATTTAGATCATACTACCACCTTTGCAACATGCATGCCCCAAGGTTTGAACCTAGGTCTCTTCTTTGTAAGTGCTTTTCCAATAGACAATTACCAATACACCTAGCCCTTGGGGGTATGTTAAGTATACTATTTTAATAATATTATGTTTTGTTTTGGTTACATAGGAGAGTTGGTAATTTAGACCATAGGGGTTGTTCCTACCAAACCTATTTTGCTTTGTTATTGTTGACCCGATGTGAAGGGGACCACCGATCACTTTAGATTCGTACCATCATCGTCTATCTAACATGCATTTAGAGGATTTAGATCAGACTACTACCTTTGCAAACAAGCTACCCTCAAGATTTGAACCTAGGTGTCTTCTTGTTAAGTGCTTGGAAAAACAAGCACTTACCAATCCACCTAGCCCTCAGGGGCTTAATAATATGATATTAATTGTAATTTTTGAAATTGGTTATATAGAATTAAAATGGTCGAACTTTTACATCATAACTTATCATAACTTGGCAAGGTTTAAACTTGGGTCTCTTCTTTAAAATTCAATATATGTAAATGATTAAGATCATGTCATTTAAGATAATATTAGTTTACAAGTAATGATAATATAATTTATTTAATTTTATAAATATTCAACTAAAATTAACATAATTTATAATAATATAGGGATCGTGAAGTTAACATCTCCTTTCCATGGTTAGTGGAAGTAGAAAGTTTAGTTGAAGGTGACAAAAATTGTTGATTGTCTGAATCAATTAATGATTAAGATTTACTTTAATGTTTTCCATTGGTAATATCTGTTTTATTTTGTAACAATAATGTGTGTTCTTTTAGACTATTTATTATAATTTTTGTGGTTGCACTTGTGTTTCACGAAGGAAACTAGCAACCCAAATTTGGTAAAGCTAACTATGTTAGTGCGATGTTATGAAACTATTACTCTACTAAGATGCAAGGCATAGATAGTGAGGTGAAGTTTTGACATTGTAAATGTTACTATAAGAAAATGTCAAGAAAGATGCTAAATTCTGGAGTAATTGTATTCATACAAAGAATTGAAAATACCCAAAAATAAATAAAAATAAAAAATTCAGACATTTTATGTAAAATGATGCGGGTTTCTAACTATAACATCTCAATTGAGATGAGAAGTGTATCTATTTGTAAACTCTCAAGCTCTAAAAAAGAGAGATGTAATTTGTTAAGGGTGGGAGACCCGAGTACAACCCCTTTTTATCAAGCAAAAAAAATTATAATAATATAGTAATTTTTTATTGTAGTCTTCTATAATTAAATCATTAATCATATTTAACATGATCAATAATATAATATATAAAAACTTAAATTATTGGTCATGATTGAAAGGAGACTGCTCAACCGTGTGCATTGGTCATAAGAGTTTCTCACACTAACCAAATAATATATATATAAAAACATAAATTTTATACAAATTCAAAAAAACCCTCCGAAAATTGAATCTAGACAGCCATCAACAAACACTCGACCATAGAGTCCTCGAGGGTTAGGTGAATTGGTAAGTGCTTGTTTGACTAAACACTTACCAAGAAGACACCTAGGTTCAAACCTTGGGGGCAACCTATTTGCAAAGGTAATAGTCTGATCTGAATTTTTTGAGTGTGCCCTAGACCGACGATGAGTGTGTACTAGACCAACGATAACGGTATGAATCTTGAGCTACCCATGCTCCCTTTCAGGTCAGGTCAACAATAACCAGGTGGAATAGGTTTGATGAAAGCAACTCCTATAATTTGAAAAAGCAACCCCTATAATTTGGACCCCGCTACTTGTTAATTACTAAAAAAAAATAACATGATTGTAACCAACGTTTCTATATAAATATAAACAAAAACAGTCAGACTACTACGTTATCTTATTTATAGGATAAAATACGAGATTTTGTAAAAAGTCCATTTGATATTTATATTGCTTCCTATTTCGATTCTCATCAATTTCAAGTCCTAATATTTGACTGCGACTACCATGTGGTCAAATTTCAAGCGTGGTAGGCGCCGGCAGGTGAGAGGACTTCTATTGAATTGAACTTTATTAACCTGGACTGATGTCCATACATTGCTATACAATTATGTCAGAAGTTGTGCAACGCGTAGACATGTTTGTTCCTCGTCTAACTAGATGACGGCTCCTCCTGTGTTCACACCCGAGTAGGAACTCGACTGCAGCAACCGGTTTTTCCGTAAGTAACAAACTTGGGCTGTCCAACTTTTCTGATATTTAAATAAAAATTATTGATAGTAATTTGATTTGAATTTACTAGTGTGTTAAATTTAGGACAAAAATATGGCAAGTGATCGGTGATTTCCTTCACTCATGTGGATCAGCAACAAGGATAAAATTGGTTTGGTGGATGCAACCTTTATAGTTAGGATAATTTGAATTTACTAGTGTGTTAAATTTAGGACAAAAATATGGCAAGTGATCGGTGATTTCCTTCACTCATGTGGATCAGCAACAAGGATAAAATTGGTTTGGTGGATGCAACCTTTATAGTTAGGATACAATTGATTTGATAACCACCCTTATAATTTATGGTTTAAACTTTGCCTTTAAAAATTACTAAGAATAAAAATAATATGATTGGAAGCACCTCTACGTTAAAAAAAGAAACTCCAGAAAAACACTGCCCATTTGAATGAGTCGAAATATATGGCGCTCTTGTTTTGAGATTTAAAATTTAAGAACGTATCCCCTCCACAGAGCTACGCCTTTATGCCCGCTAAATGTCTTTACTCCTTACGGGGACATACCTTTGTTCTCGTGCATATAATATAATAATCCACAAATACTTATTTACAATAAGATTCAGTAATAAGATTTTTTTTTGAAGATAGTAATGAAGATTTAGTATGGTAGTGGAAGATATTTTAAAATTGATTTTTTTATTGAAGATAAGATTGTCCATGAAAAAATAAGATTTTGGTATAGAAGGTATTATAGAAGAAGAATTGGAATGGTTCAAGAAGGTGTCATTTATGTGTGTCAGATAATAAAACAATTGATCATTTAATGGTAGCTTGTTCCTTTACTAGACAAGTTTGAAGGAAGGTTATAACACAGTTAAAGCTTCTTATAAGATGGTAAGAAGATTTCTTAGGAGAGTGATTAAAATCTTGGTTTGAAAATAGGTCATACAAAGGTTTTATAGTTCTCTCGTTGTTTGTGTCTCAGGGAGTATAGTTATCTAGGAACACAAGATTTTTTTTAGGATCAAGAGAAGCATACTTGGCAAGTCTCCTCCCAAATCATTGGAAGTTCTAATAATTGTAAGGCTTCGACAACAACAAAGGTAAACAGACAAATCATCCTTCCAAAGATCGATAAATTAGAGGCTTGAGGTTTTTTTTATGGGACTAGACAAAGGGTTCCTATAGTTTGTGGAGTAGGATAATTACTATATATTTTTTACTCTCATTATTTTAAACTCAAGGCTAGACTAGGATAAGGTTCTAATAATTATGTTGAAATTATGACACTCAAATTGTTGGTTCAATTGGCAGAATAAAAAAGAAAACAAAAAATCCAAATTTATGAATACTCACAAATGGTAATAAACTAGATGCTTGGTGTTTTTAGGATGGAAAAATTGATTCTACAACCCATATTCTCTCAAATAAAATAAGTTGTGGATCGAAGTGAAGCTTTTAATTTTTGGAATATTTATAGAGAACTAAATAGGGAAGAAAATGAACTCTCAAAGGAGGCACTTTAGATTGAACTAGGTACATGCTTAGTATAGGCATTCAATGAGGGTAATGTACTGTAGTTGGTCCATATCTCTATCTAGGGGGGTTAATTCACTCTAGTTAAAGCAAATTTTTTAATAAAATTAGGAGTCAATGATTTAAAGGATACTAGTTGACAAATTGGGAAGGTGTCTAAGGATAGAACTTAACTTGATAAATATAGCTAATTATGATGTATAAGTGGCCTAATTTTTAGGTCATTCTTGAAACTTTGAAGAAATTCCAAAGAGGCATCTGAAGAATGTAATTTCATATTTGTTTAATAAAAAATTACAATTTTTTCGAGGAAAAATAAGACAAAGATAGATAATATCTTCATGAAAGGGTAACATCAATAATATTTCTTACAAAAAGAATTATTTCCAATTCGCTCCATAAGTTAATATTGTTACAAAAAATTTGATATGATTTCTTGATTACAATGGCAATATCCCTTTTTTTTATACCTCTCTTCCTAAACATTTATCTCACTCATTATTATCATATTATATTAGAATATATTTGACCTTAGTTTATGTGTGACACATGCTAACTATATTTAATATATAATATGGTATCCCCATATTTCTTATCCCTAGGTTAATCTCCTTACATTTTTTTTCATTCCTCGCTCCTCATGAGACTCGTTTCATTCAATGTAAGGGGGCTTAAAGGTACCCCCACCAAACATAATGAAATTAAAAGGATGGTACATACAAATAAATCATAGCCAGTCTTCCTTTACGAGACTAATCTATCAAAAGGAAGAGATGGAGATAGTGGTATGGAAAATTTGGCCTATAGGTAGGGTGGAATCTCTTAGCTCCCAAGATGTTTCAAGGGGATTTCCTATCTTTGGAATCTGAAGTATTTTGTGGTGTATATGACTATGGGTAGCAGGGGTATCCTTGGTTATCTTGGTCAATGGATGCAATCAGAACATAAACTCTTATGTAATTATATCTATGTGGCCATTTTTGTAGATGAGAAATGAAAGCAATGGAGATCTATATAATACCTCTAACTTCAGTTTCCTACAACACAACTCATTTTAGGAGGGTATTTTAATACTATTCATTCTTTAGAGGACAAAATGGGAGGGATTATAACATTGAACAATACAACAGGTCTAATGCATAAAAATTTGAGCCATCTTCAATTTATTGATATCAAACCTAAGAATGGTATGATAATATGGTCTAACAGGAGATAAGGGTTTAACATACATTTCAAAATGTCTAGATCATTGGCATGTTTTGTTATAGATCTTTGAAATCCTGCATGCAACTACACTCCTTCCAAATTCTAGATCATGTTGTTCTAGGACAATACTTTCAGACCCCTTATATAGTAGTGGTCAAGATAAGGTAAACCAAAATTTGGTACCAAAATGTATTATTTTATAAAGAGATTATAATTCCTTAAAACTAAAATTAAGTAATGGAATTGGTAGGATTTTGATGATGTTAGGAAAAAAAGGTGGATCTAGCTCTTCAAATTTAATAGGTGAATGACCAAATCTACTCTATGGACCTCTTTAAGGATCTTAATAAGTAGGAAGTAAAATTATCTCTTAATTTGTAGGAATGAGAAAAAAAGGAGGAGATTCTATGGAAACAAAAATCTAAGATTTAATGGTTGAAAGGAGATAGGAATTTTACTTTCTTCCATAAATCCCTTATTTTAAGAAGAGCTTATAATTTTATATCATCTTTGAAGATAAACATCGGTGACTCAGTTTATTCATGGGATGGCATGAAGAATATTGCTTCAAACTATTTTGCAAAACTTTTCTCAATGACTCCTTTAAATCCAAGGTCCCAATAGGAAGTTATTCAATAAATCCTCCCCCATCACAAAAAAAGATAATGGTACTTTGATAGGTGCAGTATCCATGGAGGAATTACATGTCTATTCAATATGAAAAGAGGTAAAACATCAAGCCTAGACAACTTTCCCATTGAATTATTTCAAGAATTTTAGGATCTACTTAAGGATGATCTAATTGATGTGGTAGAGGAAACAAGGAGGGCTAAGTTGATACTTAAAGAAATCAACAAAACTTATATTGTACCCATTCCTAAATCTTAAGAGAGGTTGAACAAATTTCTAGTTTTAGACTGATAGCATTATGTAATGTCCTCCTCAAAATAATTATGAAGGTAATGGTTGATAGATTGAAATGTCTTCTCCACAAGATGGTTTCCCCAAAGCAAGGAGTTTTTATGGAAGAGATATAAATTGTAGATGAGATGGTGTTGGCCTACGAAACATTACAATTTATGTAGGCCAAAAAATACCCTTCCATGTTTTCTCATTTGGATCTTTCCAAGCCTTATAATAGGGTATATTGATATTTTCTTCTTTAGATTCTAAGGTAATCTAGTTTTTCTCAAGATTGGATAGACTAGATTGGAGGTAATATTTTATTTATCTCCTATGTAGTACTTATCAATGATAGATTGTATCTTTTGTTTATGGCTAATGGAGTTCTTTGTTATGGGGTTCCTATTTCTCTTTACTTATTCATAATACTAACATAATTTTTGGGTTGTCTTATCTCTAAATACAGAACCAACTAATCTCTTTAGTGAATTACAATGACCTCTAGAGCTCCTTCACTATCCCACTTACAATTTGTGGATGATTCAAACTTGTTGTTTCATGCATATTTGGGAGAGGCATCTAGGTTCAAGAAGATTTTGAATCTCTTTTTGATAGCAATAAGATAATTGAACAATGAGAAAAATCAACGCTCATCTTCTTTTATTGCTCTACCTAAGTGGAAGCTATGGTTTTGAACATCTTGTAGTTTAGACGAGCTTCTCTTCTAATTTTCTATCTTGGAATGATATGGATAATTCTATGAAGGATATGGTATAGTTTAGCATTTATTTACTGCTCTAAAATATTTGGAATGAAAGAAATAATAAGATATTCAAAAACGTTCAACATGTTATTCACTATATATAGCAAAGGACCTTAGCTAAAATTAGGAAAACAATCTAGCATGTAATGTAGGCCACTTCCTCCCCATCTTAGAAATGAAATAGTATTCTCAGTAAGATGAAGTTTTCTTTGGATGAATAGAGACAAAGAAATCCTCAAAAACATAGGTTTTTATTTATCTGGATGGTCATTGGAAACTCCCTCCTAATGGTGTTAGGAAGATTAACATTGATGGAGCCTCAAGAATTAATCCAAATAGAGCAAGTATGTGAGATATAGAAATACTTTCATATGATTATCTTATCTTCATATTTGTAGATAGTTTTGGTGTTCTCTATAATAATCTAGTAGAAGCTTATGATCTCCTTTGGGGTCTTCAAGAGGTTGCTAAGGTTGGCTGGAGTGTAGTATAAATAGATTCAGACTCCCAAATTCTCATTAATTGGTTGAAAGATATCACTAAGTCCCCTTCTCAAGTCCGGTGTTTACAAAGAGTGCTAGAAAAGATCTACCCTTTAGGCTAAATTTAGAATAATTAAACTTTCTCATATCTCCCACAAGCAAAAAAAGGTAACAAATGCTATGGTAAACTAGGCCTTGGATTGAGGAAATCTAATTTGTTATGGAGACCTCCCCAAATGGTGGACACAACAAATCAAGGAAGACCTCTACACTATCTTATGTCTTGATGTTGGTAACATTGATTTATGTGTCTCATGACTTAAAAATAAATTATTAGATTCCTTTTTCTTTGCAATAGCTTAGTACAATTAGAGTATTGTAGTCAATCCTCTATAAAACTCTAGATGAAAGTCCTATTTTATTGGAGGTTTAGTGATGTAACCTTTTATCTCACTTTTAATTAATAAAAATTATTTTTTACCAAAAATGAGAAAACACAACCATCTACAAAAAATTATCTATAGTAACAATCCACACAATGAGATAAAAATAGATAATACCCTTATTATAGGACAACACCAATAATACTCCTTAAGAAAGGAATTACTTTAAATCTACTCAAACAACCAAAACCATTAAATAAAATACTTGATATGACTTCTTGATTACAGTGACAATATCCCTTGTTTATATACCCCTATTCCTAAACCCGTATCCCACTCATTATTGTAATATAATATTATAATATAATAAACCTTAAATTATGTGTGATCCATGTTATCTTTAATGAATATATACAATATAATATGACATCTTCATATTCCCTAAGTACCAACACATAATTATGTGTGGTTATTCCCTATTCATAGGTACCTAATATATAATTACTTGTGTGATTGGATATTTGTGATAAATTGTGATCCATCACTCCTTACCACTATAGTATAGTCTCTCTATATAAGGAATATGCAACCAGAGCCACAAATGAAAAGTTTTATGGTGCCCCATAAGATATCCATACTTGAAAAGTTGACTTCTATTAATAGGAGTATTTCTCAAGTCACATCCCTATTAGTGTTGGTGATTCCATTCCTTTTATATATAATAGAGATTGGTTCAACTCAACAATCCATTGTAAAGATGGAGGATTTGTGCAAATGGTAACTCAATTATATGCCTCTTCCCCCCTTGAGTTTTATTGAAAGAGAAACCATGGTTTATGCCAAATGACTCTCCATAATTTATAGAGACATTCAGCTTATATGGGAAAAAATGAGGTATCAATACACACAAGTGTTATCCTTTCTTGTAACTCTTAGGATCTTAATGTTAATAAATATGAGGTAGTATTAGTACTAGTACCCAATGTTTTCAATATTTATAATACATTTGCAATTTCAAAGGTTGGGACAGTTCTCAACACTATAATACTCTCCTTGATGCTTGCAACATGGCCACCATTATTTCCCACTTGAAAGTGAAGGTCTTGTTCATGGACTATCAATTTCTACCTTTAGACAAGGAAGATATTAGTCTCAACATGAACATGCCTTGCTTGATTCTTATTCACAACAACCCTTGTTATACTATTTTTAAGCTAACAACTTAAAAATATCTGGTGGGAGAAGGAGATTCACAGTTCATTTCTATGAGGTCTTGTCATGAGTGGGATTCCATCACCCTTAACTACACCTCAAGAATAACATCAGCTCCAATGGGATTAGTGTACAACCATATATGATTATATCTAAGTAGACTCATTCTATTGATGTGAAATATACCCATTGAGCATGTGTACTTATTGATACTTTCCATGTTCCACTGCAATGGTTGGAGATCCATGTGGTTCATGGCATCTAGAGGTGGAACAAACATCTACATTCACAACACCATTGCCAAGAAGATATTTTTTTGCCATAGAGTAGCATGGTGTCACTCATATCTATTATGCACCCAACATCTTCAAAATTCTTCTCAATGTAAAATTCTAGGAGAGACAACCTTTACCACTTACATGAGTGAATTTCCTCATCAAATATGTGTTTCCCCCTCTAACCATTCTATATAATATGGATAAAATGGGCTTCCATGTAACACATGCATACAACCTCATAGAATCCATGGGATCTGCTCTCATGTGTGAATGGAAGAACGATTGGGATGTACTCTCCCCATTATAATATGGTGCCATGAAAGGGCGCCAAGGGGTGAGCATGATTAACCTTAACAATATGGATATAAATGACCATGTCATTATGTCCAACATGGTACAAGATAGAGAGAGTGTTAGAAGTACTATATTATTTGGTAACTTGCAAGAATATTGAAAGTACCATGTAAATGGATTAGTTTAGAGTATGATTAATATTTTAGTAAATAGTATGTTTCATGTAAGTAAGTGTGAATTTATGTAAGTGAGGTGTCATGTAAGTATAGATTTATGTAAGAATTTGATGTAACGACCTTGAAACTAACTAACAAACAACAATTTTTTTTTTTACAAACATATACTTGATAGGGATTTCCATATCTCTATCTAGCGTATGTTATTCTATGAAGTTACATAAGGCCTAATATAATATTTTTAAGTTGTGTATAACATATCCACAATGAGCCAACTTATTCTCTTCCTTATTTTATCAAAAGGATACACCCATCCCTAAACTGCACATAAGTCTACCTATGTAGGTATACTAAGTGTTTTGCAAATAAGCTATCTATCTCATTCCCCATGAATGCGTTAATTTATCCTTTTTTTATCTATCAAAAGAGTACAACCATAACTACACCATACATAATTCCATCTATGCAGGTGCACTAAGCATAGTGCAAATAAGCTATCAGTATCATCTTTATAATGAGCTAACTTATTCCATCCATCACTCCTAGTTATAACCAGCTAGTTTAGTTTTAAGAAAATTCCTTGAATAATATTACTTAAAGTTTCTCCCTAAGGGACCTCATAATCCCTTAGGCCTTTTCTACTTCTAACACATAAGCATAATTATTTTAAATACCATTTCCAAACATCTAACTATATTGAACCATTAAGATCTTCTAATATTTCTTTCCTTAGAAAGAGGTGATTAAGTCTACCTACTTAATTAAGAATTGGATAATATCTATGATAACATTAAAAAGACACATAAAGAAGATGAGATTTATATCTAAATTATTAATAAGAATGATAGTTCATGAAACTATGACATCATAGATTCTTTAATTATAACTAGTAAAGATACCTCTTCCATTCATAAATTAAATCATTACATAACCTAAGTAGGGTAAAAGTATCACCATACTAAATGAATAGAGCATTACATCATTACCCAACTAGGATATTACTCATGCTAGAGTCTACTCCACAACAAGTTCTCCATAATAAAAGCTTCACTACAATATGAATCAAAAGGTATAAATGTCTTTGTTCTATGTGTCCTTGGTTCTTCATGCTTCTCCATATCTTATTTTATGGTAGTAAGGGATTAAGATAGCTCATAGATTCTATGAAGCATGCAACTAAATGCATTTGCTATATGACTTATGAAACATGTGCATTTATAAATTGGATGCCAAATTGCAACTATACAATCTACACAATGTAAGTAAGCATAAATAATTCAATCCAATCATAAGAGGAAATCCCATAATTCCCCACACCCGTTCATTCATACAATATTTCCTGTTTCATACTAGCATACCTCTTTCATTAATCACACAAAGTGTATTCATTATCCAAGAATGAAAGTCATCTATCATTCAATTCGTCATAGAAGGAGAGTCATTTATCCTTTATGAAAGAAAATCATTTATCATTTATCAATCATGGAATAATTTAATAACCCTTCCTTTAATCAATTAAAAGCCCATACTTTTACCCAATTAAAATACTTATCAAAACCATTACTTTTAATCTATTAAAATTCCATTATAACCCATTTCCTTTAATCAGTTAAAAGCCCATACTTCTAACCAGTTAAAGTACTTATCAAACCATTTCCTTTAATCAGTTAAAAGTCCATAATTTTAACCAATTAAAGTACTTATCAAAACCATTAAACCCATTTTCTTTAATCAATAAAAAGGTCATACTTTTAACCAATTAAAGTACTTATAAAAACCATTACCTTTAATCAATTAAAGGCCCGTTAGAACACATTTTATTTAATTAGTTAAAAGCCCATAATTTTAACTAATTAAAGTACTTATCAAACCATTTACTTTAATCAGTTAAAATCCCATACTTTTTAACCAATTAAAATACTTATCAAAACCATTACCTTTAATCAAGTAAAGGTCCATTAAACCCATTTTATTTAATCAATTAAAAGACCATAATTTTAACCAATTGAAGTACTTATCAAAACATTTCTTTTAATGAGTTAAAAGCCCATAATTTTAACCAATTAAAGTACTTATCAAAACCAATACCTTTAACCAATTTAAAGGTCCATTATAACCTATTTCATTTAATCAATTTAAAGCCCATTAAAACCCATGTTATTCCTTTGGAATTAGAATATATTAAACATTCTTGAGTTTAGATAAAATAATAATATATAATTAAAAAAAGGGGTTTTAAGTTTTTGGCCGATAATTAATAAGTGAAAATATTAATACACGGGTGGGTAATAAAAATACAGTCAAACAGCACACAAGTGGTTAACAAATGATGCACATGACTTAACAACAACAAACACTGATTGTGCCCAACCTTTGGTGCTACCATTTAGGCAGTACGATTTGGGCTCCTCATGACCACCCTAAGGTGATCGCCATAAAGGGGAGGCTCTTTCCATTTTAGGTTCCACAGAGGCCCCCACACTAGGTGTGTGGGATTAAGCCCCTACCTCATAAACAAAAGGTTTCTATAGCCCCTAACAATTGAGTAAAATCAAAGATATGGAAACCATAGACACCGATGAATCACAAAAAACCATGTCATAATTGACACAATCAAGTCAATAGTAGAGTCAGCAGTTATCAAGTATGGATCTAGCCACATATCACAAAGTAAGCCAAGGTCAATGTATGCACCTGCTCAAATAGGGTAGGGTGGCCCACCATGTGGAAGGACCCCCCTGACCACATCCATGTGGTCGAGTCAATAGTGAAGGCTAACTCCCCTTAAGGCACTTAGAGCACAAGGGCATATCCCATGTGGGATAATTCCTAAGGAAGACCTAAATGACCTTTCCTCACTTGTGCATCTTTGCACACGAAGTCACTGCTCCACGATGGCATGAAAATAGTGAGAGACTTTAACAACCTACCTCTTTAAGGTTAAACATTAGGAGGGAAAATTAATCAAGGTGGTGGTAGAATATTTTCCACCACCAAACACTTATGATAGGGCACGTAAAAAATAAATGTAAACCAAAAACATGGCTTAAAGAAAGCGAAACAAGCGATAGCTATTAATAAAATTGAGCCATGCTTAGTGATGCTTGTGGTGCTAACATCTACACAGGGCTAATGAATTGGGGTGCTTGGTTGATTTCTAAACCAGTAAAATAGGGGTGCCCACAACTAGGCATCCCTAAGAAATAAACGATTAGTAAGGACCATTCAAACTTGGTACAAAGCACATGTAAAAAAGGGTGTGATTTGGTTTGACCAAATAGATATAGGTTGATTTAAACAAGTTTTTACTATAGGCTGCTAAACATCATTAACACAAGTTGACTAGCAAGCTATGATTAAAATGATCACAAAGATCGTAAAACTCTTCTTGCTAAATAATACATAGGCTGTCATGATTGAACACAACAAATATTTTCTATGAAGATGCTTCTAAGGATAAATAAGCAACAAAGACATATTAAGAATTAAAAACAATGAGAGTAGCCCCCCAACCTGAATTTCTTGCGAATAATTATTCTTCAAAGGTCACCTCCTAGCTTCGTCTTTGCTTCATTTCTTGTAGTCTTCAAAAGAGGAAGAATTCCCCTTGTCCCTCTCCTCAACCCTCTTAACATGGAAACTCATCTACCCAAAACCCCAAAGTCCAATTTTGGAATAAATTCTATCTACAAAAAGTGAATTTGTGCTTACTCAAGGAGGCAAGGGGGAGATATTTGAATTTAAAAATACTTCTTCATTTTTTTAAATATCTTGTTTCAAATAAAAACTATTTACTTCTTTATTTACAAAAGATAAAATCATTCATTTTTTTTTTTATAAAAGATAAAGCTATTCATTTATGTATTTATTCAGAAAGGTAAAGAGAGAATTAAATAGAAGCTTTAAAGAATTCATATTTAAAATATTGAATTCAATTTTAATTCAAACCATAAAAGCCATTAATTATTTCCTATTTGATTAACTCTAATAAAATACCTATACTAATATTAAGCATTCGTATGGTACACTACACCGAAAATCATATTTAAGGGTAGTGATAAGGATTAGTAGCACATGTTTTTAATAAGTTAGTTGTTGTAATGGTTAAGGTTGTACCGTAATTAATACAACCTTATCCGTAACATATGCTTGTAATACCTATTTATAGGCTTCTTATATTATTGCAATACAATTTTGGATTATATTATGATATTCGTATTTGTTGTAAATTGATTCCTTATCACTGGTATCAAAGCCGAATACTGGGTAGGCAAGTATCCTCATCCTCTAGGCAATTTTTGTTCAAATGATGAACGAGAACACCTCGCATAGATCTTGGTTTGGTGGTTTTGTCCACATTGTGAACACTTTTACATTTTGTTACAAACATTTGGAAGCTTTTAGCTTGGTTTGCACTTTATTGGATTTGAAAAATCTATTTTCATTCGTACAAACATTTGGTTGTCTATTTGTAATTGTGTGTTCTTTTATAGGTGGTTTTTAACCACCCATAAAGACCTATAAGGGTAGTTATTCAGCCATCGTCTATGAGGGTATCTTAAAAAATCCGCTTCATACGATGGCGGTTAAAAACTGCCTTAAAAAATCATCCTTTTAGGGTCTATTAGGGCAGTTAAAAATCATCTAAAAAATTGTTGGTTGTGGAGCCTGATTCTAATTTGGAGGCCCTTTTTTAGCCGCATTTGGACCCACTCTATGAAATGATATGGGTGTTATGTAATTGTGTGTCAAATTGCATGTCAATCCGAGTTTTTTTTGTGAATTACTATTTTCGAATTTTTTTTGATGAAAAATAATTTTCCAAAAATAGTAATTACTAAAAATAGGAATTTTTTAATGAAAATTAATTTGCTAAAAATATTAATTACTAAAAAAATTATTTTTGATGGAAAATAATTTTTCGAAAATAGTAACTACTAAAAATGGTAAATTTTGACAGAAAATATAATTTGCTGAAAATAGTAATTTTTTTATTTATTTTGAGGTCTTAATGAGTGCTCTAAAATTGTAACCCTCATTTTATAAGAGGATGTTGTACAATGTTGGAGATGTGAGAAGTAAGAGAGACTGTAATTGTGAGATCGAAGAGGAAATAGAGTGGATTTGTTGTAGGTTGTATCCCTTCGAGATTTGCTGGATGAAATAATAAATCTTAGTTATTTTTTTCGTGGAGGTAGCCCACATTGGGTGGACCACGTAAATTTGTGTCTTGAGTATTGCGTTATTCTTCTACGTTTTATTTCCACATTTATTTATTGTTCATGTTTTATTTTTTAATCCTAACAACTAGTATTAGAGCCTAAGATTTAAAAATGCATTTGAAAGGAGGGTTTCGAGTTCTAGTGGGAGCAATGGCAGAAGAAGGTAGGTTTAGGTTTGAGATTTTTAATGGAAAAAAATACCAACTATGGAAGATACAAAAGGAGGACTATCTTTATCAGAAGGATATTTACCTACCATTAGGCAGAATAGTAAAGAAGCTAGCAAAGCTATCATACGAAGAACAAGAAGTTCTTGATAAAAAGGCATTAGGAACAATACGGCTGTGCTTGGCAGTGTATATGACCTTCAACATTTCAAAGGAAAAGACAACAAAGAGTTTAATGAATGCGTTGGCTAAATTTTATGAAAAACCCTTAGCTTCGAACAAGGTATTTCTTATGAAGCATTTATTTAATATGTAGATGTTAGAAGGTGGGTCTGTTATTGATCACTTAAATGAGTTTAAAACGGTTACCAATTAGTTAAATTTTGTTGGAGTAAATTTTTATGATGAGGTTACTGTTCATACCATGGGATTCGTAGAATGAAGACAGTTCTAGGAATACCATAGGAAAATGGTATGTCAGAAAGGATGAACATGACAATAATGGAATGCACTAGGTGTATGAGATTACATGTGGGATTACCCTTACAATTTTTGGTAGATGCTAGGGATACTGCTATTTATTTAATAAACAAAGGGCCTTCAAGTTCCTTGTATGGTGGGATTCCAGAAGAGGCATGGACATGTAAGCCTATTAACTACTTATTTTTGAAGACTTTCGGTTGTGAAGCATTCGTGCATATTGATAAAGAAAATAAAACTAAACTTGAGGTAAAACCCAAGAAGTGCACTTTCATTGGATATGGAGTTAATAATTTTGGTTATCGTTTTTGGGATTATGAAAATCACAAAATCATTAGGAGTAAATATGTGGTATTCAATGAGAAAGTCATGTATAAAGACTAGTTGCAGCAAAAGAAATAAGAAAAGGTAAACATAGAATACATAGTGCTTGATGAAATTGAAACTCCAAAGGTACTAGAAAATCAACAACAGTAGCAGCAAGTATCTCAAACTCTTGCAAGTGTTGTTAGAAAATCTACCAGGATAGGTAGACCTCCCGATAGTTACTCTCCTTCATTACATTATGTATTATTGTCTAACTCTGGTGAACGATAAACATATGAAGAAGTGATGCAGGTAGAAACCAGGAATAAGTGGGAGCAAGGCATGAAAGAGGAGATGGAATCCTTGGTACACAATCCAAATTGGTATCTGGTTTGGTTGCCTAAAAGAAAAAGAGCATTGCAGAATAAATGGGTTTACAGAGTGAAAGAAGAAGATGGAGGCAAAAAGAGGTATAAGGCTAGACTAGTTGTAAAGGGGTTTGCATAGAAGAAAGGTATTTATTATGATGAAATTTTTTCTCTTCTTGTTTAAATGACTTCAATTAGAACTGTTTTAAACCTAGTGGATGTAGAGGATATGCATCTTGAACAATTAGATGTAAAAATAGCTTTTCTCCATGGGGATTTGGAGGAAAAGATTTATATGTAGCAGCCATAAGGGTATGAGGTCAAAGGTAATGAAGAATTAGTATGCAAGTTGAAAAAGAGCTTGTATGGCTTGAAGCAAGCTCCAAGGTAGTGGTATATGAAATTTGACAAGTTTATGTTAGAACAAGGTTATAGTAGATGTTATTTTGACCATTGTGTTTATTTTAAGATATTGGATAATGGTAACTATATTATCATGTTCTTGTATGTAGATGACATGTGGAAGGACCCCATTGACCACATCCATGTGGTTGAGTCAATAGTGAAGGCTAACTCCCCTTAAGGCACTTAGAGCACAAGGGCATATACCATGTGGGATAATGCCTAGGGAAGACCTAAATGACCTTTCCTCACTTGTGCATCTTTGCACACAAAGTCGCTGCTCCACGATGGCATGAAAATAGTGAGAGACTTTAACAACCTACCTCTTTAAGGTTAAACATTATGAGGGGAAATTAATCAAGGTGGTGGTAGAATATTTTCCACCACCAAACACTTATGATAGGGCATGTAAAAAATAAAGGTAAACCAAAAACATGGCTTAAATAAAGCGAAACAAGTGATAGCTATTAATAAAATTGAGCCATACTTAGTGACGCTTGTGGTGCTAACATCTACACAAGGCTAATGAATGGGGGTGCTTGGTTGATTTCTAAACCAGTAAAATAGGGGTGCACACAACTAGGCATCCCTAAGAAATAAACAATTAGTAAGGACCATTCAAACTTGGTACAAAGCACATGTAAACAAGGGTGTGATTTGGTTTGACCAAAGAGATATAGGTTGATTTAAACAAGTTTTTACTATAGGCTGCTAAACATCATTAACATAAGTTGACTAGCAAGCTATGATTAAAACAATCACAAAGATCGTAAAAATATTCTTGCTAAATAATACATAGGTTGTCATGATTGAACACAACAAATATTTTCTATGAAGATGCTTCTAAGGATAAATAAGCAACAAAGACATATTAAGAATTAAAAACAATGAGAGTAACCCCCCAACCTGAATTTCTTGCGAATAATTATTCTTCAAAGGTCACCTCCTAGCTTCATCTTTGCTTCATTTCTTGTAGTCTCCAAAAGAGGAAGAATTCTCCTTGTCCCTCTCCTCAACCCTCTTAACATGGAAACTCATCTTCCCAAAACCCCAAAGTCCAATTTTGGAATAAATGCTATCTACAAAAAGTGAATTCATGCTTAATCAAGGAGACAAGGGGGAGATATTTGAATTTAAATATACTTCTTCATTTTTTTAAATATCTTGTTTCAAATAAAAACTATTTACTTCTTTATTTACAAAAGATAAAATCATTCATTTCTTTTTATAAAATATAAAACTATTCATTTATGTATTTATTCAGAAAGGTAAAGAGAGAATTAAATAGAATCTTTAAAGAATTCATATTTAAAATATTGAATTCAATTTTAATTCAAACCATAAAAGCCATTAATAATTTCCTATTTTATTAACTCTAATAAAATACCTATACTAATATTAAGCATTCGTATGCTACACTACACCAAAAATCATATTTAAGGGTGGTGATAAGAATTAGTAGCACATGTTTTTAATAAGTTAGTTGTTGTAATGGTTAAGGTTGTACCATAATTAATACAACCTTATCCGTAACTTATGCTTGTAATACCTATTTATAGGCTTCTTATATTATTGCAATACAATTTTAGATTATATTCTGATATTTGTATTTGTTGTAAATTGATTCCTTATCACTGGTATCAAAGCCGAATACTGGGTAGGCAAGTATCCTCATCCTCTAGGCCATTTTGGTTTAAACGATGAACGAGAACACCTCGCATAGATCTTGGTTTGGTGGTTTCGTCCACCTTGTGAACACTTTTACATTTTTTTATAGACTTTTGGAAGCTTTTAGCTTGGTTTGCACTTTATTGGATTTGAAAAATCTTTTTTCATTCATACAAACATTTGGTTGTCTATTTGTAATTGTGTGTTCTTTTATAGGTGGTTTTTAACCACCCATAAAGACCTTTAAGGGTAGTTATTCAGCCATCGTCTATGAGGGTATATTAAAAAATCCGCTTTATACGATGGGGGTTAAAAACTCCCAAAAAAATCATCCTCTTAGGGTCTATTAGGGTAGTTAAAAATCATCTAAAAAATTGTTGGTTGTGGAGCCTGATTCTAATTTGGAGGCCCTGTTTTAGCCGCGTTTGGACCCACTCTATGAAAGGATATGGGTGTTATGTAATTGTGTGTCAAATTGCATGTCAATCCGAGTTTTTTTTGTGAATTACTATTTTCGAATTTTATTTGATGAAAAATAATTTTCCAAAAATAGTAATTACTAAAAATAGGAATTTTTTAATGAAAAATTATTTACTAAAAATAGTAATTACTAAAAAAATTATTTTTTGATGGACAATAATTTTTCAAAAATAGTAATTACTAAAAGTGGTAAATTTTGACAGAAAATAGTAATTTTTATTTATTTATTTTGAGGTCTTAATGAGTGCTTTAAAATTGTAACCCTTATTTTATAAGAGGATGTTGTACAGTGTTGGAGATGTGAGAAGTAAGAGAGACTGTAATTGTGAGATCGAAGAGGAAATAGAGTGCATTTCTTGTAGGTTGTATCCCTTCGAGATTTGCTGGATGGAATAATAAATCCTGGTTATTTTTTCCGTGGACGTAGCCCACATTGGGTGAACCACGTAAATTTGTGTCTTGAGTATTGCTTTATTCTTCTACATTTTATTTTCGCATTTATTTATTGCTCATGTTTTATTTTTTAATCCTAACAACTAGTATTGGAGCCTAGGATTTAAAAATGCATTTGAAAGGAGGGTTTTGAGTTCTAGTGGGAGCAATCGCAGAAGAAGGTAGGTTTAGGGTTGAGATTTTTAATGGAAAAAAATACCAACTATGGAAGATACAAAAGGAGGACTATCTTTATCAGAAGGATATTTACCTACCATTAGGCAGAATAATAAAGAAGCTAGCAAAGCTATCATACGAAGAACAAGAAGTTCTTGATAGAAAGGCATTAGGAACAATACGGCTGTGCTTGGCAGTGTATATGACCTTCAACATTTCAAAGGAAAAGACAAGAGTTTAATGAATGCGTTGGCTAAATTTTATAAAAAACCCTCATATTCGAACAAGGTATTTCTTATGAAGCATTTATTTAATATGTAGATGTTAGAAGGTGGGTCTGTTATTGATCACATAAATGAGTTTAAAACGGTTACCAATTAGTTAAATTTTGTTGGAGTAAATTTTTATGATGAGGTTAGGGATATTTTCATCTTATGCTCATTGCCAAAAAGCTAAAACGGCTTGGTCATGGTTGTGAATAATTTTATTTCTGGTACAAATACTTTAAAATTTAATGATGTTATTGGTGTTATTATTAGCAAGGAAACGCGATGAAAAAGCACATATGAGACATCGGGTAATGCGTTGACTATTGAAAATAGTGGGAGACAAAAGGAGAGAGGAAAGAATCTAAGAAAAACTAGAAAATCAAAGAAAGGTAGATCCAAATCCAAAGGGAAGCAGTTGGAATGCTAGCATTGCGGGAAGAAAGGACACCTAAAAAGATATTGTTGGAATCAAAAAGAAAAATAAGAAGAAGAAAAATAGGGTAATCAGGAAGCAAACGTAGTAGGTGATGTATTGCAAGATGCTTTAATCCTTTCACTAGCTAATATTAATTATTTTTGGGTGCTAGACTCAGGGCTTCATATCATGCCACACCCCATAGGAAATATTTTCTAGATTATGTTCAATGTGATTTTGGATAGGTCTATTTGGGTGATGATAGACCACATAAAATCATTAGAAAGGGTAAGATACAAATAAAATTACTGAATGGAAATCCATGGTTACTGAAAGAGGTAAGACATATTCCTAATTTGAGAAGAAATTTAATTTCCATAGGGTATTTGGATAGCGAAGGATGTACAGTTACATTCTTAGCAAATTTGTGGAAGGTTGTTAAAGGATTACTGCTATTAGTAAAAGGAAACAAGGTATATTGTATGTATATATTGGTAATACACATATTTCGATTGCTTTAGCTTCTATGGGAGTGGATACAATTTTATGGCATCATAGGATTGGGCACGTGAGTGAGAAGGGAATGCAGGTTCTCCGCTCATGGAATTTGTTACCAGGTTTGAAGCGGGTTTATTTGGACTTTTGTAGGCACTGCGTTTATGAAAAATAGAAAAGAGTTAGATTTCTCAAAGTTGAAAAAGAAAATAAGAGTGAAAAGCTAGAGCTTGTGCTTACAGATATATGGGGACCACCTCAAGTATCATCTCTTTGTGGATCTTATTATTATGTTACGTTTATTGATGACACAACTAGAAAAACTTGGGTTTATTGTATTCGAAATAAATCATATGTCTTTGATACTTTTAAGAAATGAAAAGATTTGGTCAAGAATGAGATAGGAAATAAGTTGAAGTATCTCAGATTAGATAACGGAGGTGAGTACTACAACAAAGAGTTTGATAGTTACTGTTCATACCATGGAATTCGTAGAATGAAGACAGTTCCAGGAATACCATAGGAAAATGGTGTGTCAGAAAGTATGAACATGTCAATAATGGAATGCACTAGGTGTATGAGATTACATGTGGGATTACCCTTACAATTTTTGGTAGATGCTAGGGATACTATTATTTATTTAATAAACAAAGGGCCTTCAAGTTCCTTGTATGGTGGGATTCCAGAAGAGGCATGGACATGTAAGCCTATTAACTACTCATTTTTGAAGACTTTCGGTTGTGAAGCATTCGTGCATATTGATAAAAAAAATAAAACTAAACTTGAGTTAAAATCCAAGAAGTGTACTTTCATTGGATATGGAGTTAATAATTTTGGTTATCGCTTGTGGGATTATGAAAATCACAAAATCATTAGGAGTAAATATGTGGTATTCAATTAGAAAGTCATTTATAAAGACTAGTTGCAACAAAAGAAATAATAAAATGTAAACATAGAATACATAGTGCTTGATGAAATTGAAACTCCAAAGGTACTAGAAAATCAACAACAGTAGCAGCAAGTATCTCAAACTCTTGCAAGTGTTGTTAGAAAATCTACCAAGATAAGTAGACCTCCTGATAGTTACTCTCCTTCATTACATTATGTATTATTGTCTAACTCTGGTGAACGAGAAACATATGAAGAAGTGATGCAGGTAGAAACCAGGAATAAGTGGGAGCAAGGCATGAAAGAGGAGATGGAATCCTTGGTACACAATCCAAACTGGTATCTGGTTTGGTTGCCTAAAATAAAAAGAGCATTGTAGAATAAATTGGTTTACAGAGTGAAAGAAAAAGATGGAGGCAAAAAGAGGTATAAGGCTAGACTAGTTGTAAAGGGGTTTGCATAGAAGAAAGGTATTTATTATGATGAAAGTTTTTCTCTTCTTGTTTAAATGACTTCAATTAGAATTGTTTTAAACCTAGTGGATGTAGAGGATATGCATCTTGAACAATTAGATGTAAAAATAGCTTTTCTCCATGGGGATTTGGAGGAAGAGATTTATATGTAGCAGCCATAAGGGTATGAGATCAAAGGGAATGAAGAATTAGTATGCAAGTTGAAAAAGAGCTTGTATGGCCTGAAGCAAGCTCCACGGCAGTGGTATATGAAATTTGACAAGTTTATGTTAGAACAAGGTTATAGTAGATGTTATTTTGACCATTGTGTTTATTTTAAGATATTGGATAATGGTAACTATATTATCATGTTCTTGTATGTAGATGACATGTGGAAGGACCCCCTTGACCACGTCCATGTGGTCGATTCAATAGTGAAGGCTAACTCCCCTTAAGGCACTTAGAGCACAAGGGCATATACCATGTGGGATAATGCCTAGGAAAGACCTAAATGACCTTTCCTCACTTGTGCATCTTTGCACACGAAGTCGCTGCTCCACGATGGCATGAAAATAGTGAGACTTTAACAACCTACCTCTTTAAGGTTAAACATTAGGAGGGGAAATTAATCAAGGTGGTGGTAGAATATTTTCCACCACAAAACACTTATGATAGGGCACATAAAACATTAAGGTAAACCAAAAACATGGCTTAAATAAAGCAAAACAAGCGATAGCTATTAATAAAATTGAGCCATGCTTAGTGACACTTATGGTGCTAATATCTACACAAGGCTAATGAATGGGGGTGCTTGGTTGATTTCTAAACCAGTAAAAGAGGGGTGCACACAACTAGGCATCCCTAAGAAATAAACGATTAGTAAGGACCATTCAAACTTGGTACAAAGCACATGTAAACAAGGGTGTGATTTGGTTTGACCAAAGAGATATAGGTTGATTTAAACAAGTTTTTACTATAGGCTGCTAAACATCATTAACACAAGTTGACTAGCAAGCTATGATTAAAATGATCACAAAGATCGTAAAAATATTCTTGCTAAATAATACATAGGCCGTCATGACTGAACACAACAAATATTTTCTATGAAGATGCTTTTAAGGATAAATAAGCAACAAAGACATATTAAGAATTAAAAACAATGAGAGTAGGCCCCCAACCTAAATTTCTTGCGAATAATTATTCTTCAAAGGTCACCTCCTAGCTTCGTCTTTGCTTCATTTCTTGTAGTATCTAAAAGAGGAAGAATTCCCCTTGTCCCTCTCCTCAACCCTCTTAACATGGAAACTCATCTACCCAAAACCCCAAAGTCCAATTTTGGAATAAATGCTATCTACAAAAAGTGAATTCGTGCTTAATCAAGGAGGCAAGGGGGAGATATTTGAATTTAAAAATACTTCTTCATTTTTTTTAATATCTTGTTTCAAATAAAAACTATTTACTTCTTTATTTACAAAATATAAAGCCATTCATTTATTTTTATAAAATATAAAGCTATTCATTTATTTATTTATTCAAAAAGGTAAAGAGAGAATTAAATAGAATCTTTAAAGAATTCATATTTATAATATTGAATTCAATTTTAATTCAAACCATAAAAGCCATTAATCATTTCCTATTTGATTAACTCTAATAAAATACCTATACTAATATTAAGCATTCGTATGGTACACTACACCGAAAATCATATTTAAGGGTGGTGATAAGGATTAGTAGCACATGTTTTTAATAAGTTAGTTGTTGTAATGGTTAAGGTTGTACCATAATTAATACAACCTTATCCGTAACTTATGCTTGTAATACCTATTTATAGGCTTCTTATATTATTGCAATACAATTTTGGATTATATTATGATATTCGTATTTGTTGTAAATTGATTCCTTATCATTGGTATCAAAGCCGAATACTGGGTAGGCAAGTATCCTCATCCTCTAGGCCATTTTGGTTCAAACGATGAACGAGAACACCTCGCATAGATTTTGGTTTGGTGGTTTCGTCCACCTTATGAACACTTTTACATTTTGTTATAGACTTTTGGAAGCTTTTAGCTTGGTTTGCACTTTATTGGATTTGAAAAATCTATTTTCATTCGTACAAACATTTGGTTGTCTATTTGTAATTGTGTGTTCTTTTATAAGTGGTTTTTAACCACCCATAAAGACCTTTAAGGGTAGTTATTCAGCCATCGTCTATGAGGGTATATTAAAAAATCCGCTTCATACGATGGCGGTTAAAAACTGCCTCAAAAAATCATCCTCTTAGGGTCTATTAGGGCAGTTAAAAATCATCTAAAAAATTGTTGGTTGTGGAGCCTGATTCTAATTTGGAGGCCTTTTTTTAGCCGCATTTGGACCCACTCTATGAAAGGATATGGGTGTTATGTAATTGTGTGTCAAATTGCATGTCAATCCGAGTTTTTTTTGTGAATTACTATTTTTGAATTTTTTTGATGAAAAATAATTTTCCAAAAATAGTAATTACTAAAAACAGAAATTTTTTAATGAAAAATTATTTGCTAAAAATAGTAAATACTAAAAAAATTATTTTTTGATGGAAAATAATTTTTCTAAAATAGTAATTACTAAAAATGGTAAATTTTGACAGAAAATATAATTTGCTGAAAATAGTAATTTTTTTTTTATTTTGAGGTCTTAATGAGTGCTCTAAAATTGTAACCCTCATTTTATAAGAGGATGTTGTATAGTGTTGGAGATGTGAGAAGTAAGAGAGACTGTAATTGTAAGATCAAAGAGGAAATAGAGTGGATTTGTTGTAGGTTGTATCCCTTCAAGATTTGCTGGATGGAATAATAAATCCTGATTATTTTTTCCGTGGAGGTAGCCCACATTGGGTGGACCACGTAAATTTGTGCCTTGAGTATTGTGTTATTCTTCTACGTTTTATTTCCGCATTTATTTGTTGTTCATGTTTTATTTTTTAATCCTAACAACTAGTATTAGAGCCTAGGATTTAAAAATGCATTTGAAAGGAGGGTTTTGAGTTCTAGTGGGAGCAATGGCATAAGAAGGTAGGTTTAGGGTTGAGATTTTTAATGAAAAAAAATACCAACTATGGAAGATACAAAAGGAGGACTATCTTTATCAGAAGGATATTTACCTACCATTAGGCAGAATAGTAAAGAAGCTAGCAAAGCTATCATACGAAGAACAAGAAGTTCTTGATAGAAAGGCATTAGGAACAATACGGTTGTGCTTGGCAGTGTATATGACCTTCAACATTTCAAAGGAAAAGACAACAAGGATTTTAATGAATGCATTGGCTAAATTTTATGAAAAACCCTCATATTCGAACAAGGTATTTCTTATGAAGAATTTATTTAATATGTAGATGTTAGAAGTTGGGTCTGTTATTGATCACTTAAATGAGTTTAAAATGGTTACCAATTAGTTAAATTTTGTTGGAGTAAATTTTTATGATGAGGTTAGGGATATTTTGATCTTATGCTCATTGCCAAAAAGCTAAAACGGCTTGGTCATGGTTGTGAATAATTTTATTTCTGGTACAAATACTTTAAAATTTAATGATGTTATTGGTGTTATTATTAACAAGGAAACACGATGAAAATGCACATATGAGACATCGGGTAATGCGTTGACTATTGAAAATAGGGGGAGACAAAAGGAGAGAGGAAAGAATCAAGGAAAAAATAGAAAATCAAAGAAAGGTAGATCCAAATCCAAAGGGAAGCAGATGGAATGCTAGCATTGCGGGAAGAAAGGACACTTAAAAATATATTGTTGGAATCAAAAAGAAAAATAAGAAGAAAAATAAGGCAATCAGGAAGCAAACGTAGTAGGTGATGTATTGCAAGATGCTTTAATCCTTTCACTAGCTAATATTAATTATTGTTGGGTGCTAGACTCAGGGTTTCATATCATGCCACACCCCATAGGAAATATTTTCTAGATTATGTTCAGTGTGATTTTGGATAGGTCTATTTGGGTGATGATAGACCAAATAAAATCACTGGAAAGGGTAAGATACAAATAAAATTACTGAATGGAAATCAATGGTTACTAAAAGAGGTAAGACATATTCCTAATTTGAGAAGAAATTTAATTTCCATAGGGTAGTTGGATAGCGAAGGATGTACAATTACATTCTCAGTAAATTTGTGGAAGGTTGTTAAAGGATTACTGCTATTAGTAAAAGGAAACAAGGTATATTGTATGTATATATTGATAATACTCATATTTCTATTGCTTTAGCTTCTACGGGAGTGGATACAATTTTGTGGCATCATAGGATTGGGCACGTGAGTGAGAAGGGGATGCAGGTTCTCCGCTCAAGAAATTTGTTACCAGGTTTGAAGCAGGTTTATTTAGACTTTTGTAGGCACTGCGTTTATGAAAAATAGAAAAGAGTTAGATTTCTCAAAGTTGAAAAAGAAAATAAGAGTGAAAAGCTAGAGCTTGTGCATACAGATATATGGGGACCACCTCAAGTATCATCTCTTTGTGGATCTTATTATTATGTTATGTTTATTGATGTCGTAACTAGAAAAACTTGGGTTTATTGTATTCGAAATAAATCAGATGTCTTTGATACTTTTAAGAAATGAAAATATTTGGTCGAGAATGAGATAGGAAATAAGTTGAAGTCTCTCAGATTATATAATGGAGGTGAGTACTACAACAAAGAGTTTGATAGTTACTGTTCATACCATGGGATTCGTAGAATGAAGACAGTTCCAGGAATACCATAGGAAAATAGTGTGTCAGAAAGGATGAACATGACAATAATGGAATGCACTACGTGTATGAGATTACATGTGGGGTTACCCTTACAATTTTTGGTAGATGCTATGGATATTGCTATTTATTTAATAAACAAAGGGCCTTCAAGTTCCTTGTATGGTGGCATTCCAGAAGAGGCATGGACATGTAAGCCTATTAACTACTCATTTTTGAAGACTTTCGATTGTGAAGCATTCGTGCATATTGATAAAAAAAATAGAACTAAACTTGAGGTAAAATCCAAGAAGTGCACTTTCATTGGATATGGAGTTAATAATTTTGGTTATCGTTTTTGGGATTATGAAAATCACAAAATCATTAGGAGTAAATATGTGGTATTCAATGAGAAAGTCATGTATAAATACTAGTTGCAGCAAAAGAAATAAGAAAAGGTAAACATAGAATACATAGTGCTTGATGAAATTGAAACTCCAAAGGTACTAGAAAATCAACAATAGTAGCAGCAAGCACCTCAAAATCTTGCAAGTGTTGTTAGAAAATCTACCAAGATAAGTAGACCTCCTGATAGTTACTCTCCTTCATTACATTATGTATTATTGTCTAACTCTGGTGAACGAGAAACATATGAAGAAGTGATGCAGGTAGAAACCAGGAATAAATGGGAGCAAGGCATGAAAGAGGAGATGGACTCCTTGGTACACAATCCAAACTGGTATCTAGTTTGGTTGCCTAAAATAAAAAGAGCATTGCAGAATAAATGGGTTTACAGAGTGAAAGAAGAAGATGGAGGCAAAAAGAGGTATAAGGCTAGACTAGTTGTAAAGGGGTTTGCATAGAAGAAAGGTATTGATTATGATGAAAGTTTTTCTCTTCTTGTTTAAATGACTTCAATTAGAATTGTTTTAAACCTAGTGGATGTAGAGGATATGCATCTTGAATAATTAGATTTAAAAATAGCTTTTCTCCATGGGGATTTGGAGGAAGAAATTTATATGTAGCAGCCATAAGTGTATGAGGTCAAAGGGAATGAAGAATTAGTATGCAAGTTGAAAAAGAGCTTGTATGGCCTGAAGCAAGCTCCAAGGCAGTGGTATATGAAATTTGACAAGTTTATGTTAGAACAAGGTTATAGTAGATGTTATTTTGACCATTGTGTTTATTTTAAGATATTGGATAAGGGTAACTATATTATCATGTTCTTGTATGTAGATGACATGTGGAAGGACCCCCTTGACCACGTCCATGTGGTCGAGTCAATAGTGAAGGCTAACTCCCCTTAAGGCACTTAGAGCACAAGGGCATATACCATGTGGGATAATGCCTAGGGAAGACCTAAATGACCTTTCCTCACTTGTGCATCTTTGCACATGAAGTCACTGCTCCACGATGGCATGAAAATAGTGAGATACTTTAACAACCTACCTCTTTAAGGTTAAACATTAGGAGGGGAAATTAATCAAGGTGGTGGTAGAATAGTTTCCACCACCAAAAACTTATGATAGGGCATGTAAAAAATAAAGGTAAACCAAAAACATGGCTTAAATAAAGTGAAACAAGCAATAGCTATTAATAAAATTGAGCCATGCTTAGTGAGGCTTGTGGTGCTAACATCTACACAGGGCTAATGAATGGGGGTGCTTCGTTGATTTCTAAACTAGTAAAATAGGGGTGCACACAACTAGGCATCCCTAAGAAATAAACGATTAGTAAGGACCATTCAAACTTGGTACAAAGCACATGTAAACAAGGATGTGATTTGGTTTTACCAAAGAGATATAGGTTGATTTAAACAAGTTTTTACTATAGGCTGCTAAACATCATTAACACAAGTTGACTAGCAAGCTATGGTTAAAACGATCACAAAGATCGTAAAAATCTTCTTGCTAAATAATACATAAGCCGTCATGATTGAACACAACAAATATTTTCTATGAAGATGCTTCTAAGGATAAATAAGCAACAAAGACATATTAAGAATTAAAAACAATGAGAGTAGCCCCCCAAACTGAATTTCTTGCGAATAATTATTCTTCAAAAGTCACCTCCTAGCTTCGTCTTTGCTTAATTTCTTGTAGTCTCCAAAAGAGGAAGAATTCCCCTTGTCCCTCTCCTCAACCCTCTTAACATGGAAACTCATCTACCCAAAACCCCAAAGTCCAATTTTGGAATAAATTCTATCTACAAAAAGTGAATTTGTGCTTACTCAAGGAGGCAAGGGGGAGATATTTGAATTTAAAAATACTTCTTCATTTTTTTAAATATCTTGTTTCAAATAAAAACTATTTACTTCTTTATTTACAAAAGATAAAATCATTCATTTCTTTTTATAAAATATAAAGCTATTCATTTATGTATTTATTCAGAAAGGTAAAGAGAGAATTAAATAGAATATTTAAAGAATTCATATTTGAAATATTGAATTCAATTTTAATTCAAACCATAAAATCCATTAATCATTTCCTATTTGATTAACTCTAATAAAATACCTATACTAATATTAAGCATTTGTATGGTACACTACACCGAAAATCATATTAAAGGGTGGTGATAAGGATTAGTAGCACATGTTTTTAATAAGTTAGTTGTTGTAATGGTTAAGTTTATACCATAATTAATACAACCTTATCCGTAACTTATGCTTGTAATACCTATTTATAGGCTTCTTATATTATTGCAATACAATTTTGGATTATATTCTAATATTCGTATCTGTTGTAAATTGATTCCTTATCACTGGTATCAAAGCCGAATTCTGGGTAGGCAAGTATCCTCATCCTCTAGGCCGTTTTGGTTCAAACTATGAACGAGAAAACCTTGCATAGATCTTGGTTTGGTGGTTTTGTCCACCTTGTGAACACTTTTACATTTTGTTATAGACTTTTGGAAGCTTTTAGCTTGGTTTGCACTTTATTGGAGTTGAAAAATCTATTTTCATTCGTACAAACATTTGGTTGTCTAGTTGTAATTGTGTGTTCTTTTATAGGTGGTTTTTAACCACCCATAAAGAAATTTAAGGGTAGTTATTCAGCCATCGTCTATGAGGGTATATTAAAAAATCTGCTTCATACGATGGTGGTTAAAAACTGCCTCAAAAAATTATCCTCTTAAGGTCTATTAGGGTAGTTAAAAATCATCTAAAAAATTGTTGGTTGTGGATCCTAATTCTAATTTGGAGACCCTGTTTTAGTCGCGTTTGGACCCATTCTATGAAAGGATAGGGGTGTTATGTAATTGTGTGTCAAATTGCATGTCAATCCGAGTTTTTTTTGTGAATTACTATTTTCGAATTTTTTTTGATGAAAAATAATTTTTCAAAAATAGTAATTATTAAAAATAGGAATTTTTTAATGAAAAATAATTTGCTAAAAATAGTAATTACTAAAAAAGGTATTTTTTGATGGAAAATAATTTTTCGAAAATAGTAATTTCTAAAAATGGTAAATTTTGATAGAAAATATAATTTGCTGAAAATAGTAATTTTTTTTTTAATTTTGAGGTCTTAATGAGTGCTCTAAAATTGTAACCCTCATTTTATAAGAGGATGTTGTACAGTGTTGGAGATGTGAGAAGTAAGAGAGACTGTAATTGTGAGATCGAAGAGGAAATAGAGTGGATTTGTTGTAGGTTGTATCCCTTCGAGATTTACTGGATGGAATAATAAATCCTAGTTATTTTTTTCATAGAGGTAGCCCACATTGGGTGGACCACGTAAATTTATGTCTTGAGTATTGCGTTATTCTTCTACGTTTTATTTCTGCATTTATTTATTTTTCATGTTTTATTTTTTAATCCTAACAACTACTATTAGAGCCTAGGATTTAAAAATGCATTTGAAAGGAGGGTTTCGAGTTCTAGTGGGAGCAATGGTAGAAGAAAGTACGTTTAGGGTTGAGATTTTTAATGGAAAAAAATACCAACTATGGAAGATACAAAAGGAGGACTATCTTTATTAGAAGGATATTTACCTACCATTAGGCAGAATAGTAAAGAAACTAGCAAAGCTATCATACGAAGAACAAGAAGTTCTTGATAGAAAGGTATTATGAACAATACGGCTGTGTTTGGCAGTGTATATGACCTTCAAAATTTCAAAGGAAAAGATAACAAAGAGTTTAATGAATGCGTTGGCTAAATTTTATGAAAAACCCTCATATTCGAACAAGGTATTTCTTATGAAGTATTTATTTAATATGTAGATGTTAGAAGGTGGGTCTGTTATTGATCACATAAATGAGTTTAAAACGGTTACCAATTAGTTAAATTTTGTTGGAGTAATTTTTTATGATGAGGTTAAGGATCTTTTGATCTTATGCTCATTGCCAAAAAGCTAAAATGGCTTGGTCATGGTTTTGAATAAATTTATTTCTGGTACAAATACTTTAAAATTTAATGATGTTATTGGTGTTATTCTTAGCAAGGAAACGCGATGAAAATGCACATATGAGACATCGGGTAATGCGTTGACTATTGAAAATAGGGGGAGACAAAAGGAGAGAGGAAAGAATCCAAGAAAAAATAGAAAATCAAAGAAAGGTAGATCCAAATCCAAAGGGAAGCAGTTGGAAAGCTAGCATTGCGGGAAAAAAGGACACCTAAAAAGATATTGTTGGAATCAAAAAGAAAAATAAGGAGAAGAAAAATAGGGTAATCAGGAAGCAAACGTAGTAGGTGATGTATTGCAAGATGCTTTAATCCTTTCACTAGCTAATATTAATTATTTTTGGGTGCTAGAATCAGGGCTTCATATCATGCCACACCCCATAGAAAATATTTTCTAGATTATGTTCAATGTGATTTTGGATAGGTCTATTTGGGTGATGATAGACCACATAAAATCATTGTAAAGGGTTAGATACAAATAAAATTACTAAATGGAAATCAATGGTTACTAAAAGAGGTAAGACATATTCCTAATTTGAGAAGAAATTTAATTTTCATAGGGTAGTTAGATAGCAAAGGATGTACAGTTACATTCTCAGCAAATTTGTGGAAGGCTGTTAAAGGATTACTGCTATTAGTAAAAAGAAACAAGGCATATTGTATGTATATATTGGTAATACTCATATTTCTATTACTTTAGCTTCTATGGGAGTGGATACAATTTTGTGGCTTCATAGGATTGGGCATGTGAGTGAGAATGGGATGCAAGTTCTCCGCTCAAGGAATTTGTTACCAGGTTTGAAGCAGGTTTATTTGGACTTTTGTAGGCTCTGCGTTTATGAAAAATAGAAAAGAGTTGGATTTCTCAAAGTTGAAAAAGAAAATAAGAGTGAAAAGCTAGAGCTTATGCATACAGATATATGGGGACCACCTCAAGTATCATCTCTTTGTGGATATTATTATTATGTTACGTTTATTGATGATGCAACTAGAAAAACTTGGGTTTATTGTATTCAAAATAAATCGGATGTCTTTGATACTTTTAAGAAATGAAAATATTTGGTTGAGAATGAGATAAGAAATAAGTTGAAGTGTCTCAAATTAGATAATGGAGGTGAGTACTACAACAAAGAGTTTGATAGTTACTGTTCATACCTTGGGATTCGTAGAATGAAGACAGTTCCAGGAATACCATAGGAAAATGGTGTGTCAGAAAGGATGAACATGACAATAATGGAATGCACTAGGTGTATGAGATTACATGTGGGATTACCCTTACAATTTTTGGTAGATGCTATGGATACTGCTATTTATTTAATAAACAAAGGACCTTCAAGTTCCTTGTATGGTGGGATTCCAGAAGAGGCATGGACATGTAAGCCTATTAACTACTCATTTTTAAAGACTTTCGGTTGTGAAGCATTCATGCATATTGATAAAGAAAATAAAACTAAACTTGAGGTAAAATCCAAGAAGTGCACTTTCATTGGATATGGAGTTAATAATTTTGGTTATTATTTTTGGGATTATGAAAATCACAAAATCATTAGGAGTAGATATGTGGTATTCAATGAGAAAGTCATGTATAAAGACTAGTTGCAACAAAAGAAATAAGAAAAGGTAAACATAGAATACATAGTGCTTGATGAAATTGAAACTCCAAAGGTACTAGAAAATCAACAACAGTAGCAGCAAGTACCTCAAACTCTTGCAAGTGTTGTTAGAAAATCTACCAGGATAAGTAGACCTCCCGATAGTTACTCTCCTTCATTACATTATGTATTATTGTCTAACTCTGGTGAAGAAGTGATGCAGGTAGAAACCAGGAATAAGTGGGAGCAAGACATGAAAGAGGATATGGACTCCTTGGTACACAATCCAAACTGGTATCTGGTTTGGTTGCCTAAAAGAAAAAGAGTATTGCAGAATAAATGGGTTTACAGAGTGAAAGAAGAAGATGGAGGCAAAAATAGGTATAAGGGTATACTAGTTGTAAAGGGGTTTGCATAGAAGAAAGGTATTGATTATGATGAAAGTTTTTCTCTTGTTGTTTAAATGACTTCAATTAAAACTGTTTCAAACCTAGTGGATGTAGATGATATGCATCTTGAACAATTAGATGTAAAAATAGCTTTTCTCCATGGGGATTTGGAGGAAGAGATTTATATGTAGCAGCCATAAGGGTATGAGGTCAAAGGGAATGAAGAATTAGTATGCAAGTTGAAAAAGAGCTTGTATGGCCTGAAGCAAGCTCCAAGGCAGTGGTATATGAAATTTGACAAGTTTATGTTAGAACAAGTTTATAGTAGATGTAATTTTGACCATTGTGTTTAGTTTAAGATATTGGATAACGGTAACTATATTATAATGTTCTTGTATGTATATGACATGTGGAAGGACCCCCTTGACCACGTCCATGTGGTCATGTCAATAGTGAAGGCTAACTCCCCTTAAGGCACTTAGAGCACAAGGGCATATACCATGTGGGATAATGCCTAGGGAAGACCTAAATGATCTTTCCTCTCTTGTGAATCTTTCCACATGAAGTCGCTGCTCCACGATGGCATGAAAATAGTGAGAGACTTTAACAACCTACCTCTTTAAGGTTAAACATTAGGAGGGGAAATTAATCAAGGTGGTTGTATAATATTTTCCACCACCAAACACTTATGATAGGGCACGTAAAAAATAAAGGTAAACCAAAAACATGGCTTAAAGAAAGTGAAACAAGCGATAGCTATTAATAAAATTGAGCCATGCTTAGTGACTCTTGTGGTGCTAACATCTACACAGGGCTAATGAATGGGGGTTCTTGGTTGATTTCTAAACCAGTAAAATAGGGGTGCACACAACTAGGCATCCCTAAGAAATAAACGATTAGTAAGGACCATTCAAACTTGGTACAAAGCACATGTAAAAAAGGGTGTGATTTGGTTTGACCAAAGAGATATAGGTTGATTTAAACAAGTTTTTACTATAGGCTGCTAAACATCATTAACACAAGTTTACTAGCAAGCTATGATTAAAACGATCACAAAGATCGTAAAACTCTTCTTGCTAAATAATACATAGGCCGTCATGATTGAACACAACAAATATTTTCTATGAAGATGCTTCTAAGGATAAATAAGCAACAAAGACATATTAAGAATTAAAAACAATGAGAGTAGCCCCCCAACCTAAATTTCTTGTGAATAATTATTCTTCAAAGGTCACCTCCTAGCTTCATCTTTGCTTCATTTCTTGTAGTCTCCAAAAGAGGAAGAATTCCCCTTGTCCCTCTCCTCAACCCTCTTAACATGGAAACTCATCTACCCAAAACCCCAAAGTCCAATTTTGGAATAAATGCTATCTACAAAAAGTGAATTCGTGCTTAATCACGGAGGCAAGGGGGAGATATTTGAATTTAAAAATACTTCATTTTTTAAAATATCTTGTTTCAAATAAAAACCATTTACTTCTTTATTTACAAAAGATAAAGCCATTCATTTCTTTTTATAAAAGATAAAGCTATTCATTTATGTATTTATTTAGAAAGGTAAAGAGAGAATTAAATAGAATATTGAAAGATTTCATATTTAAAATATTGAATTCAATTTTAATTCAAACCATAAAATCCATTAATCATTTCCTATTTGATTAACTCTAATAAAATACCTATACTAATATTAAGCATTCGTATGGTACACTACACCAAAAATCATATTTAAGGGTGGTGATAAGGATTAGTAGCACATGTTTTTAATAAGTTAGTTTTTGTAATGGTTAAGGTTGTACCATAATTAATACAACCTTATCCGTAACTTATGCTTGTAATACCTATTTATAGGCTTCTTATATTATTGCAATACAATTTTGGATTATATTATGATATTTGTATCTGTTGTAAATTGATTCCTTATGACTGGTATCAAAGTCGAATACTGGGTAGGCAAGTATCCTCATCCTCTAGGCCATTTTGGTTCAAACGATGAACGAGAACACCTCGCATAGATCTTGGTTTGGTGATTTCGTCCACCTTGTGAACACTTTAAAATTATGTTATAGACTTTTGGAAGCTTTTAGCTTGGTTTGCACTTTATTGGATTTGAAAAATCTATTTTCATTCGTATAAACATTTGGTTGTCTATTTGTAATTGTGTGTTCTTTTATAGGTGGTTTTTAACCACCAATATAGACCTTTAAGGGTAGTTATTCAGCCATCATCTACGAGGGTATCTTAAAAAATCCACTTCATACAATGGCGGTTAAAAATTGCCTTAAAAAATCATCCTCTTAGGGTCTATTAGGGTAGTTAAAAATCATCTAAAAAATTGTTGGTTGTGGAGCTTGATTCTAATTTGGAGGCCCTGTTTTAGCCGCGTTTGGACCCACTCTATGAAAGGATATGGGTGTTATGTAATTGTGTGTCAAATTGCATGTCAATCCGAGTTTTTTTGTGAATTACTATTTTCGAATTTTTGGATAAAAAATAATTTTCCAAAAATAGTAATTATTAAAAATAGGAATTTTTTAATGAAAAATAATTTGCTAAAAATAGTAATTACTAAAAAAGGTATTTTTTTATGGAAAATAATTTTTCGAAAATAGTAATTACTAAAAATGGTAAATTTTGACAAAAAATATAATTTGCTGAAAATAGTAATTTTTTATTTTTATTTTGAGGTCTTAATGAGTGCTTTAAAATTGTAACCCTCATTTTATAAGAGGATGTTGTACAGTGTTGGAGATGTGAGAAGTAAGAGAGACTGTAATTGTGAGATCGAAGAGGAAATAAAGTGGATTTGTTGTAGGTTGTATCCCTTCGAGATTTGCTGGATGGAATAATAAATCTTGGTTATTTTTTCGTGGAGGTAGCCCACTTTGGGTGGACCACGTAAATTTGTGTCTTGAGTATTGCATTATTCTTCTACGTTTTATTTCCGCATTTATTTATTGTTCATGTTTTAGTTTTTAATCCTAACAACTAATATTAGAGCCTAGGATTTAAAAATGCATTTGAAAGGAGGGTTTCGAGTTCTAGTGGGAGCAATGGTAGAAGAAGGTAGGTTTAGGGTTGAGATTTTTAATGGAAAAAAATACCAACTATGGAAGATACAAAAGGAGGACTATCTTTATCAGAAATATATTTACCTACCGTTAGGCAGAATAGTAAAGAAGCTAGCAAAGCTATCATACGAAGAACAAGAAGTTCTTGATAGAAAGGTATTAGGAACAATACGGCTGTTCTTGGTAGTGTATATGACCTTCAAAATTTCAAAGGAAAAGACAACAAAGAGTTTAATGAATGTGTTGGCTAAATTTTATGAAAAACCCTCATCTTCGAACAAGGTATTTTTTATGAAGCATTTATTTAATATTTAGATGTTAGAAGGTGGGTCTATTATTGATCACTTAAATGAGTTTAAAATGGTTAACAATTAGTTAAATTTTGTTGGAGTAAATTTTTATGATGAGGTTAGGGATATTTTGATCTTATGCTCATTACCAAAAAACTAAAATGGCTTGGTCATGGTTATGAATAATTTTATTTCTGGTACAAATACTTTAAAATTTAATGATGTTATTGGTGTTATTCTTAGCAAGGAAACATGTTGAAAAAGCACATATGAGACATCGGGTAATGCGTTGACTATTGAAAATAGGGGGAGACAAAAGGAGAGAGGAAAGAATCAAGGAAAAAATAAAAATAAAATAAAGGTAGATCCAAATCCAAAGGGAAGTAGTTGGAACGCTAGCATTGTGGGAAGAAAGGACACCTAAAAATATATTGTTGGAATCAAAAAGAAAAATAAGGAGAAGAAAAATAGGGTAATCATGAAGAAAACGTAGTAGGTGATGTATTGCAAGATGCTTTAATCCTTTCACTAGCTAATATTAATTATTTTTGGGTGCTAGAATCAAGGCTTCATATCATGCCACACCCCATAGGAAATATTTTCTAGATTATGTTCAATGTGATTTTGGATATGTCTATTTGGGTGATGATAGACCACATAAAATCATTGGAAAGGGTAAGATACAAATAAAATTACTGAATGGAAATCAATGGTTACTGAAAGAGGTAAGACATATTCCTAATTTGAGAAGAAATTTAATTTTCATAGGTTTGTTGGATAGCGAAGGATGTATAGTTACATTCTCAACAAATTTGTGGAAGGCTGTTAAAAGATTACTGCTATTAGTAAAAAGAAACAAGGTATATTGTATGTATATATTGGTAATACTCATATTTCTATTGCTTTAGCTTCTACGGGAGTGGATACAATTTTGTGGCATCATAGGATTGGGCACGTGAGTGAGAAGGGGATGCAGGTTCTCCGCTCAAGGAATTTGTTACCAAGTTTGAAGCAGGTAGATTTGGACTTTTGTACGCACTACGTTTATGAAAAATAGAAAAGAGTTGGATTTCTCAAAGTTGAAAAAGAAAATAAGAGTGAAAAGCTAGAGCTTGTGCATACAGATATATGGGGAGCACCTCAAGTATCATCTCTTTGTGGATCTTATTATTATGTTACGTTTATTGATGATGCAACTAGAAAAACATGGGTTTATTGTATTCGAAATAAATCAAATGTCTTTGATACTTTTAAGAAATGAAAATATTTGGTCGAGAATGAGATAGGAAATAAGTTGAAGTCTCTCAGATTAGATAATGGAGGTGAGTACTACAACAAATAGTTTGATAGTTACTGTTCATACCATGGGATTCGTAGAATGAAGACAATTCCAAGAATACCATAGGAAAATGGTGTGTCAAAAAGGATGAACATGACAATAATGGAATGCACTAGGTGTATGAGATTACATGTGGGATTACCCTTACAATTTTGGGTAGATGTTATGGATACTGCTATTTATTTAATAAACAAAGGGCCTTCAAGTTCCTTGGATGGTGGGATTCCAGAAGAGGCATGGACATGTAAGCCTATTAACTACTCATTTTTAAAGACTTTCGGTTGTGAAGCATTCATGCATATTGATAAAGAAAATAGAACTAAACTTGAGGTAAAATCCAAGAAGTGCACTTTCATTGGATATGGAGTTAATAATTTTGGTTATCATTTTTGGGATTATGAAAATCACAAAATCATTAGGAGTAAATATGTGGTATTCAATGAGAAAGTCATGTATAAAGACTAGTTGTAGCAAAAGAAATAAGAAAAGGTAAACATAGAATACATAGTGCTTGATGAAATTGAAACTCCAAAGGTACTAGAAAATCAACAACAGTAGCAGCAAGTACCTCAAACTCTTGCAAGTGTTAGAAAATCTACCAGGATAAGTAGACCTCCTGATAGTTACTCTCCTTCATTACATTATGTATTATTGTCTAACTCTGGTGAACGAGAAACATATGAAGAAGTGATGCAGGTAGAAACCAGGAATAAGTGGGAGCAAGGCATGAAAGAGGAGATGGACTCCTTGGTACACAATCCAATATGGTATTTGGTTTGGTTGCCTAAAAGAAAAAGGGCATTGCAGAATAAATGGGTTTACAGAGTGAAAGAAGAAGATGGAGGCAAAAAGAGGTATAAGGCTAGGCTAGTTGTAAAGGGGTTTGCATAGAAGAAAGGTATTGATTATGATGAAAGTTTTTTCTCTTGTTGTTTAAATGACTTCAATTAGAACTGTTTTAAACCTAGTGGATGTAGAGGATATGCATCTTGAACAATAAGATGTAATAATAGCTTTTCTCCATGGGGATTTGGAGGAAGAGATTTATTTGTAGCAGCCATAAGGGTATGAGGTCAAAGGGAATGAAGAATTAGTATGCAAGTTGAAAAATAGCTTGTATGGCCTGAAGCAAGCTCCAAGGCAGTGGTATATGAAATTTGACAAGTTTATGTTAGAACAAGATTATAGTAGATGTTATTTTGACCATTGTGTTTATTTTAAGAGATTGGATAATGGTAACTATATTATCATGTTATTGTATGTAGATGACATGCTTTTTGCAGGGTTTAACATATAGGATATAATTGCGCTCAAAAGAAAATTGGCAAATTCATTTGCAATAAAGGATTTGGGTACTACAAAGCAAATCCTTGGTATGAGTACAGTAAGAGACATGAAAGATCATAAATTAACATTGTCTTAGGGTGAGTACATTGAGAAGGTGTTAAAAATATTTAATATGTAGGATGGGAAACTTGTTAGTACACCTTTGGCCAATAATTTCAAACTGACCAAAGAGATGTGTCCCAAGACACATGAGGAGATTGACTATATGTCCAAGGTTTCTAATTTTTTAGAAGTTTGATGTATGTGATGGTGTGCAAAGGCTAGATATTGCACATGTAGTGGGATTTGTGAGCAAGTTTATGAACAATACAGGAAAATAATATTGGGAGGCAGTGAAGTGGATTATCAAGTATTTGAGAGGTACTATCACTTAGGTATTATATTTTGGATGTTCTAACACTAATTTACATGGATATGTTGATTCATATATGGTAGGTGATATAGACAATAGGAAGAGTACCACAGGGTATGTTTTTATTGTAGGTGGAACTACAGTAAGTTGGATTTCAAAATTACAAAAGGTTGTTGTCCTTTCAACAATGGAAATAGAGTATGTTGTTGTTACAGAGGTTAGTAAGAAGATTATTTGGTTACAAAGGTTTATGGAAGAGTTGGGAAAAAAATGGGAGGATAACATATTATATAGTGACAATCAAAGTGTCATTCATCTTAGCCCCAAGGGCTAGGTGGATTGGTAAGTGCTAGTATGGATGGGCACTTGCTGAGAAGAGACCTAGGTTCAAACCTTGGTGGTGTCAATTTGAAAAGGTATTAGTCTATTCTAAATCCTCTAAGTGTGGGCCAAATCAACAATGACGGTATAAAACCTGAGTGACTGGTGATCCCCATATCATGCTGGATCAACAATTAACAAGACGGATAGGTTTGGTGGTTGTAGTACCTATGGTGTGAACCCTAAGCTAGCCAGTTACTAAAAATAGTGGCTGTTATCAACTCTCCTATGTAAAAAAAAGTGCCACTCATCTTTCAAAGAAGTCAGCCTTCTATTCTAGGACTAAACATATACAAACCAAGTACCATTTCATATGCTCAATGTTGGAATATGGACAGTTAAAACTGGAGAAGATACACACTAGCCATAATCTTGTAGATATGTTAACAAAGGCAGTAACCAAGGAGAAACTGAGTTTTTGCTTAGTTTTCATTGGTCTTCAAACATGACAATAAAATATGAGAAAATCTCTAGGTCCAAATTTGAAGCATAGTACAACAGGTGCAGTAGTGGTGGAGTTACTATAATCAGTCTTCAAATGGGAGATTGTTGGTTGTGGAGCCTGATTCTAATTTGGAGGTCCTATTTTAGCCATGTTTGGACCCACTCTATGAAAGGATATGGGCGTTATGTAATTGTGTGTCAAATTGCATGTCAATCCGAGTTTTTTTGTGAATTACTATTTTTGAAAAAAATTTGACAAAAAATAAATTTTCGAAAATAGTAATTACTAAAAACAAAAAAAAATTATTGAAAAATAATTTGCCAAAAATAGTAATTACTAAAAATAGTTTTTTTTGACGAAAAATAATTTTTCGAAAATAGTAATTACTAAAAATGACAAATTTCGACAGAAAATATAATTTGCCAAAAATAGTAATTTTTTTTTTTTTAAATTTTGGAATCTTAATTATTTGCTTTAAAATTGTAATCCTCAATTTATAAAAGGATGTTGTATGACATTGGAGATATGAGAAGGAAGAGAGATTGTAATTGTGAGATCAAAAATGAAGTATAGTGGATTTGTTGTAGGTTATACCCCTTCGAGATTTGCTGGATGGAATAATAAATCTTGGTTATTTTCTTCGTGGACGTTGCTCACATTGGGTGAACCACGTGAATATGTGTCTTGAGTATTGTTTTATTTTTCTATGTTTTATTTCTGCATTTATTTATTGCTCATGTTTTATTTCTTAATCCTAACAAAAACCACCTTAGTTTATCACTATGAGGGTGGTTAAAAACTGTCCTCTTAGGGTCTATTAGGGTGGTTAAAAATCGCCCTCTTAGGGTATATTAGGGCGGTTTTTAACCAACCTAATATAAACTAAGAGGGCAGTTTTTAACCACCCTAATAGACCCTAAGAGGACAGTTATAAACCACCCTCATAGTGATAAACTAAGGTGATTTTTGTTAGGATTGAGAAATAAAACATGAGCAATAAATAAATGCAGAAATAAAACATAGAAAAATAAAACAATACTCAAGACACATATTCACGTGTCTAAGAGGGTGATTTATAACCAACCTAATATTAATATTATTATTATTTTTAAATAAAAATCTTAAGATACAACATTGTATTCAAGATGTGTTCATTGGATTCATCAGATATTGGAGAGAGGGAATCACCCCTAATCATAGATATTGGAGAGGGAATCACCCCCTCTTTTTTATAGGAAGATGTCCAATGGTGGTTTCATGGGAATATCAAATTTATTACATGCTAACAGAGATAAGTTTGGTTGTAAGGAAACAAGCACCCATGCATTTATCAGTCATAAATGCTTATAGTTCAGGTTTACCTCATTAACCAATACCTAATAGTTACAAGAATTTAGTATTATTTGAAACTTTGAAATCATAAGTATTCCTTCTACTTTTTGAAGTTTAGAAGACAACTTATCTATCGTAATGAATCATACTTAAATGCCTTTTTGGCCAAGGTAATTATCAATTTCAAACTGAACATCAGATGAATACAAGAGAATAGGTACACAAGCATACATATGATCAATTCAAATATCTTCATATAAACTTCAACATAACAATCATGTCAATCAACACCCAAAACTCATGGTTTAATGACATTTCCAATATCTATACAACATAGTTATCTTTGTTCTTGAGCTTCAACCCCTACCACAACAATACACTCCTTCCATGACATTCATAAAAACTCGGAGATAATGTTGACCAAGTACAAAATAATATGAATTTTAAGAATATGCAGGCGGGTGCATACAAATACATAAAGTTATAACCTGAGCATGAACTCTATTAATCAAAAACTTCACTACAATGAGGGAAGATCTTTACTCTAGTTCTTTGTTGGTTTAACCCACCACTAGCTGCAATATTCAAATAACCATTGCCACTGGTCTCAGGTGTTGCAGCTGCATAGAAAACAAATATTATGTAGCACAAGTCATTTAATACACTTACAAGGAAATATTCCTTGTATGTATTATACACAATAAATTCGATAATTCTATTATAGTTCTCAAAAATTTTAGGAGCCATGGAAATGCAAAACTTGCTAGACAAGGATATTTCATGGTAGATAGTCACAACAATTTACACATTTACATGAGGGTAACATTTCCCCCAAGACCAGAAAAGAAACCCTGAACAACATACTTACATGCAAAATGATTGCTTGGCTCACTACACCCATAATAAAACTCTGAATACTTTGAATGCCAGATATCATTTATCACACCACTGCCTTACCTCTGCAACAAACATGGAATGATGAATGATAATGTGCATTAGCACCTAACCTATCCTATTCAATCGGTGTTTGAAAAATATGCACCATAAGTTGTTTAAGACAAATCATTCACATTAAGTTGGTTAATAACTATTAGCATGAACAACTATACGAGGAAATGAGAACATACTGATGTATCACTTAAATTACTCAAATTCCTTTGAAAATGATTAGCTCACTCCTTCCACTGAATCATGTTAAGAAATTAAGATATGTGTGGTTAGAATTGTTGTCCCTTCTTACTCAAAGTCAACCCTCACAAACATGATATCACTATTGTTAAATATGATCTTATTAGAGTTAAAACAAATTAATTATAGGATAGCCACTATAAGGTAAACATAAAGGTAAATTAAGACCTAAAAGTAGGTGTGCTTGCTAAATTAAGACCTAAAATATTAAGGAGGTAAGGCAAAATATCCTTGGTTAGACCAAAGGGATTTAGACTGAGATCGAAAAACATAGCTTAGAAAGTATATAACTTGAAACAATATAAAAGGTAAAGTGAAATATCCATCATTGCAACAAAGGAATCTCATAGCCCTAGTAGGCTTGTTGGCTAGACTGAGATCTTCAAAGTCACCAATAGAGGCATCCAATTTGGAACATGAAATTACATAAAGTGAAATATCCCTTATTCCAACCAAGGGGTCTCATACACTAGGTAGACGTCCTGGCCAGAGTAAGACCTAAAAAATCACCTCATTACCTATTACTTGAAGTAAGGGTTCTTCTACCATGAGTTTGGCTCCAAAGGAAAAAAAGTACACCTATCATTTCATAAGATAGTTGATCTCCAATTTCTAACTTCATGTCTATCTCAATGGTTATGTCTCTTATACCTATATCTAATGTATAAGCACACCAGTACAAGCAAAATTCTAACTAAAGACCCACTCTTATTATGTTATCTCCTGTCAAGAATAAGCATAGAGAACATATTTTTTGTTACTCTAATTTAACATTGAAGAGTCACCCAACATTTAAAAAATTGGCACCCAATATGGGAAATCTAAAGAACTCAATGCAAACAAAGTTGGTGTGAATTTTCCATAAGCAAGAAAGCCCAAAAGAAAATTGGGTATGAAGAGGGACTTACAACATTTAAGGCTTGAGATGGATTTCCTTTGTTGATATTCTACCTAGCTAGAGCTATGAGATAGTTTTTTTTTTTTATGAGATATTCTCATCTATATCCATGGCTACCTCTCAAATCTCCTCTTGGTATTGAATATATATCTTGGTCTGAACATTGAATATAACACCATCAAATATAAAATATTTTAATGATACCATATACCACTAAGAGAATGCAAAATGAATATGATATAAATATCCTCATCTTTGATTGTCTGCCTTTTTTTATGCACTAAGGCTTCAATCCTCATTTGGGTAATTTGAGCCCTCCATATAACATGAATATGTCTAAACATCCCTACCCATACCAACCATCAAATACGAGGTAAGGGGGTATCTTGAGACTTCCTCTATATTTTTCTCATCTCGATACCTCTCCCTCACTCCTACTTGTTCCATTTACCTACAAGATGCCACAGACTCAATAGTCCGAGGAACCAAATTTATGTTTGAATCACAACAATATATAGAACACAAAAGGCATACTATAAAAAAAGTGTGTAGTGTATTATTTATCCACTTATATTTAATTTAATTTAAATATTAATGTTCATTAGCTGCCAAGATGACGAATAAGATTACAAAACTATAGTGAATATAGTGTATGATAGTAACAATTGATGCACCCCTAAAGAGTAATATTGGACAAGCAAATAATAGATACAAAAATGTAAGCTATACAATAAATATAAAGAAGCAAAAATACAAAAAATTTAAAATAAAAAGTGAAACTAGTACAAAGAGTTACCAAAAATAAAGGACATACAAAGAAGTTCTAAAAGATTTAACATGTAGCAATTATTTGCATAGCATCGACCAACAACACTCATCCACTTAGAAAATATTAGTGAAGAGACTCATGTTGTCCACTGGTTGGGCCTTTAAAGTCTATGTTGTCATTTCCTCACCAAATCTTATAGGGGTGACATGGTATACATATTGACATAACTACTCACATATCTTGAATATAAAATAGGCCAATATATCCTAAATTTTCCCTTTACTCATAATTATATATGCATAAACAGTAAATGTAAGAAATATCCACATATAAAGTTGAAAAAAACTTTGTTTAAGTGTCAACTATACATATATTCAAAACTTCACAAAGGATTAGAGCTATCCCACAACATGAAAACATGTTTTGCAACTTAAAAAATGAAGTTACCCTATTGGAAAAAACTTTGTATATAACTCGACAATATGTCTGTGTGTGCACGTTCAAAGTTTCACAAAGGATTAAACCTTTCCCAATATCTGGAAAATCCACTTCACAGGCATCCAAAAGGACATACCCATGAAACTAAATACTAAATAGTCAAATGTATATAAAAAATTAAAACTTACAAAAAGATTCACATTTTGCAAGCAGAGAGTCCAAATTCCATTTAACATGGATTGTGGCCTGAAACAAAGTCAAACAAAAAAGAGTGGCATGCTAAAACATTTTATTGCAAAATAGAAGATAGGTTTGATCTGAAAGTTCATTTCCTAAAGACATTAAAGAGACCGACTTAAATAAAAAAAACATGCCTGTGAACATGCTTGTGTTGCTCCATTCTTTAGGAAACATAATTCAATTGCATGCATATTTTTGCAAAAATTGCAAAACAAAATTAAATGTCCAAGACAAGATAAAAATTGAATTGCAAAAATAAAATAAAAAACAATATATTGATCCTAAAATATTAGCTTCTATATGTGTTTAAAGGAAAAAAATTGGATATATTTCTAAAAGGTAATGTTACACTAAGTTCGTAGAAAGTTGAGCAAGTGCACATGGACAAGATAATGGATGAGATTATGATCACAAAATCTTATCCTTTCTAGCATATCACTTTGAAGTTTGTACTAAATTTTAGAGCTAAAGGTAAATTAATGATTAATAGGCTCACCATACTATCTAACTGTCTTAGGACTAAGACTATAATATCCATATTTTTTTATATTTAGAAAAAATAAAATAAAGAATTGTACTTTGTACAAACTCATAAGAAAACTTAAGATACTAAGGAAAGGTGTTGCAGTTGTAATATCCAACTCCTTGTATAAATAAGATAAGGGAGAAAACTCCACTCAAAACAATAACAACACAAACATAGATGGCACAAACAACAATACAAGGGTTTTATTCAAAATTGTATTCAATTATTCTTGAATCAACCAGTCCACTATTAATTTAAAAGAAAGGAAAGAATTTTGGTACAACAATGAAACAAAACTACATCAATGAATTTTTTATAAAGTGTTGAAATTGCTTCAAATGACTATTTTCATACATTTAACAAAGGAAAAACAACAACTATTTCAAAAGAAAATGACATAGTGCAACAACCCAATCCATAAGCAAAACAACAATATTTGGTTATAAAATCAAATTCAATTGCTCATACTTATCAATTTATGGATTATAAGAAATGAAATATACATGTAACTCTAGATTATTTATTATTCATTAAAAAATTTGGAATGTACAAATGGAACAATCCCAATATGTGGATATGTCAAAGAAAATGAAGTGTGTGAGTCAATAAGTGATGCAGTTGCAATATCTATCTTTTTATACACATAGCACCTTAACATTTCTAGAATACAATCATTTTATTGGGCATAAGCTAATATAGTCTATGAGAAAACAAATTGAATTGATCGTATGATCAAAAAATCCATTTATGCTCTATTTTTAGAAAATAAGGTAATCGAACAACCAAAGGAAAAAAGCCACAAAATCTTATTCTTGGCCACAAATAGGAATACAACCCTTACAAAGTCAATGTCAGTTGATTACGATTAAAAAAAAACTATTTTGCTAATTCTTCAAAATAAAGGGAATGCAAGGGCCAACGATCAAGAAACCAATGCTCTTTCCATTAAGAACTATTAGAGATATACAACCTTTGCAAGTTAAAAATTATCAGATTATCAATCGTTACCTAGTCCTAGAATGATAGGAAGAAATACCATACATGGATGGTTTGAGAGAAAGATCTTACGACAAGGAAAAGAAGTTCTAGGACAAGGTAGAAAAATCTAAAGTGAGTTGTCTCCTGATTGACAATAGTTTGCTATGTTGTAAGCATAAAATAAAGTTTTCTTGCATAATCATTGTTTTAAGTGCTAACAATTTGTTACTCCTAAAATGGACCATTCTTTACAAGCAACATTTTGGATTCCAATATTTCGTTCGATTGTATGTCCTTGATTTGAACGCATCCTATTGCTAGTACCATAACAGAATAAATTCTGCAATTTGATGTATTGTTACTGAAATTGCTCCCAAATCTAGATCAATGTTGTCAAAGCAAGCGATTATGTCATTGTACATCCTATCAAATCAGGTTTGACTACTGGTAGGATGGTCTCAAGACACATTTCTATTGATATGACCTCCCAAGGATCCTTTTGAAAATGCAACTGAGATTGTTACATCAATAAAGATATCTATGACAATGTCTTCTCTCTCCTCACCACCATACAAAATGTGGGAGGCCCACAACCCAAAGGAATGATACCTGTATATATGCCAAAGTATAGAAGACTGGAATTGGTTTTGATGAAAAAAATATATTGGAATGACTAATTCTTCATGAAAGCTTATCAACCAAGATAGGATTGACAAATACAAGTGATTGCGATTTTAGGCATGATACAGTGGATAAATAATTAAATTGTTGAGTCTAAAGTCTTACAACCTATGTTACACAGAGTACCCTTTAGTGGAAATAGAGAAAGGAGGGGACATGAAAAGGTGATAGCTAGGAAACACCCCTAAATTTTAGTAAAACTGGGATGACAAATGGAACAACAATATAAAATTATTTAAAATATAGAAATATAAGAATAAAAATTACAAATGAAATAACATTTTGAAGGGCAAAACAATTGTGTTAATCATTGGTTTACTCGTTACTAATCACAGTCATAGACAAACTAAAAATATAATGATGCATTATTAGAAGATTATAGTGATTAATTCAATGTTATTGGGCCACTGAACAGACAAGGATATTATGTGGTAACATCATGCACACACAATATGTACATAAATGAATTGCAAAACTTCTTTAGAGATGCTAATGTTGGGTGTTTCAAATTTCAATAGAATCCATGCAGGCAACCACACGTTTGCATTCTTGTGTTACTAAAATATTCACATTTTGGAATATGAGGATAATTAGGTTTCCAGATATCAACTGCTTATCTAATCTGACAACTCTTGATATTTTGCAAACAACTCTCCATATTCTCATCTCTCTATATTAAGTGTCCAGATTTAAGCTATGAAACATTGTATATTACATTGGGGACTCCAAGGCATACCACATCCCTCAAGTGGATGTATGGGCATCCCATGCACATCTTGGCACAAATGATGGTACAAGGGGATGCTTTTCTGGATGTCCCCCAATTTTTGTTGATATGCGGGCTCCAAATGATGGTGCGGAGGACAACTCCCCTAAACCAACTTGTAGCATTAGGTGAGTTATGATACAGAGTGGCACTATGGAATTAACCACCAATAACTTGATTGTACTTGTGAAGGAAGGAAGACACAAATGCTTTGTGAGCTAGGACTTGACTATGACATATGCTATAGCAATAAGAAATGGTTGACTATGCACTAAGGTGTTAACACCAAGGTCAACTGGTAGACACTAAGCAAGGGACTACTCAGACTGGGTGTTAAGACAAGACTGTACATGGATGAAACTCATGGTGCTAATACACAAGGTGCTAAAGTTGGTGATGACAAAACTACAATTAAGGCATTGTGTCAGGATATATTAGGCATAATACTAACATGACAAAATTCATTCACTTAGAAGTGAACATAGTAGATACCCATGAAACACATCCATCTTCATTACAAAATAATATTACAATAGTCCTCTATGGAAGAGAAATATACCTTGAGGTATAAGCCAGATCCCTAAGAAAGGGTGTGAGAGGATGTTGTTGTGGCATCTCCACAACTATACCCAAATTTTGGGACCCACCTTTTATTTGTGTTTTTTAAGAAGTCCTTATCTCTTCGAGCAGCAATTTTGACAGGTCTCTTGTTTTGGTTTGTTTTGGGTTCCTTTAAATTAATATGGATAGGTTTTGAGTAAGGTAGTGTTGGTTTTAAATAAAATGATTGTTTTCAATTTTGCATATATCAGTATGGGTAACATTACAGACCATGGAGGTATGTAAATGACATGGCAAAAACTATGAGAATGGCTAATCCATGTGACATTGGCTTGGTAGCAGCGAAAGACATCCATGCGAGATTGAAGGTCATCTATGAGTGAACGCGGAGCACTCCTCTTCAACTGATGGGTAAAATTTAGATACCAGACTGAATAATAAGGCTAATGTGGCGGTGATGTGGCACTCTGGCCATATAACATTGACATCGCTAGGGTGCTAATGTAGACATGTTCTAGTTTATGATGTGGATGTGCAGCTATCAAAAAATTGAATTTCGAGGTGGTAGTGAATTGATAAGTACAAGGAAAATTTCTAATGAGGACATCTTCAGAATTGCTAATTCGAGGTCCAATAGATGTTGGCATGACAACATGGCAATTAACAACAATAGTGAGGCCCCAGAAGACATTTCATGATAGCATTTGTGCATAGAAAAGCAAGTAGAAGCTATCATCGATAATGGGGATAGCCATAATAGATGGCTAAATAAATTGTGCCCTCATTTGAAGATGATTCTATGATGCAACAAATTCAATGGATAGTGACGTGGACTCCTAAGCATGGTTGAACAACAGAGGTGTACACGACATACAATAAATGATGAAGGATGCAAGGCCAAATTACGGTAGGCGTGCACCCTCCATGACAACAAAGTGAAATCCACCACATTAGAAGAGCCAAGCGGGTGTGAAGAGTAAGCAAAAAAGTTATCTAAGCGGTGATAAACACGGAGACGGTGAAATATCATAGGAGGCAAGGGGTGAAATACTATTCCATTTTAATCTTGGCTACACCGATGGACACGTTGACGAAGTAGTCGATGATGAGGTGTTATCTTATATGGTTATTAAAATGGAAAGGATCATCAATGCAAAACTAAATGAAATCTACGACATGGTGTTGATATTGAAGATATCGACTTATCCTCATCGCAGAATGTGTTCATTGATTCCTTCGATGGTGACTAGCATGAATACCACGAATGGGAAAAAAATATTGTGAGTTTTTAGGCGTTAAAACATGTAATTTAGCTCCATATAAAAACCTCACTTCCTGGACCAACGATGATGGAGTATAGCAGGGTATCGATGATAGGATATTTAATAGCCATGACCATGACTACATATCACTTTGTAGAAATGACACACCTAAGTTTTCATCGAATGGAGCCACTTTAAAGAGATAGTGCAGTGTGGCACAATGTGAAGAGTGATAACTGAGACCTGGACGCAGGTGCAATGAGACACCAGCTAGCGATTTTAGACAACGAGAACGTCAATCCTGCAAGCATGTCGATTTTCATAGCATGGTAACTTAATGAACTTGGCACACGATAGTCAAGATTTGGCATAGAAAGAAGACATATCCAAAGGGGATAGTCAAATAAATACAATATTTCACAGAGCATGACGTGGAGAAGAGTTCGCTGATGATTCTCATAGACCCTAACATGAGTATGATTTTCCAAAGTGATGTAGATAAATTTTGAGTACAATGAAGATGGATGAGTTGGACAATGGAGTAAGGCATGACAAATCAGATTTTGACCTTGGTGGATGTGATATGGCAATATGGATCGCTAACCATGACAAGCTTTGGCAGTGCACCCAACGAACATGGAGCATGCTAATATTGTTTCATGGCAACAGAGAAGAAACTGTGATATAGACGCAGGAATTCCCACCAACTAATGAATTTAGACTATTTTGAGGGATCAACGAAAGGAAACACAACATGACATGGAAAATACAAGAAAGATATGCAACCTATACCCAGGGTATTTTTTGGTATACATCCAAGGTTAATGTTGACAGATATCAAACAACAATGACATCGAAGGTTTGGTAGTAGCATAGAAGGTCTGATAGTGGTCGACGTGGGCGTATATAGATAGGATGTTGTGGACAATCCTTATGTGGGTATGTGGGTAGCAAGTGGAAAATTTTCTTGGCATATTCTAGAGAGCCAACACAATAGAGCATTGGGATATGCAAACAAAACGAACGTTGAGAGTAGGATATAAGGAAGCATTATCATTGGTAACGACGATCGTGACTGTGTCACATATGGAGGGAGCTCTTGCCAGCTGAATGCTTTTCACCATGGATACATCAAGATGTTGTCATAGGATAGGTATAAGGTAAGTGAACATTACAAGAGCAGTCAAGATATCCAATCGTGTGAGCATCCACTAGTATTGTGTGTGAAATATCATCAGTGGTAGTTGGGTGGGTGAAGGATACCTGTAGGTGCATTATAGAACGTTAACCATAACAACTACCATTGTGGTAGCTTATGACATGTATGGCTATCTTAGGAAAGCACACCCTAAGAAGATTTTGGCACCATACAAAGGAAACCATTATACATTAAAATGGTCAAATGGTTTAATAAAAAAACAATACTTTGCGATATTTTCAAATGATTTCTAGGGAGTGTGTAGAAATATGATTGTGATGCCAATGGTTAAACACGTGGATTTCACTCATGCTAAGATATGAACGTTATGTAATGGAGCATGGTTTCTACAAAATGGCGGGCAGTTTTGTATCGAGAGAATATTTACGAATGGAGAAAAAAGAAGGTGAAACAATGAGGCATTATGTAAGAAGCTAAGAAAAGGGAATATTTTAAATACTTGATAGAAAAAGGGAATATTTTAAATACTTGATAGAAAAAGGGAATATTTTAAATACTTGATAGAAAGGAGAGACAAGGGTTGGAAACTTTGGAAAAGTAGCAATCAATGAACAGTTTTGTTTTCTGAATATTTTTTCTTCCATTCCGCTGGAACCAAATTTCACTAAGGATGCTTACTAAAATTCAGTATTTTGCATTTTTTGAACTATATTGAAAATCTGTTTTTGTTGTGAGTATATTGAATTTTTACCACATTTTATGCATGTTAATGGTTAATGTACGTGTAATTTCGATGTACTACACCTTTTCGCTTTGGATATTGCACCGCATTGTATTCAGGTTGCATGAATACGAATCTTTTAAATATCGGTTTTCTGCAAAATACTAACTTTTGCAGGGTTTATGGGAAACTTCGGAGTCGCAGCATTTTCTTGATTTCAGTTTCATTATTTATATTTTTTCTAACCTTATATTTTATTATTTTTTTAATGCTTTCAAAATAAAATAAAATAAATATAAAATACAGAAAATCCAAAAAACACAAACACAAATTCACAAAATAAGCTTCAAAATTCCATTTGAAGCAAGTATATATTTTTTTGTTTGGACTGAAACTCTAAATTCTAAAATCCTTCTAAGTTCACATTTTTTGTAGAATGTTGCAATTTCAGTGTTGTAGGATTTCACAGTTTTAAATAAAGTCAGAGTTTGGAGGATTCACATTTTTATTCTTTTTCAAGCAATAAATTACCTTCTTTCACGAAAATTATAATTTCATTGACAGGAGGTAATTTACAGGCATTTCAAGCCATCAACTAACTCTCTTTATGGAAATTAATTCCATTAAAGATAGTTATTTGTTAGGCACATTAAAGACTACTACAGCTACAAAGTTAGTCATCCAAGTTTATTTCATTTTCAGGTTTGAGGCAACATAAAAGGAATCTCGACATAATTTAAGATTCACATTTTAAAGATAGATTTTAGTCTTTCATTCCATGTTCAAAACAAGGTGTGATAAAGTTTAAAATGTCTTAAAACCTGCTTAATAAAGAAGATAAAATCTATCTGAAAGACTTTCAAGATAAAAGTAATTTCATTCTCACATTGTGGTCATATGAGGGCCAATTATATTTATTATTCTTTCTAAGTTTCATGAACAATGATAGCATATCATAATAAAATAACCCCAACACAAGCCCCTTGTTAACAGTTGTTTTGCAGAGCACCGAGGTATCCCAAGCACCTATTTTTATATAAACATACATGCACACATTAACATAAAAGGAACCTTGGAGAAGTTTATACTTCTTTGCAAGAGAGGGATTTTCTAATCAAAATCCTAACTGTGAGTGTGGTTTTGCACTTGGGTAAAATTACCACTCAACATTTTGGCTCTAGAAGGAGAGCTTGATTTGGTTTTTTTGGTTATAGATGCTAACTTGTTCATGTTATTTGAAAGAGTGATTTGAAGGCATTTATCTTAACTAATGAGGTTTTATTGATCATATCTATTGATTTAAAAGTTCTCCAATTGATGATACATTTATGCTAACCTTTGCAAATTGGAGAATGGTCTTTAATATCATGTTTAATTGATGCATATATTTTGAGATTTGTTAGTAATTTCATGCTTATTGCAAGACATTTCTTTGACTAACAAAATTTATTTTAAAGTCATATTATTTGAGGTTATTTAATGGTATTTCTTGCTTATTTAAGGGTAGATTGTCCTTTAAATGTACCTGGGCCTTCACATCATATGCCTATAGATATTATGTGTAAACTACCTCAGTTTAGGTATGATGGGATTGAATAAGCTGAAGAACATATTCAAGTATATAAGAGTATTTTAATTCATTTACAAACCATACATGAAGATGTTATTTGTAGGATATTTCCATCCACATTAGATAAATTTTATTATGATTGGTATATCAGTTTACTTGCATGTTCTATCACCTCTCGGGATCAATTAGAGGTAGCATTTCTCAAACAATTTGGAAAATTGATTGATCCGGACAAGATATTAAATCAATTTGTGTCTGTTTGTAAGGAACCTAATGAGTCCACAAGCCAATTTAATGATAGTTTCCATGGGTTTTACACCGATATGGAGAGTCATTACATCATTTCAGAAGAAGAAGCTATCCAAGTGTACTTGGAAGCCTTAGAACCATTGACCTCTACATTTCTAGGGATAATTCTCAAAGAGTTATCCTTGCCTAGAGCCTACAGTGAGGCAATAATGGTAGAACAATGGTGCATTTCAACAGGTTTTGATGTGGGATGATTATCATTGCTTAAACCTAAAACTTGCAATCAAATGCTACCAAATAATCTAGTTGAGGAACCACCTTCTCCTATGATTGATTGTTTTTTAGGAGTAATAGATTCCAACCAATACCAACCATCAAACCTAGTAGTCCTGAATCAAACAATGCCTAATGTGAGAAATCAAGGGGATAAATTTGAATGCCCATATATTACAACCCCTTTAGATATCATCAATTACGATGATGATGATCAAGACCATAAAATTATAGAGGTTGGCTTACGGTCACTTTTTACAAAGGAGGATTAGGATAAATTTAGAAGTTTAAATACAATAATGGATCCCACAGAAGAAACCCTTGACCCACCAATAAATGAATCTGAGGAAGATGAATTTTTTGAAGTAGAGGAGGATGAGTCTGAGGAAGATGAATTATTTGAATTGAAGAGGATGAATCAATGGTTGAATCTAAAGATTATACAGAAGCCTTGATATAATTTGATAATTATGATGATGTTTGGGGAAAACATGAGGAATGTGTTCCTTTTGCACATTCTGATAAAAAAATTTCTTCATCTCATATGCATGACTCTAAAGATGCTATCTTGCATGAAGAGCCTATAATTTCTAAACCTTTAGAGAATCATATGCCATTTGAAAACATGATAGGGTTTTATCACATGGGTTTAGAAGATGATTATTATAATGTAAAGGGAAGATATGAAGACTTTTTTCTTCTCACTTTCCTACTAATGAATATTTTGTGCCATTTGATATGTAGGATGTTAAAATCACTACATCACAAGAGGTGTTACAAAATAATGATGATGGAACCCATGAAGAGGAAAATGTCATAATGGCTCACCAAGTGTTGGTAAATGGAACTATACAAGAGGTAGAATCTAACCTTTTATTTCCAAGCATCTAAGCTTCAGGTGAAAGTTTGTGTAATCATTTATTGGATTCAAATGCTATTTATGATGAAATGCCATTAGAGGTGAATGAAGAACTAGAGTGGATTTCTCCTCACCCCACTAAGGAGATGGATTTTTTAAATTAAGGAGAAGTAGACATGCTTGAATTGTTGAATCATGTTCATCAACAACTAACAATTGAATCTAGGATACAAGATTATAATGATTTTCATTTAATAAACATCCTAGATAATTGCAAATTGTTGTGTGAGTATGATTGGCCTAAAGTAATGGGTGATGATGTTACTTTAAAAATTTTAGAAATAGCCTATTGTTTGGAAGAAAGCCTACATGCTTGTGAAAATGAATCTAATCTTGAAATTTGCATCTCATTGAATAAGCGAAAGATAATTGAAAATCATGCATTCACTTGCAATTTTAATAAATCAAATATCCAACATGGAATTACTAATAAACTTGAATCAAAGTGGTTGTGTGAGATGTTGAGCAAGGTGCAACAAACAATATTGTCATTGTTCTCAACACAGTCAGACAAATTTGTTGATGCAGTGGACAGGAAGTTCAAAAGCTAGTCAGATGCAGAAAACAAGAGTTCAAAGGTTACTCAGAGTATGTACAGTGATTCTCCAAGAAGACCGAAGTGGACCACTTGCAAAAGATCAAAGAAAAAGACAAGTAAAAAAAGTGTCGCGATATCGCGACATATTCAGTAGGCAAGAAAAATTGTCATGATTTCGCGACATGTTGGAAGAGAGAGAAAAAGAAAGAAAAACTGTCACCATATCGCGACATGTTGAGAAGAAAGAAAAACTATCACGATTTCGTGACATGTTGGAAGAGAGAGAAGAAGAAAGAAAAACTGTCACGATATCGCGACATGTTGAGAAGAAAGAAAAACTATCACGATTTCACGACATGTTCGAAGAGAAAGCGCAAGCTAGAAAAAGTATTGCGATTTCGCGACATGTTGAAAGAAAAAGAGGCAAGTAGAAAAAGTGTCACGATTTTGCGACATATTACAAGGAAGATTGTACGGACGAAAAAGTGTCACGATTTTGTGACATTGCAAGGAAGGTTGTACGGATGAAAAAGTGTTGCGATTTCGTGACATGTTGCAGGGGAGAGAGTCCGAAAGAAAAAGTGTCATGATTTCACATGTTGTAGGAGAGAGAGTCCGAGAGAAAAAGTGTCATGATATCACGACATGTCGCATTTTCATGACCCAAAGGCAAGATAAAGCGCTAAGGAGAAAAAGTGTCACGATATCGTGACATGTCGCGTTTTCGAGACCCAAAGACAAGAAAAAGCGCTAAGGAGAAAAAGTTTTGCGATATCGTGACATGTCGGGTTTTCGTGACTCGAAAGCAAGAAAAAGCGCTAAGGAGAAAAAGTGTCACGATATCGCAACATGTCGCATTTTCGTGACCCAAAGGCAAGATAAAGCGCTAAGGAGAAAAAGTATCGCTATATCACGACATGTCGCATTTTCGCAACTAAAGAAGGAGAGAGAAAAAGATATCACGATTTCGTGACATGTTTCTTTTTCGTGATCCAAAGCGAAGAGACAAAGGAGAGAGAAAAAGATATCGCGATTTCATGACATGTTTCTTTTTCGTGATCCAAAGCGAAGAGAAAAAGGAGAGAGAAAAAGGTGTCACGATTTTGCGACATGTTTCATTTTTGTGGTCCAAAGCAAAGAGAAATAGGAGAGAGAAAAAGGTGTCGCGATTTCACGACATGTTTCATTTTCATGGTCCAAAGCGAAGAGAAAGAGGAGAGAGAAAAAGGTGTCATGATTTCGTGACATGTTTCATTTTTGTGGTCCAAAGTGAAGAGAAAGAGGAGAGAGAAAAAGGTGTCATGATTTCGTGACATGTATTTTTGTGGGCCAAAGCTAAGAGAAAGCGTATGGAAGAAAAAGTGTAGTGATATCGCTACATGTTGTATTCTCGCGGGCCAAAGATAAGAGAAAGCATACGGAGGAAAAAGTGTAGCGATATCGCTACATGTTGTATTCTCATGGGCCAAAGCTAAGAGAAAGCGTACAGAGGTGAAAGTGTCGTGATATCGCGACATGTGTTTTCACGGCAATAGCAACAGAAGAGTTACAGGGGCAGTTGAATCCGATGAAGACCGATGTTAGCCGACAAAGATTAGGGTTTACAGTAGATGAAGATTAGGGTTTGCAGTCGACAAAGATTAGGGTTTGCAGCCAACTATGATGAGGGTTACAACCGACTAAGATTAGAGTTTTTCATCATGAAAATGTTGTTATAAAAGCATGGTTGTTTGGAGAATTGAGTGTTGTCGTTGATATCATCGAATGCGTCATCGAATTCATGTCAAAGTGTGAAATGTGGTTGTAAGAGCGCAGAAAGTGCAGAAGAGACGAGATGATGGTGAAGTGCACACAGTGAGCAAATAAGTCGTGTCAAATTATCCTAAGTGCATCTGTGAGTGTGTAGAGAGAGCAGAGTGCGCAAAAGGGAGAAGATGATCGTGAGGTTTGATCGTAGCGAAGCAAAGGGTGTGAAGTTTGGTCATAGTGTGTAGAGAGGTAGAAGATGATCATGCAATTTGACTGTGACGAAGCAAAGTGTGCGAAGTGAGTGCGTAGAGCGAGCAGAGTGTGCAGAGAATGCAAAGGTGAAGTAGACCAGTCAGGGTCTTGTAAAAGTGAAGGTATCTTACTGTTAAACCCATAGATTCAATTTGAAGTCCAGGTTGGTGCTTGGCATCAGGGGTTGGTGCTCCTTCCAGTTGGTGCTAGTAAATCAGGGGTCGGTGCTCCTTTCTATTGGTGCAGATAAATCAGGGGTTGGTGCTCCTTCCAGTTGGTGCTGGTAAATTAATTGTAAAGTTGGTGCTTTGCAAAGGTTGGATTTGGATGGTAGTCCAAGCAGTCATTATTGAGGAGTAGCCAAATTGGTGAACCTCATTAAAATCTTGTGTTGTGTGATGTTCTCTTGTGATACTTGGTTTATCTATTTTTAATGTTTCATTATTTTAGTTTTAAGAGCTATGAATTCAAGTTTAAAAGTACTACACTGATTCACCCCCCCTCTCAGTGCCATTGTAAGACTAACAATTGGTATCGAGATCCAAGTTCCTGTACAAGGCTAACCGGCTAGGGTGATCTTGGATTAGTATCACAATGGAAAAAAAAATACCCCCCCCAAAAGGGCGTCTCGGGCGGTTTTAGTCCTGGAAGAAAAATTGAAACAGAAATGGTGAAGACTTCTCATCAAACAAAGCACCTTTGTTTGACGAAACTAATTACGCGATCTGGAGAATCAGGATGTAGACATATCTTTGTGCTTTGGGATACTACGTCTGGGATTTAGTAGCCAGTGAATACACAATACCCATCACTCCTCCAATCGATGCTATCGATAAGAATATGTTTGAGAATGACTCAAAAGCAAAGAAAGCTATCAGGAGCAGATTAGTAGACAGTGAACTGGTAAAGATCATGAGTTGTAAAACGACAAAAGAAATGTGGGACAAACTAAGGAGTATTCATGAAGGAGACGATGAGATCAAGGAGGCCAAGTTACAAACACATCAAGCTCAGTTCAAATATTTAAATTTAAATGACAATGAGAACTTAGAGGAGTGTTATCATGACACTAGCAGCTTCGAAGAAGAAACAAAAAAAAAATAGGAATGTGATGAAGAAGAAATTGATGCAGAAATAAATTTGAAAGAGGAACTAATTGCAGCTTTGGATGAAGTGAAGATAGAAAGAAAAAGGAATAAGGAAATCTCAAGAAAGCTTGAGGATGCAAATGAAATAATAACCAGTTTGAAAGTACAGGTAGAAGAATTCAAAAGGATTGAAGAAACTCTCAGGTCACAGATCAATGAGAAAGAGATTGGTTGCTACAAACAAAAGGAAGAGATTGTTTTATTGAGGAAACAACTAGAAGAGGCCAACACAAATCTCAAATTTGAGAAGAGCACAAAGTTACTAGATAAAATGATAAGCCAACAAAGAAGCTCCATGGATAAGCGTGGTCTTGGATATGAAGTTGAACAACCTTCATCTTCCAACTCTGCAGAGAAGAAGAAGTTCACTGTTGAAGGATCGAAGCAAGAAAAGTTTGAAGTTGAATCTTCAAAAGAAATAAAATATCAAAGGAGATCTACAACAAAGCAACCACAACAAAAGAGGTTCTATCACTCTCACTCTATTCATAATAATACTTTTAATGGCTATTGTTTCAGATGCAACCAGTATGGTCACAAGGCAATTTATTGTGGATTGAATAAAAAATCAAAGAGTTATCTTTGGTAGAAATACATCCGCATTTCTGAGTGAACACTATGTACAATGTTTTCAATGTAATGGTCATGGGCACATAGCAAGGTTTTTTCCAAGCAATTTTGTATCTAATCTAAGGCAGAATAGTAGATTTCATTAGACGCAAAGAACACAACATAGACAGGGAATAAATCATGTCAAAGGAATCATTCATCAAGGATGCACAAGAGACAACCACACAAGAGAAATGTTCGAGTTCACAAAAAGGTGCAAAACAGGGATGTAGTTGAAAAATCCAAGCCCGAGTTCAAGAAAGTTTGGAGAAGGATAGAAGAAAGGAAATCGTGTCTCCTTGGACTGAAGGAGACTACTCCGCTATTGCACTAAGCAACTCCAGGTAGCACATCCTCGGGGGGAGCAATCTTGAAGTTTCATTTTAATGCTCCTATGTATTTGTTTGATTACCTGAGGATGAAAGGCAAGTAGTCAGGGAAGTTGTCGTATAGTTGTCGAAGTGTGTTTTTAGTTCATGTAGTTGTTTGTGGAAGTGTCATGAAGGGTGGTGATTAAATTGAGAGTTGACATTATTGGTAGTATTGCTATATGTCATTGTTGTACTGATGATGGTTCTTACTGCCACTGTCCAAAGTTAAGGATTATAAATAGGTCAGATAATTTGGTTAGTGGAAGAATGTTGCCCTAGCCGCATATATGTGTTTCGATAAAAGTAGTGTGTATTCGAACTACACATTGACGTGAAGATTGTTAGATCCATTATGACGTTGTGGTGAAAAAAAAAATATTGAAGTCTGATCATTGATTCATGTTTAGCTCATCAGGATGAGCAACTGTGCTTTGTGAATCATACCTATCCAAGGTCTAGAAGTATGAGTTTGAGTAAGGTGCACTATAGTTGGCCGTGAAGTGTTTTATGTTGTCTCCTGATTTGTACAGTTGAAAGTAAGGTGTGACCAGTGGTGACTGTAGAAAAACATAGACCAAGTTGAAAAATGTAAAAAGGAATTTGATTGGTGTTGAGGTACAGTGTTTGATGCTTGCACAGAGTTGGCAGTAAAATTGCAGTGTTGGTACAGTGTTGGACAAAAGTTGGTACAAGTGTGAGTCACTTGTCAATTTTGTTGACAGATGTGAAATCAACATTTTTGAATGGGAAGCTTGAAGAAGATGTTTACATTGAGCAGCCAGATGGTTTCCAGCTTGGTGATGTTCCCAGCTTGGTTTGTAAGGTGAAGATATATGGCTTGAAACAGGCACCCCGAGCATGGTATGCAAGGCTAGACAACTATATCACTCAACAAAGGTTTGAGAAAGATGATATCAGATTTGGCAGCAACAAAGATGAGTCGTGCAAAGATTTAGAAAATAAGATGCAGAAAGAATTTGAAATGTCAATGATTGGAGAACTGTCGTATTTTCCTCGGGTTGCAAGTTAGTCAAAGTAAGAAGGGCATATTTATTTCTCAAGTTAAATATGTAAAAGAGATGTTAAAAATTCACAATGGAGGATTGTAAGCCAGTTAGCACTCCCATGACGACAGGCTGCAAGTTGAGCAAGAATGACAAATCTCCACCTATTGATCAAATCATGTACAGATCTATGATTGGAAGCTTACTTTACCTGACAGCTATCAGACCAGATATTTTGCAGGCAGTATGCATGGTAGCACGATTTCAGGCTAATCCCAAGGAGACTCATGTGACAACATTATGGTGGTTGACTTCTAAAACATCATTGAAGGGAAAATGATTGTTTGTGGTTTCCTTTTTCAAAAGTAGATTGGCTAAATGCATCAAGGTTTTATGAATTAAGAGTTGTGTTTAAACCTTGTGTTATAAGCATAGTGGTTTAAGCCCATTGGTTGTGAAAGAACTTGAGTTAGAAAAGAACATGAGTATCATTGTTATGTGATATTTGTGGTTGAGCATTGGTGGAACTATTTGAGTTGGTTGATACATACTTGGACTAGGGTTGTGTGAGAGATGATTGGTTGAGTTGATTTGATTGAGCCTAGTCAAGTTATGTGTGAAGTGATTTTTAAAGTTCTATGAAGTGGATTTGATTTGAGATCGCCATTCATTGTTGAGTTCATTTTGAGTACTACTTGAGCATGATTGATTGAGCCTTTGAGAAGGCCTTTGGAAAATATTTGAGGACAATGTTGGGACAGATTTCTAGAGAAGATTTGGGCAAGTTCTTGGTGAGATTGCTAGAGAAGATTCGGAAAAGTTCTTAGTGAGCTTGGTGGAGCAGATTTGGACAAGTTTTGTATGAGCTTGTTATTCAGCATTGGACAAGTTCTATGTGAGCTTGTTAAGAAGATTCTGTGTGAGCCTATTGAGTAGGATCTTAGTGAGCCTATTGAATGAGCTTTGGAGGTGACAGAGTATAGAGTATAGAGTCTCAATGGATGACGGTGGGGGGGTAGAAAGACAAAGTCTTCTATAATATCACAAGGGTACTATGGAGTATGGGTTATGGTATCCTAGAGATGCAGATTGGGCAGGATGTGTAGATAATAGGAATATTACCAGTGGAGGTACATTCTATCTTGGAGACAATTTGGTCATGTAGAACAGTAAGAAATAAGAGTTAGTTTCCCTATCCACAGCAGAGGCAGAATATATTATAGTGATAGCGTGTTGTACTTAGGAGAAAGTTGCATAAAGTGAGGTTAAGTTGGATTTTCATTCCAACAATAGATTGTGGAGTGGTCACGTTTCCCAAGAATTAACTAGCTACAAGGATCACATTCTCAGGGGGAGCATTTAAGTATTTGTCTATATTTTTGCTCATGTTCATGATTTTTGCTAAATATAATAAATTTTGGCAGAGAATGTTGTGCATGGACTCAGGGGGAGTTTGCAGTAGCCCTTTGGTATTATTGTCAAAGGGGGAGAAGAATTACAAGAAAATTGCACATGTGTTGCCAACAATTCCAAAGGGGGAGATTGTTGAGCAAGGTGCAACAAATAGTATTGTCATTGTTGTCAACATAGTCAGACAGATCTGTTGATGCAGTGGATAGGAAGTTCAAAAGCTAGTCAGATGGAGAAGACAAGAGTTCAAAGGTTACTCAGAGTATGTACAGTGATTCTCAAAGAAGACCGAAGTGGACCACTTGCAAAAGGTCAAAGAAAAAGACAAGTAAGAAAAGTGTCACGATATCGCGACATATTCAGTAGACAAGAAAAACTGTCACGATTTTGCAACATGTTGGAAGAGAGAGAAAGAAAGAAAAACTGTCATGATATCATGACATGTTGAGAAGAAAGAAAAACTATCACGATTTTGTGTAATGTTGGAAGAGAGAGAAGAAGAAAGAAAAATTGTCATGATTTCACGACATGTTGGAAGAGAGAGAAGAAAGAAAAACTGTCGCGATTTCGCGACATGTTGGAAGAGAAAGCGGAAGATAGAAAAAGTGTCACGATTTCGCGACATGTTGAAAGAAAAAGAGGCAAGTAGAAAAAGTGTCGCGATTTCGTGACATATTGCAAGGAAGGTTGTACGGACGAAAAAGTGTCACGATTTCGTGACATATTGCAAGGAAGGTTGTACGAACGAAAAAGTGTCACGATTTCGCGACATGTTGCAGGAGAGAGAGTCCGAAAGAAAAAGTGTCGTGATTTCACGACATGTTGTAGGAGAGAGAGTCCGAGAGAAAAAGTGTCACAATATCACGACATGTCGCGTTTTCATGACCCAAAGGCAAGATAAAGCACTAAGGAGAAAAAGTGTCACGATATCGTGACATGTCACGTTTTCGCGACCCAAAGGCAAGAAAAAGCGCTAAGGAGAAAAAGTGTCGCGATATCACGACATTTCGGGTTTTCGGAACCCGAAGGCAAGAAAAAGCGCAAAGGAGAAAAAGTGTCACGATATCACATCATGTCGCATTTTTGCGACCCAAAGGCAAGTTAAAGCGCTAAGGAGAAAAAGTGTCGCGATATCGCGACATGTCGCATTTTCGTGACTAAAGAAGGAGAGAGAAAAAGATGTCACGATTTCGTGACATGTTTCTTTTTCGTGGTCCAAAGCAAAGAGAAAAAGGAGAGAGAAAAAGGTGTCACGATTTCGTGACATGTTTCATTTTTGTGGTCCAAAGCGAAGAGAAAGAGGAGAGAGAAAAAGGTGTCACGATTTTGCGACATGTTTCATTTTTGTGGTCTCGAAGAGAAAGAGGAGAGAGAAAAAGGTGTCACGATTTCGTGACATGTTTCATTTTCGCGGTCCAAAGCGAAGAGAAAGAGGAGAGAGAAAAAGGTGTCATGATTTCACGACATGTATTTTCACGGGCCAAAGCTAAGAGAAAGCGTATGAAAGAAAAAGTGTAGCGATATCGCTACATGTATTCTCGTGGGCCAAAGATAAGAGAAAGCATACGGAGGAAAAAGTGTAGCGATATCGCTACATGTTGTATTCTCACGGGCCAAAGCTAAGAGAAAGTGTACGGAGGTGAAAGTGTCACGATATCGCGACATGTTGTGTTTTCGTAGCAACAACAATAGAAGAGTTACAGAGGCAGTTGAAGTCGATGAAGACCGATGTTAGTCGACAAAGATTAGGGTTTGCAGTCAACGAAGATTAGGGTTTGCAGCCGACTATGATTAGGGTTACAGTCGACTAAGATTAGAGTTTTTCATCATGAAAATGTTGTTATAAAAGCATGGCTATTTGGAGAATTGAGTTTTCTTGTCGAAATCATCGAATGCATCATCGAATTCGTGTTGAAGTTTGAAATGTGGCTGTAAGAGCACAAAAAGCGCAGAAGCGGTGAGATGATGGTGAAGTGTGCACAGTGAGCAAAGAAGTCGTGTCAAATTATCTTGAGTGTGTATGTAAGTGTGCAGAGAGAGCAGAGTGCACAAAAGGGAGAAGATGATCATGAGGTTTGATCGTAGTGAAGTAGAGTGTGCAAATTTTGGTCATAGTGCATAGAGAGGGAGAAGACGATCGTGCAGTTTGACTATGATGAAGCAGAGTGTGCGAAGTGAGTGCACAGAGTGAGCAGAGTGCATAGAGAACACAAAGGTGAAGTAGACCAGTCAGGGTCTTGTACAAGCGAAGGTATCTTACTATTAAACCCATAGATTCAATTTGAAGTCCAGGTTGGTGCTTGGCATCAGGGGTTGGTGCTCCTTCCATTTGGTGCTAGTAAATCAGGGGTTGGTTCTCCTTTCTGTTGGTGCAGATAAATCAGGGGTTGGTGCTCCTTCCAGTTGGTGCTGGTAAATTAATTTTAAAGTTGGTGCTTTGTAAAGGCTAGATTTGGATGGTAGTCCAAGCAGTCATTATTGAGTAGTAGCCACATTGGTGAACCTCATTAAATCTTGTGTTGTGTGATGTTCTCTTGTGATACTTGGTTTATCTATTTTTAAGGTTTCATTATTTTAGTTTTAAGAGCTGTGAATTTAAGTTTAAAAGTCTACATTGATTCACCCCCCCATCTCAGTGCCATTGTAAGACTAACATAAGATAGACAAGATGAGAGTTATTGGATTATTTGATTTAATCTTACTTTGGTCGGATTCATGTAAAACTTGGATTTCATGTCATGATTTATATCTTTTGAAGTGTGCTAATCATGTTTGGGACCTGGGGAAATTATGGTCCAATTTTTTGCATCATATTGTATATTATTGTATATAGCTTTTGGTTTTTGTGTATTTTATTTTTGTTTTTTGTGTTTTATGTGTTTGATTTATTGTCAAGTTTTTATTAGATTAGGTTTTGGGTTTGTTTCTAAGATTTGGTTTTTGAGTTTTGCATTTTGGTTTGTTCCCTCGATTGGTGGGAGCGTTTGCGATAGCTATTGACTTGTGGACTCTTGAAGGATGAATTGCATATCATGTGGGATAGAATTATTTAGTAATTGCTCCTAGATTTTGGGGACCAAGATATTGAATTTTGGGAGCAACAAATAATTTTGCTATGGCTACACATGAACACATCTATTAAGGGGCATTCTTGGAGTCTTGAAAGAGGAAGTTAGTTGGTTTTCAAATTAAGGCTAAAATATTTGTATACTCAATATTTAACCTTACTTGAACTTTAACCCAGGTGGTAGGTGAATTTTTCCAGGTGATACAATGATACGTAAAAAAAAAAAGGTGAGCCAAACCAATCAAATGGCTTAAGGCATCTCCATCGAGGCTATAGATGCTTGGCTAGCAATGGAGAAATGCTTAAAAAAGAGATGAATGCAAATATAATCTAATATCTGGGTGAGTTAGGGCATCTCCACTGAGGCTATAAATGCCTGACTAGTTGTGGAGCAATGCAAAGGCACATATTTTATGAGTAATATTTATAGCCTAATGCAAAACAAGTGATGGATTCTGAATAGTTTTCAGGAATGCTAAAATGAAAGCACTTTCACACACTTAGCTAAAGTGATCATTCATGTGTTTTCAATTGAAGTTTTTTATTCCCATTGTCTTTGGATGTTGCTGAATAATTTTATTTTTTGATATTTCTGTTGGTTGGTTTTAAGAACTGGAGTTTATAGGTTTTTCGTCTAGAATGCTCAGGAGCATTCCCCTATAGAGTCACCATTTGTTTTGATATCTCCACAACTATCCCAAAATTTGGAGACCCACCTTTTATTTATGTTTTTTAATAAGTCCTTCTCTTGTCGAGAAGTAATTTTGATAGGTCTCTTATTTCAGTTTGTTTTGGGTTCCTTTAAATTAATGTGGATAGGTTTTGAGTAAGGTAGTGTTGGTTTTAAATAAAATGATTGTTTTTAATTTTGCAGATATCAATGTGGGCATCATTACAGACCATGGAGGTATGTAAATGATATGGCATGGACTCTGAGAATGGCTAATCCATGTGACATCGGCTTGGTAGCGGTGGAAGACATCCACGTGAGATTGAAGGTCATTTATGAGTGAACATGGAGCGCTCCTCTTTAGCTAATGGGTCAAATTTCAACACCAAATCAGATAATAAGGCTAACATGATGGTGAAATGGCACTCTGACCATACAAAATTGATAGTGTTGGGGTGCCAACATAGGCATGTTCTAGTTGGTGATGTGGATGTGTAGTTATCAAAAAATCAGAGTCCGACGTGGTAGTGAATTGATAAGTACAAGGAATTTTTTTAACAAGGACATATTAAGAATTGCTAATTCAAGGACCAATAGACGCTGGCATAACAGTATGGAAATTTAACAACCATAGTGATGCCTTGATAGATATTTCATGATAGCATTTGAGCATAGATGATCAAGTAGAAGTTATCACCAGTAATGGGGATAGCCGCAACAGGTGGATAAATAAATTGTACCCTAGTTTGGAGACGACTTCATGATATAGCAAAATTAGTGTATAGTGACATGGAATCCAAAGCATAATTAAACAGTAGAGGTGTACATGGCATACAAAAAAAAATGGAGGATGTGAGGCTGAATGATGACAGACGTACACCCTCCATGACAGCAAAGCGAAATCCACCACATTAGAAGAGCCAAACGGGTGTGAAGAGTAAGCGGTAATATTATCTGAGTGGTGATAAACATAGAGATGCTGAAATATCATAGGAGGCAAGGGATGAAATACTATTCCATTTTAATCTTGGATACATCGACAGAGATTCTTATGAAGCAATCGATGACGAGGTGTTATCATAGATGGTTATTAAAATGGAAAGGATCATCAATGTAAGCCTAAGAAGATTCTAAGGCATGGTGTTGATATTACAGATATCGACTTACCCTCATCGCATAATGTATTAATTGATTCCTTCGATGGTGGATAGCATGACTACCATAAATGTGAAGAACAAAAGCTTATACTGAGATGGGGGTGAACAGTATAAGACCACTTTTTTCTTTTTTTTTTAAAATCAACTTTCAAATCAGTATTAAGTAGTGTATAGAAAGTAGTATCAATAGCAACAATTAAAATAATGCACAACACACCATCCACAAAGAGACACAACAATTTACGTGGTTCACCCAACACGGGCTACTCCACGGATAAAATTTTCACTAAATTTTATCAACTCAGAATCTGGGAAAAACTTTCCCAATTACAATGTTTATGGGCACCAACCCAAAGGAGATACTTTCCCCTAACTCTGCTCTTACTGGTGATTCTCTAGAAGACCTCTACCTCTATTGCCCTTAGTAAGTGGAACTCTATCCATATAAGACACTTGTCTTCCCTGCTCTGGCTGGAGACCTCTGTCCTCAACTATTTCACCTCCTAAGCTGGTCCTCTTATCTACACCAAACACAGTCCTTTGGTTTGGCACAATTTTGTCCTCTTCCTCTATTTTTTTTGTTACAACCGCACTTGGTCAAAACCAACTTTTCATTGTCTACGCAAACACAGTAGCACTCGATCAACTTATGTACTTTTGCAAAGACATAGTAGCACAATCTTCACACTCTTTGCTTCTCGATGAACAACTTCTCCCCTGCACTCTATCTGTGAATCACACTTCGAATGCACACTTTGATTGATGTGACACAACTGCTCTTTGCACACCGTGGAATTAACCTACGCAATTTTGATATTCAAATTTGATTCCTTCAACTCAAAAAAACCCTCCTTTTATAGAGTAGAAATCATGATCAAAAATTTCAAACTTAGTCGGTTGTTACTCTTCAACTATGTCAGCTACAAAACCCTACGCTGCGTCGGCCTAGATTTAACTTTGTTGGCTCAAGGTTAACTCTGTCCTTCAACCGCCTCTAGTTCTATAGCTTTTGGCATGAAACTTCAACATGTCATGATATCGTGACACCTTTGCCTGTCGTACACCTTCTATTGCCTGCTATCATGAAATCATGACACTTTTTGCCTTTGTCTGCCTTGACTGTGTCCTTGTTGCAAAATTGTGACACTTCTATATTTTTCTGATGTCATCTTCACTCCTGTCGCAAAATCGTGACACTCTAGTCTTCATTGCCTTCTTCACTTTTGTCACAAAATCATGACATGTCTTCTTCTACTGATGTCATCTCCAACTCTGTCGTGAAATCATGACACTTTAGACTCCATTGCCTTCTCTGCTTTTGTCACAAAATCATGACACATCTGCTTCTGCTGACATCATCTTCAACTCTGTTGTGAAATCGTGACCCTTATGACTTCATGGCCTTCTTCTCTGCTTGCACTAGCAAAAATGAAACATGTCATGAAATCGTGACACTTTCGCTGCCATGAGCTTCTTTTTGCCTTACACCCGCAAAACTGGAACATGTCGTGAAATCGTGACACTTTTGCCTTCGAGCTCTTCCTTCCTGAATTTGTCTTGAAAATGTGACGCTCCTTCTGTTGAAGACTTGCTTCTTGTTTCTGTCACAAAATCATGACACTTTCTCCAATTGAATGTTGCCTTCTCAACCTGTCATGAAATCGTGACACTTTTTGCATTCACAAGCTTTCCTTGCAACTTGTCATGAAATCACGACACTCTTTGCATCCGTACAACTTCTTTGTAGCCTATCACGAAATCATGATGCTTCTTATTTTAGAATCTTCCTCTTTGCTGCATGTTGTGAAATTGCAACACTTCACATTTCGAGCTTCTACAGCATGTTGCAAAATTGTGACAGTCCTCACTTCGAACTTTGCATCATGTCATGAAATTGTGACAGTTCTCGAATCACTTTCTCTCTCTTCGATCTTGTCGCAAAATCGTGATAGTTCACACTGCGGACTCTCTCTTCTGCAACATGTGAAATCATGACACTTTTTCGTTCGTACAGCCTCCTTTGCAGAATGTCGCGAAATCGTGACACTTTTCTTTCTCTGCCTTCCTGCACTGTCCAAGTCACGAAAATGTGACATGTCACAAAATCGCGACACTTTCCATCTTGCTCTTCTTCTCTACCAACATGTCACAAAATCATGACAGTTTTTCCTACTTCGTCTCTACCTTCCAGCATGTCATGAAATCACGATAGTTTTGCCAGAACTTTCTCTCTCCTCAAACATGTCAGGAAATCGTGACAGTTTTTCCAGCACTTTCTCTCTCCTCAAACATGTCACGAAATCATGACAGTTTTGCCAGCACTTTCTCTCTCCTTAAACATGTCATGAAATCACGACAATTTTTTCAGCCGCCTGCATACTTTTTCTTACTTGTCTTTTTCTTGATCTTTTGCAACTGGGCTACTCTGATCTTCTTGGAAACTCACTGTCCATGCTGAAACCTTCATCAAAAAAAATTCTTTGACATCAAATCAAATTGCTTCAAGAACTTCTTTGACATCAATGACAACATCTATACTTGAGCAAAGGCAATGTACCCAAGGTACCCAAAATTGCCAACAATCTCCCCCTTTGTCATTGATGGCAACCCTTTAGCAAACCTTTACTGAAACACAAATCTCAAGAGCCAAAACTAAAATCAACTGAACCAACAACTTAGAGTCTACCTTTGAAGTTTTTGCTCCCCCTGACTTAAATCTTTCTTCTTCACTTGAAGCTCTCCCCCTTACTCATATCTCTCTCCCCTTTGTCATCAATGGCAAAGGGTCACCTTTGGGGCTCGGGAATAAGAATGAGCTTCTTAGCTTAGTCCCTCCCCCACCTCTTGATGAGGTGATTAATTCTAGGGTGGGAGTACAACTCCCAATTTCTCCCTTAGATACTCAAACGTATCTCTTGGAAGAGGTTTTGTGAAGATATCCGTAATATGCTCTTTAGTAGACACATATTCTACCTTGACCTGCTTATCTTGCACTTTCTCCCTTAGAAAGTGATACTTGATGGAAATATGCTTTGTCCTTGAGTGCGTTACCGGATTTTTGGAAATACTTATGGCACTAGTATTATCACAAAATATGGAGATGGGTTGTTCATGCTTGACTTTGAAATATTCTAAGGTGGTTTTCATCCATATAACTTGTGTACACCCAGCCACTGCTACTATGTATTCAGCTTCTACCGTAGATAAGGAAACTAAAGGTTGTTTCTTACTTAGCCAAGAAACCAAACTCTTTCCCAAAAAGAATGCTCCACCACTGGTGCTTTTCCTGTCATCATTACTGCCTACCCAATCTGCATCTGTATAGGCTATGAGAGTGAAATCATCACCTTTGGGATACCAAAGCCCAAAGTCCATAGTGCCCTTCAGATATCTGAATATCCTTTTAACTGCTTTAACATGAGAATATTTTGGAGCTACCTAAAATCTGGCTACTAATCCAATAGCCTGCATGATATTTGGTTTGGTAGCTGTAAAATATAATAAACTGCCAATCATTGATCTGTACAACCTCTGATCTGCCACTGGAGATTCATCATTTTTACTCATCTTGCACCCTGTAGTCATTGGAGTACATACAAGTTTGTTGTCCATCATCCCGAATTTTTTTAACATTTCTTTGATATACTTTCCTTGAGAGAGAAATATATCGTCTTTTGATTGAGCAATCTGAAGACCCAAAAATAATGATAGCTCTCCAATCATAGACATCTCAAATTCCTTCTGCATGGTGTTAGCAAAATCTTTGCACATCTGGGTATTATTTCCCCCAAAAATGATATCATCAACATAGACAACTACAATCAGCATATCATTACCTTTATCCTTAATATACAAGTTGCTATCTGCCATACCTTTCCTGAAATCTTGCTCATGAAGATACCTGTCAAATCTTGAGTACCAAGACCTAGGTGCTTGCTTTAACCCATACAAGGCCTTTTTCAGTTTACACACATAGTTTGATTGATCTGAGAGAGACATGCCTTCTGGCTGTTCTACGTAGACTTCATCCAAAACTCCATTTAAAAAGGCTAATTTCACATCCATTTGATACACCTTGAATGCTTTGAATCTTGAAAGGGCCAAAAACATTCTTATGGCTTCGAGACGAGCAATAGGAGCGAACATCTCTTCGAAATCAACACCTTCTACTTGAGCATAACCTTTGCAAACCAACCTAGCTTTGTTTCTAACAATCTTTCCATCCTCATTGAGTTTATTTTTGAATATCCATTTTGTGCCAATGACATTCTTGTCCTTAGGTCTTGGAACTAAATCCCAAGTTTCACTTTTCTCTATTTGATTTAGCTCTTCATCCATTGCTTTTACCCAAAATTTATCTGCACATGCTTCATTGAAATATTTTGGCTCAATCTAAGATAATAATGAAATATTTGTAGAATCGTGTGATGGAATGACTCTTCTTCTAGTTTGTCTGCTGTTTGGATCACCAATGATCAAATATTTGGTATGATGTTTCTGAACATATCATGACAGAGTTTTGGGAAGCAGCTACTATTTTTCCTCTTCTTCATCCTAAACCTCTCTGAATTCTTCTTGACAGATTTCATCACTGATTTCCTTGACAGGTTCTCTTATCCCCGTATTTTCATCAACTGTTACATTTATGCTCTCTACGACTGTATGCGTTCTTTTGTTGAAGCATATGTAAGCCTTGCTTCTACTGGAATAACCAAGAAAAATTCCCTCATCATACCTAGGATCAAACTTACCCAAACTCTGATCTTCCCTTTTGATGAAGCACTTACTCCCAAACACTTTGAAATGTTTTACTGTAGCTGGTCTTCCTTTCCACAACTCATAAGGAGTTTTATGATGATTTACTCTAAGTTGGGCCCTGGTGATAATGTAGACTGTTGTACTTACTGCCTCTTTCCAGAAACCATCTAAAAGTTTCAACTCATTTAACATAGCTCTAGCCATATTTTCAATAGTTCTATTTTTTCTTTCAAGTACTCCATTTTGTTGAGGAGTTCTTGCTGCTGAATATTCTCTTTTAATTCCCTGTTGCTCATAGTATTCCACAAATTAATTAGAGGTGAACTCTCCTCCTCTGTCCGATATTAAGCATTTGATTCTCTTTTCAGTCTCATTTTCAATCATTTCTTTGAAGGCTTTAAATTTTTCAAAAGCTTCAAATTTTTCTTTGAGAAAGGTAACCCAAGTCATTCTAGAATAATCATCTATAAACAGCATGAATTAGCTTTCTCCCTAAATGCTCTGAGTTCTGGTGGGGCCACATAAATTAGTATTAATGAGATCTAATGGTTTTGAAGAAGTATACCCTTTTGATTTAAAACTGGTTCTGGTTTGTTTTCCATGTTGACAAGGACCGCAAATGGTGTTATGGGGCCTTTTTATTTTGGGCAATTCTCTAACTGCTTCCTTGTTACTAATGTTGACAATATTATCAAAGCTCAAATGCCCCAATATTTTATGCCATGACCAACTCTCATCTTCTTGAGTTAGAAAACACTTTTCCTTTTTTATCTCACTTAGCATGTAAAGATTGTTTGGAGTCCTTGTAGCACTAGCAATGAGTTTTCCATTTTTTTCTTTACGAATCTCACATCTATCTGAAAAGAAAGATACTATGTGTCCTTGATCACAAAGTTGACTCACACTTAGAATATTATGTCTTAGAACTTCTACATAAAGCACATTTTTAGTTTTAGATTTCCCATCCAGGCTAAGAGTCCCTTTACCACAGATTTTAGCAGACCTGTTATCTCCAAAACTAACTGTTCTTCTATTTGTGTTTTTTAAGACCATAATATTTTCCTTTTCATCGGTTATATGTTTTGAACAACCACTATCAATATACCATTTCTCTACTTTGTCTTGAGCATGAAAAGTAGTTTGAACTATCATTGACTTAGACTTGATCTCATTTCTCTTTTTAGTGAACTTACGGCTAGGTCTATCCAAACAACACATCCTTGCTATATGCCCAACATTCTTGCATTTGTAACACATGACATTTTTATCCATAAGATGTGCAAAAGAGTTAACATTTTCCTTACTATGGCTATTCATGGATTTAATGCAATGTATAGCTTTGTGACCAAATTTCTTGCAAGAAAAATAGTAGCTATGAAAAGTATTATGTAACCTGTTTTGATGCCTCGGATGATTGTTCTTCTTGTGACCAACTGGAATCCATCGTTCTTCAGACTGAAAATTGATCTTGATGTCTCTTCTTCCTGTCATGATGCTTGAGAACAGAACTCTCTTCCCTAAAATTCTTAAAGCCTAGAAGAATTCACTTTAGAGATTGAACTTAACCTCTTCATCCTTTTCTAAAACTGTATGTTCTTCTGATAGATCCTTCTCTAAGCTATTAGGCTTTTTCTAGAGAGACCCGCTATGATACCAATTGAAGAACACAAGCTTATACTGAGAGGGGGGGTGAACAGTATAAGACCACTTTTTTCTTTTTGTTTTAAAATCAACTTTCAAATTAGTATTAAGCAGTGTATAGAAAGTAGTATCAATAGCAGCAATTAAAACAATGCACAACACACCATCCACAAAGACACAAAAATTTACGTGGTTCACCCAATGCGGGCTACTCCATAGATAAAATTTTCACTAAATTTTATCAACTCAGAATCTGGGAAAAACTTTCCCAATTACAATGTTTACGGGCACCAACCCAAAGGAGATACCTTCCCCTAACTCTGCTCTTACTGGTGATCCTCTAGAAGACCTCTGCCTCTGCTGCCCTTAGCAAGTGAAACTCTATCCACAGAAGACACTTGTCTTCCCTGCTCTGGCTGGAGACCTCTGTCCTCAACTATTTCACCTCCTAAGCTAGTCCTCTTATCTGCACCAAACACAGTCCTTTGATATGGCACAATTTTGTCCTCTTCCTCTATTTTTTTTGTTATAGCCACACTTGGTCGAAACCAAATTTTCACTATCTGCACAAACACAGCAACACTCGATCAACTTATGTACTTCTACAAAAAAACAGTAGCACAGTCTTCACACTCTTTGCTTCTCGACAAACAAACTTCTCCCCTGCACTCTATCTATGAATCACACTTCGAATGCACACTTTGATCGATGCGACACAAATGCTCTTTGTGCATCGTGGACTTAACCTACATAATTTTGATATTCGCATTCGATTCCTTCAACTCGAAACAACCCTCCTTTTATAGAGTAGAAATCACGATCAAAAATCTCAAACTTAGTCGGTTGTTACTCTTCAACTACGTCAGCTACAAAACCCTATGCTGCGTCGGCCCAGATTTAACTTTGTCGACTCAAGGTTAACTTTGTCCTTAAACCGCTTCTAGTTCTGTAGCTTCAGGTGTGAAACTTCAACATGTCATAATATCACAACACCTTTGCCTGTCGTACACCTACTATTGCCTGCTTTCACAAAATCGTGACACTTTTTGCCTTTGTCTACCTTGACTGCATCCTTGTCGTGAAATCATGACACTTCTATATTTTGCTGATGTCATCTTCACTCCTATCATTAAATCATGACACTCTAGTCTTCATTGCCTTCTTCTCTGCTTTTGTCATGAAATCACGACACATCTACTTTTGCTGACGTCATCTCCAACTCTGTCACGAAATCATGACACTTTAGACTCCATTGCCTTCTCTGCTTTTGTCATGAAATCGTGACACATCTGCTTCTGCTAACATCATCTTCAACTCTATCATGAAATCATGACCCTTATGACTTCATGGCCTTCTTCTCTGCTTGCACTAGCAAAAATGGAACATGTCACAAAATTGCGACACTTTCACTGCCATGAGCTTATTTCTGCCTTACACCCGCAAAACTGGAACGTTTCGCAAAATCATGACACTTTTGCCTTCAAGCTCTTCCTTCCTAAATTTGTCACGAAAACGTGACGCTCCTTCTGCTGAAGACTTGCTTCCTATTTTTGTCATGAAATCGTGACACTTTCTCCAACTGAATGCTGCCTTCTCAACCTATCGTGAAATCGTGACACTTTCTGCATTCGCAAGCTTTCCTTGCAACCTGTCGTGAAATCGTGACACTCTTTGCATCCGTACAACTTCTTTGTAGCCTGTCATGAAATTGCGACACTTCTTATTTTAGACTCTTCCTCTTTGCTGCGTGTCGTAAAATTGTGACACTTCACATTTCGAGCTTCTACAGCATGTCACGAAATCGTGACAGTCCTCACTTCGAACTTTGCATCATGTCATGAAATCATGACAGTTCCTGAATCACTTTCTCTCTCTTCAATCTTGTCATGAAATCACGACAGTTCACACTACGAACTCTCTCTTCTGCAACATGTCACGAAATCGTAACACTTTTTCGTTCGTACAACCTCCTTTATAGAATGTCACGAAATCGTGACACTTTTCTTTCTCTACCTTCCTGCACTGTTCGAGTCGCAAAAATGTGACATGTCATGAAATCGTGACACTTTCCATCTTGCTCTTCTTCTCTACCAACATGTCATGAAATCATGATAGTTTTGCCTGCTTCGTATCTGCCTTCTAGCATGTCGCAAAATCATGACAGTTTTGCCAGAACTTTCTCTCTCCTCAAACATGTCATGAAATTGTGACAGTTTTGCCAGCACTTTCTCTCTCCTCAAACATGTCATGAAATCATGACAGTTTTGCCAACACTTTCTCTCTCCTTAAACATGTCACAAAATCATGACAGTTTTTCCAGCCGCCTGCATACTTTTTCTTACTTGTCTTTTTCTTGATCTTTTGCAATTGGGCTACTCTGATCTTCTTGGAAACTCACTGACCATGCTGAAACCTTCATCAAAACAAATTCTTTGACATCAAATCAAATTGCTTCAAGAACTTATTTGACATCAATGACAACATCTATACTTGAGCAAAGGCAATGTACCCAAGGTACCCAAAATTGCCAACAGAATGGAAAGAAAATATTCTGAGTTTTTAGGCATTAAAACATATAATTTAGCTCCACATTAAAACCTTGCTGCCCGGACCAACGATAATGGAGTATAGCAGGGTATCGATGGCAGAATATTTGATAGCCATGACCATGACTCCATATCACTTTGTAGAAATGACACACCTAAGTTTTCATTTTAAAGTGCCCTATGGAACGATGTAGAAAGTGACGACTAAGACCCAAACATAGGTGTAGTGAGGCACCAGCTAGCAATTTTAGACAACGTCAATCCTACAAGCATGTCAATTTTCATAGAGTGGTAACTTAATGAACTCGACACATGATAGCCAAGATTTGGTATAGGAAATAGGTATATCCAAAGGGGATAGTCAAATAAATACAAGATTTTGCCAAGCATGATGTGGAGAAGAGTTTGCTAATGATTCCTGTAGACCCTAGCATGAGTATGATTGTCCAAAGTGATGCGGATAAATGCTGATTACAATGAAGATGGATGATTTGGACGATGGAGTAAGGCATGACATATCATATTCTGACCATAGCAGACGTGATATGGAAATATGGATTGCTAACCATGATAGGCTTTGACAACGCACCCAATGGAAATGGAGCATACTAATATCATTTCGCTGCAATAGAGAAGAAATTGTGATATAGACGTAGGAATTCCCATCGGCCAATGAATTTAGACTAAATTAAGGGATCAACGAAAGGATACATAGTATGACCTAGAAAATATGAGAAAGAGATGCAACCTATACCTAGGGGATTGATGGTATACAATTGAGGTTAATGTTGACAAAAATCAAACAACAGTGGCATCAAAGGTTTGGCAGCAGCATCGAAGGTCTGATAGTGGTGGATGTGGGCGTATATAGATAGGAGGCTATGGACAGTCCTTAGGTGGGTATGCAGTTAGCAAGTGGAAAAGTTTCCTGACGTATGCCAGAGAGGCAACACAGAAGAGAACTGGGATATGTGGACAAAATGGACATTGAGAGTAGGATATAAAGAAGCATTATCATCGGTAACGACAATCGTGACTATGTCACAAATGAATGGAGCTCTTGCCAGATGAACGCTTTTCACCAGGGATACATCAAGATGTTATTAGAGGATAGGTAGAAGGTAAGAGAGCATTACAATAGTATTCGGGATATCCAATCACGTGAGCATCCACCAGTATTGTGTGTGAAATATCATCAATGGTAGTTGGGTGGGCGAAGGATACCTGCATGTGCGTTATAGAACATTAACCATCACAACTACCATTACGGCAGCTTGTGACATGTGTGGCCATATTAGGGGAGCACACCCTAAGAATATTTTGGCACCATACGAAGGAAACCATTATACATTAAAATGGTCAAATGGTTTAATAAAAAAACATCCTTTGCGACATTTCCAAATGAAGTCTAGGGAGTACGTAGAAATATGATTGTGGCCCCAATGGTTAAACATATGGATGTCACTCATGCTAAGATAGGAATATTATGGAATGGAGTATGGTTTCTACAAAATGGAAGGCATTTTCGTATCGAGAGAATCTTTACAAATGGAGGAAAAGAAGGCAAAACAATGAGACATTATAAGCTAAGAAAGGGGAAAATTTTAAATACTGGATAGAAAGAAGAGACAAGGATTAGAAACTTTGAAAAAGTAGCAGTCAATGAACTGTTTTGTTTTCTAAATATTTTTTTCTTCCATTCCGTTGGAACCTAATTTCACTAAGGATGCCTACTGAAACTTTGTATTTTTCATGCTTTGTACTATATTGAACATTTGTTTCTATTGTGAGTATATTGAATTTTTAGCACATTTTATGCATGTTATTTTTTTTTTTTTTGAATTTACATGGTGGAATCGGTAGCCACCACGAATTCGGGTACGTTGTCCATATTTTTATGGCCGCCATAGTATTCTGTGTTGTCCACCCTAGAAGCTGCCACACAGATCTTTGTGCAGTCCACCCCTATAACCACCATGCCACAATCATTTTAAACCTTTTATGCCGTTGAAAGCACTAGGAAAGGGACAAGCGTTCAGTCCGATGAGGCCCGAGATTTGAACCTTGGACCTCCGCCCCCTTGTGGGGTTTGGATGAACCAATTGGTCTACACCTAGGACCTACATTTTATGCATGTTAATGATTCATGTACCTATAATTTTGATGTACTACACCTTTTCCCTTTGGAGATTGCACCACATTGTATTTCGGTTGCATGAATATGGATCTTTTAAATGTTGGTTTCCTATAGAATACTAACTTTCACATGGTTTATGAGAAACTTCAGATTTCCAGCATTTTCTTAATTTTAGTTTCATTATTTTTATTTTTTCTAACCTTGTCTTTTATTGTTTTTTAATGCTTTCAAAATAAAATAGAAAAAATATAAAATACAAAAAATCCCAAAAACACAAATACAGATTCACAGAATAAGCTTCAAAATTCCATTTGAAGCAAGTATGTTTTTTTTTTACTGAAACTCTAAATTCTAAAATCCTTCTAAGTTCACATTTTTTGTAGAATGTTACAATTTCAGTGTTGTAGGATTTCACAGTTTTAAATAAAGTCAGATTTTTTAGGATTCACATTTTTATTCTCTTTCAAGAAATAGATTACCTTATTTCACGAAAATTATAATTTCATTCACAGAAGGTAATTTACAAGCATTTCAAGCCATCAAATAACTATTTTAATGGAAATTAATTCCATTAAAGATAGTTATTTGTAAGGCACATTAAAGGCTACTAGAGCTACAAAGTTAGTCATCCAAGTTTATTTCATTTTCAGTTTTGAGGCAACATAAAAGGAATTCTAACATCATTTAAGATTCACATTTTAATGATAGATTTTAGTCTTTCATTCCATGTTAAAAAAAAGGTGTGATAAAGGTTAAAATGTCTTACAACCTGCTTAATAAAGAATATAAAATCTATCTAAAATCCTTTCAAGATAAAAGTAATTTCATTATCACATCGTGGTCATATGAGGGCCAATTATATTTATTCTTCATTCTAAGTTTCATGAACAATGATAACATATCATAATAAAATAACCCCAACATAGGCCCCTTGTAACAGTTGTTTTACAGAGCACCGAGGTATCCCAGGCATCTATTTTTATATAAACATACATGCACACATTAACATAAAAGGAACCTTGGATAAGTTTATACTTCTTTGCAAGAGAGGGTTTTTCTAATTAAAATACTAACTGTGAGTGAGATTTTGCACTTGGGAAAAATTACCACTCAATAGATGCAATCCAAATCTCTATCTAGATATGTGAAGACATTGGATGCATTCCTAAGAAAAAATATGATGTGGCATGTTAGGTCCCTATGTAGAGATGTATTTGTGTCAATCGTTTCTATTATATATAGATGCAATTGTATATCTCACAAGTGGGATGTGAACTACCATTGACTAATCAATCCATACTATAATTTTTACTTTCCTAAAAAAATCTTGAATGCAAGAGGATGTAACTAAATGGGAAAGGATAGTGTTGGAAGATCCAATGGTTCATTTTCCAACGACAACTAACAATTCCCAAAAGGGTAAAAATGTTTGTCTTCTAGCAGTGGATAAGAATTACAATATTTTGATGTTATCCATGAACCTCCTAGGTCAAGGTGGTGCCAACATGACAATGACAAAATTTTTGATGCCATCTCTCACAATATTGACAAGTGGTAGTTTGGCACCAAAAATAGGTCAAAAATGTAAATTGCAATTTGAAGGTTTTCAGTGTGATTTTCATCTCAAAAATATTAGGAGCACTAGAGTTAGCTAGAGCACATCCTACAATTTCCTAAAACAACTAACCCAAGTTATTGATGTCATTAGCTCCATTGTGCACATTACCATTTGATCTTGCATTACATGTTACCCTAAAATTTTAAGAAAAGGCTCAAAACACAATTTATAGCACAAATTCAAACCATTCAAATTTAAAAGCATGAACAACATCCTAATTGCTTGCTTTCTATATTCAGTAATTGTTATCTTTGATATTATAATAATTGTGTGCAACAAGAAGAAAATGTGTTGCTGCAAATTGAGAAATACAAAGAGAAAAAGTATAAAGAAACCCTAAAACAATTTTATCCACAAATGTGTGTGACAACAAAAAAAATGACACAATTTTGACCATAAAGGTAAAGCATTCACAGATTTCATAGAAAATTCCAAAAACCCTAAAATAATTTTGTCCACAAATGTGTGTGACAACAAAAAATGACACAATTTTAACCATAAAGGTAAAGCATTCATAGATTTTACAAAAAATTCTAAAAACCCTAAGACAATTTTATCCACAACTGTGTGATAGTAAAAAAATGACACAATTTTGACCATAAAGGCAAAGCATTCGTAGGTTTCACAAAAAAAATCCAAAAACCCTAAATCTTACCTATAGCTCACTTCTTTCCACTTCAAAACTCCCAAGCCTTATGCCACTTGAACTCTCCAATGGGTAAAAAACTACCCTGATACTAAACTCTCCAAAATGTGCACTTGTTTATGAGATCTCACTTGCCCCTCCTTTTCAAGAGCTCAAGAAAGAGGAATAATCACTCTCACCTCTCCCCTAAGGTCAAAAAAGGATAATCACTCTCACCTCTCAAGCCCCTCTCTTTAAATTAAAAAGGTTGGTCGAGTGTTGAGCATTCCCAATTTGAAAAGGTCAAGGTTGTGGAAATCTTAGAACAAAGAGCTTGAATGAGTTAACGCAACCAAAATTTTTGCATGCCGAAATGTCCACGAATCCTTTATATATAATATATTTAAGACTAATTTTTAATGGTGGTTTTAACCACCCTCATAGGGTCTATTAGGGTGGTTATAAACCACCATAAAAGGCTTTTTTGTGTGTAATGTTTTAAGGGCAATTTTAAACCACCCTCTTAGGGTCTATTAGGGTGGTTTAAAACCCTGGTAAAATACCATCATATTCAGCTGCCCTAAAAAGAATTTTTGGTGCAAAGTTTTAAGGGCAGTTTTAAAACACCCTCTTAGGGTCTATTAGGGGGGTTTTTTATCGTCATAAAAAATCTCTATCTTTTAGACACCCTTAAAAGCCTTTTTTGGTGTAGTGGTATTTGAATAGGCCAAGAATTAATAGAACCTCTATATCTATTAATCCTTTTCAAAGGGGATTCTTTACCAAATCCACTTACACAATGACACATATGTAAACAAAAGTGAGTCAATCAAATGCATCAAACAAGGTGGGTGAAGTCATCGCAATCCAATCGCCTATCCTAGCCGAAGACTTACGGTAACTTCTAGGTTACCAAATTTTGGCTAAGGATGGTTGGATTGTTGATGATCACCATAAAAGCAAGAATGCATGCATCTATATGAGGGTAGTCATTCATGTTACCCTGAGCCACCATAATCATCATTTCCCTTTTCAAGTACCCCATTCTCGGTGGTTGATTCTACCTCTTCCACCCACGAGTGTACCTAGTCCTGCAAATCGACAATACATCAGCAATACCATATTCTTCAAAGATAAATCAATATAAATATTGCATAACCATCCAAATGCATCAAAACTAGGCATCAAGTTATCATTCATCAATACATAGTCTATCATGCAAAAATTCCTGCCAAGGTGGGTCATGACATACTATCCCCCTTAGACTAAACACAGTCATGTGTATTTTCTTGCCATAAAATGTTATTACAATATATTTTCAAATAAAAAGGAAAAATGTTTTCTCATATCGTCCACTTTTCCCAAGTGGCACTTCTTTCAAAATATTGGTCCCATTGGACCTTACATTGTTCTAGAGTTTGTTTCCTCATCGATTTGGAATGAAACTCTAGAATCTTCATCGACATCACTTCAATTACCTCAGGGTTTACCATCTGCAATTTAGAAACATCCCACACATGATCAGGGTCAGCAATGTACCTCCTAAGTAGGGATATGTGGAAGGTGTCATGGATCTTTGATAGGTTGGGTGGCAAGGCGAGTCTATACGCAACTAGACTAATCTTCTCAGTGATCTCAAAAGGTCCAACAAATTGAGGATCCAACTTCATGGATTTGATGGCACTTTTCATTGGCCTAACCCTTAAGAACACTCTATCTCCCATAGAGTATTCCCTTGGTGATATTTTTAGATCAGCATAGCTCTTCTGATGGTCGATGGCTTCCTTAAGCCTCTACCTGATCATCTTAAGTTGACCTTCCATTTCTTTGACCATGTCTGGTCCGATCATGACCCGATCCTCTAAATTATCCCAAGACAAAGGTGTTCTACATCTCTTGCCATACAAGGCATCAAATGGGGCCATACCCAAAGAAGAATGATGACCATTATTATAAGAAAATTCTACAAGATGTAGATAGTCTTCCCATAGAGACTTCTGGTCCATGTAGTACATGCGAAGCATATCTTCTAGGACTTGGTTTACCCTCTTGGTTTGACCATCGGTCTCAGGGTGATATGCAGAGCTTATATTCAATTTTGTGCCCACTACATGATGTAGGGCTTTCCAAAATTTAGAAGTGAATCTAGAATCCCTATCTAAAATAATCATTTTAGGAAATCCATGTAACCTAAATATCTCTTTGGAAAATATATTAGCCACAACCTGAGCATCATCTTTGATGTTCCTTGGTATAAAATGCGCAACCTTAGTCAATCTTTCGACTACCACAAGGATTGCATCATGTTGATACTTGATCTTGGGTAAACCTACTATGAAATCCATAGATATAACCTACCATTTTTGCATAGGTATATCATGTGGATATAATTGCCCTATAGGGTGTCTACATTCAACCTTCACCTTCTGGCATTCTAGGCACCAAGCAACAAAATCGGTGATATCCTTCTTCATTCCTATCCAAAATAAGGTCTTTTTCATATTCTCCCTCATCTTGGCCCCTCCAGGATGAGTAGAGTAAGGATATATATGTGCTTCTTGCATGATTAGTCTCCTTAAATCACCTATTTTTGGTATGATGACCCTATCCTTAAAGCATAAAAGACCATATTTTATGCTAAAATCCTTATTTTCTTCAGGATTTCTTCCCATTTTAGCCTAAATTTCCTTGCAATACTCATCTTGAGATTGCATTTTCTTGACTTGGTCTAATAAATCTACATGGCTTTGGGTCAAAGTTGTTATATGCCTTCTTCTACTTAAGGCATCAACCACCTTATTTTCCTTTCCTTTGATATATTCAATATCAAAGTCATATTCAGCTAAGAACTCGATCCATCTTCTCTATCTTGCATTGAGCATAGGTTGAGTAAATATGTACCTCAAGCTCTGATGGTCGATCCTTAACTCAAAGGGTCTTCCTACCAAGTAATGATGCTAGATCTTAAGAGCATGCACAACTATTGCTAGCTCTAGATCATGCGTAGCATAGTTAACCTCATGTTTCTTGAGTTTCCTTGATGCATATGCTATGACTGACTCATCTTGTGAAAGCACTCCTCCTAACCCTTCTAGTGATGCATCAGTGCATACTGAGAAGTTTCCTTGAGGATCTAGAATCTTTAGTATTGGTGTCGTGGTGAGTTTCTACTTAAGCAATGCAAAAGCAACTTCACACTTAGCCATCCACTTAAATTCCTTCCCTTTATTTTGAATATTGGTTATTGTAGTGACTATTTTGGAGTAATCCTTCACATAACACCTATAATAACCTATCATGCCCATGAAGCTTCTCACTTTAGACACATTAGTGGGTGATGACCAATTTAGAATAGCCTCAATATTCTTTGGATCCACTACAATTCCTTTGATAGATATTATATGTCCCAGATATCATACTTTTGAGATATAGAAATCACTTTTTGATAGATTCCCAAAGATTTGATTCTTTCTTAATAACTCTAGCATGATTTTGATATGTCTATCATGCTCTTTCCTATCTCTAGAATATACTAGAATATCATCTAAGAATATGAGGATGAACTAATCTAGATACCTTTTGAATATGTTGTTCATTAAATTCATGAATGTGGTTAGGGCATTAGTCAGCCCAAAGGGCAAGACTATAAATTCATAATGCTCATATCTAGTTTTGAATGTCATCTTATGAGTATCCTCCTCACGTATCCTTAATTGATGATACCTAGATTTTAAATCAATATTTGTAAATATCATGGCATCCTTCAATTGATCAAATAGGTCTTCAATCCTAGGTAAAGGATACCTATTCTTGATGGTTTCTTTGTTGAGCATTCTATAGTCTATGCATAACCACAAAGAACCATATTTATTTTTAACAAAAAGTATTAGTGCACCCCATGGTGACACACTAGGTTTGATCAGTCCCTTTTCTAGCAACCCTTGTAGTTGTACTTTTAACTCTTGCATCTCTATAGGATTCATCCTATAAGGAGCTCTATGGATAGGTTCTACTCCTAGCATTAGCTCGATAGTGAAATTGAATTCACACATAGGAGGAAGTTTGGGTAGGTCTTCAAGAAATACATCCTTAAATTCTTGCAAGATTGGGTGTTTCCCAAACACTTCTTCCTTCTGATCCTCCCTAACTTCATTGAGTTTCACAACATAAACCATCCCTCCCTTTCTTGATGGTTTTCTTTAGTTGCATTGTGGATAGCAACTAGGGTTTGAAAGATCCTTGTTCACTATGGATCCTTAATCTTCCCTTGTCCTTTTTTGAATACTCTATCCATCTATCCTAGAAATTGATTATGGCTCTATGAGCCTATAACCAGTCCATTCCCAAGATAATATCAAAAGCATGTAGCGATGCTACATAAAGATATCCTATGGTAGAACCATTGGTTAGGGTAATTTTAGCCATAGGAAAACATTGATCCATTGAGTAGGTTTATCCAGAACCATACTCAACCTTCCACCCTTGTGCCAAATATCTTGGTATTTTTGGCATATCCCTGACTATACTAGAAGAAATAAAGCTATCTATAGCTCCACTATCAATTAAAATATTTACTTATTTATTAAAAATCTTACCCTTTAAGAGCAATGGGGTGGCTTGCCCTTCCAATTTTTAGCTTTCAATTATAGCATAAATCTTGTGGGTAGGTTCCTTTCCTTTTGCATTAACTGTACTCGGTCCTAGTTGATGTGGACAATGATTAGCATAGTGTGGACCTCCATAATTGTAACACCCACCCTTGGGTCCTAGGTGCACTCCTTATTTTTGTTCTCCTATTTTTCCCACTAGTACTAAATTTGGTTGCTTTTGTGGTTGAGGTTTATTATTATTATTGTTGTTGTTCCTCTTTTGGAAATTCTTTTTAAACTTTCCCTGCTTCCCATCATTCCTCCTTTTGGACTTTGGGAAGATTTTACTCTTCTAGTTCTATTCTCCTTCCCACTTCATGAAACCAACACTATTTCTCTTCTTGAGTGATTGTCGATCTTGCTTAGATAAAACTACATAGTTAAACTAGAGATGAGATTCTGCTTTTCTAGCCAAGTCATAAGCTTTCTGTAATGTTTTTGGCTCATGCATATTTACTTCATGCCTAATCTTAGGTTCTTCTCCTAAGATAAATTTGTGAATCTTCATCTTCTCATCATAGGCTGGTACATATTTCAACAACTTAACCAACTTTTGATAGTATACCTCAATCGATTTGGTTCCTTGTTGTAGGTTGGTAAATTCCTCAAACTTTGTTGCATAGAAATGTTCTGTAAGGAACATTTTCTTGAAAGTTATAACAAAATCCTCCCACTTTAAATCAACTACTTTAATTTTTTGCTCTTCTTGGAAGGTCTCCCACCATTCTAGTCTAGTCTCTTGTAGATGCAGTGTAGCCCATACTGTTTGAGTCCTAGTAGAGTAGTTCTTCATAGTGAAGTAGATTTCTAGTTCCCTCAACCAAGCTTCAACTGCATCACCCTCTCCTTTTCCATTGAATTTGGAGGTATGAAAATTATTTATGTCCTTAGTCAGTTCTATCTCTAGCAGAGCCTTGGCTTCTCATTCTTTAGTGGTTGGTTCATTTGCTTGCCTAACCTCTAAATTCCTAGCCTATGAATCCTGGTTCACTATGGTCTCCAATAGTTATCTCTATTGCTCCATTTGTTCTTGTATCAATGTGACTATCGTAGTGAGGTTCTCTACCTCTCTACTAGAATTACCTAAACCTTCATCTCGAGCTCTTCCCTCAACATTGTCCTATCGGGTCTATCTATTTTGTGGAATAGACTTCCCTCTTCTTGTCTTTGGTGCCATTATCCTGGTCACACAAAAGAAAGAATAATATGTTAGGTTATAGTTCCTTCCCTGAACTGTACTACTAACTCTAGCTAAATACATCATCTATATAAGCTAACTATATAGTTTTTATACTAAGACCACCCTCACTCTATGTAGGGTGTTACTCTAAAAATTACCATCTAATTCCATTACTAATGGCCACACTTACTATACGTAAGGTGTCATATGGAATGAGCTACCCTTCCTAGGGTCAACTCTCTAGAATTCTAGCAATTGGAAATTCTAGGTCTTCTCAACTTTAGCTTAAGAACTAAGCAAAGGCCTGAATAGGAAGATACCTGAATCCTTAGCACATTCCATGGAAGCCTCTAGTCCATCATACCTAGAGCTCTGATACCAAATGTAATGACCCAAAAATCTAACTAACAAACAAAATATTTTTTTACAAACATATACTCGATAGGGATTTACATATCCCTATCCAGCGTATGTCATTCTACGAAGTTATCTAAGGCCTAATCTAATATTTTAAGTTGTCTATCTCATATCCATGATGAGCCAACTTATCCCCTTCCTTAATCTATCAAAAGGATACACCCATCCCTACACCATACATAAGTCTATCTATGTAGGTATACTAAGCATATTGCAAATAAGCTATCAGTCTCATCCCCATGAATGAGTTAACTTATCCCTTTTTGTCTGTCAAAAGGGTATGCCCATCACTACACCATACATAAGTCCATCTATGTAGGTGCACTAAGCATAATGTAAATAAGCTATCAGTCTCATCTCCATGATGAGCTAACTTATTCCATCCATCTCTCCTAGTGATAACCAAATTCATTTATCTTAATCTAATTGATGTTCTCGTGTATCTAACTAGTTTAGGTTTTTAGAAGAGTTCTTGAATAATATTACTTAAAGTTCCTCCCTAAGGGATCCCATAATCCCTTAGGCCTTTTCTACTTCTAACACATAAGCATAATCATTTTAAATACCATTTCTAAACATCTAAACTATATTAAACCATCAAGATCTTCTAATATTTCTTTCCTTAGAAGGATGTGATTAAGTCTACCTACTTAATTAAACATTGGATAACATCTATAATATCATCAAAGGAAGATACATAAATAAGATGTAATTTCTATCTAAAACATTAACAAACATGATAGTTTATGAAACTATGACATCATAGATCCTTTATTTATAACAAGTAAAAGATACATCTTCCATTCATAAATTAAATCATTACATAATCCAAGTAGGGTAAAAGTATCACCACACTAAAAGAATAGAGCATTACATCATTATCCAACTAGGAGATTACTCATGCTAGAGTCTACTCCACAATAAGTTTCCATAATAAGAGCTTCACTACAATATAAATCAAAGGGTCAATGTCTTGGATCTAAGTGTCCTCCTTGGTCCTTCTTGCTTCTCCATCACTCAATTGATGGTAGTAAGGGATCATAGATCTTAAGCATCAAACTAAATGCATTTGCTAAATGACTTATGAAACATGTGCATTTATAAATTGGATGCCAAATTGCAACTATACAATCTACACAATGTAATTATGCATAAATCATTCAATCAATCATCAAGAGGAAACCCCATAATTTCCCACACCCATTCTTTCATCTAATATTCCCTTTTTCATACTAGCATACTTCTTTCATTAATCACACAAAGTGTATTCATTATCCAAGAATGAAAGTCATCTATCATTCATTTCATCATAGAAGGAGAGTCATTTTATCCTTTAAGAATGAAAGTCATTTATCATTTATCAATGCATGGAATAATTCAATAAACATTCTTTTAATTAATTAAAAGCCCATACTTTTAACTAATTAAATACTATAAAAACCATTCCCTTTAATCAATTAAACTTAAAATTCCTTTAATCAATTAAAAGCCCATACTTTTAACCAATTAAAGTACTTATCAAACCATTTCCTTTAATCAATTAAAAGCCCATACTTTTAACTAATTAAAGTACTTATCAAAACCATTTCCTTTAATCAATTAAAATAAAACATTTATTTAATCAATTAAAAGCCCATACTTTTAACCAATTAAAGTACTTATAAAACCATTTCTTCTAATCAGTTAAAAGCCCATACTTTTAACCAATTAAGTACTTATCAAAACCATTCCTTTAATCAATTAAAAGTCCATTATAATTTTATTTAATCAATTAAAAGCCCATACTTTTAACCAATTAAAGTACTTATCAAACCATTTTCTTTAATCAGTTAAAATCCCATACTTTTAACCAATTAAAGTACTTATCAAAACCATTACCTTTAACCTTTAATCCATTTTATTTAATCATAAAAGCCCATACTTTTAACCAATTAAAGTACTTATCAAAATCATTTCCTTTAATCAATTAAAGATCCATTAAAATTCATTTACTTTAATCAGTTAAAATCCAATACTTTTAACCATTTAAAGTACTTTTCAAACCATTTCCTTTAATCAGTTAAAAGCCCATACTTTTAAACCAATTAAAGTACATATCAAAACCATCACCTGTAGTCAATTAAAGGCACATTAAACCTATTTTATTTAATCAATTAAAGGCCCATACTTTTAACCAATTAAAGTACTTATCAAACAACTTTCTTTAATTAGTTAAAAGCCCATACTTTTAACCAATTAAAATACTTATCAAAACCATTACCTTTAACCAATTCAAGGTCCATTATAACCCATTAAAATATATGCTATTCCTTTGGAATTACAATATATTAAATATTCTCAAGTTTATATAAAATAATAATGTCCAATTGAAAAAAGGGGTTTAAATTTTTTAGCTAATAATTAATCAGTCAATAGATTAATGCACAAGCAAGCAATCAACACACAGTCAAACAACACATAAGCGATCAATAAACGACACACATGGCTTAATAGCAACAAACATTGACCATGCCTAAACTTTGCCACTACCATTGAGGTAGCCTAATTTGGGCTCATTGTGACCACCCCTAGGTGTTCAACCTAAAGGGGAGGATCTTTTTGTTTTAAGTACCATAGAGGCCCCCACACTAGACATGTTGGATTAAGCCCATACCTCCTAAACAAAATATTTCTATAACACCTAAAAATTGGATAAAACCAAATACATGGAAGTCATAGACATTAGCAAATCATAAAAAACCACATAGAAACTGACATAGTAAAGTCATTAGTAGAGTTAGTAGTTATCAAATAGGGATCTAGCCACATGTCACAAAGTAATCCAAGGTTAATACAAACACTTGCTCAACTTGGGTAGGGTGGCCCACCATGTGGAATGACCCCCTCGACCATGTCCATGTGATCGAGTCAATAGAGGAGGATAACTCCTCTTAGTGTGATTAGAGTGCTAGGGTATACCCCATATGGTATAATGCCCAAGGAAGGTCTAAATAGCCTTCCCTCACTCGTGTCTCTCTGTACATAGAGTCACTGCTCCAAGACAACATGCCAACAATGAGATACTTTAAAACATACCACCCTAAGGTTAAATCTTAGGCGGGACTATTAATAAAGGTAGTGGTGAAAGATTTATTTTCCACCAAATACTTATGATAGGGCACAACAAAAATGAAGGTAAGCCAAAAACATGGCTTAAAGGAAGAAAAAAAAGTGATAATTGTTAATAAAATTGAGCCATAATTAGTGATTCTTGTGGTGCTAACATTCACACAAAGCTAATAAATGTTAGAGTTAGAGTCTATTACATCATTTGGATCATGTAAATGTACCTTCCTAGGTACATACTTAGGACATTAGATTACTTTAGGGGGAATTTATCTAGTTACTTCATGCAATGTAATAAATGCACAAGTGTCAATGTGCAAGTTGTAAAAGTGCAAGGTGTCCCTTGTACAACTAGTTAGAGTGTTGGGCAAGCAATCTATGTTCCACTATAAGAAGCCCTCATTGTAAGAGTTTGATAAGCAAGTCAGTAGGTAGTAGTAGTAGTAGTAGGTGACTCCATTAGTGATGGAGCACATTATGGTTTTGTAGCTTCTTGCATGGAGTGTCCATTTCCTCCATAGCAATATTGTATTCATTTTTGACATTTCTATTTATAGCATACTTCAAAAATCTGGTGAGTTTACTTTCTTTCATATTTTAGCATCTTGTGATTGTCATATCTTATTGTGATCTACCTCAAAATCTAATAGTGGTATCAGAGCCATGGTAGATCTAGTCATAGTAGGTCAATAGGAATACCACCATTATTATCGAGTCTGAGTTTTTTGTCAACCTGATGCGCCATTGGACCAATCACTATCAAAAATTCTTAGAAGAGTCTAGGTGGTAGAATTAGGGAGAGTCACAAGAGAGGACTAAAAGAAATATTAGTTTCAAAAAGTACTGAGATTGTATTTGACTAGAGTCTCTCCACAGAGTTACAGGAAAACTCGTGAAGACTAGGACTCAATATTCAACCCACTAGATTGATAGATCATCTAGTGAAGATCATCCAAAATATCTGGAACTTGGTAATTATTACCTAAAGGTTCTTCTTACTACAGGGAACTAACTCTCAGATGATTGAGACACCTCCTACAATAGAAATCTAGGAGATTTCAACTTTGTTACCCGAAGGTCGGAGTGCCTTCATAGTGTAGAGATTAGTTGTTGTAAAAGAGGAATACTACATAAGAGACTCTAGGAGAAAGAGTCATAGTGAAGACTAGAGATTGAAGATCTCTATTGGTAAAATCAACTTCACAGAAGAAAAAGGCCATAGAAGCCTTAATCTAAAAAGGCCATAGAAGCCTTGATCTAAAGAATGCCATAGAAGCCTTAATCTAAAAAGGGCCATAGAAGCCTTGATCCTAAAAAAGACTCTAGAAGGGAGTACCTAATTCAGAAGTAGATTCATATTTTAGTACTAATCATTTGTTGTAGGAAAAGAGGAGTTCTAGTGAAGTTGAGAAACTTCCTACATTCAAATTTAGGAAGAGTATTTGCTTCAGAATCATCCAACACCTAAAGCGAACCTGAAGGTGAAGAGATCAGGAGAAGATCTCATTGAAGAAGCTTCCATTCTTGGAAGGATGAGAAGGACTAGGAGGAACCTATTTAGATCTAGAAGTAGTAAAATCAAGAGATCTAGGAAGGAGATCTCAACTCCAGAAGAAGAAGGCCTCAAGGAAGATCGAAGCAGCTGCATAATCGAAGACCTAGGAGAGGTCTCAAGGAAAAAGGCTTGGAGAAGCCTTGTTGCTGAAGCAAGATCATCAAAGAGTTCCTGGAAGAACTCATTGGAGAAATTCTCCATCAAGGAGAAACTTTCTCACAAGGGAAGACTTGGGATAATTATCACCATCCGACAACAAGCCCAATCAAGAGAAGATGAATTGGCAAGGAGTGCCAAAGAAGATACATAAGACCTCAAGACATTCAGAGTCTTGAGAAGAAGAAGATCCTACTTGAAGTCAGAATTTGACAAGAAGACTCGAAGACAAAAGGAGTTTGTCAAAGTCGAGAGACTAGAGGATTGCCCAAAGAATCCTCTATATCCATAATAGAAAGGAGAAGACCAAATCACCAAACTTCAGGCTCATGAAAGCAAGTTTGAGACCTCTTTTTGGTGAAGGAGGAGCTACTTGAAAAGCTATCAAAAAAGGTAAGCAACTATTGGTGCAAGTGAATTCATTATTTAGATTACTCAGCAGATTTGTTAAAGCACCTTATGCTAGATCAAAAATTGCAAAGGGGAAGATTGCATTATAAGTCTTCATAGAAGTGCAAAAAGGAAAGTTCATTTTAAGGTTCATTTGCACATTATTTTTGGAGTTGATTAGATTACAAATTACATCTATCTATCAACTACCTATCTTACATCTTGAAATAGAATATTGGATCCTACAACTGTGTTTGTAGTGAAATTTGCAGATTATATTTGAAAAGTTGCAGTGGGATTATTAAGAGCATATTTAAGAAATCAGTGGAGCAATAAGGTGAATTTATTGTTACCATTTATAGTGCATCTATTAAGCACTATTCTAGTTAAATTTTTAACTAGTTGCTCTATATTTGTTTGTGTTGATTAAGAAGCACAAAAAAAATATGTAGCATTGTAGTGGCCAAAAGAAGCCACCATTATAAGCAAAAATGTGGAGTAGAAAAACCACCATTGAAATCCTTGAAGGAAGCCTCAAATCGAGACCTTGGTAGTCTCAAGACTCAAGGAGAATAAAAGGATTCTTTCTTCAAGCATAGAGTGTAGGAATCCTTACTTTCAATAACTTGGATTGACTATCATCCAAAAGAATCAAGAAGGATTATAAATATTCTTCATTTTAGGTGTAAAATTATATATTACAAAAGGCACCTCCTTTGTTCCTTGGAAGAACAAAGGCTTTACCATTTACAGGGGGCAGAAGGACGTTTTTTATCTAGTAGGTCTATGGCCAAGTGAAGGAGCTATCTAAAGCTCACACAAGCAGTACATCTATGACCAAAAGGAAGAGCTATCAGAGAGCTCACACGTCCTCATTTCAATAGAGTTGCAGCCAGGTGAAGGAGCCCATACAAACAACAGAGTTGCAGCCAAATAAGGAGCTACCGAAGAGCTCACACATCCAGGAGCTAAGGTGTTTAAAAACACCATTCTTGCCATCAAAATCAGCCCTATAAGGCAATGTATCACCTGCATCAGTAAGAGCCATTGGAAGAAGATATTAGCACTCATGCATACGTAGAAAGGAGGACAATATTCAATAGAGGAATATCTACGTAAAAGAAGCAGCATTGGGTGTTCTAACCAGTGGAAAAGGAAGGATATTAACACTCATGCATACGTAGAAATGAGGACAATATTCAACAGAGGAATATCTACGTAAAATAACCAGCATTGGGTGTTCTAACCAGTGGCAAAGGAAGGATGAAATCAACATTAGAAGTGCAGAAAGAGAGTGGAAGCTATACCTAAAGCCTCCATTGAAGCAAGCATCCACCAAGAGAAGAGATCGAAGGTGTGCCTGAGAAGCTATCCAGCTATAGCCATCCATCGCCCTCTCCAAGCCAACTAGCAAAATAAATCTTGCATACCAAGGAAAAGCAAGCTCACAAAGGGTGCAAAGATAAAGGAGGAATTAGGGTTACTTGGAGCGTTAGAAAGAAATCTTGCATGCACAAGCCACTTGGCACGAACTCTCTACATCTACCAATGTTCGAGCACTCACCTAAAGGGAGTTACACATAGTTGGAGGGAGTTGAGATTCATTGGAGGTTACCACCAACCTCATCATTGCCAAAGAAATGCTCATTATCGAAGAAACACTCACTATCGAAGAACGTTCATTATTACCAAAGAGAGTTGGCTAGTAACGCTTCATGTGACACTTGTCATGAAGCCCATCCTTCTTAAAGATGTCAATCCAGGAGAGTGAAGGATAGAGTAGCAGAACACAATCAAGCAAGCAAGGAGCAATCAAAAACTAGTTAATGCTTCAAGGTGAAACATCCATACGGTGTAAGGAAGATAGTAAAGATGTTATCATTTGGAGAAGACCAACGAAAGAGATTTGAAGCCATCATATTGTAGAGGTGTTCGATCACCATTCAGAGGAAGATTTACGCCGATCAAAGAGGGCTCTGAATTACCCATAAGTGCTACGCAACACGTAGCAATAGATCTACCCGACGTACAATAGTGAGGAGCTATTAAGGTAAAATTATTTATGCTTGTCTAAACATAAGGTTTATGGAGTTATAAGGAAATACATTCTTATTAAACAAGCATACTTTAGATATAATTATTTGCAAAATTTATCAAGGAGGAATAAGGGATATTATAATTGTTTAAATTACTTGCAAATATTATTTTTCTAATTTTTCCAAACTTGGGAGTTATAAGGAATACAACATCAACTTAGGAATTGGAAATTAGAAAACATTAAATCAATCAAAGAAGGGTATTAAAAGAGGTTTATTAAAAGGTCTTCAAAATTTGGTTTTTTATAGTGTTGTATCAAAACACTTAAAGAAAAGAAAATATATACCAACTTCAAAACCTCTTCAAAATTGAAAATAGTGCTTAGTTCAATAGGAGTAATAAGGAGATTGAAAAGTTGTTTTTTGTATTTACAAAATTTTACAAAATCAACTTAGACTTGAACTACAATTTACAAAAGCACTATATTGATAATACATTCTATCCAAAAACATCATAGGGAGTCATAAGGCATTCTACAAAACTTGGTAATATTAGCATCAAACAAAAATTATCAAGTTCAGAATTTATTGGGTAGATGTAAGCTTGATACAAAACCTAAAACTTATTAGGTTTGTGAACTCTCATCATTAGGGAGATATAAGGAAGTCTACATAACCTAAAGGCTAACAAAGGTTTTATTCAATCAAGCTTTTATATATATTCTAAGGGTCCCATATACCCTAAGATTTGGAGTCATAAGATAAAAATATTTCTATATCTTAAACTAAGGGAGTCATAAGGATGTCTACTTCAAATGACTCATCAAGCAATAATTCCTTCAGAAAAGCTAGTGCTATAAAAATCAGGATCATGAATCTTCTCATGAAATCTGAAGGAATATTAGACCTAGCTTCAAAAATATTTCATAGTGAAGCATTAGACGATAATTTTGACTCTATGGAATGCTACCTTCAAGTACGTCTCAATGAAGCAATTGCCAATGAGAAAAATGATATTTCACTTCCTCTAGATATTGTGAGCTTATTATACATGGCATTGCTCACACATAAACATTACAAATATGAGAATGTAGAACAAAAGAGATTGATAGAACTACTCAAAAAGAAAACTAAATTAAGTGAATCATATCTTGAACAATTTTTTCAATCATCATGCAACATTTATGCCTCAAGTTCTACTAATTCAAAATCTTATCGTGATGCTCTAAGTGGTTGTTCAGGAGCTTTTGTACAAAGTAAAACTAGAGAAGGAGAAATATCTCAGTAGGAACCAAGTTGCAGTACAACCATCTATGAAAGCACAGAGACTGGATTCAAAGGTAAAGTTAAAAATAAAGAAGAAAAAGGAGGAATTTAGCAAAGGCAATTGAGGAACCTACAACATCATCTTACACTACATCAATCAAAGAAATAAACTACTGGATGAATCTGATCACAACCAACAATGAAGGAGAATACAAGTTCCATTATCTAATGGATGAAGATGTATATTGAAGACCAAAAGTCTTCAGTACCCAAATAATGTAATACAGGGGGGTGTTAGAGTTAGAGTCTATTACATCATTTGGATCATGTAAATGTACCTTCCTAGGTACATACTTAGGACATTAGATTACTTTAGGGGGAATTTATCTAGTTACTTCATGCAATGTAATAAATGCACAAGTGTCAATGTGCAAGTTGTAAAAGTGCAAGGTGTCCCTTGTACAACTAGTTAGAGTGTTGGGCAAGCAATCTATGTTCCACTATAAGAAGCCCTCATTGTAAGAGTTTGATAAGCAAGTTAGTAGGTAGTAGTAGTAGTAGTAGGTGACTCCATTAGTGATGGAGCACATTATGGTTCTATAGCTTCTTGCATGGAGTGTCCATTTCCTCCATAGCAATATTGTATTCATTTCTAACATTTCTATTTATAGCATACTTCAAAAATCTGGTGAGTTTACTTTCTTTCATATTTCAGCATCTTGTGATTGTCATCTCTTATTGTGATCTACCTCAAAAGCTAACAATAAATATGAGTGCCTGGTTAGTTTCTAAATCAATAGAATAGGTGTGTACATAGCTAGGCATCCCTAAGTAACAAATGACTAGTAAGGACCATTCAAACTTGGTATAAAGAATACATAAATAGGGGCATTATTTGGTTTAAGCAAAGCGGTATACATCGATTTAAACAAGGTTTCACTATAGACCACTAAACATCAATAGCATAGGCCAACTAGAAAGCTATGATTAAAATGTAGACACCAAAACAACACCAATCCAATTATGTGACTGCAAACACTGATCACATTGGCACACACAACCCCAAGGGCAGCCCCTAGAGGTTAAACAGTGGTCCTAACCACTCTCATAATAGTTTTGGAAGGTCAAAAATCATTTTGGCACCTTCAGGAACTTTGCTCAATATCTGTTCCACCCAAGGACGGATTCTAATTGGGATTCGCTCCACCCTGGGACGAATTCACAATTCGCTCCAGGGTGGGGTGAATTGCAGGTTTGACGGGAAAAAAGTCAAATCTTGACAAATGGTAGCTCGGATCTGCCACTTAATGCCTCCTTCATTTCATGGGAGCATGGGTGAGCATTTTTGAGCATTAGAGGCTATTACAGGTCAGTCATGAAGTCCCAATTTAGGGAGGAATCTCCTTCCCCCTGGGAAAGCATGATTGCCAAGTGGCGCCTCTGCATGCCCATTTCAAGAGACCTCCAAGTCTATAAATTGGTGAGTTTCCTCACCCAAAAAAATGGGAGAGGAAGAGAAATTTGGAGCAACAAAGTGCTACCATTTTATTTCCCCATACATCCTTATGCGATTTATGCCTTCTACATCCTTGATCTCTTTTAGAGAGGAGGTCATTGGGTGACTATTGGAAGGTCAAATATTGAGCCCAAAACCTGAAATTTGTCCACAGAATACCACCCAATTTGTCTACAACACCTTGTAAGATATTTTGGACCCATCCCAAGTGGATTGGTGCTAAAATCAGGCCCCAAACAGTGGGTGGCCCACCTGGGCGCCCCCACACTGCTGCAGGCCTAATCATCCCTTTTAGGAACAATTGGGAATTTGTGGCAGATTTTGATTTCTATCATTTTCATTTTTGGTATTCAATTCAATGATGCTTAGATAGGTTGTCATTTAAATTTTGTCTCATTTTGAACAATTTTGATCGTGTTTCTATATTCGTTTGCTTTTACTAACTTCCAGGTAGCATCATCATATTCCCATTGACACAGGTCAAATTGGGAAAATATGACCATCTGAGTCTTCCCAAAATGCCCCCAATTAGCTAACCCCAAATTCATAGGTCTTTTAGAGCTTCCTAGGTAGGACATTTGGGACAGTACCTTTTTGACATTTTGTTGCAGGTGAATTCGTCCCGCCCCGGAGTGAATTCAAATCGGCGAGGAATTTCTTGACTTTTCCTTTTGCAGTGCCCTCCTGGTGATGTCCTAATGCCCCTTCCAAATTTTTAGAGCATCTGGATTAATTTTAGTCATAGTTTAATTCATTTTTCTCATCCATTTATCGCAGGCTTAGGGATTGCATGCTTTATTTTATCCGCAGGTGCTATTGATTATATTTTGTTTCTTTGAACGTAGGACTGGAACATCAGAGGAGCATCTAGGAATCAAAATTCATAGACACAAGTGGTGGCGATGTTTTGGTTCACCCATCTTACATGTGGGCACGCGAAAGAAGGAAGGTTATCCATGGATGTAACCAAGAGATGAATTTAACGCTCCTCGCCCCTAAAAAGGGAGGATGTGAATTGTAACCGAGTTGTGAAATACATCAATAAAATAGAATGGTTTTTATTTCATTTGGGTTTCAACTCATGCTTTCTACATTTCATGCATTTTTAATTCGTAGGATTCAGCGTTAAGTTTAGCTTCATTTTTGCATTGTTCTTGGAGTCTTTCCTTTCTTGTTTTCGTATCCTCATGCTTTCAGTGGCGATCACGGTGGGACGCTATCCTCTATTTTTAATATTAGAGATCTGATCCAAACTTGTTTGTTTTTTTCTTGCAGGTGCCGAGTTTCACACATTGACTGTTGTTCATTCCATCAGGAGGCAGATACAGAACTGTAATTCGTCTTACCCAGGGATGAATGGGAATTCGCTCCACCCTGTGATGAATACAGTCATGTAATTCGTTCCCCCTAGGACAAATTTTTGTCTATGCAGTCTTCGGGTAGAAACTTAGAATCGACAGATTTGGGCAGAGAAGAGGTAAGGATTCTAAATTTTTCTCATCTATTTTTGTCTTCAGTTTTTCTATTCTAGGGTACTTGCTTGCTTAGGGAAATTAGATTTCCTTTACCGCTTACTTGTTTCCATTTGGAAAAATAAAAAGAACCCCACACACCATGTGGCAAATTAAAAACCAAGGTGCTGGTTGTAAAACCCCAGCCCTTGATCAAGACCAACAATGGGTTTCATCACCACCTTGGCTTGAATTTTGCATCCATTACCCCGATCGCAACTGTTGCTAGATGTAAATCCTAACGAAAGCTAACCGAGTGTAGCTGGGGTGATTCCTAGTGCATGAGGATAAGTATTCTATGGTAGGTGTCATAAATAGGGTGATTCCCCTTTCGTACCGCCTACGTTCCATGTACCATCTGCTCTCACGTACCTATAGTTTCCCTCACATAAGGGCAAGTATATAGAGAGGTTGGTATATCAGCCTGGCAATGGTATATCGAAGGGGCAACTATTTTTGGGAGCCATAAGAGCCATCATTTGCATTTAAATGTTCTTTACAAAAACCTTCAAAAATAAAAAAACAAAAACCAAAAACACACTAAACCAGGTCTAGGACACACTCTCAATCTTTAAACAAGATAATCACTGCTTTGTGTGTGTGTGTGTTCATTTCTATCTAGTTTAGCATAAAAATAAAATAAAAAAATCATAAAAAAGAGATAAAAATTTACATAGCTTGTAGGAAAGCACTACCATGGTGTACACACGTAGCCAAGCCCAATCAAGGGCGAAAGCTACGAAAAGTGTACAAGGGGGCACAAGTCGCCTTTGTTATAGCCCTAAGTACTTAGTCATACCGCCTTGGCGGCATGACCCACAAGAGAGTCTGCATCAGTCAAATTCAAGATGGAATTATAGGGACACCCCTTTGAGGGACACGCCCGTTCATCATAGCCCCTTTCAAGAGGAGTCCTTACACATGGCACTCAACATAGATAGGAAGGCTCCCTTAGAAGCTCGATATGAGTGGCCATCGTGCGATGAAGCACTAGAGTGGCATAGTTTCCATGAGGAGAGGCCACATGATGATGGCATCCCTCCTTTGCCCCCCATCACTGTTAGAACCAATAGAAAAAAATCTAGAGCATAAGGCCCTTAAAGCAGGGCGAGCCGACTACTCGCCCCTTTCACACATATGAAAGGGAGCCCGAGGAAGATGATTACATTCATCAAGAGCAATATGCAGCATGGGGGCCATGCGCTTCCGCACCAGCTAGATACCAGGATCACCCACTAAGGCTAGAGCCTTGGGTAAATGCCACCAACCTCGATAGAGGGAAGCGACCTATTGAGATCTTAGATCATCGGGACTGGGGTAAGTGCATAGGAGAGGCATCTAGGCCTCCTAGGCTCAATATGGTGGAGAAAATTGACCTGGCAGTCGCCAGACATGCCGCTCACCAAGCACATATCATGCGGCTTAAGCAAGACCAGCAGCAGCTAGAGCATTTATATCACCTTAGTAAAGAATGCATTAGGCGCCAAACATACGAGCTGCTACATAACCTGATGCCTAAGATTGTTCCAACCCCGTGCACCCAAAGAGCAGAACCATATGAGAGGCATAATCCCTTGGTGCGAGATAGGTCTTCGTGACCTTACCAAGTGGTGCCTCTGAGATCTCCTAGACCTTAGCGGGAGGCCACTCCCCGGAACAATGATGGGTACCCTCCGTGGGGACCCACCCAGGGTCATAGGTCTCGTCTAGAGACTCCTTATGAAGCTTACAAGGAATATGAGCAAGAAGATGAGCGGGCCGAAATGCCCTACCTAGGCGGAGGAGTTGCCATTCGGCCACCCCTTTAGAGGCCTCAAGTCTCCCACAACCCACAACAAGAGAAAACTAAAGAGGAAGAAATTAAATCCTTAGATGCATATAAAGCGTTGCTAGAGTGTTTGGAGTCTGTGGAGACCAAAAATTTTGGGCCCCAAAAGCCCACTTTATGCCAACTCCGTAGTCATCCTATGCATCCATCCGTGCCAGCACCCCCTTACCCTGAACACTTTAAGCTGCCTCAGTTGGCAAACTTTAGATGGGAGGAGGATGCTCAAGAGCATGTGACGAGATTCCTGAGCCAATGCTTTGTTATTGAGAAAATTTATAACCACACTCAAAGGCCCTGCCTCATATTGGTTTACTCAGTTACCAAAGCACAACATTAACAACTTAGATCAGTTAGTGGATGCGTTCCTCGAATGCTTCACCTTCAATACCAAGAAGAAGGCATCACTAAGTGACTTAGCCAGCCTCGGGTAGTATGAGGAGGAGACCATGGTAGCCTATGGGAATTGATGGAGGACATTACTTTCAAAGCTGCCATACCTCCCCCTATGTCCGACCTCACTCAGATGTTCTCCAAGAGTTGTTTGAGATCGATCTCTGTGCTATTACAGCTGCAACAATATGCCACCTTAGAAGAAGCTCTAGCACAAGCCAAGATCATTGAAGAGATAAAAATATAGGATGGTGAGATAGCCAAACCTAATAAAAAAGAGTGGACTAAAAACACTAAAGTTGGGACTACACAACAAAAACCCGCTATGGTTAACCAAGTTGCTATCAATGTCCCTAAGCCTGCATAAGCAACACAGCCTCAAAAGGCTAACTATCAGGCAATGCCTTCTAACAACTATGACAGAGAAAATGAGAGGCAAGAATAGGGTTAGCAACGTCGCCCTAGGTGATAATTCACACCCTACATAGAGTCCAGGGACTCCTTGTTTGACCGCTTGTTAGCAAAAAACCTGATCAACATACCATAGGTTCAGACTATAGATCCCAATGTGCCCAAGCCTAAGGGGTATAGAGAGGACTTGTACTATAGGTTCCATAGACAGTAGGGACATGACCTAAATTCCTGTTGGAAGTTTAAGGGCTTGGTGCAAGACCTGATTGATAACAAGACACTAGCAATGGATAATCCTGTCACACCAAGCAATCAACAAATGGAGGTCTTCAAAGACCCCTTACTTGCTCATGCTCTCCAGGCAAAGACCCTACAAGTTAACGAGGTCACACAAAACTACCCCATGCAGGGATATGTAGGGATGATCAGTATAGTGACTCAGAATAGGAGGTATCCAAGCACGAATACTCCTACGAAAGCGATAGGAGAGGTGCCAACAACTTCACAACCACAATAGCACCTTGCACAACCTCCTCCGCCTAAGTCGGTGGTCACACTTCGGACCAAACTAACTCAAATTTTGAGGACCACCTTGGCTAGGCTCTCCATATACAAGCTTATACAACAATCTATGCCCCATAAAGAAGCTCTAATAGAGATTTTGAAAGCCATCGATTTGCAGCCCCATGAGACAAATTCTTTCAACAACTTCATGGGGCATGTAAAATGATGCACTAAGCCAGTCATCACATTTTAGGAATACGAATTGAGATCAATGATTGATGACATGGCAGATCCACCCCTACACATTATCGCGTGGGTCAACGGGATCCCATACAAGAGGGTGTTGATAGACACTGGCTCGTCCAAAGAACATCATCACAACTGTGCCTCTCAAGCATCTAAAGTTGCCCACATCTCACATCACAGCTTCCACCTACACTCTGCGAGCATTCAATGACGCAATCTACTCGACAGTCGGCATAATAGTCCTACCAATCCAAGTGGGACAAAAAACCATACCCACATTGTGCCACGTATTGGAAGGTGATATGGCCTACAACATCTTGCTAGGTCGGCCATGGATCAGGGACATGAAGTGTGTCCCTTCGATAGCTCACCAATGTTTAAAGTATACATTTGAAGGGGAGTTGCATGTAGTCCCGACGGACTTAGAACCCTTCAAGTATTGTAATGCGGTGCAACTGATGCCACAATCGACCTTGCCATCAATGCATTTGGATTTCCAGTTAAATCCATCTATATAGGGTCCAATTCTGCAGGCATCCCTATTAACAAGTTCTTCAAAATCCTAGTCAGGTTCATCTTCATCATCTGGTCCTCCATCAACGACACCATCTTTGGGGTCCAAACAGAAGGGCAAAGGGAAGGAACCCCTGGAAGAGGCAAAACCTTTGGAAGAGACACTACCATCAGTATCAACTATCTCGACTGAGGAGATGCCTAGCTGGATGGAATTCGAGGCTCCTAGTCCACTCGACATGGAGTGGACTCAAGGAGAACTTCCATTCCCTCCCCCTCAACCACCAACGATCACCGTTGAAATGGCCAATATGGGCCTGGGGGAGTATCTGGTGTAGAATATTGTAGCAAAACCTGCACTAGAATCCATGCAGGACATGGGGAGACCTTGGCTCCCCATTGGCACTATTTTTCCCCTAGGCTACCAGCCAAACCAAAAAAAATTTGTGTATGGGGGCCTTGATCATGGCGTTGCACCATGCATGCAAGAGGATGAATACGAAGAGCCTTTTGCTGAAAATTTTAACTATTTGTCTAACCCAAACTTTGCCCTGAGATACCTTGGCCAATGCAATTGGCACGGATATGGGTTAGGCTGATATGAGCAAGGGATACGTGTTATTTTCCAACCAAGATACCAAATTCCATATGACAAGTCAGGAGTAGGGTTCAACCACCCCCTGCCCTTGGACATTTTGGTGGAGAACATGCAAGGCCTAGGGATAGGCAACAAGGGGGGATTGGAATCAGATCCATATGCCAAACCTAACACCACATATAAATTGAGATATTATCTCCCATTAACGACAATCAACCTTGTTGGCTCTAGTAATCTCTTCCCTTCGCTCGAGAGAGGAGAAAGCTCGAGAGCTCATTTTCAAGGAGGGTCTAGATAGTGTCAAGAAGGGTCCTCTAAGGAAGAGTCGAAGTATGAACCAACATCATATGACCCCTTCAAATCAGATAGCGATCACTCATAGGTGATCCCCATGGATGATTATCAAGAAAGCCTCTTGACAATGTTCCCCCTGGATGCTCCCATCAAGCAAGCGCCGCTCCAAGGAAATCAAGTCCCCTTGCAGAGAGCAAAACAACCTAGGTGGGACCACATTAATTTGCTTGAGCAAGGTGAGCCTTTAATGTCACAAGCAGTCGAAGCCAATGATGGCCTTTGGATCTTTGATAGTGATTATGAAGATGAAACTAAGATGGCATATCTTAATCACATGCGGCAGATGCAACATCGACACCCCTTGGAGATTAACAACATATTCAAACAATTAAACATAGTGCCAGGGCATGAGTGGTATGTAGACCTAGCGCGGTGGGACCAAGTGTTGGATCTGCTACTTTGGGCATATGAAGCATACCTCCCACCCAAAGACCCTATAGTAACATCAATGCCGAGGGTAGACCCTATCTTCCTATCTGCACATAGGGTCGATCCATTCATGCCCGTCCCTCTAGAGCCAGATCTCGAGCATAGAGAGCATCCAAGATGTCTGAGTAACCACACCCATGATAATGGATGCCAAAATAATTTCATCAACATGATATCCATTGACTTAACCGCCCCCATCCACAATCCGACCGATCTAATGCAGTCGCTGTCTCTAGACATAGATGCCATAGAGTGGGATCGCGTCAATTCCCCTCCATCCCCATCCGAGTACTGGCATTTTAGTGAAATGCTCCATTTTACCCCTGGGCCAACTTAGGATATCCACCATGTTGAAGAGGGACCCGAGGTTCCTAATTATGATCTAAACTTAGCAAATGATATCCATCTGATCCCAACTCCACATCAGTTGGAAGATGGATCCCACATGTCAGTCGATGAGATGACTGACATAGACATTGGCTTAGATCCAATGAATCCACAGATCATCAAGTTGGAGGTAAGTTTATCCCCTAAAGAGCAAGCCGGATACATTGTCCTTCTCAAAGAGAAGAGGTAGGTTATTGCATGGTCATATAGAGATATGCTAGGGCTAGACCCGTAGCTAGTCACATATAATCTAATGCTTGATCCGATAGTCAAGCCAGTTAAGCATAAACTACACAAGATGCACCCAATAGTGGCCTTAATGGTCAAAGATGAATTGCAAAAGCTGTTGGATGCACAGTTTGTCATCTACGTGGATTATCCACCATGGCTGTCCAACATGGTGCACGTCAAGAAGCCTGACGAGAGGATTCGCATATGCACTGATTTTTGAGATCTAAACAAAGTGAGTCCTAAGGATGATTTTCCCTTGTCGAGCATCGACGCCTTGGTCGATGCTACAATGGGTCATGAAATGCTTTCCCTCATGGATGGTTTCTCGAGATACAATCAGATTTGTATCAGCCCTGAAGACCAGCTAAAAACGACGTTCACAATGCTTTTGGGGACATTTTGTTATAAGGTCATGCCTTTTGGCCTTAAAAATGTTGGCGCCACCTACCAACGTGCCATGACATACATCTTCCATGATTACATGCACACGACTTTGGAAGATTACATGGATTATTTGTTAGCCAAATCTCTTTTACACTTGGATCATCTCGGTGATTTAAGCAAGATCCTCGATCGCCTCATGGAGCATAGAGTCAAACTGAATCCCAAGAAGTGCATTTTTGGCATCACATCTAGAAAACTCTTGGGCTTCATAGTCTCAAAATGAGGCATCGAGGTGGACCCAAACAAATTCAAGGCAATCCTTGAGATGCATCCCCTAACTACCATCAAGCAGCTCAGAAGCCTGTAGGGAAAGGTCACGTCGATCAAGAACTTCATAGCACAGCTATCTGACAAGTGCCGACCAATGAACAAGTTGTTGCACAAGGGGGTAGCATTTCACCGGGATGACGAGTGCCGTCAGCCTTTGATGACATTAAACAATACTTGGCTTCGCCACCAGTATTGGCACCACCTAGACCAGGAGTGCCATTCTACTTATATATCTCAGCTACTGAGGTGGCACTGGGAGCCATGTTAGCCCAGAAGAACGAACTTCATAGGGAATAGGCTACTTACTATCTTAGCTGCATGCTGGTCAGTTATGAACTTAAATATGCATACATTGAGAAACTCTACTTGGCAGTGGTGTTTGCTACCAAAAATTTGTGCCATTACATGTTGAGCAACAAGACGTATGTTGTGTCTAAGGAGAATCCATTGCGATACATGATGATTCGTACTTATCATAGTAGTCGTACGGCGAAATGGATCATGTTGTTGACAGAATTTTACATAGAGTTTATTGAAAAAAAATCCATAAAAGGTCAGGTCATAGCCGATCAACTAGAAGAGGCTCCTCTTAAAGACGACCAGCCTCTGACTATAGAACTACTCGATGATGGGGTCTTCCATGTCTTAGAATCACCAGATTCTGACGAACCTGAGTCACAAGCCGACATAACCCTATTTTTTGATGGTTCTAAATGTGAGCAAGGTGGTGGCATGAGAATAGTATTCTTCACACCGTAGGGCACTCCTATGCCCCTGTCATTTAAATTAAATTTCCCATGCACCAACAATAATGCATAATATGAAGCCTTGCTCATAGGTCTTCAGACATCAATCACCATGAACATTAAATGATTGAATATCTTCGATGATTCGTTGTTAATTGTCAACCAAGTCAAAGGGGTATTCCAATGCAAATGCCCAGTTCTACAGGCCTACAAAGCCCTTGTGGACAAATTCTTGGCAAAGCTTGAATGGTATGACATCGAGGCACTCCCTCGGTCATCGAATAATTTTGTGGACACTATGGCCTCTTTGGGGTCGCTAATCTCACAAGACATTTTTGGTGATATGACCACCATTCAAGTCAAAACACTATCATAATCAGCGATGGAGCGAGCAAGCTCTAATTTAATGATAGGAATCCATGTTGAGCAAGGTGCAACAAAAGTATTGTCATTGTTGTCAACATAGACAGATAGATCAGTTGATGCAGTTGATGCAGTGGACAGGAGTTCAGAGGTCAGTCAGAACATGTACAGTGAATTTCCAAGAAGACAGAAGTGGCCCAGATTCAGAAAATCAAAGAAAAAGACAAGTAAGAAAATTGTCGTGATATCGCGACATGTTTTCTGTCGTGATTTCGTGACATCTCGGAGGAGAGAGAAAATGCTGTCAAAATTGTCGTGATTTCGTGACATCTCGGAGGAGAGAGAAAATGCTATCAAAATTGTCATGATTTCGCGACATCTCGGAGGCAGAGAAGCCAAGTGGAAAAATTGTCACAATTTCGCTGTGGGAGAGAAGAAGGCAAGTAGAACAACTGTCATGATTTCATGACATGCTGGAGGCAAAGAAGCCAAGTGGAAAAATTGTCACGATTTCACATGTTGGTAGAGAAGAAGGCAAGTAGAACAACTGTCGTGATTTCGTGACATGTTGGAGGCAAAGAAGCCAAGTGGAAAAACTGTCACGATTTCGTGACATGTTGGCAGAGAAGAAGGCAAGTAGAAAAACTGTCACGATTTCGTGACATGTTGGAGGCAAAGAAGCCAAGTGGAAAAACTGTCATGATTTCGCGACATGTTGGCAGAGAAGAAGGCAAGTAGAAAATGTGTCATGATTTCGTGACATGTTTGAAAGAAAGAGCTTAAAAAGAAAAGTGTCACGATTTCGCGACAATTTGCAAGAGGAAGCGCTAAGGAGAAAAAGTGTCATGATTTCGTGACATGTCGGGTTTTCGCGATCCGATGAGAAGAAAAGCGCTAAGGAGGAAAAGTGTCATGATTTCGTGACATAATGCAGGAGAGAGAGTCCGATAGAAAAAGGTGTCACGATTTCGTGACATGCTTCATTTTCGTGGTCCAAAGCGAAGAGAAAGAGGAGAAGGATGAAGTGTCACGATTTCATGACATGCTTCATTTTCGTGGTCCAAAGCAAAGAGAAAGAGGAGAAGGATGAAGTGTCGCGATTTCGCGACATGCTTCATTTTCGTGGTCCAAAGCGAAGAGAAAGAGGAGAAGGATGAAGTGTCACGATTTTGTGACATGCTTCATTTTCGTGGTCCAAAGCGAAGAGAAAGAGGAGAAGGATGAAGTGTCACGATTTCATGACAGAAGCAAAACAAAGGAGCATGGAAGCAGAAGCGTCACGATTTCATGACAAATTCAAGGAGGAAGAGCTCAAAGGCAAAAGTGTCATGATTTCGTGACATGTTTCATTTTCGTGGGCCAAAGACAGAAAAGGCACAAGGCAGCAAAAGTGTCACGATTTCGTGACATGTTCCGTTTTCGCGGGCCAAAGATAGAAAAGGCACAAGGCAGCGAAAGTGTCGCGATTTCGTGACATGTTCCATTTTTGTGGGCCAAAGACAGAAAAGGCACAAGGCAGCGAAAATGTCATGATATCGTGACATGTCATGTTTTCACGAGAAAGAGGCGAGAAGAGTATAAAGAGACAAAAATGTCATGATTTCGTGACAGGTCGCAACAGCACGATTACAGACAGTTAACTAGAGCAGAACAACAGTTAAAGGGGCAGTTGTAGAAGAAAAGCATGCATCCAAAATAAGAAGAGTTAACTAGAGTGAGTGAGATAGTTACAGGTGTAGTTACAGATAGAAATCATGCAAGCTAAAATAAGCATAGTGCTTTAAAGACAAAACGGTAGCTATAGGGCCCGTAAAGCAGTGTAACCGTCGAGCGGTAGTTATACTGAAAGTCACATGCAAGAGACATATCTATTAATAGGATGCATGTAATAAATACTATGCTATAAAGGAGTTACTATCAGTAGTGGCTATTAATAGGCTGCATGCAGGTTTACAAAAGTTATAGAAGACGAGGAGTCTCATTGAGAAACAGTGTTATAAAAGGGCAATCACATAGAGAATTAAGTTGTTGCTGAATGTGTGAAAGTGCTACTGAAAGAGGGTGAGAAGAGTGCTATAAGAGAGCGACAAGCTGTGCAGTAGGTGTGTACTGTGTTCTGTTAAATTGGAGACCAGTCAGGGTCTTGCAAAAGTGAAGGCATTTGTATGTCATTAATATATCTTTCAAAATAGTGATCCAAGTTGGTGCTTGGATAGGGGTTGGTGCTCCTTTCTGTTGGTGCAGATAAATCAAGGGTTGGTGCTCCTTCCAGTGGGTGCTGGTAAATAGATTGTAAAATTGGTGTTTTGCAAAGGCTGGATTTGGACCGTAGTCCAAGCAGTCATTCTTGAGGAGTAGCCAAATTGGTGAACCTCGTTACATTGTGTGTTGTGGTGTGCTCTCTTGTGATTATTGCTTTATCTATTTTCAAGTTCTCTTTGCTTCAGTTTTAAGAGTTGCAGATTAGATTTTTAGCTACACTGATTCACCCCCCCTCTCGTGTCATTGTGAGAATATCAATTGGTATCAAAGCAAGGTTTCTGAACAAGCTTAATCAGCTAAGGTGATCTTGGAAGGAACACAATGGCAGGTGGTGAAGGATTCTCATCAAACAAAGCTCCTTTGTTCAATGGAACTAATTACTCATTCTAGAGACTCAAGATGTAGACATATCTGAGTGCATTAGGATACGACATTTGGGAGTCAGTAGAAAGTGGATACACAGTACCTGCTACTCCTCCAATAGATACTATTGAGAAGAAAAAGTTTGAGAATAACTCCAAAGCAAAGAATGCCATAATGTGTGGGCTAGTAGACAGTGAACTGATAAGGATCATGAGCTGTAAATCGACAAAAGACATGTGGGACAAAGCTGAAGAGCATCCATGAAGGAGACAACAAGATCAAGGAAGCCAAGCTGCAAACGCATCGAGCTCAGTTCGAAGCATTACAAATGAATGACGATGAGAACATAGAGGCCTATATGCTTGAGAGTCAATGGAATCATTAATGCAATAAAAGGACTCGGAGAAGAGATCGAAGATGCGGTTGTCGTGAAAAAGGTACTTAGAACTCTTCACAAAAGATTTAATTCTAAAGTTTTTGCAATAGAAGAGGCTAAAGATCTAAACAATTTTAGCATGGACGAGATGCATGGTTCCTTGACTGCATACGAAATGAGAATAGGACAAACTAAGCCCATAGATAGAGAAGCTGCTTTTAAAGCACACAAAAATATAAAAGCTAAACAAGAATCTGAGGATGAAGAGACATCGGATGAAACAGAAGCTAACTTTGTTTAAAAACTTATAAAGGGAAAAGGAAAATATAGAGGAAAGTTATCGTTTAAGTGCTTCAATTGTGGAGGGGTCGGTCACTTTGCAACCAAGTGTCCAATGAATGAGAAAACCAAAAGTGATGAAGGGTCACACCAAGAAAGAAGTGACTGGAAGAAGAAACCAAATTTTAGAAAAAGCAACTTCAAAAAGAAAAGTTTCATATCAAAGAATGTCAGCTCTTCTGAATATAGCTCAGGTGAGAATTCTGAAGAAGAAACAGGTGAAGCTCTATTCATGGCATTTGAAGAAGAAACAGAAGAAAAATAGGAAGGTGATAAAAACATTAAGGATGAGGCTGAAGTATATCTAGAAGGAGAGTTGGTTGCTGCACTTAAAGAGTTGAGTACAGAAAGGAAAAAGAATAAAAAGGTCTCAAGAAATCTTGAGGATGCGAATGATATAATAAACAGTTTGAAAGTGCAGACAGAAGAATTTAAGAAAATGTCTGAAGAACTAGAAGTACAATTAACCATGAAAATAGATGAGTGTAGCAAACTGGAAGAAGAGATTGTTGTCTTAAGAATGCGGTTAGAAGAAAAGAATAAAAAATTGAGCTGCTATCACAAACTTGAAGGAAGTTCTACGAAGCTTGAAAAGATTATAAGTAGTCAGAGGACTACAGGCATCAAATTTGGCTTGGGCTTTGTCGAAGGAGAATCGTCAAGTGGATCAAAGGCCATAACTGTAGAACCAGTCAAGAAAGAAGAGAAGATCAAGGTTGATCATGCAAAAGAAAGCAACAGTGCCAGGCACGAGAAGAGTACTGACAATGAGGGATTCACAAAAGTCACACATCAAAGGAGAAGAAAATTTGTGGCTCCTACTACAAAATGGCAAAGACCAACTCCCAGGTTCAATCATTCCTTCTCTGGTTATTGTTTTAAATGCAATGCTTATGGTCATAAGATTTCAGACTGCATTCATAATATAGGACAAAGAAATTTCACCAATAGAAATGTCTTTTCACCCTTGATGGATTATGCAGTAGAATGCTATAACTGTCATAACTTTGGACACATTGCAAGAAATTGTAGAAGCACATATGCAACAAATAAATATCAGGGAAGAAGATCTCAACCAAAGAGTTTAAGGCAAAACAAAAAATTCCCAGAAAAACATGCACAGGCTACTGACAAAGAACAGTCTAAACAAGTGACCAAAACTGTAGTCAAACCAGAATGGAAAGAAAAGGAGTGACCCAAGGAAGAAAAGGAATCCTTGATTGTACAGACTGCATTCAAAGCATAGAACAAATATGCTCCATGGATATTGGATAGTGGATGCTCCAGCCACATGATAGGAGATAAACAAAAATTTGAAAAATTACAGAAATATGAAGGCGGCTCTGTAAAGTTTGGAAATAATGATGGAGCCAAGATAGTTGGCAAAGGATCAGTCAAGATAAGTGATGGAAAGATCAATTCCAAAGAAGTTCTGTTTGTGATTGGTTTGAAACACAACTTACTAAGCGTAAGCCAAATCTGTGATAAGAGGTCATGAAGTCATCTTTAAGAAGTAGGGCTATGAAGTCAGAAAAGCACACAGTGGGAAGCTGATAGCTACTAGATCGAGGACTTATGGAAATCTATATACTCTCTCAGAAACTTTAGAAGGAGCATGCTTGATTGGACAGGAAGATGAAAATTGGTTGTGGCACAAGAGGCTCGGTCATATTAGCTTTGACAATCTGGTAAAAATAAGTTCAAAAAGAGCAGTAAGAGATATACCCACCATTGGCAAACCAGTAAATAGCATCTGTGCTTCATGCCAAAAAGGGAAGCAAACTAGAGCCACATTTAAATCAAAGGAATACTTCACTAGTAAGCCTTTAGAACTAATACATACTCACTTGTGTGGACCCATGAGAACACAAAGCATAAATGGTGACAAATACTTTATGTTGTTCATAGATGACTACTCCAGGATGACATGGGTACTATTTTTAAAGCTTAAATCAGATGCCTTTGAGATGTTCAAGATTTTTAAAAAATAGGTTGAGAATCAAACTGGAAAAAGAATTAAATGCCTAAGATCAGATAGAGGAGGAGAGTTTATCTCAGAAGAGTTTGCAGAGTACTATCAAAAATATGGGATCAAAAGATAGTTTTTAGCAGCAAGGACACCTCAATAGAATGGTGTTGTAGAAAGGAAGAACAAGACAGTGCAGGAAATGGCACGGACAATGTTGGCTGAGAACAAAATAGCTGATAGATTTTGGAAAGAGGCAGTCCATACTATGGTTTACATCCAAAACAGGTGCATGCTAAGGACGCATGAAAGCAAAACACCTTATGAGCTGTGGTTCGGTAGAAAGGCAACAACAAGATATTTCAAAGTGTTTGGCAACAAGTGCTACATCAAATGAACTGAAGATAATCTCGGTAAGTTTGAAGATAGAGCTGATGAAGGTATTTTTCTTGGTTACTCGACAAAAAGCAAAGCCTACACATGTTACAACAAGAGGCTAAAGAAAATTGTGGAGAGTGTTGATGTTAAAGTTGATGAAGGTAGAGAACGAGAAATTACTTATCAAGAAAACTACCCTATTTATGAAGAAGTCATTGAAGGAGATGAATAAAAGGAAATAGATGAAAATCAAAAAATTGACCCAGATGATTTAAGAATTGACTCAGAAGAAGAAGAAAACAAGAAATTCAAAACAGACAGCTGGCAGAAAAATCATCCCAGAGAACAGATTATTGGGGACCCAACAGTTGGTATTCAGACAAGAAGAGTAGTACGGAACTACTCTCTATTATCCAGCATTGAGCCCAAAAATGTTGTTGAAGCAAGCACAGATGAAAGTTGGATGAAGGCTATTAATGAAGAACTAGATCAGATTGAGAAAAACAAAACCTAGGAGTTAGTACCAAGGCCGAAAAATAAAAATATAATCGGTACTAAATGGATTTTTCAAAATAAATTGAACGAAGATGGACAGGTTGTAAGGAATAAAGCAAGACTGGTTTGTAAAGGCTATGCATAGGTTGAAGGTATTGATTTTGAGGAAACCTTTGCACCAGTAGCCAGACTAGAGGCAATCAGAATGTTTCTAGCTTTAGCAGTTCATAAAAATTTCAAAGTATATCAAATGGACGTAAAATCAACATTTCTGAATGGAAAACTGGAAGAAGAGGTTTACATTGAGTAGCCAGATGGTTTCCAACTCGGTGATAATCCCAAATTTGTTTGCAAGTTGAGGAAAGATTTGTATGGTTTAAAATAGGCACCCAGAGCATGGTATGCAAGGCTGGATAACTATCTAATTCAATAGGGGTTCAAGAAAGGTTTGGTAGACAACAATCTATATGTCAAAATAGAGAATGGCCATCTTATTGTCCTTGTTGTTTATGTAGATGATATCATTTTTGGCAGCAGTCATGATAAGTCTTGTAGAGACATAGCAAATAAAATGAAGAAAGAATTTGAGATGTCTATGATTGGTGAACTTTCTTATTTCCTCGGACTGCAAGTCAATCAAAGTGAAAAGGGCATTTTTATCTCTCAAGTTAAATATGTGAAAGAAATGCTGAAAAAGTTCACAATGGAGGATAGTAAACCTGTTAGCACTCCCATGACAACAGGTTGCAAGTTGAGCAAGGATGACAAATCTCCAGATGTAGATCAAACCATGTACAGGTCTATGATTGGAAGCCTGCTGTATTTGACAACTACCAGACCAGATATCTTACAATCAGTATGCATGGTAGCAATATTTTAGGCTAGTCCCAAAGAGACTCATGTGACAGCTGTGAAGAGGATTTTTAGGTACCTCAAGGGTACTATGGAGTATGGGTTGTGGTACCCAAAAGGTAAGGACTTCACTCTTATTGCATATTCTGATGCAGATTGGGTAGGATGTATTGATGACAGAAAGAGTACCAGTGGAGGAGCATTTTATCTTGGAGACAGGCTGGTAGCATGGCACAACAAGAAACAAGAATCAGTCTCTCTATCCACAGCAGAGGTAGAATACATTGCAGCAACAACATGTTGTACTCAGATATTATGGATGAGACAAACCCTGAAAGATCTTGGTATTCACTTCAAAGAGCCAATTTTAGTTAAATGTGACAACACCAGTGCTATAAACATATCAAAGAATCCGGTTATGCATTCTCGAACCAAACATATTGCAATCCGGTATCACTTCTTGAAGGATAAAGTTGCAGAAGGTGAGGTCAAATTGGATTTTGTTCCAACTACAAAGCAAGTAGCAGATATATTCACAAAACCATTGCCCAAGGAAGTTTTTGAGTACCTTCGGAGTAAGTTGGGAGTGGTCACATTTCCCAAGAACTGACTATCAATTGAGATCACATTCTCAGGGGGAGCATTTATGCCTATGCTTATAGTTTTGCTCATATTTATGATTTTTGCTAACTATAACAATGTTTGTCTGAGGATGGTGTGCATAGACTCAGGGGGAGTCTGCAGCAACCCTTTGGTATTATTGTCAAAGGGGGAGAAGAATTATAGGAAAGTGCATGAGTGTTGCCAACAATTCCAAAGGGGGAGATTGTTGAGCAAGGTGCAGCAAAAGTATTGTCATTGTTGTCAACAGACAGATAGATCGATTGATCGAGTTGATGCAGTGGACAGGAGTTTAGAGGTCAGTCAGAACATGTACAATGAATTTCCAAGAAGACAAAAGTGGCCCAGATTCAGAAAATCAAAGAAAAAGACAAGTAAGAAAACTATCGCGATATCGCGACATGTTTTCTGTCGCGATTTCGTGACATCTCGGAGGAGAGAGAAAATGCTGTCAAAATTGTCGCAATTTCGTGACATCTCGGAGGAGAGAGAAAATGTTGTCAAAATTGTCACGATTTCGTGACATCTCGGAGGAGAGAGAAAGTGGAAAAACTATCACGATTTCGTGACATGTTGGAGGCAAAGAAGCCAAGTGGAAAAACTGTCGCGATTTCGTGACATGTTGGCAGAGAAGAAGGCAAGTAGAACAACTGTCACGATTTCGTGACATGTTGGAGGCAAAGAAGCCAAGTGGAAAAACTGTCACGATTTCGTGACATGTTGGCAGAGAAGAAGGCAAGTAGAACAACTGTCGTGATTTTGCGACATGTTGGAGGCAAAGAAGCCAAGTGGAAAAACTGTCACGATTTCATGACATGTTGGCAGAGAAGAAGGCAAGTAGAAAATGTGTCACGATTTTGTGACATGTTTGAAAGAAAGAGCTTAAAAATAAAAGTGTCACGATTTTGCAGACAATTTGCAAGAGGAAGCGCTAAGGAGAAAAAGTGTCACGATTTCGTGACATGTCGGGTTTTCGCGATCCGATGAGAAGAAAAGCGCTAAGGAGGAAAAGTGTCATGATTTCGCGACATAATGCAGGAGAGAGAGTCCGATAGAAAAATGTGTCGCGATTTCGCGACATGCTTCATTTTCGCGGTCCAAAGCGAAGAGAAAGAGGAGAAGGATGAAGTGTCACGATTTCGTGACATGCTTCATTTTCGTGGTCCAAAGCGAAGAGAAAGAGGAGAAGGATGAAGTGTCACGATTTCGTGACATGCTTCATTTTTGCGGTCCAAAGCGAAGAGAAAGAGGAGAAGGATGAAGTGTCATGATTTCGCGACATGCTTCATTTTTGCGGTCCAAAGCGAAGAGAAAGAGGAGAAGGATGAAGTGTCACGATTTTGTGACAGAAGCAAAACAAAGGAGCATGGAAGCAGAAGCGTCGCGATTTCATGACAAATTCAAGGAGGAAGAGCTCAAAGGCAAAAGTGTCACGATTTTGCGACATGTTCCGTTTTCACGGGCCAAAGATAGAAAAGGCACAAGGCAGCGAAAGTGTCACGATTTTACGACATGTTCCATTTTTGCGGGCCAAAGACAGAAAAGGCACAAGGCAACGAAAGTGTCACGATTTCGTGACATGTTCCATTTTCGTGGGCCAAAGACAAAAAAGGCACAAGGCAGCGAAAGTGTCATGATTTCGTGACATGTCATGTTTTCACGAGAAAGAGGCGAGAAGAGTATAAAGAGACAGAAATATCATGATTTCATGACAGGTCGCAACAACATGATTACAGATAGTTAACTGAAGCAGAACAACAGTTAAAGGGGCAGTTGTAGAAGAAAAGCATGCATCCAAAATAAGAAGAGTTAACTAGAGTGAGTGAGATAGTTATAGGTGCAGTTACAGATAGAAATCATGCAAGCTAAAATAAGCACAGTGCTTTAAAGACAGAATGATAGTTACAAGGCCCGTAAAGCAGTGTAACCGTCGAGCGACAGTTATACTGAAAGTCACACGCAAGAGACAGATCTATTAATAGGATGCATGTAATAAATATTGTGCTATAAAGGAGTTACTATCAGCAGTGGCTATTAATAGGCTGCATGCAGGTTTACAGAAGTTACAGAAGATGAGGAGTCTCATTGAGAAACAGTGTTATAAAAGGGCAATCGCACAGAGAATTAAGTTGTTGCTGAATGTGTGAAAGTGCTACCAAAAGAGGGTGAGAAGAGTGCTGTAAGAGAGCGACAAGCTATGCAGTAGGTGTGTACTGTGTTCTGTTAAATTGGAGACCAGTCAGGGTCTTGCAAAAGTGAAGGCATTTGTATGTCATTAATATATCTTTCAAAATAGTGATCCAAGTTGGTGCTTGGATAGGGGTTGGTGCTCCTTTCTGTTGGTGCGGATAAATCAAGGGTTGGTGCTCCTTCCAGTGGGTGCTGGTAAATAGATTGTAAAATTGGTGTTTTGCAAAGGCTGGATTTGGACCGTAGTCCAAGCAGTCATTCTTGAGGAGTAGCCAAATTGGTGAACCTCGTTACATTGTGTGTTGTGGTGTGCTCTCTTGTGATTATTGCTTTATTTATTTTCAAGTTCTCTTTGCTTTAGTTTTAAGAGTTGCAAATTAGATTTTTAGCTACACTAATTCATCCTCCCCCTCTCAGTGTCATTGTGAGAATATCAATCCACTCAATCCAGATTGAGCCGTCCGTAGATAGGTTCTCTCAAGTTCACGATCATTTGAAACACGCCAACTAGGGGTCCTTGTTCTCCCCTACTCCCCTTAATAGCAACACAATGCTATTCTTACAAGTTCTCTCCTGCTCAAATTTTGCTAGGGATGAAATTCAAGAGGGACTGGTTGTTCATACCATCGAGGCTTTTGATCAACAAGATTGGTATTTCCCTATCAGGGACTACCTCAAGTTAGGTAACCTCCCACTTGGATTGACGCATGCCGCAAAATGTGCATTCACATAGAAAGTGACAAAGCATGTCTTGTTAGGAGACATTTTGTACCATCACAGCTATGAAGGGATCCTCCTTCGATGCTTGGACTAGCAAGAGTCCACTTGGGTGATCGCCCAAGCGCATGATGGTACATGTAGTGCCCACTTCAGTGGTATGGCCATCGTAAAGCGCATTCCTTGCATGGGCTATTATTGGCCATATTTAGCGCAAGATTGTTGCGCATATGTTAGGAAGTGCATGAAATGTCAACACCATGCTAATTTGACACATGTACCTTCCCAGGCCTTGCAGTCGATCCAATCGGCTTAGCCATTTTTGCAGTTGGGCTTAGATCTAATTGAAAATATCTCCCCTGTGTCGTTAGGTCATCACACATTTATCATCATGGCCACAGAGTACTTCACCAAGTGGGTGGAAGCGGTTCCGCTAACCTCTACGACTAGACCCCGCATTATGGAGTTCATTTTGCATAACATCATATGTCGTTTTGGTATTCCATCCAAGATAATCTCGGATAATGGGACGTCATTCAAAAACAAATATGTGCATGCTTTGACCACAAAGTATGAAATTTAGCACAGTTTTTTGACCCCCTATTATTCACAGGCAAATGGGAAAGCAGAGGCGTCAAACAAAACACTAGTTGCCATCCATAAAAAGACAATTGTAGATAATCATAAGGATTGACACATTCATATCCCACTTGCCCTATGGGCCTATCACACTAGCATTCGGACACCCACTAGGGCAACTCCATTTTTGCTCATGTACGGCTCCGAGGCTGTCATGCCTCTCGAGTTGGAAATTTCTTCCCTGCGCATATCAATGCAAGAGTTCATCGATGATGATACTGCACGGTAGGCCCGGTTAGACCAGCTTACGTTGCTTGATGAACAACGTTTTAATGCCCTCGAGCATTTACGTATCTACCAAGAGTGACTTAAGAAAGAATACAATATGAAAGTTCACTTGAGGGACTTTCAGGTCGATGACTTGGTCTTGAAAGAAAACCAACAGAACTCTAGTTTGTTGTCCCATTTAAGGGACAAATTCATGGCAAACTGGTTAGGTCCCTATGTAATTGATAGCAAAATAGGACCTAGAACATACCGGCTAGCCTTTCTTGATGGAATCAAGGAACTAGAACCCTTGAACATCAGTCATTTGTGGTCATTCCATGTTTAGAAGAGCCATAGCCCAAAAAAAATGCTCCAAGGATTACTGTAATCGCTTGGTCAATCCCCAAAATGCTCCAAGGATTTTTGTAATCACTTGGTCAATCCCCAAAATGCTCTAAGGATTTTCATAATTGCTTGGTCAATCCCCAAAATGCTCCAAGAATTTTTGTAATCGCTTGGTCAATCCCCAAATGCTCCAAGGATTTCCGTAATCACTTGGTCAATCCCCAAATGCTCCAAGGATTTTCGTAATCACTTGGTCAATACCCAAAATGCTCCAAGGATTTTTGTAATCTCTTGGTCAATCCCCAAAATGCTCCAAGGATTTTTGTAATTGCTTGGTCAATCCCCAAAATGCTCCAAGGATTTCTATAATCGCTTGGTCAATCCCCAAAATGCTCCAAGGATTTTCGTAATCGCTTGGTCAATCCCCAAAATGCTCCAAGGATTTTCGTAATCGCTTGGTCAATCCCCAAAATGCTCTAAGGATTTTCGTAATCACTTGGTCAATCCCCAAAAAGCTCCAAGGATTTTTGTAATCACTTGGTCAATCACCAAAATGCTCTAAGTATTTTCGTAATCACTTGGTCAATCCCCAAATGCTCCAAGGATTTTTGTAATCACTTGGTCAATCCCCAAATGCTCCAAGGATTTTTGTAATCGCTTGGTCAATCCCCAAATGCTCCAAGGATTTCCGTAATCGCTTGGTCAATCCCCAAAATGCTCCAAGGATTTTCGTAATCGCTTGGTCAATCCCTAAAATGCTCCAAGGATTTTCGTAATTGCTTGGTCAATCCCCAAAAAGCTCCAAGGATTTTTGTAATTGCTTGGTCAATCCCCAAAATGCTCCAAGGATTTTCGTAATCGCTTGGTCAATCCCCAAATGCTCCAAGGATTTTTGTAATCACTTGGTCAATACCCAAATGCTCCAAGGATTTTCGTAATCGCTTGGTCAATCCCCAAAATGCTCCAAGGATTTTTGTAATCACTTGGTCAATCCCCAAAATGCTCCAAGGATTTTCGTAATCACTTGGTCAATCCCCAAAATGCTCCAAGGATTTCCGTAATCGCTTGGTCAATCCCTAAAATGCTCCAAGGATTTTCGTAATCGCTTGGTCAATCCCCAAAAAGCTCCAAGGATTTTCATAATCGCTTGGTCAATCCCCAAAAATCTCCAAGGATTTTCGTAATCGCTTGGTCAATCCCCAAAATGCTCCAAGGATTTCCGTAATCACTTGGTCAATCCCCAAAATGCTCCAAGGATTTTCGTAATCGCTTGGTCGATCCCCAAAATGCTCCAAGGATTTTTGTAATCGCTTGGTCAATCCCCAAAATGCTCCAAGGATTTTCGTAATCACTTGGTCAATCCCCAAAATGCTCCAAGGATTTTCGTAATCGCTTGGTCAATCCCCAAAATGCTCCAAGGATTTTCGTAATCACTTGGTCAATCCCCAAAAAGCTCCAAGGATTTTCATAATCGCTTGGTCAATCCCCAAAAAGCTCCAAGGATTTTCGTAATCGCTTGGTCAATCCCCAAAAAGCTCCAAGGATTTTCGTAATCGCTTGGTCAATCCCCAAAAAGCTCCAAGGATTTTCGTAATCGCTTGGTCAATCCCCAAAAAGCTCCAAGGATTTTCGTAATCGCTTGGTCAATCCCCAAAAAGCTCCAAGGATTTTCGTAATCGCTTGGTCAATCCCCAAATGCTCCAAGGATTTTCGTAATCTCTTGATCAATCCCCAAATGCTCCAAGGATTTTTGTAATCACTTGGTCAATCCCCAAATGCTCCAAGGATTTTCGTAATCGCTTGGTCAGTCCCCAAATGCTCCAAGGATTTTTGTAATCGCTTGGTCAATCCCAAATGTTCCAAGGATTTCCATAATCGCTTGGTCAATCCCCAAATGCTCCAAGGATTCCACTAATCACTTGGTCAATCCCCAAATGCTCCAAGGATTTTCGTAATCACTTGGTCAATCCCCAAAATGCTCCAAGGATTCCCACAATCACTTGGTCAAAAATAATAAAATCATCAAAAATAACAAAATTTGCATCTCATTTCCATGCATGCTCAAAATTGTCACAAAAATAAAGAGCTCTATTTTGCATATCATCTTCATATTCACACAAATCAATCCATCAAAAACACAAAAACATATAGCTGCATTACGCATCACACCCACACATTGCATATTTGTGGCCATAAAGGTCAAAGCGCCATAGATTGTCATTACTTGGCAACACCATCATCTTCTACATTTGTTTGCTTTACCAATAGCTCATCACCTATAACCGCCATTCATGTTATTCTCCCACATCATAGTCAGTTGTTTTCTCATGTATCGAGATTTTTTGTCATTCAGTCGTCATTAGCTGTCTAGCCACATACTGTACCAAGTCAGACAAATTTTACGCAGGTAGAATTCTACTTGGATCACACCTTTTTATGTAGCATCCCAACAGAAACTAAAACACATAAAACATTCCCAAGTTGTGTGAACGAAATATGAAACCTGCAAAGCAATCCAGGTCACCATAAGCGAAACGATTATCTTACTCATTCCCCTGTGCGAATGACCCCAAGAATGCTGAGAGTTGGCAAAAGGACAAGCATCCTCCCTACCCAATTCCCCAAGAATCCCAAGTTCTCAAAAGCTGCAAAACATCAACAATTTGCAAACGTCAAAAATCCAAATTTTGACATCACAACCAAAGTGCATACATCAAAAAAAGCACATAAAATAGTGATTCTCATCACTCCATATTCAAATCCCTTGCTCAAAAGAAAAATATAACACAAAAATAAATAGTGATTTTTATCACTACAAAAGAGCAAGTATCCCAATACAATTGAAGAAAAGAAGGGAGTCGAACTTGAATCCTTGGAACTCTCAGCATTTCGACAGGTCATGAGGCAAACCTCAGTACCGGTTTGGTTGATAGCCTATCTATCACTGGTGGTAAACCTCTCGTATGATGATATATCTATCACATTTACTTGTGTGCAGATCAATGTTTGCATGTGGATGAGCTAGCTTATGGTACCCTACGATAGCATCGTAGATTAATCTGACTAAATACAACAAAGGAGTTAGTGGAGCTAATCAGGTGATCCTCAGTACAGGTTTGGTTGACAGCCTATCTGGCACTGGTGGTATCTTGACCAACACCACATAAATGAACTCAATTGCACACACAAGATGTGAAATAACTTGGTCCAAAACAAGTCTAATTCATACTTTGTTCAAAAGTCTTGTGAGATAAAGTACAGTCATGGCTAGTTATTTAAAACATCTGAGTCTCAAAAAACCTTAACTACATTCAAAACCAACTTGCTATATTTTATTCTTGCCATACCAAAAAAAAAAAAAAAACATGTATACATAAAAAGCTATTTACCACAGCCATCGCCTAGGACAAAAGCCATAAAGTTCTACACAGTCTATGGTGCGACTACCAAACATCACAAATTCAATTCATCCATTCCATTTGCATATCATATAAATTAGAAACATTTGCACTCATCAACACATATGCATCCATCACTATAACTTAACATGCATACATCCATATTCATCAATCATTGTGCATAAAATCAAATCATCACATGTGCATAAACAAAATAAAGTCTGTATATATATATCATCAAAAATGCCCGTAGGCTACAAATATCTGGTCCTCTGACCCCGCAATAAAATCCAAAATCTCAAAACCCCCAAGTCTAAGGCATTGGCCACCATTATCACGTAGGATCGATGCGACGAGAACTACCCCCCATGGTGTGGGTCCTATGGGACCCCTTAGGGTGGCTGCTGTTGGCCCCCGCATCATGCCTGCTACCACCTCCCTCATCCAATCACCTACGATGAGATGATGCTAACTGCTCAATACCATTGTCCCTCGTCTGATGTGAAGAGCCACCTCCAGGGAGCTCAGGTAACCGCCCATCGAGGCGGATAATCTCTCCCTCCAAATCCATCCGATGCTGAGACCAATATGTCTCCCGTCGAGACCAATCTGTCTCCCGTCGTAACCACTCTTCCTCTTGTCGATGGTAGTAAGCTACTGCATTGTCATGTTGCGCCAGCTACATCCATAGGAGATCCCTCTCATGTGCAGCGTTGGTGTCCTCATCCTCCTGGCGATGTGCAGAAATCACACTATCCCGCTTTGCCAGCTGAGCTCACAAGAGATCCCTCCTCTGCAAATCTTCCCCCAACTCCTCATCTTGCCTCCACAGCAACTTTGCCAATCATGCATTCTCAACATGCACCCCTGCCTCCGTGTCCTCCACCATGGCCTGATGCATAGGCACCTCTAGAATAGTAGCTTGCTCTAGCTCCCACTGCTCCGGGACATCCTGCATCTCTGGCTAGTCCAGAGCCCTAATATTCACATCCACATCATCTACCTCCACCATGTCTGCCTCCTCAAGCGGAGCTCCCCAATCATCTCCTGGCGCTTCGACACCCTCCCTGCCCACTGCTGTTGCCTTCGCACATCCTAGTGGCCCCTCTCCCTGCCATTATCGTAGAGTCCACCACTGATCATACTCTACAGTAGTCTCGACATCATCCACATCTAGGACTTCGATCACCGCATCCGAATCCTTGCCCAATGGCGCGATGACCTGTCGATCTAGAGTCCTCTCGTCCCCCCGATGCCGATAGACCATGATATCACCAGGAAACCCCTGGTGCACCCCAAACTATTGTGTCACCCAGTTGTACGAGAAGAACTCCTACTCGGTCCCATGCTGCCCAATCAGCCACTGCTCCCTGCGTACCCATCGAAGCCACTCTCCAGCCTCAGGCCAGACTGGACAGTCCTGATAGGGGTGCCAAAACACCTCCCTCGAAGCAACCCGAGCGAAGGCATTGGCATAGTGCCCTATAGCACCTGCCCATTGTTGACTCTATCCCTGCTACTCCGATTGCTGCCATAGAGCTACATAACCTACATCCTTATCTACCATCTTTGCCTGTGTCATCCATGATAACCCCCCTGGTCTCTCCATCGCTATGTTCTGCCAACCCCAGCTCTATAGTAGATAGCTGCAGCTGATCCCCTTTTGCCTTTGATAGTGGACCTCATATAGCTCCTCATAAAGCTACACCAGCAACGTCTGTCCCCATCTCATGACCAAAGGCTCCTACATCGAACACTCCACCAGTCGATAGACCACATCTAGCAGGTTCCACGGGAACCTCACACCTAACGAGTCAGGTAGTAGCATGTTGGAAATGAGGCCCATAAGCAATGCATGCCTCACTCCCAACACCCCCCTCTCAAACCACCATCTAACCAGAATCTCGCCCATCTGGCAGTCAATCTCTACCCTCTCCATTGGACCATCCACCCCCAACTCCTCCCTGTGCCCAAAGCAGTGTGTTAGAACCATTGTTCACTAATCCCGTGATGTCGTCCTGATCGACAGTCTGTCTATTGGAATTATAAGAATCTGATAGACATCCTCTAGAGTGACTATCATCTCCCCTGTTGGGATATGGAAAGTATTAGTCCGGGGATCCCACAAGTTGATCAGGGCCATCAGGTAGGCCCGATCCCCAATCACTGGCTCCAGCCGAGTCACCTGCTTGAGCCCCAGGGTGTCAAGCCACTCCCAGTCAGCCATAGCTAGTGCCTCCTGTGCTTCAGTAAACACAGTCGGCACACAATACCGGCTCTTCACAACCTGCAACAGACAACAAAATAAGCACATTAGAATCATGAAAAATAGTGTACAGATACAAACAGCATAAACGTAAACCAAAATTTAATTTTTCAACCTAGGGTTTTATACTCTCGAAATTGATAAATTAACACACAAAAAAAAAAAAAACTCAGCAATAACAAAATTTCATTTGTCAACCTAGGGTTTATACTCTCAAATTGATAAAGTCAAACAAATATATATATATATATATATACAAGAAAATAATAAAAAGAGAGTTCACTTACTGGTCTTGCTTCGGCTCCGCCGCTTGATCTGGTTCATGCACTCATGGTGGTGGAAAATTTTTGTAGTGCTTCGCTTCGCAGAATTGACCTCCTCCTCCTCAGAGCTCCAAATCGCCAAAAAAAACAAGTGCAAATGAGCCCAAAACCTAGTTTTGGCCTTTAAATAGGCTTTTTGAGCCTGTAATCGTTCCTCCATAGAACGAGCACTCTGGTTAGTGCTCGTTCCACCCTAGGATGAATACTACATAGGAATTAATCCCACCTTGGAATGAATTTAGCACACAAATTTCAAAAACAACAAAAAAAATGCACAAAAATGCACCAAAAATAGCAATAAACCTGTCCAATGATAGTGCTTTTGCAATTGACATTTCGGGCATGCAAAACATATGTCGGGGTCACAAATACTCACTATCCTACTCCCTAAGAAGGCTACCATAGCCGGACCACTCCATGGGAAGACGGATCTTCAAGAATTTCATCCCCAAACGACGTCACCAAAAGGGTCAAAACCCACCCAAAAATAGCAATAGAGTTGTCGAACGAAGGCGCCTTCATGCCTAACATTCTTGGCATCCAAAATAGATGTTGGGGTTATAAATCGTCACCATCCTACTCCCTAAGAAGGCCACCATGGCTAGACCGCTCCACGAGAAGACAGATTTTTGACAATTTTAGCTCCAGAATGGCATCGCCAAAAGGGTTAACACCCTCAAAAAATTGCACACAATTCAAAGATAAATCTCTGAAGTCCTAAGTCATCTTGGGTCAAGCGACTCGTTGCTTTTCTCATGTAGGTCATTCCCTCATCGATTCATCGCTTGAGGGGGTAGTCACACTTAGTCACCAATCAACAAATACACACCCAATCAGGGAACTGGCATGCATTCAAAGAATCATTGGCAAAGACAAATCATGCCCCTACTTGGGGCAGTAAACAAGCAATAATCACAAGCTGATAAATCACTTGGAATTCATGAATCATGAACTCAAGGTTCCCACAGACAAAAGGTTGCACCCTTTGCCTATTCATGACTGATCAATGTCCAAGCTCAAGTAACACCTCACCGAAAAAGGTTAACACTTGAACTGAGTTCCTTCGCTCATTAGAAGCAAGGATTCAAGAATGCATGCCCTTTTCATACTTGGGGCATTAGAAGTTGGTTAGGTTACTAATAAACCCTAATCATTAGTTCTTTGGTTATCTATTTTTGCTCGACGTTGTGCCTTGCACAATGCATCCCAAAAAGGGGCATCTATAGACACAAAAATAGCACCAATCTGATTATGTGACTGCAAACACTGATCACATTGGCACACACAGCCCCAAGGGCAGCCCCCAAAGGTTAAACAATGGTCCTAACCACTCTCACAACAGTTTTGGAAGGTCAAAAATCATTTTTACACCTTCAGGCACTTTGCTCAATATCCGTTCCACCCAGGGATGAATTCTAATTGGGATTCGCTCTACCCTGGGACGAATTCACAATTTGCTCCAGGGTGGGGCGAATTACAGGTTTGACGGGAAAAAAGTCAAATCTTGACAAATGGCAACTCGGATCCACCACTTAACGCCTCCATTTCATGGGAGCATGGGTGAGCGTTTTTGAGCGTTAGAGGCTGTTATAGGTTAGTCATGAAGTCCCAATTCAGGGAGGAATCGCCTTCCCCCTGGGAAGGCATGATTGCCAAGTGGCGCCTCTACATACCCATTTCAAGAGACGTCCAAGTCTATAAATTGGTGAGTTTCCTCACCCCAAAAAAGGGGAGAGGAAGAGCAATTTGGAGCAACGAAGTGCTGCCATTTTATTTCTCCATACATCCTTGTGCGATTTGTGCCTTCTACATCCTTGATCTCTTTTAGAGAGGAGGTCATTGGGTGACTATTGGAAGGTCGAATATTGAGCCCAAAACCTAACATTTGACCACAAAATACCACCCAATTTGTCGACAACACCTTGTAAGAGATTTTGGATCCATCCCAAGTGGATTGGTGCCAAAATCAGGCCCCAAACGGTGGGCGACCCGCCCGGGCGCCCCCACATTGATGTAGGCCTAATCATCCCTTTTAGGAATGATTGGGAATTTGTGGCAGATTTTTCTTTCTATAATTTTCATTTTTTTCATTCAATTCTATGATGCTTAGATAGGTTGTCATTTAAATTTCGTCTCATTTTGAACAATTTTGATCATGTTTCTATATTCGTTCGCTTTTACTAACTTGCAGGTAGCATCATCATATTCCCATTTATGGAGGTCAAATTGGGAAAATCCGACCATCTGGGTCTTCCCAAAATTCCCCCAATTAGCTAACCCCAAATTTGCAAGTCTTTTGGAGCTTCCTAGGTAGGACATTTGGGACAGTACCTTTTTGGCATTTTGTTGCAGGTGAATTCGTCTCGCCCCGAAGCGAATTCAAATTGGAGAGGAATTTCTTGACTGTTCCTTTTGCAGTGCCCTCCTGGTGATGTCCTAATGCCCATTTCAAATTTTTAGAGCATTTGGATTCATTTTAGTCATATTTTAATTCATTTTTCTCATCCATTTATCGCAGGCTTGGGGATTGCATGCTTTGTTTTATCCGCAGGTGCTATTGATTATCTTTTGTTTCTTTGAACGCAGGACCATAAAATCGGAGGAGCATCTAGGAATCAAAATTTGTAGACACAAGCAGCAGCGATGTTTTGGTCCGCCCATCTTACATGTGGGCACGCGAAAGAAGGAAGGCTATCCATGGATGTAACCAAGAGATGAATTTGACGCTCCTCGCCCCTAAAAATGGAGGATGCGAATTGTAACCGAGTTGTGAAATACATCAATAAAAGAGAAGGGCTATTATTTCATTTGGTTTTCAATTCATGCTTTCTCCATTTCATGCATTTTTAATTCATAGGATTCAGCGTTAAGTTTAGTTTCATTTTTGCATCATGCTTGGAGTCTTTCCTTTCTTGTTTTCGTATCCTCGTGCTTTCATAAAATGATCACAAAGGTAGTAAAACTCTTCCTGGTAACCAATACATAGGTTGTCATGGTCAAAAACAACAAATATCTTCTATTTAAATGCTTCTAAGGATAAATTAGCAACACAGACATATTAAGAATTAAAAACAATGAGAGCAGCCCCTCAACCTGAATTTCTTGCAAATAATTCTTCTTCAGAGGTCACCTCCTAGATTCATATTTACTTCATTTCTTGTAGTCTCCAAAAGAGGAAGAATGCCCCTTCTCCTTCTTCTCAACCCTCTTAACATGGAAACTCATCTACCCAAATTCCAAAAGTCTAATTTTGAAATAAATGCAATCTACCAAAAGTCAATTCATGCTTACTCAAGGGGGAAAGAGGGAGATATTTAAATTTAAAAATACTTCTTTTTTCAAAATATCTTGTTTTAAATAAAAACCATTTACTTCTTTATTTACAAAATATAAAATCATTCTTTATTTTTATAAAAGATAAAGCTATTCATTTCTCTATTTATTCAAAAAGGTAAATAGAGAATTAAATAGAATCTTTAAAGCATTCATATTTAAAATATTGAATTCAATTTTAATTCAAACCATAAAGCCATTAATCATTCCTTATTTTATTAACTCTAATAAAATACCTAGTATTAGTATGGTATTTGAATAGGCCAAGAATTAATAGAGCATCTATGTCTATAAATCCTTTCTGAAGGGGATTCTTTACCAAAACACTTATTCAACAACACGTGTATACAAAAGCAAGAAATCAAATGCATCAAACAAGGTGGGTGAATTTATTGTAATCCAATTGCCTATCCTAGTCGAAGACTTATGGTAACTTTTGGGTTACTAGCTTCTGGCTATGGATGGCTGGATTATCGATGATCATCATAAAAGCAATAATGCATGCATCTATATAACGGTAGTAGGCCATGTTACCCTAAGCCACCATAATCATCATTTCCATTTTCAAGTACCATGTTCTCTATGGTCGATTCTATCTCTTCCACCCATGATTATATATGGTCCTACAAATTGACAATACATCAACATTACCACATTTTTCCAAGATAAACCAATATAAAGATTGCATAACCATCCAAATACATAAAAACTATGCATTAAGTTATCATTCATCAATATATAGTCTATCGTGCAAACATTCCTGCCAATGTGGGCCATGATATTTATCATTTAGTATGTGAAGTAATTAAGAGTCTTTGTTCTTATGTGGATTAGTAGAGTCAATAATATATTTATTAGTATGTGGTATTTCTCCCATGAGAAATATGAAGTGTTAGATCTCTTGTGTGTTTGAGGAGATGAATAGTTTATGAAATTTAGAAAAGTGAAGAGTATTATGAATGTGAAGAGTCTCATATCAAATGTGTATATATTGAAGATAAGCATTATAATAGTGTATCAAAGAAGCTTTACAATTTAGTGTATTTGTATTGTTAAAGTAGATATATATTCATCAAAAATAATTTTTTGTGAGTTTTTTATTATCATGGATTGAATATATGTAACTTGCATGAATATTAGAAAGTATTGAGTTGCTAATAGTGGTATTGGAGCCACATTAAATGTGTTTGATCAGAGACCCAATAATTGTTTTTGGTGAGAGCCATGTATTGAGAGAAGTCAGGTTGAAAAGTGTATGCAAGGATAGATAAAGGAATGACTGAATAGAGCACCCAAATTTCAAGTTTAGTGTTAAATAGAATATCCAAATCTAAATAAGGAAGAGTTATGACTAAAAGAATATTCAAGTTTAGAATATATTTTTTTTGATCGATTAAAGTTATGTGGGTTTTTATCAAGGAATCCAAAACCTGATTACAACAAGTCACAAGACTTTAAGCAAGGCCACAGGAAGGCCCAAGGATGGACCTAAGGATAGGCTTAAATAAAGCCTTCTATACAGGCTTGAGGAAAGCCTTCAGGACAGGTTTAAGGAAAGCCTTCAGGACAGGCTTAAGGATAGCCTTCAGGAAGGACATAAAAAATCACGCTCGAAGTGAGGAAAAATAAATTTTTGTCCAACCACAAACATGAGAAGCCCACCCAACAGGTAAAGGAAAAGGCATGAAAAATAAACATTTAAACATTCCTGCTTAGCCATAAAATTAAACAGCCCATTCGATGGGAAAAAAGAAACCTTCCAAAATTTGAAATGCATAATCCTGTGCAGGGGAAAAAGCAAAATATGGGCAGATAACATTGGAAAACCATAATACAAAACCAAAACCCCTTTGAACAGTAGGAAGGGACCTGGAAACCACCAAAAAAATGTAGGGATATGAAGAACAACATCCTGCACAAGCCTGAAAAGAGGTACATCAAACAGGTCAAGTTTAGAATATTATTGTTGGAGGAGAGAACCTTGTTGTGAAGAGACACAAATGAGAAAATAATACAAAAGGAAAATTATGTGGTCATGTTTAAAAAAAGAAGCATGAAGTCTCTCATTGTGAGAGAATCTAGAAGTTATGAGTGTCATTGAAAGGCACATTAAAGTAGTTAACTGGAGAATATTGAAGAGTAAAAAGAACATTATATATTATAATGTGCAAGCCACAACATTGTAGAAAGCCTATAATGTATGAATAATAACTTAATTCTAAATTGGTAAAGCATTGAGAATTATTGAGATAGAACGTAGATAGCCAATAATAATATTCTTATTCATTCTTTGAGTGCTTGTGAAACAAATCAAATTACCAAAAAATAATGGAGAAGTAAACATGTTTACGGATGGAGAAGAAAATGAGCAAGAGAAGTGAGAGTTGCTCGTGTAACCAAGAATATAAATAAGAACACCTAATTGATAGGCTATTTGCATCATAAAAGCATCGAACAAGTATTTTAAAAATGGACCATTGCATATAAGTATTGGAAGTCCAATTAGAAGACACAAGCGAGAATGAGATATCCAAAAGTAGAGAGATACCCTAAATTTTAAAAAAAATGAGGTAAATGTCACCTTAATTGCATAAGGTATATTTCAATTCACCTCAAACCTTTTGAAAGACAATATATATTTAATTAAAAAGAACCAATAAATTTTCTTTACTGAAAAAAGAGAGATTAAATATTTGATTTTTTAAGGTGGAGAAAGAGAATATTATGAGAATAATTAAAGAGTGATGGTAAATTCATTAGAAAAAAATTTGAAAGTGAGATTATTTGAAAGAGAAATAGAAGGGAATTAAATTGAGATAAAGAAGGGAAGTAGAATTATTAAAGATAGAAGAACAAAGGAAGAAGAACAAGGTATTAACCTCGAGACTTGGTTTTTCTTTAGACGCACCGCAACTAAAAGCCGGTCACGAAAATTTTAACCCAACTTTAAATTACCATAACTCCTTTAGTATTGCTAAGAATTTAGATGCGACTAGATATTTTTATATATTCAAGAAGATATACATAATAATGTAGGAATCATTTAAATATGTTTCTTATATGAAAATTAAAAGTTAATATTTATATATATATTAATTTTTAATTTTTATATAAGAAACATATTTAGAAATTTAAAAACAAATTTATTTGTTATAGAAACCTTTTAAATTTTAAAATAATTTTCATTTTTATAAAAATATTTAGAAACAATTTACATCCTTTTATTTATATGAAATTTTTTTAAATATAAGAAATTTACAAAACAATCTTCACTTTGCTAGAATCATTGTTCTACTATTAGATATTAAGAATCTCTATTCCCAAAAACATAAATGATCTAAAATATAGAAATATTAAAACCAATTACAAAGTATTAATCCATCTAAGAGACAATACATACCATTTAGGTAGAGCAACACCTACTATACTCCTCACATAAGAAAACACTCTTCAATATCTCCAAAGATGAGAGAGCCTGTGTGTGAGTAAATATTAGTACAAGGATATTTGATACTTTATCCCTTCTTTATATAATTATCTAGTGCTATTTTGTAAGGGTATAACCCTAACACTAGCCAACCCCTTATTATAATATAAATATCTCAATAATAGGCCTAAGGTTATTTATGGTCCATGCCAACCACCCATGTACAATAAAATATTATATCCTTAGATACCTACCCCTAGATACAATAACAAAATTACTATCCAAACAACTACCATCTTTGCAACTGTTTCAAAGGATGCAACCTTGACACTGCAAAAGAAAAATATCTATTTCTCAATGGATGCAATGGAAAGAAAAATAGTATGCTGAAATTAGTTAACAATATGAATAGAAATACATGCAATATTAGAAATAAAAATAAAGGGATAATTAAATTTAGGTATATAGTAATTCTTGATTGATATCAATAAAGTGTGACATTGATATTGATATTAATATATCATACTCTAAAAAAAAAAATCAATTTTATTACATCAATCCAAGGAAGCCACTTCAAACAAACCTATGATGATGATCCATTTTGCTCATCTAAGAAAATACGGACTAATTAGTCTTTATTCCTTCCAATTCATTAAGGAATTAAAATTTAAACAACTTATTATACAAATCAAAGGTTCTTTGAGTGACTAATGACTTCTTAACAAATAGAATGCGTAATAGAGAAATAGAATGTTACATAATAATTAACAGACAAGAGCTTTAATCATCATACAACTAAACATGGTGTCAAAAAATTACCATACTTCAATTAGTATTATATCCATAGACATAATAAGGAACAATAAAAATAACCACTTTAATTAACAACCAACTACCTTGTAATCAGGAACCGTGATAAATATTGAAACCATAAATGGTATATTATTAGGCTTTAAAATGTATCACCAAGCTTTAGATCACATACATTTGTTATACATAATTATCAACATTAAAAAAATAAAAAAACTCAAAAAAATAGTGGTTTATTCCTAATACAACCAGAAATATTCAGTATCATTTATACACTTCTTATTTAATCTAAAAGTTATCTTTCAATATCTTAAACAAGGTCAATAGAAAATGGACAAGTTATATTTATTTTTATACAATCATACAAGCTTGTTCTTTGTTTCTCAAGAACCTCTTTAAATCAATTGCACACAAACAAGGAAATCTCAAGGAGTCCAACATCCAACACAAGTATGCTTTGCACATCTGGCAACATAATTGTGGATTAGATATTAAATTGATTTACAATATTGATAATACCAAGTGTGGTTTTATAGTTAAACCAGCCTTGCTTTAGTCACATTGTAATTAAAATGTCATTTCACGTTGCATATCACAATAAGATCAATAATTAATGGTTATAAATGTCTATGTATTAAGCAATATATTCAAGGATATTTTAGCATACTTTTTGCTAGATTTGGCATGTATTGTGACTTCATGAAGTACATAAATTTCAAAATATGCTTCTTTTCTATAATTTTCTAACACATAATGTTATGGTCACACATTCCTTCATATCCTGATCATAACATTCAAAAACCTATCCATATAACCCTATAAACATTGGATTCGTTCCTAAAACGAGTTCTATATATAATTTCTAAAAACAATCAATTGTCTATCAACTTTACAAAAAGAAAATTAATTAAGTTGACTTGTTTTATTGAGAATATTATGTACAATAATAAACATAAATGAAATATAAGATAAGGAATTTGATGGTATTACAACATTAACCCTTCAAAGGAGAAGCCCTAACCTTAAAATTTCCCCTCTCTCTTTTTTTCTTTCTCTTTCTTTTTATTTTTTATTTTTTCTTCTTAAAAAAAAATTATAACTTTGTTTTTATAGTTTGAAAAAAAATACAATGAGATGGGTACTTTATACCCTCATTTAAGCCTTACTAAATCGTACATGTTATAATGATAACAACTCGTAATCCTTCAGTCATCTTATAGAACATTATTTTGGTACTTCAACCCTTAAGCCATTGGTCATATTTCAAATATACACCAATTTCTTATCATAAATTGTTTTTAGTCTCTTTATGACACACATTTCTTAAAAATTACAATGTAAAACTTCATCAAGGATTAAGTGCTACTTTGATTATAATTTTCAAGAAGGTGTAATTGAGAAAACATTGTAAATGAAGTATAGAATATGAATATATTTTTTATTTTATATATGTGTATGTTTTTAGTAGAGGTTGTCCATTATTTAATTTTTTTTATAAGAGTAGATTAAGTGTGATTCATGTCTAATTCCATATAACATAAGCATTTTTATAAAATATTTTATGAATATATATTTTACATAAATAGATCTAGAGAAGTATATAATTGTCATATTTTTGTTATCATTATTTGTAGATGCAAATAGAACAACACCAGATAATTACACTTAAATAAATGAACAATTAAAGCAAAATAAACATGTGATTGCACAAAAATAAATTTGATTTTTATTGTCGGGTGGATTTTTAATATTACAACCAATTTTACCCCAGATTGGGATTTTTAAAAAGCTTTATTTCTCAATATAATGATCTCAATATGCTAGGGATCTCTGAAACCCTAGCCAACAAATAAGGGTGGTGTCTTCACGCTCGATCGATCCCAAAAGAAGTGAGTGGGTTTCAAAAATCCTTTGTCCGAACCACTCCAACTTAAACAACTGCTCAATGCTTGTGTATCTCCAAACCTACATACAAAGAATGAATGAATATGATCAGTAGTAACTGTGAGGGCTCCATTGTGTGAGAACCTTAGAAATCAATAAAAACTCTAAATACCAAGTAATAAACCATATACAAATTATGGAAATAATGAAAGTAGTATAAAAATACCTTGTTGCACTTGATATTTTATGATTTATAATTGTGGTTGTAGGAATATGGTGAGTGGATGCCCTAGCGACACCCGAGGGTTTCGCTAGTCTTCAATAGCAGGTTTTGAAATACCCGTAGGTGCTCGACGACAAAAAAAAAATGCTCGTGGGCACTCGAGGATGGCAAAAAGTGTCCAGAGGTGCTTGGTGGTGGAAGGAAGCACCTAGATACATTCGGTTGCAATGGGGAGCACCTAGAGGCATGCAGGAGCTAGGATGGAGTTCTGTAGACCTGGCTGAGCAAAATAGATGGCGACGGATGTGGAGGCTAAGGCAAGCAAGGACGTATGGCAAGAATGCTTCAATACTATAGGGTAAGCACTTAGAAAATTCTTGGATTGCTTAAGCATCAACTACTTAGGGGTTGAGCCATTAAAATGACCTCTATTAATAATCCACACTAGGGCATGTTAGGGTTTTAGAGACACAAATTGTGTGGCTTAGATTAAAACATATCAAAGGGTGGATATTAATTCTGGGTGCATGGCATGGATTGATGTGGATGGATGGCTAGGATTAAGTCAAATCAGATGGTTGGGATTTATTTACATATATAATATTTATATTTATTAAATATATATAAAATATAATATTAAAATATTAATATTAAACATATATTTAACAAATATGCCTAAATATATGAATAAATTGGTAAGAATGGTGGGAGGACCTGGATGGATGACAAGTGGCTAGGTTTTGGTGTCTACAGATGCCCCTTTTTGTACTGCGTTCTATGAAACACAATGCAGTGCAAAAAAACAAGACACCTGCTTGGGCTAGGTGTAGAAGCAACTTTCTCTTGGGATGGAAAAATGAACTTGAAGCCAAAAGAATTAAATAATTTGGATTTGCGTAGCTTACCCCCTTAATTGACGAATAAGTTTGCAAACGAATCTCATGAGCCAATTGAAAAATATGCACAAATTATTTGTGGAAAATATGAATGATGTAAATGCAATACCATTTTTTTCCCAATGGGGAGAGGGAGATTGGTGGAAAATATGGAATTATTGCATCTATTTTTTTCCCCAATAGATGAAGGGTTTTGTGAAAATGTGATGAAAATGTGTCTATTTTTACCCCAATAGATGAAGGGATTTTTTCCAAGTGTAGATGCCATGATCATGTAAGATGTATCCCATTGTGGGAAATTCAAAACCAAATGTGGTTACCCCAAATTTGGGTTGATTTTATGTTGTTGAAGAATGTGCCTTTGGTTTTCATTGATATGCAAGGATGAATATGCAAAGCTAAAAAATATAGTCAACTTCGGAGGGTCAACTAGTGGTTGTTAGATAATTCCTATGATCGAAACCAATCACCCTAGCTAATGCTAGTTGCCATGATGAATTTCAAGGAGATGTGAATTGATGAAATGTGATGTTGTCCATGTGTTAAGCCACACGAACTAGGCTATCAATGATAACTTTTATGCAAATTGTTCTTATCAAGATTTCATGCAAAAACATGAAGTACCAAATGTGATAGTGGCTTCGAACAAGGAGATATAGGATGATGAAAATGATCGAGTGTCCTTATGGTAGGTTATTCATCTTGTCAAATTGCATGGATGCAAATCACTGCAATCACCAAGTATATAGAATAAACCACTAGATACAAGGTTCACTTGAATTTTTGTTTGAACTTGGAAAATATGCAAATGTTATGATTGATGATTGGAAATGATGTGGAAATGAAATATTGATGATGAGAATGATGATTATGACTATTTTGTGAAAATTTGGACCGTTTTGGAACATTTTGAAACCTTTTATGCGATTTTACAACTTTTGATCATAAACAAAAATTATACGTCCAAATCGGTTGTATCCTTCACAAAACCTGTTAAGATGATGAAAATGATGCATGGATGCAATATGGAGTGATTTGGTGGGGGTAAGCCACTATTTTGCATTGATTTGGCCTTTTTTCAAATTTGATGCCAAATGTTGGTTGGCACTTTTGGTATGCACAGATGCCCATAGATGTTTCACAAATACCCCACTACACTTCAATGCACTAGGAAACACCCATGGGTGCTTAAGGCACCTGAAGTAGCTACAAATCGTTTGTAGGGCAAAAATTAAGCTCATTTGTGCTTTTGTGAGTTTGAGAAGCTACGTCTGGGAGATTTGGGTGAAGTGGAGTGGAGTGAGGTGAAGCAAGGTGGGCGTAGAAGCTATGGCAATGAAGGGACCAAATGTGAGGACTGAAGCTGGAGCTGGTGTGCAATATTTTGAGGTAAGTACTTTATTTGAATCTCTCTTTATTTTTGTGCAAAATTTTTATGTTTTTGTGATTTTTTTAACATGTATTAACAAATATTTTTGTTTTGTGCTACAACTTAGGATTTTGGAGGCTCAGCACTGGTTCTCACCTCTCATCCCTGGGATGAGGAAGGTATTGGTGAAGGAGGAATATAATTTGTTGAAGGTTGTGGGGATAGAGGAGGTAGCCCACACTGATGTGGTGAGGGTGGATGATGGGTACCTCTCGATCTTGGTGGAGAGGTGGGATCCAAATAGGGGAACCTTTATGCTCCCTACTAGATAGGTGACCCTTATACTTGAGGATGTATACTACATTCTCAAGTTATCGTTGGAGGGGATTTGCATTGAGGTTAGACACAATCATGGGGTGAATATGAAGAAGATATTTGGAGATAGCTGGTAGAGTGTGAGGGTGGAGTGTGGGGGTATTCTATACTTGTCCATGTATGCAAACAAGGAACTAGATGCCCTTTGGGCTTTGGTGATGTTTGTGTTGGCCAACATCGTGGTCCTGAACAGGACCAGTTGTAGGTTCCCTTGGAACCTAATACTGTTGGTGAGTGATATATTGGCTACCTTGCAGGTGTATGCATGGGCTCCTACCTTATTTATGTAGATGTATTGAGAGTTGTATGAAATGAGGAGGTGGGATAGGAAGGGATTGGGTTGCAGCTTGTTGTAGTACTAAGGATGGGGGCATTTTAGCATGGCTCAACCGAAGGGTCTACCAGCTATAGGCTTAGGTAAGGGGTAACCCTATGCTAGGAGATGGGTGGTGATGGAGGAGGTATGTCCAAGTCGACCTATGCATACGAGCCAGTGGTACTTGGATTTATGGGCTAGATTGATATCCATCCAAGTGACATGGAGGCCATGGTGGGTACCATATGGATAGGATATGGAAAGCAACTATGATGGGTGAGGCAGGTTAGTTGGGTGGTTGGGAGGCACTAGAGTGAGTCTAAATATATTTAATTCTCACAGGTGCTCTGATAGTTCAACCTGATATAGGGTATTTAGGATGAGCTAGTGCTCTATAGTAGGCATCGAGAGGAGATATGGCTACCATGTGCTGAGCCATGGAGGAAGGCTTATGAGGATGATGAGGAGATAGATCTCCTTGATAAGGATTATGCAAGGACTAAGATAGAGTATGATGCATGGTTCACTACATAGTCACCATGGACACCAGCTCTAGTAGCAGCTGGTGAGGATGAGGCTGAGGTGGAGGAGACCCATTAGGCTCTTACACGACATAGGCACCTTCAATCTAAAAATCAAAGGAGGAGACAGTAGATATGGGGATGATGTGGAGGATAATTCATATGGACCTCTAGGTTAGAGTGAGGAGGATTGGGTGAGGTTGGAGCAGTAGGTGGTAGAGCAGGATGTGATGGTGATAGTTTAAGACAAGAGGATTACGAGGCTTTAGGTAGAGTTTCCAGAGAGGGAGCAACATCATAATGTTGATATAGCATGCCTTCAATATTGATAGAGGTATATTTAGGCTTTGGAGGATAGGTTGATGGAGCATCATATTCCACTTCCTGATCCTCCTACCTCCCAAGGCTAATAAGCATAGCGAGTCTAGATATAGCTCTAAGTCTAGGGCTCCTTCTATGTCAGAAGGGTCCTCTTGGAGGGCTTAGCTAGTGCTTAGATGCACTTTTTGTATATGAGCCTTGGTGCTCCATTGTATGTAGCCTTTTGGTACTCATTGTATATGCGATATTTATACATACATACATACATATATATATATATATATATATATATATATATATATATATATATGGCTTTTAATTTTGTGTTATTTTTTTTGTGTGAATGCTTTTGTGGAATGTTTTGTTTATATGGATGATTAATGCATATGATATGTTATGGATGATTAATGCAAGTGGAAATGTATGGATGATTAATGTAAGGTATGGAATGCACATGTTCTAATGATCATTCATAGTTTAGATTTTGCTTGGCCATGTTCTAGCATTGTTGTTTAATTAGGGGTACCAACTTTGTGGCTTATGGGGTGTATGACTCATGAAATGACATGGATGTTGACATGGAAGAAATATGGATGTTGATATGGAAGAATATATGGATGTTGATATGAAAAAATGACTATTTTGTAGACTCAGACATACTAGTGGTATCAAACAAATTCACTAAAACTGCCTAATCCCTCTAGGACTAGACGTGTGTGCAGTGAATTTATTTACCGAATCATGAGCATGGTAATAACTCGAGGCAATTAAGAACCAATGTGTGTGCAAGTGAGTTTATTAACTCATCTTGAGTAAATTGAGGGTGACCTATTATGGATGAAACCAAGAAGCTAGCATATATGTATGTGTGTCTAGATGTCTCTTTAAAAGAGACGTGTCACCACACATGAGCATACTCCACTACCAATCAAGTGTCTAAAGCTCCGGTGGAGGCTAACTCCATAGTCCAAGAATTTTGATCTTTTAAGTTTTGGGGATGACTACCTAACCATCTAACTAGAAATATCTAACTAGAAATGTAGTACGATCCTTACAACCTAATGATCAGTGATGTGTGATATAAAATATTTAGAGCTTTGGGGAATCAAATTCTCAACCTAAGTGTGATGAGAATTGTACCCTATACTTACTACTCTATATTTTAAATTTGGAATCAACTATGATAGTGATGAAAACCACTATTTTTGTGGATTCTGTTGCATGATGGGAAAAGTGAGGATTACCCTTTTCACTTCAAGGTTCAAACCAAGTATGGTGTTATCCATATTTGACACAAGATATTTTTAAGATATGAAATTGTGTTTGGTTCAATAATGTTTTGGAGTCAATTCCTAGAACTCAATATTTTCTTAGTGAATATGTGTAATGGTCCTAAAAATAACTTGACATGTAGTTGTGGTTTACTTAAAATACTAGGAGTGTTTGAGTGATCGAAAACACCTAGAAATTATGGACATATGGAGGCAAATGACAATTTGGTTTTGTGGAATGTTGGGATGATGTTGTGAGGGTGCCCCTAATTAAGGCAACATGACTTTATTAGACCAATTAAGACTTGAACTTAATAAATGATCTCTAATATGAAATGTGAAATGTGGATGGAATGTATGAAATCCAATTTTGTGAAATGAAGTGGATGAATGCAATTGTTGTTAAATGAAATGTGTGCAAATGAAATGTAAAATGTGTGCCAATAAAAATGCAATGTTTTTGTGTATTAGCCATGTATATATACATATATATAAATCACACTATGCATAGAATTCTCTCAAGTGTATAACATTAAGTGGTTCGGGTTCTTCCTCTCCCTATAGACTGGAAAGCCTATAAGTACCTTTACCCACTTTTTGAGTGATAATATATGGACCCAACCAATTAACCGTGAATTTATCATGAAGATGCGACAATGCATTAGTGTTTTTCTGATTTTTAAGGATAAGATATCCTACTTGGAATTTGCATAGATGAACTTTGGTATTGTAAGCATGCTTTAGGTGGTCTTGATAAAATCGTAGATGCTCTAAAGCATTGACTCACCTCTCATCAAGAAGTGTGAGTTGGTCAAGACATGCTTGTATAGCAGTGTCGTCATCTATGATTTCCTGCAAAGAAATTCATAAGGAGAGGATCTCGCTCAAGAGACATGATAGCTTTAGCTCCATAGACCAATGAAAATGGTGTTGCTCCAATAGGCATGTAGATGCCTATTCACCATAGAATACACTTTGTGATGGCCATCCCACTAAAATGACCACCACAAGTACCATCATGAGCTTCAACTATGGCTCTTTGTGCCTCACTAGACTAGAGACAACGAAGGATGACTCCATCATAACTACGTTTATACAACACGTCCACAAAGAGAACAAAATGAGCTACTATTTTATTGAAAGTGCGTTTAGCAGTTTGAGACATGTCAGATGGGAGTGTTCCAAACTTGAGAAAGGCTACTATTTGGCTTGACCAAGGCTTATATGGATCCGATTGAATAAAGTAAATATCAATTTCATAATTAGATTCAGCATAGACAATTGCAAATTTAGAGATTGTTGAAATAATAAGGGGTTGTACCTCTCCTAAGGATTATTTTGGAATCAGTGATCCAAGAGAGGCCATTGCATCTGCAAATCTATTAGTCGAATGTGGCAAACTATCAATTTCATACCAATCAAACTTAGAGAGCAATTTCATTGCTACTTCATGATAAAGTTTAATGGTAGGTTCTTTGCATTGGTATTCTTTATTTATTTGCTTGACAACAAGTTGAGAATCACCAAATATCCTAATATGCTTAATGCCCATAGCTATAGCTGATTGAAGACCTAATATTAAGGCTTCATACTCTACAGTGTTGTTTGTGCATTGGAGGTCAAGTTTGAATGATAAAGGGATAGGTACCCCTTGGGGTGTATGAAAAATAACTTCAGCACCTTGACCTTTCTTGCACATAGAGCCATCAAAGAATAGTGTGATATCGACATCTTCCTTTGGAATGACATATTCTTATTGTTCAGTGACAATGAATATCGAATCATCTAGGAGCTCAAAAATCAGAGGATGATTACTAGGTAGTGGAGCTTCCACAAGTTGATCGACTATGACCTGACCTTTGATGGATTTTTGGCTAATGAATTCCAAGTCATATTCAGTTAGAAGCTTTATCCATTTAGCGGTGTGGATATTATTATAAGTTTTAGATATCATATAACACAAAGTATTTTCTCTAGATATGATATATGTTGTGTGACTAAGCATGTAATGTCAAATTTTCTTAGTGTTAAAAACCACTACGAAGCACAATGTTTATACATAAGCGTATCTGGTTTTATAGCTTAATAATGTTTTACTAATATAATAGACAACTTGCTCTCAATTTTCTTAATTTTTTTGTGCAATCATTGTCCCTAATGCAAAGTCTGTTGCTGAAACATAAAGATAGAATGGGACCCCAGATGAGTAGGAGCTAAGACTAGAAGAGAAGATAGGTATTTCTTAATATCATCAAAGGCTTTTTGACACTTATCTATCCAAGAAAATGGCACCCCATTTGTGGCAGGTGATTTAATGGACTGCATTTGTCAAAAATTTGCACAATGAAATTACGGATCGATTGGATATTTCCTTGTAAACTATGCAATTCCTTTAAGTTTGTTGGGGGAGGCATCTCCAAGATGGCCTTGACCTTGTTTGGGTCCACCTCAATACCTCCTTTGGAGATAATGAACCCTAATAGTTTTCCAAAGGTAACACCAAAGACATATTTCTTGGGGTTCAACCTTACATTATGTTCTAGTAGTCAATCAAAAACTTTCTCCAATACACCAATGTGCTCTTGTCAAGTTTTAGATTTTTCCAAGAAATCATCCACATAATCTTCGATAATATTATGCATGTAGTCATGGAAAATGTATGTCATGGCACATTGATAATTGGCACCTACATTTTTAAGGCCAAAGGTCATCGCCTTGTAACAAAAAGTTTCCCAAGATGTAGTATGTTGTTTTGTGTTGGTCATCAAGATTTATTCGAATTTGGTTGTATCCTAAAAAACCGTCCATGAGAGAAAACATTTCATGTCTAGCACAAGTGTCGACAAGAGTGTCAATGTTTAGAAGAGGAAATTCATCCTTAGGACACGCTTTGTTAAGATATCAAAAATTAATGCAAATGTGTATTATCTCGTTAGGCTTGTGAATGGCTATCATATTTGAAAGCCACTTAGGATAATCAATGGGTTCAATGAAACCCACATCTAATAACTTTTGGAGCTCTTCTTTGAACAAGAGGACAATGTTAGGATGCATCCTTCTAAGTTTTTTTTCTATTGGCTTAGCATCTAGATGTAAGGTGAGATTATAGACAACCAAGCTAGGGTCAATACTAGGCATATCTTTGTAGGACCATGCGAAAATATCCTTTTTCCTCTTGAGGAGAGTAATTAATTGCTCTTGTTCATAGTTGGAAAAGCTTTTGCCAAGCTTGATAATTTGAGGATTATATTTTTCTAAAATAAGGTCCACATCGATGGTATCTTCAATGGACATATGGGAACCTTCCTCAAGTTTATGGGGTTTAGGGATCATATGAATGTCATCTATGATGTCATCAAACTCTTCTGACTTATCCTCATCTATGTCTACCTGTAAAACCTCAGGGTTCAAAGGTGAAGGTGGAGGGGATGGAGGAATATAGTTGGCGTAAGCCCTTAATAATTCCTTAGTTAAGACATACTCAAAAAAGGATGGTGGTGAGGAAATTTGATCCATATCAATAAGGCTCATGTCAAAAGGAATTAGCTTTACCAAATTGTATGGATTACGAAGTGGAGTGAATAAGTTAATAGGATTCATGTTGACTTAAATAAAAATTGATGAGGTTGGAATGGATGGGATGAATGGAGCCTAAGAACCAATTCTAGGAGCTTGGTAAACCTGGAAAGTAGAAAGAAACACAAATAAATGCATTTAACTAGATGCTATACACATGAAATGCAGAAAAATATAATGTTTCTATTTGATTTTTTTGATTTTTTTTTTAGTGGTGAAAACCACTATTTTTTTTTTGTATTATGTACATATATTACAAGTTTGGCTGATGATATGGATTAGAAATATGGAGGGGGTGGTTCACCGGTAGGGGAGGCTCGTTCTTATGGAAGAAGTAAGTGAAATATGGGCTCATGGATGGGGAAAATTCTGAGATAAAACTAATCATGTTCAGTGTGGGGAATAATGGGCTTTGATTCTTCTTCAGATTCATCAAAAATTATTAACATAAGTTCAAATTCTTCATAGATTTCATTGTCAGAGTCATCGGGGTGGAGGGCTTCTTCTCTTGAATTTAGATTAAGCCTTTGGAAGGCTTGTTCAAGAGAAGAGGTGGTGGAAAGTGGAGTGTAACCTAATCCTGAATGGTCATGCATTTCTCGATATGGAAAATCAATAATGTTGTGCATTCCTTGTTTGTGCAATCCTAAACCATGATCTTGCCAATTAACTACATGAAAATAACAATATGGAAATCACATTATGTTTTGTGTGTTGGCAGGTGTTGGATCTTTGGGTTCTTTTAGGGGAGCTATATTTGATGTAGAATCCATTCCCCCATATAAAAAATTTATGCTAGTGGGAGCTGAACCCACGTCATATACCGCTCCTATGGATAAAGGTGGGTCACGTGGGCGATCAAAATACTTAGTGGTTGGAATTATGAGCGGTGTAATGGTGATTTCTTGTACCACATATTCACCAATACTAGGATTAGTGAGGTGGATATCAACTTGGGATGACATGGAAGGATCATGGTTTGATAATGGCTTGGGTAATGGTGAATATGAAGACGTCTCACAATCTGTCACCTCGACTTGTTAAACGTTGGTTGATGGAGATGGGTTGGATTGGGAAGGTTGTTGAATGGATGATGATGACATGGTAGGAAAAGTTGTGGAAGGTGATGATGTTGATGATTTTTGGGCACTTAATTGACATCAAGTTTTACTTGACATTGTGACTTTCTATCTTCTAATTTTTTGTCCAGACATGCACCTGATAGTCATAGTTCAACACTCAACATTGGATGGACCAAATATTAATTCAGCCCAACCTCCAATGTAGGTTGGTTCCTTGTCAACTTAGTAGGATGTTGACATAATTAAAGCTCAATTAGGGTTTGAATAAAAAGGTTAGAAAAGGTTTAGGGTTAGAGATATTATTAAAATAATGGTTGTATAGGCTAACAACATTGGTAACTACAACAAAAATATCCCATAAACTATTTCTAGTGTCCCATCACTCAAAAGTAGCAGCACCCAAAACCATAAAATCTTCATACATTTTAGCACAAACTAGAGATATGTTGCAGAAAGCAATTTCAATATCCAATATACTGATAATCTAATTTAGCATAATAGACCATTGATCAGATTTAGCAGAGATAAACTCCCTATCAATACATATATAACTATGAAAAGATTTCAACTACTTTCATAACTAGTAATCCAATAAACTGGAATGAACTAACTGCTAGAGCATTGACAAACATACAATTCATAGCTTCGAACCTCTTGCATGAAAGATAGCGAAGATAACACGTTCTTGAGTCAAAAATCAAAGTAATGCTCCTTCCATTAGTTTGCAAAGACTATTTACAGTAGGGCAAGAAAACACACTAGATCTGAACCTAAAAAATGAGGGTTCCACCTCTATTATAGTTTTACAAAATAAAATATTTAAGGAGATTACAAAAATTATAATTTTACAACTCAGCAAAGAGCTTTGCTGGCATTATATTATTGGCTGGTGGAGTTCAAAAAATCTGTTGGAAGCAATCCTCCATGGTAGCTAGGCTCTACAACCTATTGGTTCAGTCATGGCAATTGGAGTTCAAACCATTGGAAAATGCATCCGATCCATTCATAATTCTTGGAAACTTTGTTCCACCATATATCTGCAACCGCTCTAGTTCTTGATCTTGAAAACCCTTCAATGCTTCGTATTCCCACATTTAAACTGACTATTTCACTGATATGGCAAGAATTTACCTTTAAATACTTTGAAAATGCCAACAACATCTCAACCATCAATGCTTTTTATGAATGGTGGTGATTAAATATCAGAAATATTCTATAAAGCAGCGAGGAGAAACAAAACACCATTCCATACTTTATAACTATTAATGTCATCTTCAATGGCTTCGGCTAGTGAAATCAAATTTTGGTGTGAGATACACTAGGTTGTGAACAAAATTGAATTCGTCATCAATCTGCTACTTAGCCTTCCTCTCTCTTCTACAACATAAAGTAAATTGCAATTTGCACAAAAAATACGTTGATGTTAGCTTAAAATTGATTTAACCGTGGAATCGCCATTCTGCTTCACAAGCAATGCAAATAGCCTTCTTCTTCATTTCATTGCCTTTAGAATGATTTCGACCTTCTGATGCCATTCTACTCCAAAATACTCTTGAAACTCAATGGAATCACTATTCCACACTAAAAGTAGTGTAAGGTGAACTTATCTCCATTTTGCTCACTTTTAGTTTTGGAACTCAACGAAATTGAGCTTCCCAATACTTAGTCGCTAGAGCACACAAAATCCAAAAGAATCACCATTCACACTTTTTATCGTGCTAACGTTAGCTAGGCTCAAAATCTTTGGGGATTGAGAATCTATCAAAATCCACTCCAAAATACATTGTGTACAACCATAGAGGAATATATCTAAGTAGCCTTGTTCTTTTGATGTGAAATATACCCATTGAGCCTATGTACTTGTGGATACTTCCCATGTTCCACTACAATGGTTGGATATTCCTGTGGTTCATGGTAGCTAGAGGTGGAACAAACATCTACATTCACAACACTATTTCCAAGAAGATGTCCTCTACTATAGAGTAGCATGGTGTCACTCATATCTATTGTGCACCCAACATCTTCAACATTATTTTCAATGTAAAACCCAGGGAGAGACAATCTTTACCACTCGAATGAGTGTATATCCTCATCGAAGGTGTGTTGCCCCCTTTGCCTATTCTATGTAAGATGGAGAAAATGTGCTTCCATGTAACAAATGTATACAAACTCATAGAATCCATGGGGCCTGCTCTTGTGTGTGAATGGAAGAGTGATTGGTATGTACTCTCCCCCTTAGAATGTGGTGCCATGAAATGGTGGCAAGGGGCGAGCATGCTTAGCCTTAACAATATGGACATAAAGGACCATCTCATTATGTTCAGCATGCCACGAGATGAAGAGATTGTTAGAATTATTATATTATTTGGTAACTTGCAAGAATATTGGAAGCACCATGTAAATGATTTAGTTTAGAGTATGATTAGTATTTGAGTATACAGTAGGTGTCATGTAAGTAAGTGTGAAGTTATGTAATTGAGGTGTCATGTAAGTATAGATTTATGTAAGAGTTTGTCATTTTGTATGTGAAATCATTAAGATTATTTGTTCTTATGTGGATATGTAGAGTCAATAATAAATTTATTAGTATGTGATATTTCTCCCATGAGAAATATGAAATGTTAGATCTCCTATGTGTTTGAGGACATGAATAGTTTATGAAAAGTATAAAGGTGAATATTCTTATGAATATGAAGAGTCTTATATCAAATGTGTATATATTGAAGATAAAGCATTATAATAGCGTATCAAATAAGCTTTACAATGAAATGTATTTGCATTGCTTAAGTAGATATATATTCATCAATAATATTTTCTATGAGTTTTTTATTATCATGGATTGAATATATGTAACTTGAAATAATATTAGAAAGTATTGAGTTGCTAACCGTGGTATTGGAGCCACACTGTTGTGTTTAGATAGAGCCACATTAAATGTGTTTAGTCAGAGCCGCAATAGTTGTGTTTGGTAAGAGCATTGTATTGAGAGAAGTCAAGTTGAAAAGTGAATGCAAGGATTGATAAAGGAAGGGCTGAATAGAGAACCCAAAGTTCAAGTTTAGGGTTAAATAGAATTTCCAAGTCTAAAGAATGAAGAGTTATGACTAAAAGAATAGTCAATTTTAGAACATTATTGTTGGAGAGAACCTTGTTGTTAAGAGACACAATTGAGAAAAAAATACATAAGGAGAATTATGTGGTCATGTCTAAAAAAGAAGCGTGAAGTCTCTCACTGTGAGAGAAGCTAGAAGTTATGAGTGCCATTGAAAGGCACATTAAAGTAGTTAGTTGGAGAATTTTGGAGAGTTGATAATGCATAGAAGAGTAAAAAGAACATTATATACTATAATGTGCTAGTCACAATGTTGTATAAAACTTATAATGTATGAAGAATGAATTAATTCTACATTGGTAAATCATAGAGAACAGTTGATACGAGCTACAACTATGAGAAAAGGAATGTTGAGGTGAGATAGCCAAGAATAATGTTCCCATTCATTATTTGAATGCCTTTGAAATGAACCAAATTACCCAGAAAGAAAGGAGAAGTAAACATGTTGAAGAACAAAGGATAGAGAAGAAAACTAGCAAGAGAAGTGAGAGTTGCTTGTGTAACCAAGAACATGGGAAGAAGAACACCTAATTGTTAGGTCATTTGCATTGGAAAAGCATTGAACAATTATTTTAAAAATGGACCATTACATATAGTATTGGAAGTCTAGTTGGAAGACACAAGCGAGAATGAAATATCTAGATGTAGAGAAGAAATGCCCTGAATTAAAAAAATTGGAGGGAAATGCCACCTTAATTGCATAAGGTACATTTTAATTCACCCGAAACCTTTTGAACGATAATAGATATTTAATTAAAAGGAACCAATAAATTTGCTTTATTGAAAAAGGAGAGATTAAATATTTATTTTTATAAGGTAGAGAAAGGGAATATTATGAGAATAATTAAAGAGTGGCAATAGATTCATTAGAAAAAAAATGAAAGTGAGATTATTTGAAAGAGAAATGGAAGGGAATTAAACTGAGATAAAGAAGGGAATTAAACTGAGATAAAGAACGAAAGTAGAATTATTAAAGAGAGAAGAACAAAGGAAGGAGAAAGAATTAGATTGAAGAGTAACCTAAAGAAATTATTCAAAGAAGAATAAAAAAAGAATTATAAAAAATAAAGAAGAAGATTCAAATGCTTAATTTGGGAGAAAGAAGGATTTCTACTACAAAGAAAAATTATGCTAAAGAAGAAATATTATTTTGGAGTGATAAGGTTTTTAACAACAAAGGAAATTTATTATTATTTGATGAAAATTAAAATTGAAGAAGAAATATGTGTGAGCTAAAGAATTACAAAATTATTCAAAGGCTTATTGTTGAAAGGAAAATTTTGAAAAATAATGAGTGCATGATAAGGTTTTTTACAAAATCACATATGTTTTAAAGAGGCAAATGTCATGAAGAGAGATTTTTGAAAGTAGAAAAACTATTGCCACAAACATAATATGAGATACAATGAATCACTAAAAAATCACATATGACCAAAAACTGGGTATGCAGATAATTCTTGGTATATTGATTCAAAAGCCAACAATTATATGATTGTCAATCTATGCTAGTTTAACTTAATTCAAGTAAAACAAAGTATACTTATTTAGTTGATGATAAAATCTACCAACTACAAGGAACAAGTAATGCTACACTTAGTCTACCTTACTCAAAATGTACAGTGAAAAATATTCTTTATGTTTCAAGAATAACAAACAATCTAATTTCAATGTTACAATTGTTGGATAGAGGAAGACCAATTAAAATTTAAAATCATCAATGGTAGTAAGAAATGTTTTATCATAAGACTAAACAAAGTCAAAGCTCTTGGGTTTTACAAAAGTAGTATATTTGCTTTAGATGCAATATCACTATACAAAAACCAAATATCACTTTCTAGATGTTATTGACAAACTTCATCAAATTTCTCATATGATTTAAGATTAGAAAGTCCAATAGAAAACGAAGAAGAAGACAATTAGCAATGATAAGCAGGTTTAGGGTTTGATTACTTATTTTTCTTCTCTGAAGACTTCAGAAGATATCACGGAAGTTCGAGATGTTATTGACAAACTTCATCAACTTTCTCATATGATTCAAGATCTTCGGAAAGTCCAACAAATAATTAAGAAGAAGACAATTAATTATGATAAGCAGGTTCAGGGTTTGATTATTTATTTTTCTTCTCTGAAGAGGAAGACATGACTAGAATTTTTTTATATAACAGACTCTCCAACAGATGAATGTTGATATCTCTTTTTCTTCTCTGAAGACTTCAGAAGATATCACGGAAGACATGACTAGATTTTTTTCATATAACAGACTCTACCACAGATGGATGTTGATATCTATGTATTGCAGCAAAGATATAGCTATAGGCTTTTTGTTGATATTAGCTTCTATTCTTATGTATATTCAATTATGGATGCTTTACTCCTGATCCACCTCATCATTTTGTTTTTTAGCTGGTAAACAGGGCTAGCACCAAAATATTGTAATGTTCCATTTAATGTTATTTCAAAAAAATAATAATAACTTTAAAAAAACCTGAAAAAAATGTCTAAAAGATGAAAAGATTTTACCAATTCCCTTAATATATTAAAAAATAAATAAAATTTATGCTGCGAGATTCGTACTCAAATCAAATCTTGGGGCGACTGCTCACCGGTATCAATGCGACTGCGGCAATTTAAAAAGTTTCTGACAAACACACCAACTCGACTGTCTTGAAAGGAACTTCAACTAATTACTTTGGCAATTTTTAAAGTTTCTGAAAAAACACACCAACTCGACTGTCTTGAAAGGAACTTCAACTAATTACAGTGTGTTTTTCTGTGGTGGGCAGGAACTTCAATTAATTACAGCAAGTGTTTTTCTGTGCGCTACCCACCATGAATGGCAACAGTTTGGAAAAAATATCAAACATTTAATTTAGTAGAACCTACGAGTGCAGTTTGCCTTGCGGTATCACTATCACTAAGGTTATCAGAAAGAATTAATAGGAAATAATCTCTTACCGGTTAAGCCGTAACCAACAATTATATTCAAAAAATAAAAATAAAAATAAAAAGATATAATATTACAGGTTGTCGGGTCATCCATACAATTAAAACCAAAACCAAATTAACCTTTAAAACTATCAATATACAATATAATTAAACATATAAAATAAATTAGAATAAAAAAACTCTAAAATTGTAACTCTACTCACATAAGCATACATTTTACGGTGGTTTGAAAAAAACTCAAAACCCTACTACATAAGTGTCCCAAAGGAACCAAGTAAACTTATTGCTTTATAAGTCTGTTCATAACTAACACCTTAAAACTATTCCGACAGCAATAGAACAGCTCCATTTTTTTCCCTTTTTAAGACGGAAAAATTATATTTTTAATAATTTAATATAATATTTTAAATATTTTAAAATAAATTATTAAAAATTTATTTTTTAAATTTATGGATACTTTTATAATTTTCCCTTTTCCTTTGTTGTTCACCATTCAACAAAGCTACGTAGAACTAATGATATAAACTTTAGAACTTTAGAAGGTTATTTCAGAATTTGAGAATTTGAATAAATCTAGCGAAAAATACTTTAAAATTCATATTTTAAAATAAAAGATATATGCATCATATTGTATAAAGTATAAATTCGATGGATAATTAAAAAAACATCTCTTATTAAGATTTGCTTAGTGTAAGAAACTTTTATGACCAACGTCCTTCAACTATAATTCTTTGAGAGTTATACTTATCAATACTTCAACCATGATTCTTTGTAAAGTTGAGAGCTATACTTATCGATAGGGAATCTCCTTCAACCATGATTTTTTTGTAAAGTCGAGAGCTATACTTATCAATAGGAAATTTAACACACAACCACCCTTTTACACACTCGCCAACATCATGGTTTGAACCTTGAACCTCCAAAGAAGACCCAAAGCCCGTACCGTTGCGTTGTCCTCCCTAGAACCAAAACCTTTGTTAAGGAAAACCATTCCCCGTATTCCTTGGGGGCCAAGACTTTCCGTTTCACGGGGTGTTTGTCTCTGAAGACAGTTTTTTTTTGTATCTGGTTAATTATTTTAAAATAATAATTTTTAATTAATTTTTTTTTTTTAAATTTAAATTTAATTTTTATAAAATAATATAAATGGTATATATTTTTAAAATATTTTAGGAAAAAATATTATTCGATAATAAAATGAAATAATTTTAACCATGAGACTACATTAGTTTATGGGATTATTAATATAATTATTTATAAAATTTATAAAAACTATTAAAAAAATAAAAAAGGTTAACATTTTAATTTTGATGAGAAGTTATCTTTATTTTTTTTTTTGTTTTTTAATTCTTTAAAAAAATTGAACAATAAGTTTGGTTTTAAAATATTTTCATATGCATTTTTTATGTTCTTGTAGGCTTTGCTTTCTGTAACAAAGTGTTTTTCTCTGCTGCTCCTACTATGCAAAAGACGCATTCATTTTAACTATACCTTTTTAAGTGTTGTCCATTGTTCCATTTCATATTTGATATGGTGTTAACTAGATTTTAGTTGAGCTATAAGCGTTTTGCCTTCCATTTGAATTTTGAGTTTGAGTGCATTTTTTATTTTTATTTTTTTATTCTGTTGTGTTTAGATTTTAGATTGAACTTGTTGATATAATATTGCACTTCCTAAATTTTTTTGGCCTGCATGATAGGTTTGAATTTCTTCTCCATCTAATGTTTAATTTCTTTGTTGAATTTTGGAACCACATGGAGTTTAATGGTCCATTTTCCTTCATGTGTTGTTTTCTCATCAAAGTGTTTTTTTTATATTGATTATTTGCTTTGACTATCTTCTAGTCTCAATTCTTTTTATTTTGAAGTATCCAATTAGTTTTATAAGCTTCTATTTCTAGTTAAAAAACACCTATCTCAATAAGTAGAATCTTATATGGGAGTGATGCTTTAATTTTAAAATTATTTAAAATATTTTTTCTATTTGTCTCCATTTAAAATTTAGTGCACTACTAGCTATAGTGAAAATTCACTACATTGGGCAAATCATGCACCAACAAGTCATTTTGATCAAAAATCTTACTTGAAGTCAAAATGAAGGGACCCAAAGCCCCTTCTAGTTACAAAGCAACTATAACTAGAAGACCATCCAAAGTGCAACCAAAGAAGAGGAATCGTCATCGACTAACACTGAACCTAAAGATTCCCATGCTGCACAACCTAGCTGACCCACTAGACCAAAGCCAAACCTAGATCCAAAATCCTTTTTGATGGTATCTAAGGATAATTTTATCATGAATTAGAGTTCTAGAGCCCTTCTAGTGATAACTAACTAGACTCCATTTATGGAAATGAACTTCTCTCATCCCCACATTGGAAGGATCACTTGCATGGCTTCATTCTATGTCACTTAGTGTTTGTAATTTCTTGATGAGGTTGAAAGTCATCATTATTCAATGGACTCCAAGGATCAGACTCAATTACATAGGGGAAGAAGGTGGGACAAATAAGGGAGACCAATCAAGAAGGTAACCATGAAAGTCCCATATTTCTCAAGAGGGGATTGAATATCAATGGACTACCAAAAGCCTAAAATATTGGAGGTTACAAGTTATGAAGCCTTTAATTTGATCTAAGGTTTCTTGGCCCCTATAAATTCCACCTTAAAACCTATGACGAGAGAGCAATAGAGTACACAAGAGGAGAAGAATGACCAGAGACATGACAACCAAAAATTAGATCTTGGCATTCTCAATTCTCATTGGGATGCTTTTAGAAATAGTAAGGGATGAGCCAATGAAAAAAGGAATCTCCTCCCAACAATGCATAAGGTGGCAACCGCTACCTCTATAGGATACACTAAGAAGAATATCTTCACCAAGGAACCTATTAAGGATGTAAGAAAATCAAAATGCCAACTACATAAAAACCATCAAACTGACCCATAATGACCATAGCAAAGGATGGGATGATGATCCGATTCTGGTCTTGGCATCCCATAATCAAACATGATTCTCTAGGCAACAACTAGGATATTAAAGTGGTGACATGAATGATTATACCAAGGGGTAAAGTCAAATCCAGGGTATTACTGAGGGATGATCCAAAAGGTCTAATCATGGATATTTCTAACATGAAGCAGCTTCACAACATGACAATATTCCTATCAAGCCATCCTGCTAGTAGATTTTAAGGTCATAAATACCCAAGACATCAAGATCATTCATTGTTGATGTCAACTAGCGCAGGCAATTTTGATCTGAATAATTTTGAATTTCTACACAAATTTTTGGGGGAAAATTCTCTACCTCTTCTTATAAATATCTCCCTCTTCTTAATTGTAAATATCAAAATCTAGCCATACACATGCCTAATAGCTTGCCTTGCATGGGTTTTCCTTCATTCTCTTCTATATCATGACCTGGCTCAAGCCTTGTATTATTTTAGCTAATTAGTTTTTTACCGTCTTTCTTTGACATGTATGTAAGCCGATATTCATATATATGAGAAGCTATGACTATTCTAGTATTTTTTTCTTGGTTATTTTGTGGGTGTTTTATATGATGCATATTTTGGGAAATTATGTGAAGAACACAAGCTTATACTGAGAGGGGGTGAATAGTATAAGACCACTTTTTACTTTTTCTTTCTCAATCAATATTATGCAATGTAAATATAGCAATATCAATAGCAATAATTAAAGCAATACATAAATCACCACACACAATAGAGACACCACAATTTACGTGGTTCACCCAATGTGGGCTACTCCACGAAGAAAATATTTCACTAAAATTTTCTCAATCAATATCTTGGGAATCCTTTCTCTATTACAATATTTATGGACCTCTATCCAAAGGAGACACCAATCCCCTAAATCAAGTTCGTGGATCTCTATCCACAAGAGAACTCCTCCTCTACTCTAGCTGGTGATCCTCTAGAAGACTACTGCCTCCACTACACTGGCTTGTGGATCTCTCTTGAATGAAGACTCTTATCCCACTCATAAGACCTGTCCTCACTGCCCTAGTTGATGGATATCTATCCACTGGAGACTATTATCCTCCCTGCTCTGTCACCTCTAAAGCTTAGTATCAAATCTACACTAAACATAGTCCTTAGGTATAGCACAAATATGCTCAATATCTATCTCTAGTCTGGCACAAATCTATCCTCAAATATGCACCAAATTATGTCCTCAAATATTCTCAACAAGTCCACTCAGAACTTGCTTAGATCTGCTTAACAAGTTCACTCAAAACTTGCTTAAATTAGCTCAACAAGTCCACTCAGAACTTGCTTAAATATGCTCAACAAGTCCACTCATAACTTTCTTAAATATTCTCAACAAGTCCACACATAACTTGCTTAAATATGTTCAACAAGTCCACTCAGAACTTGCTTAAATCTGCTCAACAAATCCACACAAAACTTGCTTAAATCTGCTCAACAAGTCCACACAAAACTTGTTCAATCTGCTCAATAAGTCGACATAGAACTTGCTCAAATCTGCTCAAAAAGTCCACCCAAAACTTGCTCAATTCTGCTCAACAAGTTCACATAGAACTTGGTCAAATATCATAGAAACATAAGGAGAATTGTTAGAGACTCGATATGTTCTACACTCAATGCTCAATCACTCTCTCAATTCAAATTAGAATATAGAATAGTTTGTTTTATGGAACTTGAACAATCACTCCACACATCCACTTGACTAGGCTCAACCAAATCTACTCAACCAATCACTTAATGGAACACTCCTTTCTCACAAACCCTAGTCCAAGAATATAACCACCAACTCAAAATGTTTCCAACAATGCTCAACAACAAATCCCACATAACAATGATACTCATGTTCTTTTCAAACCCTAGTTCAAGTTCTTTGCATAACAAATTACTTCAACAACAATGCTTATAAAACAATCTTCACATAACAATGATACTCATGATCTTTTCAAACCCTAGTTCAAGTTCTTTGCATAACAAATTACTTCAACAACAATGCTTATAAAACAATATTCACATAACAATGATACTCATGATATTTTCAAACCCTAGTTCAAGTTCTTCACACAACCAATGGCTTCAACAATAATGCTTATCAAACAAGGTTTTAACAACAACTCTTTACTCTAGAAAAAACCTTGAAGCATTAACTCAACACACTCAATAGGAAACCCTAATTAAGTCCTTTTCACTCCAAGATTATTTTCCAAAAACCAATCAATCAACTCAACTATGAAAGAATATGCTCATACTTTTTTATTGAATATGAAGGCATCTCATAAATCTGTCACAACCACAAACACTTCTATGCTAAGATCAAAGAGGTTAGAAGATAAATCTTTCTCACAATATAATGTAAATACTCAATTACACCTTATCACTCCACCTTTAAAAAACAACCATCAACATACATAAAATATTTATCCAATAACACCTTATAAACTCCCAACTAAAATAAATTCAACATCCACCAAAATAACTCAAAACCTCTTTAATAAATTTTAATGGCAAGAAGAACTTTGGCATAAATCAAATCCTCTTTCTTTTAAAAACCCCAATAACATAAATCACTTCTCAATAAAACAATATTTCAAAAACCCTTTTAACTCCAAATAGCACAAATCAATTTCCAATAAAATAATTCTTCACAAACCCTTATAACTCCAAATAGCACAAATCATTTACTAATAAAATAATTTTTCACAAACCCTTATAACTCCAAACATAAATCAATTAAAAATAATTCTTCACAAACCCTTATAACTCCAAATGACCCCTTAAGAAAAACTTTAAGCAATATAAAATTTAATCAAAAATTACCTTTACCACTAGTGGGATTCGAACCTACAATTTTTTCCTTTGCGAGCGCTCTACCCACGAACCTTACCACCACGTGCACTAGACGCACGTTTAATACTCCATGAGCACCTCGTGCTACTTCTACCACACATGGTGCTCAAACCGAACGCGAATAAAACTTTTCCATGGCGCTCAATTCAAACACGCCAATTGTCCATGCAAATCGATCGTGGACTCCTTCAACTCCAACACTTTCACACAACACTTTATACCATTGTACCACCATGTCCAATGTGGATCACACCATGTGCTTACACCTTTTGTCTTCTGCATGCTCTAATAAGATAAAGAAGCTCTTTGTCTTCTCCCTCAACGTTCAACTATTTTCATGAATTCCTTTAGCTTGGCCACATCAAAAATTAATTCGAATATGGATGCTTTTGAATGCCTCTTGGCATCTTATTTATACAAAATTTCACCTTATGCCTTAGAAATCGATGCTCCATTTTATTTGATGATGTCGACGCATTTCGAAACCTTTTATAATTTATAAATTATTTAAATTCTAAGGAATTTAAAATTTATAAATTATATTTATAAACTTTAACTTTAAGGAGATTAAAGTATTCCTTGGGTTTAAACTTAAACCTTTAATTTGTATGTTATTCTGCCATTGTGGGTCTTTTAAAATATTAACCACCATCTTAATGTGTGAGGAGACTTTTATATCCTCATAATGATATTAATAAAATTATTTAATCTTCCACCATGAGTTTACCATAAATCCTCATAAAAAATTATTTTGCCAATTTTTTCTTCAACTCTTCACATTGTTCCTGGTGCTATTGATGGTGTGCTCCATGGTATTAATGACATCTTCATATGTTTACTTTGGCATCAATGACGACTTTTCACCTTGACATCAATGACAACTAAATGAGCTCAAAATGTCCAACATTATGTTCTTTGTGCATTGTTAACTACATTGCATGTGTTCACTCAACCCATTGTGGTATAGAGAGTTTCTATATATTTGGTGCATTTCCACCCTTAGACTAGGATAGCTAGATTAGTTAGATCTAGTTCCTTGCATTTTCTTTTAGTTATTTATCACTTTCCTCCTAATCCTTTTCCCGAAAAGGACACATCATAATAGGCTAGCTTATGAAATCAATGAAGCATCAAGGATCACATCTAGACAAGGAGTTGATCTTGATAAAAAATTTAGGTCATATAAAGGATCCATGTCCCATGCTCCCCAAAATTCCCTAGACTGGTGCCCCAAGCGATGAATGGGCATCAAACATTCTTGGAGGAAACTGCACCTACAAGTGATCGTGGGGCTCAAGGTGCAAGGGTCATTTTCAGCCCCTAATATTACTATAAAAATATCTAGTAACCCAAAGAGGATCCCTACAATTTTCCAATCCCATAGCTTTGTTTATAGTTCCATCCATCTTGTTTATATTCATTTCATATTATATGTCCCCCAATTGAGTTTGCTTTGAAAATATTATTGGAATATGTGGTGTTAATATTCACTTGACGCCATGGTGACTTTTGTTTTATATTTATTGTATATCTCTTTGAGTATTTTTACATCTTGTATATATGTAGGTTTATAATATTTTTTTAAATTAATCTAAAGATTAGTTATTTAGCCTTGACCTAAAGGTCACTTATAATTGGGTATTATACCCCTTGAGACTAACTATTTTTTTATCAATTTGAAAATTATTTCTTCATTTACTGAGATTATTTTGGTGTCTATAAATACCCTTTATATTGCTTGTGTTATTTTTTGGGGGTAATACATTGATGCAATTTCCTACTAGAAAGTATTGTGTAACCCAACATGGTATTAGAAAAGGTTTGAATCGCCATTACTCAATCACAAGATTTTTTTGAAATTTTTTTCTATGAAATATTTAGAAGTATATCTTTTTGAAAGCCTTCAAGTTGTCAATAGTCTTCTATTAGGGTTGTTCTTAAAAAAAACTTATGTGGACTTGGTTCATGACATTCTCTTTACATTACAATAGATTTATTGCTCCAACGGAATATACACCAATGAGTTCCTTTTTGTTCTCTCTTGTCAATTATTCTGATTTTCAATTCATGATAAAATGGATGCCCTAACTAATAGATTTTTTTTTTAAGGTTGTTTAAAACCTTCACTTATCTTTCATGGATTTTTAAAAAACAATCCTTTTTCTTTTTTTCTTTTGATTTTTTGATATTGATGTACAAAAGATAAGAGGATAATCTACATTATTGGTGAAGGAGAAAATAAGAGGTTGAACAACCTTTGATAGCCTCTATATGTTCAAGAATTCATGGGTAAAATTTCATGCATGGAAAATACCTTTGAAGTGCTTGATAAACTTGTTAGAATGGCTTGACAAATTTTATGCTACATCGACAAGAGAGGATGGCTTAATTGGTTGCATTCCAAAAAAAGGTTTTAGGGAAAATTATAGCCAATAGGGATGAATCGTCAATAAATTTTAGGGGAGTCTCAATTCAACACTTTTTTGTCATTTCACCTCTAGGTACCCTTTTTTGTATTTTTTTTAACTCTCTCCCTTTTTTGAAAATTTTGGTTTTAAAAGATATATTCCTTCAAATATTCCATTATATGGTGGGAAATAATAACATGTTATTTGGAAAAGAAGTTCATTCTTATTTTTTCCTATGCATGATATTGTGATAGACTAGTTATTTGTACCTTAACTAGGGCACATGTGGCACTTATACTTGAGTATGAACCCATCCAAGGGTATGGTGGTCATTTGAAGAACATGAGCAACTATTGAGGGGCATATTCATGGCTTGGAATGCATTAAAAGATGTGTATTGATGGCTAGTTGACCATGCATGAGGGAATTTTCCCTTAGACATTGTGGGTTTGATACCTTTCGTGGAATTTTAGTACATAGGTGTTGTGATCGCTAAGAGTTTGGCTCTAGGAGATCCAAGATTGATTATTTACCCAAAATTTTGTGAAGAGATAGCTAAATTTTGATGACATGACATACATAGAAAATATGAAAATGGTCAACATGGTAGTGGTTGATGTGGTAAATTAATAATATTAAAATCAATTTCTTCCTATTAAAATAAGATTGACCAATCACATAATTACACATCATAATTTGCTCTATACATGTAATCACATAGTCAGTAGAAGATATGGTGTATTGGTATACTTCATTGGTTCTTAAAGGTAATACATGGTAGTTTAAATACTGTCAATACCTTGTCTACTATATTACACATTCAACATCCCAATGGTTCTACCTTGTATAGATCAACAACACTTGGCAGTATTTGATTTGCTGAAGTACTATCCTAGTGGTAGACCAACCAACACAGTTGATACCCCCTTAGTTATCTAATGAGTGACACATGTCATATTATCATTTTATTGAGGTATATTTAAATATTTTTAATTTTTGAAATGTCTTGATGGCATTTTGTGTGATTGTTGACCCGAACTTTTACATATGGAAACACTTTGGTACCATTTTTTCAAATTGCATAGTTTCTCAAGACCTTTATGTTCTTGTTATAAAATATTACATTATTTGATACCATGAAGTACCATTAAGTACTATTGTAAATATTTAGTTTAGGGAGTGTGTTTAATATTTGTCTAAAGTATGTGTCAAAGTGTGAAGAGTGTTTATGTGTCTTGTAATTAAGTGTGAAAGGTGTCAAGTGTGAAAGTTAAGATTCATGAGTGTTAGGTGTCAAGTGTGCAAGTTAAGAGTTATATAATGTGTGTCAATATGTGAAGTAGGAGATTATGTAATCGTGAGAGACTTTGTCATAATTTGAGGTATATGAAAGGTTGCGTCTCCTATGAATTTGAGTAGAGTAATAGTCAGGAGTACTAAAGAGTTTATTATGTAAAGTTATATATTGGAGAAAAATATCCATGCTATGTAATCAAAATTAGAACAAGTTTGTATTAAGAGTTTTGATTGAGTTGTGATTATTTTGCAAGTTTTTTAATGATATTGGAAATTAGACCTATGATATCTTTGGGTCCATTTACTAATAGTGGTATCAAATCCATTTGATATAGCCATATCTAGGGTGGAGAGAGTGAAAAAGTGAGATAATATTGAAGGATAAGAACAAGAGGAAGAGTGAGAAGATTGAAGGAGAACATGACAATTTGGAGAAGATGCAGAAGTGAAGAGTTGGTCGTAGTAGAGATTGTGGAAGGATGAGTACAAATTTGGATGTGGAGTGAAGAAAGAAGAATATTGAAGGTTGAACAAAGAAGGAATATTGGAAGTGAAAATAGAAGATTGGAGGTTGAAGAAAAATATTAAAGTAATAAGAAGAAAGTTGCTTGAAGAAATTCATGGAAGATTACTTGTTGGAAATAATGCAAGATATTTGTGGAAGATTGTAAACATTTTGAGTGCATTATTGAGTGTATTATTGATACGAGGAGTAAAATTTAGTAGGGGATATTTTTTGAGGAAGTATTTGAATGCAAAGGGGGAGATTGAAAGAGGAGTTGAATGCAACATAAAGAAAATTAAGGAGTTGAATGCAATAGAGAGAAGGAGACAAGGATTTAAAATATTGAACAAAACATTGGAGGAGTCAAAGTATGGAAGGAACATTGGAGGAGTCAAAGAATATAAGGAAATGTTGGAAGGAGTCTGATTCAAATGAATTTTTAGAGTTGAAAGTGTAGTGAAAAGTTAAAAACTTGAGTAGAGGAATAACAAGCGATATGGCCTGAATTGAAGTCTCTAGAATATAATGGTTGTGATAGAGTTTGGAACACATAGAAAATCCATGTAATACCTAAATATATTACCCTAATTAAAGTTAAGTTAGTATGTGGTACCATAGTAAGATAAAAGTTTAATTTTTGTAATAATTAAGGGAGGCACATGTTTCATTCAAGAAAATTATTTAAGGCAAAATATTTTTTATTAAGACTTAGGGAGGTATAAATTTTTAATTATTAAAAGAATCAAATTAAGATTTAAAAGGAATGTAAAAAGTAATGCATTAATGTTTTGGAGATATAAGGAATTGATATCATTTATTTGAATTTGGAATTTAAAAGGAAATTTGTGAAATTCAAACATGGGGAGATATAAGAAGAAACTTAAATTTTATGAAATGAAATTTATTGTTAAAATTTGAAGATTGATTTTGAAATTCAAGGAGACATAAGTAGATTATGAAATTGAAATTTGAATTAAGAAGGAATTGAAATTTTAAATTTTAAATTAGAGGGAAGAATTTGAAATTAATATTTGGAGTTACAAGAAGTGAAAATTGAATTTGAAGGAATAAAGGAGATCTACAAAAGAATTGAAAGAGACATACAGTAAAATTGCTTTGTGAAATTGATCATGGAAGATATTACTCAAAATGCATCTTTAAAGGATAGTGATTTTTTTTTGGAAAAATACTATACACAAAGCATGATAAAGAATGCTTGAAACCAAAAATATGCAAAATTAAAGATCTTACAAATAATTTTTAGAGGCCAAATATGAACAATATGTAACACTTGAATATTATCTATGCACTAAACTAATTGAAGGAAGTGAAGACTCCAAAAATAATATTACAATACCTATTGATATAGGGAAAATACCATATATGGTATTACACTCTTTAAAAGTTCAAGTTTATTAAAAGGAAAAATAATTGTCATATATAATATTCTGATCCAGAAATTGATGACAAAAAGGACTTGAACATTGAATAAAAATATGCAAAAAATATGAATTCATCAAATCATGATAAGGAATTAGTGGACAATGCATCTTCACAATCTACATCTAATAACAAATCATACAACAATAGAGATGTCAATGATGAAGAATATGATTCATATTATTGTGATGACTTGTTAAGGAATGTAACATGCGCAAGAAATAATACAAAGAAACAAAATAAAAATACCAAGACCAAAAAGAAGAAGAAGAACAAAATAAAAGATCAAAGAAATAAGAACAAAAATTGAGGATTTAAGACTAAAAGTCTTTACACTAAATAATGTAATACAAAGGGTGTTAGCAAATATTACATTATTTGGTACTATGAAATACCATTGAGTTCTATTGTAAATATTTAGTTTAGAAAGTTCGTTTAATATTTGTCTAAAGTATTTTCAAAGTGTGAAGAGTGTTTATGTGTCTTGTAATTAAGTGTGAAAGGCATAAAGTATGCAAGTGAAGAGTCATAAGTGTTAGGTGTTAAGTGTGGAAGTTAAGAGTCATATAATATGTGTCAATATGTGAAGTAGGAGGTTGTGTAATCGTGAGAGGCTTTGTCATAATTTGAGGCATATGAAAGGTTGCATCTCCTATGAGTTTAAGGAGAGTAATAGTCAAGAGTACTGAAAGTTTATTATGTAAAGTTATATATTGGATACATAGATCAATGCTATTTAATCGAATCTAGAACAAGTTTGTGTTATGTGCAATATTTGAGTTGTGAGTGTGTTGTGATTATTTTGGAAGTGTTTTAACGATCCTAGAAATTGGATTTTCTCCCATTTGCTAATAGTTATTCAGTTACCTTTTATCATAATTCCATGTAGAAAACTATATTTTGGCATGCATTCCATATATCGCGTGTTCTTAATAAATGGACCTAAATGTATCACCTAAAAAATCAAGATTGAAGTTTTGCTCAAAAGTAAGGGACTCATCAAATATGTGAATTAGGTCCCTCTAGCCACCATTTTTTATGAAATAATGTAGTTGTTAAAGGATAAGGAGGGGTTTCTTGGCATGATTGCTCTTCATATAGATAATATCTATGACACCCACATCAACAACATGTCAAATACAAAGGATATATTGGAGACTCTCCAAAACATGTGTGATCATATTGAATTGATAGATGTTAGTAGATTAGAGGTAGAGCATGCTACTTTGAACATGGAGAATTTTAAGACCATATATAAGTACATTAGTTGATTCAATAAGTCAAAAGAATACATCCACACTACCAAATAGATGATAGTGAAAAGGAGACTATTGGTTTTCTCAATATTTTGTTTAATAATATTTCTAAAAAATATGAGATGATTGCATCATACTTGAGATGCTTTAATTGTATGTTTCCAATGCTACTTCTCTTGATGATGTTCCCAATTACCTTATTCATCATTATGGTAAGACCCCAAGGTCTTACTATAAAATTATTAACAAATTAATGTAAATGTAATCGCAGGCCACTCAAAGGGGGCTCCCTTGTAATCACTTTGCCATTATAGGGGGCTCCCTCCTTAGAATCTATGCTTATTATTCTTCTTCTTGGATGATTTTATATGGATGGCCAACCTAATATATATATCTACCCTAAAGCTACGTTTGTGAAGAGACATGATGGTTCACGTATGAAGAGACGTGATGGTTCACGTTATGAAGGGTTGTGATGGTTCACTTTATAAGTTAATAATATAATAATTAAATGATTAATAATACTAACTAATAATGTTAGGATTGAGGATCCTAACATGCCATCCTCCTTAAAAAGAACTTTGTCCTCAAAGCTCAAATTGAGAAGCTTTGTCCTTTGTTTTCCAAGAAGAATTTGTGTAAGTTCTTGGACTCTTTTAATGGCATCCTTTCATGGGCAGGGATATCGAGAAGGATGAAGCATTAGCGTGGGGTTGCCAAGAACAATAGTAGAATCTTCCTTAGGAAAATCATGATGAAAATGGGAGGGCAACCCTTGGGGTTCCTCAAATACTTCATAATGATGCATAAAAAGTGATGGTAATGATTTCATATCCTTTTTTGGTTCCTTGGTAGAGCCAACGGAGAAGGAGTGTGTAGTCACTCTGTGTTGGTTCCAAATAGGTTTGGTCATATGGCAAGAACTCACTATTGGTGAGTAAGGTATGTGTAGGTCTTATAGAGTGTATGTTTGGCTAGCATTGATAACTTTGGGTATGTCTACCTCATCCTTCCTTGTTACATCAATCACTTCTTGCACATCGACCTCATTGTATTCATTGTGGTGAGTAGGTGCACTGGTTGCTTCGGACATAACTACCTCATCTACTTGCTCTATGGAGAGACAGGGATCATCTTCCTTCAATAAATACAATGTTAGTGTAGCACATTTATGGTGGGGTCCAAATTTTTCATCGTAATTATCACAAAGTCCTTTTGCTCATCGTTCCTTCATATCCTCAAAGCTAAGATGTTTAATTCGTAAAGTTCGATTAGATTTGGGGGTTGTGTAAGTGCTTTGTGCCCTTCCATTATGCATAGGTTTGGGAGCGATGTAAGTGGTCAACGATTTTTCCATAAGTGGTTTCCCTAATCGTTGTTGTACATTGATTTTATCTTCAGCTAATTTTGCCAATCCATAGGTCTGCATCTTGGTATAGGGATTGAACCTTGTCACCTCCATTCTAATTTCCTCTTTTAATCCCCTAATGAAGCCATTTATGAGAATTGATTCATCCAATATTGTGTTGTGTTTGGTGATATCCTCAAACCAATTTTGATACTCACGCACAAAAGTGATTTGATGAAGATATTTGAGAAATTCCCACGTGACTGGGTCCCACATGGCTCTGATACCAAATGGTAAGACCCCAAGGTCTTACTATAAAATTATTAACAAATTAATGTAAATGTAATCGCAGGCCACTCAAAGTGGGCTCCCTTGTAATCGCTTTGCCACTATAAAGGGCTCCCTCCTTAGAATCTATGCTTATTATTCTTCTTCTTGGATGATTTGATATGGATGGCCAACCTAATATATATATCTACCCTAAAGCTACGTTGGTGAAGAGACATGATGGTTCACGTATGAAGAGACGTGATGGTTCACGTTATGAAGGGTTGTGATGGTTCACTTTATAAGTTAATAATATAATAATTAAATGATTAATAATACTAACTAATAATAACTAATAATGTTAGGATTGAGGATACTAACACATTAGGCTTGACAACAAAGGTGTAAGAATAATTCTCTCACTATTTAGGCTCATGCAAAGATAGTGGTTAATTTTTTTTTACAAGAAATCAAATTAATGAGAGAACAAAATATAGATCCCCTTTCAAAAATCTTGTTTAGTCTTTTATAGGAAGAAAGGACACAAGAAAGAGTTTTGTTGGTTGTAAAATAATAATATTAAAGAGACAACTAAAAATATGGGGAAAATATTAATATTTTATATGTTCATAGTGAGGACAACCATGATGGTGAGACCTCATAGGAATAATATTTTTTCATTTAGCATATTAGACATCCACTTCTTTTGAAGAGTGGATTATAGATTTAGAAGCTTAACATATGACTAAGCATCACTATATCTTGCATATATATAACACAATATTCTATATATCATGTAGTTATGAAGTATGATTCTTCCTTTCAAGTGATTGGATATGGTAAAGTGATAGTTATTTCATCTTAATTTGATGAGGTCCTTTGTCTTTTTAGCATGGGACCCAGTCTTATTTCCATCTATGACATCACTCATATGAATAAGAAGGTTGAATTTTGGATAAACGAATGATGATTAAGGATATTGATGAGGGATTTAAGATATTTTTCTCAAGATTTTATGATTATCCATAATTTTCTTATTCCTCAACTAGAATGAAAGACTTTGTGCATATTTTGACATAGGTAGATGAAATTATCAAGTAATGGCATTATATACTTGGGAATATTGACTATGAATCCTCAAGGTATATGAGTTTATATCACTTTAGACTTATTTATTTGAAGAGTATATATCCTTTTAATATCGACCTCTTATCTTGGACCAATTATCAAGGTCTATATGACCTAAAATCTTGTCAAGGTATTTTTCTTCAAGACCTGATTTTTTTTAAGTAGATTGTCTTCTATTCCAATTATAATATTAGAATAAGTAATCTCAATATATCTTTGTCAAGGTCTCTCTTTAAGACCTAAAACTATAATAGACTACAACTTGTATCAATCCCTGCTTGATGAAAGCTTTCTGCCTTCTCTCACACTTGAAGATGAAAGTCTTCTCTATTTGTTGTAGGAAGCTTCTCACTTCTCTAAAGATCAATATCTGCTACAATAATATATTAGGTTGATCCTAAGAACTCCAATATTGATTCTCCTCCTTACTAGAGAATCCAATAATGTCTTGGTGACTATAGACTTGATGCTCCAAATAAGATATCTTGATTATACCAAATTCTTCAACTTTCTTGATAGAAACCAGTTGCTAGAAATTTATCTATGTCCCTAAAATATTTATTAATGTTAGGATGGCTATTTCCTAAATTACCAACTTTCTCTTGAGTTGGTTCTGCCTCAATATTCAATCTACAAATATTCAAATCTATGTCAAGGTTGGCTATTACTTGAATAATCAATTATCTTCAATTTGATTTATCCAAATATGGGTCCTAGTCTTCACTGGTTATCCTTCAACCTAGTGGAAATACCCTAGATTTCTGCTTCCTTAAACTATTCAAATAGATTTCAGGTCTAGCTCCCTTTAAAGTAGATAAACTCTAACCAATTTTTTCACATTGGACACAAATTGATTTTGCATATAAACAAATCCTATACAAGAAACTACTTGCATGTAGATTTGATACCACTGATGGATTTTGAAGCCTTAATATTAATGTAAACATCATAGGATAATTATCACAAGATCAAATATATGATAGTTGCAATATAATATGATCAAAATAATAATGTAACAAAGATAATATGAGACAACTAATATGTAAATATCAAGGCTTAATAATATATCAAATAACATTCATTAATAAGCTAAAATATGAATGTAATAGCCTGAATCATACAATATAACAAGACTTATAATATTAGTTGCTCAAATGTATGCAAAGTATATTACTTCTCTTTCTATTACAAATGTATCATAAAACTCTCTTACAATAACAATGCTCACTATGTAGACAATGTAGGCGATGTAGGTTATGTTTGCTATATCTATGATGCCTCTCTATGGAGTAATATATAGTCATTGTAGGACAACTCTTTGATTACTTGAATCTTCATTTCCTTATGCCAAGACTCATGAATCTTGGCTTCTCTACTTGATACTTGAATACACAAGACTCTATCTTGTATGCACACTTGTACATGACTCTCCACATAACACATTCTAATATAAGAACACATGTGCACACTTACATATGAAACACTTGTGCATATTTACACACATAAAACTTGCACACTTATTTACATGATACTTGTGCATTTCCTGCATATTATTGCTTTACATAAAATATTACTCACACTCTAATCTAGGACACAATTCTAGTCTAATATTTACAAGTTTGTACCATGGAGGTACATTAGCATGTACTAAATAATGTAATATTCTCTAACAAACCTCTTAGCTTGAGTTATGAACAAGCACCTTAGGGATAAAAATATATGTTTAAGACTATGTACAAATTTTGATATAAAATAAGATATATACAATACTCTACTTAGTAAATATCAAAGGGGGCTTTGGTTAATAAATGTCCAAGAGGGACTTTCAAATATCTATGCCCAAGAGGGAATTCCAAATTTCTATGCCCAAGGGGGTATTCCAAATGTCTATGCTAAAGAGGGACTTTAAAATTTCTATTCCCAAGGGGGACTTTAAAATATCTATGATCAAATGGATACTACTAAAAATCTATGCCTAAGAGGTACTTTAAAATGTTTGTGCCCAAGGGGACTTCAAATATCTATGTCTAAGAGGGACTTTAAAATGTCTATGCCCAAAGGGGACTTTAAAATATTTGTTGCCTAAGAGGGACTTTAAAATGTCTATTCCCAAGGGGGACTTCCAAATGCTTGTGCCCAAGTAGGAATTTAAAATATCTATGCCCAAGGGGAACTTCTATAAATTATATGCAAGAATGTGAATGCAATATGTATATGCTATGAAAAAATATAATGTAAAATGACCTATTTATTGGTACAAAAATCATGCATTTTAGCTTGAAATATTTAGATACCCTTAGTGGGGAATTTATATGATAGTCTGAGGGAATTTTTCTCCCAAGAATGTAGCTAGGGTGAAGTCAAAAGGGATGTGATCTTAGACAAAGGTGAAGACATTCCAAAAATGTATGTCATGGTTACCTTGGAGACTACTAAAAAGAGAGGATATTTCTAGCCATTGCTTGGCATACGTATAAGATATTATATATCCATGAAACAATGGTTAGAAGTGTCAAATATTCTAGAGGGTCTACAATATAACCAAGAAAAGTAAAGGTTACTTATTGTGGGGTAGAAAAAGAGAGGAAAATTGGGCTATCAAGACCACAAATGGTCATGGTTTTCACCAAGTAGCCAATGATAAGAAGAAGAGGAGATGTTGTATAAAGAAATCATTGAGATGATGTGTCAAAGAAGTCTAATTTGGATTCCTTGTAGGATACTGGAAGAGGGGGTATTTATCACCATTTCTTAGCACATGTACAAGATATTATATATGCACAAAATAATGGTTATAAATAGTCACCCTTATTGAGAGCCTATAAAGCATCAAAAATAGGTGGATGAGGTATATAGAACTAGGATGAATTGAACTATTAGAACCATGGGTGATCATAGTTTTACCATGTAGCTAATTATTAAAACAAAATAAATGTATTTGAATAGGGAGGTTATCTATCTAGGAAACCTTATAGACTGTTGATAAATGTGGATTTTGTTGATTCAATGCTAGGAAAATCGATAAAACTTTTTATACTTGCTAAAAATTTGATAGACACTTATTCTTTCCTTGAGAGCCTATAAGGAAGTGCAAATAGAATAAAAGGAGTTTGTCTCATCCTTCTCATGTTCCAACTGGACATGGTGAACACTTCAATTCATTAGTGATGAAACCTATGATTATAAGTGTGTGTTCCAACTAGCTTATAGGCTAGCAAGAGATGGTGATAATTTTAATCCCTTGCTTGAAAAATACATAAGATTTTATGCACTTGTGAAGCATAAATTAGTTGTGTCCCACCCTCTTAAGGGCCCATAAGTAGAAAAGGGTAAATGAGATAATATTTGTGAAAATAAATAGTAAATGCTAGTTTGGTTGCTTGATAAACCCTTGTGAGAACCAAACCTTGTGTATAATTACCTGATAAACCTATAAGCAATTACATTTTTGCAAGATAGTGGGTCACATGGCTTGGATCCCATAATGGTGTATGAGGTAACCCAAATGAATTGATTTGACTTGTATGGATGGAGATTCATAGGAAGTGATGATTAAAGATGTTCTTAGTTACCTAGTATACCAACCAAATGGTTCTAAACCCTCTATCCATTAATTGGTGCACCTATAAATATTTATACATCTATAAGGTATTAAATATTGAGTAAATCAAGCCTCTTAGTGGTCTACCAAACAATTTAATTGGTTTAAAATTAAATATAGAATATCGGTGAGTGATTGTTCTTGGCTGTTTAATATGGTTGGGATATTTGGAACCCTTGATCCATTATCTAGAATATCTATAAGAACTTATATACGTGCAAGGTAGTGGAGTGAGGGGTTTAAGCCCCTCAATGGTTTATTAATCAATGCAAATAAATGTGATGATAAGGAGAAGAAAGTGGTAGAAGGTACAACCAATGAAGTGGATATGAGAGTCTTAATGCTTGCCAAAGTAATAAATCATTAGAAAGTTACCTTAAAAATAATTATTAAAGAAGTATTTGAATAAGGATCAATATTAGTCAAATTCGTGTAGCAACTATTGATTTACTATTTTTACAATAATTAAGACTTTAGTTATGGCAAAAAAAAATAATATTATATATATATATATATATATATATATATAACAAACAACATATATGGATTTTTTTATTCGAACACAATATTTGGAGGCGATTTTGAATCGGAGCTCTGGCGATTTGGCGGGAAAACTTCTGAGCAGTCGTCGGCCGAAGCTCTAGGGTTTCTGGTGGGAAGATTCTACCAGGGACTCAGGTGGATTGCTTTTGTTCTACTCTGAAGGCTCTTTCGTTGCCCCGGGAGGGCCCAATGGGGTCTCCTCCAAGATCTCTCGATGGGAAAAAGAGCTCTTATGTTGAGATATTAAAAGAAAACCCTGCGTCTTCCTCCGATGAAGCTCAGCGGAGTGCTTACCAATCGCTATTCAAGAATGCGGGCAAGGGTTCTCCTGTACACAGAGTTAATGGATGTCTCCCGCAATCCGCTTCCAGACCTAAGATTGTCATAGAACCAAATCTGGTCGAGGATACGATCATCTACCATGCTACTCATGACCTGATTTGCAAATTCATGGGTATCCGACCCACTCTGCACTTTCTGCACACCTGGGTTAGACAGAACTGGGAGCCTCTCGGTGAGTACTCCTTATGGCCCATAAGCAATGGGTATTTCATTATTAGTTTCTCTTCTTTAGCGGATAGAAACAGAGCATTTGAATCAGAGAAGAGGAGCCATGGCCTAGTAGGGTTATTTGTCCAACCGTGGAGAGCGGGCTTCGATCCTCGCATTGAGCCCATGGCTGTCCCGGTTTGGATCCGACTGTATGCTCTCTCGATGGAGTTTTGGGGTGAGCAGATTCTTGAGTTGATTGGTAATTCTCTAGGTAGATATTTGGGAGTTTCCAAAGATACCATAGAGGGAAACACTGCTGTTTTTGCTAGAATTTGTGTAGAAATGGATATTAGCCAGCCGCTACCAGCCGAGGTGGAACTGGAGTTAGCAGGACAATCCTGGATACAACAGTCAGACTATGAAGCCCTACCTTTTCAATGTAGAGTCTGCCATAAGCATGGCCATTTGGCTAGGTTCTGCCCGAATATCTTGAGCACAAAAGCGGATGTTCCGTTGGGAATGAAAAATCGCCCCCGAGAGGGTAAGTCCACTCTGGTCAAGGAACCACCCAACATTCCCCAAGGTTATGATGCCCAAAAATATGGCTTTGAATAGCAGAAGCGAAGGAGAAACAAAAAGAGAAATGGCAAGGAGCAAGCTCAACCCAAGCCATCCAACCGGTATGAAATCTTTAAATCTCTTGTGGATCAAGAAGACCAAGTCATGGAAGGAGTGGATGGGAACTTTGAGGATAACAACATCCACTCTCATGCTTCTCCCTCACCAACCCCTATCCTAGAACTAGGGATTGAACCCTATGATATTTTGTAGCCAGAGAACCCAGGGGCATTGGTAATCCACTCCCCAGCACAGCCAGTTATCAAGGATGTCAACATGGGAAATGCAAAAAAGATCAGAGAAAGACCAGCTCTAGGGATTACCCAGGTGGAGAAGAGGTCGAAAAATAGTAATTCCCAAGGGGTGGGCAGAAAATCCAATAAGGATCTACTTGCAATGCAAGGGGACAAGCTGATCAATGGAGGATCGGTGAGAATAATTGATTCTTATTGCTCCCAAGGTTTCCAATGATTATTCAATCTTGGAATGTGAGGGGTTTAAACAGTAGAACCCATCAATCTGCTGTTCAAAGACTTTTAGGAAGAAGTAAAACAAACTTTTTGCTCATTCAAGAGACAAAAATGTCTTTAGATCTTATGTGTAAAACTGTCAGTAGAATATGGAGGGGTGCTGGATATATGGATGTGGCTGCTCAAGGTGCCTCGGGGGGGATTGTTACTATTTGGAACCCTTTGGTATGGACATCAATAGAACATATAGCCTGGAGGGGTGTTCTCACATCTCTTTTTAGGAACATTGTTACAGCTGAACAAGTTTTAATTACAAACTTCTATGGGGCTCAAAGCATTGATGGCCAACGGCTTCAATGGAAAGCTGTTCATAACATGAGGTCCTCTCGGGAAGATTTTGATTGGATTATTGTTGGGGACTTTAATGCCAAATTATCTGCCAGGGATCAGGAAGGTGGTATCCCAGTTTTGGATCCAGGGGACCGGCTTCTGATTGCCCAAGTCCAGGCCTTTCACCTTATTGATATCAAAGGCCCTGGTACTTACTTTACCTGGACTAACAAGAGAAGAGAGCCATACAGTAGGAAGGTAAAGCTAGACCGGTTTCTGGTCTCGGAGGAGGCATTTGTTAGATGGAATATCAAATTTCAGATTTTGGAAGGCCTAGTTTCAGATCACTTTCCCATTTTGCTGGAGGGAGGGACTATGTCAGGGCAGTACCACAAACCATTTAAATTTGAAAATTTTTGGTTGCAAAAAGAGGACCTTCGAAGGAAAATTCCATAGTGGTGGGAAGAAGGTCGTCTTAATTTTGGGACAACTATGTTTAAATTCTATAAACAAATTCATTTTGTCAAGTGCAAATTGAAACAGTTGAGGCAAACTAACAAATCAGATTTCCAGCTCCAACGGGATCCCTTGCTGACCAGATGGGATGAGGTGAAAAAATAGTTCAGGGAAGGAAACATTTCTAAGCATCTTAAATCTGAGGATGATGCTTTACGCAAAGCGGTTGAGGACATTGATAATCTAGAAGAGATTTACTGGAAACAGAGAGCAAGAAACACTTGGTTATTAGGAGATAGAAGTACAAAATTTTTCCATCGCTCTGCCTGTGCTAGAAGACAAATGAATAACATGGAATTCCTTCAAGATGAGAATGGAAACTCTTTTGACACTCTTCCTGGTATGCACTCCCACTCAATGGAGCATTTCTCAAATCTCTTTAAGGAAAGTATGGAGCACGATGTGGAAGCCCAAAATGAAGTCATTGATGTCATTCCCTCTATTATCTCTCATGAAGAGAATCAGGCCCTTCTTAGGCCCATTGATCGTGATGAACTCAAGAAGGTGGTTTTTGGGATGAGCACAGGAAAATCGCCCGGTCCTGATGGCTTCCCTATTGAGTTTTTTCAGGCCTTTTGGGATACCCTGGAGGAGGATGTTTTGGCTGTCACTGAGGAGTCCAGAACTAATAAAAGAATGCTCAAGGCTCTAAATAACACCTTCATCACCTTAATTCCAAAAGGAGAGGGGGGGGTTCACATTTTTGATTTCAGACCTATTGCCTTATGCAATGTGATTTATAACATAATCACTAAAATTATGGCTGAAAGGCTAAAACCTCTCCATAATATAATCTCCTCAGAGAAAGGGGGTTTTGTTGAAGGGAGACAGATATTGGATGGAGTGATCCTTGCTCAGGAGGCTATCCATACAATGCACAATTCAGGTAACAAAGGAATGTTCATCAAACTGGATATGTCCAAGGCATATGACAGGGTGGAGTGGGGCTTTTTGGCAAAGATGTTGGTAGCCTTTGGTTTCTCACAGGACTGGATAGCCTGGGTCATGAGCTGTATTTCTATGCCTTCATACTCTGTTCTAATCAAGGGGCTTCCCTCACCACCTTTTGGAGCCTCACGGGGTATTATTCAAGGAGACCCTTGCTCTCCGTATCTCTTCCTCATCTTGGCTGAAGGATTAGGCAGACTCTTCCTGAGAAGAAGACTTCAAGGACTGATAACAGGTATTAAAGTCGGGGCTGAAGTTTTGACTCATTTACAGTTTGTGGATGATACTGGATTGGTGGGAGTGGCCAGCCTCAGGGAAGCAAGAGGAATCAGAGATACTCTAAATGTCTACCTCCGGGCCTCTAACAAAGTCATCAATGATACAAAATCCAAAGTGGTCTTCTTTAATCTTGATCAAAGACTACAAGACAGAGTTATTGAGATCTTGGGATTCACTAGGACCTCTCTTCCAGTTGTTTACCTGGGGGTTCCTCTACATTTCAAAAAACTAAAAATTGATATCTAGAAGGACATTTTGGATGGTATCAAAGAGTGAATGAATCATTGGTCTCATAGATGGTTAAGCTATGGGGGCCGATTGACTTTCTTGCAGTCAATTATTCAGGCCATGCCAATTTATAAATTCTCCATCCTGGCTGCCCCTCATTCAATTTGGAAAGAGCTGGACAAAGTGGCTAGAAGTTTTCTATGGGAAGGTGCCAAAGGAGAGAGGAAATGGGCTTTGGTTGGATGGGATAAGGTTACCCAGCCCAAGGAAAAAGGAGGGCTAGGACTAAGAAGCTCCAAGTTTAACAATAAGGCTTTGGCTGGTAAACTGTACTGGAGGTGGATTTCCCAGACAACGTCCCTCTTCAGCAGAATCCTCTCTAGTAAATACTTGGGTCTTGTTCATCCCAATGACTTGGGCCGCTTTCCTTTAGAGGGTAACAGATCATTAGTGTGGCAGGATCTCAAGCTTGGATCCCATCTCATCAAAGATCAATTGTTCTGGAAAGTGGGGAGAGGGGAGAAGGCCCGGTTCTGGATTGATTCCTGGGATCAGAATCCTCCCATCATTGTTGTGTTTCCTGAATTACAACCGATAAAATTTGCTTTAGAAGATAAGGGATGGATCCAAATCGAGAGCTACTTCAATACCAGCCAATTGGGGGAGTATAAGATCAAAAATTTCAAGCGACTGGATGAATGGCCAATTCCAATCCCCCCGGAGCAGGTTCCAACTTTGAAAAAAATTTTGTCAGAATGGTTTCTTACTGGGAGAGATGAGGAGGATGAACTTGCCTGGGGCTATGGGAACCTTGGGGTTTATACTATGAAGGAGGGATATGATATGATCCTTCCAGAGCTACCCCCACACTCTTTTTCGGTTCAAGAATGGAGAAAGATATGGCATCCCAAGGGCTGGCCGAAAGTGAACTTCTTTGCCTGGCAGTTTATGCACAACGGAATTCTAACCTTTGACAATCTCAGAATCAGAGGCATAATTGGTCCTTCTCAGTGTGTGTTATGCTACAAGAATGAGGAAACTGATGATCATCTTTTGTTTGAATGTCCTTTCACACAACAGATTTGGCAACGCTGGTTCTCCCACTTTAAACTTCAGGCTAACAGAGACTTGACTCAGACCAATTTATGGGAAAGCTGGAAGAGAGGTAGATTTAAATCTAAAGCTCTTCGAATTGGTTGGGAGCTTGGTTTACTTTTTATTTGGTGGCAGGTGTGGCTGGAAAGAAATGCCCGTATCTTTCGTGAAACCTTCTCTTCGTTGGATGGAATATGGCAGGTCATCTAGAGCAAAGTAGTGAAAACTGTTGCAATTTATGCTGAGGAGGAAAATCAGCCTGCTTATGAGCCACTGGAAGAGGGAGCTGCTGATCAAGAGAGACAGGTGAGAGGTAGTTGGAAACCTCCACCAGAAGGCTGGATCAAAATCAATACTGATGGAGCTGCAAAAGGCAACCCGGGCAGTGCTAGAATTGGAGTAGTGTGTCGTGATCATGCTGGGTCTGTGCTCTACTGGGAATTGCAAGGTCTGGGATACGCCACAAACAATGAAGCGGATGCCTTTGCTATTAAATTTGCCTCCATCTGGGCCATCAAGCAGGGTCATAGGAAGATAATAATTGATTCTGACTCCCAAATCCTGGTTGGCTCTCTTGATTGCTTGAGGAACTTTGCCTCAAAAGCTTGGAGGCTGTGGTTTCTGGTCTCCCAAATCAAAGAGCTTTGGAGGGAGTTAGAGGATGTGATACCAGTTTATGCGAACAGAGATCTTAATAAGGCGGCTGATTTCCTTGCTAAGATGGGTGCTGAGAGGGAGGTTGGGATGCATCTGCACAGTGATATGCCTGTGGAGGATGTAGAGATTAGACAAGGCCTTGAACGATTTTTGAAATAATGTGCAGAGTTTTTTATGCTAAGGGAGTTTTTTGTCACGATATCGCGACCTATAGCACCATCGCTGCCTTAAGTTGGAAGTTGTTGCGATATCACGACAGGTTGTGCCGTTGCAGCCTTTGGTGGGCTTCTATCACAAAATCGTGACATGTCGCGTCATCGCGGCCCTTGGTGAGATATTGTCACAATTTCGTGACTTGTTTTGCTACCGAGGCTTTGAGTGGGAAGTTGTCACGATTTCGTGACATGGTGTGCCATCACGGCCTCCAGATGGAAACTGCAGCGATTTTGTGACGTTTCTAGCATAGGGCTGACAAGGAGGATAGCAGTCGCGATATCACGACATTTTTTGTGAAGTGGAGTAAAGTGCATAAACCGTTGCAATTTCGTGACACTTTTGCTATGTGGAAGCCACAAAGAAAAATCGTCGTGATATCGTGACAGTTTTGGCAAAGTGATGCCAACTGGAGAAAGTGTCGCGATATCGCGACACTTTTGAAGATGAAGAGCAAAATGGAAAACTCATCGCGATATCATGACACTTTCGGTGGTTGGATGCTAAAATAAATTCTTGTCGCAATTTCGTGACACTTTTGGCACTTGAGTGGGCTAGAGGAAAACTGTCGCGATATCGCGACACTTTTGCGATCAGGGAGCCAAATGGATAACTCGTCGTGATTTTGAGACACTTTTGCTGGCTGGGCGATTCGGCGACACTCCATCGTGATTTTGTGACCTTTTTGGCATTTTGGAGTAATTTGGTTTTCCAGTCACGATTTCACGACACCTTTCTTGTTGGGACGCTAGAGGGAGATGTCGTCATGATTTCACGACTATTTTGGCGATCGGCTGTCGAAGGCTCTGGCTGTCGCGATATCGCGACATGTCATGACTTCGCGACATGTCGTGACTTCGTGACATGTCGCGACTTCGTGACATGTCGCGACTTTGCGACATGTCGTGTTTTCATGACTGGTGGCGCCGATGCGGTCGAGACGGGGCTGACTGTCGCGATTTCGCGACATGTCGCAATTTCACGACATGTCACTTTTTCGTGCCCTGTTGTCTTCTTTGCCTTGTGGTGGTTTGTGTTGGATTTGTGCTCTGCACTTGGTGTGTTGTTCTTTGCTCTGGGTCGGGATGTGTTTTCTCTTGTTTGTAACTGTTCTTTGTATTAATACAAGTTTTTCATTTTTTTCAAAAAAAAAACAAACAACATATATGGAAAAGAGTGAGGAGAAGAATTATGTGGGAGGAAGAGATGAGTTTTTCCTATGGTTGCATAGTAGACCATGGAAAGATCCAACCCCATTGATCCATTGCTTATTAGGCTTTCAAATCATTACATACCCTCAAGATAGTGGATCGGTGGACTTGGTTATTTCAAGTGTGTATTAGGTAATCTAGCATTGATGATGACTAGTAATAATTAGAGGGATCATGCTAGGACTATCCAATAGCCTTTGGAAGTGTAAATAATATTATTACTTCTATTTTTGCATATGTTATTATAGGTTAAGGATGTGATAATGTTATTTTTCTTTCTAGCTTCATAGTAATCCAGAATGATAACACTAACATTGGGACAAGTGAGAGAGCAAGAGTGAGATTTTTTGGTTACATAGTACACCCTTTAAAAGGTTACCATAATGCTTAATTTATAATCGATAAAGAAGATAGGATAATGATAGAGTCATCAGGATCATATATGATTGTGTTATAGATCACTTGATCGATTAAGGGAATAGAAGAAGAAGAATACTGCTTGAGAAAAGAAAGGGATTGTCATAGTGGTGATATAGACCAACTAGAGTTGAGGGATATGATGTTGTTACCAAGATATTTCCAAATTATGATGCACATGTAGAGGACTATAACCAACCCATTTAGTATGTTCTATATTACCACAATGCTAACCCAAGGCAAATATTTTATGAGGAAGAGGTAGATGAGATAAAAGGAGAAAAATCAATGGAAATTTTGAATTGTGAGGACTAAGAAAATATGCTAGCATCAATCACCTAGTATAATTATGATGTAAAATAATCTATTATAGATAGGATATTCATCACAACATTGTATATCTCTTGACTCAATGGTATGAAATAAACATACTCAGGTAACCACATAATTAGGCACAAGTTTACAAGTAATTATGATTTTCAAGCTGTCACACATATAGGCCACCATGTAGTCAGGCACATGAGCATGTAGATTGTGTAGAATCAAACATAATATATTTTAAGATTTGTCATATTAATTGGTTTTTTTGTTATTTACCATAAAGTGAGGCCAAGTGATAAGATATTTATCTAAATTTTGCAATGATTATGAATGGATCTAAAAAATTAGCCTCAAACATGCCTTTTAGATTAGTGTTCTTCTAATTCTATTTGAGAACTAGATTTCTAATTTTTAAAGGATCTAGGGCACACATTCATATTATAGGCATGTTTGAGCATGTCATGCTATACTTATGGGTGCTCTAGGGCATGTATCACCTTTTTGTCAAAGAGTTCTAGTTGATTGAGATGACCAAGATGATATTCATCCTTGATATAGGAGTCTTGGAGTAAGACTCACAAAGAAGTTATCTTGAGTTCAAAGGTGAAAAAAACTTGATTCCATTCACCAAGGAATAGGGTGCCACTCTAGTGGGAGTTTGAATATTGATGTAGTAGGCCCATAAAGTAGGGTATAGCTATAAATGTAAATCATGACTAGTCATATTGAATAATTTATTAAGGATCTTGATTAGTCTCTTATTTAAAGCTTCTACCTAATAATTACCATAAGGTTAGTAAGGTGTTAACCATTTGTATTGAATTTTGTATTTGGCATAGATCTTCTAGACTTGTTTGTTTTTAAAACGTGTACCATTATAGACTTGTTTGTTTTTAAAACGTGTACCATTATTTAAAGCTTCTACCTAATAATTACCATAAGGTTAGTAACGTGTTAACCATTTGTATTGAATTTTGTATTTGGCATAGATCTTCTAGACTTGTTTGTTTTTAAAACGTGTACCATTATATAATATTAAAATAGATGGTATGTGGTAGTGATAGAGGAAATTATTGAGGATGAATTTTTTGATTCCAATGGTAGAGTATAGTCACATGGCTTTGACCCATTTAGTAAAATACTCAATAACCACGTTAATAAAATTTTTCTCATCGAATGACTACGGATTTATTTTACCAAAAATATGAAGGCCCCATATTGGAAAGATCCATGGTAAAGTGATTGGTTGTAGTTCTTGGGAAGTAAAATGAACAAGGTTGTCATGATTTTTATATTGATCACATTTCTTGACATAGTCACAAGAATACTTATCCATGGATGATCGATAGTATTTAATCCTAAGCAACTTTTTGGTGATAGCTATACCACTGAAGTGGCCATCACATGATTCATCATGACCATATTTTATGGATGTTTGTGTAATAAGAGAAAATGCATGATACATATACATGAAATATATTATTTATTACAAAAAAATTTCTTCCTTTTACAAATATACCCGCTAGGGGCTTACAAATAAGGTCCTCAAGGTTGAGGATATCTCTCTTATGCAACAATAAAAACAAATGGTGCCTTACTAGTCTCCTCTTGTCACACTCATGAGTGGATGAATTTTTGGTAGAGTCAAGTGAGCTTGGAACATTCTAAGCTACTTACAAATATGAATTACTTACACACAACCAAGAGCAATATATTAATAACATCAAGTGGGCCTACCTTGGTTAGGCCCAAGTCAAAGGGATGCAAACAAGAGAATTCAAAATGCTAATTAAATGAACAAACATGTAAAAGTGTTGTAGAACACTAAGAATATACTTGTTTTACCTTGCTATTTCTATATAGTGTTGAAGTTTTGGATAGGTTTATCTCTAGCACAATATTATATGAGTACCTAATGGTAATATCTATAGATAATATAGGATCTTAACGACAATTATTGTAAGCCATATAGGGTAGAACGACTGGGGTTTCTTTTACCCTGATGTAGATGCAACTTGTTGCAAATATTTTTGAGGATGTGTTGGACCTCTAGTGATGATCTATTGTCAATATGATGCTCTATTTGCATGTAAATTTAAAAGGGTGTTGTGGACATGGTGGGGATTCGATGCATTTCCATGGATGATTGGTGATGAGAAAAGGGAGAGTTGGATTTGGATGGTGGTCGAGCACACAAGGGAGGGCTAAGGAAATTTTGGTAGAGTTTTTGGTATGGTTATCATGGGTTCTTGAAAATGATAGAAAAGAGGGGAACATTTATAGATTTTAGGCAAGAGAGAAGGTGGTGATATGAATATGACTTGGCATGATGTGATAGCCAAGTGGAAGCTGGGGAAATGATTTAGGAGCATATATTTTGGAGGGAATAACTTTTGATCCAATCATTGGATCGTTTTGAAATTTTACGGGGAGATAGATAATAAGGTGGATAATATTGTGGTAAGGTTTTTGTAGAAGCCTTGAATATTTTTCAGTGTGTTATCAGGCCCTAATTATTTCATCTAGTGTCCCAAAAATGGGATTTAGTATTTTTTTGAAAATCTAAAAGAGCATATTTGGGATAACTTCTTATTTAGGCATGGGTAGGTGTTGAGATTTTATAGGAGGCTTAATATGGGAAAACCAATAATGTGTATTAATTTAGAGGGCTATTCGAGTTTTTTTTGGCTGGCACTAAAAGATAAAATAGTCGGGAAAAAAATAAAAAATAAAAATAAAAATAAAAATAAAAATATTGTAATTTCTTATTTTTAGGGCTTTATGATTTAGGGTTTCTTTTAGGATTTCTTTTGGGATCTATATATTCCCTTGGTATTTCATTGTAAAAGGGATGAAATACAAGAATGAAAAAATAAAGCATTTTTCAATTTTTTTTTGCTTTGTTTTCTTTTTTTTTTGTCATAGTGTTATGTAATTGGATGTTCTTGTTCTGACCTCTTGTAGCTGTATTTACACCATTTGGTATCAGATCAAGTTGGATCTTGCTGGAGGAGAAAAGGTAATCTTGTCAATTATAGTTATTCTACTGTTCTTATTTTTCTATTTGGAATAATAGAAATAAGTTTAGCATGAGGAGAGGAAGAGGAGGTTATGCCTATCTCAACAAAAATATGCAAGAGCTGTAAGTGGAAGTTGCTTAGTTGAATGGAATGATGGCTCATCTGAGGTAAATAATTTTTTTTAACTCTAAATTTTTTTTTAACTCTAAATTTTTTTTAACTCTAATTTTTTTTTAGCTATTTTGAACAAAGAATGAGAAACTTGTAATCTTTCATTTTCTATAATGAAATTTTCTTGTTACTTGATATGAAATTTGTCTCGCTATGGTTTGGTTTATTTTCAGAAGCTGCCAGTGATGCTTTCAAAAAAAAATTAACTCAATTTTTTTTTAGATCTAGATTATGATAGTGAGACTATGGAATGAGACAATACACTAGAGGTTCATGATGAGGAAGAACCATAGGAGAAGCCAAAGGAGCATCAATTTGATAATAGGCTAATTAAGACCTTGGAAAGAAATAAATATAGGATCAAGATTGATGTCCCTGAGTATGTTGGAAGGTTGAAACCAGATGAGTTGATAGACTGGTTGAATAGCATGGAGAAGTTATTTTAGTGGAAATTCATTTCAAAGGAAAAGAAAGTGAATCTTGCATGCACAAAGTTGAAAGGACATGCATTTATTTGGTGGGATCATCTATAGAAGGAGAGGCAAAGAAAAGGAAAGGAAAATATTAGAGTTTGGTGTAAAATGGAAAAAAAAATTAAAGAGAAATTCTTGCCCAAAGATTATACCCAAACATTGTTTCATAGATTTCAAAACCTTAGGCAAAAGGATCAAAGAATTGAGGACTACACCAATAAATTCTATAAGTTATCAATTCAGGTGGGTCTTTAAGAGTCAAAAGAATAGAAGGTTGCAACGTATGTGAATGGATTAAGCTATGCCATGCAAGATGAATTGAGTATACTTTGAACCCATAGTGTAGAGGATGCATATTAGTTAGCATTAAAAGCAGAAGAGAAACATAAGAGGAGTAATTTTAGAAAAGGAGTGAAGAAAGGATCATCGCCACATTTAGTTAGAGGGTATTCCTCAAAGGGAGAATCTTCTTGTACAAAGAAACAAGAAGACTCTGGGTAGGGTCAAGATAACCACCAGAGAGGTAGAGGACCTCAAAGAGGAAGAGGTTATGGTGGAGGATAAAATTGGGATGGTCCATGAAGGTAATATACCTATTATAGATGCAGTAAGGAAGGGCACAGAGATTTTGAGTATTTTCACTATCCTACACAAGAAAAAAATATAGGGAGAACAAACTAGAGTTAATATGGTTGAGGTCGAATAGTAATATAAGGAAAAATTTATGGTAGATGTGGGGGAAAACATCATGATAAGAAGGACAATGATTATCCCAAGGAAGGATAAAGCACAATATAATGATGGTGGTAATTCATGGATGCGTACAAGTATCTTTTGAAAAAGATGCACATCTGGAGGAAAGATACGTAAGATGATTATTGACAATGGTAGTTGTAAAAATATGGTTTCCATTGAAATTGTTGAGAAGATTAACTTAAACTGTGAGAAGAACCCGTATTCATATCATGTATCTTGGTTCAAGAAAGGGAATACGATAATGGTAGATAAGAGGTGTTTGGTTAATTTCTCAATTGGGAATACCTACAAGGATGAAGTGTGGTGTGATGTACTTCCAATGGAAGCATATCACTTATAATTGGGGAGGCCTTGGAAATATGATAGGAAGGCTATCCATGATGGGGGAAGGAATACTTACACATTCTAGAAGGATGGAGTAAAAGGGGTCTTATTACCACATAAGGAAGAAGGGCAAATCAAAATCCTAATTATAGCTAAGGAATTTTTCACAGGGATGAAAGAAGTTGAGGTTTGTTATGTGCTGATAGCAAAGGTGGATATTGAGGATGTTGTGATACAACTTGCAACAACAAAGTTGTTGAAAGAGTTTACAAATGTCATACCAAAGGAGTTACCATATGGATTACCCCAAAAAAGGGATATTCAACATCATATTGATCTAATTCTAGGATTGACTCTTCCAAATTAGGTATCCTATAGGATGATTCCCATGCAAACTAAGGAGCTGAATAGACAAGTGTTGGAATTGATCAGTAAGGGAGTTGTTAGAGAAAGTATAATTCCATGTGCAACTCCTGCACTATTGATTCCAAAGAAATATGAGACATGTTTGTTAGCAATCAAAGAATGTAACAAAAATATGATAAAATAATGCCATGAAATCATGTAAATATATGATAATGATGTAAGAAAACAAAATAAGGATGCTATGTCTATCTAAGCTAAGTCTGCAGGCCACTGTCCAAGATAGCGGCTGCTAAAGTAAACCTTACCCTCTTTACCCCAAAGCTATGGGTCAAAGACTATGATCTGATGTTGAAGAAAGTAGGTATTATGCTCTTTGATTTGTCAAAGCTCCACCACACACGTGATCTCAAAGAGAACTCTCCAAGTCTTGAAAGCTATCCTCAACAAGATGTCTATCTCCCTGATGTGATAAAAAATTTTCTGTATCTGATATGGATCTGAATCTCTTGGTGCTCTTAGTCTTGTAGCTTTTATAGTGTGAAACCCTAGGTCTATGTCCAAGCCTTGGAAATAAATTCCTCATGCGTAGTGCAAGTTAGCATAAGAAGCTTTTGTCCATCATCTATATTTGAAAGCCAGTTAATTGAAATCTAACTGCCCACTTGAGTCTTCGATGCAAACTAGTCATTAACATGAGAAGCTTTTGTCCTTTTTTATGCTCAGAGATCAGTTAACTTAAGTCTAAATGCAAAATCAAATATCCTATGTGAACTGGTCATGAAAAGGAATACAAAGTCACTCCTGCTCACCTTTATTGCATGCAAACAACCACTTCCACCCAATATTGGGCCTATTTGTTGAAAAACTATTTCTTATGGCTTAGTCGCTATCGTCTGCAATAGCTAAGATCTCGCCACTATCATCTGTAGCAGCTATGTTCTGGCCGCTCTAGGCTTGAGCGGCTAGGATCTGGTTGCTCTTGGATTGAGTGGCCAAGATTGGATGTCTTGAAAAGGCCCCAAATGAGTGGTGAGAACCACTATTGAAACTTGGAAAGTCTAATATTATGTCTTATGATCTTAAGAGTGTGTCTATGTAAGTAGCTCCCCTAAGCATGACATGATTTAGGTGTCTACAAATGCCCCTTTTTGTGATGCGTTGTGTGGAAAACATAACGCTGAGCAAAAACGTAGTCTGATCTATTTGTAGGGTGTATGGTGATCAATGGTCTGATCAACACCGGATGGCCCAATCATGAAATATGGTTCACATCCCTTGAATCATTGCCTCAACGTTCGGAGGACTTAGCCCAGTGGCTTTTGCATGTTAAATTGCACTCATTCCTCAAACTCAATCGGGTAGCTTTAGCTGCTACAATAATTCTGATCGGTAGGAGAGCTACAATTGAAGATGTCATGTCTACTTACATTCTCAAAAAACAAGGGAAATTAATGATTTTTGTATGTAATGATTCAAAGGATGAACATGATTTTACTATGATCGAGTGATATTTTGTTTATTTTGATTATGATTAAGTTGAAGTTTTGAACTACCTCTTCACACAATGATTTGGTGAAGAAATGACAATGAATAAAATGACAAGTCGCTTGACCAATATGACTAATCTGGTTCCTTTCTAGCATTTGCTACTTTTAATGGGCAATCCCACATCCAAGTGTGATTCAAATTGCTTATGATAATCATCCATCCCTATCTCGAGGAGTGGTCGGCTATCAATAGCCTTCTTAGGGAGTTAGAATGAGTGATTTTGTTTATGCCTAGATTGTATCACTTTAATTTAATTTTTTTGATGTCATAGGGGAATTAGTGATCCTTTTGCACCCATGGAGCAGTCCGACCATATTGATCTTCTTCGGGTTTGAAGGGTGACATATAGTAATTCCAAAATGAGTTGTTTTTGCCCCAAGTGGCCTTATGGTTATCTACTCATCTCACCGAAATACATGGAGTACAAATCATTGCAATCATCGAGTGGATAGAGTAGGTAACTGGATACAAAGCCTACTTGAGATTGTGATTTTATGTGATTTTGTTATTGTTATTTTAAACATTATGATGATCCTAACCATAAAAGTATGATTATTTGTTGTTTTTGTTATTCCCTCATTGAAGGAATTGCTTTACTTTGATCTATGGACCTGACCGCTGTCACGTCCAGCGGCCTCTGATTTCCTGCCTGTGGCTGTTGTCGCCTTGAGCGGCCAAGAAGCTCAAGCCATTGATGTCAGCAGAGGGTTTTGACCTATCATTTTCACTATTGAAGATTCTATTTTTAGAGCTCTAGTGCAGTGGTGATGGTTGTGACTTCGAAACTTGCTGGTGTTGAGGATATGGCTACGCAGGGCAAGACATCAATTGTTGGAGGAGCTAAAGCTTCTCAGGTATTTCTCTCTTCAAAATTCTAACTCTCTTTTCTTTTCCTAAGTTAAATTGAACTTCACTAAGAAATGAGCAAGACGGATATCATTAAACCTGCTGACAACGAACAAACTCCGTAATTAGGCTTAGGTTACCTTCTACTACAGTGGGTTAGTCCCCAATTTTGCTATCTATCAGTGGCTTCAACCTAGGGTTTTTTTAATTTTTTCCATTATTCACTTGCTACCACCATTTTGGGCATTCTCAAACTTAGCTTAGTTTTGATGCTTGGGTAGGGGATTTTCTTTCCAATTTGTTTGCTTTCCCTCCCTTTGTTATTTTATTGGAGCTATTTTATCAATTTTGTAATTTGTTTTTGATTTTCTGGCCAAGGGTTCATGGGTTTGCCATGCCGCCCCTTGGCCGCTATCGCTCAGAGTGGCTAGCTCAAAGCCATTGTTCCTTAGAGCAGCCAAGCTTGAATCCCAACAGTAAAAAAATTTAACCATTGGACCTTGGCCACTCCTTCCTCCAACGGCTAGGTTTCGACCGTTGTAGGTGACAATAGCTAAAGCTTAAGCCTTGTTTTTGCATTTTGCGTATTAGATTTTTATGATTTTTTTTTTTAATTTTTGCTTTGCTTGATTAGGTGTAATTTATTCTTCTTTTGCTTAGATTTAGAGTAACTCATACTCTTTTGCACCGTTTTCATACTTATTGTGAATTATGTCTTAGATGCACTTGTAGTTATGTTCTGTTCTTCTTCTACTTTGTTTAGATCCTCACTGCTAGAGATCAGGACCCAAAGCTCCTGCTTGACTTCCTGGATTTGATGTCACTGACTGGGAGTTGTTTAAGGCTCGTGGGCTACAGTATGTTATCAGGTTACCCCACATTATGGCCAACTAGGATTATATTATGGCCTTAGTCCATTGTTGGAACTCATGAACCAACATCTTCCACCTTTTGCCCGACGAGATTACTATCACGCTGGAGGATGTTTACAGGATTTTTCGGATCCCATTCGATGGGGTGCCCATTATTTCATCAGCCACTACTAATCAGGTGGTTGTCTATGCTAAAGTGTTTAGAGCATGCTCTACACAGACCCTTCGGGAGACTAATTTCAAGGGAGTATCTATCAAGACTTGGTATGATGCTTATGTTTTCACAGTGAGGCATGTTGTGTTGCTAATGGTGATCAACAACATTCTTATCCCTGACTGCTCGAGTTTGAGGTTCCCTTGGAACCTCCTGGTGATGGTGTAGGACCTACTAGATAGCGAGGAGCCTATAATATATGCATGGGGTAGATCGTTATTGGCTTAGTTCTATGATGAGTTATACCATATCTGTTGGCAGGAATGCGTCAACATTACTTGTAGTTTTCTCTTATAGGTTTGGTGATGGGAGCACATTAAGATAGATCGCCCTAAGGGGCTCCCAACTAAGATTACATCTATTGAGGCTTGAACATAGTGCTATGCTGCCAGATGGGCTCAGGAGCATGAGGAGTGTCAGAGCCGCACTTTTGTAGGGGAGCTATCCCACTACACTAATGCTTTCACCAGACTATTGGCCAAAGATGTTGTGTGGTTGCCTTACTATGAGTGTCCTGGTTGGGATGATATAGCTACTTTTACTACCTGGACATAGTGTGAGCAATGGCTCATTAGCTGTAAGCTTGCCATTCGAGAGTATTTATTCTACTCTTGGGTTCTTCGTCAGTATGGATTATAGCAAGATGTGCCCTTGGTACCATTCTTGTATAGGTGCCTCACTACAGAGAGGGATATACCTCGATGATAGGTCACAAAGCTTACAGATGAGGAGGATGCCCCAGTAGTAGACCCTACAGTGGTTAGGGGAGTTACAAAGGCCTACTCTCAGTGGTGGGGTGATCGGATGTGGCATGGCATCGATAGCCTAGGGCATGAGGATGATGGCGAGGGTGATGGTGAGGGTGATGGCATAGATATGATAGGACATAGGTTTTGAGCTAGGACCAAGGTATGGGGCTAGCTGGTAGAGCAGGTGGCAGTAGAGGATCCTGACATTCCTAAGGAGGAGGAGTTAGAGCCCAAGGAGAGAGACTCTCCTCTGAGAGCATAGTTGCACAAGGTTGAGTCTAAGCTCCAGGCTACTAAGATCTAGGTACAACGATGAGATGCTATGATTGAGCAGCTCATAGCATAGATACAGGCTTTGTAGGCTACTATTGGGGGTGACGATGGCAAGATGTAGTTTTTTGTTCCTACTTCTAGACCATAGGAGGTTCCAGTAGTAGGCTCAGGGGTAAATGTGGGATGGCTTCAGTCCTTTTTGGATGAGCATAAGGCACAGATCCAAGGTCTTACAGATCATGTTACCCTCCTTTAGATGCAGCTCAGGAGGCATGGGCTTGTCCCTAAGGATCCAACAGGTGCAGGTGGTTCACAAGTCAGCAGGCTCTCTACCTCAGGGCAGTATTTTGCCCGTCCTAGCCAGCGGACCTAGACTTAGATAGAGAGACCTACAGGCTCACATCACTCGAATCGTGACACTGCCACAGGGGGAGGTGGCACTAGAGGAGGTGATGCAGGGGGCTCAGGCCTAGTACTTGAATGATTCTCTACTTGGTTCTTAATTTATTTTTGAGGTCGACTGACCTACATGACTATAGCCCATAGGAATTTTTGTATATCCATTGGACTTGACACACATACTTTTATGATAGATTTTCCATTTATGATCATTATGTGTATCGTTTATTGTTAATATTTTTGTTATTTTTTTATTTTATGATATGATGTGATGATGGTATTATGATGATTTGATGAATATGTTAGATGATAGATGATATTTTGAAGATGCTTAGATGGATGTGTAGATGCTTATATGTTTTGATAATACAATGCGATGTATTTTGATGATGTATAATGAATTTATGATTTGGTATGCAAATGGATATTGCCTATATGTTTTATGATGTGGTTTATGGATGATTAATGACTTATTTTTGTGGATGTAAATGTTACTGTTAAATGCATGTTTAATTTTTGCTTTAATTGTATGCATCTAACTTATGTGGTGGAATGGTATAAATAAACTTGTATGCTCTAATCACTTAAAACATACAAAACACATATGACATTGATAATCTTAATGGGTGATACCACAGAAAGTAAAGAAATAATCATGAATTTAAATAATCACTCCTATCATAAGAATTGATTAAGTATTCATATATGAGATGTAATGGTGTGTAATGTATCTTCTTAATAAGTTTATGTAAATTAAAATATATAAAGTAGTCAGTGGTTGTCTATATTCTATTTCTAATATATATGTGGTATTTGTCCTACTATGTTGATACACCTAATTTATAGAATCCTATAAAAAAAGTGATGGTGTGAATGATGTTATGATTTGTTGCTATGTAAGAATTTTTGGGGCTTTTCGGAGATTCAAACACTCTAGTTCCCCTATCAACAATTGTCTTCTTACCATTTAGACTTTTGAAAAGTAAGGCTTTTACCATGGAACTGGTTTTTCATGATCTCTGTGTGTGCATGTGATTGTATATTTTGAGGTAGAACTCAAGCATTTCCTCTGATGTCAAGCGTGATTCTTTTAGCCCATTGCTGAGATCAGGGATCCTCAAGTGTTCATCTCATCCTTATGTTGGACTTAGTTGGACTATACCACTAGGCAATATTTGGTTACCTAAGCTAGCTCATCCACATTCAAACATTGATCTACACAAATGCGTGAAGCAATTGTAATAGATATATCGTCATGCGTAAGGATTTCTCCTTACAGTTTTGTACAATGCTGAGAATTCCAGGGATTCAAGATTTTTCCCTTCTTTTTGGCTTATTTTTGGCTTTGGATTTTTGCTCATATGTAGTGATGAAAATCATTGTTTTTTTATTTTGATTTGATTTTTTATTTGAGCAGGGATTTTTTTTTGTAGTGATGATAATCACTGTTTATTTTTCTTATACGTAATGATGAAAATCACTATTTATTTTGATTGATTTTTTTGAGTTTGATTTTTTATTTTTTTTAATTTATGCTTTGTGTATCAGATTTTTGCTTGTTTTGATTTAAGCAAGGGATTTTGATAGGGTAAAGCTTGTCCTTTTGCAAATTCTCAGCACCTTTAAACCAGTTGCATAGGGGGATAAGCAAGGATAACCCTTTTTGCTTAAAGTAACCTAGACCACTTTGCAGCTTTCATCTTTTCCTTGTACCAGCTAGGATTTTAGTGTTTCAATTAGTGATGGGATCTTGAATATCCAAGGCTTTATCATAGTTAGGCCTTTCCTTCTACTAATCAAAGTTGTTTTCCTCAAAATTTGATAAGATTACTAGGTGTGGTTGATTAACCGAAAAACCTTATTATATTATTTATAGCAACAAATAATGGTTGTGTTGAAAAACACAATTACACACTGATGTGGATGGAGGTATGGATATGAATGACTTGTGCGACAAAATGTGGTATCACTTTTAAGGCTCTCATGACATATCTTGTAATGTATGTGAAAATGCAATGCAATGATGTGGATGCAAAATGTGAAGTGCAATTGTTTTTGTATTTTTTATTTTATGTTGTTTTTGTATTTTTTGATTAATTTGACCAAAGGGCTTATGATGCCTTTGGGGCTTTTGTTATTGATTTTGACCAAGCGATTTGAATTACCCTTGGAGCTTTTGATTTGATGGGATTTGACCAAGCGGTATGAATTACCCTTGGAGCCTTTTTTATTGATGTTTGACCAAGCGATATGAATTACCCTTGGAGATTTTTGAATTGATTTTTGACCAAGCAGCGTGAATTACCCTTGGATATTTTTGAATTGATTTGGGATTTGACCAAGCGGTTTGAATTACCCTTGGAACCTTTTTAATTTATTTTTGACCAAGCGGCATGAATTACCCTTGGAGCTTTTGAATTTATTTTGGACCAAGTGGTATGAATTACCCTTGGAGCCTTTTGATTTGATGGGATTTGACCAAGCGGTATGAATTACCCTTGGAGCCTTTTTGATTGATGTTTGACCAAGCGGTATGAATTACCCTTGGAGCCTTTTTGATTGATTTGTTTGACCAAGCAGCGTGAATTACCCTTGGACCTTTTTTATTGATTTTTTTTTTTTTATGTTTTTATGATTTGTTTTGAATTTTGACATTTTTGAATGTTTTTGAATTTTATGAAATATTTGAATGTTTTTTAATTTTATGAAATATTTGAATGTTTTTATGTTTTATGTATATAATACCTTTAAATGAATGATATTTAGAGGTTCAGGATCTTCAACAACATCTAATGATATAAGGTGATATGCTCTAGGCCCAACTCTCTGTGAAATCATGTATGGACCTATCCAGTTTACCACAAACTTATCTTGCAGATGCGATGGTAGATTTGAATTTTGTTAGTTTTCTTTGAGCACTAGATCTCCAACCTTGAATTCCCTTAGGTGGAATTTATTATTGTAAGCTCGCGCAAGGAAATTTTGGTAAACATGAAGATGCTCTAAAGCATTGACTCGACGTTCATCAAGAAGCATTAATTGATCAAGGTGGCCTTGTCGTGCAACTTCAACATCTATAAAGTCCTTTAGTGCTATGCGTAGAGTTAGGATTTCCAACTCTAGAGGCATGATGGATTCAGTGCCATATACTAGTGAAAACGGTGTTGCCCTAGTGGGCATCCGTATACTAGTCCTGTATGCCCATAGTGCAAGAGGCAACTGCATGTGCCAATATTTGTGATTTTATTGCATTGTCTTCCTCAAAATGGAGACTATTGTTTTGTTTGAGGCTTTTGCTTGCCCGTTTTCTTGTAGATAATAAGGCATTGAAAAAATGTGTTGAATATGGTATTTTTTAATTAAATCCCGCACATTTTTATTTTTGAAAGATGGCCCATTATCCGATATTATCTTAGAAGGGACCCCAAAATGACTTATGATATTGTGGAGTATAAAATTCGCAATCCTTGGTCTAGTTTTTGATGTTAAGGGGATCGCTTCTACCCACTTAGTGAAGTATTCTATGGCCGTTATGATGAATGTATGTCGGCCTGAGGATGGGGGTGAGATCTTCCTAATAAAATCTAGTCCACACTATGAGAATGGCCATGCTTCCTGGATGGGTTGCAAAGCTTGCGATGGTAAGTGTGTTAGATTTGCATGATGCTAGCACTTACTGCATTTCTTGACATACTCACAATAGTCCTTTTCCAATGTGGGCCAATAGTAACCCATTCTCAAGATGCACTTAACGATGGCCATGCCACTAAAATGGCCTCCGCATGTTCCATAATGAGCTTGCAAAATTGCCCAAGATGCTTCTTAGGGCTCAAGACAACGAAATAATACTCCATCATATCCTCGTATGTAGAGGATTTCTCCTAGACAAATGTACCTTATTGCTCTCAGTTTGAATTTTCACCTTTTAGTATGTGACAAACCTTGAGGCATTATTCCAAGCTTCAGAAAGTTCTGTAGTTGGGAAAGTCAATCCTGATAGGCCACAACTTCTATAGAATAGATAGCTTGCTCTTCTTGCATTTTTGAGGTAGTGAACATGGATTGAGGAACAAATCTATGGTATATGGTCACACCAAACCCTACAGGTCCTTGGGAGATCAAATACCCCCAAGGTGATATTTGTAAGAAACCTCTGGCTATGAAGGACCAATCTTAATTTGGTCTGATGTTGATCATGTTGATTGATTCTTGATTATCAAAAGCTTCACGACGTATTGCTGAGTGTGAAAGCACCTTCACATGAATGGTTGTAAAATTAGTAGATGGATTCTGAGGGATTAAGGATCCCAAAGAGACCATGGTGTCTGTAAATATATTTGATGTATGAGGGCTTTCCTCAATGTTGTACCATTCCAATCGGGCTAAGTAATTGTCAACAAGTTCCTTGTAAGTCTTCAAGAGTGGGCACCTGCATTGGAAGAGTTCTTTGACCTAGTTTACTATGAGCAAGGAGTCACCAAAGATATTCAATATTTTAATTCCCATTGCTATGATTGTTTGTAGTCCTAGGATCAATGCTTCATATTTTGTATTGTTGTTTGTGCACAAGGGATCAATGCTTCATATTTTGTATTGTTTGTAGTCTAGTTTGAATAATAAGGGTAATGGAGCTCCCTGCGGTATGATAAAGACAATACCTGCTCTACCTCCTTGTTCACACTTCAAACCATTGAAGAACAATGACATGTCTCTTTCTCTCTTAGGTTCTTCAAGTTCTAGCAGATCTGATAATGCAAATACCGCATCATCAAGCAATTCTATGGTGAGAGACTTGTTATCCTAAAGAGGCACCTCTGCTAATTGATCTGCTATGACTTGTCCCTTGATGGATTTTTGGCTTATGAAATCTATATCAAATTCTGTCAATAGCATGATCCACTTTGCGATACGTGTATTGTGATATGTCTTGCTCATCATGTACTACAAAGGATTTTTTTTGATATGATGTAGGTCGTATGGCTCAACATGTAGTGTCACAACTTTCGAGTTGCAAAGACCACTGATAAATACAATTTTTTGACATACGCATATCCTAGCTCATAGCTCACCAAGGTGCGACTAATGTAATATATGGCTTGCTCTTTGTCTTGCACATTATTTTGGGCTAACATGGTGCCCAATGCGAAATTAGTAACCGATATATATAGTAAAAATGGTATGTCTGGCGATAGTGTCGTCCGCCTGTGTTTTGAGGTGTGGGTCATCTTTTGTAATGGTGTTGCTCTTTGTTGACGATGTAACCTTAGTAGGGGGCTATGGCCAGATTGCCCCTATTGAGGCCTTGTTCCAATTCAGCTTGGTGCTGTTTTTGTAATAGGTTTTGGGTCAACCTGTAAAACCTGGTTGTAATGAATTTGTACCTTATTTACCAAAAAAAAAATGGTATGTTTGGCCTTGGTGGAGCCAATACTGGTGACGTTGCTAGATAAATTTTGATCTCTACAAAGGCTTTATGGCATTCTTCATCCCAATTAAATGGGAATTCCTTGCATAGCAACCTGTTCATAGGTCCGCATTTGTCTGATAATTGTGTGATGAATATTTTTATGGATGCTATCTTACCTTGTAGGCTCCTCAACTCCCTCATATTAGTAGGGGTAGCCATTTCCAGTATAGCCTTTACATTTTTAGGATCTACTTCGATGCCTCTCTTGGATACGATGAATCCTAAAAGCTTGCCAGAAGTTATGCCAAATACACATTTCTTAGGATTCAATAAGACATTGTATTCTATGAAGGGATCGAAGACTTGTCTAAGGACTTCGGCATGCTCTTGCCGCAATAGGAACTTGGCTAGTAAGTCATCCATGTAATCTTCTAAGATCCTATACATATAGTCATGGAATATGTATGTCATGGCCCGCTGATATGTGGCACCAACATTTTTGAGACCGAATGACATCACTTTGTAATAGAATGTTCCCCATGGAGTAATGAAAGCAATTTTATGTTGATCTTCAGGCTTAATCTGGATTTGGTTGTATCCGAAAAAACCATCCATTAAGGAGAGCATTTCATGACCTGTGGTTGCATCTACAAGAGCATCTATTTTTGGCAATGAGAATGAATCCTTTGGTGTTGCCCTATTTAAATCTTTAAAATCCATGCAGATACAGACTCTTTCATCAGGTTTCCCTATGGGTACCATGTTTGACACCCACTCAGGGTAGTCGATAGGAACTATGAATACTGCATCCAATAGTTTTTGCAATTCATTCTTTACCATCAAAGCGATGTTTGGATGCATTTTCCTCAGTTTTTTCTTGACTGGATTCTTCATGGGATCCAATGAAAGGTTGTTAATGACTAACTTTGGATCTATCCCTGGCATGTCTTTGTAATTCCAAGAAAAAATATTTGACCTCTCCTTGAGGAGAGGAATCAATATGGCTTGTTCCTATGGAGATAGACTTTCTTTGAACTTGACATTCCTTGGTTTGGTAGGATCATCACTGATGTCCACCTCAAAAGTTACTTCTATAGCCATATGTGACCCATCCTCTAGCTTATGAGGCATGGGTATCAAATGAATGTCATCAATGAGATTCACAGGACCTACTCACTTAGATTCAAAACCAACATGGAATATGTCATATGTATAACTTGATGCAAAATGGAAGGGTTGTAACATCTCTTCATTGGGAAAGAGATCTTCTAGCTCTATGGGTGAACTAGCATGATCCCAACCAATAGAATTTACATCAAGATGCAATTATTTGGTAGGATCTTCTAGATTATGAAGTGGATTGGTCAAATAAATAGAGATCATGTTGATGGATGGGATGAAATATCCAGGACCACATGAGTGCAATAGGGATTTCCCTTCCATACTTGCGATGAGGTTATGGAGGAATGGAAATTTTTGGATCTGGCCCATGAGCAAGGCAAACAATAGGATCATTGGGCTCTAATTGCTCTCTAAATGTAGGCAAAGGGGGATTGACCATCTAATGAATGGCATCTAGGTCAATAGGTCTCCCAAAAAATTGGAGATGAGGGTCTATGGCACGAAGTGCCGCCTCTCTCTCTACTAGCTCGTTGACTTTTTGCAAGTGGTGAGGTCCAAGATAAGACATCTCGATATCATACTCAAAGTCATCATCACTTATCCAAAAACCGTTAGCATTGGTATGCAGTCCTAAAATAAGGGGCTCATGTCTTGGCCCCAAGTAGGCCATCTCTATTTCATATTCATATTCTTCATCACTTATGAAGAATCCATTTGCATTTGTTTCTTGCCCCAAAGTCATGGGTTGATGGCTTAGGCCTAAGTAAGCTATTTATGTCGAGTCTTCTGATTCATAGTCACTTTCATCTGATGTATATCCAATATCTTCGTGGATGGACCATGTGAACCTTTGTAAATAGCGATGCCCTTGATAGGCTAGGCCAAGTTGCATCTCATCATCACTTGCTTCATATCCATTCTCCTCATCCCATGAGTTGTACCCTGTTGGGGTGGAATCAATTGAGGTGTTTGGATGATAAGTTTTTGAAGGCAGTATGTTTACCGTGGCCACTTGTATGTTGCTCAAATTTGCTATTCTTAGTGGGTGATAAGGAATGACATCAATATCTTCTCCTAACCCTATACTTATTATTTTCAATGCCACTACAAGCGAGTCATCTCGACCTACACTATAATAGCCTAAGCCAAATCTATCAGTGGGAAGCTGATATAGTGGCTCATAAAGCCTCCTACATCCTTGCTCATATATGCTAAGGCCATAGCCATGCCAATGACAACACTTAAAGTATCTTAGAGCAAACTTAGGATTAGATAGGTAATGAACAATGAATGTGAATAATTCATCACCATCCTCTTATATATCTAAAGACTTATGAGCGTAGTCCAGGCTAGCATAGATAAAATTGGTTTGGTTGGGAGGGATTCCAAGTGGAACCATTGTTCCTACTAACGACCTCAAATATTTAGGTCTCCCTATGTCATGTGTAGACTCAATGATAGGCATAAAGGTAATGTTCTGCATAAGGTACTCCCCTATGTCTGTACTTGCCAAGTGTATTGATGCATGCAACGTGAATGACCCCACAGATGATACTAGCAAAGCAGGGTTATAATCACTATCTTCATCTGGATATTGAGGATATTCCTCTTCCATAGGACTTGGTATTTTAGCAATGGCTATATTTGGCACTTCTTTTGGCCTTTCTTCCTTAACTAAGGGGGCCTTTAGCTTCTGATTGTCTTTTGGTTTTGATGTTGATGGTATTGTAGAAGCATTGACTATATTGAGTGCACTAGGAGGTGTTGATGTGCATGGGTATTTTCTTATCCCTTTGTCTTTTTTATCCCCTTGTGTGATTGGGGATGAAGGTGCCACATTTAGGTGAGTAGAAGGGATCATGAATTCTATCAGAATGTCCACCTGATTAACTTATTTAAAAGGCTCTTCATCAGCCAAAACCACATAGACTTTGTTTTCATGCACATACTTGACACACTGGTGCAATATTGAAGGCACACACTTCATGGCCCTTATCCAAGGGCACCCTAAGAGGATGTTATATTGCATAGCTCCTTCCAATACATGACACATCATGAGGATGGTATTGTGCCCCACCTTGATGGGTAGGACTATCGTTCCCACTATATTGCATAAAGCATAATTAAAAGCTCTCAATGTGTAAGCTCCTAGAACGATATTGGTTTTGGGTATCTTGAGGTGCTCTATTGCAACTATTGTGATGATGTTTATTGATGAACCTATATCGACCAAAAACCTCTTGAAAGATAAGTCATTGATGGTTGCTACAATATTTAGTGGAGGGTCTGGTAAGGCAGTAGAAACTATCTTAATCTCATGATCATAGAATCATATTATAGGTTCCTGGAATTCTTACACTTGTCCCACAAAGTGAGTGAATGCATTCGCATCTTGTGGTTCAAGATAAATTGTTCTTAAAATATCCATTAGAGTCTCCCTATGATTTTATGACTATTGTATGATCTCATAGATGGATAACTTGGTTGGATTCATATGTAGGTTTTGCTCCAATCTACTCCGAATAGTTACCACAGGTCTTGTTGGTGGACCTGGAAGGTTGTCTTACCTTTGCCTAAGAGCAGCTGGGATATTCATGGGAGCTGTAGGTGGTTGTTGTTGACTATAACACCTAGTCCTTGTTGCTATGTTAATGATCTTAACCATCCCAACGCATCCGTGGGTAGGTATGTCAACTCAAACCTGATTGACTTAGACCCCTTGCTCTCGAGGGGCCTTATGATTGGGTAATGGGTTTCTATATATGCCCATGTCTCTGTTATCAAGAGCCAGTGGGTTTTCAAATTTGAGTTCTCCCACCTCAATCATGTTTTGAACTTGATGCTTAAACCTGATGTAAGCCTCAATGTCATGCCCTAGTATCCTATGATAAGGGCAAAATTAATCTTCCCTATATCATTTTGGCTTAGGGTGGTTGGGATCTATAAGAGATATATCAAGAAATATGATCCTCCTGGACTTGCTCAATTGATTAAAGATTGATTGCATTGATTATGTCAAAGACGTGAAATAACAAGGCAACTTGTGTTCTTAGTTTCTTCCCTAATTGTTCTTTTGGTTGTAGTTGGCTGGCGAGGGATGTGCTTGATAGTTCTATGGTTGTTGTGCACCCCCATACTTGGATGTAGTAAATATGACTTGATTGAATAGAGCAAGGTTGCCCTGCTTCTGCTTGTACTTGTCATTCTTACCATTCTTGTTCCACTCCTTTTTGTTTCGAAGCTTAATGGTTCCCTCATCTACTTTTATCTCTTCGATGAGCTTGGACTATGCTAAAGCTTCCTCAAATGAAGGATACTATTGAATTTGTAGCAAGAGGGAGATATGTTTAGAACAACTTTTGGTAAACATGTAAATGATCTCTTCTGTGGGAATTGAGAATGATAATTTTACCATGATTTTTCTCCATCTATTCCCATAATCCATTACTGGCTCTTCATCATACTGTTTCAAGTTAGCCAAATCTGAAATGTTCACCTTCTTCTTAGCACCAAAGGAGAAATGCTTTAAGAATGCGTTTAATAGTTGTTCAAAGTTTTTTATGCTATGCTTAGGTAGTTGGTTGAACCATTGAGTGGTAGCACCTAAAAATATCATTATGAATGTTCTTAGCATGAGAGCGTCATTGTATTCAAGATGAAAATAGGTGTTGATAAAATTGGTGACATGCTCTTGTGCATCCTCTTCACATTTAAACTTTTCTAACCTAGGCATATCAAAGTGCTTAGGATATGGAGGGCTAGGGATTGATGGGCACAATGGTTGATTGTGTATCTTGCTCAATGTTGGTGAGTTCCCAGCTACCTCTTGTTTATTAAAGTTTTCATCTTTTTAGAAAGCTCTTGAAATACCTTTGATGCATGAATTTCCTCCTCATGTAAGCCTATTCGCATTGGCAATGGAGGTAACTCTCTATCCATTTGATTTGTTCCATTTTCCTCCCTCCTACAAGGGGACTCAGGATTATGATCTTGGTTTGTTGTGTTTGCCCTCCCCCTATTAGTTGGATTTCATTCATGATTTTGTGGGGGGTTTCATTGTGGGTTATCTTTTCTAGTGCACCTTTCCTTAGGTGAGTCAATGTGTCTTGTTCTTTGGTGGTCACCACCATTTATCTATAAATTGTTAAGATGTAGATGCTCAGCTTGCTCTCTTAAATGTTGCTCATGTTGGCGCAAGAGTATTTCTCTTTGTTTCTCTTGTTTGACAACTTCCACTAGCTCTCACTCTTTATGTAATACATTTTATAACCACCTAATTCGGTCAGTTTATGCTATCATAGAAGAATCATGTTTATCTAACTCTATTCTTTTTGTCTTGACTCATAGATTTCTTGAGGGGGTTTTTGTTGTATCTATACTCTTGCTAGTTAATGTGACTTGTTTAGTATACTATTTAATATCTCTATGATCAGACTCCATGAGTCTTCTGCAGGGTCGCTCTGAGGTACCATGGACTAGGAGGTATGATTAGAAGTCATAGTTTGTGAGCTTCTAGATGTAGAGTTCTCAGTAGCTATAGTTATTTGAGTTGGTTGAGTAGGAAATCGATCCAACCTGTCTAGTTGTATTGTTTTCCATGGTTAGTCCCGTGGGGTGCCATTTACTCCTATGAGGTCATAGTCTACAAGAATATTTCCTTTTGTTTGAAGGGTTTCTTCTATATGATTCCCATGACTAGATGTAGCTCTAGTTTCCTGCCCTTCAGTGGGCAGACCTATTTCATATATTTCTTGTGAATCTTGAGGTGTTGCAATTCTTGTTTGCCTTCTTGATGAAGAGGTCTTGGTGGCAACATGATTCCTCTATGTGGATGGAGATGTGGCAGTCTCATCATCCCTATGTTAAGAAAGGGTTTTAGAACCTTCTTTATGTCCATGTGAGGAGGAAGCCCTTGAAGCTTCCTCATGTCTTTGAGATGTTTTTGTGTGTTTAGAGGAGGCCCTTGAGGTCTCCTCATGTCTCCTTGATGAGGATGGCTATGAAGACTCTTTTTATTTATGTGACTTTGTTCTATGATGTGGTTCCTTACTTGGGGTTTCTCGAGGAGATCCCCTGAGAGTTGAGTTATCACCTCTTAGACTCATGGAGCTACGTCTCACGGTCTTATGGGTAGGTCGTTAAACATTACTATGACTCCACATATGGGTATGAATTGCTTCTATCTCTCCCTCGACATCATATTGAGGGTGTTTACTTCTTGTTTTGACCATGTTGTTTTATGACTTGATCCTTTGAGTTGTGAATTAGGAATGACCACACAATACCAAACAAATGTTTATCTTGATTACTAATTTGAGTGTGCCTTAAACTGTTTTGTGTGTTTTGATGTGTTGTTCTCTTGATTTCTTTGCTCTTGTTCTTGGATTAAGAATGAGAAGACTCATCCATAGTTATAATCAAGTACACTCATGCCAAACATGATTTTCTCAAAAGAATCTAGGGTACACCACTGAATACCCAATGGGGGGTTTGCCTAGCTCTTCCACTTTGAACCAATGATTGTTCCAACAGTGGGAGATAGTTTAAACACAAGTAACTTAGTGTCACTATAAGTAAGTTTCTCAATCTATTTCTAGGGAGCTCTATGGGGTAAAAAAATGGAAGGAGATGAATTCCAATGTCACTGGACTGAATTGAAGGTTGGTGATGAAATCCAACTCTCCAATGTTTTAAATAAGACATGTGTGTGTGGTATTCATTTTAATATTACGTAACATAAAGTGCATCATATAGCAGCAATGAGTATTTCCTATATCCCTAAATACAAAAATATGTTTCAATATTCAGAAAGATGCTTGAACTACTATGATTTGTATGAGCGCACTTTATCTCGTGCAACTATGGCCTCTAGTAGGGCCTCAAAGCAAGCAAACAACATACAATGTCTAGCACGTTGGATTCTAGGGTGAAATTTTCAGGCATAAGCTGATGTTCCTAGCAATGCCTAGTGGAAAATTTTAAAATAAGATCTAAGATATGTGAAATGCTTAATTCTTTCTTCTTTATTCCTTTAATTTCTAAAAATATTTGTGCTTTAAGCTCTTTGTTTTAAATACACATAAGCAGACAAGAAGTTGTAAAGTATCAGAGAAGTTATACCAACCTTTGATCCATCTCAAAGAGTCTATTTTTTGACCTCTGCTGCACTCCAGTCCTAGCCGTTGTTGACTAGAGTAGATAGTTCTTGGCCGCTGTAGCTCAGAGCGGCTAGTTTTTGACTGCTATAGATCAGAGTGGCTAGTTTCTAGCCACTATATCTCAGAGCGGCTAGACCTGCACACAAAATTAAGTTATTTTTTGGCAAAAAATGAAAAATTAGTGGTCATCCCACCGTGATTGCCATCTGTAGTGACCTCGATAACACGTGCATCGGTCCCTTTTCTAAAAAACCTACTTGCAATGACCGCGCCTGAAGGCCAAAAGTGTCGCGATATCACGACAAGTTTGCGAAAAAGCACCTAAAGGCCAAAAGTGTCGCGATATCACGACAAGTTTGTGAAAAAGCACCCAAAGGGAAAAAGTGTCGTGATTTCATGACACCTTTTCTCTCTCCAATGGCGGTCTTCCATTCGGTCGCGATATTGCAACAAGTTTTCTCTCCAACGGTAGTCTTCCATTCTATCGCGATATCGCGACACTTTTTCTCTCCGGGTGCCTTTGCACAAACTTGTCGTGATATCGCGACATTTTTTCCTCTCCAAAGGCGGTCTTCTTTTTTGTCACGATATCGCGACGCTTTTTCTCTCTCCAACGACGGTCTTCCAGGCTGTCGCGATATCGTGACCTTTTTTCTCTCCAACGGCGGACTTCCATTTTTGTCGCGATATCGCGACACTTTTTCTCTTCAATGACGGTCTTCCTTTTTGTCGCGATTTCATGACACTTTTTCTTCTTGGTAGTAGGCTTCCACTTTCGTCGCGATTTCGGGGCTCATTTCCTATTTCGGCTGCGGTCTTCATTCTTGTCACGATTTCGCGACACCTTTTCTCTTCGGCAGCGTTCTCACTTCTTGTAGCGATTTCGTGACTCCTTTTTCTTGTTGCGATTTCACGACTCTTCTTCTCGACCGGCTCCAACCCTGCAATTTGTTGCGATATCGTGACACTTTGCAACATGTCACGATATCGCGACTTCTTCCCTTCTTCGGCTTCGATGGCGATTCTTGTCATGATTTTGTGACTTATTTTCTTCCTTTGGCTTCAACGGCGCATCTTGTCACGATTTCGCGACATCACCATTTTGGTCGTGATTTCGTGACACCTTCCCTAGTGTGGAGGTTTGCCAGCATTCTTTTCCTCTCTTCTTGGACCACCTCGGTCGACATGGATTTATTGTAATATCTCTTGTACAAGGTTCAGGGACCTTTCAAAACCCTTTCTACCAATCAAAAAAAAAATACCAAATATGAAATGGAAAGACAAGAGGAAAGAGCATATAACACAAAATAACAAAATACGGATCTCTTTATTGATATTGAAGCTTGGTTACATGTCGGTCCCTCTTATGGATACCCATTTTGATACTATAAATTACAAGTGGGCAAGGAGTTCCCATTCCATGAAGAGGTGGTTTTATTATAAAAGCTTCCCGATTTTGCACATGAAAATGTATGAGGGCTTACATATGCCTCCTTCTCTAGGTTTGTTTCCTAGAGGGATCTCTTTTGCTCTCGTATGTTGTAATATTCGTTCGATGTACCTGTGGCCTTGCAAGAAATGAAACAACAACACACTTTTAGGTGTCCGAGATTGCCTCCCCGGATGAGGTTGTTAGTAATCAAAGAATGTAACAAAAATATGATAAAACAATGCCATGAAATCATGTAAATCTATGCTAATGATGTAAGAAAATAAAATAAGGATGCTATGTCTATCTAAGCTAAGCCTATGGGCCACTGTCCAAGATAACAACCGCTAAAGTAAACCTTGCCCTCTTTGCCCCAAAGCTATGGGTCAATGACTATGATCTTATGTTGAAGAAAGTAGGTATTATGCTCTTTGATTTGTCAAATCTCTGCCACACACGTGATCTCAAAGAGAAATCTCCAAGTATTGAAAGCTCTCCTCAAGAAGATGTCTCTCTCCCTGATGTGATAAATGATTCCATGTATCTGATATGGATCCAGATCTCTTGGTGCTCCTAGGCTTGCACCTTTTATAGTGTGAAACCCTAGGTCTATGTCCAAGCCCTAGAAATAAATTTCTCATGCGTAGTGCAAGTTAGCATGAGAAGCTTTTGTCCATTGTCTATATTTGAAGGCTAGTTAACTAAAATCTAACTACCCACTTGAGTCTTCTATGAGAATTGGTCATTAGCATGAGAAGCTTTTGTCCTTTGTTTATGCTCAGAGATTAGCTAACTTAAGTCTAAATGCAAAATCAAATCTCCTATGTGAACTGGTCGTAAAAAGGAATGCAAAGTCACTCCTGATCACCTTTATTGCATGCATACTGCCACTTCCACTTGATATTAGGTCTATTTATTGATAAACCACTTCTTATGGCTTAGCCACTGTCATCTACAGTGGCTAAGATCTAGCTGCTATCATCTACAATAGCTAAGGTCTGGCTGCTCTAGGCTTGAGCAACTAGGATCTAGTCGCTCTTGGATTGAGTGACCAAGATTGGATGGCTTGAAAATGTCCTAAATTAGTGGTGAGAACCACTGTTGATGCTTGGAAAGTTCAATATTATGTCTTATGATCTTATGAGTGTGTCTATGTAAGTAGATCCCCTAAGCATGATATGATTTAGGTGTCTACAGTTAGAGAAAGTATGATTCCATGTGTAACTCCTGCACTATTGATTCCAAAGAAATATGATACATGGTGGATGTGTGTGGATAGCATGGCAATCCATAAAATTATAATCAAGTATAGATTCCTAATTCCAATAATAGATTATATGATGGATGTGTTAGCTAGAGCATGGTGCTTTAGAAAAATTGACCTACATAGTGGATACTATCAGATTCAAATCTGAGAAGGAGATGAATGGAAGACTATTTTTAAGATAAAATATGAGCGATACAAATGGATGGTGATGCCATTCAGATTATCCAATGCACCTAGTACATTTATGAGGGTGATGAATTGAGTATTGTGGTAATATATTGGTAAGTTTAAAGGTGTGTATTTTTATGATATTCTAATATTTAGTAGGAATGAAGAAAAACACTTGTATTTTAAATTAGTGTTAGAGTTGTTAAGAAAGGAGAATTTGTATGTCAATCTGGAGAAGTGTATATTCCTTCAGAAGAGTCTAGTGTTCTTAGGATTTGTAACCTCAGATGATGGATTGATGATGGACAAAGAGAAGGTAAAATTAATTTTGGAATGACCAATTCCAAGGAATGTGATAAAGGTGAGGAGTTTCCATGGCTTGAAATTTTTTTATAGGAATTTCATTAGGAATTTTAGTAGCATTGTTGCACCTATAACAGAGTGTACAAAAGGAAGAGAATTTGTATGGACAAAGGCAACAATAGAAAATTTCAAGTTATTGAAGAAGAAGGTGATAGAAGCACCTATCTTGATATTGTCAGATTTTATCAAGTTGTTTGAGGTTGATTGTGATGCCTCCCATGTGGGAATTAGAGTTGTATTGAGTCAATAAGGATGAACTATAGCATTATTTAGTGAAATTTGAAAGAGATAAGGAAGAAGTATTCTACTTATAATGTGGAATTCTATGCTACTGTATAGATATTGAGACACTAGAGATGTTATTTAGTGTCTAAAGAGTTTGTGTTATTACTGATCATGAAGCATTGAGGTATGTAAATACCCAAAAAATAAATAAAAATCTCATGAGAAATTGCAAAAAAAAAAATAAAATTTTAGCAAAAAACTACTTTAGACAATTTTTTCAAGTTTTGACAAGAAAAAAGAAATTAAGTTTTTATATGAATTTAAATATTTTCTTTAAAGATTTTTGTTCCAAGTTTTTTCTAAGCTTTTTCGAGTTGGTGAGTACTCTACAAAAATGGCCTTGTCAAGTAATCATTGAGCCTGAGTTTTCCAACTATGACTTGCATCATAACATTCACCATCATCATCATCAATTACCAATAGAGAAATTGTCAACTGTTCATCATCATGAGTTGTGTCTGCATTATTAGTATCACTAATCATACATTTATTTTGAAGCATAATTCAGGTAAGAAAAATAAAGTTGTTCATGCTCTGAGTAGGCATGTAGTATTATTGACAACTGTGGAGCATGAAGTAGTCGAATGTGAGGAAATTAAGAAAATGTATGAATATGATCCAAATTTTGGTAAAATTGTGAAGCAGTGTAAGAATCCAGTGATAGGATAAGTTGGTAGTGATGTTTATGATTATTTAATGAAAAATAGTTATTTTTTTAAAGGGAAGTAATTGTGCATTCCTATTGGTTCACTGAGAGAGAACATTACTAGAGAACTGCACAGTAGAGGTTTGGCTGGGCACTTTGGAGTGAGTAAGATGATTGCTCTTGTAGAGGTGATGTATTATTGGTTGAAGGTAAAGAGGGACATAACCAGGTTTGTATTAAGATACAGAGTGTGCCAAATGGCTAAAGACCATGCACATAATACAAGGATTTATATACCTTTGCCAGTTCCTATAGGACCATGGATATATTTGAGCATGGATTTTATGTTGGGGTTGCCTAGCACACAATGGAGTAAGGATTCAATTTTTGTTGTAGTCAATAGGTTTTCTAAGATGGCACATTTCATTACTTGCTATAAAATCAATGATGCTACTAGAGTTATAGATTTAATTTTTAGGGAAGTGGTTAGACTACACGGTGTTCCAAAAATGATCATCTTAGATCGAGACACAAGGTTTCTGAGTCACTTTTGAAGGACTCTATGGGGGAATATGGGGACAAAGATACAATTCAGTAGTGCATATCACCCCCAAACTGATGGGTAGACAAAATTAGTAAACCGAATTTTGGAAAATCTGCTAATATGTATTGTTGGAGAAAAACCAAAATAGTGGGACTTAGCCTAACCACAAGTCGAGTTTACATATAATAGTTCTGTCAATAGGTCAATAGGAAAATATCCTTTTCATATTTTTTACAGTAAGAATCCCAATGGTGCGTTAGATCTAATTGACCTACCAATTCAAGTTAAAATCAGTTATGATGCAAAAGCATTTGCAGAACACATAGAAGAATTGCAAAAAGATGTTAAAAATAAGTTGCGAGATAGTAATGAAAGGTATAAGGTAGAAGCAAATGCAAGCCAAATACTAAAAGTCTTTATGGTGGGAGACATGGTTATGGTTTACCTAAGATAGGAGAGGTTTTCCAATGGTACATATAAAAAATTGAAGTATAAGAAGATTGGACCATGCAGAATTTTGAAGAAGATGAATGATAATGCCTATAAAGTGGAGTTGTCTGCTAATTTTGATATTTTACTAGTTTTTAATGTTACATATTTGTATGAATTTTATGGGGAAGAGGATGAAGTTGAATCAAAAGAGGACATAAAATAGGAGAAGCATATACCTAAGAAGAAGAAAGAGAAAATTATGCAAGTACTTGATAAGAAGACAATCAGTACCAAGCAGGGAAACTACAACAAATACTTGGTACAATGGAAAGGTTTAAAACAAGAATATAATACTTGGATTTAAAAGTGGAAAATAAAATAAATTGATAGTAGAAAGTTGTAGGAGTTTGATCAACAAAAATCACAGAAGCATAGTTTTTTTCATCCATAGGAGAATGATGTAGGAGTCTATATTATGGAGGGCATAACTTTTGATCCAACCGTTGGATCAGTTTGAAATTTTATGGGAAGCTAGATAATGAGGTAGACAATGTCATGGCAATGATTCTCTAGAAGCCTTGAATATTTTTAGTGTGTTATTAGGCCCTAATTCTTTCATCTAGTGCCTTGAAAATGGAATTTAGTGTTTTTTTTGAAATCTAGAAGAGAGCATATTTGGGATAACTTCTTATTTAGGCATGGGTAGGTGTTGATATTTTCTAGGAGGCTTAATATGGGAAAACCAATAATGTGTATTAATTTAGAGGGCTATCTGAGTTTTTTTGGCCGGCACTAAAAGACAAAATAACCAAAAAAATTAAAATAAATAAATAAAAATATTGTAATTTCTTATCTTTAGGGCTTTAAGATTTAGGGTTTATTTTAGGGTTTCTTTTGGGATCTATATATTCCCTTGGTATTGCATTGTAAAAGAGGTGAAATATAGGAATAATAAAATAAAGCATTTATCAAATTATTTCCATCTATTATAACTTTTGTGTGATTGGAATTTTTTGCTTTGTTTTCTTTTTTTTTCACAATTTTATGTGATTGGAGGTTCTTGTTCTAACCTCTTGTAGCTAGATTTACACCAAGAAACTAAGAAAAAATTATACGATCATTCTTGGAGGGTTGTGCACCCTCCAAAATTAATGATCTTGGGTGAGGTGAATTCTCACCCACCCAAGTGTCATAAATTTGCATGGGGAGTGGGGACCTTGAATAGTGTGGAGGAATTTTTAATTCTTAAAAGTGCAAGGTGGAGGATGAGAAGGACTTGTGGATTTATGAGGGGTATTCATGAGAGGGGTTGACTTGGGATTTGGGGTAATTTAAAATTCATTAAAATTTATAGGGAAGAATGTAGGAGGATTTGGATATTTAATGTGGGGAATTTCTAGGAGATTTTGTGGGGATTGAAATGGCTTATTGGGATTTATAGGGATTTGATTTAAATTTTAAAAGGGTTTCGCTATGGATTTGGAGCAATTAGGGATTAATTAGAGGCATGATTAGGGTATTGGTATTTAAATGGGATTTTGGGGAATTTTGAGGAGGATTTGGAAAATTTAAAAATAATTAAGAAGAATTAGGAGAATTAAGAGAGGATTAGAGGAGTTAAAGAAAGGTAGGAGAAAATTAGGAGGAATAAAAGATATTAGAAAGGAAATTAGAGAGGTTAGAGAGGGTTTAGGGTAAATTAAAGGATATTAAAGAAATTTAAAGGAAAATAGAAGACTTTAGAGATGATTAGGATAAATTAAAAAAAATAGATGTAGAATAAGAGGAATTTATGAAGGATTAAAAATATTAGAGAGATTAGAAGAAAATAGAGAGGATTAGAAGGATTGGAGAGAAATTTAATGAAATTAGATGAATTAAAGGGGTAATTGAGGAGATTAGAGAAATAAATTAGGATTTTTGAGGGTTAAACAAAATGACTCATTTTTGGTGTCTACACTTTCCCCATTTTATACCACGTTGCATGTGAACACAATGTGGTCCAAAAATAGATGACATTGACCTCTGGATTGATGATGGATGATAATGAATGGATGACGATGATTTGCGAGTGATGAAAATAGATTTTGTATTGAGGAGGGTGATATAAGTTTATCAAAAATCAAGAAAAATGTAGGATGCACCAATTATGGAATGGATAAATCCCCTTGAAAATTTTCCTTTGATAGATTTTTGAGTGTAATTGATTTAGCAAGCAGGTTATCCATATGGTATGTTACCTCAAGATGCTATAAATTATTTGAAAGTGATATTAATTTTCCACCTTGATGAAGCAATAGGCATGGGTAACTGTACATACATAGGAATGGAGCATAACAAATCAAGATTTGAAGGAGAGAAGTTTTGCTATTTTCCCTAGTAAAAGAAGTTTAATGATAGCCCTAGGCAAATATTCTTGGACACATGACTCCAGGATTGGATTTTTGGTTATTGATATTGTTTAAGATAAAATTTTATGGTTAATTTCTACCCCCTTAAGTTTTGATTCAATGGGGGAAGAGACAGAGGACAATGATGAAATGCTTAACAAAATATGGGATTGGGTTATGGGAGAATGAATATGAGATGGATTGAGTGAAACTTGGTATGAAAGGAAGGGGGATGCTTAGGGTAAGATTAATTTAGGTTATACATTATGTATGAAAAGGTTTGATATGCTTGTGGGAATGACACCAAACATTGTGCCATTTTACTAGACACAATAAGGGGTTGTGTAATTTATCCCTAATATGTTTGATGCAAAAGTGTTGGTAGACATGGGGTTTGATATGGGAGGTATACTAGGAGGGAAAGAAGTAAATACATTAGGGTGTAATACATCTACATAAGATGTGGGCATATGGTACTCAAAGGATAATAGAATATTTTAATTCCTAGTACCTATGATAGAAATAAAATGAGAGGTAGTAGAATCAACAAGATTGCAATAGATGCAGTAGGACCAATAGTAGTTATTTGTTTTATGGTTCATTAAATTGATTAAAATTTGTATTTGGTTGATTATTTTATTAAGTATTATCCTCGTGTAATGGCATATAGTTAGAGTTAGGAAGTTGGGAGTGTTTTAAGGGTGGATTTTCCTTGTTAATATCTTCTTTAAGGATGTCTAAGAATATATGTTTATTTTTTCATAAAAAGTATCTTAAATTATCTACAGAATTAAAATCTACTCTTTCTATGACATGGTCCTCATTGTTAAAATTTGGGTTTGAGAAAGGGATTTTGTCTTCATGGGTATTTGGAAAAGGAGCATAGGAGGATGATTGAAATCCTCTACTATAGGTTTTGTAAGGGTGTTATACCATAGGGTGATATTAGGAAGAGAATTTATTTCAAGTTTGTAGGGTTTGGCTAAGAAAAGGGAATAAAGTGCTTTGCTCACTTCTACCCCTCCTCTATAGATATCAATCTAGTAAATATACCTTAGGAGGATTTATCGACATACCTAAACCTTCTAATATACATATCCTTATAGAATACACATCAATACATGGAAGAGACTTGATCCTCTTGAGATACATGGTCATACATGAGAGAGACCTTAAGGTATGTAAAATATAATGGTACAATGATCAAGCACATCTAGGTACATGATTGAGGATGATATGTGAAATGGTAATGTTCTCTTGTTAATAATTTTTTAGCTACACAAATAAAATTATATGATATTGTATAAAGTTTGATTAATTTGATCTTTTTTTAAGGCTAGGTTCAAGATACATTGTGACCCATGGAGGTGTTTCACATTGGGTTCATAAAAATGTAATATCATATATATATATATTTGTATTTACATGGTGGAATCGATAGCTGCCACGAATCCGGGTAGGCTGTCCAGCTTTTATGGCCACCACATTATTCTGAACTTTTCACCCTGAAAGCTGCCACATAGATCTTTGTGCAGTACGCCCTTATAACCACCATTCCATAATCATTTTAAACCTTTTACGTCGCTGAAAGCACTAGGAAAGGGATAAGTGTTCTGTCCGACGAGGCCCGAGATTTGAACCTTGGACCTCCACCCCCCTTATGGGGTCTGGATGAACCAATTGGTCTACACCTCGAACCTTGTAATATCAGATGTTAAAATTAAGATCCTCTTTAATTTATCCAAGGATCTGGGTAATATGATACCTCCTAAATAAGTGTATATATATCCTATGCTATGTTTAATGAATTGATTGTGCAGACACCAAGGGGTTCAAATTCTATATCTAAGCCTCTAAATAAAGATCTCTAGTAGAAATTTAAAATGATAAAAGGACACAAATTATGCAAGTAAACACAACCCTAGACTACATGATTTTTTCAATTTCAATGATTACAAGAAAATTAAAGGAGTTCCTCTTTCAAGGCATACAAGGAATTATGTAAATCATACATGATTATCCTAAATACAACTAATCAATCATTTTCTTTCCTACCTTTGATAAATTGGTAAAACAAGATTGACCAAACTTGATACCCTTTTCCTTTAATACAATTTGTTGCAAAAATTAGAGAACAAAGTGAGAATACAAAGATCAAATAACAAATACAAGGCTATATGAATAAATAGAGAAATTTTAGTAGCAAGAATACCCAATTCTACTCTCTCAATAGAAGTGTTGCACAAAGTCAAAAATTGTTGTCTAGCACTTTTGCTTCCTATCTAACACTGTCACTATATAATATGAAAAATAGATAAATAAATAATTGGTGTTATGGTAAGAGGGTCTCTCTAATCATGGATAGGTAGGGAGATTTCTAATCAAGGTGATCAAACCCCCATTCATATATGAAAATATAAAATAATACAAAATATTGGGAAAAACATGTAGTCTAAGAGAAAGTGTTTTGCAACACTATCAAAACTATCCAACACTTTCACTCTAAGGAAAATAGAGAGAAGCATTGCACCTCCTATAGTAGTGCAATGCTATTACATATATAACTAGAAATTAGAGAGTTGTGGTAAATAAAATATGGATGATTTATTTTTGAGGGTCAAATATGATCCTAAGAATGTATAAATCTTAACACATAGTGCTTTGATGCAATATTAAGTACTCATAACCATATTAAACATCAAACTAGTATGAAAATGCATGAGGAAAACACAATATATTAGTGATGTTATATAATGCACAATATAGAAGGGTATACTGGACCAATAGCTACTAGAAGGTCGAAAGCACAACATAAATAATCCATAAGAAAAACATCGACAAGCTAAGATGTGTTATGATTGCTTGAAGGAACAAATTATAAAAAATATAGGTATGTGATAAAGCTACCCCCAAGTAGGAGTGTAGTAAGGAAAGAGGATGAATTTGCTACTGGAAAACATGCAACAACATGAGAGGGAAAATATTTTAGTAACACTTACAAACTACAATAAAATAAGGGTGAGCAAGGTATTGTTAGTAACTTTGAAGAAAACTAAAAGAATGTAATGAAATAAGAGATGGTGCAAGATACTGTTAATGAATACAGAGATATAACAATATGTAAAAAATAATGAATTAAACATAGGAATCAAGACAAGAACAATTCAATACAACCAAGCCTAGTGAATGATTCCTTCTCAGCCAAAAATCCCCTTGACACTTGATGAAATAGCAAGTAGCCTTGCCTTGCTTGGATGCCCCTATGCCTTACCTTTGTATGCCCCTATGCCTTGCCTTTGTATGCCCCAAAATGAAAATTAAATCTTGGGAATATAATGAGGAAGGAATGCAATGAGAAGGATACCAAATAACTAATGCTTCTAATAAAATTTTAGCAGATTTTGGATGATTCTATATTTCTTACTTAATGCCCCTCCCAAAGGCTCCATAGAAATATTTTTGGGGAGGTATTCTTGGAGGGTAATGTATGGTCAAATATACTTTTGAAATGTTATGGTTTTTATGGTTAGGGAATGAAAGATAGCATGTGTAATCATGTCTAGGAGTGGTGGAGGTAATAGTGTACTGGAGAAATATGCTCTTGATATTATGCTTGTGCTAGTGCAAAAGTGTTGCACAACACTTTTGATTTAGCTGCAACGCTATAAAAAATTGACCACTTTTTAAAAAATTGGTTAAAGTGAAAAATATCTTTACAGTAGACAAAAGTGTTGTGTAGCACTTTTTCTAAGATCTAACAATTTCATTATGGGCTATTAAATACCTAAATTTAGGCAAGATCTTGATTGGGCTAGTTTGGTTAGCTAAATAATTACTTGATGAGTGCTAATATTATTTTGGTGCACAAAATTAGATATCTAAATACATACATAATATAATAGCATATCCCCATATTCCTATACCTAGGTATCTAACATTTTGTCCTCCTTACAAATGTTTCATCCTTGAAACATAACAAAAACTAAATAATATGTTTTGTTAAGCAATGTTAGCAACTGGTACTAATACTTATCATCCCTTCATCCAAATGAAAAATTGATTGGTGGTGGTTTATGATGATGTAAAAATACCATTGTCCAATTTGAAAATTCATAATTGCATTGTTGAATTCATGCTTCTATTGATCTACTTTGGTATTTTGAACAATTGGTCATATTGTTTCTTAATGCTTCTACACCACTCTGAAATCCAGAATCATGATTTTTTTTCTACCAAACACTGCCATACTTGATGCCTTTTTGACTCCATGTAGATCCATAATAATATTTATGCCCTAAGTCATACCTCCAAGGTTATTATCTCTCATGAAGGCGTGGGTGGCGATATGTTGAAACCTTAATTTGACATTCAATTTTCTTTGATTCTTCAAAATTTTGTTCCTCTTTTAGATTATTCCTTGTGTTATTTTGTCTTATTCCCTTCTTTTGGTGTGTCCTTGTGTGATTCTAAAAAAGCTTCCTTAAACTTTTCTATTTTTTCCATAGGATCTGTTGCTACTACTTCTTCCATGGACTCCACTATTGTTGCTACTACTTCTTCCATGGACTCCACTATTTTTGCTACTATAGATTTGACTTTTGATTCTTCGGTTGGTTCCTTAACTTATTCCCCTACCATAATTTCTTCTTGCTTTTCCTTTGATTCTTGCTCCTTAAGCTAAGAAATATCCTATGATGTTATATTTTTTCTTGAACCATAACTTCATAAACTTATTTTGCACATTAATGTTAATAGTATCCAAATAATACAACAAAGGATAACCCATAACAATATCCACGTCATTCATCTCAATAGCATGAAAATATATTTGTAAAACATATTTATCTATGGTGATATTTAAATATAAAAAAAATTGAACATTCTCACCCTCATGTTGTACTATAAATTCATAAACTTATTTTCTACATTAATGTTAATAGTATCCAAAGAATCCAACCAAGGATAAACAATAACAATATCCACATCATTTTGCTCAATAGCATAAAAATTTAAATGTAAAACATATTTATCTATGGTGATCTTTAAATCTTAAAAAACATTGAACATTCTCACCCTCAAGTTGTGCGTTCTTTATTTTTGTTGCTTGAACCTACATCTTCTTAGCCAAATCAATATTAATAAAATTATATACGGTTTATAGAATTAATAATATTTTCCTTCTAAATGCAACCATGAACCTACAAAATAAATTTTATTATTCAAACAAATCATTTTGAACACTATTTTCCCTATCTAACACCAAAGTTGTGGTTCCCTCAACCTACACACTATCATTCTTATATTTTCCTTCTATCAATTCCTTGAATTTTTTTCTTTTTAATTCCTTTTATTTATATTGGAGCCTAGCTATATTTTTATATGGGTTTCATTGACTCAAGAATGATTTCTTTATTTCTTCCTAAGTTAGTTCTTTAAGTATGTGCTATTAGAAAACTATAAAACCAAGAGAAAGTCTTTTGTATAAAATAACAAGTAAACCTATTTCCCCAACAATAATTAGTAGAATACAATTATTTAAATTGCTTCCACCATTCTCGAACATTAATATCATTTTCTCCAGAAAATTTTTGTAGCTTCATAAGTTCACATCCCAACAAAAAGATAATTCAAACTAGATGTTTACAAAGATATATCTCCCCATAGATTTTAAATCTAGCATTCCACATGAACAACTAAACTAAAAAACACAACATATTGTTTGCTTACCCCATAAATATATCAAATTTTATTTTTGAAAAAAAACACATTTTGAAAACTTGTCATTGTCGTTGCTTCAAAAAATTAACTTCATAGGGTTGTCTCTCCCTAAATGCTTCTCAAATTCCTTCACATGACCACTCATTAAAGCCATTCAAATTATAAATAAAATGGAGCAAGAATTTTTTGAATCAAACAAAATTATACAAATATATGGGTCCCAAAAAAGGAGAATTTTTTTTTTTTGAAAAAAAATACCCTAACACCACTCTTATTCCAGACGATTGACTTCATAGGATCGTATCTTTGATAATACTACTCAAAGTTCTTCATATGACCACTCATTTTAGAGCTCTTCAAATAAAAAAAAAATGGTGCAATAATCATCTGAATTGAACAACTTTACACAAAGATATGACTCTAAAAAATAAGTTTTCTATAAAAAAATACCCTAACTCTGTAATTCACAAAGAAAACAATACATTTTGCTAAAAATTGTGAACTCTTATTATCATTAGCATAAATCATTCACCATATGCTAAAATAACAACACAACCATCCACAAATAATTATACATAGTACTTATCCACACAATGAGACAAAGATATATAATACCTTTGTCGTAAGGCAACATCAATATCAAACCACTTAGTGGTCTACCAAGAAATTTAATTGCTTTGAAATGAAATATATAATATTGATGAATGATTGTTCTTGGTTGTTTAAAATATTGGTTGGGATATTTGGAACCCTTGATCCATTATCTATCATATCTATAAGAACTTATATACCTACAAGGTAGTGGATTGAGGGGTTTAAGCTCCTAAAAGGTTTATTAAGCAATGCAGATAAATGTGATGATAAGGAGGAGAAAGAGGTAGAAGGTAAAACCAGTGAAGTGGATATGAGAGTTTTAATGCTTTCCAAAGCATTAAATTATTTGAAAGTTATCTTAAAAATAATTATTAAAGAAGCATTTGAATAAGGATAAATATTAGTCAACTCTGTGTAGCTATTATTGATTTACTATTTTGACAATAATTAAGACTTTAGCTATGCAAAAAAATATATAAGTATTATTATGATATATAACAAACAACATATATGGAAAGGAGAGAGGAGAAGAATTAAGTGGGATGACGATATGAGCTTTTCCCATGGATGCATAGTATACCATGGAAATATCCAATCCCATTGATCCATTGCCTAGTAGGCTTCCAAATCATTACATGCCCTCAAGATAGTGGATCGATGGGCTTGGATATTTCAAGGGTCTATTAGGTAATCTAGCATTTATGATGACTAGTACTTAATAGAGAGATCATCCTAGGACCATCCAAAAGCCTTTGTAAGTGTAAATAATATTATTACTTTTATTTTCACATATGTGCTTATAGGGTAAGGATGTGATAATGTTATTTTCCTTCATAGCTTCATAGTAATCCAGCATGATGACATTGACATTGGGACAAGTAAGAGAGAAAGAGTGAGTTTCTATGGTTACCTAGTACACCCTTGAAAAGGTTTTCATAATTCTTAATTTATAATGGGTAAAGAAGATTGGATAATGATAGAGTTTTCAGGGTCATAGATGATTGTGTTATACATCACTTGATCCATTGAGAGAATATAAAGAGAAGAATATTGATTGAGAAAGAAACGAGGTTGTCATAGTGGTAATATAGATCAACTAGAGTTGAGGGATATTATGTAGTTGCCAAGAGATTTTAAAATTATGATGCACATGCAGATGACTATAACAAAACCCTTTAGTATGTTCTATATGACCACAATGCTAACCTAAGGCAAATTATTTATGAAGAAGAGGTAGATGAGATAGAAGGTGAAAAATCGATGAAAATTAAGCATTGTGAGGACTAATAAAATATGTTAGAATCAATTACCTAGCGTAATTATGATGTAAAATAATCTATTGCTATATAGGATATTCATCACATCATTGTAGATCTCTTGACTCAATGGTATGAAATAAACAGACTCAAGTAACCACATAATTAGGCACAAGTTTACAAGTAATTATGATTGTCAGGCGATCACACATATAGGAAACCATGTATTCAGGCACATGATAAAGTATATCTTGTAGAATCAAACATAGTGTCTTTTAATATTTGTTATATTAATTGGTTTTTTTGTTATTTACCATCAAGCGAGGCCATGTGATAAGATATTGATCCAAATTTAAAAATTATTAAGAATGGACCTAACAAATTAGCCTCAAATTAACCTTTGAGATTAATGTTAGTATTGGTGTTCTTCTAATTCTATTTTAGAACTAGATTGCCAATTTTAAAGTATCTAGGGCACACATTCTTATTATAGGTATGTTTGAGTATGTCATGCTAGACTCATAGGTGCTCTAGGGTATGTATTACCTTTTTTTCTAAGAGTTCTAGTTGACTGATATGACCAATATGATATTCATCCTTGATAGAGGATTCTTGCAATAAGACTCACAAAGAAGTTACCTTGAGCTTGAAGGTGAAAAATCCTCAATTCCATTAACTAGGGCATAAGGTGTCACTCTAGTAGGATTTTGAATTGATGTAGTTGGACCATAAAGTCGAGTATAGCTATAAATGTCAATCATTATTGGTCGTATTGACTAATTTCTTAAGGATATTTATAAGTATCTTATTAGAAGCTTCTACCTGATCATTACCTTGATGTTAGTAAGGTGTTAACCATTTGTGTTGAATTTTATATTTGACATATATCTTCTAAATTTCTTTGTTTTTAAATGGTTTACCATTATCTAATATTAAAATAGATGGTATGTTGTAGGGATAGAGGATATTATTGAGGATAATTTTTTGGATTCCAATGGTAGAGGATAGTCGCATGGCTTTGATCCATTTAGTAAAGTACTCAATAGCCATGATAACGAAATTTTGCTCATTGAATGGTTGTGGATTGATTTTATCAATAATATGAAGGCCCCATATTGAAAAGGTCCATGATAAAGTGATTGGTTGTAGTTCTTGGGAAGGAGAATGAATAAGGTTGTTATTCTTTTGATATTGGTTACATTTATTGACATAGTCACAAGAGTCCTTATCCATAGACGACTGATAGTATCCCATCCTAACCATATTTTTAGTGATAGCTATACCACTGAAGTGGAAACCACATGATCCATCATGAGAATATTTTATGTATGTTTGTGTGACAAGAGAAAATGCACCATACATATAATATTTATTACAAATATTTTTCTTTCTTTTACAAATATGCCCTCTAGGGGCTTACAAATGAGGTCCTCAAGGTTGAGGATATCTCTCTTATGCAATAATAAAAATAAATGGTGCCTCCATTAGTCTCCTCTTGTCACACCCAAGAGTGGATGGGTTTTTGGTAGACTCAAGTGAGCTTCGATCATCCTAAGTTGCTTACAACTCTGAAGTACCTGCAAACATCCAAGAGAAATAGAATAATAACATCAAGTGGGACCACCTTGGTTAGGCCCAATTTAAAGGGATGCAAACAAGAGACTTAAAAATACTAATAAAATGAATAAACATATAAAAGTGTTGTAGAACACTAAGAACATACTTGTTTTACCTTGCTAGCTTTGTTTATTGATGAGGTCTTGGCTATGTTTGTCTCTATCATGTGATAATTTAAGGACTTAACAGTAATCTCTATAGATCATCTAGGATCCTAACAACAATGATTGTAAGCCATATAGGATTGAACGACCGAGGTCTCTGCTAACCTGATGCATATGCAACTTGTTGTAAAAATTTTGGGGGATGTGTCGAGCCTCTAGTGATGATCTATTGTCAATATGATGCTTTGTTTGCATGTTAATTCAAAAGGTAGTTTTGGACATGTTGACGATTTGATGCATTTCTATGGTTTATTGATGATGGGCAAAGGTAGAGTTGTATGTGGATGGTGGATGAGCACACAAGGGAGGGATGAGGGAATTTTGGTAGAGTTGTTGGTATGGTTATCATGGGTTCTTGAAAATTAGGGAAACTAGGGGGTATTTATAAATTTTAGGCAAGGGAGAGGGGGTGATGACATGGAGATAGGTTTGCATGATGTGTTAACCAAGTGGAATGTGGGAAAACCAAGAAAAAATTGTAGGATTATTCTTAGAGGGTTGTGAACCCTCCAAAATTAATGATCTTGGGTGAGGTGAATTCTCACCCAGCCAAGTTTCATAAATTTGCATCGAAAGTGGGGACCCTGAATAATGTGCAAGAGCTTTTAATTCTTAAAAGTGTAAGGTGGATGATGAGAAGGACTTGTGGATTTATGAGGGGTATTCATGAGAGGGTTTGACTTGGGATTTGGGGCAATTTAAAATTAATGAAAATTTTGAGGGAAGAATGTAGTAGGATTTGGATAGTTTATGTGGGAAATTTATAGGATATTTTGTGGGGATTGCAAGGGCTAATTGGGATTTCTAGGGAATTTATTTAGATTTTATAATAATTATGGTGGGTCTTATTAAGGGTTTGACTATGGATTTGGAGTGATTGTGGCTTAATTAGAGGTATGATCAGGGGATTGGGATTTAAATGGGATTTTGGGGAATTTTGAGGAGGATTTGGGAAATTTAAAAATAATTAAGAATAATTAGGAGAATTAAAATAGGATTGAAGAACACAAGCTTATACTGAGAGGGGGGGGTGAATAGTATAAAACCACTTTTTACTTTTCTTTCCCAAAAATATTATTCAATATATTTAATGGCAATATCAACAACATTAACTAAATAAATGCACAAATCATCACACATAATAGGGACAACAATTTAACATGGTTCGCCTAATGTGGGCTACTCCACGAAGAAAATATTTCACTAAAATTTTCTCAACAAATATCTTGGGAATCCTTCCCTATTACAATGTTTATGGAACTCTACCCAAAGGAGGCACCAATCCCCTAATCAAGTTCATGGATATTTATCCATAGGAGAACTCCTTCTTCTTTGCTCTAGATGTTGATCTCTTTGAAGACTTACTACCTCCACTACACTGGCTTGTGGATATATCTCCATTGAAGACTCCTATCCTCACATATAATACCTCTATCCTCACTACCTTGGCTAATGGATATATATCCACTAGAGACTATTATCCTTTGTTATATCACCTCCAAATATTTTTCTTAGCTCTACTCAAATCTGCACTAAATAGAGTCCTTTGGTCTAGAACAAATCTGCTCAAACTCTATCTCAAATCTATACGAAACATTGTTCTTTTGTCTAGCATAAATTTTCTCAATATTTATCCCCAAATTTGCACTAAACATAGTCCTTCAGTCTATCAAAAATATTCTCAAACTCTATCTCAAATATGCACTAAACGTTGTTCTTTCATCTAGCACAAATCTACTCAAACTCTATCTCAAATCTATCCTCAAGCCTTAACACAAAGCTTGATCCAATCACTAATCAGATCTGCTAGATCTGCCTCAATCCTTAACACAAAGCTTGAACAAATCAATCAATCAACTCTGCTCTCAAGTCTTCTCAAAGACTTATCTCAAATATATCCACAAGTCCTCTCAATAACTTATCCAATTTGCACTCAAGTATTCACCAAGAATTTCCTCAAATCTTCCTAGCAATTCCTCACTAGAACTTGTCCAATCTACTCAACAAGTATTCACTAAGACTTACCTCAAATATACCTAAAAAGCCCTCACTAGAACTTGTCCAATATGCTCAACAAGTGTTCAACAAGAATTTCCTCAAATATGCTCAATAAGTCTTCACCAAGACTTACCTCAACTTTGATTGTAAGATTATATAAAATCTCACACAAATATGTTCTTAATATTTCACAAAATCTTACTCAACTCTATCCTTAAGTCCCTTCTAGGACTTACTCAAATTTGTCCACAAGCTTCCACAAAAGCTTGTTCCAATCAATTTCAAAACTTGCATACACAAATCAACTTAATTATTTCAGAAAACCTCTTCAATCACACAAACAATTTTCACTCAAAATCTTGTTTAACCATAGAAAAATATAGAGAATGGTAAGATACTCAATATGTCTCACACTCACAAATCACTCTAACACTTTCAAACTCTCTTTGAAATCAATTTAGAAATAAAGAATAATTTTTTTCACAATTCTTGAACTATCACTCCAATGCTCTCAATAAATAATGATCAATCAACTTTACTCAACCATTCACTCAATGAAACACAACTTGCATCCAAACCCTAACCAAGTGTTTCACTATACTTCCAAAAATTCACACTACAAACCTTGACTCAAGATAATTCTAATTTTCACATAACAATGATACTCATGTTCTTTCACAAACCCTAGTTCAAGATAGTTCTCAACTTCACATAACAATGATACTCATGATCGTTCACAAACCCTAATCATGCACATGAACACTTACTCAAATATTTCCAAAAATGCTTATCAAACAATCATTTTCACTCCAACCTTACATTTCACAACATTCAATCCAACAATATTTCACTCATAGGAAGATGTGTTCATATCTTTTGTTTTTATGGAGATATGTCTTCAAAACTTGTCTTAACCACAATCAAATATTCTTTTCCAATTTTAAGGTTAGATAGCAAAAACCTTCTCAAAATTTTCATTCACATATTTCCCACAAAATATTTCACCATATAAAACATTAAATCACAATTATACCTTATCACTCCTTTATATTCAAAAAAGCACATAATAATGTCACACACCAACTATTTTCAATCTACTTTAGTTCTCCTCAAAAATATTTCAATAAATTGCTTTCATATTATTAATAATTCAAAATATCTTAAAAATATTAAATACTGCCCTTATACCTCCCATAACCTTAGAATAGAGAACCCTTAATTTTCAAAAGTAAAACCTTATAACTCCCAAAACCTTTACTCATACCTTTTATAAAACTTTTGCATTCAAGAATGATTTTGATGTTTCAACCTTCAACATACTATACCTATCCACAACCGATTTCACTATGTAGCTGATGGAGCTTAATACATGCATGAGTTTCTTAACACCGTTGTATCTCTTCATACAAAAAATAAGGCCACTATGATTTGAACCGCACACCACTGCTACAACAACACTGTCATAGGTGACCTAGCCAACCGTGCTACCAAGACGGTTGGAACCAATAGTGTTCCTCTCAATAATATATCCATCATAGATTTTGATATAAAAAAACTTATTCAGTCACCACCAGGTTTTAATCTCAAAATCTCTTTTATGCTAGTCCTTATGCGTAGTCCTCTATCCAACCGAGCTATTTGCCTAATTGAAACAAGGCCTGTGAAACTTCTATTTAAAAAATTGGTTACTGTCTCTTTGTCGTAACAATATGTGACTCCCTCTCTACTATTACTCAATCTCATGCACTTTTGAATTATTTCAATTCCATCATGTAGTTATTCGATGCCTTATCATAGTACTTCACATGCTAAATCATTTTTTAAATGTTCTTAAGCCTAATCACATCTCTATCATGCCATCAGTTTACTTCTCTTATGCCTTCAAAATGATCGAAATCATGTGCTTCACAATTATCAAATGGAACGTGCTTTCACCAGTGAAATAATCAAATATTTTTTTTTGCATCATTAAATTCCATTGCCTTTACAAATCATGAATACATTGAGATATGTCGCATCACCATATCACTATTCATTCTAATTTATCATCCATAAACGGAGTGCACACATATTTTTACTTCATTTATATTTCGAACCTTTGGAGCACTTTATATATATGGTTTCCCTTATAATCAAAGATGTAGACACTATGATTTGATAACTTGTATATGGCTCTTTTTATATATGATATCCAATGTTAAAACAACATCAACGACTACTTTAGTGATGTTGGCAATGATTTTGGTATTTGGAATTTACATGTGGCGCCCAACCATTTTAAATATTTAGCACCCAAAATTTAAATATTTAATTTAAAATTTTAAATCTTTAAATCAAGTGGCTCCTTGGTCTAAAAACATGGACCTTCAATATTTCTATCCAATAACTTAGAGCCCATGATCCTTTCCTTGCTTTTATAGAACATTAATGACTATGCACCTTTGACATCAATATATTTATGCCTTGCACTTTTGACATCAATGACAACTCAACAAACTCAAATTTCCAACAATATCCCCCTTTGTCATTGATGGCAACAATTTTCCAAAATACTTGATTTCAAATCTTCTCCCCCTGAGAAGATGCTCCCCTTGATTGAATGATCTCCCCCTAACTCAAATCTCTCCCCCTTTGACATCAATGGCAAAGGGACACCTTTGAGGCTTGGGGCTAAGAATGAGACTCTTAGCATAGTCCCTCCCCCACCTCCTCTCTTGAGGTGGTTAATTTTGGGGTGGGAGTATCTCTACTCCCATCATACATTATTATTTACTTTTGTCCACCTTATTTTTCCATACCATTGAAGTCATACCTTTTTTAACCTTTTGAGAACCCTCTTTCTTGCATGTTCTTGGAGGTTCTAGAAATTATGCTCTAAACCACTTGGCTATATGCCTAATATTATTGCACTTATAAAACTTAATGTTGTGATTCCTTGAAGATTCAAATATCTTGAAGTTTCTCCTAGTGAAGCCATATCCATTATTATCATGTACCTTGCAATTTGTTGCCTTATGACCAAACTGATTACAAGAGTATCAATACCCTTGGAAGTGATACCTATTTCTGAAATTTCCATATTCCATGTGTCCTACACTATGTAGACTTGTTCCCAAACCTATGATATGAGAAGCAACGTCCATTGAACAAACCTTGCCTTGACCCTATTGATATCTTAGTCTCTTCTACCTTGTATTGTTTCTTCTACCATATGTTCCTCATTTGTGCATTTTTCCTTTCCTTTTCGAACTTTCTATTGTCCAAATAATCCTTAGAAGTATCGCTCTCTCTTTCACTCTCTTATTTTGAAGTTTCTTCTTCTTTAGTGCTTTAGCTTGACTCTCCTTTTTCTGCTTCTTGTTTCCCTTGTTCTTCTTAAAAACTAAGTCATGTTTTGGTGATTGATGATCTTTGTGCACTGATAATCTTGTCCAAGGTCTTTGAAATTTTCTCAAACTTGTGTAGCTTATCCTTAGAGTTTTTCACTTCTATCCTTAGTGAAACTCTCATGTTCTAATATTTCACACTCTAGATATTTTATCTTTAATTTTTCAGCCATACCTTCTTCAAATTTTCTTGCTTATTCAACCTTAATTTTGAAGTTAGTGAGCTCTTGTAGCAACTTTGCTCTTGCTTTCTCATCTTCTTGAGCTTGAACCCTTAATCTTGAGTTCTCCCTTTTTAATTCTTCAAGATCAACAATAAGTCTTTCATATTCTAGCTCTTTTACCTTTGACTATTCAACCATACCTTTTTCAACTCTCCTTGCCTTTTCAACCTTATCTTTCAAGTCAAAGAGATCTTGTAGAAGCTTTGTCTTACATTTATCATCCTCTTGTATTTGAGACTTTAATTCTAAGTTCTCCCTTTTCAAATCAACAAGTTCCTTAAGAGTGGCTTCCTCCTTTTCTTTTTTAGAAATTTTCTCTTTTCTTTGGTCTTCAATAGTAGAATTTTCTTCTATTATTGAAAGTAGAGTTTCTTCTTCATACCTATTTTAATTATTCTTGTTTTCCTTAAGTTCCATTTCATCTTCATTTCTACTAAACCTATTGTAATAACCTGCATCATGATCGAGTTCACCATAAACAAAACATTCTTCTCCATATTATAGATAATAAGTTGCATGGTGACCTATCTTCCTACATCTGGTATAAAATTTTATCAATTTAGTCTCTTCTCTACTGCTTGATACATATCTTGAATATGTTTCCACTTCTCCTCTTAGATAAACAATCTCTTTGAAATAAAAAAAAATTATCTTCCTTTTATTTCATGACCATGTGTGTTATTTTCCTTTTAGGTCTCATGGTTCTACTTTTGCCTTTATTTGCCATATGTGTTCTTGTAAGATCTTCCTTCAAGCTGTCAAAACTTTTCCAAATGAACTAGCTCTGATACCAATTGAAGAACACAAGCATATACTGAGAGGGGGGTGAAAAGTATAATACCACTTCTTACTTTTCTTTCCAAAAAAATATTATCCAATATTATCAATGACAATATCAACACCAGTAACTAAAGAAATGCACAAATCATCACACACAATAGAGACACCAATTTAACGTGGTTCACCCAATGTGGGATTCTCCACGAAGAAAATATTTCACTAAAATTTTCTCAAAAAATATATTGGGAATCCTTCCCTATTACAATATTTATGGACCTCTGTACAAAGGAGATACCAATCCCCTAATCAAGTTCATTTATCTCTATCCACATGAAAACTCCTTCTCCTCTGCTCTAGCTGGTGATATCTTAGAAGACTTACTATCTCCACTACATTGGCTTGTGGATCTCTCTCCACTAAAGACTCTTGTCCTCACTCAGAAGACCTCTATCCTCACTATCCTAGCTAATGGATCTCTATCCACTAGAGACTATTGTCCTCTGCTCTATCACCTCTAAAGCTTACTCTCATATCTACTCAAATATGTACTAAACACAATCCTTTGATCTAGCACAAATATTCTCAAACTCTATCTTAAATCTGTACTAAATACTATCCTTCAGTCTAGCATAAATATATTCAATCTCTGTCCTCAAATATGTACTAAACATAGTCCTTTGGTCTAGCACAAATCTGCTCAAACTTTTTCTCAAATATGCACTAAACAATATCCTTTGGTCTAGCACAAATTTTCTTAAACTCTATCTCAAATCTATCCTCAAGCCTTAACACAAAGATTAATCCAATCACTAATCAACTCTGCTAGATCTGCCTCAAGCCTTAACACAAATTTTGAACAAATCAATCAATCAACTCTGCTCTCAAGTCTTCTCAAAGACTTATCTCAAATCTATCCAGAAGTCCTCTCAAGAAATTATCCAATTTTCTCTCAACTATTCACCAAGACATTCCTCAAATATTCCTAACAAGTCCTCACTATAACTTGTCCAATCTACTCAACAAGTCTTCACTAAGACTTACCTCAAATCTACCTAACAAGTCCTCACTAGAACTTGTCCAATATGATCAACAAGTGTTTAGCAAGACTTTCCTCAAATCTGCTCAATAAGTCTTCACCAAGACTTACCTCAACTCTGATTGTAAGCTTCCATAAAATCTCACACAAATATGTCCTTAAGATTTCAAAAAAGCTTACTAAACTCTATCCTTAAGTCCCTTCTAGGACTTACTCAAATCTGTCCACAAGCTTCCACAAAAGCTTGTTCCAATCAATTACAAAACTTGCATACACAACTCAACTTAATTCTTTCAAAAAACCTCTTCAATCACACAAAAAAATTTCACTCAAAATCTTGTTTAACCATAGAAACATATAGAGAATGGTAAGAGACTCAATATGTTTTACACTCACAAATCACTCTATCACTTTCAAACTCTCTTTCAAATAAATTCAGAAATAAAGAATAATTTGTTTCACAAATATTGAACTATCACTTCAATGCTCTCAACCAATAATTATCAATCAACTTTACTCAACCATCCTCTCAATGAAACACAACTTGCATCCAAACCCTAACCAAGTGTTTCACTATACTTCCAACAATTCACACTATAAACCTTGACTCAAGATAATTCCAATTTTCACATAGCAATAATACTCATGTTATTTCACAAACCCTAGTTCAAGATAGTTCTCAACTTCACATAACAATGATACTCCTGATATTTCACAAACCCTAATCATACACATTAACACTTACTCAAATATTTCCAACAATGCTTATCAAACAATCCTTTTCACTCCAACCTTGAATTTCACAACATTCAATCCAACAATATTTCACTCATAGGAAGATGTGCCCATACCTTTTTTTTTTATGGAGAAATGTCTTCAAAACTTGTCTTAACAACAATAAAATATTTTTTGCCAAATTTAAGGTTAGATAGCAAAAACCTTCTCAAAATTTTCATTCAAATATTTCCCATAAAATATTTCACCATACAAAACATTAAATCTCAATTACACTTTATCACTCCTTTATATTCAAAATAGCACATAATAATGTCACACACCAAACATTTTCAATTTACTTTATTGCTCATCAAAAATATTTCAATAAATTGCTTTCATATTCTTAATAAGTCAAAATATCTTCATAATATTAAATACTGCCCTTATACCTCCTATAACCTTAGAATAGAGCACTTTTGATTTTCAAAAGTAAAACGTTATATCTCCCAAAAAAATTTACTCATACATTTTATAAAATTTTGGCATTCGTGGATGATTTTGATCTTCCAACCTTCAACACACTATACCTGTCCATGACCGTTGCCTTATGCAGTTGATGGAGCTTAAGACATGCATGAGTTTATTAACACTATTGTATCTCTTCATACAAAAAATGAGGTCACTATGATTCAAACTGTGCACCACTGCTATAACAGCACTATCACAGATTCCCTAGCTAACCGTGCTACCAGGCCGGTTGGAACCAATAGTGTTCCTCTCAATAATATATCCATCATAGATTTTGATATAAAAAAACATATTCAGTCGCCACCAAGTTTTGATCTTAGAACCTCTTTAATGCTAGCCCTTACGAGCAGTTCTCCAACCAACCGAGCTCTGCATGGTTGAAAAAAGGCCTGTGGCATGCCGTAACAATGTGCAACTCCCTCTTTGTCATTACTCGATCTCATGCACTTTTGAATTATTTCAATTCCATCATGCAGTTGTTCGATGCCTTATCATAGTGCTTCACATGCTAAATCATTTCTGAATGTTCTTAAGCCCAATCACATATCTATTGTGTCGTTTGTTTACTTCTCTTATACCTTCAAAATGATCGAAATCGTGTTCTTCACAATTATCAAACAGAGCATGCTTTCACCAATGAAATAATCAAATCCTTTTTTTGCATCATTAAATTCCATTGCCTTTGCAAATTATGAATACATTGAGATATGTCGTGTCACCATATCACCATTCATTCGAATTTATCATCCATAAACGAAGCGTGCACACATTTTTACTTAATTTATCTTTCAAACCTTTGGATACCTTTATATATATGGTTTCGCTCATAATCAGATACATTGGCGCTTCGATTTGATAACTTGTATATGGCTCTTTTTATATGTGATATACAATGTTAAAATGATGTCGGTGGATCCTTTAGTAACGTCGACAATGATGTTGGTATTTGGACTTTACATGTGGTGCCCAACCATTTTGAATATTTGGCACCCAAAATCTAAATATTAAATTTAAATTATTTAAATCTTTAATTTAAATAATTTAAATATTTAATAATTTAAATCTTTAAATCAAGTGGCTCCTTGGTCTAAAAATGTGGGCCTTCAATATTTCTATCCAATAACTTAGATCCCATTATACTTTCCTTGTTTTTTTGTAACATTAATGACCATGCACCTTTGACATCAATATATTTTTGGCTTACCTCTTTGACATCAATGACAACTCAACAAACTCAAATTTCCAACAAGGATTAGAGGAGTTAAAAAACTATAGGAGAAAAATAGGAGGAATAAAAAGGATTAGAAAGTAAATTAGAGAGGTAAGATGAGGGTTAGGGGAAATTAAAGTAGATTAAAGCAATTTAAAGGAAATTATAAGACTTTAGAGAGGATTAGAATAAATTAAAGAAATTAGATGTAGAATAAGAGGATTTTAGGAAGGATTAGAAATATTAGAGAGAGATTAGAAGAAAATAGAGAGGATTAGAAGGATTGGAGAGAAACGAAGAGAAATTAGATGATTTAAAGGGGAAATTGAGGAGATTAGAGAAAGAAATTAGGATTTTGGAGAGTTAAAAAAAATAATTTATTTTTGTTGTCTACATTTATCCATTTTTGTATCATGTTGCATGTGAACACAATGTGGTCCAAAAACAGATGACTTTGACCACTATATTGATGATGGATGATGATGATTGGTGAGTGATGAAAATGGATTTTGGCTTGAGGAGGGTGGCATAAGATTATCACAAATCAAGGATAATGTAGGATGCCCCAATTATGGAATTGATAAATACCCTTAAAAAATTCCCTTTGATGGATTGGTTAGCACATTTGATTTAGCAAGTAGGTTAGCCATATGGTAGGTTACCTCAAGATGCTACGAATTGATTGCAAGTGGTATTAATTTACCACCTAGATGAAGCAATAGGCTTGGGTAATCTACAGACATAGCCATGGAGCGTACCAAATTAGGATTTGAAGGAGAGAAATTTTGCTATTTGCCCCAACTAAAGGGGTTTAATGATAGCCTTAGGCAAATATTCTTGGACACATGTGATTCGAGGATTGGATTTTTGTTATTGAGCTTGTTTAAGATAAAATTTATGGGTAATGTCTACCCATTGAAGTGGTGAGTCAATGGGATAAGAGACATATGACAATGATGAAATGCTTAAAAAAATGTGGGATTGGATAATGGGAGAATGAAAATGAGATAGATTAAGGAGTGAAACCTGGTATGAAAGGAAGGGAGGATGCTTAGGGTAAGATTAATGTAGGTTATATATTTACATATAAAAACATTTTGTATGCTTGGAGGAATGATACCAAATGTTGTGCCATTTGACTAGACACAAGAAGGGGTTGTGCAATTGAACCCCAAGATGTTTGATGCAAAAAGGTTGGTAGACATGGGGTTTGATATGGGAGGTATACTAGGAGGTATAGAAGTAAATAAATTAAGGTGTAATATGTCTACATAACATGTGAGTATATGGTACTCAAAGGATGATAGAATATTTTGATTCCTAGTACCTATGATAGAAACAAAAGGAGATGTAGTAGAATCAACATGATTGCAATAGATGGACTAGGACCAATAGTATTTTTTTGTTCGATGTGTTCATTAAATTGGTTAAAATTTTTATTTAGTTGATTATTTTATTGAGTATTATCCTCGTGTAATGGCATAAATTTAGAGTAAGGAAGTTGGGAGTGTTTTAAGGGTGGATTTTCCTTGTTAATATATTCTTTAAGGATGTCTAAGAAGATATGTTTATTTTGTCATACAAAGTCCCTTAAATTATTTATAGAATTAAAAGCTACTCTTTCTATGACATGGTCCTCATCCTTAAAAATTTAGGTTTGAGAAAGGGGTTTTGTATTCATGGGAATTTGAAAAAGGAGCAGAGGAAGATGATTGACATCCTCTACTATAGGTGTTGTAAGGGTGTTCTACCATATGGCAAGGTTAGTAAGATAATTTGTTTTAAGTTTGTAGGGTTTGGCTAAGAAAAGGGAATAAAGTGCTTTGCTCACTTCTACCCCTCCTCTATAGCTATCAATATAGTCAATATACCTTAGGAGGATTTCTCAACATACCTAAACCTTCTGATATACCTATCCTTCCAAGATACCAATCAGTACATGGAGGAGACTCAGTCCTCTTGAGATACATGGTCATACATGAAAGATATCTTGAGGTATGTAAAAGATAATGGTACAAGGATCAACCACACCTAGATACATGACTTAGGATGATATGTGAAAGGGTAATATTATCTTGTTAATATTTTCTAGCTACACAAACAAAATTATATGATCTTGTATAAAGTTTTATTAATTTTATCTTCTATTAAGGCTAGGTTCAAGATACATTGTGACCCATGGAGGTGTTTCACATTGGGTTCACCAAAATGTAATATCATACGTTAAACTTAAGATCCTCTTTAATTTATCCAAGGATTTGGAAAATGTGATACCTCCTCAATAGGTGTATGTATATCCTATGCTATGTTTAACACATTTATTGTGCAAACACCTAGGGGTTCAAATTCTATATCTAAGCCTCTAAATAAATATCTATAGTAGAAATTTAAAATGATGTAAGGAAACAAATTATGCAAGTAAAAAAACCTACACTACATGATTTTTTCAATTTCAATTATTAAAAGACAAGTAAAGGAGTTTTCCTCTTTCAAGGCATACAAGGAATTATGCAAATCATACAAGATTACAAAAATGTAAGTAAATGATCTTTTCCTTTCCTACCTTTGACAAATTGGTAAAACAAGATTGACCAAAATTGATACCATTTTTATTTAATACAATTTGTTGCAAAAACTACAGAACAAAATGATAATACAAAGATAAAATAACAAATTCAAGGTTATATGAATTAAATAGAAAAATTTTAGGAGCAAAGATACCCAATTCTGCTCCCCTAGCAGAAGTGTTGCACAAAGTCAAAAAAAATTTCTAGCACTTTCACTTCCTATCTAACACTTTCACTAAATAATATGAAAAATAGATAAAACAACATTTGGGGTTATGGTAAGAGGGTCTCTCTAATCATAGATAAGTAGAGCAATTTCTAGTCAAGGTGATCAAGCCTCCATTCATATATGACAAGATAAAGTAATGCAAAATATTGGGTAAAACATGTAGTCTAAGCGGAAGTGTTGTGCAACACTATCACAACTCTCCAACACTTTCACTCTAAGAAAATAGAGAGTAGAAACATTGCACCTCTTATAGTAGTGCAATGCTTTCAAATTTGTAACTAGAAATTAGAGAGTTATGGTAAATAAAATATGGATGATTTATTTTTTAGGGTCAAATATGATTCTAATATTGTATAAATATTAACACATGTTGCATTGATGCAAGATTAAGTACTCATAACCAAATTAAACCTCAAACTAGTATGAAAATGCATGAGGAAAAAAAAATATATTAGTGATGTTAGAGAATGAAAAATCTAGAAGAGTATATTGGCTCAATATCTACTAGAAGGTGGAAAGCACAACACAAATAATCCATAAGAAAATCATCAACAATCTAAGAAGTGTTATGATTGCTAGAAGGAACAAAGAATGGAAAAAATGTAGGTATGCGATAGAGCTATCACCAAGTAGGAGTTTAGTAAGGAAAGAGGATGAATGTGCTACTATAAAATATGCAACAATATGAGAGGGAAAATATGTTAGTAACACTTACAAACTACAATAAAATAAGGGTGAGCAAGGTGTTGTTAGTAACTATGATGAAAACTAAAGGAATGTAACGAAATAAGAGATGGTGCATGAGAATGATAATGAATAAAAATATATAAAAATATGTAAAAATTAATGAATTAAACATAGGAAGCAAGATAAGAAGATTTAAGTACAACCAAGCCTAGTGAATGATTCCTTCTCAGCCAAAAATCCCCTTGATGCTTGATGAAATAGCAAGTAAACTTGCCTTGCTTGGATGCCCCTATGCCTTGCCTTTGTATGCCTCAAAATGCAATTTAATTTTTGGGAATATAAGTAGGAAGTAATGCAATAATAAGGATACACAAGAACTAATGCTTCTAATATTTAGTAGAGTTTGGATGATTCTATATTTTTTCTTGAATACCCATCCGAAAGGCTCCATAAATAGATTTTTGGGGAGGTATTATTTGAGGGAAATATATGGTCATATATACCTTTGAAAGGTTATGGTTTTTATGGTTATGGTTTGCAATATAGCATGTTTAATCATGTTGAGGATTTGTGGAGGTAATAGCATACTGGAGAAATGTGCTCTTGAGATTTCACTTGTGCTAGTGCAAAAGTGTTGCAGAACACTTTTGATTCAGCTGCAACGCTATAAAAAACTAACCATTTTGAGTTCAACTAAGTTTAAATTTGGTAAAAGTGTAAAAGTGCTATACACTAGGTAAAATAATTATGTAGAAGTTTTTCTATGATCCAACACTTTCACTATGGTCCATTACCTAAATTTAGGCAAGATCTTGATTGGGCTATTTTGGTTAGCTAAATAATTAATTGATGAGTGCTAAGATTATTTTATTGCACAAAATTAGATGCCTACATACATACATAATATAGTAGCATATCCCCATATTCCTATCCCAGGGTACCTAACATTCCACCCCCTTACAAATATTTCATCCTTGAAATATGAAAAACTCAATAATATGATTTGTTAAGCAATGCTAGCAATTGTTACTAATATTTATCATTTCTTCATCCAAATTAAATATTTATTGGTGGTGGTTTATGATGATGCCAAGCTACCCTTGTCCCATTTGAATATTCATAATTGCATTGTTGGATTCTTGCTTTTATTGCTCTACTTTGGTATTTTGAACAATTGGTCCTCTTGTTTCTTAATGCTGCTACACCACTCTGAAATCCAAAATCACTATGCTTTTCTTACCAAACACTACCATAATTGATGCCTTTTTGACTCCATGTATATCCATAATAATATTTATTCCCTAAGTCATACCTCCAAGGTTGTTGCCGCTCACGAAGGTGTGGGTGGTGATATGTTGCAACCTTAATTTGACTTTCAATTTTTTTCTATTAGTCAACATGTTGTTCATATTTTAGATTCTTCCTTGTGTTTTTTTATCTCATTATCTTATTTTGGTGTGTCCTTGTGTAATTCTAACAAATATTCCTTAGAATTTTCTATTATTTTACCATAGGATCTATTGCTACTACTTATTCCATGGACTCCACTATTGTTGCTAGTATAGATTTGAATTTTGATTCTTCGGTTGGTTCTTTAACTTATTTCCCTAACATAATTGCTATTTGATTTTCCTTGGATCCTTGCTCCTTAAGATAATAAATAGTAGCCAAATAATCCAACCAATAATAACCAATAACAATATCCACATCATTCATCTCAATAGATAGAAAATTTAAATGTAGAAAATATTTATCTATGATGATCTTTAAATCTTAAAAAAATTGAACATTCTCACCCTCAAGTTGTACGTTCTTGATTTTTGTTGGTTGAACCTACATCTTCTTAGCCAAATAAATATTAATGAAATTATATACATTTTATAGAATTAATACTCTTTTCCTTCTGAATGCAACCATGAACCTACAAAATATTTTTTTTTGTTCAAACGGATCATTTTGAACACTCTTTGCCTTATCTAACACCAAAGTTGTGGTTACCTCAACCTACACACTATCATTCTTATCTTTTCCTTTTGTCTCCTTGAATTTTTTTCTTTTTAATTCCTTTTATTTATCTTGGAGCCTAGCTATATTTTTATATGGATTTCATTGACTAAAAAATGCTTGCTTTATTTCTTCCTAAGTCAGTTCTTTAATTATGTGTTATTAAAAAACTATAAAACAAAGAGAAACATTTTTTTCTAAAATAAAAAGTAAACATATTGCTCCAATAATAATTAGTAGAATACAATTATTTAATTTGTTTCCACCATTCTCTAACATTAATATCATTTTCTCTAGAAAACTTTTGTAGCTTTAGAAGTTCTCATCCCAACAAAAAGATAATGCAAAATAGGTGTTTACAAAGATATATCTCCCCATATTTTTGAAGCTAACATTCCACATGAAAAACTAAACTAAAAAATACAACAAATGGTTTGCTTACCCCATAAATATATAAAATTTGTTTTTGAAAATTATACAATTTGAAAAATTGTCATTGTCGTTGTTTCAGACAACTAACTTCATAGGGTCGTATCTCCCTCAATATTGCTCATATTCCTTCACATGACCACTCATTAAAGCTATTAAAATTATAAATAAAATAGAACAATACTTTTTTGAATCAAACAACATTATTCAAATATATGGATCCTAAAAAAGGAGACATTTTTAAGAAAAAATTTCCCTAATTACACCACCCTTATTCCAGACGACTAACTTCATAGGGTCATATCTCCAAAAATACTACTCAAATTCCTTCATATGACCACTCATTTTAAATCTCTTCAAATTAAAAAAAAATGGTTCAATAATCATCTGAATTGAACAACTTTACACAAAGATATGGCTCTAAAAAATAAGTTATTTTCTAGAAAAAAATATCCTATTTTGCAATCTACACAGAAAACAATATGTATTTTGCCAAAAATTGTGAACTTTTGTTATCATTAGAATATATCATTCACCATATACTAAAATAACAACACAACCATCCACAAATATTTATACATAGTAATTATCCAAACAATGAGACAAAGATAGATAATACCTTTGTGGTAGGGCAACATAAATATCAAACCTCTTAGTGGTCTACCAACAATTTAATTGGTTTGAAATGAAATATATAATATTGATGAATGATTATTCTTGGTTGTTTAATATGTTGGTTGGGATATTTAGAACCCTTGATCCATTATCTAGCATATCTTTAAGAACTTATATACTTGCAAGGTAGTGGATTGAGGGTTTTAAGCCCCTCAATGGTTTATTAAGCAATGCATATGGATGTGATGATAAGGAGAAGAAAGAGGTAGAAGGTACTAGTGAAGTGGAGATGAGTCTTAATGCTTGCCAAAACATTAAATAATTAGAAAGTTATCTTAAAAATAATTATTAAAGAAGCATTTGAATAATGATCAGTATTAGTCAACTTTGTGTAGCTACTATTGATTTACTATTTTGACAATCATTAAGACTTTAACTATGGTAAAAAATTATAAGATTTAATATGATATATAACAAACAACATATATGGAAAGGAGCTAGAAGAAGAATTATGTGGGAGGAAGAGATGAGTTTTTCCCATGGTTGCATAGTAGACCATGGAAAGATCCAACCCCCCTGATCCATTGCCTAGTAGGCTTCCAAATTATTACATACCCTTAAGATAGTGGATCAATGGGCTTTGTTCTTTCAAGGATCTATTAGGTAATCTAGCATTGATGGTGACTAATAATTAATAGAGGGATAATTCTAGGACTATCCAATAGACTTTGGAAGTGTAAATAATATTATTTCTATTTTCACATATGTTCTTATATGGTAAGGATGTGATAATGTTATTTTTCTTCCTAGCTTCATAGTAATCTAGCATGATGACATTGACATTGGGATAAGTGAGAGAGAAAGAGTGAATTTATTTGGTTACCTAGTACACCCTTTGAAAGGTTGCCATAATGCTTAATTTATAATGGGCAAAGAAGATAGGATAATGATAGAGTCACCTGGGTCATAGGTGATTGTGTTATACATCACTTTATCTATTGAGGGAATAGAAGAATAAGAACGTTGTTTGAGGAAGAAAAGGGCTTATCATAGGGGTGGTGTAGGCCAACTAGAGTTGAGGGATATGATGTTGCCAATATATTTCTAAATTATGATGCACATGTAGAGGAATATAACCAACTCATATAGTATATTCCATATGACCACAACACTAACCCAAAGCAAGCATATTATGAGGAAGAGGTAGATGAGATAGAAGGAGAAAAATAAATGAAAATTAAGCATTGTGAGGACTAAGAAAATATGCTAGCATAAATTACCTAGTATAATTATGATTAAAAATAATCTATTGCTAGATAGGATCATCATCACATCATTAAAGATCTCTTGACTCAATGGTATGCAATAAACAAAATCAGGTAACTACATAATTAGGCACAAGTTTACAAGTAATTATGATTGTCAAGCAGTCACACATATAGGCAACCCTATAGTTAGGCACATGAGAAAGTATATCATGTAGAATCAAGCATAATATATTTTAAGATCTGTGACATTAATTGGTTCTTTTTGTTATTTACCATCAAGTGAGTCCAAGTGATAAGATCTTGACCCAAATTTGGCAATGATTGTGAATGAACCTAATCAATTAGCCTCAAAATTACCTTTGAGATTAGTGTTAATGTTGATGTTCTTCTAATAATATTTGAGAACTAGATTACCAATTTTAAAGGATCTAGGTTACACATTCTTATTATAGGAATGTTTGATTATGTCATGCTAGACTCATAGGTGCTATAGGGCATGTATTACCTTTTTGTCTATGAGTTATATTTTATTGATATGACCAAGATGATATTCATCCTTGATAGAGGAGTCTTGGATTAAAACTCACAAAGAAGTTACCTTCAATTTTAAGGTGAAAAAATCCTCGGATCCATTTACTAGGGCATAGGGTGTCACTCTAGTGGGAGTTTGAACATTGATGTAGTAAGCCCATAAAGAAGGGTATAACTATAAATTTCAATCATGTCTAGTTGTATTGACTAATTTCTTAAGTATCTTGATTAGTATCTTATTGGAAGATTTCTACTTGATCATTACCTTGAGGTTAGTAAGGTGTTAACCATTTGTGTTGATTTTGTATTTGGCATAGATATTCTAGACTTCTTTATTTTTAAAAGGTGTACCATTATCTAAGATTAAAATATATGGTATGTGATAGTGATAGAGGATATTATTGAGGATTAATTTTTGGATTCCACTAGTAGAGGATAGTCTTATGGCTTTGACCCATTTAGTAAAGTACTCAATAGCCATGATAATGAAATTTTGCTCATCAAATAACTGTGGATTGATTTTACCAATAATATGAAGGCCCCATATTGAAAAGGTACATGGTAAAGTGATTGGTTGTAGTTCTTGGAAAGGAGCATGAACAAGGTTGTCATTATTTTGATATTGATTATATTTCTTGACATAGTCATAGAGGTTTTATCCATGGATGACCAATAGTATCCCATAATAAGGTATTAAATATATTATATCCAACACCAATTAAGATCTAGATGGCAAATTAGAAGCCTAAAAAGCTTTGAAAATGCTAATGAAAGAGAAACTAGAAATACTTGGAAAGAAGGGATTAAATGCTAAAATACCTAATGCATGAAAGTATAATAACATGGAAGTAAGAAGTAGTTAGTATGCATGTAAATGAAGGTAAATATGGCTGTAAATGAAAGAGGACAACAAGTAGTTAAGCATAAACAAAAGATAGCAAATCTTCTAATGCTTGTGAAGGAAATGCATGAAATCACCCTACAAAATAGAGAGATTAGTAAATGAAATTAAAGTGGCCAAGAAGATATGTCTCTCAACCTTACAAGATGTTAGATGCATATAAAGAGGTCTACCAATGCTCAAAATTAGACCTACAAATGGGGATGTAAAAACCTACAAAATAATGGTAAGCCTTAAACAAGATTAGTAAGACAAAATACAAAGAAAGTGATGCAAGTAAGGAAGTTAGAAATCTAGAAAACCTATGCTAGAGATCTAAAATGAACGAGAATAAAAATAAAGGAGGAGAGAGCTATGCCAAGGACTATATCACCTAGCAATGACCTCTCCCAAGCACCAAGATATCCTTACCACCAAGCCCTCTTGCCTTGCTTGACTTCCCTTCATAAAATACTTGCAATAATGGATGAAGTATTCTCGAGAATACTTTCTAAGAGAGAGAGAGAGAGAGAGAGAGAGAGAGAGAGAGAGAGGGGAGAATAGGGATGCTAGAAAAATATTGGTAGAATATAGTTACAATAGAATTCCTTGTTGAATGTTTACCCCATGACCTCCTTAAACAGGATTTGGGAGGGAACTTGGAGGGAGAAAGGATAAGATCAAATTCAAATAAATGTATCTAATATCTTCCTAGAGCATTCAAAATCAATGGGAGACGTTTAGAGGAAGTCAATCCATGTCTCTCTAGTTCGTGTGAAATATTCTAGATCATTTTTTCCAAATTTGCCATTGTCGAAAAAATTCACCACTAGCAAATTTGGTGACCTGGGTGGCGAATTTGGTAAGGAGGAAAATATGATTTTATAAGCTTTAAAATTTGAAAATTTTCTAAATTTTCCACTATCTAAATCACCACTGGAAAATTTGGTAGGAATTCCGAATTTGGTCATAATTGATTCTAGATGTCAAGAGTTGATTTTTGTAGTTTTGCCAAATTCGCCAATAGCAAATTTGGTTAGGGTGGTGAATTTGGTAAAGTTAAAAATGATGCCCAAAAATATTGGGAAATGATTAAATTGAAGTTTTGTAGCCTTTGTGACCAGTTTTAGGAAGTTTTGAGATGTTTGTGACTAGTTTTGGAAGATTTTGTTAGGCGTGTCAAAATTGGGTATCTATATTTTACCCCAATTTTGATGTGATATCTATGATGTTGCATCAAAAGTTAAGTTGTGATACTCAATTTTAACATTGTGATGTAAAATTGTTGTATTGCTTTGTTGATCTAAAAAATTGATTATGATTTTGCTTGTTTTAATTTGTATACATATGCCTCATTTTACGTGCCTTAATATATAGAGAAGATTATTTTACCCCATGAAAATTTTACCTTGTGGCATAGTATCTTCTTTGAGAATGATATGCCCAAAGATGTGTTTTCAGGATAAAATTTGAAAAAATGGATGCTTGAATGAGTTGACAATGATAGATTGGTGGTTTAAAAGGTAAAAGGAAATTTGAATATGCCCTCATTTGTAATTTACTAGTTTTAGCAAGTTGGAGAGAGCAATATAGGGTTGTAAGAGGATATGGTGCATATACAAGGTTGGGTACATTGTGCATACACTGTTTGAGGGATAGTCAATGTATCAGAGCGAGACCAATAGATAAGTGCTTTACCCTAACTTAAAATTTTGATTTCATCCCTTTTTTTTTTAGTTTTTCTACGAGTTGTGGTGAATTTGGCACCATTATCAAATTTGGCACTGGTGCTAGTGGTGATTTTGGTACCAGTGGTTAATTTGATACTAGTGAATTTGGTGCCAATGGTGAATTTAGCAATGGACTACATTTTTTGTTGCAGTTTTAGGCATTGATATGTGTACAAATATAGGCATATTTATACTCATTGGAAAGCTCTTTTTGAGCCCTATCTAATGGTAATGTTTTTTATGAAATTTTGAGGTGAATTGATGGGTTTTATAACTAAATATTTTGGATGTGGTTTTGGTAGGGGATGAAGATCTTGGTGAGTCGAGAGCATCGCTCGAAGTGCTTAGGGAGTATCTTAGCGAGCGACTAGAGGGAGAAGGACATGGTAACTTTGGTAGTGATAGGGTTGTACTATGTGGTATACATGCCTAAGTTGGATTTTGATCACTCCTTATTGATAACCCTTGTAGAGATATGGTACTCATTTACTAATACCTTTAGGTTACCAATGGGAGAGATAATAGTTACGCTGGAGGATGTATGGCACATCATAAAAATACCTGTTTGAGGTGTTCCCATTCATATAGGTATGAGTGTGAGGGCTAGAAAGTTAACCTTATTAAGGGTGACTTCTCGAGGATGAAGTATGGACTGAGGATCAATGATGCCTATGTGGGAGGGCATATTGATCAGATGACTATGTTCTTGGAATTATCCGTGTCAAAGCTAATGATGGGTGATACCAGTAGGTATTTCATACCATGGGGATGGGGACCAATTATAGTAGGATTGAGGGATGATCAAATCATCTATGCATGGACCCCTAGTATCTTGGTGAGGGTTATACCACACGTTATATAAGGTGGTGTCTAGGTAGGGTCAAATTTTGACATGTTGCACTTTGTTTTAAGTCTGGGTGTGGGATCACATAGCTATCAACTAACCTATTGTAGTGATGAGGAATGGCAACCCTGAGAGACCTACAATTTACATATGGGATAGGCATATCTAGCCTTCACACCATTCCTTACTTTGGGCAATATATCTAATTGATTATATGATAGTGGCACATGTTATATGGAAACTATGGAGGGATAGGTATATGTGGTTATATGACCACAAGGAGTTGCCCAGGGTGAGGTAAATTTAATGGTTAAATGATGGGAATAATATCTATGAGTTAAATTAGTATGACTATATTATATGTTAGTTTGGAGATATATAGGAGGTATCAATAGTAGGTGAGGTATGGATACAACAAGTGTTTCATGAGACATGTTGGGATTATGTGGATCTTGTTACCTTTATGGAGGTTGATGATGATAATCCAGTAGTACTGACCCCTATACTAGATGATGTGGGGTGACAGTGGGATACACTAATTGGTATGGGTGAGTTAGGCCCCATAAAATAATAACAGTTTCACCCCCAAGGGACCAGAGATAGGATTTTTAGGATATACTTAGTGCTTTGAGAGAAGATAGACGTCACTACAAATAGGAGAGATGGTAGAGGATGATATCCAGAAAGAGGTCTTGCAGTTCATTCAATACACCCTTAGATGTAGCTCCATTGACCATGATTCCACTTTTATGTACCCTTCTTGGTGGAGTGGGATTGAGCTCAAGCGAAGCAGGCCAAACTTGGGTAGAGCAGGACCTAACTTGGGTGGCATGGGACTAGATTTAGATGGAGGAGTGGATCCAAGTAGGACTATAGAGAAGTCTTAGATAATATAATTGAGGGTTCTTCAATGTACCTTAGAGGAGTTGAGGAGTCAGTTGGAAACCTCTGAGGTTATGCAGGTAAAGGAGGTTACCAGGGTCTAAGAGGAGGTGACCAAGATCTAGTATGAGATGGCCCAGGTGAGGGCTTATAGTGAGGGGACCATATCTAGGCTCCAATAATATTTATATTGAGTCAAGGAGGATTAGGCCATGGATCAAGTGATCATTCCTAGTATTAGGTCATAGGTTAGGTGGGGCTTGGATAGTGTAGTGGTGGCCATGATTACGGGGCCACTAGAGTGATAGTTAGAGAGCTCTAGAGAGGCATTGGAGAGTTCTATTGTAGCACTAGAGAGTTCTAGAGTGATGATGAATACTGTGAGAGTAGATCTTACAATGATACTACAATGTGTAGTAGTTTAGGTAGAGAGATATCAGGGTAGGACCATGTACTACCACTAGCTATATCAGGTAGAGCTCCCTATGGAGCGATGGGTGCCATCACCTTTAGGATAATAGTCGAGGGCTTCATCAGTGAGTGAAACCTGTCGAAGGTTTATCAGTTTTCATCCTCATACCCATCTAAGAGGTGATGGAGAGATGGGTTCCACTGGCTAGGATGATTTAGGGGTGTTCAGGAGTGAGTGTACCATTTTTTGAGGTTGTGGTACATCCTCCTTTTATGAGTTGATTGTATCATCTTGTTTTCTTATATGATACACCTTCTTCATCAACATGCATGATATGAGATATTTATATATATAGATGAGGTACCTGTAATATTTATAGATGAGGTACCTGTAATATTTACATGATGCATAATGTTTCTTCTCATAAATGTTCCAGTATCATTATTTATGAAACACTTTACTGTGTAGATGAGGTACCTATAATATTTACATGATTCATAATATTTTCTTCTCATCAATATTCAAGCATATTCTTTATGCAACACTTGACTGCATAGATGAGGTACCTATAATAATTACATAATGCATAATATTTTTTACTCATCAATGTTCAAGTGTCATTCTTTTAGAAATACTTGACTATGTAGATGAGGTACCTGTAATATTTACATAATGTATAATGTTTTCTTCTCATCAATGTTCAAGTGCCCTTCTTTATGAAACACTTAATTTCATAGATGAGGTACCTATAATATTTACATAATTTATACTATTTTCTTCTCATTAATGTTCAAGTGCCATTCTCTATAAAACACTTGACTGTGTAGATGAGGTACATGTAATATTTACATAATGTATAATGGTTTCTTCTCATCAATTTTCAAGTGTCATTCTCTATGAAACACTTGGTTGTATATATGAGGTACCTATATGATATGTGTATGAAGAATGTTTTAATTTTTGCTTATAATTAGTGTTCAAATGCCATTCTCTAGGAGACACCTGACTGCATAGATTAGATGTTTAATCTTTATCAGTGTTTAAGTATCATTCTCTATGAAACACTTAACTACGTAGATGAAGTTTTTATTTCTTATCAATGTTCAAGTGCCATTCTCTATGAAACACTTGACTACATAGATAAGATGTTAGGATTATAACAAATGTTCAAGTGCCATTTTATATGAAACACTTTACTGCGTAGGTGATGTTTTTACTTCTTATAAATGTTCAAATTCCATTGTTTATGAAACATTTGACTGCGTAGATAAGATGTTTGATATTCATCAGTTTTTAAGTGTCATTCTCTATGAAACACTTAACTGCATAGATGAAGTTTTTGCTTCTTATCAATGTTCAAGTGCCATTCTCTATGAAACACTTAACTACATAGATAAGATGTTAGGATTCTCACCAATATTCAAGTCCCATTTATATGAAACAATTGACTGCATAGGTGAAGTTTTTGCTTCTTATCAATGTTCAAATACCATTATTTATGAAATATTTGATAGTGTAGATAAGACACACGATCTTCATCAATGTTTAAGTGTCATTATTTATGAAATACTTAACTGTGTAGATGAAGTTTTTGCTTGTTATCAATGTTCAAGTACCATTCTATATGAAACGTTTAACTGTGTAGATAATATGTTAGGATTCTCACCTGTTAGAGTTAAAGTGCACTATGCCTTCAGTTTGACACTTGTTAGTTTCATTAACAAGTGTCATGTTTATCATATAGGCCTTATGCCTATATATTGTAACTCAATTTTATCAATAATAATTAATTCCCTTCAGTTTCACTCCTAACATTTGGTATCAGAGCTCTAGGCTTTCTCTAGCCCTGTGAGCTTGAGGGGGGATTTCCCTCATGGAAATCCTCCCTCCCCCTCATCCTTTCCCCATTTTTCCCATTTTTTTAAAAAAATAGGGAGTATGCTCTCCATCATTTGATTGATGGATCAGAAACTAGACTTTTGAGAAAAATGGGATACACTTTTTTTTTACTTTTTTCATCTGTTAATGTGTGCAGATTTCAAAGAATGTGTGCAGCAGATTTTGTGCAGGTAGATTGCAGAGTTCAAGGGACGACCAGGTGTTAGAGCTTCGAGTAGTGACACCAACTCTCATCAAGCCAGCGAACGACAGTGGTGTTTGTTGCTAAAGAATGCTATGATCCTGACTATGATTCACCATCAAACATGTTTTACTCATGTTTTCCTCCTGTGCACTGTTGTAACACCAGCGCAAGAAAATGTTATTTTTGTTTGATGATCCTATAGTTTCTTGTGGCCCGATGTTGAGCAGTGGATCGACACAATAAAGGTGCCGTTGTGGAGGAGGTTACGATGAAGAAGGTGTTAACCGTGTCGATCTTCTCCACCAGCGCTACAACTCCACTACAGCGATATCATAAATGTTCTCTTTGAGGGTTTGTCGATCTGATCTGGACAATGTTGCAGGGCAACGATGCGGATTTGGATTCCTGTTTCACTCCATGCTAATTTTTGTTCAAATAATTCGGCTCCTTCTAGCAGGCCGAAACCTCGATTAATGTTTTTTGTCAGTATTGGTGTGTTAATGAAATGTTAGATTCGATCTACAGACCTCGTGATGGTTTTAAACTATACAATGTGGTTGTCGGGCATGTCTATTGTATGGTTTAGATGGTGACAAGTTGTCCGGATCTTTACTGGCTGCGGGCTGCCTGAGATGTTCTGGATGGTAAGGTAGCAGAATGGAAGGTAATGAAGGTGACTCGAACCTGTGACACAGCAGCTGTCGCATCGCCTCGATGACATTAACTGTCGGGTTGGCACAGTCCACCTCGGCACAGAGCCCGCTGGCCCAGCGGCCATGGAACCATTGGTCATCAAATATTTTTTGGCTGGAGCTCCGTGACTCGCTAATAGTAGCAGGTGACGACGTGCCAGAAGCAGGGATCAGTCATCGCATCGTCCCATCCTTGCAGAGAGCCATCGGGATCTTTGTCGACGATTTTCTTCAAACTCAGCAGAGCCGCGATATCGTTCTGCTTTGAAGACTGCGATGCCGAAATAGTTTTTCTGCCCACTGTAGTAGCTCGAGGAATTCTATAGCATTGATTTTTTTTGTTCTGTTATGCTACGGCAGATCATTGCGGGGCTGCCAAAGCTGGCCAGAGCTAGGGAGATCACGACGAAGGCAGAGTCCGTAGCGGAAGATATTGTGTTTGTAATGCCCCACCAAGATGTTCTATCAAATCGTAGCCATGAATTTTTGCAGTTCCGCTTTGGTGTTATCGAGAAAATTTTGTGCACTGACAATTTTGCCTCCGTCGATGACCGTTCATGCCGAAAGTTACAACAAGTCGGTCGCTGATGATGGCAGCCACAATACGGTAAGGCTGGGAGATTTTTACACAGAAGAGGACAGAGACATCCGAGAGATTTTATTATCCTTTCCTGCCATTCCAGCGGGGGTGTCGTTCGAGTCCTGCGGTCGGAGGTCGAATATCTCAGCGCCGAGAGTTTGAGCGATTTATTTTGCTGAGATTTGGCATTTGCTGGAAAATCGAAGCATTGGGTACCATTTGTTTTTTAACGTGATGGAGTTTGTTTTGATGGTAGACAAATTTGGTGGGAAATGCGAGATTATTGGCGTCATACACAAAGGTTTCGAAATGTTGAAGCAAACTGGAGATCATAGTGGTGGAGATATGGCGCCGTTGTCGGGGATACTTTCCTTCAACGCCCAATGAGTAAATTCACACTGTCTAATACGGAGGACTGACAAGTGGTGCTAGCATCCAATACAGAAGAAACATAAACTGCAGTTGGAGGCATCAAAATCGATAATGGTGGCATTGTGAGGTCGTCCTCTATTGTTTACTCCGCTTACAATTAAAGCACGGGGCACTTAATTTATTTCATAAAAAGTGAAGGGGGCTTTTTATTTCTTGAAAAGTAAGGGGCAATTTTTTTTAAAGTGGAGGACCACTTTATTTTTTTTTTTAAATTGTATGAAGAATTTATTGAAGTGTCCATGCTTATTGGCCGACAGTATGGCATCAGGCCATTTTTTTGTATTTTTCCAAATGAAGAGTCGACGTAAAAGGCCTACATGGCCCATGTAATTCCCCTGCGAGGGAAATTGACTATTTTTTTTTCCGCCAGAGAGCGATGCTGCCACAGTGCGAGGTTTTAGTTGCTGTCTTGGAGAGACATGTTGTTTTTCATTATGATGAAGGCCCCTTCGATGGTGAAATATAGGGGTATTTATAGTCATTGGAAATGGTTTTCCACGACGGACACAATGATGGTGTCATATTGTAATTTTGAGGCTATTTCATTTTAGTTTTTTAGCCTCAAAGTTCTTATACCTTGGAGTGCACTCTCGGTTGTACCCGACACTCCCAAGGTAATTTTATATGTGATCCTTGTACCTAGTGATCTTTTCTATACACTTGGCGAATGCAGCGGCTAGTTACCCATGCATTTCGGTGGGATGACTTGGTCACCATAAGGACACTTATACTAGGGACTACAAACAAAGACACCCTAGACTGTCATGTTTATCATATAGGCCTTATGCCTATATATTGTAACTCAGTTTTATCAATAATAATTAATTCCCTTCAGTTTCACTCCTAACATCACCAATGTTCAATTGCCATTTTATATGAAATATTTGACTACGTAGGTGAATTTTTTGCTTCTTATCAATGTTCAAGTACCATTTTCTATGAAACACTTGACTACATAGATAAGACTGGTTTGATTCTTCATCAATGTTTAATTCCCATACTTTATGAAATAATTAACTGCGAAGATCAAGTCATTTTATTCCATAAGTATTTTGTAAATATTGGGAATGACGTTTGATAATGCTTTTGATGTTGATTGTGAAGTGTTTTGAAATATTTTGCAATGATTACAAATATTTTTGTAAAATGCTTTTGTAATCGATTTCACACTTTTTGCAAATATTTTACAAAATTCTTTTGTAATTTACACATGTAAAATGGTTTCGTAATTGATTTTATGCAAATGTATAATAAGGTAATGTCATTTGATTCTTGCAATGGTTTTTGCAAGGTATTTAGTTATTGCAAAATATTTTACAATATAATGTAATGATATTTGCGAGCTATGATGTTGACTAAATATAATGAAATGATGATGTGAAATGTTTTGTTTTGTTATTATAGTGTAATACAATAATATTGATATGGTTACAAATATTTGCAAAAGATCTTGCAGAATGAATTTTTGTGTCACTCTTTTGCTTTCGTTATTTGAAATAAAATTATTTTGATGACTTAATATCACTTAATTTCTTAGCACATGAGAGAGGGTAACAAGAGTATATAATTTTGTTACCTACCGCATATGAAAATATTTGCATGTACATGAATAATTAGACTTGATACTCATCACCACATCTAATGTGTTGAAATATTCAAGGATTTTGCATCGTAAAAAAAATCTTTCATACTGAGGGTAATGCTCCCATATGGGTAATCCAAGAGAAGAAGAAGCAATTGGGGGCTTGCTTAGGCTACTATTTGATTAAACTTGGAGGCATAGCAGTCAAACCTCCTTGGTACTTTTAGGTGGCCATTCAAAAGCAAAATTATATTTAACCTTTGGAACATGCACAAATAGAGGAAAATAGATAGATAACAATGAAATATAATGTATATAGGATGGACACAATAGAACACTAAAATGTAAATGCAAAATCAAGGTTTTGGGATGCAAAATCAAGGTTTTGGGGTGCAAAACTTGCCCTCAAGCCCACATTTACCAAATTTACATCCTATAAAAGAGGATCATGAATATAGATTACCAAATTTGTGCCCTATATAGGTAAGGTATGAATCTAGTTCAGATGGCCTTTTTGGACCCTAAAACAATAAAAAATAAGGTGCAAAACATCAAAAAATAGATTTGTGAAGCAAATAATGTAAAAAAAAAACTTGATGAGCTGATGGAAAAAGCAATGAGAATGCAGAGGTGGAAGAAGCACTCTAAGATTTTTTTATCCCTCCAATCATCTAGACTCCTCAAATCAATCCCCAAGGGCAGCAAACACCAAAGCACAAAACAATAAAATAACTTGTAGTAGAAGGACACTTGTTAGGATGAGCAAATGAGTGAGTCAAGAATTAGATTCTCCAAAAAAATGGTTTTGGTTAAAGAGGGAATCCAATCATCTATTTATAAGAGGCTTGGGGGACCAAAACATGCAGGAAAATGAAATTTCACCGCAAGTAAAGGCTGACATTGAGACGGGATGACCAGGGGAGGGGTTTTAGTGAAAACAAATCTAGAACACCAAATTCATGTCCCACCATTACATGACATGAATATAGAAAGCCAAATTTGTGTCCCATATGGACTAGGTATAAATTTGGTAAAGCTAAGGAAACAAGAAAAATGGAGAATGTAAAAAATCCCCAAATTTGCACTTGGTAATCTTGGGTGGTCGACTAAGGGTCTAAGAAGGAATTGAATCGTTTTGGTGGGTTAATTTTCCATATCTACATTTTTCCCCTCTTTGATGTATTTATGGCCAAATAAATGCATCAAAGAAAAATGTAGACACCTATGGGAAAAAATAATAATCACAAAAGGGGGCAGTCAAGTTTGGATGAAAGGGTGGTGCAAAAAATGGTGTTATCTTGAACATCATAAATTTACATGCAAAATGAGGTATTACTACCATTACTGCAATTAAGGATAGGGTGCTCCTTCAAGTTTTTATAAGGAATGAAAAATTCCAAATAAAAACTTAAAAAGGTAAATGATGCAGGAGCATCCGGAGGCAAAGGGCAATTTTGCATCACCCAAAAATGTATTTTCTTCTAAGTACTGAAATTGTCGCGATATTGTGATGCTTTTTGAGGAAGGGCATCAGCGGGCCAAAATGTCGTGATATTGCGACGCTTTTTGAAGAAGGGCTCCAGCGGGCCAAAATGTCGCAACATCGCGACGCTTTTTGAAGAAGGGCACCAGCGGGCCAAAATGTCGCGATATCGCGACGCTTTTTGAAGAAGGGCACCAGTGGGCCAAAATGTCGCGATATCGCGACGCTTTTTGAAGAAGGGCACCAGCGGGCCAAAATGTCGCGACATCGCGACGCTTTTTGAAGAAGGGCTCCAGCGGGCCAAAATGTCGCGATATCACGACGCTTTTTGAAGAAGGGCACCAGCGGGCCAAAATGTCGCGACATCGCGACGCTTTTTGAAGAAGGGCTCCAGCGGGCCAAAATGTCGCGAAATCGTGACATTTCTCAAGCAGCGCAGTTAGAACGTCAAACTGTCACGAAATCGTGACACTTTCAAGCCAAGGTGTACGGAATGCAAAGATGTCACGAAATCGTGACATATCCAGAGGCAAGGTTCAACAATGCAAAGATGTCGCGAAATCGTGACACTTCCGAGCCAAGGTGTACGGAACGCAAAGATGTCACGAAATCGTGACATATCCAGAGGCAAGGTTCAACAATGCAAAGATGTCACGAAATCGTGACACTTTCGAGCCAAGATGTACGGAATACAAAGATGTCGCGAAATCACGACATGTCGCGGTTTCGCGGCCCGAAATGAAGCAGCAAGTACGGAACATAGAGATGTCACGAAATCACGACATGTCGTGGTTTCGCGGCCCAAGGGAGGAGAGCGAGTAAGAAGGGCCTAGACATCACGATTTCACGACGTGTAGCGAAATCGTGGCCCCAAGGAGGAGAGAGAAGCCCAACGTCAAAACGTCGTGATATCGCGACCAAGGGGGAGAGAAAAAAAGACTTGGAGCAAATACGTCACGATATCACGACAAGAACGCTCACGACGTTGACCAGTCGGTGATTATAGAGACCAATGCAAGGGGACACGTGGCATGAAGTGACAGGTGGCTCACGAGTATGGAGAAATTACGGGGACACGTGGCACCAAATGACAAGTGACCAGGCGCATTCCTTGGTATGATGTTCTGAAGGCTTGACAGGCGACCACAGAGCACTCTGCCACCCCAGACCATGATAATACGGGGCATATGGTAGAATATGGCATGCGGCTGCAGGGCATACATGTGGATGGTTAGAGGGAGGCCCGCACTTTGCGTAATGATGGAGAAGGAGGTGGCGGCCGAGGATAAAAGGCGTGCATGCATTGTATTGATGGGGGGACTCTTGGCCATTGATTTTTGGGGGGAATTGCTGTGTATTGTCAGAAGAGACCTCTGTTTTTTTTATGAAGCTTGCTAGAATTTTGCCTGTGCATTGTTAATTTCTGCATTCTTGTTGTGTGTTGTGCGTAGCCCTATATCAAGTGGTATCAGAGCGGGTTGGTTCTGAGAGTGCAAACCGATCACCGATAGTGAGGCAGTTTGCGCCAGGACGTGGTTGTGGGTTGCGAAGGAAAAGCAGGATGCCTCCATGTAGAGGACATGGTATTGCGAGGAATAGGCAAGCAAGAAGGGAGGAGGTCGATCTAAGAGCCCTGCAGAGGCAAGTTGAGGCCCTGCAAGAGGAAATAAGAAGAGGAGTCGAGCCGAGAAGGGAAGAACCCAGCGAAGATGAAGTGTGGGAAGAAGAAGTTGCTTCTGATGAGGAAGAGGCCTTGGATCCAGCAGAGGCTAGGCTATATAGAGCCATCTCCCAGATTGGGAAGAAGCCAAAATTTGACGTCTCGACTTACTCTGGAAACCTCAACCCTGAGGAGTTGATAGACTGGATTAATGACATGGAGGAGTATTTTGAATACGAAGAGATATCAGATCCAAATCGGATCAGGTTTGCGAAATCCAAGCTGAAGGGACATGCTAGCATCTGGTGGAAGGGAGTGCAGTTAGAAAGGAATAGGAGGGGAAAGGAAAGGATCACTAGATGGGATAGGATGGTAGAGAAACTCAAGAGGCAGTTCATCCCTGCAGACTATGAGCTGGATTTGTTAAAGAAAATGCAGTCTTCGACAGGCTAATAAGACTGTCAAGGAATATACTGAAGAGTTCTTTCAAATCGCCATCATAACCGGCCATTCGGAGGCGAATAAGGAGAAGGTCGCACGTTATATCAATGGATTGCGGACCAGCATTCAAGAAGAGCTGGGGCTGGTTAGAATGAGCACAGTAGAAGATGCATATCAGTTTGCATTAAAAGTGGAGGAGAAACTAAATAGAAGATTTGATGGTAAGCAGAGAGGGAAGGATAGGGGTGGAAGAGCTGGTGGAAGATACAAAGATTTTGGGAAAGCTAGAGAAGCTAGCAGCAACCAAAGGCAAAAATAAGTGAAGGAGGAGGATGCCCAATGCCCACGCGGTCAGAGCAACAACTACCCAAGAGGAAGAGGTAGGTCGGGGCGAGGGTTTGGAAGAGGTGTCTTCAGAGGAACCTACTTCAACTACGGAGAGGAAGGACACAGGGCATACAACTACCCGCAACATCAAGAGAGGCCAAACCGAAGACCCGAGGGTCAGGCCCGAGCTGCTGTAGCAGACGAAGGTGTAGATTTTGAGCACTCAGAGGAGGCAGAAAGAGGGGAAGCCATGATCATCAGAAGGGTCCTGTTAAATGAAGAAAAGAAGGGAGACCAAAGGAATAGCCTATTTTAGACAAGATGCAAGTGTGCAGGCAAGGTATGTAATATCATCATTGATAATGGAAGCACTGACAATTTGGTTTCGGAGGAAATGGTTTCCAAGCTGCGGATGGAAAGGAGAAAACACCCGCACCCTTATCGGATTGCATGGCTGCAAAAGGACCATCGGGTGCTGGTGAGTGAACAATGTCTGGTGAAGTTCAAGATTGGAACTTACCAAGATGAAGTGTTATGTGACATCTTGCCCATGGATGCATGTCACCTATTGCTTGGGAGGCCATGGCGGTTTGACCGAAGTGCTGTCCATGATGGTCGAGCTAATACCTATTCTCTGTCAAAGAATGGAGTTCGCCATAAGTTGAAACCCCTGAAGGAGGCTGATGAGAAGGTATGCAGCAGTGCACGAATCTGTCTAGTTGATGGCAGAAAATTTTTGGAAGGCCTGAAGCCGGATCATGTGTGTTATGCTATAATCCCCAGAGTTAGGGAAGAAGGATGCAAGGAGATTCCAATGGAAGTCATGGGACTGTTAGAAGAATTCCCTGATATCATTTCTGACAATGTCCCTGAAGGCTTACCATCGGTTAGGAAGATCAGTCACCACATAGATTTGGTGCCTGGGTCGAGTTTTCCAAACAAGGCTGCACATCGAATGACACCTGTGGAAACTGAGGAGTTGAATCGACAAGTTCAAGACCTGTTGAAGAAAGGGCTGATTAGAGAAAGTCTCGATCCATGTCGTTGTACCAGCAGTACTAGCACCCAAGAAGGATGGAGAATGGAGGATGTGCATAGATTCAAGAGCAATCAACAAGATCACCATTAAATACATATTCCCACTACCAAGGATGGATGATATCATGGACTGCTTGAGTGGAGCTGAGTACTTCACAAAAATTGATTTGAAAAGTGGATACCATCAGATCCGCATTAGAGAAGGGGATGAGTGGAAGACAGCCTTTAAAACCAGATAGGGGCTGTATGAGTGGTTGGTCATGCCATTTGGGCTAACCAATGCACCTAGTACCTTTATGAGGTTGATGAATGAAGTCTTGAAAGAATTTATGGACAGATTTTCGAAAATGGCACATTTTATCCCATGCCAGAAGACTAGCGACGCGGTCCATGTAGCTGGTTTGTTCTTTAAGGAAGTGGTACGCCTTCATGGGCTGCCAAGAAGCATTGTGTCGGATAGAGACACCAAGTTTGTAGGTTATTTCTGGAAGACCCTGTGGAAGAAACTGAAGACGGAGCTAAAGTTCGGTTATGCATATCATCCCCAAACAGATGGCCAAACAGAGGTGGTCAATAGGAGTTTGGGCAACCTCATTGCGATGCTTGGTAGGGGACAAGCCCAAAGGATGGGATCTAGTTCTATCACAAGTTGAGTTTGCGTATAACAGCTCGGTCAATCGGAGTACCAATAGGTCACCCTTCCAGATTATCTATGGAAGTAGCCCGAGAAACGCTTCAGAATTAAGAAGGCTAGATACAAGGGAGAAATGCAGTGCTGAGGTAGAAGACTTTGTTGAACACTTGAAAGGAGTGCATGAAGAAGTGACAAGACACATTGCCAAGATGAATGCTCGGTACAAGGCAAGGGCGGATCAAAAACACAGAGTTAAAGAGTTCCAAGTAGGAGATTCTATCATGGTCTATCTGAGGAAGGAGCGGTTTCCTGCCAAGACCTATAACAAACTAAAAATGAAGAAGTTTGGGCCATGCAAGATCATTGGCAAACAGGACTCGGGCAATGCCTACGAGGTGGAGTTACCTAGCGAGCTCAACATCTCCCCCGTGTTCAACATCTTCGATCTGGTCGAATATCATGAAGGAGAAAGCAGTGAGATGCCAAGTTCGGATTTGTGGAGCATTCCAGCGATCATCCCGATGATGCAGACGAGATAGAAGAATTTCTTGATACCCGTGAGGGTCGCAGATACTCGAAAAAGGAGTTATTCCGATTATTTGGTCAAATGGAAGGGCGGGCCCATAGAAGATGCAACTTGGTTGTCCAAGGTAGAGGTTGATCGCTTGGGTCTACCTCGAAACGGTCAGAAGTGAGGTCACTTCTCAAACTCACCCCGAGTGTCTGATGCAGGAGCATCCGGAGGCAAAGGGCAATCTTGCATCACCCAAAAATGTATTTTCTTCTAAGTACTAAAACTGTTGCGATATCGCGACGCTTTTTGAAGAAGGGCACCAGCGGGCCAAAATGTCGCGACATCGCGACGCTTTTTGAAGAAGGGCTCCAGCGGGCCAAAATGTCGTGACATCGCGACGCTTTTTGAAGAAGGGCTCCAGCGGGCCAAAATGTCGCGATATCGCGACGCTTTTTGAAGAAGGGCACCAGCGGGCCAAAATGTCGCGACATCGCGACGCTTTTTGAAGAAGGGCACCGCGAGGCCAAAATGTCGCGACATCGCGACACTTTTTGAAGAAGGGCTCAGGGCCAAATTATCGCGATATCGTGACGCTTTTTGAAGAAGGGCACCGGGGGCAAAATGTCCCATCGCGCGCTTTTGAAGAAGGGCTCCCAAATGCCCTCCTTTTTGAAGAAGGGCTCCAGCGGGCCAAAATGTCGCGAAATCATGACATTTCTCAAGCAGCGCAGTCGGAACGCCAAACTGTCACGAAATCGCGACACTTTCGAGCCAAGATGTACGGAACGCAAAGATGTCACGAAATCGTGACATATCCAGAGGCAAGGTTCAACAATGCAAAGATGTCGCGAAATCGTGACACTTCCGAGCCAAGGTGTATGGAACGCAAAGATGTCACAAAATCGCGACATATCCAGAGGCAAGGTTCAACAATGCAAAGATGTCGCGAAATCGTGACACTTCCGAGCCAAGATGTATGAAATACAAAGATGTCACGAAATCGTGACATGTCGCGGTTTCGTGGCCCAGAACGAAGCAGAAAGTACAGAATGCAGAGATGTCGCAAAATTGCGACATGTCGTGGTTTCATGGACCAAGGGAGGAGAGCGAGTAAGAAGGGCCTAGACGTCACGATTTCGCAACGTGTAGTGGAATCGCGGCCCCAAGGAGGAGAGAGAAGCCCAACATCAAAACGTCACAATATTGTGACCAAGGGGGAGAGAAAAAAAGCCTTGGAGCAAATATGTCGCGATATCGCGACAAGAACGCTCACGACGTTGACCAGCCGGTGATTGCAGAGACCAATGCAAGGGGACACGTGGCATGAAGTGACATGTGGCTCGTGAGTATGGAGCGATTACAGGGACACGTGGCACCAAATGACAAGTGACCAGGCGCATTCCTTGGTATGATGTTCTGAAGGCTTGACAGGCGGCCACAGAGCACTCTGCCACCCCAGACCATGATAATACGGGGCATCTGGCAGAATATGGCATGCGGCTACAGGGCATACGTGTGGATGGTTAGAGGGAGGCCCGCACTTTGTGTAATGATGGAGAAGGAGGTGGCGGTCGAGGATAAAAGGCGCGCATGCATTGTATTGACTGGGGGACTCTTGGCCATTGATTTTTGGGGGGAATTGCTGTGTATCATCAGAAGAGACCTCTGTTTTTTTTTATGAAGCTTGCTGGAATTTTGCCTGTGCATTGTTAATTTCTGCATTCTTGCTGTGTGTTGTGCGTAGCCCTATATCAGTAAACAAAGAGTGCAAAAAGCAAGAAAAAGAAAATAAAGTGTTAGCTTTTGATGTAATGGCCAAAGGGAGATAACAATCATGAGATGCAAAATAATATGAAAGAAAGTAAATCTGCTAGATGACTGAGATATGCGATAAATAGAAATGATATAAATGAATACAATGTAGCTATGGAGGAAATGAACACTCCATTAATAAAGCTATTGAACTACATTGCACCCATCACCACTGGATGGTGATCTACACAGAACTATACTATGCTCTAAGCTACTATGTCCTCGAATATCTATATCTATTGTATTACAATGAGGCCTTTCTTATATAGGTAAAATAGGTTCCTTGGCCAACACTCTACCTAGTTGTGCAAGGGACAACTTGCACATATACAACTTGCACATTGACACTTGTGCATTTATTACATTGCATGAAGTAACTAGATAACTTCCCCCTAAAGTAATCTAATGTCCTAAGTATGTACCTTGGAAGATACATTTACATGACCCAAATGATGTAATATACTCTATTTCTAACACCCCCTTGTATTACATTATTTGGGTATTGAAGACTTTAGTCTTCAATATGGATCTTCTTCTTCTTCATCTTGAGCTTTGTATTCTTCCTCTGCATTCTTTGTAACCTGTTCAAGAAAATAGTTAGTGTCTCTATAATATGTTACATTTGTTGATAGAGCTTTCACCTCATAGTCCTCTATGGGTTCTTCCAGTTCTTCAATTTCTTCTATCCTCTGAACCAGGTGACCTTTTTTATTTCTCTTCTGATATTCCAGTTGAGGATAATTGGTTGGTCACTGAAATTACTATTGATGAGGGTTCCTTTGGTATTGTCGAGGCTGAAACTGATTCCCATTATTCATCTAATTTCCTTGGTTCTAGTTTTTGGGATTGTATCTGCAATAGCTGGTACTATGACCTTTCTTTCTGCATATCTGACAATACCATATTTTCCATCCTCTTGCTGATGAAGCAATATTTCCCTATGGATTATCTTTTGATGCCAATGCAGTGTTAGTCATCTCATCTTTCACAATGTTTTCTACTTCATATTCTTGAAGTATATTGACTAGGTCATCAAAAGAAGTATCTTTACTTAAGACCTATAAAGATGTTACCAAATGCTTATAGTTGTCTAGAAGTGCTCTCATGGTTACTTGAGTAAGAAGTTCATCCTTAACTGTTTCTCCTAAGGTCAACAATTTCCCTTTAATATCTGCTACCTTCCTTAGGAATAGTTCTATGCTTTCTCCACTATTCATTTTTAATGAGTGAAGTTGAGTTTGGAGATGAAGAATAGTTACCTTATTCTTTCCTTCAAATATTTTCTCTAGGCTTGTCCATGCATCTGAAGATGTTTTTGTTGAACTGATATAAGGTTGAATCTCATCAGTGATAGCAAAGGTTATTATCATTAGAGATTTTGAATCATTTTCTTCAAACTTTAGGATTTTAGTTTCACCTGTGGTAGGTCTCTATGTTTTCCCTTTGACAACATCCCAAAGTTTTTCATATACTAAGATTGCTTTCACTTTATTTTTCCAAGAGAAATAATTAGGACCCTTGAGTAGTTGAGATTCTTCTAGGAAGAATTTGTTTGATGCCATTTAAATCTTCCTAATATCAAACCTTAGATTTGTAGGCTTCCTTATGTCTCCCTAATGTTTTTGGAATATAATATAGTGCTTTTGTAAAATATAGTTCAATTTATGGTTGATTTTGTATAGTTTTGTAAAGATCAAAAATCAACTTTTCTAACACCTTATTACTCCTAATTGAACTAAGCACTTTTCCAATTTTGAAGAGGTTTTAATGTTGGATTTCTTTTGTCCCTTTTTAGAAATTTTGAGACAAGAAAATTATAAATTTCCAACCTTAACAAAAAATATTTAATAACCTCTTTTGTAACCCTTAGGATTTTATTCAAGTGTTTCTAATTTCCAATAACCTAGTTTGATGTTGTAACCCTTATCACTCCCAAATTTGGAAAATTAGAAAATTAATAATATTTGCAAAATATTAAAGAATTTAATCCAAGTAGAATTCCTTATTTCTCCTAGGTTAAATTGCAAATATTATTTCAATTTGATAAGTTATCCCTTATAGATTTTGCTTTCAAAATCTAAGATTTAACCTTAGCTTATAACCCTTATATCTCCAAAAATGAAAGCAATAATAAAATGGGATTAAACCTTACCTTTGGATGCTAAATCTCCTCACTGTTTGGTGCTTTTTTTGATTGGATATAACAACAATATTAAGGTTACCTTTGGTGCTAGAATCAATGGAGATGCTTTGGAATTCCTTGTCTTCAATGTTGGAATGTAGGTACTTATGGGAGTCAAAGTCTCCTTTGACCTACACTTTCTTCTCCCTCGTATGATGCTCCTCCTCCTTGAAATGTGCTTTCTCCTTCTAAATTTAGGCGCTGGTTTATGATAGTGCTTTAAATGCACTTCTTACACCTTTGAATGGTGTATGGCTGGAAAATAGTCTTCTCCTTCCAAATGAGCTATGTATTGCCTTCATTAATTCTTGTTTGACCTCCTTGGCACCTTAAATAGGATGAGCTTCTTGCACTTTGTGACAAGTGTCACCTAAAATATTTTTTTTAGATGCCTTCAATGTAAACCTTGCAATGATGAGGTTAGTGGTAACCTCCCAAGATTTGTAACTCCTCCAAGCATGTGTAACTCCTTCCAAGCATATGTAACATCTTTTTGGTGAGCGCTTGAGTCTTCACGTAAGTTGGAGAGTGTAGAGCATCTGTGCCAAGTGGCACTCAAGGCTTATGCATGTAAGCCTCCCTTGTAACATTTCTTGGAGCCTTTATCTTGCCTTCTACGTAAACTTGCCTTGTTTCTTGAAATGCAAGTAATCTCCCAATGTCCTTGGCTGCTTCTACATATTGGCTCTTGGATCTTTGGTGCTCCTCCATGGTGGTCCTATGGTAGCTCCTTGTAGTCTTCAATGGTGGACGTTCTCCTTGGATATACCACTTCCTTTTCCTTTGTAATATGTTGTTGGTTCATTTTTACAATAGCTGAATGCTTCCCTTTTGCTTGATTTTGATAATGCTCCTCTTACGTAGGTAATTTCTTTCTTGTAGGCTACCCTTCTACGTAATATTCGACTGATTTTTGGCTCCTTGTTATGCTTCCAATGTTGCAGGTGATATGTACTCTTCTAGGGCTTGATTTGAAGATTGAAAATCGGTGTTTGTAAACACCTTGACTCCTTGGACGTATGGGCTCTTCGATGGCTCCTTTATTTTTCTAGATAAAATATCCTTGCTTCCCCTATGTAGATAATACTTTTGTCCTTCCAAAAGAACAAAAGTGGTGCTTTTGTAATATATAGTTTTTGCACCAAAATGAAGATTTTTTACGTAATCTTTTTTTCTTTCCTTGGATGATAGATGATCCAAGCTAATGCTGATTTTGAATAGGAATTCCTACTCTCTGCACTGAAATGAACCCCTTATAATTTCCTTGAATCTTGAGACTTCCAAGGTCTCAATTTGAGGCTTCCTTCAAGGACTTCAATGGTGGTTTTCTTCTTCACCTTTTTCTTCCAATGGTGGCTTCTATAGGCCATGAAAGTGTTGCAGATTTTGTGCTAATTTTTATGCTTTCAACAACATAAATTAATTGAGATAACTAGTTAACAAATCAACTAGTATAGTGCTTAACAATGCACCTTTTAATGGTAACAATAATCTCACCTTATTGCTCCACTAATCTCTTAAAAATGCACTTAATAATTTCACTGCAACCTTTCAAGCATAATCTAGAATGAACCCATGCATATTTCACTACAAACATAGTTGTAGGATCAAGTCTTATTTTTCTCTTTTTTTTAAAGTAGAATATAGGTAGTTGATAGATAACTCTAAAATATAATCAACCCCTAATGTGCAAATGAACCTTAAAATGAACCTTTTATTTTTTGCACTTTTGAAGACTGTAATTCTACTTTCCCTTCTTGCAACTTTAATCTAAATAAGGTGCTCCAATGAATCTGATAAGTAATCCAATTAATGAGTTAGCTAGCACCAATAGTTGCATACCTTTTTAAAATCTTATGTAGCTCTTTTATCACTTCTATAGAGGATGTGGATCTTGGTGTCTAAGATCACCAAGTTGTTACTTCGAGTAGGATCTTGCAACTTTTTGTAGACTATCTTGAATAACTCCTTCTTCACCAAAATATGATCTCAAACTTTCTTTCATGAGCCTAAGATTTGGTGGCTTGTTCTCCTCTTGTGTTCTCCTCCTTCTCTGTAGATTTGGAGAAGTCTTTGTCTCTGAAGTGGTGCCTTCTTGCTGTGAGAGGTAATCTTCAAATCTCCTAGATTTGGTGAGCTTCTTCTATCTTCAAGTCTTCTTGTCAAATTCTGACTTCAAGCAGGATCTTCTTCTCAAGATTCTGAATATCTTGAGGTCTTTCACTGGATTCTTCTTCTAGGATTTGGCACTCCTTTCCAAATTCTTCTTCTCATATTTGGCACTCCTTTCTAAATTCTCCTTCTCTTGGGCTTGTTTTTGGATGGTGATAATTGTCCCAAGTCCTTCACTATCAGGAGCTTCTCCTTGGTAGTGGATTTCTCTAGTGAGTTCTCCTTTGATGATTTCTTTAGTAAGGCTCTCCTAGCCTTTTACTGGATGCTCGATGAGACCTTCCCAAGGTCTTTGATCTTGTAGCTTCTATTGGTCTTTCCTTGAGACCTCTTCAACCTTCTACTCCTGGAAGTGTTGGTGGTGAGATCTTCTTCTAGATCTCTAATTCTACTACTTCTGGATTTGAGTAGGACTCTCCTAGTCCTTCTTCTTCTTCCAAGTCTAAAAGTCCTTCAATGAGATCTTCTCCTTATATCTTCTTCCCAACTCACTGAATCTTCTTTCCTACAACAAAAATATTAGTATTAAAATCTTAATCTACTTCTGAATCAAATATTCTTTTTGAATTCTTCTTCAGGATCAAGGCTTTTGGAGCCTTTTTTAGTATCTAGGCTTCTGTGGCCTTTTTAATATCAAGGCTTCTATGGCCTTTTCAGTATCAAGGCTTCTATGGCCTTTTTAGTATCAAGGATTTTGTGGCCTTTTTAGTATCAAGGCTTCTATGGCCTTTTCAGTATCAAGACTTCTGTGGCTTCTTCTTCAAGGCTTCTATGGCCTTTTCTTCCACAGTGAAGTTCTTCAATCTAGCAATGGATATCTTCAGTCTCCTAACTTCACCATGGCTCTTCTCTAGAAGTCTTCTTCCATAGTGTTCTTCTCTTGCACAAGGAACTAATCTCTGCACTATGAGGGCACATCGACCTTCGGGCAATGAAGTTGGAGTCTCCTAGCTTTCTATTGTAGGAGGAGTACCAATCCTCTAAGAATTAATTATCTACAACAAAAGAAACTTTGGGCAATAGTTAGCAAGTTCTAGATATCCTGGATGATCTTCACTAGATGATCTATCAATCTAGTGGATTGAATGTTGAGTCTTGGTCTTCACGAGTTTTTTCTAGTAACTCATTGGAAAGACTCTAGTCAAATGCAATCTCAGTATTTTCTGGAACTGAGATTTCTTTCAATCCTCACTTGTGACTCTCCCTAATTCTACCACCTAGATTCTTCTGAGATATTTTGATAGTGGTTGGTCCAGCAACGCATCAGGTTGACAAAACACTCAGGCTCAATGATAATGGTGGTTTCCCTATTGATCTACTCAGACTAGATCTACCATGGATCTGATACCACTATTAGCTTTTGATGTAATGGCCAAAGGGAGATAACAATCATGAGATGCAAAATAATATGAAAGAAAGTAAATCTACTAGATGACTGAGATATGCGATAAATAGAAATGATATAAATGAATACAATGTAGCTATGGAGGAAATGAACACTCCATTAATAAAGCTACTGAACTACATTGCACCCATCACCACTGGATGGTGATCCACATAGAACTGTACTATGCTCTAAGCTACTATGTCCCCGACTCTCTATATCTATATCTATATCTATATTACAATGAGGCCTTTCTTATATAGGTAAAATAGGTTCCTTGGCCAACACTCTACCTAGTTGTGCAAGGGACAACTTGCACATATACAACTTGCACATTGACACTTGTGCATTTATTACATTGCATGAAGTAACTAGATAACTTCCCCCTAAAGTAATCTAATGTCCTAAGTATGTACCTTGGAAGATACATTTACATGACCCAAATGATGTAATATACTCTATTTCTAATAGAAAGAGCAAAATACAATACAAAGAGAGAGAAAAGGAAGAAAGGAAAGGAGAGAGAAGAAGAGGGAAAAAGGAAGAGAGAGAATAAAATGAGGGAAAAGAAAAGGGAGTGAAGAAAAGAGGAAAAATAAAAGAAAGGAGTCTCATTTTCACTACACGAGGAGGAGAAAAGAGCTTTAAAGAAGAAAGAGGAGGATAAAACTACCAAATCATCATGCTACTATGGCAAGGGGTGAGATTGGTACCATTGCTAACTAGGTGAAGGTATATATTGAGACCCACTTGATCATTTTTTATTTTACATCCGCACACAACATTTTAGTAGTTTTTGTATTTTTTGAATTTTTAGTCAATTTTTGGTAAAATTCATCATCAACCACAAAATTTGTCATGGAGCACGAATTTGGTAGTCTAGCCAAGTAAAATTCATGCCCTCTATGGATTGGGCATGAATTTGGTGAATTTTACACAAAAATAATTTTATTTTTAAATTCTTATGAGTTTATGAATTTTATATATGTTAAATGATAAACTGATGATAGAATTATGTTATAATGCAATTAGATGCACTCGAGAGAAAATAGTGATGATCAGAAACACTGGAGACTATCCTAGAGTATCTCATAGTGGAGGAGAGGGAGACACTAGAGAACATTGTGCTACTACAATTAGTAGAGATGCCTCATTTTGAGGTGGGTCAAGCCCTACTAATGGCTCTAGTAGAGTTATGATATCGAAAATCATCCATATTTTGGCTACCAATTGAATATATGATGATCATATTGGAATATGTGTGGCACATCTTGAGGATACCCATTAGGGGAAAGACTATTTACATGATACGAGTGTCAATGGTGGAATTGGAGATGATGTTGAAGGACCCAACACATGTGATTTGATATAGTGGATTCCATGTTTATGAGATGCCACATTGATATGAAGTTGGTACATTAGCATTCGTACTATGTGGAGTGGTGGTAGGGATGCTGGTATGCCATACTAGTAAGTGACACCTACCATAGAAATTTGTAGGAGTAGTGGTAGACATGTAGGATCAAGGAGTGAGATTCACATGGGTATTGTATGTGTTGGCCTATTTATACAGAATATTACACAACATCATGTATAAATGGAAAATAGGACTGATATGTACAATATTGCTCTAGGTGTGGTGCTAGAAGCAAATATCAATTCAAATACCGAATGCACTACCATTATAATTGCCCAACATGGAGTGACCAATAAAATACATGTGGATATGACACTATGAGTGTGGATATATATTGTATTTTGGTGTCTTGCCACTAGGAAGGTGAGTGATAGAGGAGCTACGAGAGCATCAAATTATATGGTGATCATGGTATATATACCTAGGATGGAGGAAGGACATAAAGGAGATAGCTCATGTGATGAGGATTTATTGGCTTATCATCAAGGAGGGTGAGTGGGAACTATTCAAGTTTGATTGAGTACAATGCCAGTTAGACATTCTATAGGAGATGTAAAGGTGCTCTTGATGTGGTTAGGTGGGCAAAGCAGGACCTAGATGACCCATTATATATGGATATAGGGGTGGACAATGTTGGGGTGGCCCTTGGGTACAAGAGATGGTACACGAGAATTACACCCCAAAACATCTCTCCACCAGTGCCAATGTAGAGATTCCAAGTGATAAGCTAGTGAGTGTAGTTGGCACTTCAAGAGCCCACTCGATATACCATCAAGAGATAGCAGAGAGACATGGTATCACTGAGACTATCTTAGGTATAGGTTCAAGTGGATATAATGATATCCATAAGGGTGACCATCATGATATCTAGCTTAGTAGGAGGGGAAGCCATAGGTTTTACCCCATCATGGCATAGACAAGACCTAAGGGGGTAGGTCCAGGGGAGGTAGAGGGGCTATGAGCCATAGTGGCAATTATGCAAATGGATATGGATTTCATCTATAGTGTGTTGGACCAAGCCCAATAGGATAAAGGTACAAATGATCTAAGGTATAGCACCTCATAGGGGATATGGGCCAACAAACCCAAGAAAATGGGATGGCTATCCTAGTAGAAAACTAATACAGTGAGGGACACTACATGTTGCTGATAGAGCTGCAAAGGATGAGGGATTTTTATGACATGGTAGTAAAAATAGCAACCTACTACTATATGACCTATTACCATGTTTTCCTAGCTAATTAGAGAGTTCTAGAACTATCCTCTTAGTTTTCAAAGTAATTCATAGTCACGAGCATGATCTAGTTCATGATCTATGAACATGACTCCTCCATAACCTTTAGCGGTGGAACAAAGGGGACAAGCTCACATGGCTAGGGCTAGGATGAGGATGACATGTCAATTTTAATTATGGCATGCATCCCTTGTGATGGTTGAGTTTTCCAAGCTCTCTTGTGTGGCACATAGATCAATGAGCATGCATTTAGTGCTATCAAGTAATACTAGTTGTAATTTATTTGTGTTATGGTATAATTAAAATGTGTGTGCTTATGTGTGATTGCTTTTATTTTTATGTGTTGATTAACTATGCATGGTGAGCACAAACATAATGGATGCAATGCATGATGTAATTAACAAAATTGAATACAATAATGAACCTAAATAATGCAAAGCATAATTCTAACTAAATGTAGGGGATGCAAAAAAAAATGTATGGATGAGCAAACAAAAGGTAAAAATAGAAAAAAAAAAAAAAAAGAGAAAGTCAAAAGCAAAGCATTGAGGAAGGTACAAAGCTCCAAAGAGGTCAAATAAGAAAGAGAAAAGAACAAAAATCTATGAGTATGTATGCTCATAAATGACCAAGATGGAGGCTACCCCTCATGTGTGGCCATGACGCTATCCTGTGAGGGTTGCAAGCTTGCAAAGATGGACAAGGTGGAGCTATACCCGCTATGGGTGTAGTGCTTGCTAAGATGGAAAAATATGATAAAGAGATATACCCACTAGGATGTATACTCATAAATGGTCAAATGGAGGCTAACCCTTGCTTGTGACTATGAAGTTGATCCCATATGAGGTGTGCTATGTGTGAATAATGTGCCAAAGCGAGTACTACCCGATAGGGGCATGGTGTGTGAAAAAAGGTGTATGGAAAAAGTCAATGGATGAATAGATAGAAGAAGAATGTATATCCTTGTATTGATGAAAGGAAGAAATTAAATCATGCAAAGGACAAAGATATACAAAAAAAAAAAACTAAATCCCTTGACTTGGAGAGATATAAGCAATATAAAATTTCAAGGTCAAGGAATATAAGAGAGGAAGAAAGAATAAGAGAAGATGGGATGGGTGAATGTAGTGATGAAAATTCATGAAAATGGGCCCTAGGTTGAGGATTTGCTAGGCATCAAAATCCTAGTGTGATTGCAATGCATGTGAGCTATGACCTAACTAGGTGTCATCACTTGCCATTGTCGCAAAATCCCCAAGAATCTATATGATAAAGCATTCATGCAAGTATGAACAATCAACAATGAAATTGTATGACAAACAACATGTAAAGTGAAATATAATGTCAAGCAAACCATACAAGGTATGATAGGCAGTCCTACAGTATGAATCAATCAAACTGAATACAAACTAGATGAAAATTAAGATGTAATGCCATGCATAGTATTTTATTGATATTTTTTGGAAGTTGAATTATATTTATTGATTCTTAAATTTAGCACATATTCTGAGTGTGTTACCTATTTTAACAAATATGATGGTGGTGCAAGGATCTGACCCATAAAAAAAAATACTATTATGGAGGATACCTTCATTATTCTCATCACGAAGGGGATCACCTATAATACATTCTCTAAGATATTTTGCACGAAAGTCATTGTAAAATTTGAATGTACCATCCCTTTTTATGAAAGGAGGAGATATACCCAACTTTGCAAGGTCTCTTTGAGATAGAGGAATAGATTCCCCTTGAGAATGAGAAGACTCGGCATGTGCCACACAAGGGATAGATGTTATATTGTTGATGCTATATATTTAAGGAAATGCAACCACAAGGACTAAAATGAGCATGCAATATTAAATATATGATAATGGTAATATACTAAGCAAGAAAACTCACAATAAATTTTTTCAATAACTCATAAAACTTCCATTAATAAAAGCTCATGAAAATAGGATATTCATACAAAATGTGGAGATCTCAAATGCTCCATGTTTCATACAAGTTCTACAGTGTGCCTAACATGTATTCTACTCTCCTATCTATTCTCTACTATACTCTATGCTCCTCTCTCTTATCTATCAAAGGCCTATATATAATGAGATATGTCTCTTGGTATTTCACCTACCTATGACTCTTCATATTACTATTCTATGATTCATGTACACATGGACTAATGCACATTTACATCATCAAGTACTTTGTACATTCTAACAACACTTGTGCATTTAATACATTGTGTAAAGTAAATACTAATCAAACTCCTAATCTAGAGATGTAACCAAGGTGGTACATTGGCATGTACCAAATATTGTAATATATTCCAACACCCCCATGTATTATATTATTTGGTTGTTGAAGATGTTAGTCTTCAATATGGTCTTCATCCTAGTTCAATTTACTTTGCACTCTATGCTTCTTTGGTGAAGTTCCTTCTCTACTTTCTTATCTTCCGCATTAGGGTTAGTCTTTATAACTTCATGAGTTGTCATGATATCATAAAATTCCTAGAAAACTATTTTCTCTTTGCCTTTGTCCTTCTTATAACAAGTCTTCTTTAGTATACGATCTTCTAAACAACCACTTAAAGTATCATGATAAGATCATGAGTTGGAATAAATTGAAGTATCAAACTGCATGAAGAATGAAATATCTTCTCTAAGAAGGATTCATTTATTTTTGTTTTCTCTTTAAGTGATTCAATAAATTCATTTTTCTCCCTATTCTCATCTTTTTAATATTTGGACGTAAGTAATGCCATATATAATATGCTAGTAACATTAAAAGGAATCATGATGCTATATTTATCATTATCAATTGCTTCATACATTCTCGCATGCAAATAGTATATTAATTTTGAAGAAAATGACAAAGCAATTTGAACATTCTGATTGATATCCATATAAAGGTTACAATGCGGTTATGAGTTGGTTTATCTAACCAACTTGGTGGTTAATAAACCAACCTAGAGAGCGCCTACGAGCGCTACCATTTTGCCAAAAATGTATTACAATGACATATATGACATATATGCTAACATCCCCCCTTATTACATTATTGGCAAATTCCAATAGTATCTCGAAACTTTTCATATTTGATACGCCCAAGGGCTTTGGTAAAAATATCTGCAACTTGCGCATCAGTAGGAATGTATTGAAGTTGTATATGGTGCTTGGGTACTTCATCTCGAATGAAATGACATCTGGTATCAACATGTTTGGTACGTTCATGAAAATTTGGATTTTTGACAAGATTCAAAACACCTTGATTGTCACAAAACAAATGAAGAGGAAGATTCTTTGGAAGACCCATGTTTGTAAGAATGCGACTTAACCACATTATCTCGTAGACTGCTTCACTTGCTGCACGATATTCTACTTCTATAGAAGATAAAGCAACCACTTGCTACTTCTTACTATGCCATGAAACAGGTCCAGATCCGAGATGAAAAACATATCCAGAAGTAGATTTACGATCATCAAGGGATCCAGCATAATCCGAGTCCATGTAACCTAGTAAGAAAAACTTATTATTCTTTTTGTATTCCAGACCATAATTTGTACTGCCATTAACATAATGAAGAACTCTTTTTGCTGCTTTCCAGTGACTCATCTTAGGCTCTTGCATGAACCTTGAAAGATATCCCATAGCAAAACTGAGATCTGGCCCGGTATTTGTCAGATATAGGAGACTCCCAATCAACTGGCAATAGAGAGTACCATCTACCCGAGGTGATTCATCATATCGGGATAACTTAAGTCCTTGCTCCATTGGAGTTGCTTTTGACTTAGAGTTAGTCATCCGATATTTTTCTACTAAAGTCTTGGCATATTTCTTTTGTGTTACTCTGATATGAAATCTTTGTTGAGTAACTTCTAAACCAAGACAATAGTGCAAAAGTCCTAGATCTGTCATTTCAAATGATTGCTTCAAATCATTTTTTACTAAGTCAATCATTCTTTCTGAGCTTCTTGTTATGATCAGATCATCTACATAAAGTACAAGGATCACTATATCAGAAACCATTTTTCTTAATATAGAGATTTGCATCAGAAGGACTTCTTTTGAATCCATGTTGCACAAGGTGACTGTCTATCTTGATATACCAAGCTCGAGGAGCTTGTTTTAGCCCATACAAGGATTTGATCAACTTGCATACTTTTTGTTCTTGCCCCTCGACCATGAATCCTTCTGGTTGAGTCATGTATACTTCTTCCTATAAGTCACCATTCAAGAAGGCACTTTTAACATCCATCTGATGCAACTTCCACCCAAACTGAGCTCCCATGGCACAAAGTACTCGAATGGTAGTCATTTTTGCAGTAGGGGCAAAAGTCTCTTCATAGTCTATACCTTCTTTCTAAGCATAACCCTTTGCAACAATTCAGGCTTTATGCTTATCAATAGATCCATATGCCTTATACTTCACTTTGAACACCCATTTGCAGCCTATGGGTTTCTTTCCTGTTGGCAGATCGACTAACTTCCAAGTATTATTTTTTATGAGAGACTTATGTTCTACATCCATGGCCTTTTTCCATTGTGGTTTATCAAGTGCAGATTGAACCGTTGTGGGTTCATTTTCATTCAATGTAGACATATAAATATTTTTGTCATCCTCATCTTCTTCTCTATCATTTTTTGTACCCACTGAAAAATCATCAAAGTGTTGACAAAGTTCATCAACCTCTGAAGTAGATTCCTCTGCTCTCATTTGTTGAGTCATACTACGAGTACATGGCCTATCTAGAGATAGATCTGGAAGAGAATTCAACTTAGCATCTCTCAAAGTGCTAGTGTACCATTTTGGAACTTTTTGTTGTTGTTGTGGAAGTTGAACCTCCTTCTTAGGTTCTTCTTCATCTAGATATACAGTTGTGGATGTGTCTTTTGATGTGAAAGCTTCATCAAATATAACATCTCTACTCACGTGTGTCTTCTTGGTCTTAGTATCAATCAATCGATACCCTTTTGAATACTCATCATAGCCAAGAAAGATACACTGCAGGGTTTTCTCATCCAATTTCCTCCTTTTCTGTTTTGGAATGTGCATGAATGCTTTACATCCAAACACCCTTAGATGAGAAATGGAAGGTTTCTTACCACTCCAAGCTTCTTGTGGTGTTTTCCCTTGTAGAGCTTTAGTGGGTGCTCTATTTAGGAGGTATAATGTTGTGTTTACTGCTTCTTCCCAATATTGATCCTCAAGATGTGCTCCCTTTAGCATACATCGAACCATTTCCATGATGGAATGATTTCTCCTTTCTGCAACTCCATTCTACTGAGGTGTATAGGTTGTAGTCAGTTGTCTTTTGATCCCATGCTTCTTAAGAAACTCTGAAAACTCTTCAGAGGTGTATTCCCCCCCGATCTGAGTGGAGGGTTTTTATCAAACAACCTGACTCCTTCTCGACAAGTTTCTTGAACTGTTGAAAGTAGAGGAATGCTTCTGATTTCAACTGAAGAAAGAAAACCCACATCTTCCATGAGTAATCATCAAAAAATAGTTGAAAATACTTCTTCCCACCATAGCTGGATGGCATAGGACCACACAGATCGGTATGTACCAACTCTAAAGGTTTTGTAGCTCGAGAGGAGCTTGCTTCAAAAGGTACTCTGTGTTGCTTCCCTGCTAAGCAATCCGAGCAAACTGGTAAGATAGACGAGAGTGGGGGTAGACCTGTCACCATCCCATATTTGTATAATTCAAGCAAATATCCAGAACTGAGGTGCCCATAATGTCTATGCCAGAGAGAGGTGGCCTCCTTTGTAGTTGCAGCCAGAGCAACATGAGGAGTTGAAAGGGCATCTAGAATGAACAAACCATGTTTGTAGGATCCGGTTGCAACATGTTTACCACTGTGGGTGATAAAACATCTCTTCTTGCATTTGACAACTCGAAACACGACATCCATATTTCTATCCAACATTTGTGTGACTGAAAGTAGATTATTGGCTAAACCTGGAACATAGAGTACTTTCTCAATTTGACAATCACCATCAGGAAGAGACACAAAAATATCCCCTTCTCCCTTTACTTGATAGACTTGATTGTCAGCAATTGTGACTGGCTTACCCTCTTTCTCCACAAAAGTATCAAACCATGATTTGTCCCCAGTCATGTGTTTGCTAGCTCCTGAATCAATATACCATACAACATCTATCTGGGAAGACGAAGTATGGGTCATGAGCACCTTGTGTGCTCTTTCAAAGTCAGAATTTGAATCGGACCCAGGAGAATCTGAGTCTGAATTGGAGTCAGCATAAGCAACATGGCCTTTAGATTGCTTATGTTTGTTGTATTTTTGTTTGTTTTTGCCCTTCTTCTGAGGACCTCTATCATTTTGTTGCTTGTTTTTGAACCAACACCTGTTGGTGTCATGGTTATTCATATCACAAATCTTGCAATATTTTGTATCCTTCTATTGATTTTGCTTCCCTTTGCCTTTGGAAGAAGGACCCCCTTTTTGAAACTGTCCTTGTTTTTTACCACTTTGTTGTGTGGAAAGAGCATTATCTAGTACATCATCTTTCTGGATCTGAGTTGCCTCCTCAGTCTGAAGCAAATTTACCAACTCCACAAATGATACTTGTCTACCAGAAACATTGAGAGAAGTGATCAACATCTTGTAGGAATTTGGTAATGCTCTCAAGATAACAGAGTTCAAGACATCATCATCCACTGGTTTTCCCATAGCATTCAATTTGGCTTTCAAGTCAGCCACTCGGCAAAGGAATATATCAACTGTTTCCCCAGAATTCATACTGAGATTATGTAGTTGAGTTTGAAGATGTAGAATAGTGGATTGATTCTTTCCTTCATATACTGTGATCAAGGCATCCCAAGCTATCTTACTAGTTTTTGCATCACAAATATGAGGCTGCACCTCATCTGTAGTAGCAAGCAAGATAAACACAAGACTCTTCTTATCTTTCTTATCCCAAGCATATTGATCTATTCCTGTTGTCTGAGGGCATTTTGTAGTGCCAGTCACTACATCCCATAGATCTTCCAACTGAAGAATAGCTTTCATCTTTGTCTTCCATGGAACAAAATTAGGACCTTTCAAAAATTGTGAATCTGAAAGATACTTATGAATTGTGGCCATTATGAAGGTTCCTTATATCACCAATTGGTCTCCCTTTCTTTATACCTACCAGATATTTATATCATAACCATTCAATATATACCTGCCCTTACGTGAGGGAGACTATAGGTATATAGGAACAGTATACTACTCAATATGTACCCGCCCTTACGTGAGGGAGACTATAAGTACATATGAGAAGCACAATATATTGAACATAGGCGATACTGAAAGGGCATCGTGTTGTTAATGACACCTACCATAGAAATTTTTATTCCTCATGCATGGGGTGTAACTTCCCCTAAACACTTTGGAAAAAACTTTCGTCAGGATTTATGCCTAACAACAATCACGATGTGGGTATGAAATGGGAAAAAAAAACTGGTTTGCCTTATTTCTCCCCGACGATTAATAGAGAACAAGCTCAGACGTCGTTGTTGCAGCTATATTAGGCGGCGAATACAGTAGTCCAAAGCACGATAGCATTACCTGTAAGTGTGGACCAGAGGTATCTCAAATACCGAATGTTGTTGTGCAATAAATTGCACAAATAGGGTATAAATTTGGGGTCTTATATTTTTTGAATTTATGATTGTTAATGCAAGAAAACAAAGATATTTAAATGCAAAAGAAACAATCACAAATGCCCACAAATTTAAACACCTATTACAAATTTAGCAATTATTCTACCAAATGATTGGTTTTCCCCCCTTTATCTTACAATTTTGCAAATGAATCATGTGAAGACCTGAGATCTCTCCCCCGTCAATTTGCAAAATAGAAAAGGAGTGAAAAAAAAATGGTACCTGAACACCCAAAAAAAAATTTGGAGCCATCAAGGCGTCATTTGGACTGCGCAGGCATCAAAAAACCATGTCCGGGCATCAATTGGACATTTCGGGCATCAAAACAGGTGACCCACCGTCAAAACGGGTGATCCACCATCAAAAAAATGTAGGGCATCAAAAAAAATTCACCCGTCATCACAATGCACGTAGAGGGAATGGAAACTACGACCTACCGCCAAACAACCACCGCACTTACCATGGGAGCCAGAGGGCCGATGTGAACAAGGAGGAATGAGGCTAGTGTTAACAACATCGGGGCCGGAGAAGAGGGAAAAAAATAATCCCACATGGCCTGTGCTGCCACTGTGGGGATCTTTAAAGTGGCAAAAAGCTACTATAGCTTTCGGTTGCCTTCGGGCAACCACCTCGCCCTTTTGCCTCCACAACCGTGCACCGTCGACCCACGTGCCCGATCCACCCTATCTATGCCTCATGTGTCCTTTGTTTGCATTATGTGCCTCTATGTGCCTCACGTGTCCTGTTGGCGAGGTTTAGTCCATCCTCTATCTGCGTTTGTCAGCCTCTGTGTGCCTCATGTGTCCTGTTGGTGGGGTTAGTCCATCCTCTGTCTGCATTCGTCAGCCTCGCGTCCGTCAGGGTCCGTCCTCTGTCTGCGTTCGTCAGTCTCCCATCCGTCAGGGTCCTCCAGTCTCGTTGGTTGGTAGTCTTGTTTGCGTCTGGCTCGCGTCCGTCAGGATCCGTCCTCTGTCTGCATCCGTAGCTCTGATGCCATGAAGAAAATGATGAAGCAATTTGAACATTCTGATTGATATCCATATAAAGGTTACAATGCGGTTATGAGTTGGTTTATCTAACCAACTCGGTGGTTAATAAACCAACCTAGAGAGCACCTACGAGCGCTACCATTTTGCCAAAAATGTATTACAATGACATATATGACATATATGCTAACAAATTTTTCAAAATTTTCTTCTAAAGCTTCCTTATAGATGAAACTTAAAATTAAGTCTAACTTTCCTTTAGACTTTTCAATCAAATTTTTGATTCCAAATTTTATAACTTTTACTCTTTCTTTTCTAATTTCATTATTCAATAAACTCTTTGGAGTAGACATCCTTTTCGCTCTTTAGTATTCAATATTGAAAAATAGTTTTTTATAGTATTTTAACTTTCAAAACCATCGAGGTTGACTACCTTATGACTCTCTCATTTAGAGATTAAACTCAATGAATCCTTTTCCATTCTCAAATTTGTAGGATACCCAAAAAATTCTAATGTTCAATCAATGATTTTGACAAAGGATTAATTTTTTAAATATCTAGGTAGAATTCCTTTTAAATCCCTAGTATTTTAAGTATAAGATCAAATTTTATATACTTTTTGAAATACTCAAAAACTAGTGCACCAATAAAGGAATAATGATAGCAATAAATGAACACCAAAAGCTTGCAATGTAACACACTGTGATAAAACAAGAAAATAATGAACCGGGTCCCTTTGTATCAAAATGAATTACAAACACATCCCCTTTAGGGAGTTGAATAGTGCGATAAAATAGATACACAATACAAGGGTTTGACCCTCTCTAAAATAGTTTCAGCACACTATGAAGTCTTCTCGCATTCACAAACTATCTTGAGGATGGTTTCTTCATGACCTTCGCAAGGAGTGATGATGTTACAAGGAATCAAAGGTCGTTAATAGCATGTATGGATGAAATGAGAAATGAAAGTGATAAATAACCAAAATATAATAAATGCATGCATGAAATGAAATCTAACTATGTTGAACTATGATATAGAAAAATTGGTAAAAACTATTGTGCAAAGAAATTATAGAACAAATCTAAACCCTAGGGTTCATCTATAGGTTGGAAGACCATACCTACGAGTCATATCTCTAAGAGATGATCTATACTATATGAGTGATATTCTATGACCTATGTGAGGGTGACTCTTTGGTTCGATTTGTGGTGTTTTCAATGGATTGTTTACACTTTAGGAGTGGCTTGATGGAACTATACTGGTCTTCAAAGCAAGCAAGTGAGGTTGAGCGAAAGAAGAAAATACACACATCTATCCCTTGGAGCAATCCAACAACATGGATTTCTTAGGGCATTGATATGATAGAAATTTAATTCTTCAGAAGCTATTTGGTCTCTGATCAAAATTCGATAGCACTTCATTGCATAAAATTCAATAACTCTGTATATTTTTGAAAGAGGGGTGAGCACTATCATATAGATTCCTCAAAATAAATCTAATAATAGTGCCACCATGCACATGAAAAAGCGAAGGATCAGTTTGCATTGAGAAAGTGAATGATTTTATCTTAAATCTCATGCAAACTAATCATATCATACTTTTTACCTAATTCAGGCTCATGCACATGTCAAATTGCAGTGTGAATTCATGTGCAGGTTTAACTGGTAATTTCAGTTGCTAATTATGTCTTGCTTTTTTTATTCTACTTTTGGCATGATCATCTTAGGGTGGGATGACCTTGACTAGGGGTCATCCCTTGGTAGGATGGCCTGTAGAGGCTATCCCTAGGATAAATGACCCAGGTTGTAAATGAAAATATCCCTTGTTTGAGTGGTGAAAACCATTATTTAAGCCCTAGGGTTGCCCAAGGTGGGTCATATGGTCTTCAAGGAGTCCATATAAATAGTCTCCTTAATATGATGCATTTTAGGTGTCTACAAACACCTCTTTTTGGGATGCATTATGTGAAAACACAACGTAGAGAAAAAATTGATGGTTTATGAGGGCATCACATTCCTAGGTTAGATTAATTTTTTTCTAGGTTAAAAGAATTGCTAATAAACCTAAAACAAGTCTTACACTCATGTATGTTTAAATTTAGTTGCACATGTGTGTCATTAGATGGATTAGTAGTTAGTAGTTAGCTATTATTTAGCTAATGGTTAGGGTTGTTCTTGTTTGATCTTCCTCTCTATTTGTGCTCCTACATATTTTGATCATACTGTTGGCCAATTTATGTGAGGGGTTATGTAATTTGGGCATATGGGTGCCTATTTAAACCTTTGAATTATCAATGCAAATTAGTTGGATTTTAATCCCTCTCATTTGGTATCAGAGAACCAATCATGATATGTGCTCCATTTGGCTATTTTGATGATGTGACATTCAATTGGATTTATAATTGTCCCATTTGGTGAGTACCATTTGGATTTGATGTTGGACTCCACGATTTGTAATTTTTGATAGGCCAATTTTGGTTTATGAATTTTTTTTTTACATTTTATCGGTGGTTGTTTACAACAATTTTTTACTAGTAATATTGTTCGATTTGGCATTGTGTTGGTAGGAATTTTTACATCAGTAAATTCATTGGCAACAATTTGTAATTTTTATTTAACAAATTTTTTTATCAATTTATAGGCTACTACAACCTAGGCTATTGTAACAAACGACACAGTCTCAGGGCACTATCCAGGAGGAAATTGGTGAATAAGGAAGTGGTTAAGTGACGATCAAAGCAAGCAAGATGAAAAACTAGGAGGTCATAGGAGGTCGGACTCCTGATTGTGGAGAAAACTAGGTCAGCACATGGCAACTCATAAACTTCCAGGATTATGTCGATAGGAAGTCCAACCATCAAGAGGTGGTTATATCCTCTTGGGTGAAATTTTCATTATAAAGGTATACTATGGTCCCCACATCCTAAATGTAGGACTAAAACCTATATTTATCTACCATCTCTTCTTTGTTAGTAGTCATTTTTCATAGAGTTTCTCTCCTTAGATTCGTATGCACACTTCAAATTAGTTATCGATGTTATTGGATAATTTGGCATATTCGTGGCTCACCAAAAATAGCACACAGATGCATTTTAAATTGATGGATTGGATGTATTTTTGTTTTCATCACTATTATTTAGGATTTTGCAATGATTCATGCAACACCAAAAGCAAATACAAATAGTGGTATATGGTTGCATCGATCGACGTCACAATATTCCTTCAATTTTTGTAGGTGATATACATTGGAACAATTGTGTGTATTGTAGATCAGGAGATCTAGTCTCCTATGTGTTTTACGGTAATCTAGACAGGACCATCTACATGTGCTATTCCCCTATCTATGTGAGTTCCTCTATGTTTCATTTGATTTTTGATGATCGTAGTGAAACATGCATAATGGGTTTTACTTGTTGGATGATGACGTTGTAATTCCAGAATATTGGGCCATTATCCCACATTGTGTGTAGGAAAAAACTCATAGTTCCATATAACTATGGAGTCGTAGTATTATAGTTGACCACCACGCGGTGGTCAGGCCCCCATGCGGTGGCCAATGCAATCCACATCATTGAGGATGCATGTCTTTCACCCATTTATCGAGGTTATATGGTACACTGTTGATCAATGGATTGAGAGTGTTTTCACTGAAGAAGTGCCTATACATTTCATAAGGTATATAAATTTTTGTTTAATAATTTTATTAAATTAAAAAGAAAATGCATTAATTTTTTTGTAATTTTCTCTTTTATGCAAACATTTATTTTTCTTAGACAAAGGAAGCCTCATTGTAAAAGCTACAGTAGCTTATTGTAAATCCTATAGTGCTAAATGTATGTTTTACCATTTTCAAAACTTACAAAAGCATTGTAAAAGCCTATAAGGCTTAATTTTTGCAATATTTTGCAATTACCCACATTGGGAATGCTTTTTTAATTGCCTAAGAAGCAACCATTCAACATTAGATTTAGTCTTTGTGCCTTCATGAGTTGTCATGCTATCATCAAATTCCTACAAAAATATTTTCTCTTTGCCTTTGTCCTTCTTATCACAAGTCTTATTTAGTATATAATCTTCTGAACGATCACTTAAAGTATCAATACTACATGAAGAATGAAATATCGTGTCTAAGAAGGACTCATATATTTTTGTTTTCTCTTTAAGTGATTCAATCAATTTCTTTTGCTCCATATTCTCCTCTTTGTAATATTTGAATGTAAGTAATGTCATATATAATATGCTAGTAACATTAAAAGGAATCATGATGCTATATTTATCATTATCAATTGCTTCATACATTCTCGCATGTAGATAGTATTCTAATGTTTCAAAATTTTCTTCTAAAGATTCCTTATAGATGAAACTTGAAACTAAGTCTAACTTTCCTTTAGACTTTTCAATCAAAATTTTGATTCCAAATTTTATAACTTTTACTCTTTCTTTTCTAATTTCATTTTCCATTTCATTATTCAATGAACTCTTTGGAGTAGACATCCTTTTTTGCTCCTTAGTATTGGATATTGAAAAATATTTTTTGATAGTCTTTTAACTTTTAAAACCCATCGAGTTTGACTACCTTATGACTCCCCAATTTAGAGATCAAAATCTATGGATCCTTTTCCATTCTCAAATTTGTAGGATACCCCAAAAATTCTAATGTTCAATCAATGATTTTGACAAAAGTTTAATTTTTAAATCTCTAGGTAGAATTCCTTTTAACTCCCTAGTATTTTAAGTATAATATTATATTTGATATACTCTTTGAAATTCTCAAAAACTAGTGCACCAATAAAGGAATAATGATAGCAATAAATGAACACCAAAAGCATGCAATATAACACACTATGATAAAACAAGGAAATAATGAACTGGGTCCCTTTGTATTAATAATGACTTGATTTTATCAAAATGAATTACAATCACATCCCATTTAGGGAGTTCAATAGTGCGATACAATAAATACATAATACAAGGGTTTGACCCTCTCTAAAATAGTTTCTGCACACTATGCAGTCTTCTCACATCCACAAACCATCTTGAGGAGGGTTTCTTCATGACCTCTACAAGGAGTGATGATGTCAAGCTCTCGCACTCTTCCTTATTTGCATAAAACCTACAATTTGCACACAAGAAAATAAAGGCGGTTAATAGCATGTATGGATGAAATGAGAAATGAAAGTGATAAACAACCAAAATTTGATAAATGCATGCATGAAATGAAATCTAACTAAGCTAAACTATAAGATAGAAAAATTGCTAAAAACTATTGTGCAAAGAAACTAGAGAACAAATCTAAGCCCTAGGGGTCATTTATGGGTTGGAATATCATACCTACGGGTCATCTCTTTGAGATATGACAACTAATTTATGAGTGCTTTTCTACGATTGATGTGAGGGTCACTCCTAGTTTTGATCTGTAATGTTTTTTGTGGATTGGTTGTACTTTAGGAGTGACTTGATGGGTCTGGATTGGTCTTCAAAGCAAGCGAGCGAGGTTGAGAAAAAGGAAATGCACACCTCAATCACTTGGAGCAATTTAACATGGATTTCTTATAGAGTTGATATGATAGCACTTTGATTACTTCAGAAGCTATTTGGTCTCTGGTCAAAATTTGGTAGCACTTCATTGCCTACAATTTAAGAACTCTGTATATTTTTGAAAGAGGAGTGAGCACTATTATATAGATTCCTTGAAATAAATCTAATAATAGTGCCACCATACACATGAAAAGCAAAGGATCAATTTGAATTGAGAAAGTGAATTATTTTCTATTAAATCTCATGCAAACTAATCATATCATGCTTTTTACCTAATTTAGGCTCATGCACATGTAAAATTACAACATGAATTCATGCACGGGTTTAACTGGTAGTTTCAGTTGCTAGTTATATCTTGCTTTTTTTATTCTACTTTTGGCATGACCATATTTGGGTGAGATGACCTTGACTAGGGGCCTCCCTTGGTAGAATGGCTTTTGGAGGCTATCCCTAAGATGGATGGCCCAAGTTGCAAAGGGAAATGTCCCTTTTTTGAGTGGTGAAACCACTATTTAATCCTTAGGGCTGCCCAAGATGGGTTATATGGTCTTCAAGGAGTTCATGTAAATAATCTCCTCAATATGATGCATTTTAGGTATCTACAGATACCCCTTTTTGGGATGTATAGTGTGAAAACACAACGCGGAGAAAAAATAGTTGATTGATGAGGGCATCACATTCCTAGGTTAGATTTATTTCTTCCTAGGTTATAAGATTTTCTAATAAACCTAACATGAGTCTTACACTCACATAGATTTCTAGTTAGTGGTACATATGTGTCATTAGTTAGCTTAGTAGTTAGTAGTTAGATATTACTTATCTAATGGTTAGGGTTGTTAAGCATCTTGTTTGATCTTCCTTCCTATTTATGCTCCTATGTGTTTTGAGCATATTGTTGGCCAATTTTTGCAAGGGGTTATGTAATTTTGGCATATGGGTGCCTATTTAAACCTTTAAATTATCAATGAAAATTAGTTGGATTTCAATCCCTCTCATTTGGTATCAGAGCACCAATCATGACCTATGATCCATTTAACTATTTTGATGATGTGACATTCAATTGGATTTACAATCTGTAACACCCTAAAAATGACTCATTATAATTTGCACTAAGGACAAACAACTTGTAAAAATGAGCCTCTAGCCGGTTGCCTCGATTTTTGTGCCCTCTTGGTGAGATCGAGTAATCTGGATGAGATCATACGATACGATTTCGGATCGTACGATACGATCCCTGATCGTATGCATACGATCTTGCTCAAAAATAGAAAATCTTAATCCAGCAAAATGATAAAACCAGTTGAAATGCCTTTTGTCCTTACCTGTGCAACCGTGCGATAGTTACGGATCGGATTCACCCGATTTGGTCCCAATTTTGGAAGGAGTTGCAACCAAATTTGTTGCAGCCCATTTTAGCCAACTTACCTTGCCTATTTAGTCAAGCACCCTTCCCCTCTGAATCCTCCTGGCGCTCATAATTCCTTGACTTAATTTCTACATTCAGATCACTGTAAACTTTGCATTAGATCTATTAGTTTTGCAATTTTCTGCAGGATCGAAAGGATACGATCAACGACCGAATGATACGATCTACGATCGGATGCATACGATCTTGCTCTGTTCATACGATCTTGCTCACAACACACTTGGGGGCAATTTCTAACCTTGGTTTGCATTTCCTAAGCTCTATTTTGCATATTTAGCATCATATTGATCATTTCTATTGCATGGGATATTGAATTTAATTATTTGTATCCTTGGAGTTCACCAAATCTGCATATAATTACATATTTTACATAGTTTTGATGCATGCATATGATAATTCCTTTTATTATGATATTCAATAGCCGACCTGTAATTTAATTCATGCTTAGAAACATCATTAGCATCCTCTATTTTCTATTTCTGCATTCTATTCATGAAGTTGTAGGATTCTATCAAGATCGGATCATCCGATCTCTGATCGAAAGGTACGATCTCGGATCGTATTTGTACGATCTTGCTCTGTGCATACGATTTTGCTCTGCTATGTATGATCTAGACTACAATCAAGAATCAGAATCTTCTTCAGACTTTCGGATATAGGTAAGAGTTCTAAATTACTTTTTAAGCACTGCATTGTTCATCTAGACATTGTCTTCTGTTGTTTGTTGTCTACATATAAATCAAAATTGCATATAGCTTAGTGTAGTTGCATATTGGCCAAAACTAGGTGATTGTGAGAATTTAAAAGGAACACATCAAAACAAACTCCAAAAACCTAGGCATGGAAACTACCATAAAATGTTTCCTGGTGAACCCTAAACAATTCATCAAAAAATCACCATAAGAAGGTATGATCAAGTACCTCTCTTTCGAGGTGTAGACCTATCATTCCCACATTCCCCTTTGAGGCATGGATCCATTAGCCTGAAGGAAAGGAGTGTGTGAATTTTAGACCTACATTCTTTGGTGAACCCGATGTGAAAACATTAGGCATCTTTCTGATTTATAAAACAAAACAAAAACCAAAAAAATTAACAAAATCATTAGTTATATTTGCACATTTTAGTGAATTTCATAGATGGTAGATTACAACATAAGGAGAGCCATCCGAATTGATGTAAGTACAATATTATCAACCCAAGAATTTTCTTCATTAGGTAGTGTGCCATACCCTGAGATTTGGAGAAGATTAGAAATTATAAGGATTAAAGAACCTGAACTTAAGAAAATCATAAGGTTTGACTTGTCTAGAATCCTGGATCCCAATAGTGCACCTTTTTACTTTGACCTTCAAAGAGCATGTGATAGGTGGCTAGTGGATAAGAGAGCTGTCATTTCCCCAAGTCTTTACTCCTTTGAAGATTATCTTGAGAATGCAATAATGGTACATAAGTTTTTATCACACGTGGAAAATCAAGAAGTTGTCTTAGATGATAAGAGAAGATTTAATAAAGTTCCTAGGGCTGTGCTTTATCGAGAATATTGCCATGAATTGTACTTTTGCATGTCAAACTATGAAGTTGATTGCATCACTATAGCTCATTTCATAAAATTCTTAAAAGCCAACTTTCAGTTTGAAGAAGAACACTATATGACCCCTGAGGAATTGGAACCTGTTAATGATATCTATAGGCTTTTCCAAGAAAATTAAAGTATAATATCTATAATATTATAATTTTTATTTTGTTTGTTGTATTGTTTGCAATCCAAAAACTACAAAAACCCAAAAACATAATATAATATATTAGTTAGGTATATATATAACATATATACCCCAAGCATTAAGCACATATATATATATATATATATATATATATATATATATATATATATATATATATCTGCAAGATAAAATATTTTAAGTAAAATGCCTAAATTAAGAAGTGGAAAACAAGTAGAACATGAACATATAGGAGAACAAGATCAAGGAAATCCTGAAGATGAAGTTCGAATTGAAGATTATGTATCATCAAATCAGATGAGGAAAACCATGATAAAGAAGAAGAAGTTTTCTATCATAGGCCTCAAGTAGATGAAGAAGGTAATCTTAAATTTACCTCCACACAACATTTCACTGAGTTTCTAAAAGACAATATAGATGTCATTAACCATGTCATACAAATAGAAGCTCAAATCCCTATGGAAGATTATTCAATGGAGGCTTCCATAGAGGTTGCTCTCCGATTGAATGGAAATCCATTAACATACATGAACAAAAATCAAGCTGGCACATCTCAAAATGTAAATCAAAATTTGAATCAGAATATAGCACAACCGCCACCAGTAACAACTTCAAATTCCAAACAAAAACAACCAGCTTCTACTTCACAAAAGGTAGCACAAAGAATTAAGAAGATGCACAAAATTAGTCAGAATCAGCAAAAGGTTCAACAAAACAAAATTCCCTATCAACTTCATAATACTCCTCCTAGTAACACTTTACATAATAGTGTTTCAGTTGGGAATCATTATACAACAACACCAACTTATTATCAAAGACATAACACTATGATGCAACAAAACCAATTTGGTGGACAACAACAAGGACTTGAAGCCATGGTTAAACAATTAGCTTCAAGACTAGATCAAATGGATCCCTACCATCCCTCTTATAGTTATAGAGAGATGTGTAGCCAACCCTTGGATCCTATTGTGGTTGCTCAACCATATCCTAAGCATTTTCCTATGCCTGTCCTACCGATATATAAGGGAACCAAAGATCCTATTGAGCATCTTCGCATGTTTAGGACAACATGTCATGATATTTCTCATGATGACTTGTTGTTGCTAAATATGTTCCCTAAAAGTCTTGGAGGCATGGCTTTAGAGTGGTATTATCAGTTACCTACAAACTCTTTAAGGAATTTTGAAGAGACAACATAAATGTTTGTCCACCAATTCAGTGCTTACATAGAGAGGCATGTGACTATTAAATATTTGTATAATTTGAAGCAAGGAAAAGATGAGAGTTTTGTTGAATTCTTGACTAAGTGGAGACAACTCTTAGGCAGATTACATTTTGCTTTACCTCACCATGAAATGTTGGATATATTTATTGGTAATTTACAAGAACAACTATCTTATGAACTCTCTACTGCTACAGTAACCACCTTTGATCAAGCCATTGATTTAGCAAGAAGGGTAGAAGAAGCCCTTATTAGAAGAGGTCAATTTAAGAAGAAATATGAAGATAAAGCTTCTAAAAATCAATATAAAAATAAACAAGTAGTAGGTGACAGAGTTACTAATAGCAAGAATACTCCAATTGTTAATGCTGCAAAAACATTTAAGAAATTTTTATTGAAAGTTCCTGATAAGCCACCAAGAGAATTCACAAGATTAAATCAACCCTTAACAATGATTTTACCTCAATTATTGGAACAAGGCTTGGTACGGTTGCCTGAAATAAGACAACCAGACACTACTGTAGCTGGATATAGGGCTGAATTACATTGTAATTTCCATCAAGTAGATGGACATTCTACAAATTCTTGTAAAAGGTTAAAGCATGTGATACAAGACTTGATTGACAAAGGAAAAATGGAAGTTCAACAATTTCCTGCAAACAATAATACTCAAAATAATACCCAAAAACCAACAAATCAAAATGCAAATCAAAACCTAGATATTTTTCAACATCCTTTACCCAACCATGGTAAAGAAGCAGTAAACCAAGTAGATCATCACAATGTTCCTCATCCAACTTGATATGTGGGAACCATTAGTAGCTTTTTACCACAACAAGATTTGCAAACATCTTTATCTGTGGTCACAACTAGACCAATACAATATTTTCAATCATCTTCGGAAGATACTAAAAGTAATATAGAAAGTGACACAGAAAGTGAAACTAGGAGTGAACTAGAGATTGCTTCAAATAGTTTCGAGTATGAATCGGATCAAGTCACTCCTATTATAGATTTATCAGTTCCAGAAGAACCATTTCCAAGAAGAGTAACTACTAGACCATCATCTCAACAAAGACTTTCAAATGAACAAGCAGAAAATGCTAGACCCCTTTTTGGTAATCCTCGACATAGCAACATTGTGGGTACCATTGGGGTTGTCACAAGACAACAAGCACAAGTTCAAAATTCTCAACCACAAAGTCAAAATGAAAAATCAGCTCCTTTTGTATTGAGAACTCCCACTAAGGGAAATAATGTACTAAGTTCACAACAAAGATCTCCATATGATATTAATGAACAATTAGCTACCATCACAGTGAGAATTTCTCTTTTGGATCTTTTAAGAACTTCCTCCATACATAGGGAAGAATTAATGAGAACTTTAAGCAAGATGATGGTACCTGAAGATATTGAACCTAATGTTGTGGTGAATGTTGTGACTTTGGATGAAGCAAATTTCATAGATTTTTGTGACAAAGATATCCCTCCTCAAAGCATGTATAGAGATAATCCTTTATACATTACAACATTGATCGGAGATGTAGGAGTCAAAAGAGTTCTAATTGATAATGGATCATCTTTAAATATTTGCACATATGATTTCTTTCAAAGATTTGGATTTAAAAAAGAAGATATGAAAAGTACTGAAATGATTATTAAAGCATTTAATGATGAAACTCAAGAAACATGTGGAGTAATGACAGTCCCATTGCAAGTTGGCCCAAGAATTTTGGATACGACTGTATTTGTTGTACCTTGTTTTGCATCGTACAACATTCTTCTAGGTCGACCTTGGATCAATGCAATGAGAGCAATACCTTCCACATTACATCAATGTGTCAAATTTGAGTTCAAGAATCAATTAGTCACCATCCATGGTGATCCCAGACCATTTGATATGTGTGCTGTGGCGGAGCCTATAGGGGTTCCATTTTGTCCTGCTATATCTTCTGCTCATCCTAGTCCACCCCCATCATCAAGACCTTCTAAATCTAAATCATCATCACCTTCTAAACCCATATCATCAAAAGCATGACCTAAATCACCAATAAATTCTAAGTCATTATCATCATCATCTTTGAAACCCATATCCAATCCATTTCCTAAATCCACAGTATCAGATCCACCTCCTGAGTCTACAGTGTTTAAATTCACAACATCTAAAGAACCAGTTAAGGAAGATATTCCATCTACTTCATATGCTCTTTCGGATGAAGTATTACCGGACTTATCTTCAGTACTTGCAAATACAGAAGAAGTTAATTTTTCTACCCAAGATTCCTTGGTGTTATCTAAGTTACCTCCATCTCCCTGAACCTTGGGCTTGCCAAAGAAGGGAAGCATTTGCCATATTGGGAGTTGTGCCTTTGTGTATGCGAGGTATGATTGGGGTAAAATTTTAGTTGTAAAAGTTACAATTGATCAAGATGGATTTGCTAAGTGTTATTTTTTTTATGGATATATAAAATCAAAACCAATGATGTGTAATATGGGTTATAGAGGTAAAGGTTTAGGACCTCATGAAAATGGTATGAAATAACCTTTAGAAGTTGAATATTGGCCTGCCCGATGTGGTCTTGGCTATATTTCCACAAAAATAGAACCATTCCCATATGAATATGATGATCACCTTATAACATATCAAGAATATATGGAACAAAAAGAGCTCTTTAAAAAGATATATACTTGCAATATGTTAACTGTAGCTTATCCAAAAATGATTGCTTCTTCGGATGAATGTTTAGAAGGTGATATCTTTCATGATATATCTCTTGATGAAGTTTTGAGGAATAAATTCTTCTTTGATGGATCTATGCCATGTATAGCTCATGTTGAAGCAACTTCTCCTCAAGAAGAACTAGCTAAATGCACATTAGAAGAATTACAAGAAATGGGTGTATCACCCACACCACCCAACTTTGAAAGAGACTTAAATATTATTGTTGGAGATACTTTAAAAGTTAATATTGGAACAGAAGAGAACCCTCGCCTAGTCAAAATTGGATCAAAATTAAGTGAAGAAAAACAAAATCTATATATTGAATTTCTCATAGAATATGTTGATGTTTTTGCTTGGACATACGTAGATATGCTAGGCCTAGATTCTTCTGTAGTTATGCACCATCTAGTAGTGCGCCCTGATGCTAAACCCGTAAAGCAAAAACTTAGAAAAATGCATCCTAAAGTAGCACTACTAGTCAAAAGTGAATTGGAAAAGCTTATGAATGTAACTTTTATACAAGCTATTGACTATGCTGAGTGGATATCAAACGTTGTTCCAGTAACTAAGAAAGAAGCTACTAAGATTAGGGTTTGCACTGATTTTAGAGATATAAATGTTGCATGCCCTAAAGATGATTTTCCCCTCCCTAATATGGATCAGATCATAGATTTCACAGTCAGGAGTGGGATGTTATCCCTCATGGATGGTTTTTCAGGATACAACCAAATCAAAATAGCTCCTGAAGACCAATCTAAAACAACCTTTATTACCCCTTGGGGGACATTTTGTTGGAAAGTAATGCCCTTTGGGCTAAAAAATGCAGGAGCAACATATCAAAGAGCTATGACATACATATTTCATGATATGATGTATGATATTTTGCATGATTATGTAGATGATATTATAGCTCGTTCAACAAAAGAATATGATCACATTAATGATTTAAGAAAAGTGTTTGATAGACTAAGAGAATATCTGATACGTTTAAATCCAGACAAATGTGTGTTTGGAGTTAAATAAAGAAAATTATTGGGGGTTATTGTTTCTATGCGTGGTGTAGAAGTAGATCCTCTCAAAATTAAAGCTATCCTTGATATGCCACCTCCTAAAAACATATCAGAGTTAAGAAGTTTACAAGGAAAACTTCAATCTATCCATCGCTTCATTGATAAATTGGTAGATAAAACAGGACCTTTTCTTAAATTACTTAAGAAGAATACTCCCTTCAATTGGGATAAAGAATGTCAAGAAGCTTTTGAGAATATTAAACAATATCTTCTTACTCCTCCAGTGCTTGTTCCTCCTAGACCAGATCATCCATTTATTTTATATATTTCTGCCTTAGAACTTGCACTAGGAGCTATGTTGGCTCAAATTGATGATGAAAAGAAAGAACGAGCCACATACTACATAAGTAGAACTTTAATAAGTTATGAAACTCGATATACTCCATTAGAAAAACTTTGTTTAGCGGTTGTGTTTTCTATGCAAAAGTTGCGTCATTACATGCTTAGTCAAAAAACATATGTTATTGCTAAGTCTGATCCATTAAGGTACTTGATGAGTAGACCTTACTTATCAGGACACACAGCTAAGTGGGTTCTTGCTCTTAGTGAATTTGAACTCACATTTATCGGCCAAAAATCTATTAAAGGCCAAGTTATAGTTGATCAATTAGCTACTGCACCTTTAGAATCTACTCATCCTATGAATATTGAATTTCTTGATGAGTGCCTTAATATGGGAGAAGATCATTCTGAGACATGGTCTTTGTATTTTGATGGAGCTAGATGTATGAGTGGTGCAGGTGCTAGTATCATATTGAAATCTCCCCAAAAGCACCTTATACCTTTATATTTTAAGTTACAATTTGCTTGTACTAATAATACTATAGAGTATGAGGCTCTAATCCTTGGGTTACGAGTTGCTTTAGCTTTAAAAATTAAAATTTTGTTAGTTTTTAGAGATTCTCAACTTGTGATAAATCAAATCAATGAATTTTATCAAACACGAGATGAGAAACTTCGTCCTTATAAATAATATGTCCTTAAGCTTATATCATTGTTTGAAAAAGTAACTTTAGAAGCTATTCCTAGAACTAGCAACCGTGTTGCCGATGCTATGGCCGCAACTGCTTCTTTGTTGCCTTTGGAGTTGGATGATGAGTATGCTACTATCATCATTCACCAACTCCAAGAACCCGCTTCTTCTAAGTCATGTTTAGAACCATTAGATGTGTTTTTGATTGATGAAATTACCCCAAAACCTTGGTATACAGATGTCTTTAATTTTATCCAAAGTGGAACCTTCCTAGAAGGATTAGATAGAAACCAGCGTAGGTTATTGCGTAAGCGAGCTGTTCGCTTCGTAATTGTTGGTAATACCTTATATAGAAGATATTTTGAAGGTATCCTATTAAGATGTCTCAACCTAGAAGAGTCTAAGAAATCCTTAAGTGAAGCCCATGATGGATCCTATGGAGGACACTTTAGTGGAAGTGCCATTGCCAAAAATCTCCTTAGAATGGGATATTTTTGGCCTTCCATGGAAAAATATGCTAATGATTATGTGCATCATTGTGATAAGTTTCAAAATCATGTTGACCTTATCCATGCTCCTGCTCAGGAACTTCAAGCCATATCCTCTCCTTGGCCCTTCTCTAAATGGGGTTTAGACATTATTGGTAAAATCAATCCTATTTCATCTAATGGTCATAAATTCATAATAACAACAACATAATATTTTACAAAGTGGTTTGAAGCTATACTTTTAGCTTCTTTCACATGAATTCAAGTTTCTAAATTCATTTTCAATCAAATCATCTATAGATTTGGAATTCCATCTAATCTCATCTCTAATAATGGAACATGTTTCAAGAACAAAGATGTTAAGAAATTATGTCAAAAATATAAAATCCAACATAGATGGTCCACTCCTTATTATCCACAAGGTAATGGCCAAGCTGAAGCATCCAATAAAACCTTAATAAAAATCCTAAAAATATTAGTTAATAAAATATGCTAATGATTATGTGCATCATTGTGATAAGTTTCAAAAGTATGCTGACCTTATCAATGCTGCTGCTCAAGAACTTCAAGCCATATCCTATCCTTGGCCCTTCTCTAAATGGGGTCTAGACATTATTGGTGAAATCAATCCTATTTCATTTGATGGTCATAAATTCATAATAACAACAAAAAAATATTTTACAAAGTGGGTTGAAGCTATACCTTTAGCTTATTGCACATGAATTCAAGTTTCTAAATTTATTTTCAATCAAATCATCTGTAGATTTGGAATTCCATCTAATCTCATCTCTGATAATGGAACATGTTTCAAGAACAAAGATGTTAAGAAATTATGTCAAAAATATAAAATCCAACATAGATGGTCCACTCCTTATTATCCACAAGGTAATGTCCAAGCTGAAGCATCTAATAAAACCTTAATCAAAATCCTAAAAATATTAGTTAATAAATTTGGCCGTGACTAGCATATACAATTATATCCTGCCTTGTGGGCTTATCAAACTAGTGTTCGTACTCCTATAGGTGCTTCACATTTTATCTTGGTTTATGGTCCTGTTGTGGCTGATCCACAACGTACCCCAAAATTGGGGACCCACCTTTTGCATGTGTTCCAAGAAGACTGAAGTGGCCCATAGGCTAAAGTTCAAAGAAAAAAAAGCAAAACACCACAAAGAGAAAAGGTGTCGCGATATCGCGACATGTTGCTCCATCGCGGCAAAAAATGAAAAAGTGTCACGATATCATGACATGTTGCTTCATCACGGCCCAAAAATAAAAAAGTGTCACGATATCGCGACATGTTGCTCCATAGTGGCAGAAAATGAAAAAGTGTCACGATATCACGACATGTTGCTCCATCGCGGCCAAATGAAAAAGTGTCGCAATATCGCGACATGTTGCTCCATCACGGCCAAAGATGAAAAAGTGTCACGATATCATGACATGTTGCTCCATCGCGGCCAAAAGCAAAGGAAAAGAGAAGAAAATAAAAGTGTCGTGATATCACGACATGTTGCGTTTTTGTGGCCGTACAGGAAAAAGTGTCGCGATATCGTGACATGTTGCGTTTTCATGACCAAACAAGACAAGAAAGAACAAGAAAAGAAAAGTGTTGCGATATCACGACATGTTACGTTTTCGCGACCGTACAAGAAAAAGTGTCGCGATATCATGACATGTTGCGTTTTCATGATTCAAAGCAAAGAGAGAGGGAAGAAAGAAAAAGTGTCGCGATATCGCGACATGTTGCATTTTTGCGGCTGAAAGCAAAAAAAGACAGAAGGGGCCAAAAGTGTCACGATATCATGACATGTATTTTCACTGTTCAAAGGGGGTAGGCAAGCTAAGGAGCAAGAAGTGTCGCGATATCGCGACATGTCCCATTTTTGCCAAGGTAACAGACCTGCATAATGACGCGGACATAAGGACAAAATCCAGTAAATAAGACCAAGTGTTACATAAGAAATATTTAATGATTGGAAATCATTTAAGATGGTCATTACACAGGGAAGGAAATGGACACAAGCCTATGTTGAGAAAATGCAGAAAAGGGCCACAAAATGGAAATCGAAGCACACTCATGTAGGGAAGGTGAAATGAATAGCCATCGGAAAACGAAAGCAAACCGTCATGGAAGGAGAAACAATTCTTTCACAAGTTTAAATATGCCATTCAAAGAGGCCAAAAAAGAGGATTGAGAATGACTACAAGCAGAGTTGCAGAGTCGAAGGCGAGAAGACCTTTCTGGACCTGTTTGAGTTGTTTTTCTTCCACAGACTGGTTTGGGAAAACCAGAAGTTTTGCTATTGTAAAATGACATATTTTTAATGTAGAAGTTTTCATAAATTTGCATCTTATGGGCAAGAAAGAAGGAGATTTTCTTTGCATGCTATGGATTTAATGTTTATTCTTTCACTCTTTCAGATGTCGAATTTATAGATAATGTTAATGCCACGTTTTTGGGTTACATTAGGCGAATATTTGAAATATGAATTTTATTTCATACCCTAGGAACCAAAACTTAGTCTATGGGGATTGTGCTTGTTTTTCAAGTCCAATAGGTTAGGTTGCATGCACGAAAACATCACATCTTCGGTTTTTTCGTAATAGGATAGCATCATACTGGAAGCATTTTATTTTTAGTTTTTTGCATTTCATTTTCATTCTTTCTGCATTTTTATTTCTTTTTATGTTCCAAAAGTTTTAACTTTTCAAGACATTAAAATAAAAAAGATCAAAATCAATGAACAATCACTAAAGTTTCATGATGAAATAAACCAACATTGCCCCTTGTTTACAGTTACTTGCAATCACTAAGGTGTTCCAAGCATTCAATTGAATATCTTATATTTGAGATTACTAATACACATATGCAAATGCTAATACAACGGAGACCTTGGAGAAGTTTTTTGTTTAACTTCTTTGCAAGAGAGTATTTGGAACCCAAATCCTAAAGGAGAGTGTACTTTCACATCTGGGTGAAAATACCACTCAACAGATTGGTGCTAGAAGGAGGGCCCAAACTAGTTTATTTCAGTGTGATTTAAATGCTATAGGGATTTAAATTTTGAATAGTTCATGCCCTATTGATTATTATCTTTAGCCCTTTTTTTTAACAATACAGCCTTGTAGTGTTAAAAGGAGGACATGAATTGCTATGCATTTTTCTAACGTTTTTGATTGTTCATATAGGAATAATCTGTCTTGATTTGATTTAAAAAAAAAAATTCTTGACTAGCGAGGTTGTCTCCACGCAATTACTTTCATTTGATTTTAATGGATACATCTCTTGGTTGATGCTAACATGATTATTCATACGTTACATGTTTGATATTTTCTAGTCATTTCAAGGTTTCTTTCATGCATGACTAACAAATTGGTTTTGAAGTTATTCTTTGAATTCCATTAATTGCAGATTTTTTTGTGTGTCGCAGGTCTTCTTCGAGGTTTTTTTCATGGTTATTGTAGGGCTATCATCATTGATTTTGAATAAAATGGCCCAACCTCCACCACCTCCTTGGTACGGAGCCCATAACATTCCTTTGAATATTGTAGGGGATATTCATGAGATCCCTAGGAATATAGAGAGATTTTTGCCCAAATACAAACCGGATGGCCCAAGGACCGTAGAAGAACATATTCAGGCCTATAGGGATGTTTTGATAAGATTGCAAGTTCAACATGAATATGTGGCTTGTAGACTCTTCCCCATGAGCCTAGACCCAATGGCCTACGAATGGTATATTTGCTTACCTACTGGTTCCATTATGTCATGGACGCAAATGGAGAATGCTTTTTTCAACCAATTCAGGTCACCATTATATCCCACAATCATCTATAATCAGTTCATTACATGCAAAAGAGGCCAGGGTGAGTCAATCCAAACTTTTAATCAGATATTTTAGAAGTGCTATAATAGAGCAATTCGACATTTTGCCATTGATCCTACAGTAGCTTTGCAAATATATTTTGAGGCATTGGATACTATGACGGCAATGTTTGCAAGGCAAAATCCTCAAGTTACTATGCTTGCTCTAGCTTACAATGAAGCTATGACCATTGAACAACAAATGACACCACAGAATTATGGGTTTTCCCAGATGCCCATGGTAGGACAATATGGTCCTTATGGTCAAACTCCTATGATGAATCAGATCACGACATCGCAAATGTCAGGCATAAATGCTTTGCCTTATCAACAACGATATTCATCAAAACCTGCTTACGCACCCCTTCCAATTCAACCAATCACATCCATTCCTCCCATTCCTCCATTTCTGCAAAATAGTCAACATACTATACAAGGAGCTAGTTTGGTTAATTCTCAGGCTATGGTTCCTTTCCCCAATCCAATTTTGATTCAAACTATGAATCCCTACGCAAATCCAATGGCTCAAAATCCAACTCAAATGTTAAGTCAAAATCTCACCAATTACGCAAATCCTATTATAACTAGCAATAATATAGCTCAACCAAAAGAGATTTATTCAGAGGTTGAAGAACTCAAAAATATGGTTCACAAATTGAGTAATGATTTGGTTTAAAAATAGAAGTATGAATCCCATGCCCCTCACCCAAATCAAAATTTCAACAATAGAGGGAGACAGTGGAATACGAAGCCAAACAATGGGGGTGTACCTTCCACTATTGCTAATCAGATTGATAATTTTGCAGGACCAAGTCACTCTAGTTCCATTCTTAATCTTTCTAATTTTGCATGGGAAAACGGGTGTAGATTCGATGATAAAAAGGAACATAATGAAAGGAATTGTCCCGAAATTGCTATGTATACTCATTGTCTCCAAGCTCAAGTGGATGGTTTGGAACTTGTGCCAAATAAGGGTCCACCCCAACATCAGCAAGGAGAAGACAACATTCTGGCGGTGGAAACTTTATATCATCAAGAGAGTGATGACCAAGAGGATCCACACCTTCCAAACTGTGATAAAATTGAATCATGGGTTACAAATTTGGATTATGATAGCTTTACCAATTTGAATTCAAGAAATAACCAACTTTTGGAAATAACTGGACCATCTATGGAAGGTGAAGGTGAATTGGATGAGAAATATGTTGATGAATCAGAAGATGAATTGGATGAGAAATATGTTGATGAATCAGAATATGAAGAAGAAGTGCTTGAGAATCACGACCTGAACTTGGAAGATGATTACTATGATTCATGGAAGAAATGGGAAGAATATTATCAATCTGAATCTTCTAACAAACTTATTGCGTCAAAAAATATGCAGGATAACTCAATTGCTTCCTCGCATGAGGATACTATGAATCCTGTACAATTTGAGAAAGTTTTGGAAGAGGAATTTGAATCTCATCAAATTTTGGAACATGATAAGGATTTTGCAACCATGAACCAAGAAAGAGAGTCACTTGATTTAGATCCCTTTGAAGGAAAATAAATGGAAAATTTCGATCCTCGTACTTGCGCTACAATGATTATGCCATCTCAAAATGAGAAAATTACAAAACCTGAATCATTTGGGTTTGATATCATTGATGATCCAATTGAAAATCTCACGTTACCCAAAACAACCCAAGTGATTGATCACAAAAATGTGTTAGTCAACCCGCCCCTAGATAGACAAGACTTATGGTTTGAATGGGATGGGCATATTTTCAATTGGGTACCTAAGTTTGGTGCCTTTGATAAATAGGTCATTGAGAAAGAACAAGTGCTATGTGATGATGAAGGTCATGAGAGGGAAAAAGAATTTTAAAATCCTCTTCAGGTAAGGTCAAATGAAAGCATGCCAAAGGTAAAATCTCATATTTTTGGTTTCACCATGCAGAATTCGAAGGGAGGTTTGTCTAATGAATGGTTTGATTCAAATATCATTAATGTTATGACTTTATTAAAGGAAAACAAAAGCTTATTTCTACACCATGAATCAAAGTGCGGAATGAACATCTTAAAGAATAGACATAAAAGAATTGAAAATCAATCATTGTCTAATCAATTTGAAAATTTGAAACTCCACCATAGGATTATTAATGAAACTAAATCAAATTGGTATGGTGAGAGGGGCAAGTGGATATTTGTTTCGTTGTTTGGGTTGATCTTGTTTTTTTTGGATTCCTGTAAAACTGGATATGCGTATCATGTCATATATCTTTTAAAGAATTCTAATCAGGTTTGGGATCCGGGGAAATGATAATCCAAATTTGTTTTGTTTTTGTACATTTGTATATACTTTTGGTTTTCGTGTTTTAGTTTTAGATTAGATCTCATTTAGGTTTTAAGTTTTGTGTGTTGGTCCTTTGGACATTTTTGGTTTGTTAAGTTAGATCCTTATGAATGTTGACTAAGATTAGGATAATATGAAACATCGGAATTGTATTGTAGAAAGCTCCACGAATTTTGCAATCACATTAAAGAATATCGTTTGGAACTTATGATGCAGGAAGTTGTCAGTTTTATAAATTATGGCAAAGTAGGTGGTATACTCCATCCGCATTTCAAAGGGAGCAATGCATTCATATCTCATGTACATTTCACATTGCATATACATTCCATCTTAGTTGCATCTTCATTTCATGTACAATCATTGAGAAGGTGTCGAATCCTCTTAGGATTATTACATAACATATATTAAAAGGATCCTAAGGTTGGGAACTGATGCCCGAACTATCTTGAGCCAAGCACGTTCTACGTATATTAAAGAGAATCTTGAGCAAAATGGTCAAAACCATACTTGGAAGAAAAGGTGAGGTGAAAGGAGTATTTCGTGTCTGTCCTATTATGCAACATAATCCTTAAAACGGTGGTTTTCACCACTCCCATAGTTCTTAAAGCCTAAAATCAGAGTAGTAAGGATAGGGTTAAATCCTCATCGAACTTAGGTTGAGGATGCAATGATTTGACCTTCATGGAGTAGTAAGGATAGGGTCTAATTCTCATCTATCTTAGGTTGAGAATATGATTCCCCCCAAAGCTCTGATTTGACCTTCATGGAGTAGTAAGGATAGGGTCTAATTCTCATCTCGCTTAGGTTGAGAATCCGATTCCCCAAAGCTTCTATTTTTCCCACTCAAGAACTTGAAATTCAAAAGAAAATATTTTTCATTTCTTTATTAATACTGGACTGGAAGGATCGTACTACATGTCCCTTGCAAGGATGGGTAGTCATCACCAAGGTCCAAGAAATCACAGTAAAGTCAAATCCTGGATTATGGGGTTAATATCCATCGGAGCTATAGACGCCTGGCTGGAAGTGGAGTATGCTCATGTGTGGCAACATGTATTTTCTAAAAGCAAGACCATTGACTGCTCAAATGGACAGGCTAGCCTGACAGTTTCATCCATAACAGGCTAAATCATTTTGTTCAATATGAGGTAATGAATTCTGGATCAGAGTAGTAAGGATAGGATTAAATTCCCATCTCGATTAGGTTTGGAATCCAATTCACCAAAGCTCTGATTTCACTTACACCTGCACATGGGTTCAAGATGGTAGTGACACATAACCAACTTTGGGATCTAGTAAATTAATTCAGTACACATATATTTGGTCCTAAGAGGGTTCGACAGTTTTAAGATGTGTGTTCATGATACTAGAAGGTCTGAGCCTTTGCAACGCAAGGTTGCTATAGCATCTTCATCATACATCAAATCCATCATAAATCATTCAGAGCCTTGCATACGAATCATAAGTGAAACTGACAATGGAATGTGATCAATTTCAAACGATAGGGAATGAAGCACATTGTACACACCGAGCTGATGCTTAATAATTCTAATGTTTCATGTATTTTTCATCTAGTTTCATTCTTGGGATATTTGCTAATGCTTGTATTTGAGTCTATGTGTTTTCAGGTTGAGTTCTCACCGAAATGCTCAGGAGCATTTCCCAACAGAGTCGCCATTTGTTGTGGCTAATCCACAACGTACCCCAAAATTGGGGACCCACCTTTTGCATGTGTTCCAAGAAGACCGAAGTGGCCCATAGGCTAAAGTTCAAAGAAAAAAAAAGCAAAACACCACAAAGAGAAAAGGTGTCACGATATTGCGACATGTTGCTCCATCGCGGCCAAAAATGAAAAAGTGTCGCGATATCGCGACATGTTGCTCCATCGCGGCCCAAAAAGAAAAAAAGTGTCACGATATCACGACATATTGCTCCATAGCGGTAGAAAATGAAAAAGTGTCACGATATCGCGACATGTTGCTCCATCGCGGCCAAATGAAAAAGTGTCACGATATCGCGACATGTTGCTCCATCGCGGCCAAAGATGAAAAAGTGTTGCAATATCATGACATGTTGCTCCATCACGGCCAAAAGCAAAGGAAAAGAGAAGAAAAGAAAAGTGTTGCGATATCATGAAATGTTGTGTTTTCGCAGCCATACAGGAAAAAGTGTCGCGATATCGCGACATGTTGCGTTTTCACGACCAAACAAGACAAGAAAGAACAAGAAAATAAAAGTGTCGCGATATCGCGATATGTTGCATCGGAAAATGAAAGCAAACCATCATAGAAGGAGAAACAATTATTTCACAAGTTTAAATACGCCATTCAAAGAGGCCAAAAAAGAGGATTGAGAATGGTTGCAAGCAGAGTTGTAGAGTCGAAGACGAGAAGACCTTTCTGGAACTGTTTGAGTTGTTTTTCTTCCACAGACTGGTTTGGGAAAACCAGAAGTTTTGCTATTGTAAAATGACATATTTTTAATGCAAATTTTTTCATAAATTTGCATCTTATGGGCAAGAAAAAAGGAAATTTTCTTTGCATGCTATGGATTTAATGTTTATTCTTTCACTCTTTCAGATGTCAAATTTATAGATAATGTTAATGCCACATTTTTGGGTTACATTAGGTGAATATTTGAAATCTAAATTTTATTTCGTACCCTAGGAACCAGCACTTAGTCTATGGGGATTGTACTTGTTTTGCAAGTACAATAGGTTAGGTTGCATGCACGGAAACCTCACATCTTCGATTTTGTCGTAATAGGATAGCATCATACTGAAAGCATTTTATTTTCAATTTTTTGGATTTCATTTTCATTCTTTTTGCATTTTTATTTCCTTTTATGTTTCAAAAGTTTTAACTTTTCAAGACATTAAAATAAAAAATATCAAAATCAATGAACAATCACTAAAGTTTCATGATGAAATAAACCAACATTGCCCCTTGTTTATAGTTACTTGCAATCACTAAGGTGTTCCAAGCATTCAAATTGAATATCTTATATTTGAGATTACTAATACACATATGCAAATGCTAATACATAGGAGACCTTGGAGAAGTTGTTTGTTTAACTTATTTGCAAGAGAGGATTTGGAACCCAAATCCTAAAGGAGAGTGTACTTTCACAACTGGGTGAAAATACCACTCAACAGGTCTCGAACCAATTTTTTCATTTGAATTAGAAGTTCCTTATTTAGCTCTTTGCTTCAATATACTGAAGTAGGAGATGAATATCGCACTGGTATATTTAGTCAACTGGAACTTCTATATGAAAAGCGCATCCATGCTTTAGAGCATCTTCATGTCTACCAAGACAAACATAAAAGATAATATGCAAAGAAAGTTCATAGTCGATCCTTTGAAGTTGGAGATTTAGTCTTAAAAAAAAATAAAAAAAATACTAATGCAAGAAAATATCTAAAAGGAAAATTTCAACCTAATTGGCTTGGACCATATGTCATCACTATTAAATTTAGATCAGGTGCATATAGATTGGCTTCCTTGGATGGGAAAGATCTCAAGTAACCAATGAATATCATGCATTTTAAGAGATATTATGCATAAAATCAAAAAATTCCATATCTATACATAATTGCAAATAAATTTCTTCATCATCTCCAACCCTCATATTATTAAAATAATTAAAAAATCAAAAAATATGAAAATTTCCAAAAATATTTCAAATTTGTTAAGTTATTCATTTTTGTGTTATCTTCCAAAAATCCAAGTTATATTTTATTGTATTTCAAATAAATTCAAAAGTTGTTTTGAACCATGCACTTAATTTACATCTTTAATAACTTTGATTTTGTCGTTTTGATTATAAATCTCTCTTGTATTGAAAAACACTATTACTTAATTAAATAAATTTTGAGTTTTTGGGAAATGATCTTGCTACTTCTTGAACCAAGAACACATTCTTACATCTTAAAAATGATTTGTTGTAAATTTGAAAAGGATACTACATAGTAGTATTAGTTCTTCAAGTAAAAAGTTTCCCATTATATCCTATTATGCGCATGGTATATAATACTAAGAATTGGAAAAAGGACAAGCTTTCTCCCCCTACCCGAATAAAATCCCTTGCCCCACGTCTAATCTGGGCAAGTATCCCGAAAAAGAAATAAAAAGAAAGAGAAAAATAAAAGTAAAGTAAAGAAAATAAATAAAAAGCAAAAGCTATAAAATCCCCTTGTTCAAAAATGAGCAAGAAATATCTATTCCAAAATTTGAATAAAATAAGGGGGTAGTGAGCTTGAATCCTTGGAATTCTTCAGTTATTTGAAAGCCATGAGGTAAGCCCCATAACAGATGGTTTGTGCCCAACCTGCTTGAACTTGGGTAATCCCTTTTGCATGGTGACATGTCTGGCACATTAGCAAACTTATTTTGTACAAAACAATGTCTGCTTGTGGATTAGCTAGATTTTGGTAACTTGACTTACATAGTAGTTTAGTACATTGGCATGCATAAAATCATGGTTAATGAACCTTTCACTCGCACACACATTGGTTCATTCAAGTTTGCTTGTATCACTACCTTACACAAAATTGGTAAATTAATTTCAAAAGCACATACATTTGATCCTTGAAAGATTTTGTATCATTGTGTCAAATCAAGATGGATAATAAATTCACTTATCACACACTGGTTCTTGATACATTTGAATTTCTCTTCAAAATAAGTTAAAATATTTCTTTCAAATTTGTTAGACAACATTTTATCATCATCCATTTCTTCATAGATCATTCCAAAATAACTTATAGAACAAAATTATTTATTATACATTGCATTTTGACTTCACGATGATGGTATAATTCCTAATAACTATTTTCTCAAATTTCACACTAGGAATTATATGCCTAGTGCAAGTCATATTTCTCAATTTTTAATTTTAAATCATTTTATATAGCACAAATAATTTGTCATACACCATACATTGCACTTTGACTTCGCGATGATGGTATAATTCCTAGGAATTATTCTTCTCAAATTTCACACTAGGAATTCTATGCCTAGTGCAAGTTATTTTTCTCAATTTTAAAGTCTAAACCATCCTATATTTATTAATTTTCTTAAATTGTGATACAAATGATTTATTTTATATCAACTTATGTCTTCAAAAATAAATAGTTTCACATTATCATGCATTGCATTTTGACTTCGCGATGATGGTATAATTCCTAGAAATTATTCTTCTCAAAATTCACGCTAGGAAGTTCATGCCTAGCACAAGTAATCCTCCTCAAATTTTCATGCTTAAATCACAACCAATAAACTTATCAAAATATTTCTTCAAAATAAAATTATCTCAAAATAAAAAAATCAAACATCTTCTTTTATCACCATAAGCCTCAAGATTATACTTGAGCACCACAAAAACTTTTCTCTTATTAACAATACAAAACTTCCTCATAATAGAATTCGCTTCATGATATAGCGAGCACTGATCTCCACCAACGGTAATATAACAACACAACATCCTCCGAGGAATATTGCTAATCTATTTATTTCATTATTTTAAAAAAACATATGTTCACAACATATTTTTCAAATACATCTTTCAAAAACACATTTACAAAAAGTCAAGTCAATTTTCATTTTAAGCATGAGCAAAACACTTAAATTAAAAACATGATTATGAGAAATTTAAACATCATAAAATTTTTAATCAAATACAATAAATGATACGAAATCACATAAGACAAGAAGGTTAATATATATAAATATATATCTTGAAAATCCATGTACAAAATGGAGATAGAATGGTATGCCACAATCCTCAAAAATCAACATACTCAGTCAATAAAGATATAATACAAAAATGTGTCTACATGAGTCCACCCTAGACTCCTCTCGAGCCTTTAGATCTCACCATATCATCCTCTCTACCAGGGGGTGGTGGTGGTCAGAACTATCCTCCTACTATATTCGTCCTAGAATAATTTGCCCTAATAGTAGAGCAAGATGAAGATCCTATGCAAATAGGACCTGCAATCTTAGGAGGCATAGCCTGTCTCTGCTCTAGAGGAACCACTGTGAAGTATAAATTCTGATAAAATGTGGTCTACTGTATAGACCTCACCATTTCATCCCCCATGCCACTCCTCCTAGACTGTGTAGTCTAAGAAGGCATAGGTTTTGGAGCCACATCTCTCTATCCTTCCTTAGCTCTAGCCTCTACCAACTCTGCCTCTAGAGACCAAATCCTAGATATCAAGCCCACATCCTGTGCCTCTAGGGTATCAATATTAGTCTTCTCGGTGGTAGTCTCCACCCTCAACCTAGTGATATCTACCTCGAAGTCTCTTGTCCCACTACTATCCCCTGGCTCTAAACTCCTCTTGCCCTTCCCAGGCAAGTCAGGTCTCTCCTCTTGATTAGAATATGCTCCCCCCTCTTGTTGGGGTGATGATAAGGTCAGTTTAAGAATAAAATCCAGCTAGCTATTTACATTGATAATGAAGCTTAAATAGACACTAAGGTTCCAAAAATACAAACCTCACACCTCAAATATCGTTGAGAGATATAATAGGGGGAAAATAGAAATATTTATGCCAACTAACCTTAGTACTAGCTAACAACATATAATTATAGCTAACAACTAACTTAATTGAAACTAATCCAACTATTGGCTGACATAGCCATCTAGCTAGAATCCTACCTGAGTAGAAGACTCACGGTAGGATTATTTGGAAGCCTAGGAAAGAAAATAATCTAACCTAGGATGAACCACAATAGTGTGATACCCTCATCATACCTCCTCACTCAAAAAGCATTGGACTCCAATGATTTTACAATAGGTGTGGAATCTAAACTCACCAAACGCTGCAATGAAGGATCATAACCAGGAAGAAGAACATCCTAGAAGCCATGGGATATCGGTGTAGAGATACAATATGGAGAGAACTCCCTTGCCAAATGAAATTTGATGACAAGGATTAAGGACCTGCTGCTGGATCTGCAAAGGCTGCTGAACATCTAAAACTGGATGAAACGACATCAAAAGAGGTCATTGCAATACTCGATGAGGAATAACAAGAAGAGCATTAGGAGCAACAGGATGACGCACTAATTCTAGAGGAGGAAGAACCTCCTTATGAATAGAAGGACGCATGTCCTTAGGCCATGAAACTAAAGAAATCCTTGGTAAATATTCCAAGAATTTTGTATGTGGAAGATTACGTATAAGAAAGCTCTTACTCTGATGATGCAAAGAATAAGTTTTATGGTAAACATCATATAAATCTCACTTATCATATTGATAAGGCTGGCCTAGAATTATTCCACACAAGTCCATGGGAGTCACATCACACATGACTCGATCCACATAGTGTGGACCAAGGGCAAACGACAAAGTACAACATTTTGTGATTGCTGAAGTAGTGCCCTCATCCTTCCAACCCAGAAAATATGGATAAGGATGGGGTTCAACTAGAAATTTGAGATGATCAACCACATATTGAGAGATGATATTGGTCGTAGAGCCATTGTCGAATATGCAACTCATAGAAAATTTGGGGAGAAATGTGCTTGAGTGAGGAAAAAACTATCTCTATGTTTTTGTCGATGCAGGAGGGTCACTTGGTTCAGTTTCCCTTGAAGTTATGGATACACCATATATTCTCCTACATAAGTAATGGGCCCATATTGTGGTGCCTCCTATTGAGGTTGTGCAATCAAATTGCTCCTCTTTCTGAAGCAATCAACTTCGATGTGTCCTTGTTTCTTACAATGATTACAAAACTTTTTTTTCCATTATAAGAATGGGAAGAAGAAGAAGGAGAAGTAGTAGAAGAAGAAGAATTTGTTGAAGCTTTCTTGGACTGTTGCTACTATGGTGGTCTTGGTTTGGGTGCCTTGGATGAGGCCCTTGACTTCATAGCAAGTTTATCTTCCTCTAGTTGTGCCTTATTATATACCTCATTTAAAGTGGCACAAGGTGTATATTTCAACTCTCGAAAGAGTTGATCTTGTAAACCACTCTTAAAATTATTGATAAGCTTAGGAGTGGGATCAAGGATGCTATTGAGAATCCTCAGTTTGTTGAATTTTCCAATGTAATCCTGAACACTCATGTTGTGTCCTTGCCTCAGACGAAGCCATTGGAAATCCAAATCCTCAACAAAATTGGAAGGATATAATGTATCCTTCAATGTTTGGACCAAATCATCCCAAGTGTCTATGGGATCCTGAGTGCTTTGACGATCCTATACCAAAAATTTAGAAATGCCAAAAATTTTTAGTTTTGCAAAAGCAACTTGGTCATATTTTTTTATTTTTTTGTAGTCAAACCAGGTATCCATGTCAAGAATATAGCTATTGAGAATGTCTGGATCCTGAGATCCATTATAGATTTTAACCTCGCATTTGATATGAGGTCAAGGTTCATGAGGTAGACTTGGTGGACTAGGCCCAATCATGTTTTGAACCTTGTAAGCCAAGAGGCTGACTACGTCATCTATGGCGACCACTTGCTCCGCCAAATCAGTAGCCATCTGACCTCTGGTGTAAGCTAGGAGGCTACAAAACTCCTCTCAAAAAATAGTTACAAAATTCTACCTTGCAGGGCAATTACAACAGTGCTATGAGTTTCAAGCACAATAAGCCAACAAAAGACTTAAAATTTATTGCCTCTTAGGCAATTTTACAAAATCTTACAATTTGCCTTGTAGGTTAGGTTTCCAATTCTGTGTTTTTACTTTGCAAAAGTTAAATAAAGTTGAGTTAAAATAATTAAATCTAATAATAAAAATATTAATGTGGTTTGAAAAATCAATTTAAATTTGAAAATAAAAATTATTTTTAAAACAAAATGTAATATTTTAATTATTTAGAAAAAAATATATTTAAAACAAGACTAATTAAAAAAATACAAAAATAAAATTAAAACAAAAAATTTTACCTTTAGTCCAATGGGATTAGAACCCATGACCTTTATGTTGCTAAGTCTTATGCCAATAGCTCCAATCACCAGAGCTAGTAAGATCGACAGATTGAAAATACTAACATGTCTTATTTAACTTGATTGCTTTGATAAGCAGATTACACCGTCGTCCAACAGATTGCTCCCAAAAACCTCTGGGATTTGAAACTCCCAGTGGCTACAATCATCTATGTGTTCGTTTGTTTGTGGCTTCAGTCCGTGGCAGCATGAAATCCAAATCTACAAACTATGATCACTGCAACTTCAGCTGTGGATAGTTGTCAAAAAATAAACCTCCTGTGCACGTCCAAGGGAATATCACAGTTCATTTCTAAACTCCAACAAGATAAATCCTGTAGGGTTGTATATTATGTGACCACCTTCAACCAAAAAATACGTTCGAACTAACAATGAAAAATATTTGCAAAGGTATAATCCGTCGGTATATCACCAAATATGAAATATATTCTATCGCGCAGGTCATCCACCAGTGCACAACATAATAAGGTCTTAGTCCCACATTCAGAACATGATGGCTCAAAAGTGATTTTTTAATCAAGGCTGAATAAGCCTTGTGACTACCTTATGGTAGTCAGTCCCCCTCCCGTATTGCATTTATTCTAGCTCTCTTGAGATTTGTGCTAGTCCTTGTTCCTTAGAGCCCTATCCCACCTTGTTTCGTCTGTCAGATCCTTCTTAGGGTCATTTGGTGGAGCCCGCATCAAGTCTTGTGTTATGTTGTTGTCCCTCATCATTGTCAAGTTTCGGTCCATTCACTTCTTAGTGTTAGCTCCTGCTCCCCTGTTGGCCCCATGTGGGTTATCCGCTATAGAATTTCCAAATATCTCAAAGTTGGGGAAGGGGGGGAGCACCAGCTACAATGTTGGTCAAACATAAAATAGTGGATCCCAAATTTTTAAGAAAAATTGGGTCACAAGGTCTCACTTCAATGAGCGAAGAGCCAAATGTCAAAACCAAATGGAGTGAGAGTGATTTGCAAAGAAGCAAAATCAAATCATTGAGGAGTCCGATCAGATCGATCGGGCTCTGATACTAGTGATAAGGCCGATTTAAGAATAAAATCCAGCTAGCTATTTACATTGATAATAAAAATTAAATAGGCACTAAGGTGCCAAAAATACAAATATCATGCCTCAAATCTCGTTGAGAGAGATAATAGGGAGGAAAATAGAAATATTTATGCCAACTAACCTTAATACTAGCTAACAACATCTAATTATAGCTAACAACTAACTTAATTGAAACTAATACAACTATTGGCCGACATAGCCATCTAGCTAGAATCTTATGTGAGTAGAAGACTCATGGTAGGATTATTTGAAAACCTAGGAAAGAAAAGAATCTAACCTAGGATGAACCACAATAATGTGATGCCCTCATCAGGTGACTCTCTCCTCTCCTCCCTATGTCTCCTCCCTGATCGGTCCTATCTCCTTTGAGGCATGTGGCCACCTCTAGTGTGATGCCCCTCTTGTATAGGGGGTACATGTGTCCTCTACCATCGTTGACTAACCAGATGGGCCGCCTGCTCTATAGAACTCGATGATCGAGTTAGTCTATATGGGTAGATCCCAACATACCATTGCTAGTACCTATTTGTCATACCAACATCATCCCCATCTATCGCTTGCACCGATGCATCATATGGTGCTAAATACAAAAATGTAGTCATACTTAGTGCACCACTAATGGTAATGTGATCCCAAGTCACCCGAGGATAGGTAATATCTCCCCATTCAGGGAGGTCTTGTTGTAACCCGAACTATCATTACACCCAATCAAAGTAGTGCAACTCCACCTCTCTCTAGTCCATCCATACCTAGATGGCCCACTTGATGTGGGCAAACTCAAAAGCATCCTCATCCCACCTTGGTAGGCCCCTCTAGGGTCTCCATGTGATGTCCTATGGTTGTATCTCATCTATGAGTCGCCTCGCCACATCAAAGCTAACTCTTCCCATACGCCCTCTCAGTAGTAGCCAATAGAAGATCCTAGGCCTATCATCCTTTACCCTAGGCTAACTTCCTACATCTCAAATCATAGGAATTCCTACAGGTCATCAGATAGTAATGTGTTCCCAACACCACACTTGTAGGATGGAAGTCAAAATCAGTCCCTTTCCGCCATTGTAGACTACCTGTTGCAGGAATCAGTATAGTCTACAAACAAAGAAATGTCCCCAAGCAAAGCGTACCTCCTGGTCACACATATCACACACCACCTCTTCCAGAGTCTAGGGCAAACATTGTCCATTGATATGGATTACTAGTAGGCCACCCATAATACCACTCATTAGAGCTGTCAATCAGGAGATACCCTCTACCTCCCCTAGTTTGTCAATAACAACCCCACCCTTATTCAACAAGAATGTAGGGTCTCCAGTCAGTCTCCTCAATGTCTATACTTGGTTTCCAGATGTAGCAATATGGGCTCCCCTTAGTGATATCTGAAGGATCCTCCAAACATCCTCTAAAGTGGGAGTTATCTCCCCTATGGGCATTCTGAATCAAGACGACTTTGGATACCATATCTCCACCCGAGCCATCAGTAACCTCATATCTAATGGAATATGTGGCATCTCCACCACATGCCTCAATCCCATAATTTCTAAGTGAGTTCTCTCAATATCTGTGAGAGCACCCAAATCTATCCTGAGTGTAGAATGTCTCCACTCTCGGTTCTTTAATTCCACCATCTGTCAATAAAAATAAAGTAATAAATTTTTTATCAGTAAATCATATCAAAATAGTCAAAATCGGATAACAAGTGCAAAATTGTAATAATTTTTCAAAATCATACAAAAATGTCAAAATCGTAGTAATTTTCGTGATATCGTATCAATAAAATATTATCCGATTGTATCGATTTTGGTCGATATCGCACCATATGATATCGTGAAATCGATACGATTTTGCAAAATTGTTACGATTTCACATTTAGGACTGTGCACGGTAGTTGTGCCCTAAAAATCCAAATTTAAAATTAAATTCAACAAAAAATAGGAAAAATTTAAGCTAAATAAGTGAGAAATTCACACCAGGAGTGATCCATCGCTAGCTCGGACCAAATCAACATGATGTGGAACATCCACCATGTTTTCTCTAGAGCTCTGAACAGGTAAATAGTAAAATGCAAATGAATTAGTTTTGTATTTTTCTTTTTACTATTTATTCATTTACCCATATTTTTTGATTTTTTACCCAAATGTCAAAACTGGCATAAAAACTCGAAGGGGGTATCATTTGTAGCATATTAAAACTTACATAAAAACTCGAAATCATCAACGAAATTTGCAATAAATTTTTGCTTTCTTGTAAAACATGTACTTTTATGTAATGCATTTTCCTTTTAAATTGCGCTAAAGAAGGGGTAAAATGTAACACCCTAAAAATGACTCATTATAATTTGCACTAAGGACAAACAACTTGTAAAAATGAGCCTCTAGTCGGTTGCCTTTATTTTTGTGCCCTCTTGGTGAGATCGAGTAATCTAGATGAGATTGTACGATACAATTTTGGATTGTACAATATGATCCCTGATCGTATGTGTACGATCTTGCTCAAAAATAGAAAATCTTAATCCAGCAAAATGACAAAACCAGTTGAAATGCCTTATGTCCTTACCTGTGCAACTGTGCAATAGTTATGGACCGAATTCGCCCGATTTGGTCCCAATTTTGGAAGGAGTTGTGTAGCACCCTAAAATTGGCATAGTTAAACCTTAGTAAAAAGATAAAAATTTGAATTTTAACCCCAAACCGCCCGTTAACCGCCTGTTACCCGCTTCCCTTGTTTTTCGCACCATTTTTAGGATTTGTTTTGACCGTTGGACGATATCGTCGCAGATCAGACGAAATCGTCCCGGATTCGACGAATTCCATCTGGAACAGAACGTCCAGACGATTTCATCCCAAAACCAAATTTTCATAATTAGCTTCTGTTTCAACAGCTTCTCTAACCTGGGCAGAAAGCGTGTCTACGCAGTTAGAGTCTCCCCCATTGGAGATCTCCCAAATTGGGATGATCTCCAACCTCCTAACCTCTCCCTAATCCTATATAAACTAGGATTTTCTCAGTTTATCCCCCTGAACCCCCTAGCTGATTGATTTCCCTACAAATTTAGTTCCTTGTGCCTTAGAACACCTTCATACTTTTGTTTGCATTGCGTATTTCAAGTTTTCTTGCAGGAATCTTACTGTTTTTTAGTTGGAGCAAGCTTGGATCGTCGTAGGCGATTCCAGACGATTTCGGATGATCCTATCACAGATCGATGATGATCTCGTACGATTGGAGGTGATCTCGACTGTAGTCCAGATTGGGGGCAATCAGAGCCCAGAGTTTGCATTTTCTTATCGTTTCTCTGCATTTCTTTATGCATTATCTTAGTTTATTATATTTTTGCATCCTGGAGTTCACCTCATTTAGCATAAATGCATGATAAAGTCAAAATAAATTGTCAAATTGATGCATTTCCTTTTAATTGCTATCTGGATCTATCATTTAGGCAAATTTACTATTATTTCTATCATTTCCCCTTGCTTTTGCAGTTGCAATTTTGGTATTTTGTATCTATTTCTGTGATTGCAGGATTCTGACAAATTCGTCTAACGAATTCGTCAGATCGACGATGATCTCGTCTGATCTCAGATGGACGACTATGATATGAGATGATTCTGTGCAATTACAGATGATTACGTATGATTTGAGATGATTTGGACTTCTACAAAACTCAGAATCTTCATCAGACATCCGGAATCAGGTATGTTCTATTTTATTTAGCCTACTTTCTGTGTTTAGCATTTACGCATGTTTTTTGTATTCATAAAAATCATCATTGGCATATAGAATAGCTTAGATTCATCTTGGCCAAACCTAGGATTGAATGATTAAAGTGCAAAATGAACACATCAAACATACTCTCAACCTAGGCGTGGAAACTGCCACTCAAAATTTTCCTGGTGAACCCACCATCCATCAAAAATTCACCCTTATACCCCTCCCCCGAGAGGCGGGACCTTCAAAGGGCCTCTCAGTCCGAGGTATTGTCCCATCCTTCTCGCATCCCCCTTCCGGGTGCGGATCCTATAGCCTGAAGGTAAGGATGCAAAAAATTTGGAGCGATACATTTTGGTGAACCCGACGTGAAAAACTAAAAACCTTTTGAAAACAATCCAAAAAACAAAACATAAATGCATTTAGAATCAAAGATTGCATATCATATTTAGATGGTAGATTATAATAAAAGACGAGTTGTCACCATTAATGTTGAGAATCAATTAGCAGCTATAGAGATTACTTTTTTACTTAGAGTACCTCAAACAAATAGGGTTCAACCTTTATGGGACGAACTTAATAGGAGATTGAATATCATTGAATCTAGATCAACCGAACTTAGGCAAATCAAGAGGTTTGTCCTAGATAGAATCCTGGATCCTGATCAAGTGACCTTATATCATGAACTTTAGAGAGCTTGCCATAGGTGGTTAGCAGATAAAAGAGCCCTTGTGTCTTTCGAGTTGTACACCTTTGAGGAATACCTCGACAATGTAGTTGTAGTACATAAATTTCTATCTCGTATAGAGGATCAAGAGGTCATCCTTATGGATAGAAAGAGATGGAATAGAGTTCCTAGAGCTGTGTTATATCGAGAGTATTGCCATGAGCTCTATTTTTACAAGTCAGAGTCAGAAGTAGATAACATCACCATAGCACACTTTGTCAAATTCTTGAAAAACCATTTTCAATTTGAAGAGGAGCATTTCATGACTCCTGATGAACTTGATCCCATCAATGACATCTATAAACTATTTATAGAAAACTAAGCCATTATTTTATTATTTCTTGCATTTAGTGTGTTGTTTGTTGTCTTTATCATCATAAAAACATAAAATCACAAAAACAAAACAAAAACATAACAAAAATCAAAACATTTTCTTTTAAGTATTATAGTAGGTATATAATTAAAATATATACCTCCCAAATTTGTTGCAAATATATTAATATATATTTGCTAAAATCTAAGTTTAAGCATAATGACTAGACTTAGGAATGGAAAATAGATTGAAGTAGAAGAAGATTGGTTAGGAAAACCAATAAATAAACCAGATGTCCTTCCTGAAGACCCAATTCAGGAAGAAGGAACACTAGACCAACAAGAAGAAGAGTTTGTTGAAGCAAACGAACAAAGAGAAACTGTTAGAGGGGAAGGATCCTCATCCCCTAAAATGTCTCCGAAAGGAGCTGTTACTTTTGAGAACATGGAACATTTTTGGAAGTTCCTCAATACTAATATTGGCACTCTTAATAGAGCAATCCATATGGACAAGGATCAAATTAGTGACACTCAAGCAACCCTAGAAGAAATATATCACACACGCACTAATCCCTTGTCCTTCGTTGATCAAGAAAGTGATCAAGTCTGGACCATCCAATTTGGATATGGCCGCTATAATCCAGAACATGCAACAACAACAGGTTACCCAACCACCTAGAGTGCCTGTTACCAAGCCTAGGGTTATTCCCACACAAAAGAAACCGTCATTCATCGCTCTATTCCGCCAAGTTATTGATCAACATACCTCAAATCAACAAAAGCCTAAAACAAAACCAAACACCAATTTCCAACAATCTGGGATACAACATAATGCTACAACAAATCTTCTTCATAACACTCTTCCTACCAACCATTTGCATAATAGCAATATAGCATGTGATCCTTACATCATGCCATCATACGCTCAAATACCACCAAACCAATATGGTGGACAAAATAGTAATCTGGAAGCCATGGTGAAATAGTTAGTCTCCCGCATGGACCAGATAGATCCTTACCGTCCCTCGTACAATTATCGAGAGATGTGTAGTCAGCCTCTAGATCCTATAGTTGTAGCACAACCATATCCTAAACACTTTCCTATGCCTGTCCTACCTATATACAAAGGAACCGAAGATCCCATAGAGCATCTTCGTATGTTTAGGATAGCCTGTCATGATATATCACATGATGACTTGTTATTACTAAAAATGTTCCCGAAAAGTTTAGGAGGAATGGCATTGGAGTGGTATTATCAACTACCCACTCATTCTTTGAGGAATTTCGAAGAAACTGTCGAGTCTTTTGTTCATCAATTTAGTGCCTACATTGAAAGGCATGTAACCATTAAATATTTGTACAACTTAAAACAAGACAAAGATGAATGTTTTGCTGATTTCCTAGCTCGGTGGAGACAGTTGATAGGAAAATTGCACTTTGTGTTACCTTATCGGGAAATGTTGGATATCTTTATCAATAATTTGCAAGAACAACTATCCTATGAGTTATCAACTGCTACCTTGACCACCTTCGATCAAGCTATAGATTTAGCTCGAAGAGTGGAAGATGCTCTTATTAGGAGAGGTCAACTTAAAAAGAAAGATGATGAGAAAACATCCAGAAATCAATATAAAAATAAACAAGTTGTGGGTGATGGAGTCACTGATAGTAGAAATATCGCTACTGTTAATGCTGCAAAAACAATAGAGAAATTTATACTGAAACCTCTTGATAAACCACCTCGAGAATTTACTAGGTTAAACCAACCTCTATCAACCATTCTCCCGCAATTACTAGCACGAGGTTTGATCCAATTACCAAATATCCGGGAACCTGATCCAACTATACCCGGATACAGAGCTGATTTACACTGTGATTTCCATAGAGGACCTGGACACGCTACCAACTCTTGTAAAATATTAAAACATAAAATACAAGACCTGATTGATAACAATGAGATGGAGGTGCAAGCCTTTCAACCTAAACAAAATCCTCCTAATAATGCTCAAAAGAACATCCCTCAAAATCAGAATCAGAATGCCAATCAATCATTGGACATATTTCAACATCCTTTACCAAAGCATGGTAAAGAAGTGGCTAATCAAATTGAGCACCATAATGTTCCCCCTCCTACCCGATATGTAGGAACTATCAGTGGACATTCACCTACTCATGATGTGGAAGTATTTGACACAACTTTATCCATAGTTACGACCAGACCTCTATATAATATTCGGACACCTGATCTTAGTGATACAGAATACGAGACTAAAAGTGACATGGAAATCACATCAAATCAATCGAATAGTTCTAAAGATGAATCAGATCCTATTCAACCCATCACAAATTCTATGGTTCCAGAAGAACCATTTCCAAGAAGAGTCACTACTAGACCATCTTCTCACCAATTACTTTCTAATGAACAAGCCATAAACGCTAGACCAAGACCTATTCATCATCCTCAAAATAATATTGTAGGTACCATCGGAGTTGTTACTCGACAACAGGCTCAAAATTCTCAACAAGATCAAACTCAGAACGATGGATCAGCTCCATTTGTTTTGAAAATTCCTAATAAAGGGAATCATGTGCCTAATGTTCAACCTAAACCTCCTTATAATATTAATGAACAATTATCAAATACTACAACTAGAATTTCCCTTTTGGACCTTTTAAGATCTTCTCCTACACATAGGGAGGAATTAATGCTCACATTAAGCCAAATGATGGTACCACAAAATATTCAACCTGAAGCCATGTCCAATACTATCATAACTCGTGAAGTCGATTGTATTGACTTTCGGGATAGAGATATACCACAACATAGTTTACATAAGGATAACCCCTTATATATTACTGCCCTAATTGGAGATGTAGCAGTTAAACGAGTCTTGATTGATAATGGTTCATCTTTAAACATTTGCACTTTTGACTTCTACCAAAGATTTGGGTTTAGAAGTGACGAAATGAAAAGAACTGATATGATCATAAAAGCCTTCAATGACGAAACACAAGAAACGTGTGGAGTTATCACTATCCCATTGCAAGTTGGCCCAAGAACCTTAGACACAACCGTATTTATTGTACATTGCCTTGCATCGTACAATATACTTTTGGGTCGCCCTTGGATCAACGCAATGCGAGCTGTTCCCTCAACTTTACATCAATGTGTTAAATTCAAATTTAAAAATCAGTTGGTTACCATTCATGGTGATCCCAGACCCTTTGATATGTGTGCTTTGGCAGAACCTGTTGGAGTTCAATTTTGCCCTGCTTTATCATCCACACATCCTAATTCTCATCAACCGTCTAAACGTATGAAACACACACTCATAACATCATCTACTCCATCAACTACACCTCTACATATAGTTCAACCGTCTTCCGAACAAACCACATTAGGACCCCAAAAGGATCCTAAACCCACAACCAATGCTTCTTGTCTTACTCCTATCACTTCTATACCTATAGACCCATCCATCGACATCTCTATAACATCTACATCCACTAAAGGCATACTTTCTACATCCGACGATGTAGGAAATGTTCCTTCTACCTCTTATGCTCTTACTGATGAGCTCTTACCCGATTTATCTAAAATTCTTATATCAGAAAAAACAAACGTTGCTATGCAAGATTCCCTTATTTTAAATAAATTGCCACCCTCTCCTCGCACCTTGGGTCTCCCACAGCCTATGGGAAGTATTTACCAAGTCGGGAGTTGCGCTTTTATTTATAAGGGATATGACTGGGGAAGAATACCTAGAAACATCAAGACACATTATGATGGATATGCTCGATGTTATTTTGCTAATGAGTATATTAAAGCTAAGCCAATAATGCTTAAATTGGGATATAAAGGGAAAGGTTTGGGACCTTCCCAGAATGGTATGAAAGAACCTTTTGAGGTAGAACCATGGCCTGCCCGATGTGGTGTGGGCCTATTTCCTAGTAAAGGTCAGCCCTTCCCATTTGAGGATGATGACCATCTCATATCTTACCAAGATTATTTGGATGAACGCGATGCTTTGCGTTTAAGGAATAACCCATTTACATGTAATATGCTATCCATAGCTTACCCTGAGATGATTGCTGAATTCGATGATGAGTTGGAGGGGGATATCTTCCATGATGTCTCCATTGAGGAATTGTTATATAACGGATTTTATTTCGATGGCTCTATACCTAGTATAGCCCAGCTTGAGGCCACGACTCCTCAAGATGAATTATCCAAGCTAACCTTGGAAGAATTACAAGAATTGGGCGTTTCACCCGCCCCACCTAATTTTGAGAGAGATCTACACATGGAAGTAGAAAACGTCATAAAAATTAACATTGGAACCGAAGATAACCCTCACATAATCAACATTGGATCAGAATTGAGTCAAGAAAAACAAGATAAATACATTGCATTTCTTAAACAATATGAAGACGTCTTTGCTTGGACATATGAAGATATGCCAGGATTAGACCCTTCTGTAGTTATGCATCACCTAGTAGTCCATCCGGATGCTAAACCTGTTAAACAAAAACTTAGAAAAATGCATCCTAAAGTGGCCTTACTGGTCAAAGGAGAATTAGAAAAACTCTTGAAGGTCATTTTCATACAAGCCATCGATTATGCTGAATGGATCTCGAATGTAGTTCCAGTAACTAAGAAAGAAGCTACCAAAGTTAGGGTTTGCACAGACTTTAGAGATATTAATGTTGCTTGCCCTAAAGATGATTTTCCTCTTCCCAACATGGATCGGATCATTGATTTTACTGCTTGGGAGTGGAATGATATCCCTAATGGATGGATTCTCTGGTTATAATCAGATCAGGATAGCTCCTGAAGATCAAGCTAAAACAACCTTTATTACCCCTTGGGGAACCTTTTGTTGGAAAGTGATGCCATTCGGTTTGAAGAATGCAGGTGCAACCTATCAACGAGCTATGACTTATATCTTTCACGATATGATGCATGATATTCTACATGATTATGTAGATGATATTATAGCTCGTTCCATCAAAGAAGATGATCATTTAGATGACTTGAGAAAAGTCTTTGATCGGTTAAGGGAATATCTTATCCGACTAAATCCAGCTAAATGTATATTCGGAGTCAAGTTCGATAAATTATTGGGGGTTATAGTTTCTTTACGTGGCATCGAAATTGACCCTCTCAAGATCACGGCTATCACTGATATGCCCGCACCCACAAATATATCTGAATTACGAAGTCTACAAGGTAAGCTTCAAGCTATTCGTCGCTTCATCGATAAGTTGGCGGACAAAACCGGACCCTTTCTTAAGCTTCTTAAGAAAGATGTCTCTTTTCATTGGGACGATGAATGTCAGGAAGCATTTGAACTCCTCAAACAATATCTTCTTAAACCACCGGTGCTTTCACCACCTAGATCTGATCGCCCATTTATCTTGTACATTTTTGCTTCAGATTTTGCCTTAGGAGCTATGTTAGCTCAACTTGACGATGAGAAAAAAGAACATGCTAATTATTACATTAGCAGAACCTTAATCAGTTATGAAACTCGCTATACAGTATTAGAGAAGTTATGTCTCACAGTCATATTTTCTACACAAAAATTATGCCATTATATGCTCAGTAAGAAAACATATGTTATTGCTAAATTCGACCCTTTGCGATATCTCATGAGTCGACCTTATTTATCTGGTCGCACAACAAAGTGGGTTCTTGCGCTAAGCGAGTTTGAACTCACGTTTATAGGACAAAAGTCTGTTAAGGGTCAAATCATAGCAGATCAGTTAGCTGCTGCACCCTTAGAGTCTACCCATCCCCTCATCATTGAGTTTCCCGATGAATGCCTTAAACTAGAGGCAGACCATCCAGAGCAATGGTCCCTATACTTTGATGGAGCCCGATGCATGAGTGGGGCTGGTGCAGGTATTATTTTAATATCTCCGCAGAAACATCTTATACCTCTGTCCTTCAAATTAACATTTGCTTGCACTAATAACACTGCTGAATATGAGGCTCTAATCCTTGGATTACGAGCTGCCTTGGCACTAAAAATTAAAAATTTATTGGTTTTCGATGATTCTCAACTTGTCATAAATCAAATCAATGATGTTTATCAGACCAGAGATGATAAATTGCATCCATACAAAGCATATGTCTTACAATTATTATCTTTATTTGATCAAGTTACCTTGGAAGCTATTCCTCGAACTAGCAACCATGCGGCTGACGCTATGGCTGCAGTTGCATCTCTTTTGCCCTTGGAGTTAGATGATGAATATGCTACCATAATTATTCATCGACTCTAGGAACCCGCTTCAAATAAATCATGCTTAGAACCTTTGGATGTGTTTCTAATCAATGAAACTACTCCTGAACCATGGTACACTGATATATTTAATTTTCTTCAAAATGCGACCTTTCCTGAAGGTTGTAATAGCAACCAACGTCGGTTGTTACGTCGACGAGCAAGTCACTTCATGATTATTGGTAATACCTTGTATAGGAGATCTTTTGAAGGCATCCTACTGAGATGTTTGAATCTAGAAGAATCTAGATCAGCTTTGAGTGAAGCCCACAATGGATCTTGTGGGGGACATTTTAGTGGTAGCGCCATTGCTAAGAAGCTCCTTAGGATAGGATATTTTTGGCCTACCATGGAGAATGATGCACATGATTATGTGCGCCATTGCGACAAGTGCCAAAAACACGCTGACCTTGTCCATGCGCCTGCACAAGAGCTGCAGGCTATTTCATCTCCTTGGCCCTTTTCAAAATGGGGCTTAGACATCATCAAAAAAATCAACCCTGTGTCATCTGATGGACACAAATTTATCATAACCGCCATTGAGTATTTCATGAAATGGGTTGAAGCTATGCCCTTAGCTTCTTGCATTGGAACCCAAGTTTCCAAATTTATTTTTAATCAAATTATTTGTAGGTTCGGAATTCCTGCACATCTCATCTCAGATAATGGAACTTGTTTCAAAAATAAAGATGTCAAGAAATTATGTCAAAAATATAAAATTCAACATCGTTGGTCCACTCCCTATTATCCTCAGGGTAATGGCCAAGCAGAAGCATCTAATAAAACATTAATCAAAATCCTCAAAATACTGGTCAATAAATTTGGTCGAGATTGGCACATCCAACTATATCCTGCTTTGTGGGCTTATCGAACTAGCATTCGCACCCCCACAGGTACTTCACCTTTTGTTTTGGTTTATGGCGCTGAAGCTATTTTTCCCTTTGAATTAGAAGTTCCTTCTTTGGCTCTGCTACTTCAAGATACTGAAGTAGGAGATGAATATCATGTTGGAAGACTTAGTCAGCTGGAACTCCTAGATGAGAAGCGCATCAATGCTTTGGAGCATCTTCGAGCCTACCAAAACAAGCTCAAGCGAGCATACCTCAAGAAAGTTCATCATCGATCCTTTGAGATCGACGACCTTGTCTTAAAAGAAAATCAAAAAAATACTAATGCAACTAAAGATCTTAAAGGTAAATTCAAACCTAACTGGCTTGGACCGTATATCATCACCGCTAAATTTGGCTCAGGAGCATACAGATTATCTACCTTAGATGGTAAATATCTTAAAGAACCTATGAACATTATGCATCTCAAACGCTATTATGCATAAAATTTGGTCATTTCATCATTGTATATATTGTTATTTTGCATATTATTTCATTTTCGTCATCCATATAAAAATTTCAAAAAAAAAAAAGTAATAGTATTTATTCTTTCCATTCATAAATTAAAATCAAAATATAAAAACTTCAAAATCATCAAAAATCTTCAAAAACATATTTTATTTTCACACCTGTCAATTCTTGAAGTATTGCAGTTATATTTTCAGTTATTTTGGATAAATTAGCATTTATTTGGAATCCCGCACTTTCACACTCACATGAATAAATATCTTGATTTTATTTGGTATGATTATTAATCTCTCTTATATCAAAGTCCACAGTTGAATTAAATAAAGTTTTGAGCATAGAGAATTGATCTTGTTATTTACTTGAACCAAGTATATCTCTTCACATTAAAATGATTTCATTGCAAAATTCGATATGATGCTACATAGTAGAAGTGGTTTCTTGAGCGAAAAGTTTCCCCTGCTATCCTATCATGCACATGGTCTAGAATCTTTGAGAATTGACAAAAGGACAAGCTCACCCCTACCCAGAATAAAAATCCCTTGCTCTATAGCCAATCCGAGCAAGTATCCCTAGCATAGGAAGAAAAAGAAAAGTCAAAGAAAATGAGAAACAGAAAAATATCATTTTGTATCATCACAACAATATTTCAGCATTATCTCAGTTCCAAGCAAAAATACAAAAAAAAAAAAAAAAAAGAGAAAAGAAGCAAACGAGAAAAGAAAGCAAACAACAATAAAATCCCTTTTCCCTACCCCTTGAAAAGAAAAGAAGGGTGAATGAGCTTGAATCCCTGGAATTCTCAATTATTCAAAAACTATGAGGTAAGCCCCATAATAGGTGGTTTGTGCCCAACCCGCTTGGCCTTGGGTAATCCCTAGCGTGGTGATATGTCTGTCACATTAGCGACCTTCTTTTGTATAGACCTATGTCGGCTTATGGATTAGCTAGCTCTTGATGACCTAACTTACATAGTAGTCTGGTACGGTTACATGCATATAAATCATGGTCAACGAACACTCATTTGGTTAATTCAAATTACTTGTATCAAATTATCTTGCTCAAAATTGGTGAATGAACATATAATTGCACACACATTTGTATTTGAGAGATTTTGTATCATTATGATAAATCAAGATCGGTAATGAACTCACATCTGCACATGGGATTTCTTATAAATCTACATTTTGTCCTTGAGATAGTTTAAAATATCTTTGCAATTCTTTCAGAACCATTTCATCTTCTTATTTAAGAACATTTGCTTAGCATAAAAACAATTAAATATATGTCTTTCCAAAAAACAAAAAATTTCCTTTCACATCTTCAAAAACCTAGTAAATAAAGTCATGTTTATATATTATTATTTTCTGTTTATCTCAAAATCAAAAATCACTCATGCAATAAAACTAAAATATCAATTTCCTTTTTGGATTTCGCGATGATGGTATAAGTCTATACCTATAATTCTATGCCTAGCGCAAACCATTGTTCCAATTTTATTTTCCCATTCATTTTAATTCATAAAAAACATATGGCTTACATCATTATGTTACACAATTGTGCTTTAAAAAGAACGCAAATTTTCTATTTTATGTCCTTATGTCAACATTCAATTTTGCAATGATGGTATAGTTCCTAGGAACTTATTCAAAAAAATTTATCACACTTAGGAATTTATGCCTAGCAAAAATCATATTTCTTTTAATATCTCATGCATAAAATTTTATGAAAATCTGAAAACAAATTATCACCATCACCATTTTTTCACAACACAAAGTCTTAAGACAGTCTCTTAAGCACCCTTTTACTTTTAACAATATTTCTATAACAGGATTAGCTTGACGACCTAGCGAGCGGCGACTCCATTAAATGGTCTATAACAGCGACAATGTCCTTTGAAATTATTGTTAAAAGTCCCTTTTATTTTTCATCAAATCACCTCAACAAAACAACCAATTTATTCACATCAGATTATTTCATTTACAATTTTTTGGCATGACATAAAATTATAATTTATTTCCAACGACATAATTACATAAATAATCAATCACAAAATTCAAAATTAAAGCATCATACAACATATACACAAGTCATATCATCAAAAAGACAATCTATATATATATCATCAATCAAATATGTACATCATCTGGATTGGTATGCCACAATCAATACCCTGGCATACTCAATCCCCTCAAAAAGTGATAATATATACAGTCTACAGTCTGTAGCAACTAGCCTCGAGAAGCCCTCGAGCTCTCAGCCTCATCTCCTCCCCCGCCCTGAGGTGGAGGAGGTGGTCCCATAGAGGTCCGGACTATGTCCTGGGTCCTCACCATCGATCGTGAGGATGTCCTCGATGATCCCATCATGACCGGCTCTACAATGGGGGTTGGCAATGGTATCCTCTATCCCTCTGGGACCACGTGATAGTATAACCCCTGGTAGAATGTGGTCTGAGCAATAGACCATGCCAGATCCCGAGTGCTCGCCCCTCCGCTCTGAGCCTTGAGCCGTGTAGCCTCATCCTGTAGTGTCTGCACCTACGCTCGAAGGTGGGCAACCTCAGCCTAGAGAGCCACCGTCTCGCTGCTCTCCCCTACCTCGACACCCTTGCCCTTATCGGGCGATGGTGGCCTCTCCCCCTGCTGAGAAGGGAATCTCTCCTCCCTCCTCCCTATCTGCTGTGGCCTCTATGGAGCCCGTGCCATCCTCTGGCATCTCTCCTATGGAGACCGTCATTGCTCTCTCCCGCCGTGACCCCATGCTGCCTCAATAGCAGCCTGACGTCGCCTCCCCATCCATCACACCATGGCGTGCATCGGACCCTATGCCCTCATCATCCGAGGAGGGTGGATGCCTACATACCAGGCATCGTATCCGTCTGCAACCCCAACGTCATCACCATCCACTGGCTGGATGGGGGCATCATCTGTGTCCTGACTCCAGAATCGCTGCATGTCTGGAGCCCCGCTCAGTGTAGTACTATCCCGAATAGTCCGGGAGTACTCATAATCCCTGAGAGAAGGGATCCCCTGTTGTAGACCGAACTATCATAAAACCCGATCGTAGCGGTGGAGCTCTACCTCTCCCCGCTCCATCCTTAGCCAGCAGACTCACCTGATGTGAGCCAGCTCCTGCCCATCCTCTGCCCACCCTGGATGCTCTCTCCATGGCCTCTAGGTGATCTGGTCCAGGATGAGGTCATCCAGCAACCTCCGTGACATCGATAGATCTATCCACCATTGTGACCCCCTCTGTAACCACCAGTAGAAAACTCGGGGCCTCTCCCGGTCAACCCCCGTCAGTGGGAGTCCTACCGGCCTCCGCACCGTGATGTGCTCCCAGCACCAAACCTGTAGTAGTGATGTCACAACCAGACATTGGCCTCCCTTGTATACGACCCCATGCAGGATCCTATACAAGCGGCATAGCACAAAGCTACCCCATGCAAATCTGTATCCGTGGTCTCTCATGTCATAGACCACATCTGAGAGGAGCCAGGGTAGCCTACACCCGCTCTAGTGGCATAATAGTAAGCCACCTACTACCCCTGCCAAAACCTGAGTCAGCCTAGATGCCCCAGGCATCTGCCTCAGAGACTCGATGTTCACTCTGCCCTTCTCCAGGGTGAAGCTCGGGTCTCGCTTCAGCCTCATCATCGCCTGGCCCTGATTGGCCGTAGGAGTCATCAGCCATCCCTGTATGGGGATCCTTAAGATCCTCCATACGTCCTCTAGTGTGGGAGCCATCTCCCCTATCGGTAACCAAAAGTAGGACGACCCCGGATACCACCTCTCTGCTAGGGCTGTCAGTAGCCCCATGTCCGTCGGTACTTGTGGCATCTCTGCCACATGCTGCAAACCGACCTGTGCTAGTCGGTCACGCTCTGCCTGGTCGAGCGTGGCTATGTCATCTCTCAGCCCTCGTATTTCCACTCCTGACTCTTTAGTAATCCCCTCTGCAAAACAAACAATAAAACAACAAAATTCATTAATAAACCAATTATTAAAATCAATTAAATGCAATTCAAACAAACTTAATTTCATCAAATGATGATATCGTTCACTATTGGATGATATCGTCCTAAATTGGGCAAAATCATCCTTTGTAGGATGAAATCGTCTCCTATTTCGCAACTTGGGGATCGCCCCTTGTTGGACGAGATCGCCCCTAGTTCGCCGATTTCACCCTCAGACGAAATCGACGATCTAGAGACGATTTCGACGAAATAGGGACGATTTCATCCCGACGTCGTCGACGGCCTAAAAATGGCCGCGATGCCCCAAACAGTCAACATTTCAATCAAAAAATTGCACAAATTAAATCCAAACATAATTCACTAGGATTAGATCCTTACCCGTAGCCCGCACCGGACCTCTATCGATCGGTGCGCTGTCTCAACCATTTTCTTCTGCAGAGCTCTAAAACAGTAAAAATGAATAGTGCAAATGAATTAGGGTGTTACCCTATTTTCTTAATTTTATTTAAAACCAACAACATTTTAATTTTTTGTTTTTCTGCGCTTTTACCTCAAACGTTCGATTTGGGTAAAAACACGGAGGGGGCACCATAGTCAGTAGTCGAACGATTCGACCAAGAATCATCGCCTAGAAAATTGAGTAAATTTTTGCTTTCTCGTAAAACGGGAAGAACTCGTCTTTAACGCATTTTCTTCAAAAAATTCGCTAAAGAGGGGGCAAAATGTAGCACCCTAAAATTGGCACAGTTAAACCTTAGTAAAAAGATAAAAATTTGAATTTTAACCCCAAACCGCCCGTTAACCGCCTATTACCCGCTTCCCTTGTTTTTCGCGCCATTTTTAGGATTTGTTTTGACCGTTGGACGATATCATCGTAGATCAAATGAAATCATCCTAGATCTGACGAATTCATCTGGAACAGAACGTCCAGACGATTTCGTCCCAAAACTAAATTTTCATAATTAGCTTCTGTTTCAATAGCTTCTCTAACCTGGGTAGAAAGCGTGTCTGCGTAGTTAGAGTCTCCCCCATTGGAGATCTCCCAAATTGGGATGATCTCCAACCTCCTAACCTCTCCCTAATCCTATATAAACTAGGTTTTTTTTAGTTTATCCCCCCCCCCCCCCCAGCCCACCGATTTCCCTGCAAATTTAGTTCCTTGTGCCTTAGAACACCTTCATACTTTTGTTTGCATTGCGTATTTCAAGTTTTCTTGCAGGAATCTTACTATTTTTTAGCTGGAGCAAGCTTGGATCGTCGCAGGCGATTCCAGACGATTTCGGATGATCCTGTCGTAGATCGACGATGATCTCGTACGATTGGAGGCGATCTCGATTGTAGTCTAGATTGGGGGCAATCAGAGCCCAGAGTTTGCATTTTCTTATCATTTCTCTGCATTTCTTTATGCATTATCTTAGTTTATTATATTTCTGCATCCTGGAGTTCACCTCATTTAGCATAAATGCATGATAAAGTCAAAATAAATTGTCAAATTGATGCATTTCCTTTTAATTGCTATCTGGATCTATCATTTAGGCAAATTTACTATTATTTCTATCATTTCCCCTTGCTTTTGTAGTTGCAATTTTGGTATTTTGTATCTGTTTATGTGATCGCAGGATTCGACAAATTCGTTGATGAATTCGTCAGATCGACGATGATCTCGTCTGATCTCAGATGACCGACTATGATCTGAGATGATTCTGTGCAATTACAGATGATTACGTATGATTTGAGATGATTTGGACTTCTACAAAACTTAGAATCTTCATCAGACATCCGAAATCGGGTATGTTCTATTTTATTTAGCCTACTTTCTATGTTTAGCATTTACGCATGTTTTTTGTATTCATAAAAATCATCATTGGCATATAGAATAGCTTAGATTCATCTTGGCCAAACCTAGGATTGAATGATTAGAGTGCAAAATGAACACATCAAACATACTCTCAACCTAGGCGTGGAAACTACCACTCAAAAGTTTCCTGGTGAACCCACCATCCGTCGAAAATTCACCCTTATACCCCTCCCCCAAGAGGCGGGACCTTCAAAGGGCCTCTCAGTCCGAGGTATTGTCCCATCCTTCTCGCATCCCCCTTTCGGGTGCGGATCCTATAGCCTGAAGGTAAGGATGCAAAAAATTTGGAGTGATACAAGTTGAAACCAAATTTGTTGCAGCCCATTTTAGTCAACTTACCTTACCTATTTAGTCAGGAACCCTTCCCCTCTAAATCCTCCTTGTGCTCATATATCCTTGACTTAATTTCTATGTTTAGATCACTGTAAACTTTGTATTAGATCTATTAGTTTTGCAATTTTCTACAGGATTAGAAGGATACGATCTACGATCATATGCGTACGATCTCGCTCTATTCATACGATCTTGCTCACAACACACTTGGGGGCAATTTCTAACATTGGTTTGCATTTTCTAAGCTTTATTTTGTATATTTAGCATCATATTGATCATTTCTATTGCATGGGATATTGAATTTAATTATTTGTATCCTTGGAGTTCACCAAATCTGCATGTAAGTACATATTTTACATAGTTTTTATGCACGCATATGATAATTCTATTAATTATGATATTCAATAGCCGACCTGTAATTTAATTCATGCTTAGAAACATCATTAACATTGTCTATTTTTTATTTTTGCATTTTATTCATGAAGTTGCAGGATTTTGTCAAGATCAGATCATTGGATCTCTGATTGGAAGGTACAATCTCGGATTGTATGTGTACGATCTTGCTTTGTGCATACGATATTGCTTTTCTGTGCACGATTTGGACTGCAATCAACAATCATAATCTTCTTCAGACTTTTGAATATAGGTAAGAGTTCTAAATTACTTTTTAAGCACTGCATTGTTCATATAAACATTTTCTTCTATTGTTTTTTGTCTACATATGAATAAAAATTACATATAGCTTAGTGTAGTTGCATATTGGCCAAAACTAGGTGATTGTGATAATTTAAAAGGAACACATCAAAACAAACTCCAAAAACCTAGGCGTGGAAACTACCATAAAATATTTCTTGGTGAACCCTAAACAATTCGTCAAAAAAAAACCATAAGAAGGTACGATCAAGTACCTTTCTTTCGAGGTGTAGACCTATCATTCCCACATTCTCCTTCGAAGCATGGATCCATTAGCTTGATGGAAAGGAGTGTGTGAATTTTATACCTCCACAATCATCCCATTTGGTGAGTGTCATTTGGATTTGATGTTGGACTCCACACTTTGTAAATTTTTTTGGGCCAATTTTGGTTTATGTAGCAACTTTGTAGGACTCCATTTTGCTTGTAGGATTATGACATTGTAATTAAAAAATATTGGGTCATTATCCCACATTGTGTGTGGGACAAAACTCATAGTTCCATATAACTATGGAGTCACAGTATTATTGTTGACCACCATGCAATGGTCGAGCCCCCATGTGGTGGCCAATGCAATCCACGTCATTGAGGATGCATGTTTCTTCCATTCATTTATCGAGGTTATATGGTACATAATTTACCGTTGGATTGAGATTTTTTATGCTACAGTACTGCCAATACCTTTCATAAGGTATATAATTTTTTTTTAAATTAAATTAAAAAAGAAAATGCATTAATTTTTTTGCAATTTTTCCTTTTAAGCAAACATTTGTTTTGCTTAGACAAAGGAAGCCTCATTATGCAAGCCTTATTGTAAAAGATACAGTAGTTTATTGTAAATCCTATAGGGCTAAAAAAAATGTATAACAATTTTCAAAACTTACAAAAGCATTGTAAAATCCTATAAGGCTTATTTTTTGCAATATTTTGCTATTCCCCACATTGGGAATGCTTTTGTAATTGCCTGAGAGGTAACCATTAAAAGCCTTTTGGTTTCTTGTAGAGTGCTTGTGTTGGAAATACGAGCAAGTTTTGTTTTCATTGATATCAAGAGTCAGTTTTAGTGAGTAGTGCAAAAGGAAGAATGTCAAGAGTCAGTTTTAGTAAGTAGTGCAAGAGAAAGATTATTTTTAGGCCTAAGGGAAATAATATTATAATATCTCTTATTATAATATTCAAGGTGGTCATATAAGGTCTAAAGAAGCAATAAGAAAGCCCAAGAAAAATAATATTATAATATTTTATTATAATATTAAAGGTCTAATGTTTTTTTTTTTTTTTTTTAACATGGTGGAATAGGTAGCCACCACGAATTCGGGCAGGCTTTCCAGCTTTTATGGCTGCCACAATATTCTGCGTTGTCTACCCCAAAAGCCACCACACAGATATTTGCATAGTCCACCCCTATAACCACCATGCCAAAATCATTTAAAACCTTTTATACCACTAAGAGCACTAGGAAAGGGATAAGCGTTCAGTCCGACGAGGCCCGAGATTTGAACCTTGGACCTCCGCCACCCTTATGAAGTTTGGATGAACCAATTGGTCTACACCTCGGACCTATTAAAGGTCTAATGTTAAGACCTAAAGTTATTAAATTAATTATAATAATTTTATTATAAATTAATTTATAATTTAATTTAATTAACCCTAAGGTTAGGGTTATAAGGGCAAAAGGTTTAATTTTTATTAAAGCACCGATGTCATATATGGATGTCCAAAGGGAGATGGCACAATGGTATAAATATTTTAGACTTATAAAACATGTCATGTTTAGGGAGACTACTCACATAGGCACACTCATAGGTCATGTGACTAAACCTTGGGACCTTCCAAGTGTCAAAAGTGGTTCTGGCCACTCATATGGGGCATTTTTAGCCCATCCAAGCCTGGCCACTATAGACCAGAGTGGCCAGAATCCAGCCGCTATAGCTCAGAGCGGCCAAACCTTAGCCATTGTAGATGACAATGACTAAGATTTAAATGCATTTTTTCGCCCATCCAGCCTAATATTGGGTGGAAGTGGTAGTCTGCATGCAATAAGGATGAGCGGGGACAACTTTGCATTCCTCCTCACAGCCAGTCTACATGGAAGACTCAAAGTCCTGATTTAGACTTCAGTTAAACATAGAAAAACAAAGAGCTTCTCATGCTAACACCTAGTACGCATGAGGGATTCAGTCCTAGGGTTTGAACATTGACCTAGGGCTTCAAACACTTTATAAGGAGTAAACCTAAAAGCACTAGGGGACCTTCTTTGATCAATTAGGGGACCTTTTGAGACCTCCTTTTATCAATCAGAGAGAGAACATCATACATCAAAACTTTGAATAGGTTGGATCATTGAGGAGAGCTTCTAGAGACTTGGAGAGCTTCCCTTGGAGATTGATTCTTGTAGCGGAGCCCTATCGGATTGGAGGGAAAATCTGAACATATAAGGTAATCATTTTAACATTAGTAGCATACTTGAGCCCATAGCCTTTGGATCAATAGAGAGAGATTTCACCTTAGCGGCCGCTGTCCTAGATAGTGGCCCACAACCTAGTCTAGGGTTTTAGGTGTTAGTTTCTTTTATTCTGCTTTCTCTTTCATTTCATTAGCATAAGCTTTATTTTAGTTATTCACATTCATAGTACTAGTTTCATTGCATTTGTTTCCATTGAGCTTATTCATTGCTAACAGCCTCATCCGAGGAGGCAATCTCGGACATCTAAGCGTGTGTTGTTGTTTCATTGATTTCAGGGCTACAGGTTCATCGAGAAAATCCACAACATACGAAAGCAAGAGGATCCCTCTAGCAATCATACCTAGAGAAGGAGGCATCTATAAGCCCTCATACATTTTTGTGTGCATCATCGAGAAGCCTGATAAAGTGTGCCCCCTATGCGAGGGGATATTTTATACACCTGCTACCCTCTTTGTGTGTAAAATCATGTATCAAATGAAGGGTATCCCTTAGAGGGATTCATATGTAACCGGATCTTGGGAATATCAATACAAAAAGCATTCATTCATTTATTTCTTTACATTTTGGTTATATCTGCTTTATGCCTTTCATTTATTGCATGTTTAAAATTAAAGGATTCAATCGAATCGCAAGTAGAGTAGTTGGTGGATGGCGCACCGCTTCCCCGGGGTCACTACAGATGGCGATCACGGTGGGACTCCTACCTAGTTCTTTAGTTTATTTTCATTTTTTAGTGCTTTATTGACTCGGGTTTTATGTGCAGGTTTAGCCGCTCTAATCTACAGTAGCCAACAGTCAGCTACTCTAGTCTACAATGGCCAGGAGTCAGCCACTCTATTCTACAATGACCAAAAATCAGTCGCTCTGGTCGACAACGACCAGAAATGGAGTGCAGCAGAGGTCAAAACATTGATTCTCTGAGCTGGATTAAAGGTTGGTACAACTTTTCTGACACTTTATGGTTTTCTATCTGTTTCTATTTTCTTAAAAATAGTGATAATTAAGACATATTTCAATTTGGAAAACTGAAAGAATGAAAGAAAAGGAACTTGCATCTTGCACATCTTAGGTTTCCTTTTAGATTTTCCACTAGGCGTTGCTAGGAACAACGACTTCTATCTATAAATTTCACCCTAGAATCCAACGTGCTAGACACTATGTGTTGTTTTGCTTGCTTTGAGGCCTTTCTAAAGGCCATACTTGCACCTAATAGAGTGCATTCATTAATCTCATAGTAGCTATGCACCTTTCTGAAATTGAAATGTATTTTGCATTAGGCATATAGGAAAGAGTCATTGCTGTTGTATGATGCATTCTTATTCATGCAAGCTTAAAATGAACCCCACACACACACACATATTTTAAACATTGGGGAGTTGGATTTCATCACCAACCCTCAATTCAGTCCGGTGATGTTGGCATTCATCTCCTTCCATTGGTTTACCCCCTAGAGCTTCCTAGAAATGGATTGAGGAACTTACTTATAGTGGTACTAAGTTACTTGTGTTCAAACTGTCTCCCACTATTGGAACAATCATTGGTTCAGAGTGGAAGAGCTAGGTGAACCCCCCACTGGGATTTAAGCGGTGTACCCTAGTCTCTTTTGAGAAATCATGTTTGGCATGAGTGTTCTTGATTATCACTATGGATGAGTCTCCTCATTCTAAATCCAAAGCAAGAACAAGAAACAAGAAACAACAAAACATCAAAATACAACAAATATTTTAGGGCACACTTAAATTGGTAATCAAGATAAACATTTGCTTGATATTGTTTGGTCATATTTAAGTGCAACACAAAAGCTAAATTCCCAAAAACAATGGTCAAAACAAGAAGTAAACATCCTCGATCTGATATCGAGGGAGAATATGAAGCAATGCATACCCTTAGGCGAAGTCGTAGTAACATTGAAAGACCTACTCGTAAGATCGTGAGATGCAGTTCCGCGAGTCTAAGGGGTGATAACTCAACCCTTGGGGATCTCCTCGAGAAACCCCAAATAGGGAACCACATCATGAAACTACATCACATAAACACAAAGAGGCCTCATGACCATCATCATCAAGGAGACATGAGGAAGACTCAAGACCTTCCTCTAAACACACAGAAACTTCTCAGAGACATGAGGAAGCTTCAAGAGCTTCCTCCTCACATGGACATAAGGAGGGTTCTAGACCCCATTCTTCACATAGGGATGATGAGGTTTCCCCATATCCATCCTCATGGAGGGTAGAGAGGGCCATGAAACCCTCATCACCAAAAAGACACACAAGAGTCCCAACATCCCAACATTCACATGAGACACTTAGAATAGATCAGCCCACTAAGGGGTATGAAACTAGAGATACATCCAATCATAGACATCAAACAGAAGATATCCTTCACACAAGAGGAAGGATTCCATTAGACTATGACCTCATTGGAGTAAATGGCACCCCACGGGATCAGCCATGGAAAACAAGATAGTTAGATGAGGTGGATCGAATTTATTCGAGACCACCTCCCAAAATCATAGCCATAAAGAATTCTGCATCTAGAAGTTCATGAACCATGACTTCTAAGCCCACTTCTCAAATTGGGGGTGCCTCAGGGTGACCCCATAGTAAACATATAGATTCTGATCATAGAGACACTCAAAAATACATTGAACAAGTCACATTAGCTAGCAAGAGCAAAGAAATAATAGAAACCTCTTCGAGAAATCTGTGAATCAAAACCACTAGAACAGGATCAGATAAGCATGAGTCTTCTATGACCGTACAAGTTAACCATGTGCGATGGTTAGAAAATGCCTTGTATAAAGAGTGAGAGCTTGTAGAAGCTCTCGAACATGATAAACAAAGAGAATGGTTGTTGCACCAACATGAGCAACGTTTAAGAGAGCAAGCTGAGCAACTAGCTCGTATCAACCAACAAGAAAATAGAAATGATCATCAAAGAGATCAACGTGCTGACTCACCAAGAGAGGAGCGCACTAGACAAGAAGGAAACCCACAACAGAATCACCCTCTAAATCATGAGCGAAATCCAACTGGTGGGGAAAGGGTAAACCTAATAGAGCAGGATCAGGCACATCCTGAATCCCCTCATAGGAGGGAAGAAAATAGAGCAAATAAAATGGATAGAGGGTTACCTCCACCGCCACCATGGGGGGGTCTATAAGAGGAGGAACTCCTCACCTCAAAGGTGTTCCAGGCACTTGCTAAAAATATGAAGTCCTTTGAAAAACAAGAGATGATTGGTAGCCAACCAACATTGAGCAAAATACACAATCAACCATTATGCCCATCTGTCCCTAGCCCCGCATACCCTAAGCATTTTGAGATGCCTAGGTTGGAAAATTTTAAGGGTGAAGAGGATGCACAAGAGCATGTTACCAATTTCATCAATGCATGTTTTCATCTTGAAGACAATGATGCTCTCATGCTAAGGACATTCATAATGACATTTTCGGGCACCACCACCCAATGGTTCAACCAGCTGCCCAAGCATAGCATATCCAATTTTGAACAACTAGTGAATGCTTTCCTAAAACATTTCTCTTTTGGTGCTAAGAGGAAAGTGAACCTTTCAGACCTGGCCAATTTGAGACATTATGATGATGAGCCAGTAATGGATTATGGGAATAGATGGAGAAGAGTCATGGAAAAATTATCATTCTCTGTCCCCACAGAAGAGATCGTCCGGATGTTCACCAAGAGTTGTTCCAAACACATTTCCCTCTTGCTACAACTTCAACAATACCCCTCATTTGAGGAAGCCTTGGCATAGGCCAAACTCATCGAGGACATAAAAGTAGATGAGGGAACCATCAAACTCTGAACCAAGAAGGAGTGGAACAAGAATGACAAAAATGGCAAACACAAGTAGAAGTAGACAAACCCTACTCTAGTTAATCAAGTGGTATTGGTTGCGCCTAAGGACGGGGCTATGCACCAACCCTAGAATTATCAAGCACAACCCCCACCAGCCAATTATGATCAAAAGAATAATCAAGGGTGAAACAAAGAATGCAAACCCCCTCGCTATTTCACACCATTAATATAATCGATGCAATCAATATTCAACCAATTGAGCGAGGTAGGAAATATCATGTTCCCTGATATACCTCTTATAGATCCCAACCATCCTAAGCCAAAAGGATATAGGGAAGATCAATTTTACCCTTACCATAGGATACTGGGGCATAATATTGAGGTTTGCATTGGTTTCAAGCACCAGGTGCAAAACATGATTGAGGCAGGAGAACTTAAAGTTGACAACCCATTGGCTCCTAAAAATAGAGATATGGGCATCTACAAAAACCTACTACCAAACCATGAGGTCCCTAGAGGGCAAGGTGCACAAGTCAATCAGGTCCGAATTGATACGCCTACCCATGGGTGCATTGGGATGGTTGAAATTGTCAATATAGCAACTAGGAGTAGATGGTATGGTCAACCGCAACCTCCTACAACTCCCATTAACATCCCCATTGCACCTAGGTAGAGGTAGGGGTAAAACAACCTTCCAGGTCCACCAACCCGACCTGTGGTAACTATTCGGAGTAGACTTGAGCAAAACTTACAAATGACTCCGACTAAGCTATCCATATATGAGCTCATACAATAGTCCCCAAAGCATAGGGAGACCTTGATGGAGATTTTAAGGTCGATTGAGCTCCAACCACAAGATCCAAATGCATTCACCCATTTTGTGGGACAAGTACAAGAATGCTAGGAACCTATAATTCGATTCTATGATTATGAGATTAAGATAATACCTACTGCCTTACTAGACCCTCCATTGCACATTGTGGCATCAGTCAATGATTTACCTTTTAAGTGGGTCTTGATCGATACAGGTTCATCAATCAACATCATCACAACAACAATAATAGAACACCTTAAGATCCCCAAGTCCAATATCATTCTAGGAGCCTATACATTAAGGGCTTTCAATGATGCTTTATGCAATACTATGGGAATGATAGTCCTACCTATCAAGGTGGGGCATAAGACCATCCCCGTGATGTGTCATGTCTTGGAAGGGGCCATGCAATACAACATCCTCCTAGGAAGACCTTGGATAAGGGACATGAAGTGTGTTCCTTCGATCTTACACCAATGTGTCAAGTATGTGCATGATAACAAAGTCTACATGGTGTTGGCTGATGAAGAGCCATTCAAGTATGTTCATCAAGTGGATTTTCCAAGAGAATTTGTGATTCCTTCTACCCACTTGTATGTAGGACCTTCATCTCCTACTATGCAACTGAATGATAAAGACAAAGGGGTACAAAAGGACCCATCTACATCAACACCTCATCTTGCACACAAAGTGACTAATGCTTCTAATAGACCATCAACGTCTAAACCAAAAGATAATCAAAAGCTAAAGGCACCCATAGTTGAGGAAAGAAAGCCTAAGGAAGTGCTAATCATAGATGTTAAGAAGAGTCCAACTCCCATGGAGGAGGAAGATCTCCAAGATCAAGTTGAGGAGATACTAGAGCCCACTTCGCCAGTGTCGTCTATAGGATCATCCACATCACATGCGACAATACACTTGGAAAGTATGAGGATAGGAGAGTATCTTGTGTAGAACATAACATTTATGCCAATCATAGAGTCTGCACAAGACATGGGATGACCAAAAGACTTAAGACCACCAGTGGGAATAATGGTCCCACTTGGGATCCCTCCCAATCAGATAAAATTTATCTATGCTGGACTAGACTACGCCCATAAGTCTATCGATGAAGAAGAGGACAATGATGAATTATTCATCGTAAATGTTCGTTACCTCTCTAATCTTGAGTTTTCTCTAAGCTACTTTGAATGCTACCATTGGCATGGTTACGGTCTTGGTATATATGAGTAGGGGTATAGACGACCATTCGAGCCACAATACCAACTTTCGTCTGATAGGTTTGGGTTAGGCTATCACATCAGAGGTCGAGATGACTCTCTAGCAGTAGCCTTAGATAGATTAAGCTTGGGGTTAGGAGAAGACATCGATTTTATTCCCTATCACCCACCAAGTGCAAGATATCTGAGCAACAGACAAGTGGTTGTGGTAAACATACCACCACCTAAGACTTATCATCCAAGCTCCACAATTGATGCCACCCCAATAGGTTACAACTCATGGGATGATGAGCAAGAAGAAAATGGATATGTAGCAGGTGATGATGAAGCACGAGCAGGCTTGGCATATCATGGGCCTCACTATTTACATAGATTTACCTGGTCCATCCACAATGAGAGTGGATTCATATCAGATGAAAGTGGCTATGAGTCAGAGGACTCAACAGAGAGAGCCTACCTAGGAACAAGGCAATGGCCCCATGACTTGGGGCAACATACTAATGCAAATGGCATCTTCATAAGTGATGAAGAATATGAGGATGAAATAGAGATGGCCTACTTGGGGCCAAGACATGTGCCCCTTACCTTGGGGCCACATACCAATGCTAATGAGTTTTGGATAAGTGATGATGACTTTGAAGACAAGACTGATATGGCTTATCTTGGACCTCACCACTTGCGGCAAGTCGACATATTGGTAGAGAGAGAAGTGGTACTTCATGCCATAGACCCTGGCTTGTAGTTTTTGGGGAGACCTATTGACTTGAATGTCATTCATCGCATGGTCAATCCCCCTCCACCGATGTTCAGGGAACTCTTAGAGCCCAATGATCCTATTATCCGACCAGCTCATGGGCCGGATCCGGAGATTCCTTTTCCTCCAGAGCCTCATCATGAGTATAGAAGGGAAACCTCTAAGACAAGATTTCACCCATGTGGTTCTGGATATTTCATTCCATCCATCAACACAATCTCCATTGATTTAACCACTCCACTTCATAACCCAATAGATCCCACTAAACCTTTGTGTCTTGATATGAAGGCTATTGATTGGGATCACACTGATTCACCCATAGAGCCTGAGGATCTTTTCTCTAATGAAGAGATATTACAACCATTCCATTTTGCATCAGGTTGTGCATATGATGTGTTCCATGCTGGTCTGGATCCTGAGTCAGTAGGACCTATAAATCCCGTCGATGACATTCACTTGATACCCACGCCTCACCAATTGGAGGATGGGTCACATATGGCTATAGAAATGACTTTCAAGGTGGACATCAGTGATGATCCTACTCAACCAAAGAAATTCAAGTTCAGAGAAAGTCTGTCTCCAGAGGAACAAGCCATCATTATCCCTCTCCTCAAAGAGAGGCCAAATATTTTTGCTTGGACTTATAAAGACATGCCAGGTATTGATCCAAAGTTAGTTGTTCACAACCTTTCATTGGATCCCCTAAAGAATCCAGTCAAGCAAAAATTGAGGAAAATGCATCCAACCATCGCTTTGATGGTAAAGAACGAGTTACAAAAACTATTGGAGGTGATTTTCATAGTTCCCATCGACTATCCTGAATGGGTCTCGAACATGGTGCCCATGGGAAAACCAGATGGAAGAGTCCACATTTGCATAGATTTTAGGGACTTGAATAGGGCAACTCCAAAGGATTCATTCCCATTTCCAAACATAGATGCTCTTGTTGATGCCACTGTAGGTCATGAGATGCTTTCCCTAATGGATGGGTTTTCTGGATACAATCAAATCCGAATCAAACCCGAAGACCAACATAAGACTACTTTCATTACTCCATGGGGAACTTTCTATTACAAAGTGATGCCATTTGGCCTAAAGAATGTTGGTGCCACATACCAGTGGGCCATGACATACATATTCCATGACTACATGCACACAATCTTGGAAGACTACATGGATGACTTGCTAGCCAAATATTTAGTATGGCAAGAGCACGCTGAGATCCTTACAAAAGTCTTCGATCACCTCATAGAGCACAACGTCAGATTGAATCCTAAGAAGTGCGTGTTTGGCATGACTTCTGGTAAGCTCTTAGGTTTCATTATTTCCAAGAGAGGCATTGAAGTCGATCCTACAAAAGTAGAAGCTATAACGGAAATGGCCACCCCTACCAACATTAGGGAGTTAAGAAGCCTACAAGGCAAGGTAGCATCCATCAAATGGTTCATTGCTCAATTATCAGACAAGTGTCGACCCATGAACCGGTTGCTACGCAAGGATGTCCCATTTCATTGGGATGAAGAATGCCAACAAGCCTTTACAGAGATCAAAACATACTTGGCAACACCGCCAGTGCTGGCTCCACCAAGGCCAGACATACCATTTTTACTATACATATCGGCTACTAATTTTGCTTTGGGCACCATGTTAGCCCAAAAGAATGTGCAAGACAAAGAGCAAGCCATATATTACATTAGTCGCACCTTGGTGAGTTATGAGCTAGGATATGCGTATGTAGAAAAGTTGTGCTTAGCAGTGGTCTTTGCAACCAAAAAATTGTGACACTACATGTTGAGCCATATGACTTACGTTATATCAAAACAGAATCCTTTGCAGTATATGATGAACAAGACATATCATAATACATGTACTACAAAGTGGATCATGCTATTGATAGAATTTGATCTAGAATTCATAAGCCAAAATTCCATCAAGGGACAAGTCATAGCGGATCAATTAGCAGAGGCACCTCTTCAGGATAGCAAGCCTCTCACTATAGAATTGCCTGATGATGCAGTCTTCGCATTATCAGATCCATCGAAACTCGAAGAACCTGAGAAACAAAGAGACATGGCATTGTTCTTCGATGGTTCAAAGTGTGAGCAAGGGGGTGGAGCAGGGATAGTCTTTATCACATCGTAGGGTACTCCATTGCCCTTATCATTCAAGCTAGACTTCCCTTGCATGAACAATAATATAGAGTATGAGGCCTTGATATTGGGACTCCAAATAGCCATTGCAATGGGCATTAAAATATTGAATATCTTTGGTGACTCCTTGCTCATAGTAAATCAAGTCAAAGGATTGTTCCAATGTAGGTGCCCACTCCTGAAAGCTTACAAGGAGCTTGTTGACACTTACCTAGCCCGACTAGAATGGTATGACATCGAGGCAATCCCTCATACATCAAACAGATTTGTAGACACCATGGCATATTTGGGATCCTTAATCCCTCAGAATCTATCTGTTGACTTCACAACCGTTCATGTGAAAGTGCTCACATTTTCAGCAATACAACATGAGGTTATTGACAACCTAGAGTCAATCAACATGATCCAAAATGAACCAAATTAGGATTGGTCCTTCAAAGTTAGAGCTTTCTTGCAAATGGCCCCTTGGGAATATTTGATCTCTCAAGGTCCTACGGAGTGTGGAACAACCATTCATCATAGGATTGTTTCCCAATATGTGTTCACAAATGCTGGATCACAAGAAGAACATGTCATTTTATCCATAGAAGTTGTGGCTTATCAGGATTGGCTATCCCAATTGTGGGATTTCTTGAAGCTTGGAATAGTACCGCAAGGCTTGTCGCATGCTGAAAGATGAACATTTAAATAGAAGGTGACAAGATACATTTTTCTAGGAGAGGTCCTTTATAGATGAGGTTACGATGGAATGCTCCTTCATTGTCTTGAGCCCTAGGAAGCATCTTGGGAAATATCGCAAGCTCATGATGGTACGTGTGGTGGTCACTTCAGTGGCATGGCCATCATTAAATGCATTTTGAGGATGGGTTACTATTGGCCCACTATGGAAAAATACTATTGTGAGTATGTCAGGAAATGCGTCAAGTGTCAACATCATGCAAACCTCACCCACTTGCCATCACAAGCCTTGCAACCCATCTAGGAAGCATGGCCCTTCTCGCAGTGGGGATTAGACTTAGTGGGGAAGATTTCACCCCCATCCTTGGGCTGACATACATTCATCATAATGACCACTGAGTATTTCACCAAATGGGTTGAAGTGATCCCCTTGACATCGACAACTGGACCAAGGATTGCGGAGTTTATACTCCACAATATCATAAGTCATTTTGGGGTCCCTTCGAAGATAATATCGGATAATGGGCCATATTTCAAGAACAAAAATGTGCATGCTTTAATGGAAAAATACCACATCCAACACAATTTTTCAACACCCTATTATCCATAAGAAAATGGGCAAGTAGAAGCCTCAAACAAAACAATCATCTCCATTTTGAGGAAAATAGTGAGAGATAATCATAGGGACTGGCATTTGCAGTTACCTCTAGCATTATGGGCATATAGGACTAGTGTGCGGATGCCCACTAGGGCAACCCCATTTTCACTTGTATATGGCACTGAGGCCATCATGCCCCTAGAATTGGAGATTCCAACCTTGCGCATAGCATTGAAGGACTTCATAGATGATGACATCGCGTGGCAATGCCACCTTGATCAATTAATGCTTCTTGATGAACGATGAGTCAATGCCTTGGAGCATCTTCACATTTATCAGAATCACCTTGCATGAGCATACAATAGTAAAGTCCATTTGAGGGAATTCAAAGTTGGAGATCTTGTGCTCAAAGAAAACCAATAGAACTCAAATCTGCCATCGCATTTGCGAGACAAATTTGTGGTAAATTGGATAGGCCCCTACATGATTTCATAGAAGGTTGGGCCTAGAGCATATCACCTTACATCTTTGGATGGTGTTGAAGAGCTTGAACCTCTCAATATCATCCACTTGAGGATATTTTACACATAAAATACAAAAACATTCAAATATGTCATAAAAATCAAAAACATTCAAATATGTCAAAAATACAAAAACAATATAAAGCATAAAAAATGCAAACAAATTCAAAAAACATAAAAAGTTCAAAAATAAAAATGCTCCAAGGGCATCTCTAAGCCGCTTGGTCAAATCTCATCAAAAGGCACCAAGGGTATCCAAGCCGCTTGGTCAAATTCAATCAAAATGCTCCAAGGGTATCTTCAAGCCACTTGGTCAAATTCAATAAAAATGCTCCAAGGGTATCTCTAAGCCTCTTGGTCAAATATCATCAAAAGGCACCAAGGGCATCTCTAAGTTGCTTGGTCAAATATCATCAAAAGGCACCAAGGGTATCCAAGCCACTTGGTCAAATTTAATCAAAATGCTCCAAGGGCATCTCTAAGCCACTTGGTCAAATCTCATCAAAAGGCACCAAGGGCATCTCTAAGTCGCTTGGTCAAATCTCATAAAAAGGCACCAAGGGTATCCAAGCCACTTGGTCAAATTCAATCAAAAATCCCCAAAGGCACAATAAGCCCTTTGGTCAACATAAAATCAAAAATACAAAAACAATGCAAATAATCAAAAGTACAAAAACAATGCAAAAATAAAAAATCCAAAAACATTTGCATCTTCTATCTAAATCCACATAGTTGCATTACATTCATTGCATTTGCATATGTCATGATCACATTCTTGCAAACGATGCCACAATTTGTATCACAACCACACAATACACAAGTCCACCCTCATCCATTCATTCATGTGTGTAACTGTGTTTTTCAACACAACCACATCATGTTGCTATAAGAAATAGGCTAATATTTTTTGGTCATTCAACCATATCTAGTGGTCTTATCAATTATGTGGGAAGCCATATTGATTAGTAGAGAGTAAGGACTAGTCATGAATACCTCAGATATTCAGAATCCTATCACTAATTAAAAACACTAAAATCCTAGCTGGTACAAGGGAAGATGAAAGCTGCATATAGTGTTCTAGGTTACCTTAAGCGAAAAGGGTCTTTGCTACGAGACCAAACCTAGCAGTCGGCTAGGTTATCCAATTGAATAAAAATTCATATTTATTAGCGTAGTTTTATTTTATTGACGGATATCATCTTTTGCTAATTTTATCTCTACATTTTTACATTTGCCTTAACGACGGGATCTGCCCTCCTAGTGGCAAATGATTTGTTATTAAATATTTTATACTCCTCTCTTCCGCATTCGATTTATTTAATTATGCTGGTTATAGAATTCAATATTAATTGTGATTCCATTCACGAAATAGTAGAAGGAAAATCCTTCCAAGTGGTATCAGGAGACCGGTTCGGTGACGGCGGTAGGGATTCCACGCCCATCCACGCTACTGGCGGCAGCAGGCGGAAATCCGTTGTATTCATTTTTTTTTTCTTTCTTTCTTTCCTTTCGGTTCACGTCCTTGAGAAATACCTGACGTCCCGACAGTGCCACAAAGCAAAAAACATTATAACCATCTGAAGCAATGGTACTTCCTCCACCTCAAGGAACACCTGGAAACAATAAAGAATTTTTTCTGAAGACGTACGTTGAGATCACGACCCAAATCACAGTCTAAATCACCTAGAACATCCATCCGTGATAGCTGTGAAACGCAGGAGCCGTCAACCAATCCAATTGCGAGTTTAAAACATTAGACGCATAACGTAAGGTATTCATCACGATTTTTATAATTTTTTTTTAGTTTTTGGGGATCAATATCCCACATTGCGTATGTTGGAGCGGTGGGGAAGTTAATAAGGACTAGCGAGCACATTTTGATTTGTGACTTCGGTCACATGCCCGTGGAGCTCCTAACGCAACCTTTCGGTTCTTTCGTTCGCATGTCTGCTATCTAAATGTTGTTTCTTTGGTTCATCTTGTTGTTAGTCATCGTGTCTTCGTCTCGTCTTGTCGTTAGTCGTCGTGTCTTCGGCTCGTATTGTTGTTAGTCGTCGTGTCTTCGGCTCGTCTTGTCATTAATCGTCGTGTCTTCGGCTCGTCTTGTCTTGTTGTCGTGTCTTTCGCGTTGTCCGTTCGTGTGACTCAGAATTATTCGTGTCGTCCATTCATCGTCCGTTCGTGTGACTCAAAATTATTCGTGTCGTCCGTTGGTCATCCGTTTGACGTGTCTTCAGTTCGTAGTGTCATTTGGGTGCGTGCCACGGTTTCGTTGGTCTGAGCGGTGTATTCAAAGCGGCTGAACGTGGGTTACGTGGTTCGAATCATTGCTGTCACTGAAAGGTTGAAGGTTGAAGGTTGCGGGCAAGGAGGCCACCCAAACTCACATCCGCGTCACAGTTGGAGTGACAGTTCAAGCGGATCCCAAATTTTTTGCTAAATTCAACCAAAATTAGCGACAGTTGAAGCGGAATCCTAAGCAGGCTATGTTAACAAGTGCATGAGCAAAAAGTGGACCAAAGGTGCCGACGGTCGATTATCAAGCTCAGAAACGAGCAATAACAACGCAAGGCGACCTAATCGAAGCCCGTGTACAAAAAATTCTCTTTCTCCTTTTAAAATTGGTAGTTATAATCCACATCATCCACTAGTAGATCCTATGGCTACTAATCCTCCCCCAACTCACGAAAACATCACACAAGGAAACTCAAGTAACTCAGCCGTTTCCAATGATGATTCTCTTCATCTCTTACTAGAGGGTATGAACGAAATTGGTCTCCTCCTAAAAGACCTAGTAAAAGCACAAAACCAGCCTAATCCCAATACTAATTCTCAAAATCACTCCCATGCCCAAAGGAATGAAGAAAATATCGATCCTAATGATGATTGGGAACAACAACGAGGTGATTCGGATAATTACAAGGATCGCTATCAGAGACAGCGGTATAACCAAAATCAAGAAAGGGACACGGGTTATCAACAACCGAGAGGCCCTAATAATAATTTTCCATGAATTGATATGCCCACTTTTGAAGGTCATGATCCTCGTGGTTGGATAGCCAAAATGGAAGGCATTCTTGACTTATATCAAATTAAGGAAATTGATAAAGTCCCTTTCGCCTACCAATGGTTTGTATGGCTTAAACGAGAGAAAGGAGCTACTATTAATTGGAGAAAATTCACTACCTCTTTTTTAGAAAGATTTGATGAAGGAGCTACATCATCATACACAGTAAGACTGTTATCTCTTAAACAAGAAGGGTCAGTTAGCGAATTCGTTTTGGAGTTTACCAGTTTACTACCATACACTTTAGACCTTAGTCCCGACACAGTGGTAGGAGCCTTTCGCAATGGTTTGAAAGAAAGTATTCGAGTAGAGGTAGACATGCACAATCCAACCTTGCTGAACGATTGTATAAGAATAGCCAAGCTGGCCGAGAAGAGACATCAGTTGTCTGCACGGCGTGAAACTTATAGTCGTCCCTCATATCGCAACAATTCCTTTCATAGAAATGATCAACCATCAAGATATTTTTGCTATAAATGTCGCACTCATCACCCCAGGGAACAAGCATGTGCCCAAAAACAAAACTTTCATATTGAAGGTGATCAATGTGAAGGAGAAGAGGAAGAACCTTACCAATCGAAGAACCTATACCGAAGACCTACCATGTACTATAGAAGAAAAGGAAGAGGATACAATGGCAATTTTTGTGCATGCTCTCATGGGTTTAACCGCCCACCATACCATCAAGGTACCAGGATTTCTCCGTCGAAAAAGGTGAATGTGCTAATTGATTCTGGTAGTACCCACAATTTTATCGACATCAAAACCGCAAAAGCTTTGAATTTATTCATTAACTCTTCCAACAAAGACAAATTCCAGGTTCTAGTGGCCAACGGGGTGAACGCACAATGTGTTGGTCGCACATCTCAAGTTTCCATAAAAATGGGAACTTATACCTGGTTTGGATCCCTTTTCGTCATGAATTTGGGGAACTCGGATGTCATTTTGGGAGTTGAATGGTTGGAAACATTAGACACGGTCAGCTTCAATTTCAAAAAATTATTTGTGGAATGGAAGGAAAACGGACGAGTCATTCGCTTACAAGGCATTACTACTCCTCCATCACAAATGGTGAGCTCTCACAGTATGGAGAAGATGTTAAAAAAGGGTGGATATGGGTTTATAGCTCAAATTAATTGTTTGGAAAAACAATCTCCAAAAACTTCGGATATTATTGCTCCAGAGTTACAAGACATCATAACACATTACGAAGAGGTTTTCCATGAACCTCAAGGATTACCACCTAAACGATCTCATGACCATGCCATCCATTTGATTCCAGGGAGTGTCCCTCCTAACAATCGTCCTTATCGCTATCCTCAACCACAAAAGACAGAAATCGAACAGATCGTTCAGGATTTGTTGGATCATGGAGTCATTCGTCACAAGCACTAGTCATTATTCCTCACCTGTAGTTCTGACTAGACGAAAAGATAACTCTTGGCGTATGTGTCCCGACTTTCGTTCTCTCAATAAACTCACTATCAAGGACAAATTTCCTATCCCTGTCATAGATGACCTATTAGATGAGTTGCATGGTGCAAATTTTTTTACAAAATTAGACCTTCGCTCCGGATTTCACCAAATCCGTGTTAGAGAAGAAGATATTCCCAAAACCGCCTTTCGTACTCATGAAGGTCATTACGAATTTTTGGTCATGCCTTTTGGTCTCACTAATGCACCATCCACATTCCAAAGTCTCATGAACCAAGTGTTTCGTCCACTCCTCCGTAAGTTTGTGTTAGTTTTTTTTGATGATATTCTCATATACAGCAAAACATGGACGGACCATTTACATCATGTGGATAAAGCCCTTCACATTTTACACAGAGAAAAGCTATTTGTCAAACGTTCCAAATGTTCCTTTGGTGTCCAAGAAGTGGAATATCTGGGTCATATAGTTTCACATGAGGGTGTCAAAGTTGATCCCAATAAGATTAAGGCAATTCAAGAATGGCCTTTACCTAAAACCATCAAGAAACTTCGTGGTTTTTTGGGTCTCACGGGCTACTATCGCAAGTTTGTACAAAATTATGGTAAGATTGCAGCACCTCTCATGGCACTCACAAAAAAGGATGCTTTTCGTTGGTCGGAAGAGGCTACTCTAGCTTTTGAAGCTCTTAAGAAGGCCATGTGTACAACTCCAATATTAGCAACCCCCAATTTTCACAAACCATTTATTATCGAATGTGATGCATCAGGAATAGGAATTGGGGCTATATTAATGCAAGAAGGTCATCCATTGGCATTTGAAAGTAAACAGCTCTCCGAGAAAAATTTGGGAAGATCGACATATGAAAAAGAAATGTTGGCTATTCTTCATGCAGGAGAAAAATGGAGACACTACCTAATCGCGAGTCGCTTCATTATCAAAACAGATCATAGTAGTCTCAAACATTTTCTTGAGCAGAGGTTTTCCTATCCGAAACAAAATAAATGGTTAACCAAACTATTGGGTTATGATTTTGTTATCGAATACAAGAAGGGGAAGGAAAATATAGTCGCCGATGCACTGTCCAGGAAATATGAAGATGAAGTAGTCATTAACGCTATTTCAGGTCCTTGCTCCCAATGGGTGAATCAATTACAAGAGGAATGGTTGTCCAATAGCGAAACTGCTCAGATACTTCAAGAATTATCTATAGGGTCCTCTAAACACCCTTTGTTCTCTTATGAAGATAAAATCCTCCGAAAGAAGAACCGCATTTACATTCCACACAATTCGGACCTCAAATCAAAGATCCTCGATGAATCACACGCTTCTCCATCAGCAGGACATTCAGGATTTTTGAAAACATATTTAAGGGTCAAACAATCATTTTGTTGGAAAGGATTAAAAGCAGAAGTCAAACAATGGGTAGCAGAATGTGAAGTTTGCCAACACAATAAAGGAGAAACAGTCAAATCACCAGGATTGTTACAACCATTACCCATCCCTGAACGACAGTGGGAACATATATCTATGGATTTTATTGAAGGTCTTCCAAAATCAGAAGGCAGGACAGTTATCTTCGTCGTCGTAGACCGGTTATCCAAATACGCTCATTTTCAGGCTTTACAACATCCATTTTCCGCAAGCAAGGTGGCAAAGGTATTTATGGATTCAATTTTCAAATTACATGGTATGCCAAAAAATATTGTAAGTGATAGAGACCCCATCTTCACTAGTAACTTTTGGCGAGAATTATTTCGACTTAGTGGTACCAAATTGAACATGTCCTCAGCTTACCATCCCCAAACAGATGGTCAAACAGAAGTAGTTAACAAATGTTTGGGTACATACTTACGATGTTTTGTTCAAGACAAACAATATCAATGGAGCCAATGGCTAGCAATGGCGGAATGGTGGTACAACACTTCTTACCATTATTCAATTAAGATGTCTCCCTTTGAAGCATTGTATGGAACCAAGCCTCCAATCGTAGCAGATTACGTCCCCGGTTCATCCAAAGTAGACAAAGTGGATGATTGGTTTCAACAAAGGCAGTCGACACTCACCATCCTCAAGGAGAATTTATTCCAAGCACAAAATCGCATGAAACAACAACATGACTTGCACCGATCAGAACGAACTTTTAATGTCGGTGACAAGGTTTTCCTAAGGTTGCAACCTTACAAACAAGCATCGTTAAGGATAAAGACCAGTCAAAAGTTGGCACCACGATTCTATGGTCCTTACAAAATTGTGCGCCGCATTGGAGAAGTAGCCTATCAGTTAGAACTTCCTTCATCATCACGAATACACCCGGTATTTCATGTTTCCTGTCTCAAAAAGGTAATTGGCCAGAAAGTGCAAGGTCAATCAGAATTACCAGTGCTCGATGAGGAAGGCCGCATACATCTCCAACCTGAAGATATATTACAACACAGAACACGAAGACTAAGATCACGCCAGATTCAAGAATTTCTCATCAAATGGCAAGACCTACCAGAGGAAGATGCCACATGGGAACACGAAAGTATTTTCCAGACATTTCCAGCTTTGAGGACAAAGCTTTCCGAGGAGGGGAGTCATGCTACAGACCAAACCTAGCAGTCGGCTAGGTTATCCAATTGAATAAAAATTCATATTTATTAGCATAGTTTTCATTTATTGATGGATATCATCTTTTGCTATTTTTATCTCTGCATTTTTACATTTGCCTTAACGACGGGATCTGCCCTCCTAGTGGCAAACGATTTGTTATTAAATATTTTATACTCCTCGCTTCCGCATTCAATTTATTTAATTGTTCTGGTTATAGAATTCAATATTAATTGTTGATTCCGTTCATGAAATAGTAGAAGGAAAATCCTTCCAGTCTTCCTTGCTTATCCCCCTGTGCAACCAGTTCAAAGGTGTTGAGAACTGGAAAAAGGACAAGTTCCGCCCTACCCAAAAATGAGTGATTATCATCACTACATAAATCCCTTGCTTTCATAAAAACAAGAAAAAATCCCGAAACAAAGCACAAATCCAAAATCCCAGTTTCCAAAGTCATAATTCAAAATCCAAAATCAAGCAATAGTCAAATAAAAAAAAACAAGTCTTACATAAATCCCTTGCTCAAAGAAAAAAATCAATTAAAATAAATAGTGATTTTCATCACTAAAGTATGAGCAAGTATCCCAAATGAAATGAAGAAAATAAGGGAATGGAACTTGAATCCCTGGAATTATTAGCATAACCGAACCATAAGCATGATGATATGTCTAGTACAAAAGCATTTTGCATTTGTGTATACCAATGTTTGAATGTGGATGAGCTAGCTTTAGGTAACCCAAGGTCACCTAGTGGTATAATCCAACTAAGTCCAACATAAGATAAGATGAACAATTGAGGATCCCTGATCTTAGCATTGGGCTTAAAGAATCCCTTTTGGCATCAGATGAAATGATTGAGTTCTATCTAAATATATTCATTTGCACACACATGGATAATGAATCCATAGGTCCATGATGAAAGCCTTGCTTCTCCAAAGGTCTAGTATGGTCAGTACGTAACTATTGATAGGATTACTAGAGTGTTTGAAGCCTCAGGAAAACCTAAAATTTTTCCTACATAGCAAAAAATCATATCATCAATCACATCATCAATTTTCTTTATAAAATTCTATAAATTAGGGCGGTATTAATAAAACAAACTAGATACCGGATATATGTCAAAAATTATATTTAGACGACCACTGATTATTTTATATATTTTTTAAATTATAGAAGGTTATCCAGAAAATACATACATTCCACATAATTACATCACACATATGGATGGTTTAAAATAATTAATTCTTACTATTAGAATGATTATTTAACATTCATGGTTGTTATACTTTCTGTGGTATCACCTGTTAAATTGTCAACATCACAACATATGCATTTCGTTATGTTTTAAAACAATTAAAACATACAAGTTCATTCACATTAGATTACATACTGCATTCACCATATCATATCATGAGTTAGATTCATACAATTAAATCAAAATTAAACATGTATCTAACGAAAATATTGTATCCATAAATACACAATATCATAGATCATCCATCTATTAAGATCACATCATTGCATTCATCCATACATAAAATCATAATTCCATAATTAAATCAACTCATGATACATCACATCATGTCACAATAATCAAATCATATAAGCATATACATAAACACATACATAAGCATCCATCTCAAATCCATATCATCACAAATACCATCTATCATCTAACACATATATCAACTCATCATAATGCCATCATAACATCGCATAAATAAAACAAAAACATAAGCAATAAATTATACACATAATGAGTCATAATGCAAAGATATCATATAAATATGTGTATCAAGTACGTGGGTATACAAAAATTGCCTACAAGCTATAGTCATATAGGTCAAGAAAACCTCAAAAATGAAATCCAAGTGCATCATCAATAAAACATGGGGCCTGTGCCATCGATATCACCTCCCCCTGTGGTTGTGTCATGAGTAGAGTGATGTGACCCTACTGGTCTCTATGTGCGAGTCCAAGTCCTCTGGCTAGGATAGATGGAAGACTCCCCAAAGGTGGAGCGTCTACTGACTTGTGAGCCACCTACACCTGGTGCCTCCCTAGGGACAACTCCATGCCTCCTAAGCTACATTTTGAGAGAGGCTATATGGGATACATATCCATGGATCTACCCCTCATACTCATCTAGCAATGCCTATAGGTGTAGAACCTTTGTCCCTGTGTCTACCCTAGGATCTACCCAGGTATCACTTTGTGGTGTAGAAGGAGGAACAAAAAACTGTATCCTAGCAATAGCACCCCCAATAGTAGCCTGCAAAGCCTAAATCTCTAGCGTGAGCTTCTCTATAGTAGCATCTCGTTGGGCTATGGTGGCATATCACTGTTGTACCTGGATCTTGGTCGATTGGAGCTCAACCTCAACCTCATGCAATTGTGCTCTCAGAGGAGAATCCCTCTCCTTAGGATCCAGCTCCTCCTCATCCTCCTCAAGAGCCTCTTGCTCCTTTGCTACCACCTACTCTGTTTGCTGGCCCCATACCTCGATCCTGGCTTGGAATCTATGCCCTACTGGATCTGCACCATCATATTTGTCATCACCCTCAAGGCATAAATTACCATCACCATGCCATATAAGATCCCCCAATCACTGGACAAATGCATTTGTGACTCCCCTAGTGACTCATGGATCAACTGTTGGGGCATCCTCCTCATTATAAAGCTCTATGATTCATGAAGGAGGAAGGTCTCCCTCTACTGTGATATGTCTATACAAAAATGGAACTAGTGGCACATCCTACTACAACCCATACTGGCGGAGAACTTGAGAGTAGAAGAAATACTCCCTAATGCCAACCTTACAGTCGATGAGCCACCACTCACATCGCATCCTAGCTATGAAACTAGTCAGGTCATCCCAAACTGGGCACTTGTGATACAGATGCCACATGATATTCTCGACCTTCACCATAGTAAAATTAGTAGTGTAGTGGGAGATCTCCCTTGCATGAGGATTACTCTTACTCTCCTCATGCCCTCAAGCCCATTTAGCAGCATAACACTGCATCCACTCCTCAATAAATGTAATCTTGGTAGGAAGCCCCTTGGTATGATCTACCTTGATGTGCTGCCATCCCCAAACCTGTAGAAGCAAACTACAAGCGATGTTGTTGCAAATCCACCGATGGATATGATACAACTCATCATAACACTGGGCCAAAAGAGACCTACCCCATGCATAGATGATGGACTCCTCACTGTTCATTAGATCCTGGACCATCGCAATGAGGTTCCACGGGAACCTTAGGCCTGAGCAATATAGAATAAGAATGTTGTTGATGACCATAAAAAATACTACGTACCTCCTTGTGAAGACACACTCCCTGTACCAACATATGATAGATACACCACCATATTTGGTGTCCTTGAAGGCATCTATAGCATGCCTTCCAAACACCCAAATAAATACAACATCACGATCATTAGTGGCCGAAGAGACAATGGCCACTCCATCAAAGGGGATCCGGAATATCCTATACACATCCTTTGGCATGATAGTCATCTCGATAGTAGGAAAGTGGAAAGTATTAGTCTGATAATCCCACAGGTGCACCAGGGTTGTGAGGTAAGCCTGATTTGACATAATATAGGCCAACCTAGTGACAAAATATAGCCCATGGGCATTGAGCCAGTCCCATTATGTATCATTTTAGGAATGGGAGAAGTTCATTCATGAGCTTCGAGTCACGAGCCTGAGCAATGATAATATAAGAGCAAAATAGAAAACAAAGCATAAATACAATGCATCTGAGACATGAATCACAAATAAAACATGGAAAAATGTGCACCTAATGACAAAACTATCCTAAGCCTAAGCAAAGAGAAATAATGCAACTAATCAGGCAACACAATGCAAGGAAGCAGCTCAAAATTTTAGAAAAATCAATATAATCACCTTGCAAGAATTCAAATCTTACAAAAACAACCAAGGCTTTCGGCTGCTGTCACCTACAATGGCCAAAAATTAGCTACTATGGACAGTAGCGGCCAAACCCCAATGGTCAAATTTTTGACCGTTGGATTTCAAATCTAGCCACTCTAAGCGACAGTGGCCAAACCACAGGTTGAGCTAGCCAATAGAAGCAGCAACGACCAATGAACGACATGGCAAACCCATGAGCCCTAGGCCAAAAATACCAAAAAAATATTGAAAAATAGAAAATGGGGACCAGCTCATCTCAAAAAATCCTAAACTAGACCTAACTATGGGTTTGGTTCGTTACAAGTTTAATGAGGTTCTCTTATCGATTACTTGATGAGGTTTATTTTACCCAAAAATGAAACAGACAGGGTTAAGGTTTGAGAGAATACCCAATAATCTCTGGTTCCTCTACTTGTAGATATCTCTCCCTTCGTAGCCATGGCTTCCAAATTGCAGCAGCACTCCAAATCGTAGAAGTTGCTTTCACTACAGAGCTCTAAAACGTAAACTAATAGCTAGAAAAAGTGAAAAGTCAAAACCCTAGGGTTACTCTTTATATTCTCAAATTTTTCCTTTGTCGTAGCTATCATCAACAACCCACATTTCTTGGTCACTCAGGACAAGAGTGGCCACGAGCAGGCATTTGGGAGTCGCTGGACCTGACAGCGACCAACAACCTAAACAAAAATAGAAGGAGTTCTCTCCATGGGAAGCAGAAAAAACATTAAATAAACACATTTTGATGACTCATGGTTATTATAATGTTAAAAAAAAAATTAATTACATAAAAACAAATCTCGATTCAGCTTTGTATTCAATTATTTACTCTATCAACTCGATGGTTTCAACGATTTGCACTCCATGCAACTTGGTGAGATAAGTCACCATAGAGCTACTCGAGAAAAAATATTTATTTTGGAATTACGATGCATCACCTCGACCCTGAAGAAGACCAAGATGGTTGGAATACTCCATAGGTATGATGGAATCATCCTAATTCTCCTATGACACCAAAAACACTAAGCCAAGTGACGCAATACAAGCATAAGTAGGATCGCTCACCCTAACTCCCTAAGAAGGCTATTTGTGGTCGAACAACTCCCCAGGATAAGGATGATTGATCATCATAAACAAGTGAAATCACACTTGGATGGGGGTCACCCATTAAAGAATAAACACTAGAAAGGAACCAAACTTAGTCAAAATGGTCAAGGAACTTTTCGCTTCATTCATCACCTTTTCCTCACCAATTTATTTGCGTGAGGGGGTAGTTCAAGTATTCAAAATAATCATAATTAAAATCAACAAAATATTAGTCGATCATATCAAAATTACGTTCGTCCTACGAATAATTACATCCAAAAAATTACATAACTTCTCTTGTTTTTTGAGAACATAAAAAAACATGGCATCTTCAATTTGTAGCTCTCCTACTAGTCAGATCTTATTTTAGCAACAGAAGCTACCCGATTGAGTCTAAGGAATGAGTGTGATTGAATATGTGTAAGCCCTGTGCTAAGTAAAGCCTTCCAAGTGTTGAAGTAATAATTCAAGGATGAGTTCCATCTTGCGTTATTGGGCCATCCAGTGTTGATCAGATCAATGATCATCATACACCCTATGAACATAGCAGTCTATATTTTTGCTCCATGCTGTGTCTTTCACTCAACAGATCACAAAAAGGGGCATCTGTAGACACCTAAAACATGTCATGTTTAGGGAGACTACTCACATAGGCACACTCATAGGTCATGTGACTAAACCTTGGGATCTTCCAAGTGTGAAAAGTGGTTCTGGCCACTCATATGGGGCATTTTCAGCCCATCCAATTCTGGTCATTGTAGACCAGAGTGTCTAGAATCTAGCCGCTGTAGCTTAGAGTAGCCAAACCTTAACCACTATAGATGATAGCGACTAATATTTAAATGCATTTTTCCACCCATCCAACCTAATATTGGGTGAAAGTGGTAGTCTGCATGCAATAACGATGAGCAAGGACAAATTTGCATTCCTCCTCATAGCCAGTCTACATGGAATACTCCAGTATTAATTTAGACTTCAGTTAAACATAGAAAAACAAAGAGCTTCTCATGCTAACACCTAGTATGCATGAGGGATTCAGTCCTAGGGTTTGAAAATTGACCTAGGGCTTAAAACACTTTATAAGGATCAAACCTAAAAGCACTAGGAGACTTTCTTTGATCAATTAGGGGACCTTCTGAGACTTCCTTTTATCAATCAGAGAGAGAGAACATCATACATCAGAACTTTGAACAGGTTGGATCATTGAGGAGAGCTTATAGAGACTTGGAGATCTTCCCTTGGAGATCGATTCTTGTAGTGGAGCCCTGTCGGATTGGAGGGTAAATCTAAACACATAAGGTAATCATTTTAACATTAGTAGCAGACTTAAGCCCATAGCCTTTGGATCAATAGAGAGAGATTTTATCTTAGCGATCGTTGTCCTGGACAGTGGCCTACAACCTAGTCTAGGGTTTTAGGTGTTAGTTTGTTTTATTCTACTTTCTATTTCATTTCAGTAGCATAAGCTTTATTTCAGTTATTCGCATTCATAGTACTATTTTCATTGCATTTGTTTCCATTGTGCTTACTCATTTCTAACAGCCTCATCTAGGCAGCCAATCTTAGACATCTAAGCATGTGTTGTTTTTTCATTGATTTTAGGGCTACAGGTTCAATCAGGAAAATTGACAACATACAAGAGCAAGAAGATCCTTCTAGCAATCATACATAGAGAAGGAGGTATCTATAAGCCCACATACATTTATGTGTGCATCATCGAGAAGCCTGATAAAGCGCACTCCTATGTGAGGGGATATTTTATACACCTGTTGCCCTCTTTGTGTATAAAATTATGTATCAAATGAAGGATATCCCTTAAAGGGATTCATATGTAACCAGATCTTAGGAATATCAATACAAAAAGCATTCATTCATTTATTTATTCACATTCTAGTTATATCTGCTTTGTGCCTTTCATTTATTGCATGTTTAACATTAAAGGATTCAATTGAATCACAAGTAGAGTAGTTGGTGAATGGTGCGCTGCTTGCTTGGGGTCGCTAAAAATACCATGTGCATTTGGTTGCATAAGCTCCTACCTTCGATCGATTAATATTGCTAGTGCTTGTGAATGCAATCTGCATGCAAGAAAAAGGGTAATATTTTTATTGTTTTGGTAATGAAGGGATAATATAGTGGAGGCTTAAAGTCTCATTACCAACCTGGTGGTTGGGCTAGCGGCAAGTGAATGTGTATTGAAGTGTTGACAAGTGAGAGGTCCCACGATCGAATCCTAGCGGAAGTCCTAGGAGTGTTTTGTTGGCGGTCCTTTTGGTTTTGGTGCATAGCATAGGATACAAAGTGCACAAGGCGCTTTTGTCTACCAATGTGAGCACCTAGATCACGCAACAGTTGGGCCACGGCTAGGGCGCTGGTGGCAGCGCAGTGAGGGATCGAATCCTGCCAAGGTCAATAGAGGTATTTAATTTTTAATTAAATTTTTCTCTTAAGGTTTTTAATGTGGCATGAATTTTTGAGTTAAAGGGAGGTATAAGGTGTTTTATTAAAGTTTAATTTTTGCCAATTTAATTTGAGATCTAGGGTTTTGAGTAGTGTTTAATATTGTGGAGATTATTAAGGTGTAATTAAGGAATAATATTGCTATGTGTGTATTAGATGTTGTTTTTGAAGTAGGAGTGATAAGGTGTATTTAAGATTAAATATTGCATTGTAATTCTTGCATGATTAAAATGAATTTTCCAATGGAGAGTTTTGAGATAGATTGTTACTATCTAACCTAGAATTGACAGGAATTTTTGGTTGAGAGTAAAACAGGTTTTGAAGACATATCTCCATCAAAGCAAAAAGGTATGGGCACATTCTTCTTTGTATGAGGTGTATTGTTGATTGAGGTTTTGTGAATGCTAAGTTGAAGTGAAAAGGTTTGTTTGATAAGCATTGTTGAGTAATATTTCATGTGCATGATTGGTGAATATTTGTAAGAAAATTTGAGTGAGAAATTGAGAACTGTCTTGTATTAGAGTTTGTGAAAGATCATGAGTATCATTGTTATGTGAGATTGTTTGATAAGCATTGTTGGAAATATTTGAGTTAACCCTCATGTGCATGATTAGGGTTTGTGAAAATATCATGAGTATCATTGTTATGTGAATGAGGAATCATGTTGAGTCAAGGATTGGGATTCATAGTGTGAGTTGTTGGAAGTGTAGTGAAACACTTGTTTAGAATTTGTAAGCAAGTTGTGTTTCATTGAGTGATTGGTTGAGTGGAGTTGATTGAGCATAGTTGATTGAAAGTGTTGGAGTGATAGTTCAAGTTTTGTGAAAAAAATGTTCTTTATTCTAAATTGATTTGAAAAGAGTTTGGAAGTGATTGAGTGTGAGTGTGAAACATATTGAGTCTCTAACAATTCTCTATATGCTTTTGTGGCTTAACAAGATTTTGAGTGAAACTTGTTTGAGTGATTGAAGAGGTTTTTTGAAAGAGATTAAGTTGAGTTTTGTAAGTGTTTTGTGAGTGTGAAATATATTGAGTCTCTAACCATTCTCTATATGTTTATGAAGTTAAACAAGATTCTGAGTGAAACTTGTTTGTGGTATTGAAGAGGTTTTTATGTGAGAGATTGAGTTGAGTTTTTATATGCAAGTTTTTCAATTGATTTGAATAAAATTTTGTGAAAACTTGTGAGCTGATTTGAGTAAGTCCTAGAGTGGACTTAAGGATAGTTTTGAGGAAGATTTTGTGAAAGCTTAAGGATAAATTTGTATGAGATTTTGTGGAAGCTTACAATCATATTTGAGGTAAGTCTAGTGAGGAATTGTTGAGCATATTTGGACAAGTTCTACTAAGGACTTGTTGAGAAAATTTGAGTTAAGTCCTGGTGAAGCCTTGTTGAGTAGATTGGACAAGTTCTAGTGAGAACTTGTTGAGCAGATTTGAGGTAAGTCTTGGTGAAGACTAGTAGGACAGATTTTAGGTAAGTCTTTAATTAGACTTGAGAGTAGAGTTGATTGATTGATTTGTTCAAACCTTGAGTTAAGGTTTGGGATAGATCTAGCAGAGTTGATTTGTGATTGTGTCAAGATTTTTTTTAAGGCTTGAGGACAAATTTGAGAACAGATTTAAGGACAAATTTTGGTGTAGATTTGATAGTATATTTGTGCTAGACCAGAGACAAATATTGAGCAGATTTGTGCTAGACCGAAGTACTATGTTTAGTGCAAACTTGAGATAAATATTGAGTAGATTTGTGCTAGATAAAAGGACTATGTTTAGTGTATATTTGAGATAGATATTGAGTAAGTTTGTGCTAGACCGAAGGACTGTGTTTAGTGTATATTTGAGATAGAGATTGAGCATATTTGTGCTAGACCAAAGGATTATGTTTAGTATAGATCAAAGACAGATATTGAGAAGATTTGTGCTAGACCGAAGGACTATGTTTAGTGCAGATTTGAGATAGAGTTGAGAGTGAGCTTTCGATGTGACAAGGTAGAGGATAGTAGTCTCTAGTGGATAGAGTTCCATAAGATAGGGTAGTGAGGATAGAGGTCTTAAGTTGAGAGAGATCCACAAGCCATTGCAATGGAGGTAGTAGTCTTCAAGAGGATCACCAACTAGAGTAGTGGATAAGGAGTTATCCTATGGATAGATATCCATGAACCAACTAAGTGGATTGGTTTCTCCTATGGATAGAGATCCACAAACTTAATTAGGCGATTGGTATCTCCTTTGGACATAGATCCATAAAAATTGTAATAGGGAAGGATTCCCAAGATATTTGTTGTGAAAATTATAGTGAAATTCTCCATGGAGTAGCCCACATTGGGTGAACCATGTTAAATTGGTGTCACTATTGTGTGTGGTTATTTGTGCATTACTTTGATTACTATTGTTGATATTACCATTGATATATTGGATAATACTATTTGAGAAAATAAAAGTAAAAAGTGATCTTACACTATTCAACCCCCCTCTCAGTATAAGCTTGTGTTCTTCAGCTTGAAACCCATAGAACCATTGTAATTTCCCTACAAGGCAAATCTTGAAAGGCTTTTTGGCTTCTTGTAAAAAAAATTTAAAACCATAACACCCTTATAATTGCCCTACGAGGAAAAATATTGTACTCATTGACACAACTTGATAGAATTCCTAGCTGGCATGAGGGGATAAATGGCTACTACTTTGGCAAACAAAGTGGTCAGACTAATTGTTGTAGTCAATATCCTGGCCTAAGAAGTTTTGTTCTTCTAATGAGATCATTCATCCTCCCTCATTAGTACATCCTTGTGTTGCTCCTTGTTCGAGTTTTTCACTTGGAGAGGGCATGATTTCTAGACATTGTTTCTCTACACCAACATCTTGAGACGTTCATGATGTTCTTTTGCTTGGTTATAAGACATATTTGCAACATTTGGAGACTCACTCTTCCACTCCTATTGTACAAGCATTGGAGTCCAATGCTTCTTGAGTGGGGAGGTATGATGAGGGCATCACGTTCCTAGGTTAGATTAATTTCTTCCTAGGTTATAATATTTGCTAATAAACCTAACATGAGTCTTACACTCACGTAGGTTTCTAGTTAGTGGCACATGTGTGTCATTAGTTGGATTATTAGTTAGTAGTTAGCTATTAGTTAGCTAATGGTTAGGGTTGTTAAGCATTTTTTTTTATCTTTCTCTCTATTTTTGCTCCTACGCATTTTGAGCATTTTGTTGACCAATTTGTGTGAGGGGTTATGTAATTTGGGCATATGGGTGCCTAACCATTTGAATTATCAATGAAAATTAGTTGGATTGCAATCCCTCTTAATGACCTAGAGTAAAATTGTAGGTTGATGATGTTCATTGATTTGATCAATGTAAAATACCCCAATCATGGAAGGAACATGCATTTTTGAACCATTGCTTCTGACAAGTATAGGAGCTTGGTTTTAGTAAACCTTTCATCCAAGAGTGAAAATTCATCTTGTACACAAGGTGATGACCTTAGGTATAGCAAACAGACAATTGAAGAACTGTCCTATTATGAGTTTAGTTAAAATTTTTACTTGTTATTTACCCCAAGAAAGAAGGGCATGATTGTCTTTGGCAATGATTCTTGAATGAATGCAACTTGCATTATTAAGTGTTTGACTATTTATTTTATTATTAATTTTGTAAAAATATGAAGACCCCCTCAAGATATGAGTCAATGAGGAAATAGAATAAATGATGAAAATGATGAGTCGCTTGACCAAGATGATTTGATTAGGTTTTTTAAGGATCGTTTTGATAGTTTAGAGGGTTCATGTTCTCATTGCAACTTTGATTGTGACACATTTATTTTTTCTTTTTGGTGAGTGAACTTATGGTAGTTTACTCATCCTATTGAATTGCATGGACAACCAATTGCTACAATCGCTAGGTTTATATAGTAAATCACTATATACGAGATTCACTCGAGTTTTTTAGATTTTATGTGACCAAAGGGGTTAGGTGCCTTTGGAGCCTTTTGATTGTGACCAAAGGAATTTGGGTGCCTTTGGAGCCTTTTGATTTTGACCAAAGGAATTTGGGTACCTTTGGAGCCTTTTAATTTTGACCAAAGGAATTTGGGTACCTTTGGGGCTTTTTGTGATGATGTGACCAAAGGGCTCAAGGGACTTTGGGGATTTTATGATGATGTGACCAAAGGGCTTAAGGCACATTGAGTCTTTTTTATGATGTGATCAGAGGGCTTAATTCCCTTTAGGGATTTTTGTGATGATATGACCAAAGGATTTAAGGGCCTTTGGGAATTTTGTGATGCTTTGACCAAAGGGCTTATGGGCCTTTGGACTTTTATGATGATATAGCCAAAGGGCATAATTGCCTTTGGGGATTTTGTGATGACATGACCAAAGGGCTTAAGGGTATTTGGGTCTTTTGTGATGATCTGAACAAAGGGCTTAATTGATTTTGGGGATTTTGTGATGATGTGATCACAGGGCTTAAGTGCCTTTGGGGATTTTTGTTATTTTGATTTTTTTGGTTTTTTTAAATCTAGCAACCATCCCTTGGTGGGATGGTTGTAACAAGTGTGACCAATTGACTCAAATATGGTCATGCAAATTGGACAATATAAAAGCAAAAATAGTATTTTTCTGACATCAATTGCACAACTAGCAGTTGGAGGTAAAAGGAGGCTTAGGAGGAGGAGAATGATTTTTGATGTGGTGCATTGCCAAAATGTTGATCGATTTCCACCATGGACTAACTTTAGACCTCTACGATTGGAGGAATAAAAAGGAGAAAGGTAAACACCATTTTATCTCCTTTGTTACCTCTCAAAGTAAAAATGAACCTCACTAATTAAAGCAAGAAATGCACATCACCCATAAATTAAGGCAATGAATCATACCCTAGAACTAAAATGTAGTGTAGGTTTTTATTTGTGCTTTAGTGTGCTTGATTTTTTATTTTTTTATGGCACATAATATGAGATTACATATGCCCCATTTTTTGGGCCATCTTAGGGTGAGATGGTCCCTCTTTTTTTGTTGGGGGTTGTATCTGGTGGGGATGGCCATATTTGAACCCAATGATTAGAATTATGACCATTAAGGAGGTTGTCTCGACTCGAGACAACCTCATGGAGAGATCATCTAGGGTTGAGACAACTTCATGGGGGGGTTTTTGCCATGTAAAACTTTTGTTTCTCTTTTTTGGTTTTTTTTTTTTGTTGGTAGCTGAGATGATTTGCATATGGTATAGCTTATTAGAGTTCATCATGAATTTTATATGGTATTCGAGACTGCATGAGATGCCTCTCTGATTTTTATTGGGAATGGCTTGATTCCATTAGATTTAAGTAGGTAACAAGGTTATAGGCAGTGACTTTTGATCAATCTTACCTAATGGTCCTAATAGATCACTGGGAAAACTAGATGAACACATTCCATATTCTGACTAGTGATATGACAGTGTCACTAGAGGATATCTAGAGGATCTTCTGGATGTTGATTAAGGGATGCTCGATCACCTCCACACATATTAGCCAATAGAATAGGGTACTCCATAGGGTTTTTGGTGATGACCAAAAAGTGGCTAGGCATAGCTTGGATAATGGTGGGGTTCTAGTGGAGGAGTGGTGTGATGTAGATGTTCTCACAAGGATACATGTAGTGGTGATGTAACTCATTCCAAACATCTTACTTCTTGATTATTCAAGAGTAAGGTTCCCATGGAACCTCATCGAGCTAGCATAGGAGTTGGTAGAGTGCACTACTGAGGACCCTCTGATCATGGCCTAGTGGAGTACCCTACTTTCTCACTTGTATGCTAAGCTTTATGAGATTCTGTAGTAGGGAATATATGGATTGGGCTATAGTTTCCTTATTCATATCTAGGTATGGAAATACATTTGAGTGGATAGACCATATGGGCTTAAATGGTAGACAATGAGGTTGGTTATATGACTCGATGGGATCAAGAGTAGAAGGTAGAGTGGAGTCAACCCCAATTAGGTAGGATTACCCATTACATGAAGTCCTTTGAGGAAATGAGGCTAGGGTAGGTTATATGATGACCCTACATGGATTTTCCACCATGGATAGAGGTAGTAGACCAACTAATACATGTGGGACATCAACGATGGGTGTCTCAGTGCTACAACACAAAGCAGGAGTACTTCCAATATTCTCATTTTTATTAGTAGTTTTGGGTTAAACAAGATACACCTAGTGATCTCATCATTTACCCATGCCAAGGATATAAGATATAACTTGAGTGGCCATGAGTAGAGCTAGTGGGGGATGAGGTAGATCAACTGTTAATAGATCTATATGTGGATGATGTAGGTACTATCATGGTGGGTGATTCAGTTGTGGTAGGGAGGTGGACCTATGGGTGCATAGGCCAGAGTGGTAGGATATGAGGATATTATGGAAGGTTGAGGATGAGCGATGAGTGCATCATTAAATGGAGAGGGAGTGGAGGTAGACCTAAGAGTGAGGGGATGAGCCACAATATGAGGGTGGAAATAATGGGGATCCATAGAATGGGGATGCTTGACTTAGAGAGTAGGTTTAGTCTCTTCAAATACAATTGGTAGATCAAGATACTACAATTGCAGTATTACAAAGTTAGTTGGCTAGGGAGAGACATAGGAGGAGGAGATTCTCTAAGGAGAAGGCCATTTTGATTGCTTAGTTATATAGCTCCTAGGAGAAGGTGGGCTAGGTCATGTCAGAGGAATATTCTCTATGGACACAAGTGGTGGCATTGACTGTGGCTCAAGGGTAGGTAGGTATAGGTAGCCAAGCTATATGGGATGCAACGAGGCTATAGGTTGAGTTGAGCAGGTTGTAGATGCTATTGAGTGACTATCAAGCTTTCCATCGATATGATAAAGCCTATATCTAATATTAGGGGATTGGGTAGAGCTAATTGGTGGTTGCCTATTTGAGCACTCTTCAATAGGAGAATCTCATCGAAGTTGATGTAGTGAGTTGAGATAGCTTTCTGTGAGGCTACAAACTTCTAGTTCAATAGCTAGGCCAAAGGCTTCAACAACCAGTGGTTCAAGGTAACCTTGTAGAGATGAGGTAGAGGGTGGTGGTGACTCTAGGGGTATGGTCCCCATATTACTTATACTTATGTATTGCTCTCTTTTTGGGTGTGATATCTGAGGGTCCACTCTATTGTAGCCTATGGGTATTTTTGTATGATGATGTACCAAATTTTACCATATATATGATATGATTTTGATTATGGCCTATCATGTGTTTATTGCATGTTTTAATTTTATGCATGGATGCACTTTAGGAATGCAATTTTTAGGTGATGGATGTATGCCTAGACATTGTAGTATGTATGCATAGATGTATGTCTATACATTGTAGTATGTATTCATAGATGTATGCTTGTATATGATGTACTAATGATATGATAATACAATTTTTATTCTATTATTTATGTTTACATGCTAAAACATAATGAATGAATCTAAGATGCAAAATAGCCTAAGTGTAAGTACCATACAATGTATGAAAGTCATACATTTTAAAGCCAACCATATGTAATATGATAAATGATGGATGTGTGACCAGTAAGATGCTATAGGAAAATAACATATTTTTCATGAGACTCAAACACCCTAGTTGACTAGTCAAAATACGTATACTAACTATACAAGACTCTGAAAGATATAAGTTTGATAGGAAGACCTAGATGTTTAATATCCCTGTGTGTGCATAGTGATGTTCATTAATGATGTATAAAAATACCCCATTGCTAGGTGGGTTTCATTCAACCCAATATTGTTATGAGGATTACCTTATGGTTAAATTTATCCTAAATTTGGACATAGTTGGACTTGATTGCTAGGCAACACAAGCCATAAAAATCTAGCTCATCCACAAGATGATATTAATTTGTACAAAAGGTTGCTAATGTGACATACATATTACCATAGGTAAGACTACCCTATTTCTAGGTGGGTTTCATTCAACCCATTTCTATAATGGAGATCATCTCATGGATTTTGAATAACTAAGAATTCTAGAGATTCAAGCTCATTACCCTCTTATTTTCTTTTGATTTCATTGGGAGACTTGCTCATTTTTTATGAGGAGTAAGGGGATTTATTTGCTTTAGTGGTAAAAACCACTCTTCTTCTTTTAGGGATACTCACTCATTTTATGGAGGAGCATGGGATTTATTTCTTTGGATAGGGGGGCTTGTCCTTTTGTCAATCCCTAACATTCTAGACCATGCACATAATAGGATGAGCAAGGGAACCCTTTCAATTAAAGGGTAAGGACTACTTTGTAGTTTCATCCTTGTACAAAATTAGGTTTCAATGTGTGAATGTGGTTGGGATTTTGAGACATGCAAGGTAGTATCAAAGAAAAACCCTATCTTCTAAAATCCAAGATAGCTTTCTACAAAATCTAAAAGAAAAACTAGGAATGGTTGGATGATCGAAAACTCTTATGAATTCCCTATAAAAATTTATTGATTGAGTTGAAAACATAATTAATCATAAAGAGGAAATGTGGATGATATGATATGTGTAATATGGGGGTTTTCCTTATTAGATTTTTCAAACTAAAAATCAATGGTCATCTAAACATCATTATTGATGTTCATCTAGTATCTACCCTATCTTACAAGGACTTCTTAATAAACAAAAGCTCATAAGGAAAACCGCAAATGGTGATGATGAGAAATATTGATTAAGAAAGATGACAAGAATACAAGTGTGGTGCTATTTAACACAAACTAATGCAATACAATGAATGAATATGTCTACTAAAACTAATCTATGAATGGAGTGATATGCAATGCAATATGATGTGATCAATGCAATGTTTTTGGGATTGATATTTTTTTATTGTTTTTGTTAATTTTTTATTTATTTATTTATTTATTTATGTATTTATTAATTGACCAAAGGGCTTAAGTGCCTTTGGGGATTTTTGTGAATTTATCAAAGGTATTAAGTGCCTTTGGATATTTTTGTAAATTGAAAAAAGGGTTGAAGTGGCTTTGGAATTTTTTTGTGAATTGACCAAAAGGCTTAAGTGCCTTTGGAGATTTTGTTTTTATTTTTATTTTTTAGGGATAAGGTGTGGTACCTTAAGCACCCCCAAAGTGTGTGGTGATTGGTGAATGTGGGGAAGGTGTGATACCTTCAGAATTCCCAAATTGCATCATTGGTTGTGATGTGGTTGATGGGGAAGGTGTGATACCTTGAGAACCCCCACTATGCATTATGCTTGATGTGATGTGATTGACCTGATTGGGAGGAGTGGTGAAATTTGATCCCTATGTGGCAATGTATTTTTGTCAGTGTCAATATTTTAATGATATGTAGTGAGTGAACCATCTATGGAAAAGGCTCCCCTATTACTAAGATTTTGGATCAAATTTTTGAATGTGTGATAATTTTTAATGTCATGGACCTCTTGCTTATAGTAGACACAATAAAAATCCTCCCTATACCACTTTGGTTTAGGTTTTTTGGGGTCAATAGGGTGTGTGTTAGGTAAAACAATTGCTTTTGCCTCCTATACCTTGTGAAATATTATCAACATGGGCTTGGATAGAGGAGTCCAAGTATGGTGTTGGCACCTTGAATGAGGTGGACAAGGTGGATCAGTTTGATTAGGTGGCAAGGATATGTGTATCTCATTCACCTACCTAGGTTTTTCTACATGACCCCCATGCATAGGTAATGGATCCTTAAGTACACCCATTTTTTGATCATTGGTCATGAGAGGATTGTCGATTTGAAATTAATTCTTGTCAAACATATCTTATACTTTGTTCTTAAATGTGATACATGACTGAATTTCATGACCATTTACTTGATGATAAGGATAGTACAGGTCCTATAGATACCATTTAGGCTTTGGTTTATTAGGATCCAATGGGTGAATATTTTGTCGATTGATAGCCTTTGCCTCACATAGTCGATTAAAATGTGACACCAAGGATTTAGGTATTGGTGTATAGTTGCAATATGGGTGACATTGCTAATTTTACCCCTGATTCTACCAAATTTTAGCATTATAGTGCATAGGAGGAGGTTGGGCCTAATAATAATGTGGTTTAGGTTTTTTATGGCTCAACCATAACTCAATGTTTGTGAGTAGATTCAATATTTATTGTAGATCATTGTGTTGATGACTCAATTGTAACTCAATATTGGTTAGCCTATCCAAGATATGTTGTGCACCTATTGGAGGTGATGGTTGGATATCTTATCGAGTGAGTATGTCCATATGCTCTTATTCCTAATTTAGCTCATGATATTATTCTATATTGGAGTGTTTAGCTATGGAAGCTTGACTATCCCTATTTTTGTGGAGTATATGTACTTGTTCTTGATTTAGTGGATATGTTGGGTGAGATAGAGTAGGTGTGACTTTATTTGGTGGTGGTAGCACTTGTGATGTGGGTGGAATATTGGATGGAGCTACAAGTTGTGTAGATTGATTTGGAGATTTATTATTCTCTGTCACAACACTGATCATTCCCACAAACTCTTAGGGAGATGGATTGGTATTCACATGATTCACCTGCTTTGGTTGTTTTGGTTGATTGGCATGTGTTGTGCCTATTTTATGTTTTGTCAAGGGATCTTTGAAGACCCCTATTTTTTGGTTGTTTGGATTATGAATCTCTTGCCTTTCAATATGAGTCTCATATCTTCACCTTTACCCTTGAGGAGGGGGAGGTGGAATATGTCTAGTGGGGTAAGATGGTTGATTGTGGTCATCAAAAAAATCCTCATAAAGTGACTTGGGGTACCCTTGATCTTGATACTCTAATCCTAAGTCCTCATAGACCTCATGCCCCATTGAGAATTTTTGGGTTGACATTGTTGGGCCCTATGGTGTTGAGGGGGTGCATGAGAAGGATAGTTCTAATTAGGTCTAGGTGGTAGTTTTTGATGGTGTGCAAGTAACTTTTAGTGGATCTATTGCCTATAAGTAATCGATGGAGTCATCTAGACCAAATATGGTCATAAACAAAAGTTTGACACTTGTGATTTTCTATATCTAATCTCTATAATTTGAAAAAAAATTAGTAATTTTATTTGTTACATAGAGAGATAGATTAGACGTAGTTACCATGAAATCCTACCTTTGATGATGTTCTATATTATTATTCTACTCTCTAATAGGAGGCCATATTATTTATGGATGGTTGCCGAATAGAGGCTATCTCTATAACATACGGTCACTAAATAGAGGACATATTTGTAGCAAATTGTTAGGCCTAAAACCTGTAAATAAAAAATAGAAAATAATTAGTCAAAAAAAAAACAATTGGGGAGTGCATCCCATCGTGATTACCATTGAAATTCTCAATAACAAGTTCACCAATAAAGGAATAATGATAGCAATAAATGAACACCAAAAGCAAGCAATGTAATACACTATAATAAAACAAGGAAATAATGAACCATGTCTCTATATATTAATAATGACTTGTTTTTATCAAAATGAATTACAATCACATCCCATTTAGGGTTTTCAATAGTGTGATACAATAGATACACAATACAAGGGTTGGACCCTATCTAAAATATTTTTAGCACACTATGCAGTCTTATCGCATCCCCTAACCATCTTGAGGAGGGTTTCTTCATGATATCTGCAAGGGGTGATGATGTCAAGCTATCACACTCTTCCTTCCTTGCATAAAACCAACAATCTGCACATAAGGAAACAAAGGTGATTAATAGCTATAGTATGCAAAAATCGTACACCTAAGAAATTATATGAAATAAAATTTAAAGCATAATCATGTAATCATCAAATATCAAAACAAGAATTAAAGAAATGATATCCTTCCCATTAATATTGAAATTATCCTTCACAATGTGGTTATCCCTCTTAGGGATTGATACCAATTTGATACAATTTACAATGTAGAACCAAAATTAGGTGTATCCTATAAAATCTTTGTACTCTTAAAACTTATTTGGGAAGGAGTTTATTGTGACCTCCACAATGTGAGATAAATATTGATGAATCTTTATGTTGAATAGCTCCTGCCAAGATTTGAAATCTACACACAAGAAAACTCACAAGATGTTAATAGCAAATGAGGAACCTCTCATGATGAGGTCCATATCCATGATAATTAACTAAAAATAAATGCTGAAAATGATAAAAGGATGCATGAAAACTAAATAAAATTATGCTAGAAAACAAATAAAATACTGCTAAATCTACTATAACTACGAAAAATAGTAAAAATATATGTCATCGAGAGGTCATTCTGGGGTAGAGTGGTCTGGCCTGATGACCATCCTAGGGTAGGGCAGAGGTTCCTGCAAGTTGTCTCGGTGTGAGAAGGCTACTAAAAAATGGACTAGTTCTTCGTGACTGATACAAAAAATGTTGGGGTTAGTCTTTCAAATTGATATTCAAGGTTCATACTCTCTGAAGTACAGTTAAATCACAAAGGTATGATGAGGGCATCACATTACTAGGTTAGATTAATTTCTTCGTAGGTTATAATAATTTCTAATAAACCTAACTTGAGTCTTACACTTATGTATATTTCTAGTTAGTGGCACATGTGTATCATTAGTTGGTTTAGTAGTTAGTAGTTAGCTATTAGTTAGCTAATGGTTAGGGTTGTTACACATCTTGTTTGATATTCCTCCCTATTTGTGCTCCTATGCATTTTGAGCATATTGTTGGCCAATTTGTGTGAGGGGTTATGTAATTTGGGCATATGGATGCCTATTTAAACCTTTGAATTATCAATGAAAATTAGTTGTATTTCGATCCCTCTTAATGACCTAGAGTCAAATTGAGGGTTGATGTTGTTCATTGATATGATCAATGAAAAATTCCCCAATCATGGGAAGATCATGCATTTTTGAAGCATTGCTTTTGAAAATTTAAGGATCTTGGTTTTAGTAAACCTTTCATCCAAGGGTGGACATTCATCTAGTCCACAAGGCGATTACCTTAGGCATAAAAAATAGGAATTTGAATAACTATCCTGTTATGTTTTTAGTTGAAATTTTTGCTTGTTATTTGCCCCAAGCAAGAAGGGAATGATTGTATATGGAAATGATTCTTTAATGAATTCAAATTGCATGATTAAGTGTTTGATTATTGATTTGATTATGAATTTTGTGATTATATGAATACCCCCTCAAGTGACAAGCCAATGAGAAATGAAAAAAATGATGAAAGTGATAAGTCGCTTGACCAAGATTATTTGATTAGGTTTTTTAGGATTGTTTTAACTGTTTAGAGGGCTCATGCCCTCATTAAAACCTTGATTTTGACCCATTTATTACTTCTTTTTGGTGAGTGATCTTATGGTAGTTTACTCATCCTACCAAATTGCATGGATAACCAATAGCTACAATCACCAGGTTTACATAGTAAATCACTATATACGAGATCCACTCGAGTTTTTTAGATTTAATGTGACCAAATGGGTTAAGTTCCTTTGGAGCCTTTTGATTGTGACCAAAGGAATTTATGTGCCTTTGGAACCTTTTGATTTTGATCAAAGGAATTTGGGTACCTTTGGAGGATTTTGATTTTGGCCAAAGGAATTTGTGTGCCTTTGGGACTTTTTTTGATGATGTGACCAAAGGGCTCAAGGGCCTTTGGGGATTTTATGATGATGTGACCAAAGGATTTAAGGACCTTTGGATATTTTTGATGATATGACCAAAGGTCTTAAGTGCCTTTAGGGATTTTTGTGATGATATGATCAAAGGGATTAAGGGTCTTTGGGACTTTTGTGATGATGTGACCAAATGGATTAAGGGCCTTTAGGAATTTTGTGATGATATAACCAAAGAGATTAAGTACCTTTCAGGATTTTGTGATGATGTGACCAAAGGGTTTAAGGACCTTTTGGGATTTTGTGATGATTTTACCAAAGGACATAAGTGCCTTTGGGGCTTTTGTGATGATGTGATCAAAGGGCTTAAGTGCCTTTGCAAATTTTTGTTATTAAAAATTATTTTATTTTAATTTACTTTTTTACAAATATAGAAGCCATCCCTTGGTGGGATAGTCACAACAAGTGTGACCATATGACCCAGATATGGTCATGAAAATTAGACAATATAAAATAAAAAATATCACTTTTCTAATGTCATTTTCACAACTAGAATTTGGAGGGAAAAGGAGGCTTAGGAGGAGTAGAATGATTTTCTACATGGAGTGCTACCAAAATGTTGATCAATTTCCACCATGACCCAACTCAAGACCTATTCGATCAGAGGAATTTAAAAGAGAAAGTTAAACACTGTTTTCTCTCCTTTGTTACCTCTCAAACTAAAAATGAACCTCACCCAAAAATTAAGGCAATGAATCAAACCCTAGAACTAAAATGTATTGTAGGATTTTCTTTGTCTTTTAGTGTGCTTGATTTTTGATTTTTTTTATGGCACATAATTTGAGATTGCATATGCCCCATTTTTGAGGTTGTATTGGGGTGATATGGTCCCTATTTTGTTTTTTGGGGTTGTATTTGGGTGGTATGGCTAAGTTTGAACCCCAAATATCAGAATTGTGACCATTATAGAGGTTGTCTCAACCCAAGATGACCTGATGGGGAGATTATCTCGGGTTGAGACAACCTCATGGGGGGGATTTTGCCATGTAAAAATTTTGTTTCTCTTTTTTGTAGTTGGTAGTTGATATGATTTGCATGTGGTATAACTTATTAGAGCTCATCATAGATTTCCTTTGATATTCGAGATAGCACGAGGATGCCTCTATGTCGATTGAAAATGGCTTGAGGCCATTGGCCTTAAGTAGGTGATGAGGTTAGAGGTAGTGATTGTTGATCAATCCTACCTAATGGCCCTTATAGATCACTAGGATAGCCAGATGAACACATTCCATATTTTGACTAGTGAGATGACAATGTTGCTAGAGGATGTCTACAAGATTTTTTGTGTGTCAATTAAGGAACACCCAATCATCTCCACACATACTAACCAATAGAATAAGGTACTCTAAAGGGTTTTTGGTGAGGATTGGGAAGTGGCTAGGAAAAACTTGGATAGTGGCAGGGTTCTAGTGGAGGTATGGTATGACATAGATGTTACCACAAGGAGACATGTAGTGGTCATATCACTCATGTCGAACATATTACTGCTTGATTCTTTAGGAGTAAGGTTCCCATGGAACCTCATCAAGCTAGCATAAGAGTTGGTATAGTGCACTACTAAGGACCCTTTTATCATGGCTTGGTGGATTACCCTACTTTCTCACTTGTATGATGAGCTTTATGAGATTTGATAGTAGGGTAGATACAGATTGGATTGCAGCTTCCTTATTTAGATCTAGGGGTGGGAACACATCTAGGTGGATAGACCAAATGGGCTCAAATGGTAGATAGGAAGGTTGGCTATGTGGATCGATACTGTCAAGAGTAGAAGATAGGGTGGAGTCAACCCCACTCAGGTAGGATTTCCAATTACATGAATTCCTTTGAGGGACTGAGACTAGGGTAGGTGATATGGTGACCCTATAGGGACTGCCCACCATGGATAGAGGTAGCATATCATCTAAGGTATGTGGGACATTGATGATGGATGATTGGGTGCCACAACATAAAGGAGTACTTCTAGTATTCTCATGTTTGTCAATAGTTTATGGTTCAAAAAGATACACCTGGTGAACCCATCAGTTACTGGTGCTAAGGAGATGAGACACAACTTGAGTGGCCATGCATAGATTTAGTGGGGGATGAGGTGGATCAATTGTTAGTAGAACTAGGTATGGATGATATAGGTACTATGATGGAGTACAATGCATAGTGGATGACTCAACTATGGTAGGGATGTGGACCTATGGGTGGATAAGCTAGAGTAGTAGGAGATGAGGGTATTATGGAGGCTAAGAATGAGTGACGAGTGCATCACTGAATGGAGATGAAATGGAGGTAGACCTAAGAGAGAGGTTATGAGCCATAAAATGAGGGTGAGAATGATGGGGATCCATAGGATGAGTATGATCAACTTAAAGAGCATGTTTAGTCTCTTCAGGTATAGTTGGTATAGCAGAATACTATAGTTGTAGTATTACAGAGCCATTTTATTAGGGAGATATAGAGGAAAAGGATTTTCTCTAAGGAGAAGACCATTTTGCTTACTTAGTTATAGAGCTCCCAGGAGGAGGTGGGATGGGTCATGTTAGAGCAAGATGCTCTATGGACACAAGTGGTGGTGTTGACCATGGCTCAGGAGTAGGTAGGTACAAGTAGCCAAGCTACAAGGGATGCATCAGGGCTATTGGTTGAGGTGACCAGGTAGAAGATGTTGTTGAGTGACTATCAGGCTTGACATCAATTTAACAAAGCCTATATCCAATATTTAGATTATCAGGTATAGCTACTTTGTAGTAGTCTAATTGAGCACTCTTTAAAAGGAGGATCTCATCAAAGTCGATGTAGTGAGTCAAGGTATCATTCTATGAGGCTACAGACTCCTAGGTTGATAGCTAGGCTAGAGGCTTCAACAACCAATGGTTCAAGGTAGAATCATAGATATGATATAGAGGGTGGTGATGAATCTAGGGGTATGGGCCCCATATGACTTAGAATTATGTATTCCTCTCTTTTTGGGTGTGAGGTCTGAGGACCCACTCTATTGTAGCCTGTGGGTATTTTTGTATGATGATGTACTAGAATTTACCATATATGTGATATGATTTTGATTATGGCCTATCATGTGTTTATTACATGTTGTTATTTTATCCATGGATGCACATTAGGGATGCAATTTTTAGGTTAAGGGTGTATTCCTAGATATTGTAGTATGTATGCCTAGATGTATGCATGTAGATTATGTACTAATGATATGATAATACAATTTTTTTTTTAATGTTTATATGCTAAAACATAATGAATTAATTTAAGATGCAAAACAACCTAAGTGTAAGCACCATAGAATGTATAAAATTCATCAATCAAAATGTTAACATTTTCACAAAAGTCATACATTTGAAAGCTAACCATATGTAATATGATAAATGATGGATGGGTGACCAGTAACATGCTATAGGAAAACAACATATTTTTCATGAGACTCAAACACCCTAGTTGACCAGTCAAAAGACTATACTAACTATAAAAAACTCTAAAATATACAAGTCTTCTAGGAAGACCTAGATATTCAATATCCCTATGTGTGCATAGTGATGTTCATTAATGATGCATAAAAATACCCCATTGCCAAGTGGGTATCATTTAACCCATTACTATAATGAGGATTACCTTATGGTTAGCCTTATCCTAATTTTGGATGTAGTTGAATGACTACTAGGCAATACAAGCCACCAAAAGCTAGCTCATATGCAAGCTGATATTGGTCTGTACAAAAGGTTTCTAATGTGATAGATATATTGCCATGCATAAGACTACCCCATTTCCAGGTGGCTTTCATTCAACCCATTTCTATAATGGAGATAATCCCATGGATTTTTAATAACTAAGAATTCTAGAGATTCAATCTCATTACCCCTTCTTTTCTTTTGATTTTTTTGGGATACTTGCTCATTTTGGATGAGGAGTAAGGGGATTTATTTGCTTTAGTTATGAAAACCACTCTTTTTTTTAAGGGATACTCACTCATTTTATGATGGAGCAAGGGATTTATCACTTGGATAGGGGGAGCTTGTCCTTTTTTCAATCCCCAATATTCTAGACCATGTACATAATAGGATGAGCAAGGGAAACCTTTCACTTAAGGGGTAAGGACTACCTTGTAGTTTCATCATTGTTCAAACTTAGATTTTAATGTGTGAATGTGGTTGGGATATTGAGATATGCAAGGTATTATAAAATAAAAACCCTACCTTATAAAATCCAAGATAGCTTTATACAAAATTTGAAAGGAAAACTAGGAATGGGTGAATGACCGAAAACCCTAGTGAACACCCTATATCAACTTATTAGTTGATTTGAAAAACACAATTACTCATAAAAGGGAAATATGGATGATATGATATGTGTAATGTAGGGGTTTTCCTTATGATATTTTACAAACTAAACATTAGTGGCCATATAAACATTATTGTTGATGTTCATCCGGTATCTACCCTATCTTACAAGAACCCCTTAATAAATAAAAGATCATAAGGAAAACTAGAAATGGTGATGATGAGAAAGGTTGATTAAGAAATATGAAAACAATACAAGTGTGGTTTTATTTGATACAATGTAATTCAAATGCAATGAATTAATATGCCTACTACAACCAATCAATAAATTCAGTGATATGCAATGCAAGATGTTGTGATCAATGCAATGTTTTTGCGATTGATATTTTTTTATTGTTTTTGTTGATTTTTTATTTATTTATTTATTTATTTTTAAATTGACCAAAGGTATTAAGTGCCTTTGGGAATTTTTGTGAATTGACAAAATGGATTAAGTGCCTTTGGAGATTTTTTTGAATTGACCAAAGGGCTTAAGTTCCTTTGGAGCTTTTTGTGAATTGACCAAAGGTCTTAAGTGCCTTTGGCTATTTTGTTTTTAATTTTATTTTTTAATTTTTTTAGGGGAAAGGTGTGGTACCTTAAGCACCCCCAAAGTGTGTGGTGATTGGATAGTGTTAGGAAGGTGCGATACCTTCAGAATCCCCAAATTGCATCATTGGTTGTGATGTGGTTGATGGGTTAAGTGTGACACCTTGAGAATATCCACTATGCATTGTGCTTTATATGATGTGATTGACCTGATTTGGAGGAGCGATGAAAGTCAACCCCTCCTATTCTGGCAATGAATTTTGGTCAATGCCAAGATTGTGATGAGATGCAGTGAGTGAACCATATATGGAAAAGGCCTCCTTGTAGATAAGATTTTGTATCACATTTTTGAATGTGTGGCATTATTAATGTCATGGCCCTCTTGTTTATGGTATACATAGTACAAATCCTCCCTATACCACTTTGGTTTAGTTTTTTTGGGGTCAAGAGGGTGTATGTCAGGTAAAACAATTACTTTTACCTCCTACAGCTTGTGAAATATTATCAACATGGGATTGGATAGAGGATTCCAAGTATAGGGTTGGCACCTTGAATGAGGTAGACAAGGTGGATCAATTTTATTAGGTGGCAAGGATGTGTGTATCACATTCACCTACCTAGGCTATTCTACCTAACCCCTATGCTTAGGTAACATATCCTTGAATACCTCCATTTGTTGGTCATTGGTCACGAGAGGATTATCGATTTGAAGTTCATTCTTGTCAAGCATATCCTATACTTTGTTCTTAAAGATGATACATAATTGAATGTCATGACAAATTACTCGATGATTAGGATATTACAGGTCCTCTCAATACCATTTAAGCTTTGTCCAATTGGGATCCAAGGGATGAATCTTTGGCATAATGATGGTCGTTGCCTTGCATAGTCGATTAAAAAGTGACACAAAGAATTAATGAAAAGGTGTATAATTGTGAGATGGGTAACATTGCAAATTTTACCCTTGATTCTATTGAGGTTTAGCATTATAGCGCATAGGATGGGATTGGGCCTGATAATCAGGTGGTTTAGGTTTTTATGGCTCAACTGTAACTTAATGTTTGTGAGTCGATTCAAGATTTGTTGTAGAGCATTGTGTTGATGACTCAACTGTAATTCAATATTGGCTAGCCTATCCAAGATATGTTGTGCACCTAGTGGAGGTGATGGTTGGATATCTTTTTGAGTATGTCCATGTGCTCTTGTTACTGATTTAGCTCATGCTCATATTCTAGCTTGGAGTGTTTACCTATGGAATCTTGACTATCCCCATTTTGGTGGAGTATGTGCACATGTTCTTGATTTTGTAGAGATGTTGGGTGAGATGGAGTAGGTGTGACTGGATTTGGTGGTGGTAGTACTTGTGGTGTGAAGGGAATGTTGTATGGAGCTAAAAGTTGCATATATTAATTTAGAGAGCTCTGATTATCTGTCACAACACTGATCATTCCCACAAACTCTTAAGGAGGTTGATTGGCATTCACATGATTCACCTACTTTGGTTGTTTTGGTTGATTGGCATGTGTTGTGTCTATTTCATGTTTTGGAAAGGGATCTTTGAAGATACCTATTTGTTGGTTATTTGGAGCAAGAGGATTGTCAATATGAATCTCATCTCTCCACCTTTACCCTCAAGTAGGGGGATGTGGAAGATGTCTAGTGGGACGAGGTGGTTGATTATGGTCATCAACCAAATCCTCATAAAGCGACTTGGGGTACCCTTGATCTTGATACTCTAATAGCATTGTTGGTTTGACGTTATTGGGGCCTATTATGTTGAGGGGGTGCATGAGGAGGACGATTCTGATTGGGTCTATATGGTAGTTTTTGATGGTGTGCAAGGCATTTTTGGTGGATTTACTACCAATAGGTACTCAGTATAGGAACCACATCATGCATAGCTTTTTGTAATATCTCTTGATATAGCCTTTCTTGGTACACCCTATGTTCTTGTAGCCTATGCTAACTCAATTGATATTGCTCATACAAGCATTGTTTATCCAACCATAGCTAGTTTAACATTGCTTGCTTATCAACATTCTTCCTAAGGTCCTGATCTAGTTGGTCAATAGTGTGGGGCTGATTGACCTTTATATTAATATGAAGGGACTTTGCTTGCTCTATAGTCCCAAAAGCTATATGTTTACCATGATTGAGGGAAGTCGTATTGACCTGGTATTTGAGCTTATATGTAAGCTCAACGTACTCAGGTGGTGTAGAGGCACAACGTGCTTACATCAAATACTCTATTTGAGGAGTAGAGGGATTATAAAAATATTCTTCTTCCCCATTGACAAGGACTGTACGAGATGACATAGATGTCTAAGTAGGACGATGAGTGTCGTACCTATGTAAATGGGTATATTTCCTATTGAGTGATATTTTTGTCCAATCACAAGAATATATTCACAATTAGGATTTTGCCTAAATATCCTCTCTTGCAAGGAAATATTTGTGATTTTCCCAAGTTTCTATTTAATATGTTTATCTATTTGCAATGCTTAGTGAAAATTGTAAATGCAAAAAGTTAATTGGATACCTAAGTGTTGCATATACCTGTTAACATGGGACCTATTTTGGGTTGATTTGATTTACAATGATTTTGTTGTTCATGGAATTTAAGAGAAATAGTGAAATTATTGATCAATTATTTACTTTGAAATAACAACCTTTGAAGTGTAAAAGATTTTTGATTTTAACCTTTGAAATTTTGATTTTAATGGATTCTATCTCAAATTGTTAATCAAATTTTATCTCGAATTGTTAATCAAATTTTATCTCAAATTGTTAATCAAATTTTTTATCTCAGATTGTTAATCAAATTTATCTTCGATTGTTAATCAAAATTTATCTTCGATTTTTAAGATTTGCTTGAATATAAAAATGAAATGATTAAATTTAATTTTACAATTTAAAAACTTTGGAATGACATTAAATTATTCATTTTTAATGAAATTTTGAAATTTATGAAATTTCAATTTTATGTAAAATGAAATTAAATGATTGTTTGGAAAACTATGCAAAGTTTAAAATTTCAAATTTTCATTAAAAAATGTAAATTTGCATAAATATGAAATTTGAATCTTAATTCTTGAAACCAACGCATTTATTTTGGGGTTTTGATTTTTTTTTATTTGATGAAATTAAAAAAGAAAGATAAGGGTAGGGTTAGAAAAATAAAATAAAAGAACAAGTCACTGTAACTTTTAAAATTTCAACCTGAATCTATGTAAACAAATATTCTGAACCTAAATCAACATTAAACCGGTCAGTCTTCACACAACCCAGAATTAATGTGATGTAATCTTCTAAGGGAATAACGCAATATATTAAAAAAATAAATAAGTATACCATCCACATGCATATAACTTATTAAAAATTCCAATATATTACAAAATGAAAGATATTGAATTCATGTTCCTTTAGAATACCTTGCTTCAAATGGATTACAATGGGTGAAATTTCTACAGTCTAGCAACCAGGGAGGAGATGCTCTTCAAGAAAATCCAATTTCCAACATTGGCTTGCTCCACAAAGTCTCCAACCTTTTCCCCTTAGTTTCAATGGCTATTTAAAATTTCAAAAAAAACTTTCATTTTATTTTTTGCTCACTCATTTTTTTAACACTTTCTTTTTTTGAAATGGCTTTCATAACTATTTTCTGTAACGAGTTTCATAACTACTCTCTGCTTGGCGTTGATGTAAAAAATTACCTGAATGAAACACTCCACATGCTTCCAAATTAATTCAATTGCACTTTACTCTTCCTTCACAATCCACTACCAAATGGCCAAACTACCCGCATAGTAAGCATTTATATTATTACCCATGTATTTGAGTCAAAACCCGATAAATTTTTTTGAAGACAATTTTATTACATTATTTCACCTGGAATAACAAAAGTTCTACATTGTACCATCCAAAATCCTAGTTTAAAAATGTATATAATATTAAATTCCGTCCCTGGAGGGATGACGTTTGAGTCACATGATTCAAATTTCTCCTTTGAATCAATTATTTTCCTTCCATTTTGAACATCTTTGATAACCATTGGGTAGCAATGTCTTTTGAAATTTTCCACATTTTAACAGTAATTCTCTATCTCCATTTTAGAAACCATATTTAATCTAAATGAATGGCCACATATTTTGAAGCTCGAGGCCACTATGCTCATATGGACGTATTTTTTCTTTCCCTAATCAATTATCATTTGTCTCGCATACTGTGATCCGAGATGCTTCCATAGTAGCGTCTTTGAAATTCTTATGGTGAACCATGGATTAATTAAACGTGTCTCCAAACATATGAATGCCATATATTTCTTTTTCTCTCTCCATGAAGCACTCAGGTATCAATTCCAATAGTGAAAGTTGACCATACTATGGGGTCTCCATGAATTGTCCAACATTATAACTTACTCCCCGTGCCACTCGTCTCTAGGAATTTCATCCCTTGCAAGATTTAGTCTAAAATTAAGCTCAAGAAACTCTATATTTTCAAGGAATAAATGACTATATTCAAGTTGATTTTCAATGATCTGTTCATACTACTAAAATTAGTCAAATCGAACTACTTGGCAGTGGGAGTGTTCGACACATTTTATGGAATCTTATTCCCATATGATAGCATTCATATATGCTTTTATGTCATGGCATTACATCAACTTTCTTAGGTAATATACAACACCAAGGAAATTAGGTTTTGGTAGGTAGCCTCTAACTAAAATTTGGACAACAATCAAATCACGAGCAGCAACTGTTTCATCCATTGCTAGTGTTTTTATCTACTCCCACCTATTAATCTCTTCTAGAATTTACTTTGATATTATTAGGTTCTTAGTGTTGGAAATTTTGAGAAGAAAAGTTGTCATCAATGTCAAAAGTGAGTGGTCATTGATGTCAATATTTCAGCACCAGTCAGTGGTAGCTTCAGTTGGCAGCATTAGTTTTAGGTTCTCCAATATGTGCAAAAGATAGCCCGATTTCAGGAGATTAGATGTGGACCAAAGTGCAAAAGAATATGCCCAAGTAAATAATATTATAATATTTTTATAATATTATAAAAGGAGGTTTTAAATTAATTATAAATTAATTAATAATTTAAATTACTTTACCTAAGTTATGTAAATTAATTATTAATTAGTTTTAGTATTAATTATAAAGTTAATTCATATTAATGTTTTAACCCAAAGGTGGGTTATTAAAATAATAATTCTAATTTTAATTATAATTACTAAAAGCGTCGACGTGGGAGAAAAATCAAATTGTGTATGAAAAGGGGGATCAACCCACCTTAGAACTTACCATGCCTTTGTTCAAAAATTAATGTGAATTGCTTGCGATGCGTGTGTTGCGGGCCAAACAAGGTTAACTTTCTATCTATTTTGTCACTTGCCCGATCATTAATTATCAACCAGGGATTCGTAAACTTTCGAAGGATCTCTTACAGGATCATTCACAATACCACCTTGAGATGAGTCCTTCTAACTCTACTATTGGGGGTGTTCAAAAGGTTGTCAATCTCTCATGCACTCCTCAATAAAATGCGTATGAACAATTAAATCTTCAGAAAGAAAGCATTCATACGTGCATCTAAGAAATAATCAAACCTACTGCAATAATAAAACACAAATACAGGAAATGAAACTATGAAAGCATGAAATCTACAAAGCATAGAAAAGAAGGGGAAGAATACTGTCTTGGAGTGGGCCCAAGCTCCAGCAGATCCCTCCCAACGTGAACACGCTTTAGGAACTTGTAGACTTTATTATGCAATCAAAGGATTACAATGTGTATTCTATATCTTCTATACAATTGCTATATGTTCTATATTCTATATTCTATATTCTATCTCTTTAGAGAGGTCTATGTGTGTTTATATAGCACACGCATAGGTCTTCTGTTACAACTCGGTTACAACCATCGGTCTATTCCAGACTCGACGATGGCAATATGGTAAGCTTCGACCATCGTCTACCAAAAACTGGCTTTGTTCCTAATATTGGCGTGTTCCGTAATTGGCTCATGCTTCACTTGGCATGGGCGGCACAACTCCCGCAAATATCCTGTGTGGCATGGAGTTGTAACTGCACCATTTATTATCACCCGCGTCATGTTTGATCTGGTCAACGTGCAAAAATAGAGGCGCCTTCCTTTGCGGAAGGCGCCTACCTTCTATTGGCGCCTTCCTGGAAGAGGAAGGCGCCTATCTTCAATTGGCGCCTTCTTGGAAGGGGAAGGCGCCTACCTTCTTCTGGCGCCTTCCTGGAAGAGGAAGGCGCCTGTCCATTATGCATCAGTTCCATAGTAAACAAAGTGCCAGGTCCATGAAAAATACCTCGACTGATTAAATCGACAAAATCAACAATATCTCCACAGAAACACACTAAAACACACAAATCAGATAATACGCATAATATCATTAAATAAATACATAATCATTGATAAAAACATACAATTCCTAATATATCACCGCATAATATCTGCTAAGACTCATACAAAAATATAGGTAATTCTGGGACTCATCATCCCCCCATGCCTAACATATGCCACGCCCTCGTGGCATCAAAATCGTAGGCACTCTGGTCATCGCCTGTATCTGGACGTTCTTGCTATTGTTGATTTTTGTCGATCTGCTCTCCTTGTTCTGGCTGCTATTGGGGCCGACATGACTACTGTGGGTGTCCTTGCCTAAAATGCTACTTCTGTAGCCTACCACAGGTCGGTTTCTTCGATCCTGGGAACCGCAAGGGGGATATCTGAATCACTTCCCCTTTGATGAACCACCTGGGCCTTATATGTTCTAGCCTCCTCAAGATCAGGCCTTGGATCTTCCTCGGCCTTAGCTGCAGCCTCCGACTCTAGGCCGAATATCCCCCATCTCTCTAACCATTTCCTTATTTTTGAGGGTCGCCCTAGGGCTGAGCCATAAATTTTCCAAAATTTACTCTTATGTGCCGGATCAATACTGATGCTAGAGGTTCCTCGAACCCTCGAAGAGGATTTTCTCCCCTGCTTAGCTGCCCTCACCTCTCTGCGTAGCCGTTCAAACACTTTCTACCTGTCGACAAATGGATGCATATCCCAGTCATCATCTTTCGGCTCTGTGATAGCCTCCTTGGCCTTCTTTCGAGCAGTCCTAGGCCTTTTGGTTGTGGCCTATGCAGGAACTATGGTAGCTCGGTCAGAGGGCTCTCTGGTGGCCATTCTTTCATTGTTGGGGACCTGCTCTACTGTCCCCACTGCTATTGATGTTTTAGCTTCTTCTCTTGTAGGTTCAGTAGGTTCTTCCCTGAGTTCCAGCTCTATCTGTGGGGGCTGATCTGAGTCGGTTAGGTCAATAATAGGGGGCTCTATGGGGCTCTTGCGCTCCTGGCTCCCAAAAATAGAGGATTGTTCCCCTGCCTCTGGGTTGTTCTATCATGCATCTGATTGGAACTCTCCCATAGAGACTACTCACTCTTTGGAAGTGGGAGAGTTTGTTGGAAACCTCCATCGCCCAGTCATTCTGGGTTGATGCGTCCTTCCTTTTCGCTCGCCCTACCTTCAATTCTTGATTTTATTTTTGTAGCTATTGAATCAACTGCTCGAGGTGGGCAATTTTCTTTGCCTGCTCTTCTAGCTCACCTCTCTGACTACTTTGGCAATCCTCCAACATCTTTTGGGCCATCCAGTAGTTGGTTTGCCAGTCTAATGCTTCCTCTAGGGCCACGTCAATCTCATTATTGCCCTTGGGGGTTTCTCTTTCTCGTGGGTCCTGGCCCATCAATTCTCGTAGGGCCTATGTTGTAGCCCCGACCTTCGAGTCTTCTTCCTCTTCTTATGAGGAGAGGAGGAGTCACCGTAGGTGCTTTCTCCTAGGGGCCAATTTTGGCTGCTGCGACTCGATCATGTTGCTGGCGAGTTGTGCCCCTGTATCTTCATGTTCGGGCATAAGGGAGTGTCCTCTCTCTTCTATGCATTCGAGCAGCGCTGGCGGCCCGATATCCCCTGCTTCCCTTGTAGGGATTTCTTCTGCTTGCATTGTGGGGCTCCCTACCACTTGAATTGTAGGGCTTTCTACTGCTTGCCCTACCTCGACAACTTCCATTGCCTGGCCTCCATCTTCTCCTGCATCAGGGTCCTACCTCTACGCCTCTGCATGGCGGGCCAGTGCTGATATGAGCCCATGGTGGGCCAAAGCTGTAGGTGCTCCCTTCTGATATCATGTCACTTCTTCCTTAAGGGTTTGCGCTAGGTAGAAGGGCACGTTAATTCTTCTCCCATGCACCAGGTGGTTCAAAAACTGCACATGGTGGACATGCAGGTGGGTGTATTTCTTGATGCAAGTGAAGAATCGAGCAACCTGCTCGAATATCTCCCATAAATTTATAGGGAGGGTGCTTTTGATCAGCCCATCTCTATCTATCTATGGATTCTCTCTAGGCAGTAGCTGTTCGACGTAGGATTTCAATGTCCCACTCTTGTACACACATTCACCTATCAAGGGTAAGCCAGTCACCTCTGAGATGTATTCTGGGGTGACTGGAATTGCCATCCCCCACACCTGAGCAGAATCTCCCCTTAAGGAGGTAGCAAACTCCCTTGCTACCTCTGCATCCTAGTTCTGGCTAACCAGGGCATAGTATCCGAGCCATCCCTCTACTTGAAATTGGGCTCTCACCACCCCCTTGATCCCATCTATGCTGCTCGACTCATTCTTTTTTATCGAATGATTCTTTGATCGACCTCCCATGGTGCCTTCCTACAAGCTACTATTTCTCTTCTTTGCTTTCTCAGGGAGGCACCTTCCTTATAAGGAGGGTGTCGAATAGCTAACTCCCAATCCTTGCTAGGCATGCCTTTCGAGGTACACGTTGGCATGATCGGCCATGGGGGGTGTATGATTTTTTTTGTTTTATGGCGGTGATATTTTGGTACTCGCATATTTTAACAATGATTACATATAAATCTAAGTAGAGTATGCACGTACCTGATTGGATGCCTCGTGTGTCATGGGGATCATCGATTCATCGATTCTTTATGGGGGATGGGTACCTTGTTGGTGTGGATTATGTTGTTGAGTTGCTTTGATGATAGGTGTTGAAGACAAACTAAAAAAACCGATTGTTGTTGGAACATGCATCGATTTTGCCCCATAATTCTCTGAGATTTGCTTTGATTGGGGCAGATTCTACTTACATGCTCCTGGAGATAAATTTGTGCCATGTGTCACGTGATGATTGAGGCACGTGTGAAACTTGATCATTGGCTGCATACGAAAGGCGCCTACTTCGGTACCTTCCCGATGCGAAAGGTGCCTGCTATGGTGCCTTCTCGATGCGAAAGGCGCCTGATGGGCTACCTTCTCGATATAGTCATGGATGCACCTTCCGATGAGGGAAGGTACCTTTAATGAATGCACCTTCCTGGAAGAGGAAGGCACCCTTAAGGACACGTGCGCCTTCCTAGGAGAGGAAGGCGCCCTTCTATATAAATGCACCTTCCTAGTGTGGAAGGCGCCTGATGGATGGATGCGCCTTCCTGGTATGGAAGGCGCTTTGAAATGCATGCGCCTTCCTGGGTAAGGAAGGCGCCCTTGAGGCTCATGCACCCAAAAAGGAGGGTGCTCCGATTTGATTTTTTTTTTTTGTTGTAGGATGCGCCTTCCTGATGAGGAAGGCGCTCCCCTACTCTTTTTTTTTTTTTTAGGATGCGCCTTCCTGATGAGGAAGGCGCTCCCCTACTCTTTTTTTTTAGCACATTCTTATTTTGGTGGGGCGTCTTCCGATAGTGGAAGGCGCCTTATTCACATGGGGTGCCTTCCTGGGAGAGGAAGGTGCCTTATTTCGATGGGTGCCTTCTTGGTGGCTGAAGGCACCTTATTGAGGGGCGCCTTCTGGTGGGGGAAGGTACCTTATTTACATAGGGTACCTTCTTGGAAGAGGAAGGCACCTTATTTTATCGATAGCCATGTCGTATTTGATCGAGAAAGGTGATCAGGCCTCCTCGGGCTGACTTCATGCCTGCTTTTATTCTATTAGTGTCGGCGTCGGGGTGCTGAGCCGAACCAGGCCTGGTGTCCCAGATGCCTATCCGTCGAACTATCAGTTCCTCCACCTGCAAAAAGCAAATGAAAAAAAGAAAAATACGGGCAGTTAGACGCATTTCGTGCCTGTTAGGCCCTGTGGCCAGGATGCCTACAGCTTGCATGCGGGCGTCGTCCCTACAAAATAAAACATGTTGTAAGAAAATTATTTACACCTATCTACTATTTTTTTTTTTGGTGAGCATTTTCATGCCCACCGTTCTGTTTTGCTGAGAGTTTGGATCCAGATTCATGGGGATGAGGTCTCCCCCATGCCTGTTCTGGATCCCACCAGTACATTTTTGGACGTGCTATAGGGACGCAGTCGGTGGCCATTGACAGTCAATAGAACATTGCTATCATCGATAGTTCTAACATGCACAACTCCATTCTTAATGAGTTCTACCACCTCATACGGTCCCATCCATCTCTGCATAAGCTTTCCCTTCCTTTCCTGGAATCGAGAATCATACAACAGTACCCATTCTCCTTCTTTGAACTGCTTCAGTTTGATGTGGTGGTCATGCCACCGTTTCCTTTGCTTCTGTGTGATTTTCATCTTCTACAAAGCATCCATTCAGATTTCGTCTAGCTGATCCAGCTTTCGAATCCTTTCTTTTTGAGCGTCATCCAGGCTCAAATTCAATTCTAAAGTTGTTCTTAACGTCTTAATCTCAAACTCAATGGGCATCATTGCATTCTTCCCGTAGACCAATAGGAAGGGTGTGAAACCTGTGGTAGACTTCCATGTAGTGTTGTATGCCCATACTACCTCTGGTAGCCATGTAGCCCAATCCTTTCTATGTTGCTGCACGGTCTTCATCAGGATATTCTCAATCTCCCTGTTTGTTACTTCCACTTGCCCGTTTGCCTGTGGATGGTAGGGTGTAGTCTTATTGTGCCAAATTTTGTATTGCTCCATTAGCTCCTCAATCAACTTTGAAGTGAACTGAGGTCCCTGGTCCGTTGTTATTTCCCTGGGGACCCCGAACCATGTAAAAATGTGAGCAAACAAAAAATCGACAACTGTTCTTTCTTTTGAATCTTTCAGTGCCTGGACTTCAACCCACTTGGTGACATAGTCTGTGCAGACTAAGATAAACCTCTTCCCTATTGAAGGTGGGTTAATTGGCCCCACAAAATCCATACCCCACTTATCAAAGGGTTCCAGGTGTACTTGAGGCTGGAGGGGCATTTCATCATGATGGGTTGGTCTACCCATCCTTTGGCACTCATCGCACTTGCTGACATACGTGGCTGCATATTTGAATAGGTTAGGCCAAAAATACCTAGCCTGTAGAACTTTATATGCAGTCCATTTCCCTACAAAGTGTCCTCCGCAAGGTTCATCATGATAGGCTTTGAGTATCTCTGAGAATTCCTGCTCTGCCACGCACCTCCTTATGATTTGGTCACGTCCTATTTTGAATAGGAGGCCATCGATCCATAGGTAGGGTGCGCTCTTCTCTATCACCCCCTACTTTTCTCGGTATGAGAGAGCAGGTGAGGTTCTACCAGTGGCCAAGTAATTGGCTATGTCTGCATACCATGGGATTTGCTCATCGATGGTAAATAAGTGTTCATCCAAAAATTGGTCTTCCACTATCGTATAGTCTATTGGTGTCAACCTGGATAGGAAGTCTGCTACCACGTTGTCCTTGCCCGGTTTGTCAACTATGGTGATATCAAATTCTTGCAATAGTAGGAGCCACCTAACCACTCTCCCACCAATATCCGGCTTACTCATCAGGTATCTGATGGCTGCATGGTCCGTATGGACGAACACCTTATAGCCGATGATGTAATGGCAAAATTTGTTTATGGCATGCACCACTGCAAGAAACTCCTTTTCCATTACCGTATAATTGAGCTCGGCTCCTGCCAAGTTTTTACTGACGTAATAGATGGCATAGAAATATTTGCCATATTTCTATCCCAGGACCGATCCAATCGCATTATTGGATGCATCACAATAAATGTGGAAGGGTATGGCCCAATCTGGTCCTCTTAAAATCGGTGCAGTTATCAGCTTCTCCTTAAGCAATTGAAAAGCTTCTTCGTAGTCTTCCGTCCAGTTGAACTCTACGTCCTTAGACAATAGAGTGTGCAGTGGTTTTGCAATCTTGCTAAAATCGATGATAAATCACCGGTAGTACCCAACATATCCGAGGAAACTCCTCACTTCTTTCTGCGTCCTGGGGCTGGGTAGGTCTTTGATGACCTCAATATTCCTTCTATCAACTTTTAGCCCTGCTGCAGAGATATGGTGTCCCAACACGATGCCTTCTTGCATCATCATGAAGCATTTTTCATTGCTCAGGGATAGATTGTTCTCCTCGCTTCTTTCGAGCACTTTCTCCAGGTTCAGCATTGCTTCTTCAAAGGTCTCTCCATAAATGGTGAAGTCATCCATGTATACTTCGACCGCTTCTCCTATCATGTCCAAAAATATGCTAAGCACCACCCTCTGAAAGGTGGTCGATGCGTTGCATAACCCAAAGGGTAATACCTGGTAAGCAAACGTTCCCCATGGGTAGGTGAACATTGTTTTATCCTGATCCTCTCCTCCTATCTGGATCTGATTGTATCCACTGAACCCATCCAGGAAGGAGAAGTACTTTCATCCCGAAAGTGTGTCCAAGACTTGATCAACGAATGGGAGCGGGAAGTGGTCTTTCTTAGTTGCTTTATTCAGCGCTCTGTAGTCCATGCAGATTCACCATTTCCCATTTTTCTTAGGGACTACCACAAGTGGTGACACCCACTCACTGTCAAAAATTGGATAGATGAATCCGACAGCCAAGAGTTTCTGTAACTCTATTTTGACAATGTCCTTCATTGTTGGGTTCATTCTCCTCTGTGGTTGCCTGCTTGGAGTCGCTTTCTCATCAAGGTATATTCTATGAGTGCAGATTTTTGGGTGAATACCCTTCATGTCCGAGTAGTCCCATGCAAATGCCTGTTGGTGTCTTACCAGGAGTTCTACTTTTGCCAGCTATGCAGGAGTCAACCCACTGCTGACATTCAACGTCCTTCCTGGCCCAACAGTTATCTGCTGGACGTGATGATCATGAGCGCCAGCCAATGGCGATCCAGGTGTGCTGGTAGAGGACTCTCCATGGAGGAATTCTACAATAGCCCCATCCTCATCTTCTTCCTCTGCTAACTCATCTAACGCCATTACTGGCTGGATTATGGATAACTCCTGATAATTATGCCTGGGTAACGTAGCTTCTCCCAATGGGTTGATAGACTACATAGGGGGAAAAATGGTCAATCTCTTGATGTTTTGGCCATCGAAGATGGTCATCAGCCCATCCCGATAGCTGATGTAGGCATCGACTGTTGCCAGCCATGGTCTCCCCAAAATGAGCGGGTAGCCACCCAGCCTAGTCTTGGACTGCAAGACCAAGAAATCGGTTGGGTATTCCCACATGCTAACTATCACCGTTACATCCTCTAGCATTCCCTCTGGTGCTACTATCGATCGGTCAGCTAATTGTAGCACTATCATGGTGGGTCTCAGGTTCATGAGTTGTAGCCTCTACATGGTTTCTTGAGGCATTACGTTGATGGCTGCTCCAAGATCGACCAACGTATTAAACAAGGAATGCCCTTTGATTTTTATAGTCAGTACTGGACTACCTGGATCCACGTACTTGGGATGACATATCTTGCCCATCATCAGGTCCGCTAATTTACCCATGACATTGATAGTCTGGGTTGCTTTCCACCCTGGCTTCCTCAAGCACATTTCTCTTATTGCCTTGCTGTATATTGGAACATCTCGGATGGCTTGAAATAGTGGTATCATCATTGTGAGGTTCTTCAGACTCGATAGGATATCAAACTCTGGCTGCTTTTGTTTCTTCTATTCTTGCAACCGATAAGGGAATGGAGCCTTTGCTCTCTCAGCTATTTCCTCTATCACCTCTTCCACAAGAGGTGTTTCTTCTTCTTCTTCCTCCTCTTCTACCAGTGGAGGTGTTTCTACTCCTAACTGCCTACCTGACCTAAGCTGAATATTGTACATAGGATACATCTCACCTTCGACGTTGTATGCCAACTGATTTACTCTATTGTTTGGATTAGCCATCGGTTGTGTTGGTAGCTACGTAGGTCTCACTGTTGGTAGAGCCAACAAGTTTTGATGGGGTTGAGCTGGTGCTACATTCTATGGGGCCAGATTCCATGGTGTGTGGCCTCTCCACTATTGCCTCGGATATTGGTACTGCATCCAGGGTTGTTGATTCATGAATGCCGCTCCTGGGGGTGCGTTGGACCAAGGTGATGGCCCCCACCATCCCATGTTGGATGGTTGAGGTGGACCTTGTGGCATGTATGGCATTCCTCCGTATTGTGACATTCCAGCTGGCATACTCCCCATAGGGGGTTGTGGCCAACTCTTTCGGTTACCTATGAAATAGGCTTTCGATGTCTCAGCCTCCTCCTGGTTGCTAGGCAACTTTGGGCACAATCGAGTCTTATGATTCAGTTTGCATACTATGCATACTCTAATCTTGTTCTCCGGGCATGCATTCTTTGCATGCTTTCCTCTACATTTTGGGCAGAAATAGGTTAATGCTACCTCATTCTCTTGTTTCTTCTTCTCTAACAACAATGTGTCCATCTGCAATGCTAGAGAAGAGAGCATCTCACTTTTCATATCTTCCAACATATTGCCAAGTTCTATCTTTGTCACCGAAGCAGTCACTTTGATGCTTCTAGAAGTGGTCTTGCCTCTTCTTCTTGAGTAATTTTGATAGAGTTTCCGGATATCTTCCATATCATGCTGGTAGACATCACCTCCAAAAATCATATTAAGAGCCTCTAATGATTCATTATTAAGTCCCCTCAAGAAGATGCTTTTGAGGGACTTATCGGATAGCTTTGCATGGGGAGATCGTTGAAGATTAAAATTAAATCTCTCCCAGTACTCCTCGAGAGACTCATCCTCTTTCTGCGTCATGCTCAGGACTTCTTCTCTGGAATCTCTTGCTCTCCCAAAATCTTGGTATTGCTCTTGAAAGAGCTTCTTCATTTGATCCCATGTCACTATGTGCTTTTCTCCCAGACCGATGAACCACCGTAGAGCTGCATCGTCCAGTGTAGAAGGGAAGAGTTTCAGCTTCTGCGTATCTGATTTGTAATCCACAGACCTGCACAAAACATCAAACTTGAATAAGAATAGGTCAGGGTCTTCGGTCGGGTATCCTCTGAAGGTAGGGAGATGAGCAGGGGATATGTTTTTCATCTTGGTGTCTCCTACTCCTTCGTCAATCGGGAAGCTAAATCCAGATGAGACTTCTTCTGTGTCAGCCATTTTTTTAGGAAATGTGGTCTCAAATGCAGCACTTATGGCCTTATGGTCATTTAAAACTTTTTGAGTCAAAGCGCTAAGATTATCTGGAGTTATTGTCTGATCTTGCACAACTTTCCACAATAAGGCTTCTTCTAGGGGTGTTCTTTTAAACAATGAGTTCATAACTGTTCGTTCTTCCCCAAGTAGATGGGATGAGGAAGCACTTCGTTCAAAGTGTTGATCCTCGCTCCAGTGGATTGTTGGTTGCGAGTCAGGCGACTCTAGTTCTAAAGAGCTTTGTTTTATGAACCGACCATCAGGTCCTCTTCTTCTCGAAGAACTCATACAAATTTAGGTAGAAGGTTTCGGGTATTGGAATGGATCTAAAAGATGCTTCCTCGAAAATGGTGCCAAAATGTTGTGGGCCAAACAAGGTTAACTTTCTATCTATTTTGTCACTTGCCCGATCATTAATTATCAACCAGGGATTCGTAAACTTTCGAAGGATCTCTTACAGGATCATTCACAATACCACCTTGAGATGAGTCCTTCTAACTCTACTATTGGGGGGTGTTCAAAAGGTTGTCAATCTCTCATGCACTCCTCAATAAAATGCGTATGAACAATTAAATCTTCAGAAAGAAAGCATTCATACGTGCATCTAAGAAATAATCAAACCTACTGCAATAATAAAACACAAATACAGGAAATGAAACTATGAAAGCATGAAATCTACAAAGCATAGAAAATAAGGGGAAGAATACTGTCTTGGAGTGGGCCCAAGCTCCAGCAGATCCCTCCCAACGTGAACACGCTTTAGGAACTTGTAGACTTTATTATGCAATCAAAGGATTACAATGTGTATTCTATATCTTCTATACAATTGCTATATGTTCTATATTCTATATTCTATATTCTATCTCTTTAGAGAGGTCTATGTGTGTTTATATAGCACACACATAGGTCTTCTATTACAACTCGGTTACAACCATCGGTCTATTCCAGACTCGACGATGGCAATCTGGTAAGCTTCGGTCGTCGTCTACCAAAAACTGGCTTTGTTCCTAATATTGGCGTGTTTCGTAATTGGCTCATGCTTCACTTGGCATGGGCGGCACAACTCCCACAAATATCCTGTGTGGCATGGAGTTGTAACTGCACCATTTATTATCACCCGCGTCGTGTTTGATCTGGTCAACGTGCAAAAATAGAGGCGCCTTCCTTTGCGGAAGGTGCCTACCTTCTATTGGCGCCTTCCTGGAAGAGGAAGGCGCCTATCTTCAATTGGCGCCTTCCTGGAAGGGGAAGGCGCCTACCTTCTTCTGGCGCCTTCCTGGAAGAGGAAGGCGCCTATCCATTATGCATCAGTTCCATAGTAAACAAAGTGCCAGGTCCATGAAAAAGACCTCGACTGATTAAATCTGACAAAATCAACAATATCTCCACAGAAACACACTAAAACACACAAATCAGATAATACGCATAATCTCATTAAATAAATACATAATCATTGATAAAAACATACAATTCCTAATATATCACCGCATAATATCTGCTAAGACTCATACAAAAATATAGGCAATTCTGGGACTCATCAAGCATGCTACAATGAAGTGGAGAGAGTAGTGGACTTTGAAGAAGTCAAAAGGCGCACGAGGCATAAGGTGGAGGAAGTTATTTTTACTTCACGTGGGGACTATAGCCCATGCGATGGGCTCCCAAGTGCTAAGTCCCTTAGGCCTTAGGGATACAGCGTATCGAATCACATCGAAACCCCTTTTTGGAGAAAGCAAGGTATTCATTGGAATTTATGCACTGAAAATTTTGTAAGTGGTTGTTGAAAAATAAAAAATTAATTTTTGCATTATATTTGGTTTATAAGGCTGCATGGGGAGTTATAAGGGTTATGCAAATTAAATTTTGATATCATTTGCTTTAATGGTTGGAAAGAGTTGTAAGGTGTTTGTGAAGTGTTGTATATTATTTTAAGTAAGGAGTTTATAAGGTGTATTCAAGGAATTATTATTTTCATGTATGATTTGTGTATGTTGATTTAAAAAGGGAGTTATAAGGCATAATTAAGTTGTGATTATTTATGTCCAAGGAATATTTTGAGAAAGTTTTGGAATAATATTTTGCTATCTAACCATTGGAATTGGAGAGAAGGAAATTGTGATTTAGACAGGTTTTCCAAGGGCACTTCTACATCAAACAAAAGGTATGGGCATATTCTTCCTAGTAAGTGATTGTTGAAAGTTGTGAATGAAAAGTTGGAGTGAAAAGGATTGTTTGGTTAAGCATTGTTGAGTGTGTTTTTAATTAATGCTTCAAGGTTTTCTAGAATTGAGAGTTGTTGATAAAACCTTGTTTTATAAGCATTGTTGTTGAAGTGATTAAGTTGAGTGAAGAAATTGAACTAGGGTTTGCAAAGAACATGAGTATCATTGTTATGTGAGATTGGTTGATAAGCATTGTTGGAAATATTTGAGTGAGTGTTCATATGTTTGGACTAGGATTTGTGAGCAAGGATTATTTCATTGAGTGATTGATTGAGTAGGGTTGGTTGAGACTAGTCAAGTGGATGTGTGAAGTGATAGCTCAAGTTCTATGAAATAAATTATTCTATATACTAAATTTATTTGAGAGAGAGATTGAGTGTAGGTGAATGTGAAGAATATTGAGTCTCTAACAATTCTCTATATGTTTATGTAATAAAAGAAAGATTTAAAGTGATTGAGAGTTTGTGAGTGTGAAGCATATTGAGTCTCTAACAATTCTCTATATGTTTCTAAAAGAGTGATTGAAATTGATTGAGCATTGTGATTAATGTGAAACATATTGAGTCTCTAACAATTCTCCTTGTGTTTCTATGATATTGGATAAGTTCTAGTGAGGACTTGTTGAGCAAATTTGGACAAGTTCTAGAGAGGACTTGTGGACAGATTTGTGTGAGCTTTTATGGAAGCTTACAATACATATTGAGAGTAGAGTTGGACAAGTTCTAGTGAGGACTTATTGAGCATATTTGGACAAGTTATAGAGAGGACTTGTGGATAGGTTAGTGTGATATTTTTTGGAAGCTTACAAGGTAGATTTGAGATAAGTATTTGAGAAGACTTGAGAGTAGAGTTGATTGGTTTATTTTTTCAAACCTTGATTTAAGATTTGGGGCTAACCCAACAAAGTTCATTTATGATTAAGTCAAGATTTGATTTAAGGCTTAAGGATAGATATTGAGGATAGATTTATGCTAAATTGAAGGATTGTGTTTAGTGTAGATCAGAGGATAGATATTGAGGACATATTTATGCTAGACCGAAGGACTATTTTTAGTACAGATTCAAGGACAAATTTTGGTGAAAATTTGAGGACAAGTTTGTGCCAGACCAGAGACATAGATTGAGTAGATTTGTGCTAGACCGAAGGAATATGTTTAGTTCAGATTTGAGATAGATATTTGAAGGTGATAAAGTATAAAGGATGATAGTATCTAGTAGATAGAGATCCATTAGATAGGGTAGTGAGGACAAGTGTCTTCAGTGGATAGAGATCCATTAGCCAGAGTAGTGGGGATAATAGTTCTTCTAGAAGATCACCAGTCAAAGCTAAGGAGAAAGGAGTTATCCTATGGATAAATATCCATGAACTTGATTAGGGGATTGGTGTCTCATTTGGATAGAGATCCATAAACATTGTAATAGGGAAAGGATTACCAAGATATTTATTGAGAAAATTTTAGTGAAATATTTTCTTTTTGGAGTAGCCTACTTTGCGTGAACCACGTTAAATTGGTGTCTCTATTGTGTGTGGTGATTTGTGAATTGCTTTTATTATTGCTATTGATATTTCTATCTTTACATTACATAATATTTATTGGGAAGAAAAAGTAAAAAGTGATCTTATATTTTTCACCCTCCCTCTCAGTATAAGCTTGTGTTCTTCAATTGGTATTAGAGCAGGTTCCTTCGAAATATTTTAACAGCTTGAAGGAAAAGCTTTCAAGAACACAATAGATTCAAAGAATATGTCCTCATATAATTCAACACCAAACTTTGATGGAAGTGATTATATATATTGGAGTACGAGAATGAATATTCACCTGATGGCACATGACAATAAAATTTGGAAAGTAGTTGAAAATGGATACACACCAGCAATTAATCCACCTATAGATAAGGAAGGTAAGCTTCTACAATATTACAATTAAAAAGCAATGAATGCAATTTTGAGAGGTTTACATAGAACAGAGTACATAAAAATTATGCATTGTAAATATGCAAAAGGAATTTAGGATAAGTTGCAAAGTATATATGAAGGAGATAAAGATGTCAAGAAGGCAAAGATACAAAATCTCAAAGGACAATTTTAAGAGTTAATAATGAAGGATGAAGAAAACATCAGTACTTATATACTCCGAGTTGATGAGGTTGTTAATGCTATGCAAGGACTTGGACGTAATGTTGAAGAATCATATGTTTGTGATAAGGTCTTAAGATCTCTCCCAAAAAAAATTAGTCCAAATATTTTTGCTATAGAAGAATCAAAAGATGGTGATTTTTTGACAAGAGATATATTACTTGGTATTCTCATAGCCTTTGAGTTAAGAAAAAAATATGAACCTAATATTTGGAAGGAAGTAGACTTCAAAGAAATTAAGAAGACAAAGGGTAAGAAGTCAGAATCGAGCAATGAGTCATCCAGTGATGAAGAAGCAAATTATGGTAGAAGGAATAAAAATTCAAGAATATTTAAAGATGTAAAATTAGTTAGATGTTTCAATTGTGGAAATTATGGTCACTATGCAACTGACTTTCAAGAAGCTAAAAATAACAATAATGAAGAAAAAAATGATCACAGGAATAGGGAATCAGAAAGATCTAGGTATCACAAGAAAGACAAGGATGGACAAAGCAAACAAGGAAAGAAGTTCTTTCAAAGACAAAAGTGGAGCTACTATGCAGATAAGGCAAGTAAATACTCAAGTGATAGTGATGCTAGTTCTTCAAGTAATGATAAATATGAAGTCTTATTTCTAATTGAAGAAAAAGAAGTTAAGAAAATGTCACCAATAATTCTCAAGTATTTTAGATGTGGTAATTTTGGACATATTGAAGATAGTTTTACAAGGAATGGTTTTAGTTTCAGTGATGATGAATATGAGGATGCACTTGTAGTATAGGAAGAGAATATTCTAATGGAACTAGAATAGGAAGAAGGTGATCTTATAGAAGACAAGTAAAAAAAAATGAAGATGTAGACAAAGGCAAACAAATAGAGGAAGAATCGGAAAAAGGAGGAGTTGATCTTGAAGGAGAGCTCATTTATTCTATTAAAAATATTAATTATAAGGTTTTTATAAGGTGTATTCAAGGAATTATTATTTTCATGTATGATTTGTGTATGTTGATTTAAAAAGGGAGTTATAAGGCATAATTAAGTTGTGATTATTTTTGTCCAAGGAATATTTTGAGAAAGTGTTGGAATAATATTTTGCTATCTAACCATTGGAATTGGAGAGAAGGAAATTGTACAAAAGGTATGGACATATTATTCCTAGTAATTGATTTTTGAAAGTTGTGAATGAAAAGTTGGAGTGAAAAGGATTGTTTGGTTAAGAATTGTTGAGTGTGTTTTTAATTAATGCTTCAAGTTTTTCTAGAATTGAGGGTTGTTGATAAAATCTTGTTTTATAAGCATTGTTGTTGAAGTGATTAAGTTGAGTGAAGAACTTGAACTAGGGTTTGCAAATAACATGAGTATCATTGTTATGTGATATTGGTTGATAAGCATTGTTGGAAATATTTGAGTGAGTGTTCATATGTTTGGACTAGGATTTGTGAGCAAGGATTATTTCATTGAGTGACTGATTGAGTAGAGTTGGTTGAGACTAGTCAAGTGAGTGTGTGAAGTGATAGCTCAAGTTCTATGAAACAAATTGTTCTATACACTAAATTAATTTGAGAGAGAGATTGAGTGTAGGTGAATGTGAAGCATATTGAGTCTCTAAAAATTCTCTATATGTTTATGTAATAAAAGAAATATTGAAAGTGATTGAGAGTTTGTGAGTGTGAAGCATATTGAGTCTCTAACAATTCTCTATATATTTCTAAAAGAGTGAGTGAAAGTGATTGAGAATTGAGGTGAATGTGAAGCATATTTAGTATCTAATAATTCTATATATGTTTCTAAAAGAGTGATTGAAAGTGATTATGCATTGTGATGAGTGTGAAGCATATTGAGTCTCTAAAAAATTCTCTATATGTTACTAAAAGAGTGATTGAAAGTGATTGAGCATTGTGATGAATGTAAAACATATTGAGTCTCTAAAAATTCTCCTTGTGTTTCTATGAGATTGGACAAGTTCTAGTGAGGACTTGTTGAGCATATTTTGACAAGTTCTATAGGGAACTTATGGATAGATTTGTGTGAGATTTTGTGGAAGATTACAATACATATTAAGAGTAGATTTGGACAAGTTCTAGTGAGGACTTGTTGAGCAGTTTTGGACAAGTTCTAGAGAGGACTTGTGGACAGATTAGTGTGAGCTTTTATGGAATATTACAAGGCATATTTGAGACAAGTCTTTGAGAAGACTTGAGAGCAGAGTTGATTGATTGATTTGTCCAAACCTTGAGTTAAGGTTTGGGGCATATCCGACAAAGTTGATTTGTTATTAAGTCAAGATTTGAGTTAAGGCTTGAGGATAGATATTGAGGACATATTTGTGCTAGAATGAAGGATTGTATTTAGTGTAGATCATAGTATAGAGATTGAGGACATATTTGTGCTAGATCGAAGGACTGTGTTTAGTACAAATTCAAGGACAAAGTTTGGTGCATATTTGAGGACAAGTTTGTGCCAGACCAGAGACATAGATTGAGAAGATTTGTGCTAGACTGAAGGATTGTATTTAGTGTAAATTTGAGATAGATATTTGATGGTGATAGAGTATAGAAGACGATAGACTCTAGTGGATAGAGATCCATTAGCCAATATAGTGAGGATAGGTGTCTTCAGTGGATACAGATTCATTAGCTAGAGCAGTTGGGGTAATAGTTCTAGAAGGTCACCAGTCAGAGCTAAGGAGAAATAAGTTATCCTATGGATAGATATCCATGAACTTGATTAGGGGATTGGTGTCTCCTTTGGATAGAGATACATAAACATTGTAATAGTAAAAGGATTCCCAAGAGATTGATTGAGAAAAATTTAGTGAAATATTTTTCTGTGGAGTAGCCCATATTGGGTGAACCACATTAAATTGGTATCTCTATTGTCTATGGTTATTTATGCATTGATTTGATTATTTTTGTTGATATTGCTATATTTACATTACATAATATTGATTGGGAAGGAAAAGTAAAAAGTGGTCTTATACTGTTCACCCCCCTCTTAGTATAAGCTTGTGTTCTTCAATAATGAGAATAATTAGAGTTGTTACAAGCTTTATCAATAGAGAACCAAAACTCCACTTGCTATTATGTCACTGTCGATGTCATAGAGGATGAAAGTATGTTGAACAATAAATCTACCTTCGACCCATAATTAATCAATGTTGTATTTTTCTGCTCTAATTCCACTACAAGTGTAATCCCATATGCACCCAAGGATGAAGTAACGTAGAATTTATTAATGCAAACATGCAATTATTCATATGACTCAACTATGGCCCTTAGTGGCACCTTGGTTCGTGGCTCCGTGTTGACCGCACTTTGGAATTATGTCCACTCGTTGGTTGGATTGGGGTTTCACCTTAAAAATCATGCCATATGTAGATGCTTTTGAAATTTGTGCCCGATGATCACATTGACCGCGCTTGCATGCTGCATCCATTTGTTGGTCGTCAAGGTTCGCCTCAAAAATTATGCCCATCATTTTTTATAACCTGAAAATATAAACATAAAACATTAATTCAAAATTAATTTTAAACAAAACCATAATGTAAAACGAACAAATAAATTAATTCAAAATTAACTTTAAACAAAACCATAATGTAAAAAGAACAAAATAAATTAATTCAAAATTAACTTTAAACAAAACCATAATGTAAAAATAAAAAATAGAGTGTAATGAGAATATAAAAAATGATGATATTTTTATTTTATTTATTTATTACTATTTTTTTTATTAATGCATGAGAATATGGCATTCGAAAATGGAGTGATTTTCCTAGTACAAAAGAAAATAAGAACAAACACATGAGATCAAAAATATCCAATGTTAAAAGTATGACTATGAAAACCCCCAAACTTTATTGACCTCTTTATAACATCATAAAATAATGCAAATAATGCAAAACAAACATCACATGAGCTTCAAAAATTTTAAGTGGGTTCAAAAATTAGGGTACGTTGTGCGATGGCAACAACAAATGGCGACTCTATTGGAAAATGCTCCTAAGAATTTTGGATAAAGAACCCAGTTTGAAATCAAGAAAACCAAAGATTAACAAAATATAAATCATTCAGTAACATCCAATAAATATGGGGTTAAATAATTTCAATTGAATGTAAACACTTCATTTACTTTAGCTTAGTGTGTTTTTTGTGAATTCATTCTCTATTTTTGAATCCATCAGAATTTCCTCCTCTATTTTGCAATTAGGCTATTGAAAATGTTACTCATAAAAAATTACCTCTACATTGTTCCACTGCCAATCAAACATCCATAGCTCTAGTGGATATGACCTTGATCTCTTCTAGACCTTGCTCTATTGCCATCTAGACATATATAGCCCCATTAGAGATTATCTGAACCACCTAGGCTTTTGATTGATTTGTTTTTTTTTTTATATGAGCATTTGTTTTCTTTGCAAATATCACATGTGCCTGTTGGGTTAGATATCATCTAAGGCTTAATATGGAGTATATAGAATTTTTTCCTAATCAACAACCATAATTATTTTATCCCTTAGGATTAAAAATATACTTTTAATGTAGTGTTACATGTGAAGCTTCAACAAAATGTCATATTACTTCAATATCCACCATTCTAATCCATAATTCAAGAATAACTACTAAACAATCCAATCTCCTTAGCTTCAATTTCACCTAATTTTAAATAAGTTATTCATCTTCTATGACTAAGAAACAGTTACAACATAGTGATAAAATTTCATCACACCTACACAACTATACCACAATTTGGAAAATCAAAACCAAAACATGTTGTGAAGATGAAGAAGCAAAATGCGAACATAAACTAAAACACAAAATTTGGCATGAGCCTATACTATTGAAATAAAAAAATGCAAAAACAAAACTTCACAAATGCAAAACAACAAAACAAACAAACAAGTGATGACTGCATCCAAATGGTATGTACAAACACAAAATTATGTATAAGTGAATGCAAAATGAAACAACAAAGTGATGTACAAGAAAGCTCACAAAATAAAAAACTATGTATAAAATATGAATATATACAAGTGATGGATATGCTTGTTTTCTCAAGGATGGAAATAGTGCTTTAAAAATTACCCATTGATAGGTAAAGGAATGTTCTCTCCACTCAAATTTTGTAATCTAAAAGAATCCTCTCCAATAATCTCAAAATTTTGGTAGGGGACTAACCAAAGATTGTCAAATTTATCATGATCACCCTTCCTTTTGTGTGTCTTATCCCATATTAAAACCAAATTAGAAATACTAAAGGCTTTGAACTTGGATCTCTTATCAAACCACCTTTTAACAACCCCCTGATGCTTACTAAAATACTCTAGGACATCTTCCCTCTTTTCATCTAGACTCATTAAGTGAGTAAATCTTACCTCTATTTTATCATCAGTTTCAAGATAATATTTCATAAACTAAAGAGTCTATAATTTTAGGTTAGTAGGAAAAATAGGCTCTTGAACATAAACTAAATGATAAGGATAAGTACCAATGGACCCTTTTGATCTAGTTCTATCCACCCATAAAGCATATTTCAACTTGTTATGCCAGTCTCTAGGATTCATTTCCAACAATTTCTTAATGATTGATAATTCTTATTAGTAGTTTTTGCTAAACCATTATCTTGTGGATAATAATTTGAATTAAACTTTATGCTTACCTTATTGTCATAAGCCCATTTTACAAACTTAAGTGAAGTGAAAGCATAACCATTGTCACAAACAATAGAATAAGGCATACTAAATCTAGTAACAATGTGTCCTAAAAATTGAATAACTACTTCAAAAGTACAGTTCTTAATGGAAATGGCCTCAGTCCATCTAGTACAATAATCTGAGGTGATTAAAATGTATTTGTGACCAGGTAAATATTTTGGGTTTATAAATCCTACAAAATATAAACCCCATTATGCAAATGGTCTAGCCTTAAATACAGGTTGTAAAGGTATGGAGGAATTTTATTATCTGTTGGTGGTAATATAATATGTATGGCAAGAATGAACATGGGCATGGGCATATTCGAAATTGTGGGGCCAATAGTAACTAGATATTAAAATATGGTGCATTGTGGTATTAGCTGATCCATACCCAATTCCATACTTACCATGAAAATCCTTAAGAATTTCCATAGCCTCATCCTTACTCAAACATCTAAGGAAAATTTATTTGTGATTTCTTCTATTTAACACACCAGATTTAATCATAAAATTAGATATTTTTAATCGAAGTGCTCTTATTTTTGTAGCATTAAAGTGACCAGAGCACTTACTATTCAAAATAACGTACACAATGTCATTATACCATTCATCCGTGGTGATGCTTTCTGCAATGTATTGTTAACACATGATTTGAGGATCAATTTTAGTTAGATATTTTGTCAAACCTTGTCCTATAACAAGCTTCATCATACGTATCTCTAAATAAAACTCCTGCAAAGTAGCTAGTCATTTACCTCTTCTTTCTCCCAGTTCATTCTGCATCAACATTGTTTTCACAACTAGGTCAAGTACTATAGCAAAAATTCTACTGTGCAAAATGTAATGTCTAATCTTATTCAAATTTTGAAAAGAGCATATACATATTTATATAGAATACTGTATTTCAAATGTGCATATTTTAGTGGTGAACTCAAGAAAGCAATATGATTTTCTGAATTATCTTTGTTCTTTGAGTTAATACACTAGCAAAAGAATGCTAAAAAACAAATGAATAAATACAAGAAGGATTATTGTAATTAGGACGCACAAGCATAGGTGAAGAAGATATTACATTTTTAACATTTAGAAAAGCTGCTTTAGCTTCACCGGTACAATTAACATTAGCATACTTTTTCAACATATCATTTAATGGTTTGACTATTTCAGCAAATTCTAAAATGAACTTTTGACAAAGTTGATTTTCCCAAAAAATGATCATAATTATTTTTTTCTACTAGGAAGAGATAATTTCTAGATGGTTTCGATTCTTTCAAAATCTATGGAAAGTTTATATTTTTAGATGATGTAGCCTAAACATTTACCTTCAGTCACTCCAAAAATGCACTTTTTGAGATTTAGTGAAATGCCATGCTCTCTACAGTTTTGAAGAACTTTTCTCAAATCATTAACATGGTAAGATCTATTTTTGAGAAAACAAGAATGTCATCAACATAAATAACTATGCATTTACCTATAAAATCTCTAAATGCATAGTCCATGGCTCTCTGAAATGTTGCACCTGCGTTAAGCAATCCAAAAGGCATTATTCTGTAAGCAAAGGTACCCCAATTCATGATAAAAGTAGTTTTCATTCTATCTGAAGCAGAAATATTCCAAAACATAATACGAACCAGAATGCAAATAAGAAATCAAATATTATTTGCCACTTTAGGAGGGGTAAGTCCTTTTCCACTTAGATAGGGCTAAGTCTCTTGCAAATGTGTAATCGAATAAAATATGATTGATGATAAAATAATAATAAACCTACTTCTATTTATATTATTAAATCAATGAATAGATTAATAATTGAAAATATAGTTGACTTGGCTATATTGGTGTTGTAACATGACTCGCCACCTTGGAAATATTTGTCCTCAAAGGTGGAAATGACTCAAAAATACTTTCTATTTACCATGTAGCATCTTCTACTAGTAATTCCTACCATTTGATCAAAAATTGTTTAATGTGGCGAGATCAAAGATGATGTGATCTACTTTGTAATATTGCTTTTGGGTTGTCTCAAGAAGGTGATTGACGAAAGAGTACACTCCTAGTTAGAGCTTGTAGTACTTGATGAAGAAGAAAAAATGAAAAACTAGATTTATACAGGATGAGGTAGGAAGCTTCAGTTGATATGCTACTTCGCCTATGCAACGAATTATCTTGTAAGGGCCATAAAATCTTGGAGCTAACTTCTTACTAGTCTTGATATTTAATGATAGTTGTTTTTAAGGTTGAAGTCATAAGAAAACCATATCTTTAATACTGAATTATCTCTCTGAGTGGTGTGAGTCTTGTTGCTACTTCATATGATTTTGTACCTAGAGCAAATTGTATTTAAGAATTTTGAGAATTATTTGTTGGTGGTTGAACCAATCATCTAATTGAGTGACTTTAGAAGATCCTGGAACATAATTGGTTATTGTTGGTGGTTGTAACCCATACAATGCTTCAAATGGGAAAATATTGAGAGAATAATGGTAAGAAGTGTTGTACCACAATTCCTCTAGAGAAATCCAGTGACTCCATTAATACTGCTTATCTTGAGAAAAGTAACGCAAATAGGTACCCAAACATTTGTTAACAATTTCAGTTTGACCATCAGTTTGGGGATGGTATGCATACGACATATTTAATTTGGTACCGTTGAGATGAAATAATTCTTACCAAAATTTGCTAGTAAATATGGGATCACGATCACTTACAATAGTTTTGGGTATTCCATGTAACTTGAAAATGGAATCAATGAATACCTTGGCCACCTTGCTTTCTGAATATGGATGTTGTTGAGCACTGAAGTGAGCATACTTGGAAAGATGATCCACTACTACAAAAATCAATGTTTTTTCTTCAGACTTGGGAAGACCTTCAATAAAATCCATTGATATGTATTCCCACTAGCGATCAGGAATTGGTAATGGTTGAAGAATTCCTAAACATTTAACTGTTTCATATTTATTGCATTGGCGTACTTCAAATTCAGCCACAAATATCTTAACATAAGATTTTAACCCTTTCCAATAAAAGGATTGTTTCACCTGCTGATATGTTTTAAAAAATCTTGAGTGTCCTATTGATGGGGAAGCATGTGATTCTTCAAGGATCATGGATTTAATAGTGGAACCTTGCAGAATGTAAATGTGACATTTCTTTATTAACACCTTATCGATATATGAAAAATAATGATGCTTTAATGATCTGAGAATCATATATTGAATAATTTGAGTAATTTCAGTGTTTGCCAACCATTCTTCTTGGAGTTGAGCAACCCATTGAGAACAAGAACCTGAAATGGCATTAATAGAAACTTCAACTTCATATTTATATGATAAAGCATCTGCTACTATATTATCTTTGTCATTCTTATAATCAATGAGAAAATCATATCGTAATAACTTTATCATCCACTTTTTATGTTCTAGATAGGAGAAACATTATTCGATAAAGTTCTTAAGACTACTATGATCTATTTTTATGATGAAATGATTGTTGAGTAAGTAATGTCTCCATTTCTTGACTGCATGTAGAATAGCCAAAATTTCCTTCTCATATGTGGACCTTACCAAATTTTACCTAAAATTTGCTTATTTTTGAATGCTAAGGGGTGAACATCTTGCATTAATACTTCCCCAATACATATATCTGAAGCATCACATTTGATAACAAATGGTTTGTGAAAATATGGAGTTGCCAAAATTAGAGTTGTACACATAGCTTCCTTGAGTGCCCTGAAAGCTTGAGTGGCAACCTTAGACTAGTGCAAGACATCATTTTTCGTGAGGGCAATGAGAGGGGCTACATTTTACCATAATTGCGAATAAACTTGTGATAATAACCTATAAGGCCCAAAAAAACATGAATTTTCTTGATGGTTTTGGGTAAATGCCAATCCTAAATGGCTTTAATTTTATTATGATCCACTTTAACACCTTCATGAGAAACAATATGACCCAAATATTCAAATTCTTGAACACCAAAAGAACACTTGGAGCACCTGATAAAAAGTTTCTCCTTATGTAAAACATGAAAAACTTTCCCCACATGCATCAAATGATTCTCCCATGATTTACTATATATTAAAATATCATCAAAGAAGACTCAGATAAATTAGTGAAGAAATGGATGAAAATCATGGTTCTGAGACTTTGGAAGGTGGAAGGGGCATTGGTGAGACCAAAAGGCATGACTAAGAACTCATAATGATCTTCATGAGTACAAAAGGCAGTTTTGGGAATGCTCTCATATCTTACTCTGATTTGATGAAAACTTGAATGTAGATCTAATTTTGTGAAGAATTTAGCACCATGCAATTCATCTAATAAATCATCTATTATAGGGATAGGGAATTTGTCCTTGATTGTGATTTTGTTGAGGGGATGAAAATCAGGATACATATGCCAAGAATTACCTTTATGACGAGCCAAAACCACTGGTGATAAATAAGGACTAGTGCTATGGTGAATGGCTTCATATTCTAATATTTCTTGGACAATATTTTTAATTTCTATTTTTTGAGATTGGGGGTATCAATAAGGACGTACATTCAAAGGGATTCTTGTAGGGACAAGATGTATGGCATGGTCATGATATCGATTGGGAGGTAGCCCATTTGGTTCATTGAAAACTTCATCATAGTTAGCCACAATATCTTGAAGATCCTTTGAAGGAATTATCAGGGTATCTTATGCTTGCACTTCCATGCAATTGATTTGAGCTATGAAATCATAACCTCCTTTCTTTAATATTTTTCCATGCTATGGGAACTCACTACCTTTGATGGTGGATTTTGAATTCCTTGGAGGTGAATAGTCTTCCCATTTTCTTTCCATTCCACAAATAGTTTTTGAATGTTAAAACTAATAGTGTCTAGTTGTTCTAACCATTCAACACCCAAAATAACATCCGAACTTCCCAAACTCTAATGAAGAGATTTCCTTACCGGGTGTAACTTCCCATTTGTATTGAAACTGGAGATGTTCTACCTATACATTGAGCATTTCATCCATTTGTAATTAAAACTTAAAACTTATCTTTATTGGAAGAATTAATAATCAATTTCAATGCTTTAGCAGTCTTGATATCAATAAAGATATGAGTACTACCTAAATCAATCAACACATGTATACATTTGTGCCTAATAAATCCTAGTACCTTAATTGTATGATGAGTTGTTAACCCCATAAGAGCATGCACTGAAATAGCCATAGTGTCATATTCTGATGTTGCTTCACTATTATCTGTTGAGATTTGTTTTGTATACATGGGTGTCTCATGCTGAGTAAAATATTCTACTTCCTCTTCTTCATCCTTATTTTTGTATTCTATTTGAAATTTTTGATGTGGTACACATGCTTGATCTCTAGGATGATGGTTGCGATATTTAAAGCAAAAATAAGAATTAGAGTCTTGTTTAGAAGATGTCCAATTTTGAAACTTCTTTTAAACAAACTTAACAATACTTATAGTATCATACAAAGTGTATGGATAATGTAATTCCACTTCAAGTTGAATATTTTTCTTCAGACCATGAAAAAATATAGAAACCACCACATAAGCTTTTACATCTTCAGTATATGCGAGAAGACTTGTGAATTTGGAAATATAATCTTGGACAGAATCGGTTTGCTTAAGATCCAATAGGCACACAATATAAGAAGAAGAAACACCTTCATAAAATATTTTGAGGAATAGATCTTTAAATTTTAGCCATAATATGGTACATTTATGTTGATGCTACTACCAAAAAAACCACTGGTAATATTTTGTACCCAATTTGGAAGAGGTGTAAGAAACCTTTCCAATTTTAGGAATATGATATAAGTGTAGGATACCCTCCATTTTAGCTAACCAACCATGTGGATCCCCACCCTCAAAGGTGGGCATATCAGTACGCAAAAAATTAACACCTGTAGGCCATATTGCATATGGAGAAACTTACCTTGTATCTTGATTTGCATTATCATTTTATCTATGGGAATTATTTGAAGAGGGAGGAGATTCGAGGTTTTGTTTATTTAATAGTTTTCTGAGAACTATTGACATATTTTTATTTAATATCTTGTACAATCCCTTCTTGTTCATGATGAGTGCAAGCCTTTCCTATGAGTACATTATGCGGGTCTACTAATCCCAAGATCAATGGAACTATAAGCATCCTGCAAGAGTGAGGTTTAATTACAACTTTTTACGTTTGTAATCAATATCAAAAAGCTTTTTGAGAGAAACTATACCTTTAGGAATCACATTGATTTTATTTGTTACCTCATGATCTTCATTTTCATCTTCTTGCAATATTTCGTCCTCATTGATCACCTAATTTTCAAAAATTCTTGAATTAGTTACAAAATAAAAATGTACCTATCACTTTCAAATACCTGTAAATGTCTCACATTGTCAGGTATAGAAGGATAGGGTATTCACTCAATTGAAAATTTCTTTAGCCTCATATTATCAATAGGCTTAATATTAACTATTGTGATAGCTAAATAATCAGTAGTTCGATTGTTCTTCCTAGATATCAATGAAATATTGAAAGCATGGAATTCATCAATCAAATCCCTAACTCTATTTCTATAATGAATCAGCCTTTTATCATGATATGTGTATTGGCCTTTCACTTGTTTAGCAACCAATTATGAATCTCCTAAAACTTTCAAACATTTAATGTTTTTCTTTAAGGCTAACTGTAATCCAAATATCAAAGCCTCATAATTTTTTGTATTACAAATGCAAGGAAACTGTAATCTATAAGTTGCTAGAGATGACTTACCTATTAGCATATGATGTTAGCATATGTTTTATTATTATATTATTGTTAAGGTGGTGTATATATTTGTTATGAACTACCACCTAATGTTGGGTTCTTTGGTTCTATTAGCTCTATTTGTTATGGGCTAATTGAAGCATGCATTGTATTATTTATTTTATCAATACCAAAATTTGATCGTTCGATTATTGACATGGTATCAGAGCTATCTGAAGCTCTAAGGCAAGGGGTTAATTTGTTGCCTGAGATAAGGATCTGAGGCACTGGAGATCTTGTTGGGTAGACTAGACGCTAGAGTGGATACTATCACACATAGTAGCATTTCGATGGGATATCGATCCCTATGGTAGATACAAGACACCGCACATGGTGTCTAGAGGTGCTCAAAGGCTAGAACTAAGGCTAACCTACAATCCTTTGGAGCTAAGCACCTATCCTAAGTGATGAGGACACCGATGATAGAGAATCTAAGTGACAGGACAAGAAACATGACTGGATGCTGACTAGACAATAGACAACATGGACTAACATGAAATCCTAAGCAACATAACCCTACGTGGACACACTTTGAACTGTGGTGGACCAAGACACACCAAGGTGAAGATAAGATAGTTCAAAAATATGCCACGTATGGCTAATTTGATGGATCGGGAAAATATGAACTAGAGGAAGGCTTGATTGTCTGAAAGCAATTGAGAAGCTACATGTGCCTTGTTCTTTATAAATAACTTCATTAGTCCCTGCCTTCCCAATGTGGGATAATAATCCCAAGTCCATTTACAGACAACATATTTGTTTAAACAAATCATTCGGTGGCTCATCATGTAATATTGGACCAATCCGTGATAGTGATTCTATTTTTTTGACAGAAATCATAGGACAATAATGATTTGTTGATATTGTAGATTTTTTATTTTCTAAAGATAGCAACCGGTTGGAGATTTATGAAGAACTTCATTGCAGACTCATCAAGCTGCATATTTTAAATCAATTAGATTTTTTGATCTACTCATTTTATGTGAGGAGAGAATTTACTTGGACGAAGACTATAGCTACATAGAACTGTAATCCATTGGAGTACAAGGATGATTGCATGATTACAAAAAGGAGGCATTGGTAGAACCACAACGTCTTGCAAGGAGCATTGTGTGCATGTGATCATCCAGACATTTTTGGAATAGATCCATCATAGACCATCATGATTGCCACACCTGTTTGTTTTTAGCAGGATTTTCAAGCTCTTTGTCGACACACTGAACTATTTTGCAGAGAAGTCCAGGCCCCCTGGCAGCACATGATTTGATCTTTGCAGACATCCGAATATCATTCCATAGTGCAGTCACTTACTCGCACAACCACATACAATAGAAAATCTACCATTTGCTCAATGATTTGCTCAATAATATCTGAACTCAATGAAGCATAATCGTGGTATGTTGTAGCCCAACATAACAACCTTAGGTGGAATATCACAGTAGAATAAACTCCTCACAGTGTTCGACCATGTTACCAATTTTTTCTAGAGTCTATGTGGAGAGACATAGACATGAAGGCAGGCTCTGTTTGACCCTAAAGTTCACCCTATTTGTAATTTACAACAATAAATGGTTGGACATGAGCTTGTTGGAACAGCTGGTCCACTCGCAAGCACCACTGTCAAAAGGAATAACTATTAAATTTTCCTACCATTGTTGAATGCCCATGGTGCCAAAGGATGGTTGGCACCACCACATTTATTTTTGCTTTGCCATCTTAGATTCGAACAACGGAGGCAGATTACCTTAACGAAGTGTTGTGAATCCTGTGACACTCTCATCATTCGATTGAGAAAATGCTTGATGATGAGTCATCTCAATGGAGAAAGTAGTCAAATAAGGGGTCCTACTCCTTTATCTCCATTCGGTGTAGTAGCTGAACCGATCACGAGCCTGTAGTTAAGGTGGTTTGTTGCAGCCAGTCATGGGGTCGAATCCCCCACACTACTCTATACCTTTTACAAGATAGCGCAACCCGGTGGCAGTAGCCGACGTGTAACCTATAAGAAGGGGAGCATTCCCTTTGATTGTCACTGAGTGGTTCTAGCTCGAGTGGTCAAGCTACCAAGCGCTAAGGTGTTAAATAGGAAAGTCGCGAGGTCCACTCTCATTGAGAGGTAAAATGGTATAACTTTTTTTTTTTTGTTTTTTTAAGTGGAAGTTTTATTTTTTTAATGTTTCAACTTTTTTAATTAAATATTTATGTTTTCTTAATAATTTTTTTTTTAAATTCATTAAGAACACTCTTATTTAATTAAATAAAGTTTTGATTCATTAGAATTTTATATTTCACTTTTCAAACTTAAAATTTATCTACCTTTAACAAGCACCCCTTTCATCCAAGTTGCATTTTTTAGGGCACATTTCCCAAATTTTCTAAGAGGCAAGCTTTGTCAAACACCCAAGTGGCTTTATTATTGGAAATTTTTTGAATTAAGGAGGATACAATTTTTTCACTAAGGGAGGATACATTTTTTTCTCTACCATAATTTTACAACCAAAGGGGGATACTCATTTTCCTACCTCATAGAATTTTGTTGCTAAAAATGGAGGAAGACTTAAACAGGGTGCACTTTCGGCAGTGACTGAAACCTTAGTCACACTTCCTGTAACATTCTATAAAACGTAAATTTTACAAAAAAAATGGGGGAAGACTTATAAGGGTGCATTTTTGGCAGTCATTGAAACCTTAGTCAAATTATTTTTTGCAAAATTTCATTGTAAAAGGTGTATTTTTGACAGATATTGACACCTTAAAGAATGGGCAGATCAAAGAAGAAAATTACCCCAAAATTAACTGATGTTGATAAATCAATTAAAGGCCCATACTTTTCTCCTTTCATGTATGGGATGGATTTTTATGAAGATGGCACATTTCTCACACTACGGAATGGTGTAGATGCCATAATCAATGATTCTGCGTCTTGTGAAGACATGCAAAAAAATGGTGTTCTAATCCCTATTGGCGCTATAATGGGAATATACATGTCATTTTATGCTCTTGACATTGCACAACATAAAGAGAACATGGAAATTAGTGAGAAAATAGAGTTCAAACCCCTAATGGTCGATGCTTGTAGTGACACAAGTGACCTTCAGCCCATGGTGGTGAATGCTTGTTGTGATACAGGTGACCTCATACCTTCTATGGTAAATATCAGTTGTAGCACAGGTGATCTCATCACAGTAGCAAATTTTGCTTGTGACACTAGTGACTTAAAAACTGAACCTCCTTAAAAAGAGCACCATAATCTCATCAATAGCGACAAATGCAATATTGTTAAAAGCATTGATGAAGATGATAAAATTGGGTGTTTTGAAAAACACACCAAAGGATATGGATCTAAACTAATGAAGAAAATGGGATTCAATGGTGAGATATTAGGTAAACATGAACAAGGCATTAAAACTCCAATAATGCTAAATGTTAGGGCAAATAATGAAGGCCTTGGCTATAATGGACATGCAAGTACCAATAATTTCATGTTTGTAAAACTTAAATCTTCTCTATCTCCTAAAAATCATTATTGCAATCATTGTGGAAAAATAGGACATGTTGCATCTAGATGTTGGAAATTACATCCTTGTGATTCATGTGGATGTACGAATCACTCTTCTTCCAGTTGTTGGTACAAAGTGAAAATGGCCAACAAGGTTCATATAGATTGTGGATGGATAGATATCACACAATGGACCATGATGAAAGAAATGTTGTATGGCTTATACCAAAAAGGTAAAACCTATGGTAGACCCCAAGGCAAATCCAGTGACAGATTGAGTGACAATCCCAGATATAATGACCCAGAGATAGACCTAAAGATAGACCCAGAGACAAAGTTCCAGAGGCAGATCTACAGGCAGATCCAGAGGCAATGATCCAGAGGCATATTCATAGGAAGATCCCGAGATAGACCCAGAGGTACAAATCTAGAGGTATGCTTAGAGCCAGAGCTAGAGCCATGAGCTAGAGCCAGAGTCGAAGACAAAGCATGAGCCACCATTCTTTCATTTCTCTTCTTATTCTTCACTATATTGGGGCAGTTATATACTTTACCCAAATATTGTTGTATGGGGGGATGATAGTGTAGCTAGTAGTTATATTATTACCCAAATAATGTAATAAGGGGGGATGTTAGCATATGTTGTTAGCATATGTTTTATTATTACATTATTGTTAAGGTGGTGTATCTATTTGTTATGAACTACCACCTAATGTTGTGTTCATTGGTTCTGTTAGCTCCATTTGTTACGGTCTAATTGAAGCATGCATTGTATTATTTATTTGATCGATACCAAGCTTTGATCATTCGATTGTTGAAATTATCTTTTGGACTAATCAATTCCACACCAACTCCACTACCTTGTTTGGATTTATATCCATAAAATTTAAGCATCCACACCATATTTTCATCCCTAATTGGATTAATAGATGGTATTTCATTTTTAGATTCACCTACATCTAATTTTATTTCCAAAGTGTAAACACCTAACTCAGAATCATTGTAAATAATTTCATTGGTTTTGTTATATTCAATAATTAAATCCTTGAGTCTAGGTTCTCTTTTAATTTTTATTTGATTAGCAGCACCCTTCCATGGTATCCACATATATAAAAAACTAGTGGCCATATATCCATTTAAGTTCCTAGAACAATCTTTGCTCAACAACATTCCATACTTATCAGGTATATCTACAACATGTAAATCAATATACTATTGTATCCTAGGTTCTAAGGCTAGATTTATGTGAACATTATTGAGCATTACAACCACATTAACTTCAGATTTATTCATTTGAACCACTATTATATTAGAAGGATGGGTTTCAAACCTAATTTTTGATAAACAATGTGAGGCATGATATTATCGAATGCTCTTGAATCAACAAGACAATTGTGCAGATTTCTTCCTACAATTCTTATTGTCAAAAGAAAGGTAGGAGCTTCTCCTTTGTTTCTTCATGAGGAAATTTGTGCATCCATGGCTTTCAAGGATTCGTTTTTGCTTTTATCACCAAAATCCTGCATAAAAAAATTATTGTTGATTAGGCAACTTAGAAATATCAAATAAAGATATATTCACTTTTATTTTCTTAAATCTTCCATAATATTATTTGTAATAATTTCATGTGGTGGTTGAGGAATATCAACTTTAGATGGAGGCATGGTATTGTTACTAGCCCGTGTTTCAAGAGGAATGATGGTGTCATTTGGGGGAGTAGAATTAAAAGGAGCTCCAGTCGTACTCCTGAGCTTGTACTTATGATTACCTTTTTAAAATTATCTGAAGGCTTGAACTTCCTCCTCTATAGACCCATCATACCCTTCTTCATCTTCTTTAGTTGATTCAAATATTTCAACTACTAGTGTTGATTCTTTCCCTTTGCTAGTACTAGTCTATTGGGAAGGATCTTCATATGAAACAATTTCCATGTTATCCATATCTTTTTATAGAATATCTAGAGTTGTTTTGAATTCGGGTATTCATTCTCACTATGTTGTGATGTGGAATGTACCCTACACCAATTGTTTAAATCCAAATCCAAAATATTAACAATAGTGCAAGTTTGATTGGAACTAGTGGTAGCATTGTTCTTATTAACAATGGTATTAGGTACTCCTCCATTATTCAGATGAGTATTCCATTGTTTTCTCTAAAAATTGAAATTTCTATTTTGATGAGAATTTTGAGGTAATTGTTTCTGCATTTGAACCATGTCACTACTGATGTTTTGAATAACCCTCTATAGATTGTTTACCTAGGAATTAGATTCATTATTTTATCCTCTAGTAGTTTCATTGGTTTTGTTACTTGTAGTGGCAGTGGGATTTTAAAAATTTGGTAAACTTTAATTTTGGACAACCTATGAAAACGATGTGTTATTTTGATGAAATGTTGACGCATTTGGAGTGGGTGTTGTATTAAAGAATGAAGGCATGATTTGAGAATTTTTTCAACCATTTTTATGAGTAGAGAATTGATTTTCTAAATATAGTGGAGTGGTGGAATAAGTGGGTGTGATAGGTGGACTGTATGGAAATTTGAAATTATTTAATGGAATGGCATTCAACATTGGAATTTGTTGTGACAAAGTCTGATTGATCATAGGTACTTGATTATAAGCACCTAGCTATCTTATGGAAGGCAACTATCCTATCCAAAAATCTTGTGGTATCAATTGTTGTTCTATAGTCAAAGCCCCACTGTATGCCATGGGAAGTGTAGTGATTTGAGGAGCTCTCATTAAAAACATAGATGTTAAAGGGTCCAATTCCCCAAAGTACATCTGTATGGCAACAACTGCTTGAATATTATAAGTAGCAACTAACTTGCTAAACAACTTATGTAAACGACTATTAAACAATATCAAAAGTTCATTAGGCTCTCCCTTGGTTTATGCAAAACTAATGATAGATTACATCAGGATATATGGGTAGCCTAAATTGATTCACGAAAGCTATTTCCAACTCATTTCAATACAAAATAGAATTGGAAGGTAAACTAATGTACCAATATTATGCCATTTCATCTAAGGTGAGAGGAAACATTCTGCAAGCAACATCCTCATGTTCAAATTGCAGTCTAATAAAGGTATCCTTGTAATATTGAATATGCTCTTCAAAAATTCTAATTCCATCATGTTTATATTTATGTAAATACCTTTCTAACTTTTTGGGAATGTCATGGACTACTCTAGCAATGTTTAAAGGACTGCTATAAGCACATAACCAAGATACAACTCCTACCATTGGAGTTACTAGTGGAGGAAAAAATGGGATTATGGGTAGTTATGAACTACTACTAGATGGAATGACAATTAACTGACTCTTGGACCTTTGGATACTATTTGTAGGAGAAATTCTATGGACAATAGTATCTTCAAAAGCCTTAGATATTTTGATTATGATTTTTTGTTCTAGTCTTAACAACAAAAACAACAAGTGTTTGATGATATTGAAATGAAACGACTTTCAAATTTCAAATTTTTAATTGATAAGTCATCATGTTCATTAAAATGCATCAATTAAACCATAACAATAAGTAATATTCTTAGTTTGTAAAATATTAGAATCAGTACATCCTGAATTAGAGAATTTTCAAAAAAAAAAGTGAACAACTGTAAATCAAACTAATTACCTTTAAGTGGTCCCTATTTCTAGCGCTAATTCTATCGAGTGATATTTTTTTCCAAACACAAGAATATACTCACAATCAATATTCTGCCCAGATATCCTCTCTTGCAAGGAAATATTTATGATTTCCTCAAGTTTTTGTTTAATGTGTTTATATGTTTGCAATGCTTAGTGAAAACTATGAAATGCCAAAATTGGATACCTCAATGTTGCATATACCTGTTAACAAGGGGCCTATTTTGGGTTGATTTGATTTACAATGATTTTGTTGTTCATGGAATTTATGAGAAAATGTGAAATTATTGATCAACTATTTACTTTGAAATAACAACCTTTGAAATGTAATAAACATTTGATTTTAACCTTTGAAAATTTGATTTTAATTGATTTTATCTCAAATTGTTAATCAAATTTTATCTCAAATTGTTAATCAAATTTTATCTCAAATTGTTAACTAAATTTTTATCTCAGATTGTTAATCAAATTTTATCTTTGATTGTTAATCAAATTTTATCTTCGATTGTTAATATTTACTTGAAAATAAAAATGAAGTGATTAAATTTACCTTTGCAATGTAAAAACTTTGGAATATCATATTAATTATTTATTTTTAATGAAAATTTAAAATTTATTGAAATTTCAATTTTACATAAAATAAAATTAAATTATTGTTTGGAAAACCATGCAAAGTTTAAAATTTCAAACCTTCATTAAAAATTTAGGGCTTTGTTAGTTCTTTTTTGCGTCTTTCTTTTCTGATGGCCATAATATTAGGCTTCCATAGTTTAGTTTGGCTGTATTCTAATGGAAGAGTAGGTCTTGGCCATTTTTGTTGTCGGTTTAAACTTTTAGGGCTTGGCCTTTGTCCATTGGTCAGTGGACCCTATTTTGTAAAATGGTTTTGGGTCAACCAGTTAAAACCCGGTGTTAATTATAATATTCTCTTACTTACCAAAAAAAAAAAAACCTTCATTAAAAATTGAAAATTTGCATAAATATGACAATTTGAATCTTAATTCTTGAAATCGACGCATTTATTTTGGGGTTTTGATTTTTTTTATATGATGAAATTAAAAAAAAATAAAAGGCTAGGGTTAGAAAAATAAAATAAAATAACAAGTCATTGTAACTTTTAAAATTTCAACCCAAATTTGTGTAAACAAATATTCTGAACCTAAATCAAAATTAAACTGGTCAGTCTTCACACAACCCAAAATTAATGTGATACAATATTCTAAGGGAATAACACAATATATTAAAAAAAATGAATAAGTATACCATCCGCATGCATATAACTTATTAAAAAAATCTAATATATTGCAAAATAAAAGATATTGAATTCATGCTCCTTCATAATACCTTGCTTCAAATGGATTACAATGGGTGAAAATTTTGTAGTCCAGTAACCAAGGAGGAGATGCTCTTCAAGAAAATAAAATTTCCAACATTGGATTGCTCCACAAAGTGTCTAAACTTTTCTCCTCAATTTCAATGGCTATTTCAAATTAAAAAAAAATATATTTGTTTTATTTTCTGCTCGTTCATTTTATAATGCTTTTTTTTTAAAACGGATTTCATAACTATTTCTCGTAACAAGTTTCATAACTACTCTCTGCATGGCATTGATTTAAATAATTACCTGAATGAAATGCTCCACATGATTCAAAATTACTTTGATTGCACTTTAATATTCCTTCACAATCTACTGCCAAATGGTCAAACTACCTGCATAGGAAGCATTTATCTTATCACCCATGTATTTGAGTCAAAACTCGACAGATTTCTTTGAAGACAATTTTATTACATTATTTCACCTGGAATAACATAACTTCTACATTGTGCCATCCAACATCCTTGTTCAAAAATGTATATAATATTAAATTCCATCCCTGTAGGGACGATGTTTGAGTCACATGATTCAAATTTCTCCTTTGAATCAATTATTTTCTTTCCATTTTGAACATCTTTGACAACCATTGGGCAGTAGCTTCTTTTGAACTTTTCCATATTTTTATAGTATTTATCTATCTCCATTTCATAATCCACATTTAATATGAAGGAATGACCACCTATTTTGAAGCTCGAGGCCACTGTGTTCATATGGACATATTTTTTATTTCCCTAATTGTTTATCATTTGTCTCATATACTGCAATCTGAGGTGCTTCTATAGTAGCATATTTGAAATTCTTATGGTAAACCATGGATTAATCAAACCCATATCCAAATATATGAATGTCATATATTTCTTTGTCTCTCTCCATGAAGTGCTCAGCTATCAATTCCAATGGTAAAAGTTGTCCATATTATGGGGTCTCCATGAATTGCCCAACATTATAATCTACTCCCCACGCCATTCATCTCTAAGCATATAATTCCTTGTAAGATTGATTTTTAATGTAAGCTTGGGAAACTCTGGATTTTCAAGGAAGAAATGACTGTATTCAAGTTGATTTTCAATGATCTATTTATACTACTAAAATCAGTCAAATCGAACTACTTGGTGGTGAGAGTGTTCAGGATATTTTATGGCATATTGTTCCCACATGATAGCATTCATATATGCTTTTCTATAATGGTATTGATTTGGATTTCTTAGGTAATACACAATACCAAGAAAATTAGGTTTCAACAGGCAGCCTCCAACTAAAATTTGGACAGCAATCGAATCATGAGCAGCAACTATTTCATCCATCGCCATGGTGTTTTTATCTACTCCCACCTATTAATATCTTCTAGAACTGCTTTTGAGATTTTGAGGTTATCATAAGGAGAATAATTAGAGTTGTTACAAGCTCTATCAATAGAGAACCAACATTCCACTTCCTACTTCATCACTAACACCATTAGAGAGGATGAAAGCGCATTGAATAATCAATCTACCTCTACCCCACCATTCAGCAACGTTGTTGGCTACCACTCTAATTCCACTGTGATTGTAATCCCACATGCACCCGAGGATGAAGCAATGAAGGATTTATTAATGCAAACATACCCTTATCCATATGAATCAGCTATGGCCCTTAGTGGCACCTTGGTTCGTGCCTCTATTTTGATCACACTCTGACACTGCATTCACTCATTGGCTGGGTTGGGGTTTCACCTCAAAAATTGTACCACCTATAGATACCTTTGAAATTCATGCTCGATGGCCGTATTGATGACACTTGTGTGCTGCATCCGTTGGTTGGATGGGTTAGGATTCACCTTAAAAATTGCATCCATAATTTTTTTTATAACCTAAAAATATAAATGTAAAATATTAATTCAAAATTAATTTTAAAAACCATAATTTAAAGGTCAGAGGTGTAGACCAATTGGTTCATCCAAATCCCATAAGGGGGCGGAGATCCAAGGTTCAAATCTCGGGCCTCATTGGACTGAATGCTTGTCCCTTTCCTGGTGCTTTCAATGGCGTAAAAGGTTTAAAATGATTGTGGCATGGCGGTTATAGGTGCGGACTACGTGAATATCTGTATGGTGGCTTGTGGGGCAAATAGCGTAAAATACTATGGTGGCCATAAAAGCTAGATAGCCTACCCGAATTTGTGGCGGCTACCGATTCCACCATGTTAAAAAAAAAAACCATAATATAAAATGAAAAAAATTAATTAATTCAAAATTAACTTTAAACAAAACTATAATGTAAAAAGAACAAAATAAAATAAATCAAAATTAACTTTAAACAAAACCATAATGTAAAAAGAAAAAATAGAGTGCAGTGAGAATATAAAAAATGATGATATTTTTATTTTATTTATTCATTTTTTATTTTTATTTTATTTATTTTTATTATTATTATTTTATTAATGCATGAGAATATGGTATTCGAAAATGGAGTGATTTTCCTAGTATAAAAGAAAATAAGAACAAACACATGAGATCAAAAATATTAATCACCAAAAATATCCAATGTTAAAAATATGACTATGAAAACACCTGGAATTTATTGGCATATTTATACCATCATAAACTAATGCAAACAATACAAAACAACATCACATGAACTTAAAAAATTTCAAGTGGGTCACAAAATTAGGGTATGTTGTGCGTTGGCAAAAATATTGTCGACTATTCCATGGACAGTCAACTAGAGTGGCTTGATCATCTAACCTCGTCCATGGAGTGTACTCTTGATCATGCTCTGATGGGTGCATAGAGTGATTCAAAATGAAAAATCTTAGTATTGACCTCCTACGATGCTCTCTGTGTTGAAGAGTATGTCTGTGGGAAGCACGAAAAGTTTTTTGACCATGGAAGTCATCACTACGATCATATCAAGGACCGATAGATGCATCGTGGATGGGGACTTCCTCTAGGTTAGACTCTCTATAAGAAATATGATGTCATTCAAGAATGACCATATCCTCTAGATTGATGTGGAGGTACTCCATGCCTCCTTTAAAATATTTTGTGATGCTAGCCCTTGATCGAGCTTGGCCGCATGTAGTTACCATGTTCTTGATTAAACAACAAATAAACACATAAGCAATCAATTTTGATGATCTCTTTTAAGTTTTAAGTGTGAGTCTCTATACTATTTTAGTGTATTTTGATGTTGAAAACCCCTCTCTCCTATGAAACTAAGGGTAAACAGAATAGAAAACTACTAAAATGTAGTTCGAGTACACACCCTATTGGAGAGTGTAATCCAAATGACAAAAAGTAGTTTTCTATTGGATATTGGATCAAGGGCAACCCTAAATAATCACAATTATTTCCTAGAGGGAGGCCACATTGTCTGAGTCTTGTTACTTACCTAATACTTAGGGTAAGGCCCCATAAGATTTAGCTTCACTCTCGATCGAAGTTGGACAAAAATGATAATTGCATTCCAATTATTATTAATACTTTTGGTAAAAGGACATTACTAATCCTTCCTACTCTAGGTGCACCCAAGATTAGGGGTCCCCATGGTGATGAATTCCAGGAAGCCACTCGATTTTGACCACTAATTTTCTAGGGTGCGAGCCAATGGGTGGAGATGAAGCCCATCATTACTGGTCTTAATTAACAGTTGGTGATGAAATCCAGCTCATTAATGTTAAATTGAAACATGGTGTGCAGGATTCCTTTTACTTTTATGTAAAAGAAAGGAAAATCACCAAGCACTCCACGCTTTTTCACCTATACATAAAAATAAAGTTTCAAATTCATATTTCTAAATAATGAACATTTAATTTTCAAAAATGTATAATATTTAGAACCCTACATGAGTAGCCTAGGGTCAAGTAGTAAGCATTCAAACCAAAAACAAATAGATAAGGAACCATATCAAATAGAGAAAAATTTAGATAGAGGTCATCCTACACAGGGATGATCACTAGTAGGGGCCATCTCACAGAGATATGGTTGTATATAGGGGTCGTCTAGACTAGAGATGGTCACAGAAAGAAGCCTAACACTTATGATTTTATATATTTAATATCTATAACTTGAAATTTTTTTAGCAATTTTATTTGTTATTCAGAGAGAAATATCAAATGTACTTATCACGAAAGCCTATGTTTGATGATTTTCTAGTTGTTTGCTTCTTCTACTATCTGATAGGATGTCGTATTCTTAATGGATGGTTGCTAAAAATAGGCTATCTCTATAACATACGATCACTAAATATGGGTCATATTTGTAGCATATGGTTAGGCTTGCAACTTGCAAAAAAAAAATAGATAGTAATTAGTCAAACAAATAACAATTGAGGAGTGCATCCCACCATGATTACCATTGAAATGCTCAAAAACTAGTGCACCAATAAAGGAATAATGATAGCAATAAATGAACACCAAAATCATGCAATGTAACACACTACGATAAAACAAGGAAATAATGAACCGGGTCCCTATAATAATATGGTATTAATAATGACTTGTTTTTATCAAAATTAATTACAAACACATCTCCTTATGGAGTTAAATAGTGCAATGCAATAGATACACAATACAAGGGTTTGACCCTCTCTAAAATAGTTTCAGCACACTATGCAATTTTCTCATATCCACGAACCATATTGAGGAGGGTTTCTTTGTGACCTCTACAAGGGGTTATGACGTCAAGCTCTTGCAGTATTCCTTCCTTGCATAAAACCTACAATATAAACATAAGGAAACAAAGGCTATTAATAGTTATAGTATGCAAAAATTGTACACCTAAGCAATTATATGAAATCAAATTGAAAGCATAATCATGTAACCATCAAGATCAAAATAAGAATTAAAGAAATGGTGTCCTTCTCATTAATATTGAAATTATCCTACACAATATGATTACAAAGAGATCCCTCTTAGGGATTGATACTAAAATTAGGTGTATCCCACAAAATATTTGCACTCTCAAAACTAATTTGGGAAGGATTTTATGGTGATCTCTGCGATGTGAGATAAATATTGATGAATCTTTATGTTGAATAGATCTTGCCAAGATCTAAAATCTGCACACAATAAAACTCACAAGACGTTAATAGAAAATGAGGAACCTCTCATGATGAGGTCCATATCCATGATAAGAAACTGAAAAAAAATGCTAAAAATGATAAAAAGATGCATGAAAACTAAATAAATTTGTGCTAAAAAATAAATAAAATGTTCCTAAATCTATTGTAACTAGGAAAAACATAAAAAATAGATGTTACTAAGAGGCCAATATAGGTCAGAGTAGTTTGGCCTGCTGGCCATCCTAGGATAGGGTGGTGGAACCTAAGGATTATCTCAGGGTGAAATAATTGTTGAACAACAGACTAATTATCATGACTGATGCGGGAAACATTGGAGTTAGTCTATCAAATTGATGTTCAAGGGTTGTACTCTCTGAAGTATAGTTAAATAACAAAAATTGATATGAAATCAATAAGTTTTATGGTGAAATAGTATGTAATTTGATCTTCAAACTCCAAGATACTCCATTTATACAATTAAAATCTCCATAACTGAAATCTAGCAGGACTTCATTGCTTATGAGAGGATACTCTATGTAGTAAACATACCAACAATATTTTGTTGTGGATAATTGGGATCCTTTTGAATAAATACAAGACACCTTTTTATAGCTTTACCAAATGGGAATCTTGGCTTCCTTGAGAAGCCAAGAAATGGTTAGGATCAATAAGGGAAACAAACCATTCTAGAAGCTTCTCGTAATTGATTGTAAATATCATTGGGCTTGATTGGTCGTTGAAACTATTTTTTCTTGTGGTACCTTTTTTGAGTTTGTTACAGGTGTGACCATCCTAGGGTAGAGTGACAATGACTTCTGGTTGTCCCAATGTATAGTGGCCTCTAGAGGCCATCCCTAGGTATGATGGTCAAGGCTGTAAAGGGAGAATCCTTCTTGTTAAAGTGACAAAAATAACCGTTAAGCCCTGAGGCTACCCTAGGTGGGTCATATGGCCTAAAAATGTGTCCATATAGGTATCCTCCTCAAAATTATGTGTTTTAGGTGTCTATAGATGCCCCTTTTTGGGATGCGTTATGTGAAAACACAATGGGGAATAAAAATAGATGACCTAAAACTAGGCTGAAGTTTGATGGATGTTCATTGATTTAGTCAATGTAAAGTACCCCACTCATGAAAGGGCATGCATATTTGAGTCATTTATTATAAAAAAATGAAAGAGCTTAGTTCAAGTAAACCTTTTGATGAGGTATACTTGATCTTGATACACTATCCTAATGTAAGAATACCAAGAGATCTGTTTAGTTTTAATTTTGGCTTACTATCTACCCCAAGCAAAGAGGGCATGATTTTTTTTGCCAATGATTCACAAATGAACACAATTAGCATGATTTGAATTTTTTATTATCAACTTAGATTATGAATATTGTGATTATGACTATCCCCTCAAATGACGAGTTGATGAGGAAATGGAAAGTGATGGAAGTGATGAATTGCTTGACCAATATGATTTGATTGATTTGACCAAAGGTATAGACATCTTTGGAGCTTTTTAGAATATGACAAAAGGACTTGGGCATCTTTGGGACCTTTTAACCAAAGAAAATAGGCATATTTGGGACCTTTGGAGATTGACCAAAGTAAATAGGTATCTTTGGGGCTTTTTTAAATGTGACCAAAGGAAATAGGCATCTTTGGAGCTTTTTGAGATTGACCAAAGGAAATAGGCATATTTGGGACGTTTTGAAATGTGACCAAAGAAAATAGACATATTTGGAGCTTTTTGATATTGGCCAAAGAAAATGGGCATCTTTGGGACCTTTTGAAATTGACCAAAGGAAATAGGTATCTTTGGGGCCTTTGAAATTGAAATAGTGAGGCAAAGAGTGTAACCTTTTAATCCTGGCAGTTGATATGTCATGATTAAATGTGAGGTAAAGGGCACAACCTTTTAATCCTAGTAGTTGAAATGTTTGGATTGATTGAAGGTGAGGCAAAGGGCACAACCTTTTGAAACTTGGCAATTGATTGAGTGATTGGTGATTGGCTTGAATTAGACCTTTAATAAGGAAGTAACACTATCTTGTTTTATCCTATGTTGCTTGATTGTTTATTGTTGATTGAGAGAAGTATGATACTGATAATGCAAGATTTGATGTGTCAAAATATTTATGTAATTTACAATTGTGATATTTTGGACCATTAGATGTGGGTAAATATCCAAATTGATGTTAATGATGCTTATAGAATGCTTGCAACTTATACCATTTTGAGGCTGGTATAGGGTAAAGTAGGTGTAAATTGCAAATTCTAGGCCATCTCAAGGTAGGACGGTCGTGCCAAAATGCGACCACCCCACAAAGGAGCGGTCTCAAAATTTGAAAAATATAAAACCAAATTTGTAAATTTTTAATATTATTTTCATAGCTGGCAATGAGAAAAAAGGATAGGTGAGGTGGAGGAGAGAATATTTGACACAGAAGACTGCTAGAAACCCAACCCAAAATGATCATGGACCAACTTGAGGCTTCGATGAGTGGAGGAGCCAATGAAAATAAGGTACAAATCTCATTTCCTCTTATGTTAATTTTACAAATTAAAACAAACCTCATTAAGTAACATGGAAAATGAACCTCACTAAACTGTTGGAAATGAATCTCACCCTATATTAGGAATATCTAGAATAGGCTAGTTTAGAAGTAAGTTAAAATAAGTTGATTTTTTTTTTACTTTTTAGCATGCATTTGGATGCCACTATGGGGTCGTCCTAGGTAGGTGTGACTCCCCTTTGGCTTGTTGGGGGTTGTCCTAGGGTGGGGCGGCCACATTTGAAAACCAATGGTCAATTTTTTTTTCATTAGGGTGATCGTCCCAGGGTGGGGTGATCACGCCTACCGATCGTCCTAGCCTAGAGTGGTTGCAAATGTTTTTTGTAATTTTTTATTGATTTTATTTTATTTTATTTTTTATTTTTGGATTGTTTTGTTGATTTGTGTAATTTTTGGGTGTTAGATATTGATGGCCCATTATAGGAACCTACCTTATTTGGGGAGTTGTGGGGTCAAATTACAAATGAGGACTGGACATGGTTTGATGCTATTGGCCTTAAACATGTGGTGTACATTCCCAAAGTTATGTCATATTAGGCATATCTGATGGCTTTGGCTTACTGATGGGACAACAAGACCAACACCTTACATCTCCCTACTAGCGAGATTACTGTGACACTGGAGGACATCTATAGGACATTCTAAATTTCTATCGTGGGATCCCCCATTACCTCCACTTCCATTCTACAGTGGGCTAGAGTGTTTCAACTAATATTTATAGGGTAGGCATATGATGCACTAGAATGGATGGACCATAGAATGGTTCTCATTAGAGCATGATATGATGCTCATGTGTTTACACATAGATATGCAATAGTGATGTACATCATCTCAAACATCCCATTTGTTGGATTCTTCAGGAATGATTTTCCCATGGAATATCCTTAACATAGTTCAATACTTCACTGAATGCAACCTTAAGGAGTCAATCATCATGGCATGGGAAAGCACTTTGTTGGTGCACCTATATGATAAGTTGTACAATATTCAACATCAAATTTGCATAGGATTGGGCTACAGTATGCTCCTTTAGATTTGGATATGGGAGCATATCAGGGTATATTGATTAGTACAACTGGCAGTGCCATAAGTCAAGTTGGGAGATACTGAGATTGGATATGTGGCTTGGTAGTGTTGGGATTAAGAGATAGGTTAGAGCTGGCTAGAGGTAGATAGCCTGGCACATTATGTAGGGTGTCTACAGGGATTACAACCAAAGTAGGTATTTTGGAGGTCTTACTTGGATTATCCTTATTGGATAGAGTCTACGGAGTATCTAGGGTACATGGGACACATATGATGACTCATTGGGAACCACATAATTGAATGGGAGTACTTCCACTACTCTTGTGTTAGATGGTAATTTGGTATATATTAGGATGTCTCAGAGAAGCTTGTTATCTATCACTATTACAAAGATGAGATACAATTGGTGTGGCATCATAAGCTTACCCTTTGCTACGAAAAAAATCAAACATGATAGTTAAGTTTGTATCTCTCCTCCTTCTGGATCTATAGTTGCACTAAACCTATAGTAGCACTCAAGCTACCCGATTGTCTAATGAACGAGTGCAAGATTTTGGAAATTTAAGCCTTCCATCCAGTTGGAAGCAATAATTCGAGGATGTGCACCCTTTCTCATGACTGGGGCATCCAATATTGATCAGATCAATGATCATCACACAACCTACAATATGATCCTAGGTGCTCTATTTTTGCTCTGTGCTATGTTTTCCCATAGTGCATCCCAAAAATAGGTATCTGTAGACACCTAAAATGTATCATTTTTAGGAGACTACCCATATGGACACATTCATAGACCATATAAATCATCTTGGACCTTTCCAAGAGCAAGTAGTGGTACTAACCACTCAAAAGGGGTAGTTCTAGCCCATTCAGGCTCAATCGCTATCAATTAGAGCGACTGACAAACCTGGCTACTGAACCTTAGAGTGGCCACCTCTAGTTGCTATCGATGATAGTGGCAAAGACTAAAACATAAACTTCTATGAAGGATTAACCAAATCATAGGTAGTAACAACAATTTGCATTTATTTTAAAGGGATCTTGGTGAGGAACTCCTATATTTCCTCCTGACTTCCCCTTCCATGCCAATCCCAGACTAAACCATCCCTTTGGGATAGTTAGTTGGCATGCATATCTAGATCTTGGCTTCCCCAAGGAAGCCAAGCCCTATATCTGGACCTGAAACCAAGAAGGCTACATATGCAGACTTCCAAGAAAGAAAAAAAAAAGAGAGAATTCAAATTGTGTACGGTGGAGCCCTATCAAAATGGAGAGGCAATATACACCCCTTGAGGAGCATTGGAGCACCATTTTGCTGAGCCACGTCCATGCATCAGTATTCAGATACATCATTCCAAACTACCAACCAGTTTAGGAGACACACCAGGTGACCCTTGAACATCAATTGGAGTAAGGAAGATAGTGCCACAACCCCTGATTCATGAGAATAGCTTCATATTGTGGTCGCTATCTCGGACAGTGGCCTACAAGCATATTTTAGGGCATTAGACATTATTTTTTATTGCATAACTTTATTATTATTAGCATAAACCATTCACCAATATGCATAAATATCAAATCATTCATCCATAATACATTATCCACAATAACAATCCACAAATGAGAGAGAGATAGATAATACCCTTAAGGTAGGGAAACACCAATAATAATCCTTAAGGAAGGAATAACTCCACAAAATCTCCCAAGATGAGAGGCCACTTCGTGGGCACGACGATTACATAAGATTCTTCTTCTATGATATGAATGATTACAATGACAAATATCTCTTCTTTATATATCCATATTCTTATTCTACTTTGGAGAGCCTACTACTAATATTATATTATATTATATGATAATATAATATAATATTATATTATAATACAATCAACCTTGGGTTATGTGTGGCCCATGCCAATCCTTATACAATATAATAATATATCTCCAAATATTTATTCCTAGGTACCCTACCATGCCACCCTCCTTACAAATGTTTCGTCCTCGAAACATATGAAGAAATCTGATAGTATGATTTGCTAAGCAATGTTAGCAATTGGTACCAATCTCGATCATCCATACATCCAAACGAAACCCGATGATGCTGGTATGCCATTTTGGTACTTGAGTATCCAAATCTGCTTCGTTGGCTCCACGCTTCTACTATTGTATTTTGATAACTTGAATGATGGGTCCACTTGTTCCTTGATGCTGATGAACCATGCTAAATACCATGATCTCTATGCTTTCTTTGCCAAAAAATGCCATAGTTGGTGCCTTGTTGATTACATGTAGAACCATAATATTGTTGCCTTGAACCATGTCTCCAATATTGTTTTCGCTCATGGTGGTGTGGATGGTGATATGGTGCAACCTTTACTTGATGTTATACCTTCTTTGACTTCTCAACATTTGGCTCCATTATTTTAAATTCCTCTACACATTTTTCTTTCATGTTCTCTTTGTTTGGTGTGTCTTTGTGCTCTTCTATCAAATCTTCCTTGGACTCTATTACTATTATTTCCACTGAATCAGTTTCTGCTACTTCTTCCATGGACTCTTTTGTTGCTATGGCCTTCTTGTATTTTGTTTCAGGTTCTTCAATTTGTTTCTCTACAACCGCTTCTTGATTTTCCTTGGATCCCTGCTCCTTAAGCTGAGAAATATCCTGTAATGTTATCTTATTTTTCCTGTACCATAACTTCATAAACTTCTTTTGCACATTAATGTTAACAGTACCCAAAGAATCTAACCAAGGATAACCAAGAAAAATATCCTTATCATCCATATCAATAGCATAGAAATCTGAATGTAAAACATATTTATCCATGGTGATCTTTAAATCTTCAAAAATCTGAACATTCTCACCCTTTAGCTGTATGTCCTTGATTTTTGTTGCTTGAACTTGCAACTTCTTAGCCAAAGCAATATTAATAAAATTATATCTACTACCAGGGTCAATGGAAATAATAACCTGTTCCTTTTGAATGCTTCCATGAACCTGCATAATAGACTTTTTAGATTCAAACAAATTCCTTTGTCCATTTTCTAATTTATCTTCTACCAAAGTTATGGTTTCCTCTGTCTGCATACTGACATCTTTTTTATCTTCCCTGACCTTTTCCTCTTTCTTCTTGAGTAATTTTATTTCTTTTTCATAGTCTTCATTTTGTTTCTTTAAAACTTCACATTCTCCTTTTATTGCATTCCGCTCATTTTGAGTTTCCTGTAGTTTCTTTTCATCATCTTCGATGATATCCATTAGGTAATCTATATAATATGGATCCCATATACTCAAGAATTCATGCTCTATTTCATCCCAAGTATATTCATTATTTCGTTCTTTACAAAATTTTATCCACCAAGACAAAGCTTTCCCTTTAAAACATATATCCAGGAAGGATTTCTCAAAAGAAATATTATGATATGGAGACCTAAACATTTTCCACCATTCCCTAACATCAATATCATCTTCTCCAAAAAATATTTCTAGCTCCATAAGTTCACCTCCAGATAATGCAAATCTAGGGTTTCATGAAAATATATATCATGCCCTAATGCAAACTAGGGTTTTATGGAAATAAATATCTTTCCACTAATTTGAAGCTAAAATTCCACATAGACAACTAGATCTGCCATTTTTCTTCCAAACAAAATAAAGTGCAACTGCTTTGCTTACCCAAAATAAGCAAAGTTCGTCTTTTGAAAAATTTGTGACTTGAAAATTCATTTCTACCCATATTCCATATGACTGACTTCAGAAGGTCGTATCTCTCTCAATACTACTCGGATTCCTTCATATGACCACTCATTTTAAAGCTCTTCAAATTCTACACCAACGGATCCAATAATCGCCTGAATCAGATACAATCTCACAGAGATATGGCTTCTGAAAGATGAGATGTTTTTCCACAAAAAATCTACGAAATTCGTCACTATCCTTGTTTTGGAAAGGTCCAAGATGATTCATATGGTCTATGAATGTGTCCATATGGGTAGTCTCCTAAACATGACACATTTTAGGTGTCTACAGATACCTATTTTTGGGATGCACTATGGGAAAAAATAGCACAGAGCAAAAATAGACCACCTAGGATCATATTGTAGGTTGTGTGATGATCATTGATCTGATCAATATTGGATGCCCAAGTTGTGAGAAAGGGTGCACATCCTCGAATTATTGCTTCCAAATGGATGGAAGGCTTAAATTTCCAAAATCTTGCACTCGTTCATTAGACAATCGAGTAGCTTGAGTGCTACTATAGGTTTAGTGCAACTATAGATCCGGAAGGAGGAGAGATACAAACTTAACTATCATGTTTGATTTTTTCCATAGCAAAGGGTAAGCTTATGATAGTTGTTGGTAATGATTCGTAAGATGAATGCAATTTGACATGGTCAAGTGATTTTTTGTTGATTTTGATTATTATTATTTGAAAATTATGACTACCCCCTCAAATGATGAGTCGATGAGGGAAGGACAATGAATAAAGAAACAAGTTGCTTGACCAAGATGAATGATTTGGACCCTTTTAGAGGTTCACTTTGTTATTATAGGGTAGTTTCCATCTTAGGTGTGATTTCAACCATTTTTGGTAATTGTACATCTCTATCCCACAGAGCGGTCCAACTGCAATGGCCTTCTTAGGGAATTAAGATGATAGCAATTCTATTTAATCCTATGTTGAATCACTATGCTCAATGATTTATTGAAAAATATTATGGAATAAAGGAGATGAATTCTCGCTCTCGTGGGGTAGTTCGATCGCCATGGCCTTCTTCGGGATTGAAGTGAAGCTTCTCAATTCCACTATAACCAATTTTCCCCAAGTGGCCTTATGGTAATTTACTCATCTTGCCAAATTGCATGGAGCACTAGTCATTGCAATCGCCAAGTGTATAGAGTAAATAACTGAATACGAGACTCAATTGAGATTTTGTTGTTATTAGCATTTTATGATGTTTTTTTGGATTTTTGATATATGTGATTTTTTTGGTATTTATGCAATTTTTGACTTTTATGGATAGCTAGGAGTGCTTAATGGTCCATTTTGAGGGGTCTTATGCAGAGAAATTGTGTCAATTCCTCTTTGTTATTTGGTTGTTATCTAGTCCAGTGACCCCTAATTGCCTCTTTATGGTCATTTTCAGGTTTAGTGTCCATGAAGTGTAGGCCGCTGATGCCAGCAGTGGCCGAGGCACAAATTGGAAACATAAAAGCAAATTCCAGGGTTTTGAATTTCCATTATTACCAGTTGTCAATTACACTTTTGAGCTTTGAGGTGAGAAAGTGCAATTGTGATATGGAGTGCTACTAAATTTGCTATTGACTTGGATGCTATGGTCGAGCAAGGGGAGGCATCTACGAGCGGAGGAGCTAAGCCTCATAGGTACTTTGTCAAACCCTGATTTGTTTATTTAATTCGATAAAATGAACCTAATTAATTAATTTGGTAAAGGAACCTCACTAAACCCATTGGAAATGAACCAAACCCATAGGTAGGCTTAGGGTAGGCTTAATTCAAGTGGGTTTTCCTTTATTTTAGCTTATTTGTTTGTGATTTTTTTGTAGTTTTTGACCGAGGGGAAACACCTTTGGCATGTCACCCTATGGCCATTGATGCTCAAAGCGGCTTAGATGGCCCAAGAGGGGTTGTTGTCATCATCAGTGACCAACTTAAATTCCAAAGTCAAATTTTTGACTGTTGGAGACTGGTTGTTGTCGGCTTCAGCGGTTGATGTGTGGCCACTCCTAGTGCGAGCGGCCAGACGACTTTTGGTTTTATTTTGAAATTTTTGAAGTTTTAAGCAATTTAATTGATTTTTTTGTATTTTTGAAGTGTATATTTTGATTTTTTTGAATTTTTAGGTGCATTTAGCCATTATGCTTGTAGCCTTAGGTTGTCTTAGTTTTAATTTACATCATTTTTAGGATTTTATTGCTTTTAGCTTGTAAGTGCATTTATTTTAGGTATTTATTTTGCACTCTTAGATTCTATCTATGCGGGATTGGGACCCGAATTTTCTTGTGGATCTCCTGGCTGACATGGATGACATGGACTGGCATTGGCTCGATGCTCATGGGCTCTAGTACATTACTAGGCTTCTGATGATCATGTTGGACTAGGCCTACCTCACTGCCCTAGCCCACAGGTGGGATTCCAAGACTAATACTTTTCATCTCCCTACGGGCGATATGACCATCACACCGAAGGATATCTAAAGGATATTTCGGATCCCTTTTTATGGAGTACCTATTGTTTCTTCCCCTATTGATTCTAGAGAGAGTCTTTGGAGCACATGCCACTGCTACGTTCTAGGATACCCGATATGGTGGGATTTCCATTGTTCGATGGTAATGGGAGGATGTCTTCTCTTGGAGACATGTTGTCCTACTGATGGTCATCTATAATATCCTTCTACCTTACTGCTCTGGTGCGAGGTTCCCATGGAACCTCTTGGTGATGGTTCATGACTTGATTGATAGTGAGGCACCTATCATTATGGCTTGGGGTAGTGCACTTTTGGCTTAGTGCTATGATGATCTCTATCAGATTTAGTTTCATGGTCAAGCTAGTATTTCTTGCAGCTTGCTCCTCTAGATCTGGGTATGGGAGCACATCAGGATGGACCATCCAGGAGCACATATGGCTTAGTGTTATAGTAGCAGGTGGCCTTGAGAGTGCAAGGAGTGCAAGAGTGGATGCTTCATTAGAGAGCTCTCTCACTATACAACTGCTTTTACTGGCCTATAGGCCAAGGACATCATCTGGAGGTCTTATCATGCTTGTTCCACTTAGGAGAAGATAGATATATTCATAGCTTAGACTCATCATGATCGATGGGTTATCAGCCATAAGGAAGACATCAAGAAGTTCTACTATTCTTGGGTGCTTCGATAGTTTGACATACATCAGGATGTTCCTCTCGAGCTACTTATGTACATATGGATTAATGTAAGTAAGAACCTTCCACCACCTTGAGTTAAATCAGTCTCAAGGGAGGATGACCCTCTTGTAGTTGATGCGAGTTTTGCTTATGCTAGGGTTATTAAGGCATATACCTGATGGTGGGTTACATGATTGTGGTAGGGAAATCACCATCTAGGGTGGTCTATGGATGAGATAGATGTTGAGGACCCTGATGAGCATCGAGTGTGACCTCAAAAAAAGTTTTGAGGGTAGGAAAAGTAGTAGGTGGTAGAGGATCAAGTTGCTCCTAAGGAGGAGGAGGAGTTAGCTCCTGAGGAGTAGGAGTCCCCTCTCCAAGCTCAGCTACATCACATGGAGTCTAAGATTTATTCAACTCATATCTATATTCTACAGAGAGATTCTACTATTTCTATGCTTTAAGCATGAGTCAAGAGATTTAACGAGGATAGGACCACTTTCTAGACTCATATAGACTTGGTGCAGACTAGGATAGATGATCTCACAACCAAGAGGGATGCTACCTAGGGATAGATTGTGTCGACTACTCCTACTGCATAGGGACCTATAGGTTTGGATCCAAGGATAGAGGTCAAGCACCGACGGGGTGTCTTGGAGGAGTGTGATGATCAGATCACTAGGGATGCTACCTACATTACCTCTCTACAGATGTATATCTGGATGCTAAGTGCCATTCCTTGGGAGATGCCTACAAGAGGGTCACAATAGAGTACACAAAGTACATCAAGACTATCTTCAATCTGACCTAGCCAGAGGACCAAGATCCATACATAGAGGACTACGAGGACTAGCTCCCATAGTTCTAATAGGGACATATACGAGGGCAGAGATGAGGTAGGGGGTGCAGGCCCAACTTGATGACTTTATTGATTTAGATTCATTTTTTAGTGTAAGGTTATATGACCTACACAGTTGTAGCCTATGGGTAATTTTATACCCTTATGTACTTATTGGATACATACATATATGATATCTATATTTTATGACTCATTATGTGTATTTACTTTATTTTTGCTTTTTATGTTAATGTGATGCAATATTATGATTTTATGTTATATGATGTGATGTATGACATGCATTAGCTATATGATAGATGTATGCTTTAGATGGTATGATCTAGATGTATAGATACATTATGATGATGGATGTTCATATGATGCAGTTTTATTATTAAATGCATGTTTAATCTTGGTCTATTTGTAAGCATCTAACTTATGTTGTTATGATATGATAAATGACATGTGTGTAATGCATTATGATGATGATTTACTGTAAATGAACATGTATGCTTTAATCACTTAAACATAAAGAATGAATGTGATATGAGTTCAACAATCTAATGGACAACACCACAAAATGTATAGGAATCATGAATGTAAATAACAACTCTTAAAATAAGAATTAATCATTTACGCATCCAAATGTGAGATGAGATGATGTAATAAGTATGTAATTTCTTTATAAGCTTCTATAAGTTAAAATATATACCCAAAATAGTCAGTGGTCGTCTAAATGTCATTGTTGACATTCATCCGGTATCTATCCTATCTCATGCACACGTTTTAATGAAAAAACTCCTAAAGTAAGTCGATGATGTGATTGATGATATGATTTATTGCTATTTAGAGTATTTTTGAGGTTTTCCATGAGACCCAAACACCCTAGTTGTTTGATAAAAAGTTGTACATTGATCATACAAAGCTTCTGAAGGATAAATTTCTTGTTATGAAGACCTAGATACTCATTATCCCTATGTGTGCAAATGAATATATTAGATAAAACATAAGCATACGCCAATGCCAGGTGGGATTCATGAAACCCATTTCTTTATTGGGGATCCTCAGATATTCATCCTGATCCTAAGTTGGACTCAGTTGTATTAGACCACTAGGCGATACATGACACCTAAATCTAGCCCTTCCACATGTAAACATTGATCTGTACAAAAGCAATATGCTAATGTGACAGACATATCATCGTTTGTAAGGATACCTTATGGTTCATCCATGCTAAGAATTCTAGGGATTCAAGTTCAATACCCCCCTCTTTTCTTCATATTTATTTTGGATACTTGCTCATGCTTAGTGATAAAAATCACTTATATTTTGATTTTTTGTTTTTCTTTTGAGCAAGAAATTTATGTAGTGATGATAATAACTATTTATTTTGCTTTTGAATTTTTTTTTTTGGGATTTTTGCTTATTTTGATTAAATCAAGGAATTTATTTGGATAGGGAGGAGCTCGTCCTTTTGTCATTTCTCAACATTTTTGAACCGATCACATAGGGGGATGAGAAAGATAAAATTTTCACTTAAGGATTCTAAATACAACTTCACAACGCTCATCTTTCCCTTGTTCCAACTAGGATTTTAGTGTTTTTTTTAGTGATAGGATTTTAAGATATACCAGGTGCTATCAAAACCAAACCTCATCTATTAAAAGCAAATATAACTTTCTACAAAGTTTGATAAACCCACTAGGTATGGTTGAGTGACAAAAAAACCCTAGTATATTCCTTATCGCAATAGGAGGGGTAGTGTTGAAAAACACAGTTACTCATGTGGGTTATGGATGATGATGGATTTTGAAGATGCATGATTGAGGTACAAACATGGTATTGTTTGTAATATTGTGAACACAACCTACTTAATGTAAATGCAATGGATGCAATGTACCTAATGCAATGCAACTATATGGATGCAAGTGCTAATGCATAATGCAAATGTTTTTGTATTTTTGATGCTTTCAATTGTTTTTAAGTTTTGATTATTCTGAATGTTTTTGAACTTTTTGATTTTAAATTGTTTTTGTGCTTTTATGTTTTGTTGTTTGACCAAAGGGCTTATGGTGCCTTTGGTGCTTTTTGTGATGTGACCAAAGGGCTTTAATATGCCTTTGGGGCCTTTTGTGATGTGACAAAAGGGCTTTAATATGCCTTTGGGGCTTTTTGTGATGTGACCAAAGGGCTTTAAGATGCCTTTGGGGCTTTTTGTGATTTGACCAAAGGACTTTAAGATGCCTTTGGATATTTTGTGAATTGACCAAAGGACTTTAGTATGCCTTTGGATCCTTTTGTGAATTGATCAAAGGGCTTTAAGACACATTTGGAGCTTTTTTATTTTTATGGTTTTCTAATTTTTTTGTGATTTTGAGATTTATGAATGTTTTTGAGATTGTTTTGGTTTAAATGTGAAACACCCTTAGATGAATAATGTTGAGAGGCTCTGGCTCCTCAACACCTTCTAGCGATATTAGGCGATATGACCCAGGTCCGATATTCTTAGAGATGATGTAGGGACCTATCCAATTGGCCATAAATTTGTCTCGTAAGTGCAAGGGCAGATTTGAGTTTTATTGGTTTTTCTTAAGCACAAGATCCCCAACCTTAAAGTCTCTCAAATGGATCTTATTGTTGTAAGCTCGTGTTATAAGATCTTGGTAAACATGAATATGCTCAAGAGCATTGATGCAACACTTATCCAGAAGGTTCAACTTATCCAAGTGATTTTGTCGTGCAGTTTCGTCATTGATGAACTATTTCAATGCGATGCGTAATGTTTAAATTTCCAACTCTAAGGGCATAATGGCCTCAGTGTCATATATAAGCAAAAATGATGTTGCCCTAGTGGGAATTCATATGCTAGTCTTGTAAGCCCATAATGCAAGGGGTAATTGCATATGCCAATCCTTATGATTCTCGTTCATCATCTTCTTTAATATGGCTACTATTATCATGTTTTTTTTGAATTTACATGGTGGAATCGATAGCCGCCATGAATCCGAGTAGGCTGTCCAGCTTTTATGGCCACCATAGTATTCTGCATTGTCTACCCTAGAATCCACCACATAGATCTTCATGTAGTCCATCCCTATAACCACCATGCCATAATCATTTTAAACCTTTTACGCCTCTGAAAGCACAAGGAAAGGGACAAGCATTCAGTCCGATGAGGACCGAGATTTGAACCTTGGACCTCCGCCCCCATTATGGAGTTTAGATGAACCAATTGGTCTACACCTCGAAACTTCTACTATTATCTTTTTAGAGGCCTCTACTTACCCATTTGCTTGTGAATAGTATGGTGTCATAAAACTGTGTCTAATGTTGTATTTGGTCGTTAAAGCTCACACATTTTTATTTTTGAATGATGAACCATTATCCAAGATTATCTTGAAGGGGACCCCAAAATGATAGATGATATTGTGAAGTATGAACTCTACAATTCGAGGTCCAATTATTGAGGTTAAGGGTACCACTTCCACCCATTTGGTGAAATACTTAGTGGCCATTAATATGAATGTGTTTCAACCTAAATATGGGGAGAAATATTTCTAATCAGATCAAAACCCCACTAAGAAAATGGCCAAGCTACCTAAATGGGTTGTAAGGCCTGATATGGCAAGTGCATCATATTTACATGATATTTACATTTAACGTATTTTTGACATGCTTGCAGCAATCCTTCTCCATAGTGGGCCAATAATATCCCATTCAAAGGATGCACTTGATAATGGCCATGTCGCTAAAGTGGCCACCACATGTACCATTGTGAGCTTGTGAAATCACCCAAGCTAATTCTTGGAGCTCTAAGCAATGAAGGAGGACTCCATCGTAGCTTTTATGATACAATATGCCTCCTAGCAAGATATATCTTATCATTTTTTTCTTGAATTCTCATATTTCAGAATGTGAAATTCCCTATCGGATAATTCCAAGCTTCAAGAAATCTTATAATTGGGATAGCCAATCCTGATAGGCTACAACCTCAACAAATAAGATGACTAGCTCCTCTTGTAATTTGATTTGCACAAATGCAAATTGAGAAATAACCTTGTGGTTAATAGTGGTACCATTCTCTGTAGAACCCTACAATATCAAGGACCCCTAAGGTACCTTCTTTAAAAAGTCTTTGGCTTTACAGAACCAGTCATGGTCTAGTTCTATATGAATCATGTTGACTGATTCTTTGTTATAAAAATCCTCACACTGCATCACTGAGTGTGAGAGCATTTTCACATGAGTGGTAGTGAAATAATTAGATGGATTCTAAGGGATCAAGGATACCAAAGATGCCATGGTATCTACAAATTTGTTTGACAAACAAGGGATTACCTCGATGTTGTACCATTATAGTTGGGCTATATAGGTGTCAACAAGCTCCTTGTAAGCTTTTAGGATTGGATCCCTGCATTCAAATAGTCTCTTGACTTGGTTGACTATAAGGAGGGAGACACCAAAGATATTTAGCCTCTTAATTTTCATAGCAATGGTTGTTTGGAGGCCCAATATTAGGGCCTTGTATTTTGTATTATTATCAGTGCAAGGGAAGTCTAGCTTAAATGACAAGGGTATTGGAGCTCCTTGTGGCATGAAAAATACAATCCTTGCACTGCCTCCTTTCTCACACTTCAGACCATCAAAGAACAAATTCATGTCAGCTTTATTTTCAAGTTCTTTAGGTTCAGGTGCTTCTGATAATGCAAATACTACATCATCAAGAAGTTCTATGCTGAGGGGTATACTATTCTAAAGAGGCACCTCAGCCAGTTGATCAGCTATGACTTGTCCTTTGATGGACTTTTGGCTTATGAATTCCAAATTTAATTTTTTCAATAGCATGATCCACTTTGTATTACATGTATTATGATATGTCTTGCTCATCATATACCGCAAAGAATTTTGTTTGGATATTACAAATGTCATATGGATCAACATGTAGTGGTGTAATTTCTTGGTTGCAAATACCACTGCTAAGCACAACTTTTCTACATATGTATATCCTATCTCATAGCTCACCAAGGTGAAGCTGATGTAATATATCACTTGTTATTTATCTTGCACATTCTTTTGAGCCAACATGGTGCCCAAAGAAAAATTGACAGCGGATATATACAACAAGAACGACACATCTAGCCTTGGCAGAGCTAGAACTGGTGGTATTACCACATACTTCTTGATTTTAGAAAAGGATTGCTAACATTCTTCATCCCACTAGAATGGGATACCCTGGTGTAGCAGTTGATTCATGGGTCAACATTTATTTGATAGTTATGCGATGAATCACTTTATGGATGCTACTTTGCCCTGTAGGCTTCTCAGCTCTTTGATGTTCATGGGTGGGGCCATTTTTAGGATAGCTTTTACCTTTTTTGGGTCTACTTTGATGTCTTGTTTGGAAATTATGAATCCCAAGAGCTTTCTAGATGTTATGCCAAAGATGCATTGCTTGGGATTCAACCTAACATTGTGCTTAATTAGGCGATCGAAGACATTTCTGAGGGTATTAGCATGCTCTTCACACAAAAATGACTTGGATAGTAAGTCATCGATATAGTCTTCTAATATATTATGCATGTAGTCATGGAAAATGTATGTCATGACCCGATGATATGTGGCACTAGCATTTTTAAGACAAAATGGCATTACTTTGTAGCATAATATTTCCCATGGAATGGTGAATGCAGTTTTATGTTGGTCTTCAGGTTTAATCCAAATCTAATTGTAACCAAAAAAACCATCCATTAGGGGGAGCATCTCATGACCTAAAATTGCATCTACAAGAGCATCTATGTTAGCCAATGGGAATGAATCCTTAGGGGTTACCTTATTGATATTCCTAAAATCTATACAAATGTGGATTCTTCCATCAGGATTTCCTATGGGCACCATGTTCGATACCCATTTTGGATAGTCAATAGGAACAATAAAGACTACATCCAATAATTTTTGTAACTCATTCTTAACCATCAAAGTAATAGTTGAATGCATATTTTTGAGCTTTTTCTTCACCAGTTTCTTTTTAGGATCTAGCGAAAGGTTGTGTACAACCAATTTTGGATCGAGTCTCGACATGTCTTTATAGGTCCAAGAAAAGAGATTTGGTCTCTCTTGCAATAGAGGAATAATTATGGCCTATTATTCTAGACATAAGATTTCTCCAAACTTGAATTTCTTTGGTTGATAAGGATCGCTGCTAATCTCCACCTCAAAATTCTTCTCTATTGCCATATGTGACCCCTCCTCAATCTAGTGAGAAGTGGGGATTAAGTGGATGACATCTACTATATTTATAGGTCCAACTAAATCAGAATAAATAATAGCATGATAGACATCATGTGTGTAGCTTAGTGTAAAATAGAATGGTTGTATCATATCTTCATTAGGGAAGAAATATTTAGGCTCTAATGGTGAATCAACATAATTCCAATAAATAGAATCTAAATTAAGACACAATGGTTTTGAAGGATCTGCTAGGTTGTGAAGCATAGTGGTCAAATAAATGGAGATCATGTTGATGGATGGAATGAAATATCCAGGACCACATGGATGAAACTCTTCATTAATGATCTACCTTACATACCCAAGATGTGGCTCTAGGGGTATGGGGATCTCAAGATCTGGTCTATGAATAGATGAGATGATGGGATTGTTAGGCAATAATTGCTACTTATATTGGTAGATCTAGGAATACCATGTGATAGATGATGTCTAGATTTAGTGGTCTTCCTAGGAAGCGAAGATCAGGATCTAGGGTGTGAAGTATCACCTCTCCATCAACAAGTAGATCAATTGGATGTAAGTGATGAGGCCCAAGATAAGCCATCTCAGTATCATCCTCAAAGTCATCATCACTTGTGAATAAACCATTGGTATTTATTTTTTGCCCTAGGATGGGATTCATATGTCTAGGCCCCAGGTAGGCCATCACTGTTGAGTCCTCCGACTCATAGAAACTCTCATCCAACATGTATATATTCTCATGCAAGATGTATCTACTCTCATCCAAGATGTATCCACTCTCTACATGGCCTATCCAAGCAATTTTTTGCACATACCAAGGCCCATGGTAGGCTAGGCCAGATTCATCTTCGTCCTCACTTGAGATATAATCATACTCCTTTCACTCATATCTATGGATTGGCTTGTCCTCCCATAGGATGGCTCCTGATGGGTGCACTTCAAGAGAGGATTCAAGGTGATACTCATCAAGTGGTGTGATATTTACCATAGACATCCATCCATCACCCAAGTAGTTTTTTCTAGGGGGTTGATAGGGATTCCATTCAACATCCTCCCTGAACCCTAATCTTAGCCTACATAGGGTGGCTACCAAAGAATCATCGTGACTCTGTATTTGATATCCTAGACCACACCTATCAGTAGGCAGTTGGTATTGCGGTTGGAATGGCAGTCAATGCCCTTGCTCATATAGACCTAGGCCATATCCATGCCAATGATACTACTCAAAGTACCTTAGAGAAAACTTAGGATTTGACAAGTAATGAACATTCATGGTGAATGGTTCATCCTCATCCTTTTCAATATCAGAAGTAGTATGGGCATAGTCCAAACTAGTATAGATGAAGTTTGGTTAGGGGGAACCCATAATGGAACTACTGTACCCACTAGCAAATTTGGGACTCTTGGTCATCCCATGTCTTGCGTAGACTCAATAATAGGTGTGAAAGTCACGTTCTGCATGAGATATTCACCTAACCCTATGTTGGCTAAGTGTATTGTCACCTGTAGTGAAGATGATGTTGTTGATGATGCAAAAAAGGCATGTTGAGGTACCTCCTCGGCTATGTCCTAGGAATCTTCCTCCTCCATGGGATTCAAAATTTCCATAGCTACTATAGTTGGAAGATCCTTAGGTTCTTCCCTCACTAGGGGTGCTTTCAGCTTTTGATTATATTTTTCTTTAGATGTTGAAGACCTTTCAGAAGCACTAGTAGTCTTAGATGTAGGAGGTATACCAATGTGGATGGGCCACCTCGCACTGATTTACTCTTATTTTCAGCTTGCATGGTTAGGTATGAAGGTCTTATGTACATGTGTGTTGATAGAAAGACAAAGTCCCTCAACAAGTCAACCTGATGCACGTACTTGAACGAATCATCATTGGATTGAACCACATGAACTTGTACCTCATGCACATACTTGATGCATTAGTTCAAGATTGAGGGTATGCACTGCATGTCCCTTATCTAGGGATGCCCTAGGAGGATGTTATATTGTATTACCCCTTTCAACATGTGAAACATCATGGGGATGGTATTTTTCCCTACCTGAATAGGTAGAATTATTGTACCCACTATGGAGCACAATACATCATTGAAATTCCTTAGCGTGTATGAGGTTGGGACAATGTTGGACTTATGGATATTCAAGTACCCTATGACATTTGTAGTGATAATTTTGATCAACAAGCCTGTATCGATTAGAAACCACTTGAATGGTATGTCATTGATTGATGTGATGATATGCATAGGTGGGTCTGCTAAGGTAGTAGGAAATACCTTAATTTCATGATCATAAAAATGGATCACAGGCTCTTGGAATTGTTGCACTTGCCCCACAAAATGTGTGTATGCATCTAGGTTCTCAGGCTGGAGCTCGATTGATCTCAAGATCTCCATTAAAGTCTCCTTGTGCTTAGGAGATTTTTGTATGTGCTCATAAATTGACAACTTGGTCAGAGTCATTTGTAGGTTTTGTTCTAGTTTACTTTGAACAGCTACCATAGGTCATGCTGGTAGACCTAAAGGATTTTTTTGCACCTGTCTCTATCGAGGTGCAGTTACGATATGTATAGGAGCCACTGGAGGCTGTGGTTGACCATATCATTGACTCCTAGTTGTCACATTGACTATCTTAACCATTCTGATGCATTCCTAAATGGGTGGCTCAACTCGAACTTGGTTGACTTGGGTGCCTTGATATCTAGGGGCCTCATGATTTGGCAATGGGTTCCTAAATATACCCATGTCTCTGTTATCAGGAGCTAGTGGGTTGTCAACTTTTAGCTCTCCATTTTCAATCATGTTTTACACAGTATTCTTAAATTTGATACATGTCTCGATGACATGCCCCTATATTCTATGATATGGTTAGTATTGATATTCCCTATATTCCTTTGTCTTGGGATGGTTAGGGTCCAAAAGTTATGCATCAAGAAATTTGATTCTCTGTGCCTTGCTCAACTGATTAAATATCAATTGTATTGATTCATTTAGAGCTATGAAATAACAAGGCAGTCAACACTCCTTGTTTTGGCATTGGTTTTATTTGGGTTGTAATTAGCCGATAGGGGATGAGCCTGATAGTTTTATGGTTTTTGGTCATTATCTCCCTTTGGTATGCTTAAAATAACATGGTTGACTTGAGCAGGATTAGCCTACTTCTGTTGTTTTTTTTTTACGGTTTGCATTATTCCACTCCTTGTTCCATAGCTTGAGGTCTCCTTCGTCAACCTTTATGTCATCAATAAGCTTGGCCTAAGCTAAGGCTTATTTGAATGATTCATATTGTTGCAATTGTAATAACATCAAGATTTGTTTTGCGTAGCTCTTCATGAACATTCGGGTGAGCTCTTCTATGGGAATGGAGAATGGTAATTTCACCATTATTTTCCTCCACCTATTCCCATAATCCATAACTGGCTCATCATCATATTGCTTTAAGTTGGCCATATCGAATAGGTTCACCTTCTTCTTGGCACCGAAGGAGAAGCATTCAAGGAATGCATTCATTAGTTGCTCAAAGTTGATGATGTTGTGCTTGGGTAGTTGATTGAACCATTGAGTTATTGCACCCGACAACATCATAATAAATATTCTTAGCATTAGGACATAATTCTTCTCAAGTTGGAAGCATGCATACATGAAGTTGATAAAATATTCTTATGTGTCTTCCTCTCCCTTAAACTTGTCTAGCCTAGGTATCTTAAAGTGCCTAGGATATGTAGGGCTCAGGACAGAGGGGCATAGAGGCTAGTTGTGTATATTGCTCAATGTCAACTTATACCCACCCATGTCCTATTTTTGAGAGATTTGACACTCTTAGTGAGTATATGATATGCCTTCGAAGAAATAATTTCCTATTCTTAAAGGTTTACTCATGGTGGCAAGGGAAGTAATCCTGTGTTTACCTGATTTGGGTGTCTATACTCATCCCCCATATTCGTGGATGGATTTTTAGGATATATATGTTCCTGATCTTCCATCCCTACCTGTTCCTCATTGAATTGTGTTTTTCCAAGGTCTAGGTGTTGTTGATGCTGTGAAGTGTGGTGAGTACACTCATTTCTTTGTCTAGTGCTTCTCTCCTATTGATAATTGGCACGTCTATCATGTTGGTATTTCTCACCACCTATGTGTATATTATATTGAGCTAGATTATCTTCTAGCTCTTTGCACTCAACCCTTTCCTATCTTGAGCATTGCTTCTATAGGCATAGGTATCTCTTATTTCACTCTTATTGCTCGAGAGTTTCCACACACTCTCGCTCAATGCACAATGCTTCTTCTAACCTATATGTATGGTTGGATCGACCTGCTACTGAAGGTTCATGCCTTTATAACTCCATGCAAGGATTTATAATGTTTAGGTCCCTTAAGGAGGCTCCTACTATGTTCTTACCCTTGTCTATCAGGGTGACTTGTTTTGTGTACTATATTATATGTTGTGTACCCCCATAGTCATAAGTAGTGTATGTGTTGTGGGTTCACTTTGAAGCTTCCCCCGGTTCATTAGTGTGCCTAGTAGTTATGCTACATGAAATTCCTAAATTAGAATTTTAGGTAGCAATGCTTCTTGGATTTGGTCTCGAGGAAACTCGATCCAACTCGTCAAGATGTCTGGTTCTCCATGGTTTATCCCATGGTGTCCTATTGGCACCAATGAGCTCATAGTATAGGGGTACCCTTCCATATACAAAGAGGCTATAGGATATCCTGGGTCTATGACTGGGCATATCCCTAATTTCTTACCCCTCAGTGGGCTAATCTATCCTAAGAGTATCATGTGAAAATTGGGGTCTTACAAGCCCTACATGCCTATATGATAATGGAGGTCTTGTTGCCTCCTCATGGCTACATGATGATGGAGGCCTTGAGGTATTTGCATGTCTGTGTGACGAGGGATGTCATGATGCCTTTGCATTTTATGTGATGAGGGAGGTTGTGATATCTTTGTATGTCTATGTGATGAGGGAGGTCATGATGCCTCCTCATATCTATGTGATGAGGAATGCCTTGAGGCTTCCTCATATCTATGTGATGAGGGAGGGTGTGATGCCTCTGTATGTCTAAGTGAAGAGATAGACCATGAGGTCTCATAATATATTTATAATGAATGAGGCCTTGAGGCCTCCTCATGTCTATGTATTTAGAAACCAAGATGTGGCTCTCTCATTAGGGTTTCTTGAGGATTCCCCCCAAGGGTTGACTTGTCACCCCTAAGACTCACCAAACATCATCTAATGACACTATGGGTGGGTGGCTCAATATTAGTGTGACTGTGACTATGTGGAGCATCAGTTCTAACCTCGATATTGGACTGAGAGCGGTTGCTCTGTGTGTATACCATGATGACTTATGAGTTATTTTTTTAAGAAAATTCTAAACCACACAAGAAAAGCAAGCAGATGTTTATCTCATTTAATTATTTATGTGTGTTCCCTAAACTGTTTTGTGTGTTTTGATTTGTTGAATATATAAGCTAAATATCATCATGTTTTACACTTTTGTTGGATGGTATACTCAAATTTTTTAAGGGATTTCACCTGTACACTTGCAGCTCGACAACCTAGTGATGAAATCCAGGTCACCTAATCCAACCTATAATATGTGGTAATGACTTCCACACATGGTCAAGGGGCACAGGTCCTCTCGGTCCTAACCCAGTTCACCCGTAGTCAACTATATACCTCTCCTAAGAGAGATACGTGCATATTTTCCATGGGTTATTATGGTTCTTGGACCCGATATTGGCCATGGATGGGTCTCGATGATACTCTTTCTAATGATCCAACCAAGTGGTAATGACCTCCATTATTGGTCTAGATCAATAGGTTGGATGTGGAAGCCCAATGCCACTATGTTAAAAATAAGACGCAATGTGTGTGGGGATATTTTTAACCTTACATGTAAACAAAATGCATCACCAAGAAAAATAATATTTCTTATATGCCTAAGATAAAATACATTTCATTTCATAAAGATGCATGTATTCAACTTATATGAACTTCAAAGAATGCATTCTACTTCATGAATCAATGGGCACTGGATGGGCTGCATGCAAGAAAACTAAATGCACAGAAATCTAGCACATTGGAGACTAGGGCAGACCTTAAAAATAGAGGTATGTTGTTCCTATAAGTGCCTAAAGGAAACCAAAGAAACTATAAGAAACATTAAATGCATTTTATTTTTCCATTTTTATTTATATTTTTCTTAATAAAAAAACATGATTTAAGTTGCTATTTTCTGGAAAAAAATTGTAGATAGAAAAATACAGAGAAGTAGAGAATGCTACAAACCTCAAATCCTAGTTTGATGATGGAAATTTTGCCCTTTGCTACACTTTTTTTTGGCTGCTATTGACCAGAGTGGTTGCTATTGGTCGTTGCCTGCTTCAGCAGTCAAGATCTTCTAGTCGTTGTTGACCAAAGTGGCCAAACCTGTTGGTCACTATTGACCAAAGTGGCTAAACCTACACACAAAAAACCCATAAATGTTAGTAAGTTGACAAAAAATAAAAACTTAGTGGGGGTCCAACCATGATCACCATCTGGGGAACCCTGATAAGCATGCACCACACTTGCCCTAATTGCAACGTTATTATTATCAAATGAAAATGAAAAATCACACAAGCACATATAACAAAAAATTAACAAATAAATATTCTTTTAATAATACTTCTAGATCTTGGTTACATGTACGTCCCTCTAAGGGATACCCATTTTTTGATACAATCTATTATAAGTGGAGTAACGATGAATGCATCCCCCACAAGGGGATGGTGTGTCCTCGCAGGCCTCCCGATATCACACACCAAAATTTTTGAGGGCTTACAGATGCCTCCTAATTTTTTCCTAGAGGGATCGCCTACTTTGGATACTTTGAATTGATCCTATGAACCTATATCTATGGGCATGGAAACAACAAAGCACAATAAGTAGCACGAGTTACCTCTTCAAAGGAGGCTCTTATTAGAAAATCTGATAAATAAGATAAACGATCATTATGATAATGAAATACAAGCATAAACCTAATAATAATTGCATAGAAGCTTAGAAATGTGATGTAAATATGTCTAAGAAATCAGATCTGAGCTATGACTAATTAATAAATCAAGTAGTAATGGATATAAGGTAGAGCAAAGGGAAATAATGTCTAATGCTCTAAAATATGCCTATGGGCTACTTTCAAAGATAGTGGCCATGATATGAAGCTCTTCTCATTGCGAATCATGGTTTGTGGCACTATCTTCCTTACTCCAATTGATATTCAAGGGTTTCCTGGTGTGTCTCCTACACTGGTTGGCAATTTGGAATGATGTATTTGAATACTAATGTGTGGACATGGATCAGTTGGAAAGTGCTCCAATGCTTCTCAAGGGGTGTAGATTGGCTCTTCATTTTGATAGGGCTCCACTATACACAATTTGAATTCTCTGCATATGTAGCCTTCCTGGTTTTAGGTCTAGATCTAGGGCTTGGATTCCTAGGGGAAGCCAAGCTCTAGATATGCATGCTAATTGACTATCCTAGAGGGATGGTTCAATTTGGTATTAGCATGGAAGGGGCATTTAGGAGGAACTTTGGGATTTCCTCATTGAGATACCTTCAAAATGTATATAAAATATCGTTACTACTCATGATCTGGGTAATCCCTCATGGCAGTTCATGTTTCAATCCTAGCTGATATCATTGATAGTGACTAGAGGTGGTTGCTCTGAGGTTAAAAAGCCAAGTTTTTCAACCACTCTGACTGATAGCGACTGAGATTGAATGGGCTAGAACTGCCCCTTTTGAGTGGTTAGGACCACTGATTGATCTTGTAAAGGTCCAATATGATTCATATGGTCTGCGAATGTGTCCATATGGGTAGTCTCCTAAACATGATGCATTTTAGGTACCTATATTTTTTATAAATTGAAATAATTAAACTTTATTCAAGCTAATTTGAAGCTTTATAGAAAGAAAACTCAGCTATAAAATTTTGAAGAAAATACAATGTTATATATATATATATATAATATATTTCCTTACACAACTATTGGATTATTATTCTAGCTTCAAACCAAACATTATTTTTTTCTAAATTCAAATTTTAACTAATATTCTAACTCTTCTACGTATTCTACTAAAAAAACACCTATTCAATCATTTGTTGTACTTCAATGACAATACAATAAATACTTATATTATTTAATTATTTGGGCTAATTTCCTATATATTTTACTAATGAATTCATTTTTTGGCAATTATAAATAGAATATTAATTAATCTACAATTTTCATTATTCTTTAAATAAATAAACTAAAATTCTAAAGCAATAAATATAATGAAAGGTAATATGATATTAGAATCCAATTTTCTAATACAATATTTGTGCTATTAATAAAGTAATAATCATATTATAACTTAATATATTATAATTTTTATAATCAACAAGTGCATCCTTTGAAACATGTTTCACCTTAGAATTTAAAAGCATCACTTAAAACATTTATCAAGGAAAAATAAAAATAATATAACCCTAAAAGAAGATATACAACTTCATTATTTTATATCTTTTTGTTCGAAGCATTCTACAGATAGAAGTGTTAGTTTATATTATATATGTATTAGAGTTTTTATTGATTAGTTCCATCAGTCAAGTTAAATATTTTTGCAAGTTTGGAAAAGGTGATAAAAACATCACTTCCCTTTTTTAAGTTAACTATCAGACCGAGAATCATCTCACGTGGCCTAGCAAAAGTTACGATTCCAAGGGAGACCCTTAGATGCAACAAAATATTGAGTTCCATGCGGATAGAGGGTCGTCTTACCCAACATGGAACTCATAATAATGATTTTTAAATCAAATTAAATTATATAAAATATTAACTTAGTTTTAAGTGAAGTAATTGAATTAACAGATGCAATGCTTAGGAGGACATGTTTAGAAGATCCTCAAAAGCAAGGTTCCATCAATGCTACTGTCGATGTCTCTAAAATATAGGTAGTAATTCAAATGAAATAACCATTGCCATAGATATCTATAAATATTCAGTTAATATGCTCTCTAAGCTCATTCCTAGTATCTGAAGATAAAACAATAAACCTCAAATATAGATATAAAATAGTTGTATTATTTTTAAACGGGTGCAACATGAGAATAGCTTCGATATAGTCTTAGGAATCCTAAAGCAAAGAATTTAATTTTGAAACATTAAATAAAACTACCATAGACTAAATGGCATTGAAACATTAACAAGTTCTCACATTCCATTATAATTTGATGCCATGAGAAAATCTACTTTATATTAATTAATTTTATTCTAGGGTATACAAACAACATATTCTAAAGTTTTTCATGTGGGTGCATTAAAAAATAATTAATAATAATTATAATAAATAACATATTGAAGAACACAAGCTTATACTGAGAGGGGGTGAACAGTATAAGACCACTTTTTATTTTTCTTTCCCAATCAATATTATGCAATGTATAGATAGCAATATCAATAGAAGTAATCAAAGCAATGCAAAAATCAACACACACAATAGAGACGCAAATTTTATGTGGTTCACCCAATGTGGGCTACTCCACAAAGAAAATATTTCACTAAAATTTCCTCAATCAATATCTTGGGAATCCTTTCCCTATTATAATGTTTAAGGACCTCTATCCAAATGAGACACCAATACCTAATCAAGTTCATGGATCTCTATCCATAGGATAACTCCTTTTTCCTCTTACTCTAGCTGGTGATCTTCTAGAAGAATTGTTATCCCCACTACTCTGGATAATGGATCTCTATCCACTGAAGACACGTATCCTCATTGATCTGGCTTATGGATCTCTATCCACTAGAGACTGTCATCCTCTATACTCTATCACCTCCAAATATTTATCTAAAATTTGCACTAAACATAGTCCTTCGGTCTAGCACAAATATGCTCAATATTTGTCTCTGGTCTAGCATAAACCTGTCCTCAAATCTACACCAAAATTTTTCCTCAATATCTATCCTCTGATCTATACTAAAAACAGTCCTTCAATCTAGCACAAATATGTCCTCAATCTCTGTCCTCAAGCCTTAACACAAAAATTGAATCAATATCAAATCAACTCTGCTAGATCTACCCCAAACCTTAACTCAAGGTTTGAACAAATCAATCAATCAACTATGCTCACAAGTCTTCTCAAAGACTTATCTCAATTCGAACTTGTAATATTCCACAAAATCTCACACTAATCTATCCACAAGTCCTCTCTAGAACTTGTCCAAATATGCTCAACAAGTCCTCACTAGAACCTGTCCAATTTTGCTCAATAAGTCCTCACTAGAACTTTTCCAAATATGCTCCATAAGTCCTCACTATAACTTGTCCAAATCTTCTCAATAAGTCCTCAATAGAACTTATCCAATTCTGCTTTCAATATGTATTGTAAGCTTCCACAAAAGCTCACATAAATCTGTCCATAAGTCTTCCCAAATACTTACCTCAAATCTACTCAACAAGTCCTTACTAGAACTTATCCAATCTCATAGAAACATAAAGAGAATTGTTAGAGAATCAATATGCTTCACATTCATCACAATGCTCAATCACTTTCAATCACTATTTTAGAAACATATAGAGAATTGTTAGAGACTCAATATGCTTCTCATTTATCTCAATGCTCAATCACTTTCAATCACTCTTTTAGAAACATACCGAGAATTGTTAGAGACTCAATATGTTTCACACTCAAACTCTCAATCACTTTCAATATCTCTTTTATCATAGAAACATATAGAGAATTGTTAGAGACTCAATATATTTCACACTTATCAACACTCAACACTCAATCTCTTTCTCAAGTCAATTCAAAATATAGAACAATTTGTTTGATAGAACTTGAACTATCACTTTACACATCCACTTGACTAGGCTCAACCAACTCTACTCAACCAATCACTCAATGAAATAATCCTTGCTCACAAACCCTAGTCCAAAAATATGAACACTCACTCAAATGTTTCTAATAATGCTTATCAACCAATCTCACATAACAATGATACTCATGTTCTTTACAAACCCTAGTTCAAGTTCTTCACTCAATCGATCACTTCAACAACAATGCTTATAAAACATTTTTTTATCAACAACTCTCAATTTTAGAAAAATTTGAAGCATTAATTCAAAACACACTCAACAATGCTTACCAAACAATCCTTTTCACTCCAAATTTGCATTCGTAACTTTCAACAATCACTCACTAGGAATAATATGCCCATACCTTTATTTTATGTAGAAGTGACCTTGGAAAACCTGTCTCAATCACAATTCTCTTTTGTCAATCTCAATAGTTAGATGATAAAATATCACACTAACTTTCTCACAAAATAATTCTCAATTACAAAAATAATCAAACTTAATTACACCTTATTTCTCCTTAAAATAATATCCAACACCACAAAAACACTTCTTCCAAAACTCTAACTCATCAAAAGAGCCTCTTAACAATTTAATTTCATCATAACCCTTTTCAGAAATATATCTCAAAAATAATCCAAACTCTACTTATGACTCCCTACTCAATATTGCATTTAACTTAAATAACTCACTTTATAACATAATGCAATAAATCAATTTCCACTTTCCTAAGGTTGAAAAAAAAAAACCCTAGCAAAAATTAACCTTTCAACACTTAGGTTAATATCAAAACTTACTTGCATCTTATCCCTCCAACAACCTTAGCATATGCAAAATAAAATAATTTAAAAACTTTATTACATGCTTTGCAATTGGCAAGATTAGAACTTGAACCAAATGCTTCAACAACACCTTGGCCACGGCTTCCACGCCATGTGAGCCACGTGCTCCCTTGATGCTCTAAAGCATAATGTGTGCTTTGACCGCTTCACACTCCTCTAGAGACTTTGGCTCTTTCTTCAACACAATGTTTGCCTCAAACCTTGCACTTCGGAGGTACCTTTAATTTCGCATGAGCTCTCTTCAACAAATATCACGGATGATCAAAATCAAATTACCAAAATAATATTTGGCTAAGGTATAAATACCTTATGCCCTTATTCCCATGCACGTCAGCAAAGACAAATTCATTGGGGTTGGTGCTTATGTTTTAACTCCGAAATAATTAATTTATAATTATTTAAATTCACTAGAATTTAAATATTATAAATTAATATTTAAATATTTTGGCTTTATTAAATATTAAAGCCTCCTTAGGTTTTAATAAAAACCTTTTATTTTGTCTAACCATGGTTTTAATAAAAAACTTTTACTTTGCCAATCCATGGTTTTAATAAAAACCCTTCTACTTATGCTTCACATAATATTAAAAATAAATATTATGAAGCTCTTTTTCCATAAACCTTTTGCATTGCTCATTTTAACCTTTTGACATCAACTATAGCTTATTCCTTGACATCAATGAAAACTTTGACTCAAAATGTCCAACAATATCCCTCTTTGTCATTGATGGAAACCCAATAAATTTTTACCATTTTATTTACCTTTTCATTTTGCTTCCCCCTGGTAAACTTTTGCCCTTGACTCAATGCTCTCTCCTTAAACCAAATATCTCCCCCTTACTCAAATGTCTCCCCATTTGACATCAATGGCAAAGGGTCACCATTGGGGCTCGGGGCTAAGAATGAGTCTCTTAGCTTAGCCCCTCCCCCACCTCCTCTTGAGGTGGTTAATTTTGGGGTGGGAGTATTTCTACTCCCAACAAGCACTGGTCTTTACCTTTGTAGTTTTTCCTTCTCATTTGATCCTTCTGATTCCTTTGACTATTCCTGTTCATGTCCATGTTCCTGTTCATGTCCATATTCCTATTCTTGTTCCTGTTCTTGAACCTGTTCATGCTTGATTATGGAATGTTTTCTCTACACCATTTTTTTGTATGTCCATCATTATTGCACTTTTGGAGGTGCAAATATCTTGGGGTTTCTCCTAGTGAAGCCATATCCTTTTCTGTCATGAACCCTGCAATTCATTGCCTTGTGATCAAACTGATTACATGAGTAGCAATACCCATGGAAAAGTTGTTTGTTCCTGAAGTTCCCATATTCTTGTCTTTCACATGTCCTGCATTGTGAATCCATGTGCCCAAATCTATGACATGAGAAACATCATCCATTGAAGTTTCCTTGCCTTGATCTCATTGGTCTCTTAGTCTCTCTTAACCTATTCTGATTGTTGTTACATTTGTTTCTTCTTTGTGCATTGTTCCTTTCCTTGTTGAACTTTATGTTGTCCAACTCATCCTCAAAATTCTCATTTTCTCTTACATTCTTCCTCTAAAGTTTCTTCTTATTCAAAACTTGAGGTTGACTCTTCTTCTTGTTTCTTTTGAGCCTATTCAAAACCAATACCTGTTTTTTTTATTGACCTTCTTTGTACCTTGATCATATTATCTACAATCTTTGAGCTCTTTCCAAACTTGTGTAGCTTATCCTTGGACTTTTATAACTCTTCCCTTAGTAGATCTACTTGTTGTTCTAAATTTTCACATTCTAAGACCTTTGCTTCTAGCTTATCTTTGAACTGCTTTGTCTTAGCCATTGACTTGTTTAGATCCTCTATAAGCTTTCCTCTTTCTTCATCACATTCTTGAAATTGAAACTCAAGTTGGGAGTTTTACTTTCTTAATATATTTAAAGTTTTAAGAGCATAAATAATATCTCCCTCAAGATCAACTCCTCCTTTTTCTAATTCTTCCTCTGTTTGCCTTTTTCAACATCTTCATTCTTTTTTGACTTGTCTTCTATAGGATCACCTTCTTCTTATTCTAGAGTCATTAGAATATTCTCTTCTGGTCCTTCAAGTGTATTTTCATATTCATCATCACTAAAACTAAAACCATTCCTTATACAACTATCTTCAAGATATCCAAAATTACCACATCTAAAATACTTGAGAATTATTGGTGACCTTTTCTTAACCTCTTCTTTTTCTTCTATCAGAAATAGGACTTCATCTTTATCATTATTTGAGAAAATATTATCACTATCACTTGAATACTTGCCTTGTCTGCATAGTATATCATATTTTGTCTTTGAAATAACTTATTTCCTTGTTTGCCTTGTCCATCCTTGCCTTTCTTTTGGTACCTATATCTTTCTGATTCCCTGTTCCTGTGATCCTATTTTTCTTCATCATTGTTATTTTAGCTTCTTGAAAATCATTTGCATAGTGACCATACTTTCCACAATTGAAGCATCTAATAGATTTTACATCTTTAAATCTTCTTGAATTCTTATTCCTTCTGCCATAATTAGCTTCTTCAGCACTGGATGACTCATTTCTCGATTTTGAATTCTTACCTGTTGAGGTGTGATTTTGTCAGTATACAAAACAACTCGATAATTCAAAATTTTAAATTCTCTCTTGGAAATAAAATCATTTCTCCAAGGTTATTACTTTAATATTTATGTGTCATGCATAGTTATTTATAAGTTCCTGAATAAACTCTTGGGTTTGCAAGTTTCATATGTAAATGATTTCAAGTTCATGATGTAAAATATGCTTTTCATCAAATTCTATCATCCAAATGATAAAGTAAATCTGCCTTATGATTAAGATCTATTGATGCAAACTTAACAATACCATTGATTAAAATGCTTTCAAAACTAATTTGAAATAACAATTTGCATTAGCATTTTAATTAATGTGAAATTTCAATTACCCTAATAAAAATTAAAGTATGTGAAATTTTAAAATAATGATATAAACCATGATTATAAATATTCACATTTAAAACCTACAATTTAATCAATGAATAGATTTTATTCATCTCCAATATAAGATTAACATTGAACTATTTGATATAATGGATAAAAAATAAAATGTTTAACCCCAAAATCATAAGGTTTTAAAAACCTTATTAATCATAAATTCATAGGGTTTGCTATAAACATTATTTATGAACTGTGAGTTCTATGATTTAAAATCAAGTTCATAAATGTACTTCCTTATTATATTTGTTTATTAAATATTTGTGAAATCAAATATTTAATAACCAACATAATATTCCAATGTAATGTTTGGATTTGTGCATAAATAAATTATACTTAAAACATGAAATCCAAACAAAATTTAATAAAATAAATCACTTCTAATTCTCAACCTTATTAAATCAAAGTTAGAACTAGAATAATTATTTATAAAACATTTTATTCATCCCAAATATAAAATCAACATTAAAATATTTGGAAATGAAATAAAGTAATAATGTTTAACCCTAAAATTGTAAGATTTTCAAATCTTATAATTATAATCCATAGGGTTTTAATATAAAACTGATCTATGAACTGTGAATTTTATACTTTGAAAATCAAGTTCATAAATATGTTTTCTCATATTATTTGTCTATTAAATATTTATAGAATAAAATATTTAATAACAAATATAATCCTCTGAATGTAGGGTTTGGATCGGTAAATAAATAAAATGGTATTTGAAGCGTGAAATCCAAAAAAAAAATCAATAAAAGATATCAACCGTAATTCTCAACTTTATTAAATCAAAGTTGAAACCAGAGTATTCATTTATATTTTATATATTTATTTATTTAAATATTAAAACAATTTAATATTTAAATAATAAATTAATAATAACCTAGTATGAAATTTTAATTTTCATGAACATTGAACTAGGCTATGCAAAAATAATTGAATATCAAATAAATAATCAAAATTTCTATAAAGAAGAAATATTATTCTATCTCGAAAAAATGCTACAGACATAAATAATCACAGAGACTTAAACCAAATCATTGCCCACCAGTATTCACACAGTAGAACAATGATATGACGCAAACTTTCGTGGAATTTTCAATTATTGAAAACGATACCAAACATTTTAATTATAATTCAAATACCAAAATTATGCTTATTTGAATCCCTAAAATATTTTGATATAATAAAAAAATATTACAATATAATTTGTTTCTCTGTAATTTTCAGCTCTCTGTAGCTTCTTCAAAATATGGCTTTGGCTCCTTCCAATTCCTTTCCTCTCTTTATCTACACAAACTGTCCGACCCTCTCTTTGGTTTCTAATTATCCATTTATAGCTTAAGAAATTTGTTCCTCTTGATTAGTTTACTCCGTTATGTCAGTTTTTAAAAAATGAATTCTTGAAATCCTAATATCAATAAAGCCTTTTAAAAGGTTTTAATATTTCTCCTCATTAGCATTCGAAAAATTAAAGTTATAATCCTGCCAATAATACAAATATTAATTAGAATATAAAACATTTATAAAATAATATTCTTAATTATAATTAAATTATAAAGTTATAAAACTTTATAATTTAATTAATTTAAAACAAAATCATTCTAACTATATTAAATTATTATTATTATTATTTTAACATGGTGGAATCGATAGCCGCCACGAATCCGAGCAGGTTGTCCAGCTTTTATGGCCACCACAGTATTCTGCGTTGTCCGCCTTGGAAGCCACCACATAGATCTTCGTGCAGTCTGCCCCTATAAACGCCATGCCATAATCATTTTAAACCTTTTACATCACTGAAAGCACCAGGAAAGGGACAAGCGAACTATATTAAATTATAAAGTTATAAAACTTTATAATTTAATTAATTTATTTATAACATAACCATTCTAACTATATTAAATTATAAAGTTATAAAACTTTATAATTTAATTAATTTAAAACATGACATAACTAAACATAACATACAAACAAACATATACATAACACCACACACTAACAAAATAATATAAAAAGAATTAAACCTACAAAACATATTATATTATGACACAACATAATATAAACCACATAGAACATGATGAATATAATCAACACACCACAACAACACAAGGACATTAGCAAACCCTTAGGTAATGGGATAAAAATATGATGACAAACATTTATAAAATAGTATGTAAAATGCTTATGCATGCTCATCATCAGATGGATGAATAACCTTGATTCCCCATCAGGATAACACTCAAACAATTTCTTAAATTTCAAGTGGGTCCCCAATTTTAGGGTCGTTGTGAAGGACATCACAACATTACCCTTTGTCTTCTTAATTTCTTTGAAGGTTGCTTTCTTACGAATATTAGATTCCTCTTTTGTTCTTAACTAAAAGGTTGTGAGAATACCAAGTAACATATCTCTTGTCAAAGAATAACCATATTTTTATTCTTCTATAGCAGAAATATTTTCACTAAATATTTTTGGAAGAGATCTTAAGACATTATCACAAACATATGATTCTTCAACATTAAGTCCAAGTCCTTGCATGGCATTAACAACTTCATCTACCCGAAGTAGATAAGTACTAATGTTTTTCTCATCCTTCATTCTTAATTCTTCAAATTGCCCTTTGATATTTCGTATTTTTGCCTTTTTGAAACTTTTATCTCCTTCATATATGCTTTGCAACTTATCCCATATTCCTTTTGCATCTTTTTTTTTTTTTTTGAATTTACATGGTGGAATCGGTAGTCGCCACAAATCTGGGCAGGCTGTCCAAATTTTTATGGCTGCCATAGTATTCTGCGTTGTCTGCCCCATAAGCCACCACACAGATCTTCATGCAGTCTGCCCCTATAACCACCATGCCACAATTATTTTAAACCTTTTATACCGCTAAAATCACCATGTTCTTTTGCATCTTTAGAATACATAAATTTTATTGATTTTGTTCTATGCAAACATCTCAAAATTACATTTATTTATTTTGAATTGTAATGTTGTAGAAGCTTACCTTCCTTATCTGTAGATGGATCAGATGGTGTTATGTATCCATTTTCAACTACTTCCCAAATTTCATAACCAAGTGTCATCAGGTGAATCTTCATTCTCATACTCCAAAATATATAATCACTTCCATAAAATATTGGTGTTGAATTATTTGAGGACATTTTCTTAGAATCCATTATATTCTTGAAAGCTTTTCCTTGAAGCTATTAAACTCTTCTGAAGGAACCCGCTATGATACCAATTGAAGAACACAAGCTTATACTGAGAGGGGGGGTGAACAGTATAATACCACTTTTTAATTTTTTTTTGAATCAATATTATGTAATGTATAGATAGCAATATTAACAACAGTAATAAAAGCAATGCACAAATCACCACACACAATAAAGACACCAATTTTACATGGTTCACCCAATGTGAGCTACTCCACGAAGAAAATATTTCACTAAAATATCCTCAATAAATCTCTTGGGAATCCTTTCCCTATTACAATGTTTATGGAAATCTGTCTAAAGGAGACACCAATCCCCTAATCAAGTTCATGGATCTCTATCCATAGGAGAACTCCTTTCTCCTCTTGCTCTGGCTAGTGATCTTCTAGAAGAACTATTATCCCCACTGATTTGGCTAATGGATATCTATCCACTAAAGAAACCTATCCTCACTACTCTAGATTATAGATATCTATCCATTAGATACTATCATCCTCTATACTCTTTCAACTTCAAATATCCATCTCAAATATGCACTAAACATAGTCCTTCAATCTACCACAAATTTTCTCAATCTCTATATTTGGTCTAGCACAAACCTGTCCTCAAATCTACACCAAAATTTATCCTCAATATCTTTCCTATGATCTATACTAAACATAGTACTTTAGTCTAGCACAAATATGTCCTCAATATCTATCCTCAAGCCTTAACACAAAGCTTGAATAAATATCAAATCAACTCTGCTAGATCTACCCAAACCTTAACTCAAGGTTTGAACAAATCAATCAATCAACTCTTCTCACAAGTCTTCTCAAAGACTTATCTCAATTCTACCTTGTAATATTCCACAAAATCTCACACTAATCTATCCACAAGTCCTCTCTAGAACTTGTCCAAATATGCTCAACAAGTCCTCACTAGAACCTGTCCAATTTTTCTCAATAAGTCCTCACTAGAACTTTTCCAAATCTGCTCAATAAGTCCTCACTAGAACTTGTCCAAATCTGCTCAATAAGTCCTCAATAGAACTTATCCAATTCTACTTTCAATCTATATTGTAAGCTTCCACAAAATCTCACATAAATCTGTCCACAAGTCTTCCCAAATACTCACCTCAAATCTGCTCAACAAGTCCTTGCTAGAACTTGTCTAATATCATATAAACATAAAGAGAATTTTTAGAGACTCAAAATGCTTCACATTCATCACAATGCTCAGTCACTTTCAATCACTCTTTTAGAAACATATAGATAATTGTTAAAGACTCAATATGCTTCTAATTTACCTCAATGCTCAATCACTTTTAATCACTCTTTTAGAAACATACAGAGAATTGTTAGAGACTCAATATGTTTCACACTCAAAAACTCTCAATCACTTTCAATCTCTCTTTTATCATAGAAACATATAGAGAATTGTTAGAAACTTAATATCTTTCACACTCATCAACACTCAACCTCTTTCTCAAATCAATTCAGAATGTAGAACAATTTGTTTCATAGAACCTGAACTATCACTTCACACGTCCACTTGACTAGGCTCAACCAAATATACTCAACCAATCACTCAATGAAATAATCCTTGCTCATAAAATCTAGTCCAAACATATGAACACTCACTCAAATATTTCCAATAATGTTTACCAACCAATCTCACATAACAATGATACTCATGTTCTTTGCAAATCCTAGTTCAAGTTCTTCACTCAATCAATCACTTCAATGACAATGCTTATAAAATAAAGTTTTATCAAAAACTCTCAATTTCAGAAAACCTTGAAGTATTAATTCAAAACACACTCAACAATGCTTACCAAATAATCCTTTTAACTCCAACTTTGCATTTACAACTTTCAACAATCATTCACTAGGAATAATATGCCCATACCTTTATTTTATGTAGAAGTGACCTTGTAAAACCTGTCTCAATCACAATTTTCTCTTTTGCCAATCTCAATAGTTAGATGATAAAATATCACCCTAAATTTCTCATAAAATAATTCTCAATTACAAAAATAATCAAACTTAATTACACCTTATTTCTCCTTCTTAAAATAATATCCAACACCACAAAAAAACTTCTTCCAAAACTCTAACTCATAAAAAGAGCCTCTTAACAATTTAATTTTATCATAACTATTTTCAGAAATATATCTCAAAAATAATCTAAACTCTATTTATGAGTCCCTACTCAATATTACATTTAACTTAAATAACTCACTTTATAACTTAATACAATAAATCAATTTCCACTTTCCTAAGGTGAAAATAAAATTACCCTAGCAAAAATTAACCTTTCAACACTTAGGTTAATATCAAAACTTACTTGCACCTTATCCCTCCAACAACCTTAGCATATGCAAAATAAAATAATTCAAAAACTTTATTACCTGCTTTGCAATTGGTGAGATTCGAACTTGCACCAAATGCTTCAATAGCACCTTGGTCGTGGCTTCCACATCGTGTGAGCGACGTGCTCTCTTGATGCTCTAAAGCACAATGTGCGCTCTGACTGCTTCACACTCCTCTAGAGCCTTTGGCTCTTTCTTCAACACAATGCCCACCTCAAACCTTGCACTTCGGAGGTGCCTTTAATTTCTCACGAGCTCTCTTCAAAGAATATCACGGATGATCAAAATTGAATTACCAAACTAAGGTTTGGCTAAGGTATAAATACCTTATGCCCTTGTTCTCATGCACATTGATAGAGATGAATTCATTGGGGGTCAGCGCTTATGTTTTAACTCCGAAATATTTAATTTATAATTATTTAAATTCACTAGAATTTAAATATTATAAATTAATATTTAAATATTTTGGCTTTATTAAAGATTAAAGCCTCCTTAGGTTTTAATAAAAACCTTTTATTTTGCCCACTATGGTTTTTAATAAAAACCTTTTATTTTTCCCAACCATGGTTTTAATAAAAACCTTTTATTTTGTCTAACCATGGTTTTAATAAAAACCTTTTACTTTGCCAATCCATGGTTTTAATAAAAACCCTTCTACTTATGCTTCACATAATATTAAAAATAAAAATTATGAAGCTCTTTTTCCATCAACCTTTTGCATTGCTCCTTTTGACCTTTTGGCATCAACGGTAGCTTATTCCTTGACATCAATGACAACTTTGACTCAAAATGTCCAACACATATCATAACATTGCTTAAGATTGAATACACATATGACATAATCAATATATCCTTAGGTACAAGTTTCAATTTTTTTTTTTAATGTAGGTGCTCAACCTTAGAGCCCCTACAAAACATCTTAGATTATAAAATTTATTACAAAAGCTTTTCAAGCTTCAAACACACTCTTTCACAGTGCCTGTGCTGAAACTGACGATCGAACTGCATAAAAATACCATAGAAATATTGAAAAAACCATTGTATATCCACAAGAAAACCCTTTTCCTTTCATGAAACTAGAATAGGAGACTCACACCATGGGATCAACACAACTCATAAGTAAGAATACAATGCAAAACTATATGCTCATTTTATTTTATTACATTCAAACAAAAAGGTAAACAATATATATTTGCATTTCATAGCAACACAGGTAAACTTTGGTATTAAAATAATATAGTTATTTTATCATTTAATATTATACAACCAACAAGCTTAACAAGAAATTTGGAAAATTTATCTGAGTCTCACTCAATTTTATTCAGTGGTGGATACATGGGTTTGCTCCCCGATTTACTTTATCTTCACTACACATTCTAGTTTTACATATATTCACTAAAGACTCAGGTTTAATGGCTAACAATCAACCACATTTCTAAAATTCATTTGAAAAGAAAAGAAACAACATAATTGTTATATTTGAATATGTGTTTGCCATTTTCAACTAAATGAAACAACAACAAAATATAAACATTTCCATATAATTTCACTTTGTAACATTGTACAACATATTTTTTTTTCTTCTAAATTTGTAAAACGTTGACCTGAAATTCTAGTAGATTCTTCACAAGATAGATCTTCCAACCAATGAATAACGCAAAGCACAACAAATGTCAGCAGCACATACAACCATAATGCCCCCATTTCATATTCTTTAGGTCTTTTAAAAATAATTCATGATGGTGAAAAACTTAGACATATGGATTACCATGCAAATCCCCATCTAAACTTCTATTTTCTGCCAGGTGGAGGTGGATTCTTACTTAAGGTAGAAAAGGGTCTTGGTAATATTTTATAAATATAAAGGAGTGGGCATTTTTATTTAAAATAAATATAATTTCACTTTTGTTTTTATTATTCAAATATATATATATATATATATATTTAACTATATATTATTTTATCAATAAATTATTAAATTAAAACATGAAGCATATAATTTAAAATAATTACAAAATTTGTCTATTATTTTTCTGCTGTTTAAAATATTCTTCTCTTTTTATTTTTGAAGAAAACAACCAACAACCAAATCTTACAAATTTATACTAAAAATGCAGCTACATGTATGCAACTATATGAAATGCAATTTGTGAGCTTCCATGTACTCACAAGCCATGGTGCTTTTTCACACCTCCATCATATCCCTCCTTACCTCTCATGGTCTTCCCTATTCTGGCCACCTAAAGGAGGGTATCTAATCTCCTCATATTTGAAATTTACTCAGCTTTGATGGGTACCTATTCCTATCAACACAAATCCATTAGTAGTACCTCATCCTCAAAATATGTAAATCATTGTTTAAATAATAACCATTCTAGTAGGGTTGTTACATTCTTCCCCATTAGGAATAAACATCTTCCCTGTGTTTAAATGCATTTTTCAACCATAAAATATACATTCATCATTAAACTATATAAAATAAATCTACATTAGATATAACAAATATATTAATGTTCATTCAAGTATATAAGGAAATTGTCTTTGCACTTTAGCCACATTCTCCCATGTAGTATTCTTCTTGGAGTGTTGACCCCACTAGACCTTATATTGGTCAACTTTCCTTTTTTTTTAATGTTTGGTTCTAAAGGTAGGGATCTTAACTAGTCAAAATTCAATATGATGGGGATTGAGCATCAACAAATGAAAAATATTCCAAACATGGGAAGGGTCAACAACATATATTTTGAGGAGGGACATGTGGAAGGTGTCATGAATTTTTGATAGATTGGGTGGCAAGGCCAACTTATATAAAACAAGGCTGATTTTATCAACAATTTTAAAGGATCCCTTAAAATTGGGGTCGAGTTTAGACAAGTAGATTTTATCCTTAATAAAACTCTATCTCCCACAGAGAATTCCCTTGGTATTATTTTCATATTTACATAGCTCTTTTGATGATTCAAGGTCTTCTTGTACCTTCTTTTGTGCTTTCATACTTTTGGTATATTCGGTCTTATCATTGCTCGATCTTCTAGATTATCTTATGATAGAGGGGTCCTTCACCTCCCCATACAAGGATTCAAATGGAGCCATAATCAAGATATAATTTTAAATAAACTCTACCAGGTATAGGTATTTTCTATTCTATAGTATGTTCGCTTTAATATTTGAATTTCATCCTTACAAAACCTCTACCTTACTTCAAATAATTCCCATGGTGGTTTCTTATTTTCTCCTTCTTTTGAATTTTCATCCTTACGAAATCTTTGTCTTTCCTAGAGAGTTCTCTCGGTGATCTTTTCAAGTGCATTATTTCTTTAGATATTTGGTTCAACTAATCTAATTCTTTCTTCCACCCTCTTGACACTATCTAAATTCTTTTTGTATTTCTACTTGATGATTTCTGTTTTCAAAATTTTAGGTCAATCCTCCTCAATTGAGCATCTATCTAAATCCTTTGCTAAAATGATAAAATCACACAACTAAATAGATATTAATATATTTACTACCATATGACTTCTGGTAAATTCATAATAAATCCATAGGCAATAACTTACCATAGTTAGTGTGTATAATCTTCTGGATACATGTGAATGTTCAACTTTAACCTTTTGGTATTTTATGCCCTACTTCATGCTCAAAATAAAATAATTTCTATAGATTCTTGTGCACTTTACCCCTTTTTGGTGCATGAAGTAAGGAATGCAACATGCCACCTTTAAAATGGTGTTTCTTAACTCACCCTTATCTGGAATGACCAATCCAATCATATCTTATTATAAAATCTTAGTCCTCATCAAGTCCCTTCCCTATCATTTCCTTCTTGCTTCTACGTTCTTGATCAACGAGAAGTTTTATATTTATGTTGTGAATCTAGTAGTTTAATTATAAATGTAGATTGTTCCAACTGCTCTTGAAACAATTTGATTATCATTGTAAGATCTCCTATTAACCTCTAGCCATAAAGAGCTATGTTAATTGTTTGGTTTAAGTTTTCTCTCCCAACCTCACAAAGATGACACAAAGAATCCTACAAATTAAGGATTTTATGGCCTAGGGATTTGCAACCTTGGCTCTGATACCAACTATAACAACCTAGATCTAACCCACCTGGTTGTCCAATCCAATATTTGGATTCTCCAAATAAAAATTTCATTTGATTTCAATGCCTTACACAAAACACAAGGGGAAATTTTGATGTTCACCTAATGTTTTATTAGTACAAGGTATAATAAAATTCCAATTTTGGGAATATCGACCACTACAAATGGTCACCCAAGTGGTCAAGATTGACCAGATCCCATAGAAAGGTGTCTTTTAGAAGCCTATCCTCTCATCCCAATAACCTAGGCTCACGATTGGGGTTATCCTCTAGAGGGTGAACGCATAATTCCCCATCCCTTAGCATAAAGGGCTTAGTTTTCTTTGGCCTAATTTTTATCCTAGATTTTAAACATGTAAGGAGGTAATGTAAATATGTCTTGTGCCTAGTTGGGAGTGCACCTTCCTTGGAGTCAACTAGGGTCCGTCATTACCCTAGCTCAGGTCTTGGAATCCCTTGTCATGGTATGATTGATGATGAGTTATTCCATACCAACTCAACACTAAGTAACTAATATTGGTATCTCGCTGAATTTCTCAAATTGCACTTAGTAAAATATCCATCATCGTACTACCATACAATGACCTAGAGGTGACATACCACCCCTCATCACTTCTTCTTGGCAAAAGGAAATCCCATCCCAGGTTGGTTTGTCAGAAAGTGATCACTCTTGATTCATAGTGATTGCACTACCTCCAACCATCGACATTGGGTATTTTATGATTCACAATGATTGTCCTACCTGCAATCACAAAAATTGGTTGTTTAATGAATCATAGTGATTTACCTTCCCATAATCACTAGTAATAGATGTAGGAATGCCCTTTCCATAATCATTGGTATTAGGAGGTAGTGTTTTACTATGCACCTCGATGGATAATTATGAGATGGTTTTAAAAAGTCATATTCCTCGATGATATAATATGGATTTAAACAACTTCAAGTATAGGGGATCTTGACCAAGGTAGAATAAGTCTCCTATTTAATTTTCCATCTTAGGTTATCTTTACCATATCTTTACCATTCTCTCAAAAAATTAAAAACCTCATTTGAAAAGTAATTAATCACCCATAAGTAACTATTAAATCAATATTTAATGTTTCATAAATCAAATTGTATTCTACTACGTAATACTTTAAGCATTAGAAAGATAGTTATTATTGCTCTAATAGTCCTCACATTTTCTTTTTCCTCTAAAAGACAAATGAAAACCATTTTATTAAAACATAATCTTTATTTCTATATAATTCATAGATTATGACTATCCTTTGAACGAGTAATATACATTGCTATTTTACTTGTATGAAACACGATAAGAAAATATTTTACATGTATGTAAAGATGCCATTACAATGCAAATTTCAAGGTTTTAATGCTTATAAGGTTGTGTGTTCAATAAAAATGCATCACACCCGAATTAAAAATAAAAAGACATGTATGTTTTATTTAGGTTTTGAACAACCTTCAGATATTTTAAATTAAATTACCTCTATAACTATCGAACTTATCACATTTTATTAAGATAAAGATAATTTATTTGAATTCTCTACGATGATCAGGTTCAGTTTATCATTTGTATGTATCCAAGGAAATAATATAATATCTCTTTCCTAACAATTTTTATACATCATTGGTGACCAAAAGTGCTACCAGGGTTATACATTTTCTTTTCTAATTTTTATAAATCGAAATAATTAAACTTTATTCAATCTAATTTCAAGCTTTATAGAAGGAAAACTCACCTATAAAGTTCTGAAGAAAATACAATGTTATATATATAATACATTTCCTTACACAACTATTGGATTATTATTCTAGCTTCAAAGCAAACATTATTTTTTTAAACTCAAGTTTTAACTAATCTTCCAACTCTTCTACATATTCTAAAAAAAAAAAAAAACTATTCAATCATTTGTTGTACTTCGAAGACAATACAATCAATACTTTTTTTATAGGTAAAAATTTCATTAAAAGTGGATTTTGAAAGGGGCTCCAAAACCTTTTTACAATAGGTCAACATATCAAACAAAAGGCAAAAGGATAGGCCAAAGGAAAAGCACATTAAAATCCCACCCAAAGAAGGAAAAATAAAGAATCCTACCCAAGCGGGAAAATTAAACCAGGAAAATTTTTAAAAATCCCGTCCAAAGCTAGAAATTTGAAAAATCCCACCCAGGCAGGAAAAATACAATTTGAAATATCCCACCCAAGGGAAAACCTAAAACTAGTATCCTGTCAAGGAAAAACTGGAATACAAAACCGCTTGAAAATAAAATCCACCCCGAGAAGGCAGATGGATCAGAGAAACCCGTAAAAACACCAAGAAGGGCCATCCCGCCCAAGGAGGGTCGGGACAAATCCGAGGATGCAGGAAAACTAGAATATTACCCAAGAAAACTAGAAACCACTCTAGGAGAGAGGGAACAACTGAAAGCTGAAGAAAGAAGCTAGGATCCCACCAAGAAAAAACCCGAGAAGGTAGTCCAAGAAGTAGTAAATCTGAGGATCTCCACAGACCATGAAATTCCCTTGAACACGAGGTTGAACTACGAGGATGCTAGAATAAAATAGATGATGCAATATAAATAGAATTGCAAGCCATGGGAAGAGGGACGAAAAGGTCCTAAGGAACCTGAACTGAAGGAGCCACAGGGTTATCAAGCTGCAGATAATAAGCATAGGTCCCAATCCAAGATCGAAATATGCATTAGATAAACCTATAAAACCTCCATATCTACCAATGAATGACTTCTAGGAATCAGAATAGGAAAACCTACGAGATATCAATAGCAAGCAAAGCATACGTTTCCATCCCAAGTCAAGAAATATACACTAAGAAATCACCAAGTAGACCAAATCCAAGAAACCTGAAGAGAAGATTCACTAAAAATAAAGCACATGGTCCCACCCAAACCATAAGTATGTAGTGAAAACCTCCCAAGAAGCACAAGGATAGAGTCAAGCACCTCTCCTAAAGCTGCGATGCACCACAATTGAAGAACCATTGGAATCCGGTACCAAGTAGAAAACCTACAACAAAACTAGGATAAACATGAGAGCAACAAGGGAAAAGAATCCCTAAATCTAAAAAAAAAACCCAAGGAAGGTCCTATGGATGTCTGAGGATAGGGGCATAGGTAGGAAACCCTCAATCAGGCTAGAAAAGGGGTAGACAAGTGGATAAGTGACCTCCCACCCCAAGGAGATTGTTTGCAACCATAGTCAACCTAGAGAGAAGGACCTAGGAAGTGCCATGGAACTGGGATAGAACTAGGGGAGGGGGAAGTGGGGAAGTGAATCAAGACATCCCATGAATGTCCTCTATAGTCCCATTTCCATATAGTGATCTGAAATATTACTTATTTTATTAATTGTTTGGACTAAGGTCCTATATATTTTACTAATGAATTCATTTTTTGGCAAGTATAAATAGAAGATTAATTAATCTACAAATTTCATTAATCTTTAAAAGCAAACTAAAAGTCTAAAAAAATAAATGAAATTAAAGGTATTATGATCTTAGAGTCCAACTTTCTAATGCAATATTTGTGCTATTAATAAAGTAATAATCATATTATAACTTAATATATTATACTTTTTATAATAAACAAGTGCATCCTTAGAAACATGCATTACCTTAGAATTTAAAAGCATCACTTAAATACATTTATGAAGTAAAAGTAAAAATAAATAATCGTAAAAGAAGATATACAACTTCATTCTTTTATATATTTTTGTTCAAAGCATTCTAACAATAGAAGTGTCAATTTATATTATTTATGTATTACAGTTTTTATTGGGTAGTTCCATCAGCAAAGTTCACTATCTTTGCAAGTTTGGAAAAGGTGATAAAAAAATCACTTCCCTTTTTTAAGGTAACTATCATATCAAGAATCATCTCACTAGCCCTGTAAAAGGTTACAGTTCCAAGGGATACCCTTAGATGCAACAAAAGACTGAGTTCCATGCAAACAGAGGGTCAGCTTACCCAATACGACACTCATAACAATGATTTTTAAATAAAATTAAATTATATAAAATATTAACTTAGTTTTAAATTAAGTAATTAAATTACTAGTGTAAAGGATGGAGCTTGATATTGGATAAAAATCAAAATTTTCTCTTTGTTTGGTAACTAGTTGCTTTTGTGCATGGACACTTACATATTGTGTCAATTTGTTGTGTGATTGTTTTGGTTATTTTTATGTTCTGAAAAATATGTTTAAATAAATTGCTCAATATTATTGGTTTAATAATAAGTAAATTCTAACAAATTTTGGGGATTCAAGTTTGAGTGGGAGATGGATCTCTTCCTAGAAATGAGAAATGGTTCATGGTGAAGAGCTCAGGTCCTAATGCTTTGATCAGTTGCAGCAAAATCCTACGGAGATGGAGATTCTACGATGAACGTTGGTGACAAGAACAGAGTGGTAGAATCCTTAGCTTCTCCTGGGAACCACCGGGTTATTCACGATGGTGTTCATGGTGGCTCTATGCATAAAATCGGTAGCAGTCAGGTGGCGGTGCGAGGGCAAGGGTTCGAGCCCTGGTAGTGAAGGAATGGTGGAGATTTACTCAAAGTATATAGGAATAGATCTGTGCCATTGTTGGAATCCATGGATGAGAAAAGCTGGTTGTGTACCTTTGGAGTGCAGGTTATGGGCCATGGTTGGGGTCTACCTTACATTATGGTGATGTGAACACTGGCTAGAAAAGAAGAAGATGGGTTGCTGGTATATGCAACTGGTTTGAGCTCATATTCATGACTTGGGGAAATCAAATATGTAGCAAGAGAAACTGATCACTTCTCTTTACTCTATCCCTTCCTTGGTTTTGAATATAGCTTGGAATTGGAAAGAGATTGTTTCCAATGTATTGTTCCTGATTGCGGAATTCCAAGAGATTGGTGAAGCAGTGGGAGCAATGACAAAATGAGGTAGATTGTGTGTTGTTCGTTGATCACAGGAGAAAGTGCATGGATGACACTGGTGATGGTTCAGAACATGGATACACAATCTGGAGGAGGTGAATATCCTCGGTATGGCTTGAAGATGATCTTCAGCGGATGCAGCAGTGGTGGAGTTGTTGTGAATCAGTCTCCAAGTGGGAGATTGTAAAGGATGGAGCCTGATATTGGCTAAAAATTAGTTTTTTCTCTTTGTTTGGTAACTAGTTGCTTTTATGCATGGACACTTTCTAAACTAGAAAAATCAGTCTAGAAAAAGCCATAATTGATGGGTCTATCTTTGGTGTCTAATTCCAAGATAGAATCTATAAATTAATGGTTGCATAGAAATCAGGGTGTGCCAGGAGAGCACCGTGTGTGTGCAGGAAAAGCCAAGCAGGCTGCAAGGAGAAACTGGAAGATGTCTTAGGAATTAGAAGAGGTTGTTGTAATCATATAAGACTATGGTGTGCAACCCTTCATGGTTGTGTATTTATTTATAATGCAAAAGATGTCTTGGAGGATGTAGCCCGAGTTTGGGTGAACCTCGTTAATCTTGTGTGTTTCTCTTGTTCTTTGCATGTTTTCTTCTGTTTGTGTTTTGCTCTCAAATTATTTTAGATCTAAAAAACCCAAAAAAAAGATGCAACACCTAGGAGGACATGTTCAGAAGATCCTGGAAAGAAAGGTTCCATCGATGTTACTATCGATGTCTCTAAAATGCAGGTAGTAATTCAAATGAAATAACCATTATCATAGATATCCATAAATATTTAGTTAATATGCTCTCTAAGATTATTTTCCCAGCATTCAAAAATAAAAAAATAAACCTCATATATATATATATATATATATATATATATATATATATATATATATATATATATATATATATATATATATATATAAATAGTTGCATTAATTTTAAATGGGTGCAACACAAGAATAGATTTGATATAGTCTTAGGAATCTAAAAACAAAGAATTTAATTTTGAAATATTAAGAAAAATACCATAGAATAAATGGCATTGAAACATTAATAAGTTCTCACATTCCATTATAATTTGATGCCATGGGAAAATCTACTTTATATTAATTAATTTTATTCTAGGGTATACAAATAATATATTCTAAAGTTTTGCAAGTGAGCACATTAAAAAATAATTAAAAATAATTATAATAAATAACATATCATAGCATTGCTTAAGATTGACTCCATGGATGACATAATAAATATATCCTTAGGTATAGGTTTCAAATATTTGTTAACTTAGTCGCTCAACCTTAGAGTCCCTACAAAATATCTTAGATTATAAAATTTATTGTAGAAGCTTTTCAGCCTTCAAACACACTTGTTCACGGTGCTTATGCTGAAATTGATGATCAGGTTGCATAAATATGCCATAGAAACACTGAAAAATCCATTGAATATCTATAGGAAGACCTTCTTCCTTCAACGAAACCATAACGGGAGACTCACACCGTGGCATCAATACGACTCACAATTAAGAATTCAATGTAAAACTATATGCTCGTTTTATTTTTAATACATTCAACTAGAAAGGTGAACAATATATATATATATATATATATATATATATATATATATATACACTTCATAGCAATACAGGTAAACATTTGGTGTTCAAATAATGTAGTTCTTTTATCATTTAATATTAGACAACTAGCAAGCTCAACAAGCAGCTTGGCAAATTTAAGTAAGTCTCAATCAAGTTTATTTGGTTGTGGTTACACGGGCTTGCTCACCGAATTACTTTGTCTTCACTATACATTCTAGTTTTACACATATTTTTTGAAGACTGAGGTTTAATGGCTAGCAATCAGCCACATTTCTACAATTCATTTGAAAAGAAAACAAACAACATAATTACTATATTCAAATATATGTTGGTCTTTTTCAACTAAATGAAAGAACACCAAAATTTTAAAGTTTCCACATAATTTCACTTAGCAACATTGCACAACATAAATTTATTTTTTATTTATTCTAAATTTGTGAAACACTGACCTGAAATTCTAGCAACACCTTCACAAGATAAATCTTCTATTAGAATTAATGTGCACTATGCCTTCTATTTTGACACTTGTCATATTTTTTATATAGGCTTTGCCTATATATTGTAATATTTTCATGCATAATACATATCATCTCCTTTTATTACCAACATTTTGTATCAGAGCAAGTTCGCTCTCCTGCCTGTGAAATCCTTTGAGGGGGGATTTCCCTCACCCCCCATTTTTTCCCCCTAATTTTTTTCCCATTTTTTCAAGCTAGGGAGTATGCTCTCCATAAATGATGGATAAAAAACCAAAAGCTTGAAAAATTAATGGCAACATATTTTTGAATTATTGGGGAGGATATTTTTTGAGAGGTATCCGTCCGCAAAAGTAATTTCTCCATGGAGAAATGAAAAATGGGATACACTCCAAGATCTAATTTTGTTTTGGGTTCATTTTTTTTTTTTTTTTGCAGGTTATATGGTGAATCACAAATGCATTGTGTCCAGATGCCATTGTTCCAATTTCTCCATTATATCCTCCAATTAATTTTTTTCTACAGATAATTATATCTGAGTTGCACTGCAAGTGAAGAGCATGGTGCATGTGGGTTCTCAGGGATTTTTTGTGTTGTTGCAGCATCAAATGTCTAGCTTTGATTCATTTTTTTTGTAGAGACGACTAAGCACCGCCTCCTCAACCAGTTCTAGCGAATAGCCACACCATGTAGTGCATCGATGGGTGATGTACATACATGTTGGTGTGGTGCATAGACCAACGAAGAACGACTTATTTGATAGTATCAGGCCAAGTTGCTAAACGAAGTGTTTTTTATTGTAGGTTCCTATTTTATTGAAACTTTAGTGGGACTATGACTAGTTTATGACTAATTTCTCTAGGCTACTATGGTTTCTCCGAAATTACAAGCATCCAATGGCCCTGTTCACTGCAATTTGTCCAGAAATGGTGCATGTTTTATTGATTGGCAGAATGGCATTCGATGAACGTGTGTGGAGAGAAGCATTTTTTAATGATGGTTTTTATGTTGAAATGGAATATTTTTTTTGGACAACGCCTCTACCAGATGGCAGCCATTTTCCACATTTTTTGTTTCATGTAGAGAGATAATCTTATAGTTATGGAGAGGGCTTGACCTGTGTATGGTGTCATCGAGATCCACATCTACCATCAGTCCTTTTATTTTGTGATAAATTTCAATGAAACAAACCGATTGGAATTATGATGATTCTGAATCAAATATCTGGCTACATCATCATTACTATTTAGTTGAAGGATCCATGGTGACCTAGGTGCATTTTCCATGGCTGATGACTACCATCCTAAGACTTCTCCTACTCTAAGTTAAGTGATTACTAGCCTGAGCACAGATTTGATTTTTTTAAATCTTTGATTGTAGCGCTCTGAAATATCCAACATATGAGCAGTCCCCCAATTTTACCATGCCATGAAGACAATCGATGATATCCCAATTACATATCTGCACATAGTTATTTTTTTGCATACGATGATGTAGTGTTATTTATTCGTGGCCATAATTTGTTCACCGAGAAGTCATATAGAGTCATTTCGGTGGAGTTGGGTGTTGTAAGGCTCACTAGCAAAGACAAATCCATGTAACAGAGGGTTGTCTACAGTAAATATTATAGGTTTTTTCTCTAGAACAACAATGCCCCTAACGACGATAATAGATTGACGAGCATACAACACAAGATGAAGAGATGATGATGGCAGACAATGATTAAGAGTGACTGCAGTATATTTGTTAAAAATGGAGACTAGATTATAGTTACATTCAAGATCTACCTCATATTTTTTTGATATTCCGTCATCAGGCTCTGATGATGGCATCATCACAGCAGTTTGCTCGCAGATGGCCAGAAAATCCAGTGGTCAAGTTGTTGGAGGGGCCATCAAAGGAGGGTTATTCATTTTTTGCCACATTGTGTAATCTGTTCAAAAGGAGTTGGTGCGGTTGCTGGTCCCACACTAAAAATGGTAGGCAATATTTTTTGTTAAAATTGGATCTTCTTCATTCTGGATATACAACTTGGAGACCACGATGTTCAACTAGGAGGCAAGGCATAGGTAATTCATTTTCTTCGAGCACTATCAAAAAAAAATTTAGTTGTGTTGCAAGAATCAAAGGAGTCGAGCATGATAGAAGGAACTAGAGCATGATAGTGGCGTGCTTTATTGGAGAGTGGGTGGATCATATTTTTTTGGTGAGCATGAAGGTGGATGTCATGGATTTGTGCAACCTAACGATCCCAAATACAGTTATGCTGATATGAGTGATGGCGATGGCGATGTACAACAAAGGGCTGATGGGACGTTGAAAATGGTGCTGCTCATAATTTATCAGTCGCCTAAAACTATTTTTTTTCATATTTTGCCTACGTCATGTTTGGAGGTGGTGTTTCTTGTTTTTATCGGATGTGATGATTCTCTTTCCATTATGTATTTTGGTGGAATGGTGGTTTATATGTGATTTCTATGTCTTCTAGTTTTAGAATCAGTTGTATTTTACAACGTCTATTCAGTGCCAATATTGGATGTGCATTTTGAAGTTTTTTTTTTTTACTATCATTGTTGCTATGATTTGTGGTTGTAAGCTTGCTACGACTCGACTATGTTCTGAAGAGCTGTTTTGACGAGGAACATTGCATATGGTAGCCATAATTTTTCTAGGGGAAGTTGAATTCTCGTAATGGTGATGTTGTGTATACTCTTTTGCACTATGTTGTTTGATACCCATGTGTTGTGTTGTTTGAGAGTCTCCTCGACATGGTGAAGAATGGAGCCAACACCCACATGGTTTACTATTACTGACATGACAGGGTTATTTTATATTTATGGATAATGAGGGGGGCTATCTATTTGACTATTTTTTTTATTTAAATGTCATGGGGAATTATTTATTTAAGGGGGGCATTTAATTTGAAAAATAATCTTCAATATCATTGTCATGAGGGGTTATATATTTTAAGTGGGGGAATTTATTAAAAATGTATGGTGATTATGGATGGCCTACCATTGTGAAAGACATACTATCTTTTTTTGTCCACATGGAAGTGGAAGTGGAAGACCCATGCAAGTCCATGTAATTTTTTCCTGCAAGGAAATATTGAGATGTTATTTTTTTCCCGCCACAAAGCGATGCAGCCATTGAGTGATGTTTACTGCCTAGAGGCTACTATTTTTTTCCAGCGAATAAATACCCCATTGACACCCAAGTATAAGGGTATTTATAGTCATTGGAAATATTTTTTGAGACAAAAACATTGGTGGTGTCCAATTGTAATTTTGAGGCAGTCCTATTTGCATTTTTTAGCCTTAAATTTTTGTACCTTGGAGTGCACTCTCGGTTGTACTCGACACTCCCAAGGCAACTTGTATGTGATCCTTGTATCTAGTAACCATCTCTATAGGACATAGAGGATGCAACGACTGGTTACCCATGCATTTCGATAAGATGAGATGGTCACCATAAGGACACCTACTCTAGGGACTACATACATAGACACTCTAGACTCTATCCGAGGATTTTTTTGGATCAACTTTTGAAGACTACAAATGAAGACACTTCAGGATATTCTCTTCTATTCTCTTATTTTCTTCTCTTCCATATTTGGATTCTATAGCTCATTTTATTGCATTGAGTGCATTTTTGGCAGAGACCGACACTCTCATATGGCTCATTTATTTTTGTATTAAGGTGTTTTTTTGATAGAGTTCGACACCTTCTAGATTGAGTTCACCATGAGGGGGGATTATTTGATATTCATGGTGAATCTATTCGATGACCTATGAGAGGCAACATACCTAGAGGATGACCTACAGAAGCAACAGACCCAGAAGTGGTTGACCCTGAGGCACTTAGATGGTTGACCCAAAGGCAATAGACTTGTGAAAGTGGTTGACCCTGACGTAACAGACAGAGTTGTATACACTGTTGATCTAGCATTATTCACAGTTGGATAGATAAGTGCAAAGAGCATGATATTAGACAAAATCATGTAATAAAGGAGGATGATAGGGTTTTTTAGTGAAGTCAACATTAAGGGGGAATGTTACCTAATGTTGACTTGTTTTTTTTCTATAGTTAGGATAGTGCACATTAAGGGGGAATGTTAGAATTAATGTGCACTATGCCTTCTATTTTGACACTTGTCATATTTCTCATATAGACTTTACCTATATATTGTAACCTTTTCATGTATAATACATCTCATCTCCTTTTATTCCCAACATCTTCCAATCAATGAAGAACACAAAGCACAACAAATTTTAGTAGAACATACACCCACAATGCCCTCGTTTTAGATTCTTTAGGTATTTTAAAAAGAATTCATGATGGTGAAAAACTTAGACATATGGATTACCATGCAAATCCCCACCTAAAATTCTATTTTATTCCAAGTGGAGGTGGATTCTTACTTAAGGTAGAAAAGGGTCTTGGTAATGTATTATAAATATAATGGAGTGAGCATTTTTATTTAAAAGAAATATAATTTCACTTTTTTTTATTATTCAAATATATATATATATATATATATAATTTTTATATTATTTTATCAATAAATTATTAAATCAAAACATGAAACATATAATTTAAAACAATTATCAAATTTGTCTATTATTTTTTTGCTATTTAAAAAAAATATTTTCTTTTTCATTTTGAAGAAAAAACCAAACAACCAAATTTTACAAATCGATACTAAAAATGCAACTATATGTATGCAATTATATGAAATGCAATTTGTGAGCTTCCATGTACTCACGAGTCGTGATGATTTTTCAAACCTCCATCATTTTCCTCCTTACCTCTTGCATTCTTCCCTATTTTGGCCACCTAAAGGAGGTTATCTAATCTCCTCATATGTGAAATTTACTCGACTTTGATGGGAACCTATTCTTGCAGACAAAAATCCATCAATAGTACCTTATCCTCGAAACAAAAATAAATACAAATCATTGTTTAAATAATAACCATTCTAGTAGGGTTGTTACATAAAGGTTCATGAGAGAGGAAGATAAGGCATTATGTGAGCTAGGATTGAGTGGTAATATTAATGTGATTCCTCCATGTCCATAAAGATATTACTTAGACACCCTTTAATGTAGCATAGAGTGGAGGACAAAGCATCATACATTAACCAAAGGTGGGTTCACCTTTGCCAACTCAAAGCATTAAATGTTCCACCGTCACCACCAAGGTTTAAGGTAGCCCAACATGTCTTAATGCATAAGAAGCAATAGAAACAAAAAAGGATACAACATAAACCCAAGTCTAAAGAAAAATATTCAATCATTTAGATTAAAATAACTAATATTACAATAACATTAATATTTCCATTGATTAATACTAATATTTGATTAAACTAATATTATTCATTTATTTAGATTAATATTAAATATAACATTAGTTTAGGATTAAATATTTCTTATTCAAACAAGGAAATAAAATAATCTTTCACTTTGATCCCTAAGAAGAAACCATAGATTAAATCTATCTAATCTATCCAAGATATCATTCAGTCATATGCAAGGAATATAATCACATCCATCATGCCTTATGCAAGAGAAAAAGCATTCTCTCAATGTTTTGTACTATTTTTTATCCCTTAATTAGTGGTTCCTTATTTAAGATAAACATAAGCTATCACTGAATCATGTTAAGGAAACTTGTTGCAAGCAACTTCCAGGCCCAATGGTATGAGCATGAGTATAAGCAAACCATAATGCACCTAAATTAGAGGGTATTCATTCATGTTACCCTAAGCTATTTGATAAATGAGTCATTTTCATTATTTCTCCTTTAATATGGTCTCTTCTTCCTTGTGGCCAATTCTCTTGTCCACCCACAAGAGTACTTGATATTGCACCCAAGTAGAGCATCAAGAGTACCATATTCTTAGACAAAATGGACACAATATTAGAAGCATATATCCATAAAAACAACAAAGTTAAGCATTAAAAATCATTCGCTAATACATAGTTTAACTTAAGTAGCAAGTCTTGTCAAGATGGGTCGTGACATACTAGCCCCTTGGACTAAACACAATTCATTGTGTTTCCTATTTCATTTCATCTAATTTCTCCCAAGTGGAGTTTTTCTTCGAATATTGGTCCCATTGGACCTTGCATTGTTCTAAAGTTTGTTTCCTCATTGCTTTGGAATGAAACTCCAAACTATTTACTGGTCTCACTTCAATTATTGATGTATCTATCACTTAAAATTTTGAGACATCCCATCCATTATTAGGATCAGCAATATATTTCCTAAGTAGGTATATGTGGAAAGATTCATGGATCTTTGATTGGTTGAGTGGTAAGGCAAGACTATAAGCCACTAGACTAATATTTAAAATGATCTCAAAAGACCCAAAAAAATGAGGATCCAACTTAGAAGACTTGATGACACTCTTCATGGGTTTGACTCTTAGAAAAAATCTATCCTCCATAGAGAATTCTCTAGGTGAATGCTTCAAATCAACATAGCTCTTCTAAGGATCAATGGATTCCTTAAGGCTTTGTTGAATCGTTCAAAGCTACTCCATATCTCTAATCGTATATGGTCCAATGAAAATACGATCCTCTAGGTTATCCCAAGATAGGAAAATTATGCATCTCTTGCAATATAAGGCTTCAAAGGGGGCCATTTTCAAGGAAGCATGGTATCCATTGTTATAAGCAAACTCAACTAGATGTAAAAAGTCTTCCCATCGAGACTTTTAGTCCATACAATACATGTGAAGCATGTCTTCCAAGATTTGGTTCACCCTTTCTATTTGACCATCTATTTTTGGATGATATGCAAATATAATATTTAGCTTTGTGCCAACTACATGATGAAGGACCTACCAAAATTTAGATGTAAATTTGGAATCCCTATTTGAAATGATCATATCAAGAAAACCATGCAACCCAAACATCTCTTTGGTGAATATGTTGGCCACTATTAGGGTATCATCCTTGGGCCGGCCTGCATTTCTTGGAATAAAATGAGCAACCTTGGTCAATCTATCAACCACTACAAGGATTGTGTCATGTTGGTACCTAGTCTTAGGTAAACCCACTATGAAGTCCATATATATCACCTACCATTTTTGCACTAGTATGGCATGTGGGTATAAATTTCCTACTAGATGTCCATGTTTAGCTTTCATATTTTGATATTCCAAATATCAAGCCACAAAATCGGTAATATCTTTCTTCATTCCAAACCAATAGAAGGTATTCTTCATGTTCTCCCTCATATTTACCACTCCTAGGTGAGTGGAGTAAGGATATCTATGCGCCTCTTGCATGATCAATTTTATTAAGTCACAAATTTTAGGGATTACCATCCTATCCTTGAAACATAAAATTCCATCATTTATGCCAAAATGCCTACTCTAATCATATTTCCTTTCCATCTTAGCCCAAATTTTACTACAAAACTGATCCTATGCTTGCATTTCCCTAACTTGGTCCATCAAGTCCACATGTCATCAGGTCAAAGTGACTATATGCCTTCTCCTACTCAAGGCATCAACAACATTATTTTCCTTACCTTTGATATAATCTATACCAAACTCATATTTTGCTAAGAACTTGATCCATATTATCTATCTCACATTGAGAATTGATTGGAAAGATATACCTTAAGCTCTGATGATCTATTCTTAACTCAAAAGGCTTCCCTAGAAGATAATGTCACTAAATATTGAGGGCATGCACAACAATTACTAGTTTCAAATCATTGTAGCATAGTTGATCTCATTCTTCTTGATTTTCCTTGAATTATAAGCTATGACTAAATCATAATATGATAGTACTTCCAAACCATCTAAAGAAGTGTCAATGTAGACTAAAAATTCCCTTGTGGATTTGGAATATTGATAATAGGTGTAGTAGTAAGCTTTTGTTTAAGTAACTCAAAATTGGATTTGCACTTGTTCATCCATTTATATTCCTTCCCTTTTCTTTGAAGGTTAGTTATGGAATAGGCTATCCTAGAGTAATCCTTAACAAACCACCTATAATACCCTTTTATGCCCATGAATCTCTACACTTTAGGCACATTAGTGGATGGTGGCTAGCTCAAAATAACATATATATTCTTAGTTTCTATTGCTATACATTCAGTAGATATAGTTTATTCTAGGTACTGCACCCTAGGGATGTAAAAAACACATTTTGACAGATTTCCATAGAGTTGGTTCTTTCTTAATAATCCAAGCACAATCCTTAAATGCTTATCGTGCTTTTTCTTATTTTGGTAATATATCATAATATCATCCAAGAATACTAAGATAAACTGATCTAGATGCTCCATTAACACATTGTTCATAATATTCATGAATTTTTTTGAGGCATTGGTTAGTCCAAAAGGTAGGATTGTAAACTCATAATGCCCATACCTAGTCTTGAAATTAGTCTTGTGAGTATCCTCCTCATAGAATCTTAGCTGATGGTATCCTAATTTCAAGTAAATATTTGAGAATATGGTGGCACCCTTGATTTTTTCAAATAAATCCTCTATCTTGGATAAAGGGTACCTATTCTTAATGGTTGATTTTATTCTGTAATCTATGCACAACCTTAGCAAACCATCCTTATTTTTAACAAAAATAATTGGTGCACCCCATGGTGATATGCTAGGTTTAATCAACCCCTTTTCTAGAAACCCCTAAAGTTGCACCTTTAACTCTTACATCTCAATAGGATTCATCTTGTAAGGAGTTATATGAATAGGTTCTAACCTTGGTAGAAGTTTGATCGTGAAGTCAAATTCATGCTTAGGTGGTAGCCTTGGAAGGTCTTCAGGAAAAACATCCCCAAACTCCTGCAATATTGGGTGCTCCTTAAATAGTTCTTCCTTCCTAGAATCCTTGGTCTTGTGGTTCAATTTAATGACATAGACCATACCACCTTTCCTAATAGCTTTATTTAGCTATATTTTTGAGATATATGAGGGAAAAAAATCCCTTGCTCACTGTGAAATCTCAATCTATGCTCGTCCTTAGTTAAAAATTCTATCCATTTATCTTGAAATTTAATCATGTTTTCATGAGCCCTTAACTAGTCCATTCCCAAGATGATGTTGAAGGCATGTATAAGTGCTATATATAAGTGCCAAAGGGTAGATCCATTGGGTAGGGTGATCTCGATTGTGGGAAAACATTGATCCATTGAGTAGGTTTTTCAAGACCCAACTCAAATTTCTACCCTTGTACCAAAAATCTCAATCTTTGTAGCAAATTCCTGACTATACTAGAATAAATGAAACTATTTGTAGTTCCACTATTTATCAAGATCTTAACTTTCTTATCAAACAACTTACCATCTAGAATCATAGGTGTGGCTTGGTCATCCAGATTCCTATTTCCAGTTGTTGCATAGATGTTTTGGTTGGGATATTGAGTCTTTTTGCTTGGTATTACTCAATTTGAACACTTGTTCGCATGGTGAGGTCCCCCAAAGTCATAGAAACCACCCTTGGGACCTGGATATCTTTCCTATTTCTTTTTCTTATCCACTTGGTTTGAGGTGCTTTAGGTTGTTTCTGTGCTTGATGGGTTTCATTATCCTTCCTCTTCTCAAATTTCTTCTTGGAACTCCGTTGCTTCCCATATTTTTCATTTTCCATATTTGTATTATCTTTGATTTTATTTTTTTATTCTTGTTCCAATTTCATAAATCCATGACTCTTTTTTTTCCTTAAGGCTTGTCAATATCTTTTTGACAACATCGCATAGTTAAAGGGAGACTTGTTCAACTATATTTGGACTCAACTTGATGTGCTATATAATATACCTTTTCTAAATTATTCAACTTATGCATTTTTTCTATCGATCTTATCTTAGGATCCATTCCCAAGATAAAGCTATGTACCTTCATGTGCTCATGCTATTCATAAAGTGGTACATACTTAAGAATTTTTATAAATTTTTGGTAGTAAACTTCTATTTTCATTGTTCCTTGGAGAAGTGTAGAAAATTCCTCAAATTTCTCCACATAATGTTGTTTAGTAAGGAATATTTTGTTAAATGCCTCCACAAATCCCTCCCAAGAAAAATTAATAGCCTTAATCTTCTAATCAAATTTAAAATTATTCCACCATTCTAACCCAATCTCTTGCAAATGGAGAGTGGCCCAACATGTCTGGGTTACTGAAGAATAGTTTTTCATGGAGAAGTAGGTCTCTAGTCCATTCATCTAAGGTTTAGTTGAATCACTCCCATCCTTTTTGATGAATTTAGAGGTATTAACATTCTTCAAATCCCTTTCAAATTCTACCTCTATAAGATCCCTAACTTCTTGCTCATCTATAGGAGGGTTTCCTTTTGGTCTAGCCTCAAGATTTATATTCTAACTCACTATGGTTTCCAATATTTGTCTCTGTTGATCCATCTGTTCTCTCTGTTGCTCTAATTGCTCTTGCAAAAGTGAGATAGTAGTAGTGAGGTTCTCCACCTCTCTATTGGAGTTCCTCAAAATTTCTCCTGGGTGTCTAGCCTTGGAACTATCTTACCTAGAATGTCTTTGTAGAATATAATATCCTCTTCTTCCTCTCCTTAAATTTGGTTCCATAGTTTTCTAGTCATACAAAAATCTCTAGGTTAGGTTGTAGTTCTACTTCTCATGCCTCCTACCTACTAGTTAGTCACATCCTCCAATGTACTAAAAACTATATACTATCATCCACTTATAGTACTCATCTTTCCATTACCCAAGTCATCCATCAAGTCAACTTCTCTAAGTCCTTTCTAGGAAATCTTATAGTCCTATAACCTAGAGCTCTTGTACCAACTATAAAAATCCTAAAAGCTAACCAACCTGAGAGAGATTTTTTTTTGAACTTAACAAGTTCTATAGGAGTATCCATGGAATACATACATTGAATAGACATAACCACATTTCAAGTCTAATATATTATAAAAAACACTCCAGTGGACAAGAGAGGCCAAGCTCCCATAGATAATTGGAGTTTACCTCGTATACCTTCCTGGTATAAAGGATGCCTTTTAAAAGGTCTTCCCACTTTTCTAATATTCTCCATGAATGCATGCTTTTTGACATTAGCATTAGGATTATCCCTTCTCAGTATTTAGAGAAGGGGGTGCCAATTCCTTCTTCCAACCATAGTTTAGTCTATGTTGGGTCCATTAGGTGTAGTGTCTTAGTCTATTTTATTGCACCTCCATGGAGATATCTTAAACTTCATGGTTGTCTTTCCCATATCTATGATGGGGCCTTAAGCACCATTCACTCCATGTGATTGACTCCTCATGGACACAAAAAACTAGATGTTGTTATCCCATAATAGTCCAAGTTGAAAAAGGAGAGTTTTTAGATAAGGTTATATTTAGAGACCTTCCCAAAGAAAATCCTAAACCCAAGGATCTCAAACCTTCCCAAAGAAAATCCTAAACCCAAGGATCTCTCACTCTACAAGCATCAAATTAAAAAAAAAATTCTAGGATGAAAGCAAATCTAATCATCTTAAGCTTGTAGAATAAATCTAATATAACCTTTATATCAAGAAATAGCATGGATAAGAACCATAAAATCATTCATCAACATGGCACTACATATTCATCCAACTAAAGGTCTACATTACAAAATAATAGTATTTGCTTCTATTACAATAAATCCTCTTCCGAAAATAGAACATTTAAGGTTTTCTAGATAAAAAGTGGAGTTTGGGGGATGACAATGGGCAGGAAGTCCTCTGTGGGAGAGCATAGGAGTGGCAACATTTCAAACCATGGGCACAGCATAGCGAGCGGAGGGCACCCTAGGTATGGTGCTATGGAGGCGTCCTTTCCAAATGAAGAAGAACAGATTGACGACGGTGTCATTCGGGGTAAGGACCCACCAGAAAAATGTGGGGGTGGGCCACAAAAGTTGTATGCCCAGGTAGTGGCTTCAGAAACCCTAAGCAGTTTTTTTACAAAGGAGCTGTTCCCAGCTGAGGATGAGCTAGACATCCCGACAAAAGTACTCTCAAGCTTCATGGAGTATGAGAAGTATACCCTCATAGGTAAGTTCATTGGTGGTCATCCTGACATGGAGACCATTCGTAAGTGGGTGGCAAGCAAATGGAGGACCTCTAGACATATGGAGTTGGCGGCCCTATCCTAGGATTTTTTCGCTATTATACTGAACAATAAGGAGGACTACTATAAAATCTTGGCTGGCGAGCCATGGTTTCTGGGTCGTAGAAGTCTGTTCCTTAGGAAGTGGGGCATGGACTTTAATCATGATACCTAGAACATCAACATTGCCCCAATATGGGTTAGGCTCCCGAGTCTTCCCCTCTTCGATTGGCATGAAAATGTAATAAGAGGTATTGCTCACTCCATAGGGGAGTTGGTCACCATTGACCCTCCCACCCGAGCTCGAACAAGGTTCGTCCAAGCCCGTTTTTGCATGTTGATAGATTTGGAGGCGAAGCTCCCATCCTCCATCACTCTCCGGTCTGGAGGCACCGTTCTTCACAAACAAGCTATTGTCTATGAGAATAGGCCAGCTTTTTTCCCCCAGTGCCGTTCTCAAGGGCACCTCCAGTCCAATTGTCCTATTCAAAAACTGGGTAAGCAGAAGCGTGAAACCTGTAACCCCCTGGAACATGGCGAAGGACAGGGGAAATAGTCAAATCTTCCAAATGCGATGGGCCATTAATCTCCAGGCCCCTCCATGGACCACGATGATTTCTCCCAGCCTGTTAATAATTTCACCCACCAAACAGACCCTATGCAGTTTGGAGTAAAAACCCAGCTAGGAGCAGACTCCCATCTGGAAATCCATTCACAGGAGGAGAAGGATTGGACTCCCTCCCAAAATATCACTTAATATGATTCACCCAAGCTCCAGGACTACGGCCACCCTGATTTCAATTCACAAACATTGCTAGAAGATTACCTCCTAGGTAGGAGGGGTGAACAGTCTGGTCACATTATCCCTCGAAATATGAGGTGCCAAAAATAGAGTGTATATTTTGGTAGTGAGAGGAAGCAGGGCCATCCTCCTAACAAAGACAGGCAAGACAAAGAGACAGCGACAGATGTTGCTAATGGAACCTAACCTCTACTGGTTCTGGATGATTTCGATACTTAGATGGAAAACCTCCCCCCCAACAAGGGAAGGGAGGCAAGAAGAACCTTAAACTATCCAGATGAAAGTTCTCTCATGGAATGTGAGAGGACTGAACGAAACATCCAAACAAAGGTTAGTGGCTGATCTTCAAAAGAGGACTAAACCTTCCATCCTAATTTTGCAAGAGACCAAGACCGATGCTATCTCCTCTGATACAGTTGCTAAGGCCATTTGGGCTAGGGTAAAATTTGTGTACAACCCTACAGTGGGAACAACGAGAGATCTCATGGTTCTGTGGGATCCAATGAGTGTTGAGGGCAACTTGCTGTCAATTTCCAATAGGATTATCAATGTGTTGTTCCATTCCAAAACTACCAATTTTTCCTGGATTCTGTCCAATGTTTATGCTTCAAATTCTGCCACGGAGAGAGCAAAAATGTGGAAGGCTATTTCCCAAATGAGGGAGAATTTTAGTAATTTTCCTTGGGTCTTAGGGGGTGACTTCAACTATCCCCTTCACCCATCGAAAAAAAAGGAGGGTCTGACCATTCAAGCCGCAACTTGGAGGACTTTAGAGATTTTGTCTCTACTAACAGCCTGCTTGACATCAAACTCAAAGGAGCATCCTTCACATGGAGCAATAGAAGGATTGGGAGCAACCTGATTCAAGTCAAGCTCGACAGATTTTTCATTTCCCAAGAAGCTATTCCCATCCTTGGCAGTGTAACTCTCTCGACCCTACCAAGGATTGGGTCTGACCACAACCCTATTTTTTTGGAGGTGAACGACGGGCCCATTTTTAAGACCCCCTTCATATTTGAATCCATGTGGATTTATCACAAATACTTCAAAGTATTGGTTTCAACGTGGTGGCAATAGGAGGTGGGAGGAAACACCCCTAAGAGAGTGGCTTTAAAACTCAAAATGGTCAAAGAGAGGCTGAAAATATGGAATAAAGAGGTTTTTGGCAACATTTTTGAGTCCAAAAAGTCCATCTCGGACAACCTAAAATTTTTGGAGGAGAGGATGGAGCTCGAAGGTTACACCGAGGGTCTTAGGGAGGAAGAATGGAGTCTTTTGGTGGATTACCATTCTACTCTTGCAAGGGAGGAAACCTTCTGGAGCCAGAAATCTAGAGACCTTTGGTTGAAGAATGGAGACTCCAACTCGAGGTTTTCCACGTGTCTACCATGAGGCATAGAGGGGCCAACAAGATCAGAGAAGTGTCTTGCAAGGATGGGTGTGTAACCAGGGAAATAGAGGAAATCAGGAGCGAAGCGGTTGATTTTTTTCAAGACCTGCTTGGCACTCCTCCCGACAGTAACATTCAGGTCCAGAAATCATTGCTTGCCAACTTTCTGACTAAAGTCCCCCACGAGGTAAGCATTAAGCTTATGGAATATTTTTCCTTGTCTGATATTAAAGAAGCTTTGTTCTCCATGCAACCAGATAAAGCCCCTAGCCTCGATGGTTTTCCCCCCCATTTTTTCCAAGTCATGTGGGATGTTGTGGGTTCGGATGTATGCGAAGCTATTCGGGACATACAAGCTTCTAGATCCATCCACATGAAACTCAATTCCACCTTTCTTACTCTCATTCCTAAGTCTCCAGCCTGCAATAGTTTCTCTGACTACCGGCCCATCAGCCTCTGCAATGTTTTTTACAAGATCCTCACCAAGTCTATAGCCAATAGACTGAAACCCGTTCTCCCTCTCCTGGTTGATCCTTGTCAGGGAAGCATTGTTAAAGGCATAAACATTCTTGATGGTGTCATCACTATCCATGAAACTCTTCACTCTGCTTACCGCTAAAAGAATGCTGCTCTTTTTCTTAAGCTAGACATGAACAAAGCCTTCGATCGGGTTGATAGAAGGTTCTTATGTGTTGTCCTCCTCAAGTTTGGCTTTCATCCCCACTAGATTGACCTTGTATGCAGTTGTATATCCACTCCCTCTTTTTATATCCTGATCAATGGGTTCCCAAATGGGTATTTCCAAAGTGCCAGAGGCCTCATACAAGGTGACCCTTTGTCTCCCATCCTATTCATCCTTTTGGCGGAGGCTCTGAGCTAGTATTTGAAAAAGGCTCTTCTTTAGAACAAGATTTTTGGCATTCTACTAACTTCTAGAGTTGAACCTGTCACTCATCAGCAATTTGTGGATGACACCCTCATCTCCACTGGGGCATCTATTTCCTAGGCCAAATCCCTCAAGCGGATCCTTTCCCGTTACGAGCAAGCTACCAGGAAAAAGGTTAATTACATCAAGAGCAAAATTTATTTTATTAACACTCCCCTGCATAGGCAACTCCGGATTGCTAGAATTTTAGAATGCACCATTGAATCCCTGCTTCAGATGTTGTGGGTTCAGATGTATGTGAAGCTATTCGGGACATACAAGCTTCTAGATCCTGGAACGCCTTCACAAGAAACTTGGCACTTGGAAGGGCAAACTCCTGTCGCAAGCTAGGAAAGCCACCCTTACCAAAGCTTGTCTTCAAGGGATCCCAACCAACTTTATGTCGGTGTTCATGCTTCCAGTTTTTGTTCACTCCAAGATCGAGAAGATTCAGAGGACCTTTCTGTGGTCTGGCAATGAAGAAAAATCCAAAATTCCTCTTATTTCCTGGGACAAGGTTTGTTCACAAAAATACCAAGGCGGCTTGGGGATGAGTAGGTCAAGACTTATGAACTCAGCTCTGATTGCAAAGCATGCTTGGAGGATCCTAACTAGTGACCGGGTGGAGTGGGTTAAGCTGGTCAAAATGAAGTATCTTGGCTCCAACTCTTTTTTTGAGGCTGAGATCCCTCTTGAAGCATCGAATTTTTGGAAATCGATGCTCCAAACCCGTCATTTGATCAGCTTGGGAGCTCACTAGATTTTGGGTGATGGCAACCTCATCCTCTTTTGGAAAGACAGGTGGGCGACTGAAGAAGCCCTTGCCTTGAAGGTGGACCTTGCTGGGCTGAGAGAACAAATCGACCCAAACTCCAAACTTAGGGTGGTGGATTTCATAGACCGGAGCTCTCATCTCCCTCGGTGGAAACTTCCAGGTGTGGAAGGGTTTAATAATGAGGTTGCCTTTTTGGCAAACATCCTCCAATCAGTTTTAATTCCATATTTTAGGAGGACTGATAGAATCATCTGGAGTGGTACGAAGGATGGTATTTTATTTATTAGATCAGCCTATGAATTTCTTACCAACAAGACTACCCTGGATTATCGATGGAAAGTTGTCTGGAGGAAAGGGGTCATCCCTAAAGTGAACTTCTTTGTGTGGATTTCTTTTCACAACAAATACTTAACCATTGAAAACCTTCACAAGAGGGGTTTTGCCTTCCCCAACAGGTGTTACATGTGTTTAGCAGAGTGCAAGATGAGGGACCATTTATTCCTGCACTGCCCCTTTTCCCACTCGGTCCTCAACATTGTCCTATCCTCCTTCCAAATCCTCTGGTGCTCTCCCCAATCCCTCAGAGATGCTTTCCATTAATGGCCTAATCCTTTCAAGAATCCTAAACTCTGCTTCCTCCTTGAGGCCTCCTTCCACCATTCCATTTGCCAAATTTGGTTAGAAAGGAATGCCAGAGTCTTTGGCAGAGCCCCAAAAGTACCTCCTTGTGTCGCTCAAAAGGCCTTATCCTATGCCATTGAGAACTCTAATGCTATTCCTAGTCCTCACCCCCATATTCTAATCGAAGAAGCAATTTTCAAAAGGATGAATCTCTGCCCATTTTTGGAAGTTGTTACAGGCCCTTGCCGAAGAAGTGTTAGATGGACCAAACCCCCTATGGGATGGATTAAATTAAATTTTGACGGAGTGGCAAAGGGTAATCCTGGGCCCACTGGTTCAGGGGGTGTTGTTAGAGATCATGATGGGAATCTTATGGTGGCCTACTATGAAGATTTGGGCTCTCAGATGAATCACTATGCCGAGGTGCTCTAAAAGGAATCCATATCCTCTCTAAGGATCCTCGACCTCTAATTATTGAAGGATATTCACTAAACATTGTGAATTACCTCCTAGGCACCAAAGAACCATCCTGGAGGGTCTTCAACATCATTCTTGAGGCAAGGTCGCTACTTTCCCAATGTGGCAGGTGGAATGCAAGTCATATCCTTAGAGAAGGCAATCACGTGGCTGACCACATGGCTAACAAAGGGCTCGTGACTACGTGTCTGCTCATGTGGCAGTCTTGCTTCCCTTCAAAGGTGGAAAGAATTGCCAGAGCAGATATCCCTTCATGAGGTGTTCCCCGCACAAATTTTGGAAGGTCAGGAGGACCAGAATTAGCTATTTCTGGTGTTTGGCTGTTGTGCTTCCGATCTCCATGTTCTAGTTTCTTCGGATTTTTCTTGTTGTTTTCTTGATTTTTTTCAATTTTGTTATATGGTTAATCAAGCTTAAATGCCCTTTTTGTAGCCTCATGGCAATCAGTCTAGGGTCTTCTTTCTTGCAATTCGGCTTATATTTCTAGCCAGGAGGCATGATACATCATTAGAAGTATGGCTAATTTTGTACATAAGGTTTTGGGATCCTCTATAAAAACCCATTGTTAATCTATTAAAATAATTACCAAAAAAAAAATCCTCTTCCACCAAGAGTGACTTCATCAATACAACAAGAATGTTTGAATAAATAACTTAGCATGATCTGAAACAACTTCTTCTTTGGCCTCCATGGTAGTTGATAGGAAGGTGGGGATCAAAACAACTCATTTGTAGGTATGAATGCATTTCTAAAATATTTAGTGCACAAACAAAAGAATCCCATACTTCTTCCCTAAAATATTTTCCACTAATATTTTAAGTTCCAAGCCCTTGTATTTCTATAAAATCAATTTAGCAAACACAAGCAAAATAAGCCCATACTTATTTCCAAGATATTTTTTGTAAATATCAAATTCCAAAGCTATGCATATCTATTTCAAAATAGCAAAACACAAGTAAATAAGCCCATACTTATTTTTCCAAAATATCTTCCACAAATATCTCAAATTCCAAAGCTATGCATATCTATTTCAATATAGCAAAACACAAGTAAACAAGCCCATACTTATTTTCCCAAAATATCTTCCACAAATATCTCTAATTCCAAAACTATAAAAATCCTTTGTTAGCTCAATAATTAAATTAACACTTTATTGTTTAAAAAGTAATCAATTTTAAATACCAGAGCAACTAAAATGTAACTAGAGCTGAGCAGATTGGTTTTGAACTAGGATTGGAAAAATGCTTCCCGCTCCTTCTGTGTGCCCTGCGTCCTCCGCCCCTGCCCCTGCCTGTCGGTCTGCTGCTGGTGGGCCTTCGCCCGATGCTCCCTCCGATGCCGCGCTGGAGCCTGGGGAGATTCCCCCGGATGGCCCACCCTTTGGGCCCGACCCGGGAGGGACTTCTGCAGTGTCATACCTACAAAAGGTTGTGGGCCTCCATCGACCCCTTCCCGCCTCTGACCCTGTTCGACCTGTCGTGGATGGTGAGAACTTGGTCCTCCCGGATTCCCTCATGAAGGAAAAGCTTTCCTTCGAATCTCTTTCCCTCGTGGGCAAATTTCTCGGGGGGCGTCCCGATATGGAGTCCATTCGGAAATGGGCTAGCTTCAAATGGCGTGTGCTCGGAGATCTCCAGCTGGTGGCCCTTACCAGAGGTTTTTTCTTGATCTGTTTGAATAACCAAGAGGACCATGATCACATCTTGACCGGAGGCCCCTGGTTCTTCGAAAGGAAAAGCTTGTTTTTAAGGAAATGGGGTGAAGATTTTTGCCCTAGCACACAGGACATCAATTTCGTGCCTATATGGGTTCGTCTCCCGGAGCTTCCCATCCATTTCTTCCATGAAGACATTCTCCGCTGGATTGGCGACTACATTGGGAAAACGGTGGCCCTAGACCCTGCAACGAAAGCCCGATCTCGCATGGCTTGTGCCCGCATTTGTGTCAATGCCAATCTGGCATCCAAACTCCCCACCCATGTCAATCTCATCTATGGCAAGTTTCGCTGGTGCCAGGCTATTGAATACGAAAATAAACCCCCCTTTTGTATCGAATGTAATTCTCAGGGCCACCTCCGCTCGTAGTGTCCTTCACTCAAGCCTCAACGACCAACTCAGAGCAAGGAGCTCCTCCATCCGAGGTGCAGTGACCGTCCATCAAAATCGGCGATCAACAGCGAGAAAGCGATTCAAAATGGTCCGTAGCAGTCCTCTGTTCCCTCTTCTTCTGCGCACCTTGACCAGGTATGCTCCATGTTCGCCTTTCCTAATAATTTTGGCCCTCTTCTTTCTTCGGAGGATGAGATCCTCTTCCCTGAATCTCTCCCCGCACCCAACCCCTCGTCCCAAGGCCCGTCATCCCCGTTACCTTCTGCATTAGGTTCCCCTCGGCCTATCCCCTCAACCGTTACTGATCCTTTCCCCTCTGTAGAACCCTTGCTTACTCCTAACCCCTCCCCTTCTTCTGGCATGCCTATTGAGGATCCCCTTTCTCCCTCGGGTTTGGACCCAGACTCCTCGGACCAACCCCCTCCCATCATCACTAGAAGCAAAAAAGGCTTGGTGGACTCTAGTGTTGAAAGGAAAAGAGGGAGACCCCCTAACAGTGAGCTAATCAGGAAAGAGGCTGACGACCAAGTGGCTGATGGAAGGCAACTAACCTTGCCTGAAACCCTTTTCAATCAACAGAACGATGATAGCAGAAGTTCCAAACCTCCTCCTACCCTCAACAAAGGAGGCAAAAAACCCCCCAAATCGTCTAGATGAAGATCCTTTCATGGAACATTAGGGGCCTCAATAGCAGGAGCAAACAAAGGTTAGCTCGATCCATAAGGAAAGATCACAATCCATCTATTCTTCTCCTACAGGAAACAAAGATTGATAATGACAGAACCACTAGCATTGCCCCTAAGATCTAGAAAAAAGGTCAATGGGCAGCATCTCCAGCTGAAGGAACTGCAGGAGGCCTTCTGTGTATGTGGAATCCAGAAGTTGTTGAAGGAAGAATCATATCCTACTCTGGCAGATCCCTAAACATGGCATTCTACTACAAGGAAAACAAGTTCACGTGGGTTCTCTCCAACATCTATGCTCCCAACAATCCTATGGACAGAAACAACATGTGGGCCTCCCTGTCTCACATGAAAAGCATGGTCTCTAACCTCCCATGGATGGTGGCCGGTGATTTCAATTCCCCCCTTTGTGCGACGAAAAAGAAAGGAGGAACCAGTTTGCCGTCTAAAAGCATCAGTGACTTCCAGAACTTTGTTCGTGACAATGAGCTCATGGACATTCAACTCCGAGGACATCAATTTACGTGGAGTAATAGAAGAGTTGGAGCGGACCACATTCAAGTCAAACTGGATCGTTTCTTCCTATCCCAGCAAGCTATTCCTCTGTTTGGTGACACCTCCCTTATTCCCCTTCCGCGCATTGGCTCAGATCATTCCCCTCTTCTTCTTGAGTCCAATAAAGCCCCTTCCTTTAAAACCCCCTTCCGGTTCGAAAGCATGTGGATTCTCCATCCGGAGCTTAAGCTGAAGATTCAAGAATGGTGGTCCACCCCTGTCCATGGGTCAGCCATCTCCCGTGTGTCTCAGAAACTGAAAATCATCAAAGAAGGCCTCAAAATCTGGAACAAGGAAGTGTTTGGGGACATTTTCAAAGCCAAAAAGGAAATCTCTGCCCGCCTCTTGCAGCTGGATCACCTGGGTCAGCATGAGCAGTGGACCCCTGCGTTGAGGGATGAAGAAAAATGCCTGCTTTTTGAGCACCATAACATCTTAGCCAAAGAAGAAACCTTCTGGAGGCAGAAGTCTCGGGCTCTGTGGCTCAAGGAAGGGGATGCCAACACCAATTTTTTTCATGCATCCACCCTCCACAATAGAAGTACAAACAAAATCAAGGAGCTCCTTCTCGTAGATGGCACAGCCACCCAGGACATTGTCAGGATTCGCCATGAAGCCTCCTCCTTCTTCAACAACCTGCTAAATTCTGAGCTTCCCCATGATGGGCTTGCCCAAGCCTCCCTCCTCAGCAACATTCCCACTCTCATCACCCCGGAGATGAACCAGTTTTTGACTCAACCTTTGGAGGCCAAAGAAATCAGAGATGCCCTCTTCGCCATGAAGGGTGACAAAGCCCCCGGGCCCGATGGGTTTCCTCCCCGCTTCTTCCAAACCTTTTGGGAGGTGATCGGGGATGAGGTCGTCTGTGCCATTCGTGAGATGCAGCACACTAAAATCATTCCCCGAGGGACTAACTCCACTTTCATTGCTTTGATTCCTAAGAGCCCTCACAACAAATCCATGAATGATTTTTGACCTATCAGCCTTTGCAACATTATTTATAAAATCTTAACAAAATCCCTGGCTCAAAGGCTTAAGCAAATCCTCCCATCCATCATTGACCCATGCCAAGGGAGTTCTATCATAGGGCGGTCCATTACCGACAGTATCATCTCCCTCCATGAATCCCTTCATTCCTCCCTCTGCAATAAGAAAGCTGCCATGTTTATCAAACTTGACATCAGCAAAGCCTTTGACAGGGTTGACAGGGACTTTCTGCTAAAAGTCATGGACAAATTCGGGTTTCACAAGGACTGGATTACTCTCATCAAAAGCTGCATTTCAGCCCCGTGGTTCTCTGTGTTAGTAAACGGGTCGGCGGCTGGCTACTTTCCAAGCTCCAGGGGAATTCGGCAGGGCGATCCTTTGTCCCCTTTCCTCTTCATCATTCTTGTTGAATCCCTGGGCAGAGCTATCAAAAAGGCTATCACTGATCGGGGTATTTTAGGGCTCCAATCGTCTTCACGCTCCCCCCTTGTCCCACCAGCAGTTTGTGGATGATACTATCATTGCTACTCTGGCTTTCGTCCCTCAAGCCAAATGCATCAAGCGGATCCTTGACACTTTTGCTTCTGCTGCTGGCCAGGAGATTAATTTCATGAAAAGCAGCTATTATTTTCTCCACACTCCGGGTCCCAGACAACGGAAGATTGCTCGCACCCTTCAATGTTCCATTGGAGATCTTCCCACGACCTATTTGGGCCTCCCACTCTTCACCAAAAGCCCCAAGGCTGCTATGTGGGATGGGGTTGTTGACAGAATCAGGCGTAAATTGGCCGCTTGGAAAGGCTCCCTTCTCTCCCAAGCTGCTAAGTCCATGCTCACTATGGCGGTTCTCCAAAGCATCCCCATCTATTTTATGTCAATTTTCAAAGCTCCTATTTCGGTGCACTCCAAGATCGAGCAAATTCATAGATCCTTCCTGTGGCGTGGGCCTGAAAATTCTTGCAAGTTTCATTTGGTTAGATGGGAAAAGGTTTGTCAACCTAAGGCTCTTGGAGGCCTTGGGTTGAGAAGGTCGGCTGATATGAATCTGGCCTTGATGGCTAAACAAACGTGGAAGGTGCTTACCAACTTCAATGTGGAGTGGGTTTCCATGATTCATGACAAGTACTTGCAGCACAACTCATTGCTAGATAGCAACATCCCTTCCAATGGGTCGGCCTTCTGGAAAGCAGTTCTCCATGCCAGACCCATCATCTCCAAAGGTATCAGATGGCTGTTAGGGGATGGTTCATCTATTAGCTTCTGGGATGACATTTGGATCAAAGAAAAACCCCTCAAGGACTACCCCTATTTTTTCGTGTTACGTCAAGACTCGGAGAGAGTTTGGGGTCGAAGAGTGAAAGATTACATTGACGACCAAAATCAATGGAGGAGCTTCCCAGGCAGGGCCGACATCCGGTTATCCGAATTGTTAAGAACCGTCCTTATTCCCACTATTGCTTCGCGTGACCGTATGATCTGGGCCTTGACCGATAGTGGTGACTTTTCTGTCAAGACAGCGTTCTCTCTCATTGGGGCCGCTCCCAGAACGTCCTTTCCCCCTGCTGCAGTTTGGATCAAGCATCTCATCCCAAAGATTGGGTTTTTTGTGTGGATTGCTATCCAGAATAAGGCGCTCACCACTGACAATTTGATGAAAAGAGGGATCCCTGTCCCCAACAGATGTCACCTGTGTTTATCTGCTTGGGAATCGGTTAACCATCTGTTCGTGGATTGCTCGTTCACTAGAGAGGGCCTAGACTTCTTGAACTCCTCCTTCCAGTTACAGTGGGTCCGTCCCAATTCCCTGTTGCAACTCTTCGCCCAGTGGCCAAACCCCTTCCGTCACCCCAAGCTTGCCTTTCTATGGAAGATGTGCCTCCATCACTTTGTTTGGCAAGTGTGGCTCGAACGCAATCGTCGAGTCTTCACAGAGACCTCCATTGACCCTATTTCGACCGCCACCAAAGCCCTGACCTTTGCCATCGAGAATTTCCAGCTCATCCCCTGGGTCTGTGTTCCCCTTAGCCCCGTGGAAGTCCTCATCCTCACCTCCCTTGGCATCCCCATTCCCAAGTGGGACACCCCTGCCCCCCATCCCCGTTCCACAGCCTTGTGGCATCCCCCCTTGGCAGGGTGGATCAAACTCAATTTCGATGGTGCTTCCAAGGGAAATCCTGGATTGGCTGCTGCGGGAGGTGTTGTGAGGGATCATAATGGCTCCATTATTCTTGCTTTTGTGGAGAACCTCCACCACAAGACCAATAATGTGGTCGAGGCCTGGGCTCTATGGCGTGGCCTCCAGCTCACCAAGCACCATCGTTCTGGGCTCCACATCGAAGGCGATTCTGCCATTGTCATTGGCTGCTTGACGTCTAACAAGGATCCCCCATGGAACATTAGAACTCTGATCAACGAATGTCGGGCCCTCCTTTGCAGACACAGCCAAGTGGAAACCAATCATGTGTTCAGGGAGGCGAATAAGATTGCCGACAGGCTGGCAAATATTGGCTTGGGTAAACGGTCGTTGGAGGTGTGGCACCACTCCTTTCCGCCCGATGTTCTTCGGTTGGCGCTTTCGAAAGCCCACGACAAACATACCATAATTGGCTCTAGATTATGACAAGTCTCCTAGCTCCGATTATCATGAGTCTTCTGTGCAGCTGCACCTCAAGGTCCATTGTTGTTGTGTCCCAATGGGTTCTGCGCCCTTTCAATGCTCCCAACGTGGCTTCTTTCCCCCGTTGCTTCCCCCATCAATCTGTGCCCACCTCATTTTCATCCATCTTCACCCATGTGGACTTTTCCCCAATGCCCTTACCCCCGTCCTCCCATCCCCATGTCGGCCTCCAGTCCACGTGCCACCACACTGCCTGTTATGGCTTGACCTTCTGGCCCCTCCCAACCCTTTTAATTCCTCCCACTAGGCCAATCCTCCCTGTCCTCATCATTCTACATTATTGGCCTATGTGTGTTTCCATTTTGCCAATCCACCCTGTCACCTGTCGCTTTCCTTCCATGGCGTATATCGAACCCAGTTCCATCCATTTTGATGCTACCACCTCTGGCTACCTGCATGGTTGTCGATTGATGACTTTGATCTCCAAATTCTATGGCCCGAAGAAGGACATTACGTTCGATTTTGTTCGTACCTGGTCCAATGGCCAGGTCTGTGTTCACAATTTCCGTTTTGAGGTGACTCCCCAGTTGATTGGCGACATTGCTGCTCTTTCGGTCGAGGGTCGCCTGGTTCACAGAGACAAGCACTGTTGGGAGCCGGAGCTGGCTGGTTTTCCCAATTACCAGAATTTCTAGTGGGATGGCCATGCCCTGATCCGTGATTCTCTCCCTGACGCTTTTCCTTCGGTGGCTATTCCCCTCATGTAGTATCTTGCCTGTGATGATCCTTCCAAACCCATGGCCAGCTTCCATCTTGCCCTTGTCAACCATGTCTGCGGCTACCGCCCCATGAACATTCCTGGGTTCCTCCATCATTCTCTGTGCCTCTCCATTGAAGCTGCCCGTAGCAAGTCATCCACCCCTACCCACCAAGGTCTGTTTGCCATCATTTTTTACCACATGATGGCTAACCCCCCTATCATTGCTTCTCCCCTGAACTCTGTGGCTCCGGATCCTGATGCTCCTCCTAGCCCTGCCCTTTCGCTTTCCAGTGATAAACCCGGCTCTGATGACGCCACCCCTGCCCCTGTGGCTGGCTTCGCCTCATCAGCGAAATCCCCCGCCCGTACCAAAAACCAGGGTCCCCCCCATCCTTTGCCTCCCCCACCAATCCTCCTCCTCCACCCAACTCCGCCATCGCTCCCCAGCATGCTCCAATTCCCCCTGGGCGCAGGAACCTCAACAAACGCAAAGATAATCCTATCGAGACCAATCCTCCGGTTCGTCGCTTGGTTCGCATCAAGAGGCCCAAAGCTGAGCCCAGCCACCCTTCCCCCTCTCGTGGTGAAGGTAATCTCTATGGCGATTCGGCTCCTCTCTCTGGACTTCCTAATCAGATCAGGATGATGTTCTACCACAGCTTAATCACTGTCTTCACCAGCGCCATTGAAGGTCTGAAACAGGCTATCCAACAGAATATTGATGAGGAGGTCGTGGATGTTGACCCGTAGTGTGGGGCTGACCTTTCTTTTTGGGAGTCCAGTGGGATCCTGCCCCCATGCGGCGGTTTGTGGTCAGTTAATGTCTGATGGTTTACGTATTGTAGTATGGGTCTTTCGGTCTTGTTGGTTATGTGCTTTGGGTGGTCACAATTTTGTTCCCGGTGTTGGATTATCACTATCCTTCTCTGTAGGAGTCATGTACGCATTTCTGATGTAAATCTGGGACAGGGACCCAGTTAAAACCCTTTTAATGATATTTTCTAAACTTACCAAAAAAAAAAAAAGTAATCAATTTTCCAATTGCAAGTCTTATCATTCTTTGAAAAAGACTTAAGATTAATCTATCAATTGATTAAGTAAACCAAATATTATAATGAGTTAATTCCTTCATTAGATTAATTGCCAAACTAATCTATCATTTTATTAGTTAATAATCTAAATATTATAAAGAAATAAACATTAGTTTAATTACCAAACTAATCTATCATTTGATTGGTTAATAATCTAAAGCTTATAATGAAATAAACATTAGTTTAATTACCAAACTAATCTATCATTTTATTAGTTAATAATATAAATATTATAATGGAATAAACATTAGTTTAATTACCAAACTAATCTATCATTTGATTAGTTAATAATCTAAATATTATAATGAAATAAAAATTAGTTTAATTACCAAACTAATCTATCATTTGATTAGTTAAAAACTAAAGTCAACAATGCATTAATCTAACCTTAGATTAAGCAAATTCCTAGATTAATAAACATTAATATTTCAAAGAAAAACTAATGTAATATTGCATTAATCTAACCCTTAGATTAAGCAAAGCTATACATTAATATAAAAACTTAAGGATTAATTTTCTCAAGCATCTATTGGCTAAGGGTTAATTCCAAAACAAAGCATCACTAGAGGAATTAAACCATCAAATGTCCATCGAAAAACTTATTGCACCCGTAAACTCAGCTAGCAATGCTACAAAAGGACAACATAAATAATTAAATAAACCTTAGCTCAAACACACAAGGCAACCCTAATAATTCAAACAAATAAACTAACACTAAAATAAGGTAAAAGAAAAATTACCATGTGCACTGTATCCCCGGTGCTAACATCGTACAACTAGAAATTATTCCAATAGTAGGGTTCGAGTTCAAGATTTCAAGGTTACTCAGTAGCAATGATAATGTATAGAGAATTTTCCACCTCTATATTTACCATATTTACCTTTCACCACTCATGGAAACCCCTTCCAGGATGGTGAAAGCACTTGAATAGGACCAAAAAACCATTAAAACCAAATTTAAAGATGCAAGTGAATCACACAAAAAATAGCTAACTTGGAAGTATAGTCAAACAACCAAAATAAGAAGGATAAAGGTAGAAGTAATGTAAACCCAAGCAAAGCATATACCATAGGTTGTGTTCCATACCTAGCAATAGAAATGGAAATGTTGGGGTATTCATATCCATAAATCTCTCATGCCATGCACTATTTTTCCTTTACTACACCTCTGCATTCATTCTTTCTCTTGCTCCTCCTTCATGGAACCCCCCCTCTTCAATAGCCAGTTTCACCTCTTAAATTTTTTGGAGAGAGGAAGGAAAGGCATTATGCAACCTAGGATTGAGTGGTAACATTAAGGTGATTCCTCCATGTCCATAAATATCTTACTCAGATTTCCTTCAATGCAGCATAGAGTGGAGGATAAATCATCATACATTAACCAAAGATGACCCCACCTTTGCCAACTCAAAGTATTAAATGCTCCACCACCACCACTACCAAGGTTTAAGGTGGCCCAACATGTCTCAACATGCAAGAAGAAATGAAAACTAAAAACTAGACAACATCAACCCAAGTCTAAAGCAAAATATTCAATCCTTTAGATTAAAAGAACTAACATTAGAATAACATTAATATTTCCATTGATTAATACTAATATTATATTAAACTAATATTAATCATTTATTTAGATTAATATTAAATCTAACATTAGTCTAGGATTAAATATTTCTTATTCAAACAAGGCAATAAAATAATATTTTACTTTGATCCCTAAGAAGAAACCATAGATTAAATCTATCTAATCTATCCAAGATATCATTCAGTCATATGCAAGGAATATAATCACATCCATCATGCCTTATGCAAGATAAAAAGCATTCTCTCAATGTTTTGTACTATTTTTTATCCCTTAATTAGTGGTTCCTTATTTAAGATAAACATAAGCTATCACTGAATCATGTTAAGGAAACTTGTTGCAAGCAACTTCCAGGCCCAATGGTATGAGCATGAGTATAAGCAAACCATAATGCACCTAAATTAGAGGGTATTCATTCATGTTACCCTAAGCTATTTGATAAATGAGTCATTTTCATTATTTCTCCTTTAATATGGTCTCTTCTTCCTTGTGGCCAATTCTCTTGTCCCAAAATATTCATTGAGAAAAATTTATAAGGAATATTTTCTTCGTGGAGTAGCCCACATTGGGTGAACCATGTTAAATCATGTCTCTCATGTGTGTGATGATGTGTGCATTGTTTATTGCTTTGATATTATTGTTATTATTTGGATTGAAAAGTAAAAATTTTTATCTTATATTGTTCACCCCCCTCTTAGTATAAGCTTATGTTCTTCAATTGGTATCAGAGTGGGTTCCTTCGTGAAAAGCCTAACAGCTTGAAGGAAGATCCCACAAGAACATACATGACCTCAGAAAATGGAGAAGAGGCCATGATCGACATAAAAGAGGAATTTATTGCTGCTCTTAGAAACTTGGAAAAGGTTAGAAGGAAGAATTCAAGTTTGAAGGATCAAATCCAAGAGGATGAGGAAGCAAATATGGAACTTCTACAAAACCTCATAGAGCTCAAGGTAAAATTTGAAGAGGGAAGGAAAATTGAATAGGATATGGCAGAATAGTTAAAGGCAAAAGAGTTAGAATGTGAAAGGTTGGAATCTAAAATTTTCTCTCTAAGAAAGGAAGTTGAAAAGACTAAGGATAAGTTACAACAAGATATAAAGTTAGGGAAACAGAAAGAGGAGTCAAGCTCCCAAGGAACAAATATATCAAAAGAAGAAGAGCCCATGACTTATGCTAATGCATTGAAAGGCAAAAGCATCAAGAAGGAAGAAAGTAGAGAAGATTCATGGACAAAATTCAATTATAGGAACAACAAAGGAAGAAGCATGTGACCATATTATTCAAGGCAATCTAACAGGTTACAAAATTTCTTCCATGGCTATTGTTTTTCATGTAACAAATATGGTCATAGAGTTGTACATTGCACTATTTATGTGAGAGATAATGTTGATAGAAATTTCAATTCTTTTGCACCTCTCATGAATAACAATATCATCTATTACAAATGCAATAACTTTGGGCACAAGGCCAAATGGTGTAAAATAATATTTCTTGAATTAAGAAAAAGAAGGAGGATCAGAAGGTTCAAAAGAATACAACCTCAACAATTAGGAAAGAGAGAAAAGAGCAAGAAAAAGTGAAGTCAATGTTGGTACAAATAACTCTTCATGTACAAGATAAGAGAAAACAATGGTTTCTTGATAGTGGTTGCTCAAGTCATATGACAAGGGACAAGAATAAATTTCTTGTACTTAAAGAAATCAATGGAGGATCAGTAAAATTTGGTGACAATGGTTCAACAAAAATCTGTGGGAAAGGAACTTTGAGTTTAGATAATGGAAAAACAAAGACAAATAATGTATTGTATGTCAAGGGATTGAGGCACAATTTACTAAGTGTAAGCCAACTTTGTGATCAGGGGCACATGATCACTTTTCATCCAAATAGATGTGAGATCAAAAAATCTAAAACAGGAAATCTCATTGCAGATGCTAGTAGAACTACAAACAATCTCTACATGCTAAGTGAAATTAAGGGAGAAAAATATTTCTTATCACAAGAAGATGAGAGTTGGTTATGGCATAGAAGAATGGGTCATCTAAACTTTGACAACATAGTGAAAGTAAGAAACAAGTAGGTAGTCAGAGATTTACCCAAGATAAAAAGGCCACAAAACATAATTTGTGCACAATGTCAACATGGAAAGCAAACAAGAACAAGTTTCAAGTCAAAAGAATTTACATCATCTAAACCATTGAAACTAGTTCACACTGACTTATGTGGTCCTACAAGGACAAAGAGTTTACAAGGTGAAAGTTACTTCATGTTATTTATAGATGATTTCTCCAGAATGACTTGGGTAGCTTTCTTAAAAGAAAAGTCAAAAGCCTTTGAGAAGTTCAAGGCATTCAAAGAGTTAGTAGAAAATGAAATAGGTAGAAGGATTAAGTGTTTAAGATCAGATAGAGGAGGAGAATTTACTTCAGGTGAATTCATAGAATTTTGTGAACAACATGGGATCAAAAGAGAATATTCAGCAACAAGAACTCCACAACAAAATGGAGTAGTTGAAAGGAAAAATAGAATTGTTGAGAATATGGCCAGAGCTATGTTAAATGAGTCTAAGATTTTAGATGGTTTTTGGAGAGAGGTAATTCATACAACTGTATATATCATCAATAGAGCTCAAGTAAGAGTAAATCATCACAAAACCCCATATGAGCTTTGGAAAGGGAGACCAGCTACTATAAAATATTTCAAAAATTTTGGAAGCAAATGCTACATAATATGGGAAGAGAAAAATTTGGGTAAGTTTGATTCAAGATGTGATGAGGGTATTTTCCTTGGCTATTCCACTAAGAGCAAAGCCTATAGGTGCTATAATAAGAGGACACATACAATTATGGAAAGTATAAATGTGATAGTTGATGAACATACAGGGTCAAAAGAACCAGCTCAAGAAATTGTGTATCAAGAAGAAGAAAGTTGCCAAGAAGAATTAGGTGAAGAATCAGAAGAAGAGGAAACACAAAGAACACCACCTAAGACTCCATCTAGGTATGTACAAAAGAATCATCCAAGAGATCTGATTATTGGAAATCCAGATGAAAGACAAACAAGGAGGAAGATAATAGGAACAAGTGAACATGCAAATCTTTCTTTGTTGTCTAGAATTGAGCCCAAGGATTTCAATGAGGCAAGAGAAGATAAATTTTGGGTCAAGGCAATGGATGAGGAATTGGATCAAATAGAAAAAAGTGAGACTTGGGAACTTGTCCCATGACCAAAATACAAGAATGTAATTGGCACTAAATGGGTTTTCAAAAATAAGTTAAATGAAGATGGTCAGGTAGTCAAAAATAAAGCAAGACTGGTATGCAAAGGTTATGCATAGGTTGAAGGGATTGATTTTGATGAAACATTTTCTCTTGTTGCATGACTTGAGGCCATAAGGATATTTTTAGCTTTCTCAAGTTTCAAAAACTTCAAAGTATATCAAATGGATGTTAAATCAACTTTTCTCAATGGTGTCTTGGAAGAAGAGGTCTACATTGAGCAACTTGAGGGGTTCAACCTAACTGATAAGCCATATTATGTATGCAGATTAAATAAGGCTCTTTATGGACTAAAGCAAGCTCCTAGAGCTTGGTATTCAAGGTTGGATAAGTATCTTTAGGAATAGGGTTTCAGGAAAGGAATAGTTGACAACAATTTATACATCAAAAATGAAGGAAATGACTTATTAATTGTGGTTGTTTATGTGGATGATATCATTTTTGGAGGCAATAATGATAAGATGTGTCAAAAATTTGCAAAGAGTATGCAAAATGAATTTGAAATGTCAATGCTTGGTGAGTTTTCCTTCTTTCTTGGACTACATATTTCACAATCAGAGAAGGGTGTATTTCTCTCACAAACCAAGTATATAAAAGAAATGTTGAAGAAATTCAAATTAGAAGACTGCAAACCAGTAAGTACCCCCATGGTTATAGGATGCAAGTTGAGTAAATATGATGAATCTCCTAAGGCAAATCAGACATTGTATAGATCTATGATTGGTAAGCTTACTATATGTCACAACTACAAGACCAGATATAATGTAGGTAGTGGGACTGGTGGCAAGATTTCAAGTAGCACCAAAGGAAACACATGTATTGGAAGTAAAGAGAATTCTCAGGTATTTAAAAGGGACTATGGATTTTGGACTCTGGTATCCCAGAAGTGATAATTTCACTCTCATAGCATATACAAATGCAGATTGGGTAGGCAGTATTGATGATAGAAAAAGCACAAGTGGAGGAGCATTCTTTCTTGGAGATTGTTTAGTCTCTTGGCTAAGCAAGAAATAGGCATCAATATCCTTATCCATAGTAGAGGTAGAGTACATTGCAATGGTTGCTTGTTGTACATAGGTGTTATGGATGAAGTAAACTTTAAAGGACTTCAAGATAGAGCATGATCATCCCATCTCCATACTATGTGATAATACAAGTGCTATAAACATTTCAAAGAATCCAGTGATGCACTCCAGGACCAAGCACATTCCGATCAAATACCATTTTTTGAGAGAACAGGTGATGGATAAGCAAGTCAAATTGGAATATGTTACTACAAAGGAACATATTGTGGATATTTTCACTAAGCCACTTCCAAAGGAAACTTTTGAGTATCTTAGAAGGAAATTGGGAGTAGTTTTACTCCCACCCCAAAATTAATCACCTCAAGGAGAGGAGGTGGGGAGGGGGCTGAGCTAAGAGTCTTATATTTAGCCCCAAAGGAGTCCCTTTGCCATTGATGTCAAAGGGGGAGATATTTGAGTAAGGGGGAGAGCATTCAGTCAAGGGGAGCAGTTTATCAGGGGAGCAGATTTGGAATCCAGTGGTTGGAAAAGGAATTTTTTAGAAAGGGTTGCCATCAATGACAAAGGGGGAGATTGTTGGAAATTTTGAGTATATTGTTGTCATTGATGTCAAAGGATTAATGTCATAAGTTAATGACATTGGTTGTCATTTATGTCAAGGAAAATAAAGGTTTAATGGTTTTACCATGGTGGCACTTGCAAAAGAAAAAGGAAGATATTTTATGGTGGCAAAGACCTTATCCAAAGAAAAGGCCCAAAGGAGAAAAATAAATTATAATATTTAAATCTATGAAGATTTAAATAATTATAATAATTAAAAATTAAAAGGGCCCAAAGGTTAAAATTTAAATTATAATATTTAAATCTACTTTAGATTTAAATTATTATAATAATTTTAAAAGGTTTAATGTTGGGTGCCAATGTTGAAATTTAAAATTCCTCCCCAAGCATCGACGTGAAGGATCATAAGGGCAAATACATATTTATATCATAAATTTTATTGCAAAGAAGGCTATGGTGATTGTTATGCGAAAATCCCATAAATTGCATGTGCAAAATTTGTGAGAGTGTATTCATGGACAAAGGGGTAGCACATTTTAGGTGATCGATTTCAAAATAAAGAGTGGCAATAGTGAAAACTAATCCCATCTGGGAATCTAGCCCATACGACAAGAATTCCTTAGTGCTAAGTTGTAAGCAGTAGGAAGACATTGGGTTCGAGATGCGGTAGAGGTAGAGAGTAAAGGTTTTTCTAGAAAAACATTTTCATGTTGGAGACAGGGAACAAAGCGGAGCAGTTGCAAAGTTAGTTTTATGTGGGTGGCTAGCCCACACGGTGGCCTAGCCAAAGCTAGGATGTGGGCCAACAAGCAGTGCCGGTTCGAATCATGGTGGTGACAATAAGGGGGCAATAATTTTGTTGAATAAATTAATCACCAAGGCTAAGGTATGCTTGCTTAGGGAGTCATAAGGTGTTCATTTTAATTTTAATTTTTCAATTAAAAAGGAGGTAGCATGGAGTAATTAAGGTTGAATTAAAAATGAGTTTTTGCTAAGTTTTTTGTATGGTGAATGAGTTCAATGATGTTATGGTCTTGTTGAAGAATTGAGGTGCATTAAAATATTTTATTTTAAGTAGGAGGTATAAGGTGTATAAGAAATTTATGTGTGTAATTTGTGGTTTTGTTGGGTTGAATTTTATTTTGCAAGATTAGGAGTAATAAGGTGTGATAAGTTGCTTGATATTTTATTATAACTCTTGCATTGTGAAAGGAAGATATGAAAGGTTTTGTTGGGTATTAATGTTTCATTTTTTAGAACAAAAGAAGAGTGATTGAATATCAATTTCAGATTTCATTGAGCATTTTTGAAGGTGAAAATTCATGTGGATGTTTTGAGAAAGTATCTTGCAATCTAACCCTTGAAGTGGCATTAGAAAAATCAGTTATTTGTGAGACAGGTTTTTGAAGACATATCTCCATAAGAGCAAATTAAGAGGTATGGGCACATCATCCCTTGTTTAAAGTGTTTTGTTGAAGTGAATGTTTTGGAACATAAGGTGGAGAGAAAAGGATTGTTTGGTAAGCATTGTTGGAAATATTTGAGTTAGGATTTGTGCTTCATTGTTGAATGTTTTGGAAATATTTGGGATAGAGTTTGAGAACAATCTGTGCTTCTATTGTTGAAAGAGTTTGAGATATTTGTGCTAGATATTGTGAACTACTTGTGCTAGGTTTGAAGATAAGTTTTTGCATCTTTGTGAAATATTTTTGAGCATGTGTTATAAGCAGTTATGAGCATGTCTTAGAGAAGAATTGAGCAGATATTATGAGCAGGTTAGAGATATTTGAGTAGGTTAGAGGCAGATTTTGAGTAGGTTTGAGGTAGATTTGAGCAGGTTAGAGGTAGACTTGTGAGCAGGTTTGAGGTAGATTTTGAGCAAGTTTGAGGTAGATTTGTGAGCAGGTTTTGAGGCAGACTTATGAGCAGGTTAGAGGTAGACTTGTGAGTAGGTTTAAGATAGTGTTGTGAGTAGATTTGTGAGCAGAGTTGATCAGAGTTGAGCAGAGCAGAGGGGATAGAGTTATCCTATGGAGAGAGATCCACAAACCAGAGCAGAGGGGATAGATTTCTCCTGTGGAGAGGAATCCATAAACTAGAGTAGTGGGGACAGAGGTCTCTTGTGGAGAGAGATCCACAAACTAGAGCATAAGGGGATTGGTGTCTCCTTTGGATAGAGGTCCATAAACATTGTAATAGGGATTGGATTCCCAAAATATTCATTGAGAAAAATTTATAAGGAATATTTTCTTCGTGGAGTAGCCCACATTGGGTGAACCACGTTAAATCATGTCTCTCATGTGTGTGATGATGTGTGCATTGTTTACTGCTTTGATATTATTGTTGTTATCATTTGGATTGAAAAGTAAAAATTTTATCTTATACTGTTCACCCCCCTCTCAGTATAAGCTTATGTTCTTCAATTGACACAATATTAGAAGCATATACCCATCAAAACAATAAATTTAATCATTAAACATAATTTTCTACTACATAGTTTAACTTATGTAGCAAGTCCTACCAACGTGGGTCATGATAGGTGGTCATTAAATTATCCATAAATCCTTAATAGGAATTTAGTACATCCTTTTTTTGATAGGTTCCTTTGATTTTATTGAGGTCTAGCTATGAGTCTTAAAAAATAGATAAGATCATTAACTTTAGAGACTGAGCAACATGAAGTCCAACAATTATGGGTTTATATTCCATAGTATTATGAGTGCATGAAAATTGAAGCTTAAAATATAAAGGAATAATTAACTTTTATGGAAAATCTAAAACTATTCCTTCCCCTAATCCTCTGGTGTTTCTAACCCCATCAATGTAAAGATACCATGAGGTATAATTTTTAACTTCTAAAGAATAGACAATATCATGAAGAAAATGGAGTTCTATGGGTTATGGGCTTTGATCAGGGTGTCTGCTAGGAGGTCATCTATGACTTGTCCTTTTAAGTATTTTTTATTAATTAATGTAAGGTCAAAGCCATCGAGGTCCATTACCCATTTAGTAGTGAAACCCAAAAGGTGTATTTTTGACATAAGATATCTTAGAGGATCTGCTTGAGCTATTATAATATCTTTTTTTTTTATCATGTAATGTCTCAATTTTTGAGAGGTAAAAACTACTACTAGGAAATTTTTTTCCAAAAGTGTATAGTGATTTTCATAGCTTAATAAGGTTCTACTAATTTAGCATATTACCCTTTCTTTATTTTTATCATCATATTGAGATAGCATGGCTCCTAAAGCAATAATAGTTGTAGTGATATAGAACAATAGAGGTTTTCAAGGTTCTAGTAAGATGATAGCTAGAGGTGATAAGAGATAGGTTTTGATGGCATCAAAATCCTTTTGACACTTATTATCCCATTTGAACTTGGTGCCCTTTCTTAGAAGTTTAGTAAAGGGTTGATATTTATTTACCAGTTGAGAATTAAATCATCATATAACCTATAATTTTCCTTGAAGGCTATTAATTTTTGTTAATGTTTTTGATGGAGGCATGTTTGTAATAATAGAGATCTTTGTTAGGTCCACTCCAATTCCTTGATAGAAAATGATAAATCATATTAATTTTCCTGATGTACCCCAAAAACATATTTGGAGGGTTTTATACAAAATTTATATTATCTTAATCGATCAAAAATCATCTTAGATTGGTAGAAGTCTGCATACTGTAGCAGCCGCCACTTTAGCAGTTCGTGCACGGTAGCGGTCACAAAAATTTTGGCCCTAAAAAAAAAAAAAAAAAAAATGGCAGATTTTGGAGGCAACAAGTTGTGACGGATGGAGCAGCAAGGAGGAGGAGCGAGAGGTCTAGGGGCATCAAACCCTAGGTGTGGGACTTCAGAGGGCAGATCAGAAGACGCGGCAGGTGGGGGCTCTGGCGAGATAGCGAGCCCCCGGGCGGAGGATGTGGACAAGGAAGTTCTATTGGAACCGGTCCAAGGGCGTTGGGCGGATGCGGTTGAAGATTTCTCCGAGGGGGACCGGGACTCTATGCGTCGGGATCAAAGGAAGACCCAAGAAGGAGACAAAGAGAAACCCAGCAACTGGAGACCTTCATATCTTAATGCTCTTCGCGGTAAGCAAAAATTATCCGACTCTTGTTTTAATCTAAAATCTGTCAATGGTAGGTTGCACGTCCCGGATTCCTTAGCTCAGCATGTGGCTATGGAGGGAAGAACATCTTTGGTGGCTAAATTTATGGGGGTGAGGCCGGACATGGAAGTCATAAGGAGATGGGCCATCCAAAAATGGCAGCCAAGGGCCGGTATGATGATTAAGGCTTTACCCAAGAGTTTTCTTTTGGTGACATTTCAATGTGAACGGGACATGGAAAGGACTCTCCAAGGAGGTCCTTGGTTTTTTGGGAAAAGGGGCTTGTATCTGAAGCGTTGGTCCCCGATTTCAACCCCCGGACTCGGAGTCTTTGGATTTGGCTCCTATTTGGGTTAAGATGCCGGGATTACCTCTGCTTTTCGGAACGAACAAATATTGGTTGGGATAGCTACGGAGATTGGAGAACTAATAGCTATTGATCCTGCAACCTTGAGCAAAACAAGACTTCTGTCTGCTCGCATGTGTGTGTTGGCGGACCCGAGTAAAGAGCTCCCTAAATCCATTATTTTGTCGTCTATGTTTGGCATTCATACTCAGGTATTTGAATATGAAAATATGTCTTTTAAGTGTAGTGTTTGTGGGAAGGTAGGGCACCGGGGTATCCACTTGCATTTCCAAGAACCAGCCCCACTCCAAAATACCGATCCTCAAACCCAGAATAATTTCCCTCCCCCGTAGATCTCCATTCCTACCCAACCTTGGGCCTCAAGGACATGGAGTTCGAAATCCGAATATCAGAGACCCTGTTCGCCCTATTGTAAGCAAGAGGCAACGTTTTAACCCTTCTCCCAAAAATTCCTATGCCCCGAAACCCTCTCACGGGGAGCTGGTCCCTTTGATGGGAACCCTCAAGCTCAACTTTGCTCCTAAGATGATACGACAAGCCTCGAGCCAAATCACAAAGGAAAGAACCCCATAGATCAATGCCCCAGGGCAAGTAAGTTTGATTGGGTGATACGGGAGGCCTATGGAGGCTCGGTGGAAGTGGTCCCATGTCTTTGCAGAGGAATTTATGGGAAGAAATTCCAAGGAGATCAACATCCGAGTGGAGAACAGTTTTGATGCATTAAATCATTTGAAGGGAGATCGGATGGACAGCCAAGAAGTGGAATTCGAGGTAGAGGAGACTCAAGAGAAGGATTTAGAGGAGAAAAATCGAGAGGAAGGAGCGAGGAAACTAATAATACGGGCAAGGATACTCAGGAGGAAGAGGTGAACCACCAAGATCGGTGTAACCCCAAAGCGGGGAAAAAAGAATCTACTAATCAAGAAGCTAAGAGCACGGAATCATCTCCACTGTCAAAAAGACCAGTTAACCTGGAAAGCCAGATTGTTACCCCAAATACCAAGGCCGACCTACCCAAGATGGTTACTAGAAGCCAAGTGAATCCCAAGGAACTTCAACCTAGAGCGGATGTATGGGGATATGGTTCGGTAGGAAGAGGGAAACCTAGCAATGCTGCCTTAAGGCGAGAAAGAAGCGAGAGCGAGGAGTGGTCGATGGCACTCAAGCGGTATTGCTCTTTGGGGCGAAGGCTCGAGGATCCAAAGCCCATAAATGAAGATTCTTTCATGGAATATTCGTGGGAGTAATCCTGCAAAAATAAGAGCTTTGTATGCTCTTAGACAAGAACACAAACCGGATATGATTTTACTACAAGAAACTAAAATGGAGGAGAGTAGAGTTATTCCTTTTAAGAATAGGACTTGGCGAGAAGCTGAAGTAGTAGGCCAAGAGGCCACTTGGAACAGCAGGAGGGTTCTTGGTTATGTGGAACAAAAATGTGATTGATAGTAGAGTGATTCTGATGTCTAGTTGGTTTATTTGTCTCTTATGTGTGGATAAAACCACGCGGGAAGAGTGGATCTTAACGAATGTATATGCTCCAGTTAGACGAGGGACTGAGAAGGGTTCTTTGGAGTCAGCTAGCTGAATTGAGGGAGACGGTCCCCAACTACCCTTGGATTGTGGCGGGGGATTTCAATTGCTACCTTAATCCTGTAGATAAATTGGGGGGCTCTCAAAGAATAACTGCTGATATCTACGAGTTTAGAGATTTTGTTGAGCAACATGAGCTGATGGATGTGGACCTACGTAGATTCTCCTATACATGGTCTAACAAAAGATTGAAGGAAAACCAAATTCAGATAAGATTAGATAGGTTTCTTCTTTCTCAAGAATGCTTGGAGAGGTTTGGGGACTCTTCATTAACGGCACTCCCAAGAATCGGGTCTGATCACAACCCAATTCTGTGGGAAACAGGGGAGGACTCTAAGAAAAGATACATCAGACCCTTTCGATTCGAACTTATGTGGTTCCAACATCAGGATCTCAAGGATCCGGTTGCCCAATGGTGGGACAAAAAGTATAATGGTTCGAAACCGGCCCAAGTGGCATGTAAACTAAGGAATGTGAAGGCTAACATTAGAGAGTGGAACAAAACTTCCTTTGGCAATATTTTTGTTAAAAAGGCAGAACTAAAAGACAAGATCAATGAACTACGGGGAGAAGTTGAAGTCGGAGCGACTTACGAGAGGATCCGAGAAACCGGGAGAGGGAGGCTGTTGGCCGAATACCACACGATGCTAGGATTTGAAGAAACCTTTTGGAGGCGAGAAATCCAGTTGCGTTGGTTAAAGGAGGGTGACCGAAATACAAAGTTCTTCCATGTCTCTACTCTTCGCCACGGGAGTACTAACAAAATTAAGGAGATCAAGATGGCCGATGGGTCTAACACCAAAGATATGGAAGACATAAGGAGGGAAGCGGTTGAGTACTTTAAATCGTTGCTAGAAGATGTAAATCCGACTATTGAAGAAGAGGACTCTCTGTTGGCAGCCATTCCACCCCTCGTAACCGATAATCTTAATGGATTCTTACTTAGTCCTTTCACAAAGGAGGAAATCAAGAAGGTCATTTTTGACATGGATGGTAACAACTCCCCGGGACCGGATGGCTTCCACTGCGGCTTTCTTCCCGAAGTTTTGGGATATCCTAGGCAATGATGTAGTGGAAGCTATAATTGAGGCTCAAAAGGACATGGAAATCCCAGAAGGAGTTAATGCTACTTTTTTAGTCCTCATCCCTAAACTAGTGGGAGCAATGGAATTTTCCAGTTTTTGCCCTATCAGTTTATGTAACACTTTGATGAAGATTCTCACAAAAACAATCGCCAATAGGCTGAAGGTTATCCTTCCTTTCATCATTGATATGAACCAAGGTGGCTTTGTGAAAGGGCGACAAATATTGGATGGTATCATCACAATTCATGAGGTTATTCATTCAATGGTGACTAGTAAGGAAGCAGGTATGTTACTAAAGCTTGATATGAATAAAGCCTACGACCGGGTCTCATGGCGGTTCCTCACCAAGATTTTGGGTAAGTTTGGTTTCTGTCCCCGGTGGATTAAGTTGATTTTTAGTTGTATCTCTACTACAAGATTTTCTGTCATGGTGAATGGGTCACCCTCCGGTTACTTTAAGAGTGAAAGGGGGTTGCGACAAGGAGATCCTTTGTCTCCATACTTGTTTATTATTTTAGCGGAAGCATTGGGTAGGAACATTTCAGCGGCGGTGGCAGATGGTCAATTGGAAGGTTTTAAACCAGCCTCAACAACAGGGCCAGTGTCTCACCAACAGTTTGTGGATGATACAATCATTGTGTCCAAAGCCTCGGTGCCTCAAGCTAGGAAGTTGAAGAGAATTCTAACCAAGTATGAGACAGAAGCAGGACAGTACATAAACTATAAGAAGAGTAGCATCTATTTCTTTAACACGACTGGTGGGAGGGAGGAAAGAATAGCTAACCTCTTCGGTTGTGGAAAGGAGCTTCTACCGACAACTTATCTAGGCATGCCTATGTTCGAAGGAAGAATGAAGGCTACTTTGTGGAACTCGGTCATTGACAGGATCTCCAAAAAGTTAGCGGGGTGGAAGGGCAGCCTTCTCGGCTCACGAGGAAAAGCCTTATTAGTTCAAACTACTTTACTGAGCATTCCAATTTCTTGCATGTCTCTATTTAGAATGCCTGCAAAGGTCCGAGCTACATTGGAGCTAATTCAACGCAACTTCTTGTGGTCGAGGTTCGGAGGAGAGAAAGAGAATTTCGTTGGTAGCATGGAATCGGTGTGTGCAAGCAAGGATCGGGGGGCACGGGGTTAAAGAGAATGAAAGAATTGAATCAAGCTCGATTGGCAAGCAGGTATGGAGATTTATCAATAATGATCAATTGGGATGGGTAAAACTTCTTAAGGCAAAATATATCAAAAATAATCGGGACTTCTGAAAGTCGATAATCTTCCTAGAGGATCCTATTTTTGGAATTGTTTGCTCGAATGTCGGGAGGTAGTCGGGAAAGGCATCAGATGGAGAATTGGTAATGGAAGACAAGTGGACTTTTGGAAAGACCCGTGGTTGGAAGAGGCCCCTACGAAAGATAACTTAGACCTTCAGGTCCTCCAACATAAACTTTCGAAGGAAATGGGAGGAAAAGTAGGGGATTTTATTGCTGTAGCACCGGAAACTTCTTCTTGGAAGAAAATCACGGTTCATAATCTGTCGAGCAAGAGAAGGTGGCCCTAACCAAACTCAATGATGCTTTAAGGGTGTTCCTGATCATTCCTGGGGAGGAAGAGACAAGGCGATTTGGGGCAAAACTACAAGTGGGATCTATTCAGTAAAAGCTGCCTATAAGTTAATCCACTCGGGATTCAATGGTCGGACTCCGACTTCGTTATTTGGTTAAATAATTTAACCCCAAAAATAGCTTTCTTCTTTTGGTTGGCGAGTTCAAAATAAGATCCCGACATCGAGATAATCTGCAAAGGAGAGGTTTCCAATTCATCAATCGATGTATCTTGTGTGAGAAAGCGATAGAATCCGTAAGTCATATATTTCTAACTTGTGATTTTTCTTGTACGGTCTTCCAAATGATCTGTCCAAATTTCATATAGATTGGGTCTGTCCAAATAGCATGTCTGACTTCTGCATACAGTGGGCTTCCCCCTTCCGGGCAAAGCTTTTGACTTGGCTCTGGAAGCTCGGCTTACCCCATTTTTTATGGGGGATATGGAATGAGAGAAATAAGAGAGTATTTAAAGGACGTAAGAAAGATCCGAGGTTATGTGGTAATAAAATAATCGAGCTTTGAAAGAAAGCTGGAAAACTTTCTTCTTCAAAAATGAGACCATGTCTCTAAGGGAAAGGAGGATTTTGCGGAGCCGGGAGAGGAACTTCCAGGACCTAGACATTACAACCAACCCACGGGATGGTGTCAAGTGGATACCCCCACACAAAAGTGGGTTAAGTTTAATTTTGACGGGGCAGCTAAAAGGAAATCCGGGGCTGCAGGGAGCGAGGAGGAGTTTTGAGAAATGAGGAAGGAAAAGTGGTCCTTGCCTTTGCAGAGCCTTTGGGAACTCAAACAAATCATTTTGCAGAAGCTCGAGCCTGCATGCGAGGCAATGAGAATTTCCGGACTTGAGGGTTATAAGGAAGTTATCTTTGAAGGGGATTCGCTTAATATAATCAAGGCAATTAAGGAGGATAAAGACCCCAATTTGGACCATATTGGAGCTTATCCTAGAAGCAAAGATTCATAAATCTCATTTGGTTAATGCCCGAATCCAACACACCTTCAGATAAGGGAACCAGGCGGCGGATCTAATGGCAAATATTGCGGTTTCTATTGGGGAGATGCAAATTTGGAAGGATAACTTCCCTCAAGAACTATTGGTGTTGGTTGCTAGAGAAGAGCTAAGATCAAACCTGTTAGAGCATCAGGAGATCAAAGGGGCTGATGATGAGTAATCCAACGAGATGGAATTAGGCGAAAAAGGCATCCCATTTCTTTGGGGCACGGGAGGTGACAAGTGTACGGTACAGCAACCTAGTGTTAGTAAGTGCTAGGTGTTGTTTGGTTTTTGTTTTATCTGAATAGTCAAGCGACAAGTATAGGATTGTGGACTCTAAGTATGGCTTAATGTGAGTCTTAGAAAGATCCATTTTGTATTTTGATTATACGGGCTTGATGCTAGAACCAGCCCATTTTGACTTTGTAAAAGGTTTGTGGACCTTATAACCACCTCTACCTTATACCAAAAAAAAAAAAATCATCTTAGATTAATAACATGAGCTTATCATCTTTGAGAATCACCAAGGAGATTGTTGATATAGGTTTCTATTCTTCCATGCATCATATCATGTAAGATGTATGTCATAGTATGTTGGTAAGTTGCTCCAACATTCTTTAAGCCAAATGGTATAACTTACCAATAAAAGGTTCCCTAAGTGGTAGTGAAAGTTGTTTTGGATTGATCCTTAGGTACTATCCTTATCTAGTTATATCCCAATAATCCAGGACAACATCCTAGATTTGGTAGATAAGTAAATGATCATGTGGATATTAGGGAGAGAAAAATTATCTTTTAGACACGCATTATTAGTCTCTAAAATATTTACAAACATGAACAATTTATTCCATTTTGGAAACTAGCACACAATCAGGGTAATCAACAACTTTAATGATTTAACTTTGACAAGTTTCTAATGTTCCTCTTTAATGAGTAATGCTACTTTTGGGTGTATTTATTTCAGTTTTTTGTTTAACTAGTTTCACATCTGTGTGAGAATCTGGATGATGCAAAACAAGAGAGGGATCTAACCCATGCATGTTTACATAAGACCATGAAAATACATTAAAAAAATTAACTAAGAGGTTTGTATATATTAGGGTCACTTTGAGTTTCAATATTTATATCAATTTTTTTCTCAATGAAGATATGAGACCATTCAAATTATAAGGGTGTAGGAAGTATTTCTATATTTTTGAGATCAATCGACCTCAAAGTTGTTAAAACAAGATTGAGCAATTGTGAGGTATCAATAATGTTTAAAACGGATTCATCATATTTAGAATTATTGTAAGAGACATATGCCTCATTTTAATTAGTGATTAATTGAGACTCATCTATTATTTGAGGTAACACAATATTATCAACATAAGATGATGATCTCAAACAATTATCCTTTCCACCTATTTCAATATTAAAAAACATTTACGGTATCGATGCTAAGAGAGAAGTGCTCATAACCTTCTTCATCCTCCAATTTTAGTGGTCATTTATTGGAGTGATTTCATAGGGTTAAAGGAATTCACTTTTATAATCACTATTAGAGGATGATGAGCACTCATGATGCTCTAATTTTCCTAGGTATGAGTTTACACCCTATACTAGAGTCAATATTGGATGTCTTGGAATCACTTCTAATCCAACCTCTAGAGAAGTCAGTTCCTTGTGCAGTGTGCTAGAAAAACACTAAAGAAAGAAAAGAAGAAGGGAGAGGAAAAAGGGTTAAAAATATTGAATTAAATGTGGTTTGGGCCCAAATAACAACATTGCTTTAAGATACATGAGCACATAACACCTAGTACAAGAAAATCCTAATAGACTTAACAATCAACACTATGTAGAAAATACATTTTTTTTAAATGTTACAAAATTAAACGTCACAAGTACTAGAACAAAATAATTCCAAATAATTTTATCCTAATATAAATACCAAAGAAATACAAAACAACATTAAACCTAATAGAAATACTTTGATTGAAGCTAACAAGCAATGCCAAAAGTGTAAATATTACATATAGAGATCTACAAACATTAATTAGAGTAAGTCAAATATCCCATGATTGCATTATAGCATAGCAAAAATATATAGCTTGGCATATGAAAACACTAAAACATCCAATCCTTTTTATTTTTTGATTAATATGTTAAGAAGGGGATTGAAAGGGCCCCATCCCTTTTACATAAACTTCCTTACAAGTATATCATAAAAGATGAAGAAAATAGGATACCAAGTCCATATAAACTACTAAAAATCATAAATACCAACCTAAAGCACCTAATAAAGAAACAAACAAACTACACCACCAATAACAAGAATAACTAGATAATATTTGACTTTACATACATATTAGTCTACCACATATATATTGGGTCACTCATAATAGTGTGCCCCAAGAATTGATTCCCAAACTTTAGCTTCTTCCAATTGGAAAGTGAACATCATTGGGCCACTTTGGCTTCTCCTTAGCCATAAATTCAATAAGTTGAAGTGGTAAATTATCTTCCCATATAATAATATCTTGATCCTCCACCCCCATATTTTCCAGCACATCTACAACTCCATTCCCCTCTTGATAAACATAATTCAACTAAAGGTTGTGACAAGACTATAGAATCTATTTCATCCCCACAACCATATTTGTAATTATTCAACAATATTCCTATATTCCTTTTATAATATTTATAAGGTTTAGGGAGTATCCTTCCATAATAATATTTTTATAACATCCATCTTTGATTAACTTAGCCCCTATGAAAAATACCCAAGCCTTAGTGAAATAGTTGGACTGTATGGATAGAGGTTTGAAAAAGGCTTGCACAACCATCCCCTTAGAATCCCTAAAAAATACACCTACACTAGCACACCTTTGGTTCCCTTTCACAATGCCATACACATTCAATTTGATCAACCCATCTGGAGGGGTTCCTAATTAACTTCCAACCTTAAATATTTTATAGATTCACATAGATCAAGGGCTTCAAATTACAGTGAACAACAATGGCTTCCTTGAGTCTACTTTCAACTACCTCGATAAATGATAAGGTCTAACAGTTCTCCATTGCAACATTGATAATACGAAAAGCAACCACAGAAGCCTCTCTTTTCATATTTTTAAAAGACCTATTATTTTGCTTCTTCTAAATCCCCCAAAGAAATGGGAGATACAAAACCTCCATAGAGCTTTCAATCTACCACTATTGAAAGGAGGATCCCACTACAAATATAAGTCCCCTATAGTGGTTTGGAAGACTCTAGGAATATTAAAGGGTTCCAAAACCTTCTCTAAAATCTATCTAGAAAAGGAACATTCAAGAAAAAAATGATGAACCGATTCTAAATTTTGTTCACATAAATAACATCTATTTACAATAGGGATTCATATTTTGTGTAAGTTATCAATCGTTAATATTCTATTTTGATCCCCCAACCATAATAATAAAGATATTTTAGCGATGATCCCTTTAATCCAAATTTTCCTCACTAGAAACCAACTTCTACCATTTGTCTTAAGCAAATGGTATCCAGACTTAACAAAGCATTTTCCATTATTTTCCTCCTTCCAAATGACCAAATAATTAAAATAGGAGGATAGTAGAGAATAAAAATGAAGTTTTTTTTAGATTATTAATATGGACTACCAAGTTTGGATCTAAATCTAGAGTAGATAAATCTTTCCATATTTTTTCACTATTTTTGGTTGTTATATAATCAACAACATTGATACCAAAATGAAGAGACATAGAAAGTTCTCAGGCACTTACCTCTAGGTCCTTCAATAGTGGAATGTCCTTCATCCAATGATATTTCCAAAATTAAGCCAAATTTCAATAGGACTTTGGTTAATAAGTCCCAAGAAAATTGATCAAAATATTTGTTCATAGCTAAATTTAGAATCATATCATCCCTCTTACTATTCTCCATAGAAAAAATAACATCATGAATGGTAATTATTCTATCCAAAATTGTTCAATATTTAACAAAATCACCTTTTTGATCTACCATAATAAAAAGTAGAACCCTCTTTAACCTATTGGCAATAGTCTTGGATAAAATTTTATAGATTGTGTTACACAAACTAATAGGTCTAGAATTTTTAAGATGTATTAATCCCTATATTTTAGGATTAGATCCAAAAAATTATAATTGAAATCCTTAGGTAGGTATTAGGTTCTTTGGATCTCCTTGGTAACCTCAATAACATCTGATCCTACAATATTTCAAAACTTATAAAAGAAAGCAGTTGAGAAACCATCCGACCCCATGACCTTTTATCCACCCAGACTATACATGGCCATTCTTATTTCCTCATATGTAAAGTATCCATAAGAGAGGAATTCATCTGATCAACCACCAATTTTATAATATTAGGAAGGATTTTTGCTTTCAGATTCACCATTCACTACCAAATATTCTCATAGGAGGTCTAAAAAATAATTGATAACTTTTGCCCTGACATCCTTTGGTTCCACTATCATTGAGCCATCATCCATAACCAACTCCTATATCTTATTGTTTCCTCTATATCTTAGGGTAAACATATGAAAGAATCTAGTGTTTATATCACATCCTTTAAGCCAAAATACTCTTGATTTATTTTCTAAAAAACTTCCTCACAAGCTAGTATATTATGATAATCAGCTAAGATTTGGTGTTCAATATAAAATGAGGGGTATTCCTCTATTTATAGTATTTAGTAAGGTAAAATAAGGCTAACTAATATATAGAATAATGACAAAAATAACTTTTCATGACTCGGGTTAAGCTAGCACCACTCAGTATCTCCCATGTATTTTGTTAGGTGGTTGTGATTTATAGGATTATCCATTATACTTAGGTAAGGTGGCTATCACTTTCCTACTCTAAAAACTTCCACATGGCCTAACTACTTTTCTCTAATATATTGAATTCTATTCATGCTAATGCCTTCTATTTTAGGATGAAGTTGCTTCACCCTCCTTTTGGATTATTTTTGTGTTAGAGTATATTACCTTATTTGTAATTTCCCTAGGTAAGTTAGTTTATTTACCTTCTACCTAGGTTAGTTTGCTTCTACCTAGGTTAGTAGATTATCTTACTGAAATTCACAATGTCGACAGATATTAGCGTAGCATATTAGTTTGTTAGGGATATTATTCTTTGGCTATTGTTAGCCTTAGATATTGTATTTATACCTCTAATTATCAAATGCAATACTATCGCTTACCTTTCGCTAATATGGTATCAAAGTCGATATTCTCTTGGCTCATTGATTGTAGCCTAAGAGACTGACGTGAGTATATTTGGCATCCTTTATAAGGTTGAGGTGAGTTAGATCTGATCTTGACTTGATCTCACCCTATTGGGACTGGACTGCAGTAGATCCATAATCATGCACAATCACAACCATTGCATAGTTGGGATGTGGATATGAATTGACGTAGATGCCCTTGTAGATAGGTAGTACATGGTGGAGGTAGGTGGAGGTAGACAGGTTAGACCGTGGTTGTACCACTAGGTGGTGGGATGTGGGCAAAGGTCAGACTCTAATAGTGCACCATTTCTAAATACTGCATTCGAATCTAGACTACAGCAAATTGACATAGTTGAGCCAACATAGCAAGCTAGGCTTACACGTGGTGGACCCCACACCTAGACCTACCAAGAGATCTATCCTAGAGCTGACATACATGCTAACCAAGGTAGATGACCTAACATGAACCCTGATAGACATGATGTGGAGGAATGAGGGCGATGAGATTTCACAAAACTATGTTTAGAACCTTTTAGACTTGATCGGCGGAACTAGACAAATGGAGGTAATCAACTAGACTACCCAAAGGTAGTAATTTACCGTAGTGTGTGTTTGTGTTTTTAAGCCCTTGTCTTATTTCCGGTAAGACTAATGTGGGATAACTTGTTTTCCAAAAATTGCACAAATATTGCTTCTCGATGGCATTTAGTCCACTCTATGTTGGCAATCTTCATTACTACCAAAAAAAAATAGACAAGCAAGCTACTCCATTTGTAGGTGTCGGATTCAAAAATAATATATCAAAACACATAAGATGTCATCTCCCCCGTACACAACAACATTGGAGAATTATTGATTTGCAGATGAGGATGACAGATTGTTAGCATTGTAGCCTGTTAGAAGGATAACGTTGTAGGTACGCAGCCAAGTCAATTTATAGGTGATGTAGTCTCGATTGCCATCTAAAAGCCTTTGTAGGTGTTTGATCTCCTCAACATCAATGCACAATATAGCGATGATCAATGCAAATTGCAAACATATTGTTGTCATATGCCTTGCAGATACTCTCGACAGTAATCGCAACCAAATTCAGGTGATCAAATTCTACCAAGATGATGGAGTGCGTGATGCTACTAAGAGTGCTATCTAAAATTTTGTAGATGAAATTCAGGTAAAGCAGGTGAGCTTGAATGTATTTTTTAGATGTAGTCAGCATTCATTTGGCTCAGTGAAGCCATCATTGATTAAATTTGTAGTCACTTTGTTGTGAAGGATCATGTGGTTCATACAACATTTTGTTGTTCGGTGCTTACCAAATTTTGTGAAGGATCACGTGATATCTCGCCTACCCTACACAACAGCATGAATTTTTTTGTGAGATCATGAGAATGTATGATATATCAATGCCATGTGTCGACCAAGGATTTTCACAAATCTAATTTGGTTTCACAATTGCTGAGGAGAATAAATCCATCGTGAGAGTGAAACAATGTGGAGTGCAATCTAAAGTGACAATGCAGTTGCTGCATAGCAGATCTTTCTAAAAAGGGACACCAACCATGCACAGTGGTCTTTTGTAGACTTTGGAACTACTCCACACAAATGAGATCACTTCCCTGTGCTACTCCAGATGATTTGAAGGCATCTATGTGTACCTCAATAGTGATGAGTAGCTGAACATGGAGGGGAAACTACTGAAGAAAAGTAACATGGTGCCATCTGTCACCTGCTGAAGCATAGACCTGGCACTCACCATAAAAGCACATTGCTCGCAGTGCAACTTCCTATTTGCTCTAAGGAGAATGGCATGGTTTCACCAGAAACAATAGCTAGGTTGGTTTAAATCCCAGTGCTAACGTCCGAGAGGTTGCAAGGTCCAACCCCCCTGCACCCGCTTATGCTAAGCAATCACACCAAAAAGGAAGCTAAAACTTTATTTAAATGCATTAAGAAAAGGGAATTTTTTTGTGATATGAAATTTGCCTACAAGGCAAACTTTGTAAATAGCCTTCAAAGGCTTAATAGTTGCATTATTTTTGCATTAAGGGGGGATACAATTTTGCATTAAGGGGATTACATTTTTTTCTCTCCACCATCATTTTGCAAAAACAAGGGGGGATAACCTTGTAAAGGTGCATTTTCAGCGGCGATCGACATCTTAGAAATTTATTTTTTCAAAATATCATTGTAAAGGTGTATTTTAGACAGTGACCAACACCTTAAAATATGGGTATATCAAAGAAGAAAACTATCCCTAAATCAACTGATGTTGCTAAATCAGTTAAAAGCCCATATTTTTCCCCATACATGGATGGGACGAATTTTTATGAAGATGCCACATTTCTCACACTAAGGAATGGTGTATATGCCATAATCAATGATTTTGTGTCTTGTGAATACATGTAAAAAAATGGTGTTCTAATCCCTATTGGCGCTTATGGAAATATACATGTCATTTGTTTCTCTTGACATTGCACAACATAAAGTGAAAAGGGACATTAGTGAGGAAACAAAGGTCAAAACCCTAATGGTCGATGCTTGTTGTGACACATGTGACCTTGAGCCCATGATGGCCAATGCTTGTTGTGATACATGTGACCTCATACCTTCTATGCTAGATATCAGTTGTAGCATAGGTGATCTCATTTCAAAAGCAGACTTTGTTTGTGACACTGGTGACTTAAAAACTAAAACTCCTCAAAAAGAGCTCCATAATCTCATCAATGAAAAATGCCATATTGTTAAAAGTATTGATGAAGATGATAAAATTGGGTGTTTTGAACAACACACCAAGGGATTTGGTTTCAAACTGATGAAGAAAATGGGATTCAATGATGAGAGATTAGGTAAATAGGAACAAGGCATTAAAACTCCTATAATGCTAAATGGTAGGGCAAAGAATGAAGGCCTTGGTTATACTGGACATGCAAGCACCAATAATACCATGTTTGTAAAACTTAAATCTCCTACAACTCCTAAAAAGCATTGTTGCAGTCATTTTGAAAAGACATGACATGTTGCAGCTAGATGTTGGAAATTACATCCTTATGACTCGTGTGGATGTACGAATCATTCTTTTTCCAGTTGTTGGATCAAAGTGAAAATGGCCAACAAGGTTCATATATACTATGGATGGACAAATCACACACAATGGACCATGATGAAAGAAATTTTGTATGGCTTCTACCAAAAAGGTAAAACCTATGGTAGACCCAGAGGCAAATCTAGTGATAGACCGAGTGGCAGTCCCAGAGGCAATGAACTAGAGATAGACCTAAAGACAGACCCAGTGACAAATTTCTAGAGGTAGATCTACAGGCAAATACAAAGGCACTAATCCAGAGGCAAATTCATAGGTAGATCCAGAGATAGACCTATAGGTACACATATAGAGGTATGCTTAGAGCCAAAGCTAGAGCCATGAGCCAGAGCCAGAGCCAAAGACAAAGCACAAGCCAACATTCTTTCATTTCTCTTCTTCTTCTTCACTGTATTGGGGATGTATATGTATTACCCAAATAATGTAATAAGGGGGGATGTTAGAGTATATTACCTTATTTGGTAATTCCCCTAGGTAGGTTAGTTTATTTACCTTTTACCTAGGTTAGTTTTCTTCTACCTATGTTAGTAGATTATCTTACTGATATTCACATTGTCGATAGCTATTAGCGTAGCATATTAGTTTGTTTGAGTATTGTTAAGGATATTATTCTTTGGCTATTGTTAGCCTTAGATATTATATTTATACCTCTAATTATCAAATGCAATACTTTCGCTTACCTTTCGCTAATATTTTGTACACCTTGTATGCTTCTAATCATGCCAGAACCTTTGTAGCTTGATCCAACTTTATTTCTTATAAGATTTACATTGTGCCAAAATTTTGGAGGCCCCTCTTGATGCTAACACTAAATTTTTTGGCATGTTGTCTTATGGTACAAATTCATTTTCTTCCACACACTTCTTCTTTCTAGGGATATGTAAATGTAGACACCTAAAATGCATCATGTCGATGGTGACTACTCATATGGACATGCTACAAGACCATATGGAAGATCTTGGATAGACTCCAAGATAGAGCAGTGGTTCTAACCACTCAATTTGGGATCCTTGGCCTAATCAGTCTGAACCGCAGCCCAGACCTATGGTCTACATGTTGAACCACGGTTGACACCTATGGTTTATAGTCTGGACCACAGTTGTAACCTATGGTCTTAACTGAAGTTCAGTTGGCCTTCATCCGAGCCAAATCGGTTTGAACGGCCATTTGTTCTAGAAGAAGGTGGTTAAAGGATGGAAGTTTCCAATCCAACTATCCTAACCACCCCTTCTTGATCTTGGCTTCTCCATGAAGCCACCCCTAGCCCTGGGACATCCTATAAGTACCCCTCAAAAGAGATAGAAGATATAGAGCATTTTGATAGTGAAGCGCTGTCGAAATATTGTATGAGAGAGTGCATTTGGAGATCAAAGCAGTGAAGCCCTATCGAATTGTGGACTCACTTGAGTGCATAGAGAGAGATTTGTTGTCATCACCATTGTCAATTTGTCAAGCATCATGACGAATTAGGCCATGGATGCCCTAAGGACCTAGGAGAGCTAAGAAATGCTAATTTGGGCAAACGGAGGCCCAATTCAATGATTCAACCGCCAAACCTATCAGAGGACACCGAAGGCGACCCTTGAACATCAATTGGACAAGGAGGTCAAGCCCACAACCCTTGAATTTGGAGGGCAAACCACTTGGTTTCTCACCGTGGCTTTCAACCATGGTTTACAGTGCAGACCGCACATCAGTGCTGCGGTTTGCAACAGGTGACAGATCTCTTTACTATTTCATTTCTAGTATGCTTAATTAGATCACATTTAGCATTTTAATGGTTTAGTTAGGATTTTAGAGACTTCTGACCAACATAATTAGTGTTTTTACTAACTTGTTCTCATTATAGTAGTTTAGACATTAATGGCTTCTTTTCATGTTATAGTGCTTCATTTCAAGTAATTGATGCCATAGATTGATAGTTGTATTTCTTGTTCATATATTTCCATCAATCTTGATAGGATTTGCACATGTTTAGCATAGTTTATGCATTTTCTTGAATTTATGTCATTATGCTATTCTCATGCTATTTGTCTTTAAAGGGCCTCATCATGAGAGGTTTCCTATGCTTTTGACATTCTTGTGTTGTTTCTTGATCGTAGGAAATAGGTTTCAAAGGAGCTACAACCATTCATTTCCTTCCTCAACATGAAGAAGAGGGTCTACTCCACCCTAGAGTAGTTCGTGTCATCCTAAAGGGCACTTTGAAATCACACCTACCCTTGAGAGGGAAACAAAATACCTCCTATTGTAACAATTGTATCAAGATGATTATCCCTAAGAGGGATGTATTTGTAATTTGAGTTTGGAATAGAAATATAATGGAATAAAGCATCTTTTATTGATCATATCATTGTCAATTTCTTGTTCTTGTATGCATTTTGTATTGTTTTTGTCAATTCTTGCAATAGGATACATTAGGTGTGAGCCTTTTTGGTGGTTACAAAAGGCGATCACGGTGGAACTCTACAATTCATGCGATCTAACTATTGTTTCTTGATTTTTGAGATTGTAGGTACAGACCATAGCTATCAGCTATGGGCCAACAATTGAACCATAGGTTCAACACATGGTTTATAGTGCAGACCACAGACCAGACCTATGGTTTACACCTGACAACACAGACAATAGAAAGTAGAGTGCAGATCAACTCAGGACCTGAGGTAGGCCCTATTTTCCACTCTCTATTTCTTTTTACTTCTCTGTGTTTTTATAGAATGCTTATTTTCGAATGCAACTAGGAAAAGCAAACTAAAAAAAAGGAAATCAATCATGTCCTAGTTCATTTCAATTTGCATTTGTAGAAAGGCGCTGCTAGGAACAACGGATCTCTGATTGCAATCCGCCCTAGAATCCAGCGTGCTTGATAGAACTTGTGTGTTTGGTGTGCATGTGTGAGGCCCAAGTAGTGGCCATTACCATCGTAATATGCATTGTCTAAAGGAGCATCTAGAATAGCTTGCATTTTCTGAATTTGAAACGTTCTTTCATTTGCATAGCATATAGAAAATGAGCATGAGTGCTATATGATGCATTTTCATTTTATGCAAATTAAAATGAACCACACACACCACTTGGCACTTAAACGCTAGTGAGTTGGGCTTGACATCCAACCACTAGTAGGGTTCAACGATGGTGGGCGTAATTTCCATCCACTGGCCCAAATCCTACGTACCCTTTGTTACTAGACCAATACTGGATCCAAGAACCTTTCGTACCCTAGAAAATTTGCATGTATTCTCTTCGGAGGGTATAACACTGACTAGGGGAAAATGGGTGAGGATCTGGGAGGACTTGTGCTCCTTGTCCGGGTGTGGACCTTCATTACCACACACGGGGATTTACGTGGCCTGGAAGTCACATCCAGGTTGTCGAGCTATGAGCGTACAGGTGAAAGCCAATTTAACTAAGAATATCATCCAACGCTTTTCAAAACATGATAAGGAGTTCTATATTGATACAACAAATCATTGAAACAACATCAAATAGTCTAGGGCTCACTTTTAAAAATTAATACGAGATAAACACTATTGTATACCTTGTTTGTGTAATAAAGAATAAATTTAGACACTAGGTACACTATGGTGGAGACACAGGGTGGTCAACAAAGGCATAAGCCTAAAGCCAATGACCAAGCCCCAACTGATTCACATCAATAGCACATGTCGAGTCCTCACCCATGTGCGCTTCCCGAACATCGTTCGACAAGCATTAGAGGAGATAACTCGACACGAGGGGAACTTACTGAGCATACCCCTACTAGAGGAGTTTATGTGCATTCTTCTAGGCACATGATAGATCAGGGAGCCTCTCAGCATGAGGGTGTTCCACTCGAAAGCCATTATCGAGACCGCATTGCACGCGCATCTATGGGATCGATCGAAGAGTACATTATATAGGGGTCTAAGCTAGTACCCCTATGACATAGGTCTACAGGAGGATCCATGGCTCCACCTTCGGAGTACATACAGGATCGAGATCCACCCATTCAGGGGCATTCGGATAGGGCCACCATTGAGCATAGGCCTGTGCAGACTCCCACATGTAATGAACATAGAAATATCACCATTGACATGGCTAAGGTGGGAGCCAATGGCACACCACCGCACGAGCGATGGAGATCCAGATAGTTGGATGGCTTGGGTAGCATCCTCGAGCAGCTAGGCTATAGGCCTTTAGCTTCGCCCACTCGTGCCTCGAGTGAGCATAGTAGGGGTTCTATAAGAACTACTAGAGAACATGGAGAGGCTTCTAAGCACCCTCATGTGATACATCCACCATCCATGCATGGTGGCACAGAGCATAGAGTTCAGCAGGATGCCAATGTCATCTTTACAGATAAGGGAAAAAGCATCACAAATCAGTCATATGGGTACAGAACCCATAAGGTCACTCACATAGAGCATGCATACCAGAGGCCTATCATGGCCAATGACCTTGATAGATCACATAGACTGGTATCTGAGTAGCGGTGACAGCTTCTCCAAGATCAATTGGAGGATGCTCGCTTAGAAAGACAATGCATTGAAGATGAGAATCTTCAATCAAAGGCTCATTCGATAGAGACTATATGAGCAGCACATGCACGAAGAACACATCCTTACCCAAAAGGAGCGCGTAGAGTAAGAAGATAGGCTAGCTAGGGCTGGCCTATATACTCATGTAGAGAGTAGAGAGCGCATCCAGAGAAAGGCTTTCTTGCAAGTCGATGTGCGCCAGGAGCGTAGAGACGCTCATACTCATATCAGTGCCCTACCAAGAGAACGACCACCACCGTTCGACCATGAGAGGCAACAACAACATGAGGAAATTGAGGGAGATGGAACTGAGCAAGAGTATCCTAAAAACTCCCAAGTGGAGGAGGAGGAAGAGCAACATCCTCCACCATGATTGAGGAAGAATGTACCTCCTAGACCACCACCACGACAACTTAGGGAGGAGGAATTTCTATCTTCAGAGGCCTACAAAGCCCTAGCGGCTAAAGTGAAGGTGATCGAGAGGTAAGGCATGACTGTTCAAAAGTTGACCTTAAGAAATATTCACAATGAGCCTCTAGACCCCTCGATACTTGCTCCTACCTATCCTGAGCATTTTGTTATGCCCAGGCTAGACAAGTTTAAAGGTGACGAAGATGCACAGGAGCATGTCATGAGATTTTTGGATGCTTATTTCCAAATAGCTAGCAATAACGCCTTACTTCTACACATTTGTCATGATGCTCTCAGGCCCAGCTCGAGAGTGGTTCAACCAGTAGAAGAGGTATAGTATTACCAGTTTTGAGCAACTGGTAGATGCTTTCCTTGAACACTTTTCTTTTGGCATCAAGAAATAGGTAAACCTTTCTGATTTGGTTGTGCTAGCTCAACGCGATGATGAGCCAATTGAATAATATAAAAAGATATGGAGGAGGTTAATGGTGAAGCTACCATTCCCTATTCCTACTATGGAATTAACCTGAATGTTCACTAAGAGTTGTGCCAAGCACATCTCACTATTGTTGTAGCTGCAACAATATTCAACATTCGAGGAAGCTTTGGCGCAAGCCAAGGTGATTGAAGACATCAAGTTGCAGGAAGGCAACTTGAAGCTTAAGAGCAGGAAAGAGGGGCCAAAGAAGAGCTCCATGAAGCATAAGGGCAAGTAGGCCCATGTCAACCAAGTGGTGTTGAACCTCTAGAGAGAGGATAAAGGGTAGCAAAAGCAAAATTATCAGGCCCAACCTCCTCCTACGTAGTATGAAAAGTGCAATAACAACTATAAGGGCAAGAACAAAGAACAATGCCCACCTCACCAATTCACACCTTTGAAAAAATTATTGACGTTGATATTCCACCAATTGTGTGAGGCCAAGGCAATAAGATTACCCAAAATCAAGATGGTCGATCCAAATCAACCCAAGGCAAAGGGGTACCAGGATGACCTATTTTGCATCTTTCATCGAGCGAAGGGTCATGACATCGAAGTATGTTGGTCCTTCAAGCATATCATGCAAAACATGATTGATAAAGGAGAGCTTGTAGTGCCAAGTAATCCACTAGCACCTGACAACCAGAACATGGGGATTTACAAAAATCCACTTCCAAACCATGAGGCACCATGCAACAACGTTGGTCACGTCAACCAGGTGCGCATCGAACCACCTACTCAGGGGTTCGTTGGTATGGTTAATGTTGTCACAAGGCATGGGAGGTATGAGCAATCTATATCAACCATGTGCTCCCATAAGAATACAAGCCATGTCGAATCAACAACTCGATGTAGAATATTCCAGGCCCACCAACGAGATCGGTGGTGACCATACGAAGTAGGCTAGTCCAAAACTTGTAGATAGCTCCTATGAAGTTGTCTATATATGAATTGATACAGTAGTCCCCTAGGCATAGGGAGACTCTTATGGACATTTTGAGGTCTATTGAAGTACAATCCTAGGATGCTCAAGCATTCACAAATTTCGTGGGACATGTACAATAGTTCCAAGAACCAACGATCCAATTTTATGATCATGAGATCAGGATGGTTCCCACTGAGATGGCTGACCCACCATTGCATATAATTGCATGTGTCAACCACATGCCATTTAAAAGGGTCTTGGTCGACACTGGTTCATCGATCAACATCATAACGACCAAGGCTTTGAGTCCCTTGAAGCTACCAAAATCACACATTATGCCAACTGCATTCACGTTGAGAGCGTTTAATGACACGTTATGTTCGACGGTTGGTACGATTGTCCTACCCATCCAAGTAGGCCTAAAGACCATCTCTATGATGTGTCATGTGATAGAAGGAGCCATGCAGTACAACATCCTACTAGGGAGGCCCTGGATTCATGAGATGCATTGCATTCCCTCGATATTACATCAATGCATGAAGTACATTCATGAGGGACAAGTTCACGTGGTACCATCAGATGGAGAACCATTCAAATTTGTGAACATGGCAGATCTACTAGGGGGTTTCATACTCCCATCAATGCACACAGACGTCCAACCATCATCATCGGCTAAGATTCTAGAAAGAAAGCAAATGGTAGATGCTCAACCATCGATATCTATGTCACACATATCTGAGCATACTACTGCTACTTCCTTGAGACCGACTACATCAACGATGCTTCGAGATGAGAGGAAGTAAAAGGTAAAAATGGGCAAGAGAGAAGAAAAGCATATGCCCAAGCCAGTCATCGAGGAGGCTCCCACCCCTATGGAAGTGGAGGAAGCCCAAGACATAGCCAAGGAGGTACCTCAGCCTACCTCACCTGCATCGTCAGCAGGGTCATCCACACCATGGGTGACTATTCATCTAGCCACTACAAGGCTTGGAGAGTACATTGTGCAAAATGTTACCTTCGGACCAATTCTAGAGATAACACAAGAGATGGGCCACCCCCATGCTCACAGGTTTTTGGTTGGATCTATGGTTCCATTGGGAGAACCACCCAACTAGACAAACTTCGTCTATGCGGGGCTAGATCATCTTCCCATGCGTATGCCCATGGATGAAGATGATGACGAACCATTCATGATGAATGTTCATTATCTATCAAACCCCGACTATGCCAGACATATTTTTGAGTTATATCATTGGCATGGGTATGACCTTGGTCTCTTTGAACAAGGACGTAGGACTCCGCTCGAGCCACGTTATCAGTTAGCAACTGATAGGTTCAGCTTGGGATTATAGATACAAGGACAAGATGACTTGCTCATAGCATCCTTAGATCACTTGTACCTTAGCCTAGGGGATGACATGGATTTTAACCCATATCATCCTAATCCATCTAGATTCTGGAGGACTCACCCAATGGTATCTGTCATCACCGTTGAGCCACTTGAAGGAAATCATGAAGAGCTCCTAGAGCGTACTGATACAGAGTGGAACCCCAGAGACAACCTGGGTCATCAAATCCGTAATGCTACCAATGACATAGGTGTGCAGGGGCATAACCCCACAATTTTGGGTGATCTCAAGTCAGGAGATCTATACAGTGATGATGGAGAGGAGTCCACCTCCGAGATGAGTGGACCGAGTTATGATGCTGATAGTGAATCCTCAAACAATGATCAATCTGAGGATGAAGCTGAGGTGACCTATCTAGGGTCTTTGCATGTGCATCATGTACCACTTGCAGAGTCGGTACATGTTACTGAAGAGACTCTTCCCAACATTGATCACTTGGGGGAAGAAGCAGAGCTAGATTTCTTAGTAGTGTCACACTTATGGTATAATTATCCAGTTTATCTGGATAGTGATGACAACAATCAAGAAGTCAGATTCATGGGGCCACACTTGCTAGAGCACCCCATAGGAGTAGGAGAGAATGATAGGTTTTGGTTGTCAGACAATGATGAAGAAGATGAGTTAGAGAGGGCCTACCTTGGTCCTCCTTATTTATGTCATCATCATCAACCCATCGACATAGATGAGGTCTATCATCAGTTACGTGTTGGTCCTCGTCTGAGAGCAAGATGATTAAACCTGGAGCAAATTTATCGGTTGGTTAATCCTCTTCCACCGACCTACATGGAGCTCCATGAGCCAAATGATCCTATGTTGTAGCTAGTGCATAGGGAGGATCCAATTGTCCATAGTCCTCACAGAGAAGACCCCTTTGTGCCTATGCCATTAGAGCCAGATCGTGGGTATGAGGACTACATCGATTATATAGAAGTTTGTCCATGTGGTTCTGGAGGCCAATACCATTCCATCAATATGGTCTCCATTGATTTGACCACTCCACTCCACAATCTAGTAGATCCATCTAAACCATTGTATCTTAACAAAGATGCTATCGACTGGGATCATGCTGATTCACCTATAGAGCCTGAAGATTTCTTCCCTAATGAAGAAATGCTACAACCTTTCCATTTTATGCCAGGTTATGCTTACGATGTGTATCATGTTGAGGGTGCTTCTGACATGGAACCTATGAACCCAATGGATGACATCCATTTGATTCCTACACCTCATCAGCTTGAGGAGGGATCACATATGTCAGTAGAGGAAACCTTCAAGGTGGATATCAACAATGATCCCACCAATTCAAAGAAGGTTAAACTTGGAGAGAGTCTCACTCCAGATGAGCGGGCCACCCTCATCCCTCTACTGAAAGAGAGACCAAATCTATTTGCTTGGATGTACAAGGATATGCCAGGTCTAGACCCAAAATTGGTTACTCATAACCTTTCGCTAGATCTGATGAAGAAGTCGATCAAGCAAAATCTTAGAAAGATGCATCCAATAGTAGCCTTAATGGTGAAAGATGAGCTACAAAAGTTGTTGGATGTAGAATTTGTGATTTCCATCGACTATCCGAAATGGGTGTCCAATATGGTACCTATAGGAAAACCTGATGGAAGGATCCATATTTGTATGGATTTTAGAGACCTCAATAAGGCAACACCCAAAGATTCATTTTCATTGCCTAATATCGATGCTCTTGTGGATGCAACTGCAGGTCACGAAATGCTCTCCTTAATGGATGGTTTTTTTGGTTACAATCAAATTCGGATTAAACCCGAAGACCAGCACAAAACCACGTTTATAACGCCATGGGGAACATTTTGCTACAAAGTTATGCCATTCGGCCTCAAAAATGCTGGTGCAACATACCAATGGGCCATGACATACATTTTTCATGACTATATGCATAAGATCCTAGAAGATTACATGGATGACTTGTTAGCCAAGTCATTGCTACGTGTTGAGCATGCGGAGGTCTTAAGGAAGGTCTTCGATCGCCTAATAGAGTATAATGTTAGGTTGAATCCTAAGAAGTGCGTATTTGGCATAACTTCTGGTAAGCTATTAGGATTCATCATCTCAAAGAGAGGCATCGAAGTTGACCCAACGAAGGTCAAGGCTATCTTAGAAATGCGTCCTCCCTCCAATATTAAAGAGTTAAGAAGCCTTCAGGGCAGAGTAGCATCGATAAAGTGATTCATCGCTCAGTTATCAAATAAATGTCGACCCATGAATCGACTGCTACACAAGGGGGTCCCATTCAATTGGGATGAGGATTGTCAAGCAGCTTTCACTGAAATAAAGCAATACCTGGCGATGCCGCCAGTGCTAGCTCCACCAAGGCCAGATGTGCCTTTTTACTATATATATCGGTGATCGACTTTGCATTAGGGACCATGTTAGCCCAAAAGAATGTGCAAGGCAAGGAACAAGCCATATATTATATTAGCCAAACCTTGGTGAGTTACGAGCTAGGGTATGCATATGTGGAGAAACTGTGTTTAGCAGTAGTGTTCACTACAAAGAAATTGTGGCACTATATGCTGAGTCATACAACATATGTTATATCAAAACAAAACCCTTTGCAGTACATGATGAGTAAGACGTATCACAATACACGTACTACGAAGTGGATCATGCTATTGATAAAATTCGATCTGGAATTCATAAGCCAGAAGTCCATTAAGGGACAGGTCATAGCTGATCAATTAGCTGAGGCACCATTGTCAAACAATAGGCCTCTAACCATAGAGCTTCCGGACGATGCAGTCTTCATCGTGTCTGAAGCTCCCAAACCCGAAGAACCAGAGAACAATGCTGATATGACTCTGTTCTTCGATGGTTCAAAGTGCGAGCAAGGGGGTGGTGCCAGAATAGTGTTTTTCACACCGCAAGGAGCTCCAATGCCCTTGTCATTTAAATTAGATTTTTCGTGCACCAACAATAATGCTGAGTACGAAGCCCTGCTACTAGGGCTCCACACAACCATCACCATGAATATTAAAATATTAAACATCTTTGGTGACTCCTTGCTCATAGTAAATCAAGTCAAGGGGCTCTTTCAGTGTCGATGTCCCGTACTGAAAGCCTATAAAGATCTTGTAATCATGTATTTAGCTAAATTGGAATGGTATGACATCGAGGCAATCCCTCGTTCATCAAACAGGTTTGCAGACACCATGGCATCTTTGGGATCCTTAATCCCTCAGAATCTATCTACTGATTTCACTACCATTCATGTTAAAATGCTCTCGCATCCCGCAGCGGAGCGAGAAGCCTTTGACAATAAAATATCAGTCAATATGATTAGCGCAGAACCAAAAGTTGAATGGTTCTATAGAGTTGAAGACTTTTTGAAGAAGGCACCCTGGGGGTCATTAACCTCTCAGAGTCCGATGGGGAGTGGTACTACCATTCACCATAAGGTTGTTTCCTAGTCTGCATTTGCAAAAGTAAATACACAGGGGGAGCAAGTCGTCTTAGCAGTCGAAGCTGAGATTTATCAAAACTGGATGTCACAAATTAAAGACTTCCTAAAGCTTAGTATAATCCCAGAGGGATTATCGCATGCTGCAAGATGCACATTTAAACAAAAAGTGACAAAATATGTCTTAATAGGAGACATCTTGTACCACCGAAGTTACGATGGAGTTCTCCTTCGTTGTCTAGAGCCCCAAGAGTCATCTTGGGCAATTTCACAAGCTCATGATGGTACATGCGATGGCCATTTCAGCGGCATGGCCATCATCAAGCGCATCCTTCGAATGGGCTACTATTGGCCCACTATGGAGAAGGATTGCAATGTGTATGTCAAGAAATGCATCAAATGTCAACATCATGCTAATCTTACGCACTTGCCATCACAGGCCTTACAGCCCATTCAAGCGGCTTGGCCATTTTCTCAGTGGGGATTAGATCTTATAGGCAAGATCTCTCCCCCATCATCGAGTCGACATACATTTATAATCATGGCTACTAAGTATTTTACAAAGTGGGTGGAAGCAATACCCTTAACAATGACAACTGGAGCTCGTATAGCAGAGTTTATACTAGAGCATATCATAAGTCATTTTGGGATTCCATCCAAAATAATATCGGATAATGGAACGTCATTCAAGAACAAAACTATGAGGGCTTTGACATCTAAATATAGAATCAAACATAGTTTTGTGACTCCATACTATCCGCAAGCAAACGGGTAGGCTGAAGCTTCAAATAAGATAGTGGTGGCCATCTTGAAAAATATGGTCCAAGAAAACCACAAGGACTGGCATATCCAACTACCCCTTGCATTATGGGCTTACAGGACTAGTATTCGGATGCCCACTAGGGCAACACCGTTCTCACTAGTATATGGCATTGAGGCCATTATGCCCTTGGAATTGGAAATTCCTATGCTACGCATCACATTGAAAGAGTTCATCGATGATGACACCGTGTGGCAAGCTCGATTGGATCAACTGACACTGCTTGATGAACATCACGTGAATGCCCTGGAGCATCTCCACATTTATCAAGAGTGACTAAAATGAGCTTACAATATCAAAGTCCACCAGAGAGACTTTGAGGTTGGGGATCTTGTCTTGAAAGAGAACCAACAGAACTCTAATTTACCGCTAGATATGCGAGACAAATTCATGGCTAATTGGCTAGGACCTTACATCATATCTAAAAATATTGGTCCAGGTACCTATCACCTAACATCGCTAGGGGGTGTTGAAGAGCTTGAACCTCTCAACATCATCCATATTAAGGCATTCTATGCTTGAGAGTGTAGCAAAAGGCTCCAAGGGTTCTTGAAACCACTTGGTCATGTCAATAAAAGGCTCCGAGAGTTTGCTTAAAATTACTCGATCAATCCCAAAGGCTCCGAGGGTTGTTAAAAATTGCTCGGTCATCCTAAAAGGCTCCAAGCTCGTCTATGAGTAGCTTGGTCAATCAAAAGGTACCAAGAGTTTCTGAAAAATTGCTTGGTCAACCCAAAAGCTCCAAGGATTCTTAAAGATCGCTTGGTCATCCCAAAAGGCCCCAAAGGTGCTCATAATCCCTTTGGTCAATCCTAAAAGCTCCAAGGGTTCCTAAGAATCGCTTGGTCAATTTAAAGGCTCCAAAGGCATGTACTCACCGTTTGGTCAGATATGAGGCTCAAAAACTCATAAAAATTATAAAATCTATAAAATCCAAAAAAAATTGGTAAAGCATAAAAATCCAAAAACATTTGCATTTTGCATTATGCATTTTCATTCACACATGCATTCATTCCATTGCATTGCAAATAGGCATTCATCATCCGTTGCATTCCGTAATAGAAGGCATTGTGTTTGTCAGTCTTACAAATGACACCATGTTTGTGTTTTAATCATGCACCTCTGCATTCATCATAATCCATCATTCATGTGAGTAATTGTGTTTCTCAACACAACCCATAATGTTGCTATGAAGATATACTCAGGTTTTTTGGTCACTCAACCATACCTAGAGGTCTTATCAAGAGTTGATAGAAAGCTTGCTTTACTTTTGTAGTTGAGGTCTAGTTAGTATAGCCCTTAGCATATCAGAATTCTATCACTAATCAACAAATTAAAATAATCCTAATATGGACTAGGGGAAGATGAAAGCCATGAAGCAGGACTGGGTATCCTGAAGTGAAAAGAGTTATTCTTGCTTATCCCCTTGTGTGGATGGTATGGGAAATGTTGGCAATTGGCAAAAGGACAAGTGTATTTCCTACTCAAAATCCCTTGCTTATGATAAAATGAGAAATATCCCAGAGTGATATCCCACATCAATCCCCAAGATTGATACCCTAGATCGATATCATAGATCGACATCCCGTATTGATATCCTATATTGATATCATAGATCGATACACTCAATCGATATTACAAAAATAGTTCCCCCAAAGTAAATCCCCCCAAAGGAAAGTTTCTGAAGAGAATTATCAAATGTAAATTCCAGAAAGTGAAGATCGAATGAAGATCCAAAATCAAAGAATCAAAGCTCAAGTGAAGATCGAATGAAGATCAGAAATAAAAGTTCACATCAAGATCGAATGAAGATCATAAATCAAAGTTCAAATCTAGATCAAATGAAGATCAAAAAATAGATTCCAATGAAGATCAAATGAAGATCCAAAGAAAGTCAAAGTCAAAATGGAATCGACTCCCTTGCTTCACTACATATGAGCAAGTATCCCAAAAAATTGAAAGAAAAAGAGTGGGAGCAAACTTGAATCCCTGGGATTGCCAACACTATTGTACCTTACGCATGATGATATGTCTGATGCATTAGCACCTCGCTTATGAACAAGACCAATGTTTGAATGTGGAAGAGCTAGCTTCAGGTGTCCTGTATCGCCTAGTGGTCTAGTCCAACTAAAATCTAAACCTAAGATTGGATAAACACTTGTGGATCCCCTATCTTAGCAATGGGCTGAAAGAATCCCACCTGACATCGGGGTATGCTTGTGCTTTATCTTAAAATACTCATGTGCACACACAGGGATAATGAACAGTTAGGGCCTATCCTAGCGAAAGCCTTATATCTCAGAAGTCTAGCATGGTCAGTATACAACTTTTGATAAGTCAATTAGGGTGTTTGAGTCTCATGGAAAACCTCAAAATCTCTCTAAAAAGCAACAAATGCTAAAAGCATAAACCATCAAATGGTAAAAGTCATTGCAAATTATCAAATTGCAAAGTATCCAAGAAGCGATACATCATTACATAAAGCACAATCAAGATATAGGATAGATACCAGATGAATATCAACAATGATGTTTAGATGACCACTGACTATATTGTGCATATCATTCAAAGTGCAAAAGAAAATAGAATGACATATTATATCATTCGCATCATACAACTTCATACCATTGCATTTCATATATGGGTGATTAATTGATTAAATTCTTATTACGAGGATTTCCAATTACATTCATGATTTTTTTTATATTCTATGGTGTCATCCATTAGATTGTTAAACACATATTGCATTCATTCCTTATGTTTTAAGTGATTAAAGCATACAGGTTCATTTACATTAGATTACTATCGTGTAAATAAAGCATTACATACATTAATGCATAAAATAAAGCAATATCAAATATGCGTTAAGAGAAAGCATCACATCCATATGCATCCATCCATCAAAAAGCACATCTAAACATCTAGATCACTGCATATCATCATCATAAATACAATAGCTATCTAGTGCATGTCATCCATACATCACATCACATAGCATTAACATAAGCATTGCATCCATGTGCATCAAATAAACATAAAATCAAAACACATAAACAAGTACACATAATGAGCCATAAATGATCAAGTCATATCATATATATATGTGTCCAAAAGAGTACATCAGGAGTACAAAATGCCCGTAGGCTACAATCGTGTAGGTCCTAGACCTTACACCAAAAATGATACATATGCAAAAATATAGCCTAAATCTGGTAGAGCCCTAGCTCTGGCCTACTCCTCCTGAGCTGGAACTCTCATCGCCTCCCTCAGCCCTGTGCTCTAGAGCCTGCTCTATAGTCAGCTCTGGTGCCTACTGTGTGCCCTGCTGAGGGCCCTATGTGCCACCTAATCCAAAGAGGCCTAGCACATGGGATACTGGTATCTCTATGTGGTGAGACCTATGACTAGAGGTCGCACCCATCTCTCTGGTCCTAGTATGCGAACTACCTCCATGAGTGCTAGAGGACCTATGTGTCCTCTCGGTCCTATGGGTCCATTGGCTAGAGCTAGTTGTGGACTACCCCGTAGTCCTGGACCTGGTCCACTGAGACCCCATAACATGTGAATCCTTTAGGACCTACCCACCAATCAACCTGATGTAGCCCTCTAGCTGGTCTATGTGGGCTACCCTACCTGTATGTCTATCATTGCCCTCCTCCATGAGGGTCTGCAAGCATCGGATCTCTGACATGGGGTCTCAGCCACCTGGTAATAAAGATAATGGTGCAGCTGGTGGTCCCATAATAGCCTAGGAGGATGAAGGATCCCCCCTCTACACCCTGAGCAAGTCGCACTCTACAATAGCCTCACCCCACTATGCACTAGTGCCACATCTCATGCACTAGTAAGCTCTCGGACCTGAGTCTCTACCATTGTAACCCATGCTGTCAGACTCATGACCTACTCCTGAGCCTCTACTAGCTGCCTATCCCTATGAGCTAGCTTCACCTCTAGAAGGGTGATGGAAGTGTCCCACTACAACTATTGAGTCTATAACCTCCCAATATGACTTTGTAAGTTGGCAACCTGAGCAAGGAGCTATCCTACATCACTGTCATGAGGTACCTCACCCTCCTCAGCCTCCTCCTTAGCCTCCTCCTATGGAGCCTCCTCGATGGTGGCCTCTACACCCCATCTGCCCTCAGTCCATTGGTACACCCTGCACCCGTCTGGATCGACCTCTGCCTCTACCTGGTCATCCACCCTACCTAGAGGTCCAGATCCCTACCATTGTAGTAAGGACCACCATGTATCATATGTTGGGGTGGTCCCAGCCCTATCATCTCTAGACTCTTAAAAGTCATCAGCCTCATCTCCAAGTATCATAGGCTGAATCCATGGTAGGTGCATCTCCAAGACTAGACGCCTGTAAATAAAAGGAATCTCTGGGATGTCCTACACTAGGCCAAACTATCGTAGGATGCAAGAATAGAATTGGTACTCCCTAACCTCGACCTTATGATCGAGTAGCCACCTATCCTAGGTGAGCCTATCGTAGCCACTCGCCTACCTCTGGCTAGCCTAGGTAATCCATGTAGGGATGCCACTCAATGTCATCCAGCTTGAGTGCTACAAATCATGCAATGTAATGGTCTGCGTCACCAGCGTGGGTCCTACTCTGGAACCCCTCCTCCTCTCGAGGCCAACATGTGGTGTAGCACTGATGTTGATCATCAATAGTAGTAATATGAAGAGGTAGATCTATAGGATGCTCGATCTTGATATGCTTCTAGCCCTAGATCTATAGTAATAGGCTACAACTAATCCCATGATGACTTTGGCTAGTGATCTGATACAACTCTTAGTAGATCTGGCATAATAGAGTGCTCCCCTAAGCTAGAAGTAGTGGGTGGGTAGTGGAGCTCTAAGTAACTCTCCTGACACTGGCTAGGAGGTTCCAGGGTATCCTCATACTCGAGGAGTCTAGAAGAACAATCTACACCACCAGGTGCATGAAGATCACCTCTCATATAGAGAAGATGCGTTGACCCTACCAATAGCCGATATGGACTCCTCCATGGTCGATCATGCGCTGAGCCTCTTGGCTTCGATCACCAAAAATAGCATCAAAGACTACCCCCTTGCTCCGAGAGGAGGAAGAGGTGATGGCCTCACCATCAATAGGGATCCTAAAGATCCTATATACATCCTCGAGAGTGATGGTCATCTCACCCGTAGGCAGGTGAAAGGTGTTGGTCCATGCATTCCAACGTCGGGCCAACGCAGTCAAGTAGGCCTGATCCACCCTAATAGTGGGTAGATCTAGAATGTAGCTGAAGTCGACAACTCCGAACCACGTCCGCTCTCCAGTAGTAATATTTCTATGGAGAGTCTTTAGAAGGTCTAGCTCATGAGCTCTAGAGGTCAACCTCTGAAATAAAAGCATTGTATAAGAGAAAATCTAACTAAAACAAGCAAAAATAGATAAAAAATGACCTTAAAAATGTCAAAAACATTCAAAAACTGATAAAAAGTAAAAAATATGTCACAAAGCATTCAGAAAAATCAAAAAAATCAATTAGGCAAGTCAGAATTGCATTAAATAATATTAATTGCCTATTAAACCTTAGAAAAATTAAAAATTTGATAATTTTTTTCTAAAGTTAACGAACCGCGGGTCAACCCTGCGGTCCGCATGCGGTCAAAATTTGACCATTGGAATTTGAATTCCAACCACAGCTGATACTTGCGGTCCCCAATCTGACAATTGGGAACCGCAGCTGCCAGCTATGGTCTAGGAAGGACACCCATTTTGGGTCCCTTCCTAGCCTCGCTGACCAAAAAAAATTAAAACTAATCTAACCTAATCTAGTGTGGGGTTCATTACCAACTGTTTAGTGAAATTGATTTACCGCATTACTTAATGTGGTTCATTTTTAATTGGTATTGATTGCGAGGACTCGGTTTCGAGTTACCTTGCCCGCTCCATGGTCGCTACTAGTGGATGGCTGTCCAGGATCCGCCATCGGGGTATAGGTGTGAGGTTTGGTCGAGTTTTCGATAGTGTTTCGGATCAAAGGTCTGAGTTTGAATGTCTCCTCTACCTCTTTCACAAGAGCTCTCACAATTGTAGTTGCTTTCAAGGAAATAATGAAAAATTCAAATGGGAAATGCTATTTATAGGTCCTCCTAATTTCGGTGGACCGCAGCTGACACCTGCGGTTCCGGAACTAGGGTTTGCCGCCCGTGGGTCCGACCTACGGTTCCCAAAATTTGAAAACTTCAACCGCAGACCGTACTCATGGTTTGCAACTAGCAATAAATGCACTCAAACCCCACCGTGGGAAGGTCTAAAATGACAAATTAATGACTCCTAATGGATCAAATTTCAAAAAGAGCAATCAATGTTGTAAATTTGGTGATGTTCAAAGCACCAGGATCGATTAATAAATTCAAAATTAACAAAAAAATCAAATAATTAAAAACCAAATGCACCTCGTATTCAGTAATTTACCCTATACACTTGGCGGTTGCAGCGACTTGCGATCCATGCAATCCGACAAGATGAGTAAATTACCATAAGGACATTTGGGGCAAAAATTGTCATCGTTGATCTGATATGCTTCTTTTCAATTCTGAAGAAGGCCTTTGAGGCTGGACTGCTCCATGGGAATGAGGCGTTTCATGTCATTTCTCTTATGACATATTTTCAGCAAATCATCGATAACTTGATTCTCGTTAGCGTATATTTTACTATTAGCTATTATTTCATTATTTGTGCAACTTTATTGTTAGTTGTTAGACCTAACTATGCCTAAGTTATTTTGGGTTCTAAGTTGTTCTTAGATTCGATAACTATGGATTAGTTGAGGGCAATGTAGTATTATTTAAATGTTGGTTGATTAATGCAAATTACTCTGTTTTCCCAACATGGTATCAGATCTCTGGGCTCATTCGTAGCCAATAGTAGGACGAGGAGGCCCACAGGTTGATTGGCACGTTTCTCGAGGAGCACCTGACCTGTGAGCACCTCGGCACATTTCTTGAGGTGACTCAGACTGGACGCAGTTTGACCTGGGCTAATTCCTATTTTTTTTTAGGCTGCTGGACTGGACCGAAACGGATCGAGCACGGATCCCGAGATGCGGTTGACTAGATCGGACTGAACCTCGAGCATGGATCTCGAGGCAGACTGACATGGCCGACTGGACCTGACAGGACCTTGGGCATGGAACCCGAGGCCGACTGACGCAGCGACACGTGGTCCTGACTGGAACGGGACACGTGTGGCAAACAGCCACTGGCCCGAAGGCTGACGTGGACACGACACAGGAGGACGAACGTGAATATAGTTCGTGCGGGAGACAAAAGGGTTCGAGTGGTCAACTTGACTACTCGAAGGTAGTCATTTACATTGTTGGTGTCATTTTGTTTTTAAACCCTCCCATCTTTGCCGTGTCCCCGATGTGGGAAAAATCACCTGCACGACATTGTTTTGCAACTGCATTTACGCATAGCGGAGTGATAGCCATAGGACTGAAGAGCGTGCCCATCGCCAGTCGAAGACAGAACCAAGTCATTTGTAGCCGATTGAGTTTTTTTTTTCATTGCTCATCGCAGGATTGAACGTGCAGATTAAGTGAGACGCAGGTGGACGACGATCTGTGATTAACATACAGGTATTCTGTGCATGCTTGGTATCAAGCGGTGTATCGACGGATTGTTTAAAAAAAAAAAAAAAACAAAACCTATCCCAAAACCAGTGAATTTGGCCAAATTAAAACTCCTTCTTAGCTCTCAGATTGGCCATGCAAGCTCTTGCTCGTCGTCTCTGGCCATCACAAAAGGCTGAAACATGAGTTGCAGGCTGGTATCGCAGATCGACTACTGAGGGAGCTGAGGTTGAGAGGCGCATTTCCTAGACGTGATTCATAGAGGAGGGAATATGTTTGCCTGATTTGGAGGGAGCGTTTGTGTGGCATTTTATTTTTCCATAGCTCTTGCCACTGCAGCAACACCACCGCAGTCGAGCAGCCACTGAGTAACCGTAGAAGAGCTACGACCGAGCGGCGCTCTTCCAAGCCCACCGCCCAGGTGGGGTAGAAATAAGGGGTGCCTTCCCCTTACTCCCATCGAGCTGCCTAGCTCAGTTGGCAGGCAGCCCCGACGCTAAGGCACTCGGAGGCAAGAGGTCAGGGGATCAATTCCCGCAGACCCCCAAGGTATATTTTTTTTGTTATGTTTTGTTAATATTTTTTTTATAAAGTTTTTTTTATTTATTTATTTTTATTTAGTTTAATTAAAATTAAATTTTTTAATTACTTTTTTCATTATAAAAAAAATTATTTTTAATAATTTTTTTTTATGAAAAAGTAATTATTTAATTAATTAAACTTTATAAAAGGAATTTTTTTGAAAAGACTTTAGAAAAGAAATTTTTTTTCAAAACTTAACAAGGGGGGATTTTTTTTTTCTCTCCACCATCAAAGCAATTAAAGAGGCATCAAATCATCAAACCTCAAACTCTGTTTTTTAGGCTTCATAAATAGCAACTTGTTTGTTTGAAGTACTTCACACAGGGGGGATTTTTTTTTGGTGATATTTTGTGCTAATCTGCCTATGGGGCAAGCTTTGTAAGAGCCTTTTGAGGCTTAATTGTTGCATTTTTTTTGCACTAAAGGGGGTAATAACATTTTTTCTCCACCATCTCCTATCTTGCACTAAGGGGATATATAATTTTGCAAAAAAAAGGGGGAAGACTTATAAGGGTGCATTTTCAGCAATGACCGACACCTTAGTCAGATTATTTTTGCAAAATTCATTGTAAAAGGTGCATTTTCGGTAGAGACCGACACCTTAAAAATGGGAAGATCAAAGAAAAAGATAACCCTAAAAACTGATGTTGCTAAATCAGTTAAAGACCCATACTTTCCACCAGAGATGGATGGGTTGGATTTTTATGAGGAGGGCACATTCCTCACACTAAACAATGGTTTAGTAGCTCTCCTCGATGATTCTGAGTCTTGCATAGACCTTCAAAAAAATGGTGCTCAAGTTCCTATTGGCGTTCTAAGGGGCATATACCTGGTCTTTGTTGCACTTGACCGTGCCCAACGTAAATTGGAAATAAATGAGGAAAATGAGGTCCTAAAGGCGAACGCTTGTTGTGACACAAGTGACCTTTAGCCCATTGTGGCACATGCTTGTTGTGATACAAGCGACCTCATACCTTCTATGGTAGATATCAGTTGTAGCATAGGTGATCTCATTTTAGTAGCAGATTTTGCTTGTGACACTAGTGACTTAAAAACTGAACCTCCTTAAAAAGAGCTCCATAATCTCATCAATAATGACAAATGCAAAATTGTTAAAAACATTGATGAAGATGATGAAATTGGGTGTTTTGAAAAACACACCAAAGGATTTGGTTCCAAAATAATGAATAAAATGGGATTCAATGGTGAGAGATTAGGTAAACAGAAACAAGGCATTAAATCTCCAATAATGCTAAGTGTCAGGGCAAAGAATGAAGGCCTTGGCTATACTGGACATGCAAGTACTAGTAATTCTATGTTTGTAAAACCTAAATCTCCTACATCTCCTAAAAAGCATTGTTGCAGTCACTATGGAAAGGCAGGACATGTTGCAGCTAAGTGTTGGAGATTACATCCTTGTGATTCATGTGGATGTACGAATCATTCTTCTTCAAAATTTTGGTACAAAGTGAAAATGGCCAATAACGTTCATATAGATTGTGGATGGACGGATTTCACACAATGGACCATGATGAAATAAATGTTGTATGGCTTCTACCGAAAAGGTAAAACCTATGGTAGACCCAAAGACAATTCTAGAGAGACCGAATGGCAGTCCCAGAGACAGACCTAAAGACAGACCCAGCGAGCAAGTTCCAGAGGCAGATCCAGAGGCAATGATCCAGAGGCAGTTTCACAGGCAGATCTTGAGATAGACCCAGAGGTATAGATCTAGAGGTATGCTTAGAGCCTGAGCTAGAGCCATGAGCCAGATCCAGAGCCGAAGACAAAGCACGAGCCACCATTCTTTCATTTCTCTTCTTCTTCTTCACTGTATTGGGGCAGTTATATACTTTACCCAAATATTGTTGTATGGGGGGATGATAGTGTAGCTAGTAGTTATTACATTACCCAAATAATGTAATAAGGGGGGATGTTAGCGTATATTTTACTATTAGCTATTATTTCATTATTTGTGCAACTTTATTGTTAGTTGTTAGACCTAACTACGCCTAAGTTATTTTGGGTTCTAAGTTGTTCTTAGATCCGATAACTATGGATTAGTTGAGGGCAATATTGTATTATTTAAATGTTGGTTGATTAATGCAAATTACTCTATTTTCCCAAAAGATTCAACACAAGTCTAATTGGATTTATATTATTTTTATTCTATAAGATGGCTATTGTAGCCTGACTACTCCGTGGGATAGAAATGTGCAATTACTATTAACAGTTGGAATCATAAGCTGAACTAGGCACAACCAAGTAATTAAAATTCTCAATTTTAATTTTATTCAAATCATTCATTGTGGTCAAGCGACCTCGTTGCTTCATACATTGTCATTACCCTCATCGACTCATCTCTTGAGGGGGTAGTCATAATATCAAATCATAATCAAAATCAACAGAATATCCTAGAGATTGTAGATCCCTTGATCTTGTCAAAATTGTGTTTGTCCTTGCGAATCATTGTCAACAACTATCATAAGCTTACCCATTTGCTTGGGGAAAATAGAAAGTATGATAATTAGTTTGTAACTCTCATCCTTTCGGTTATATAGGCCTAACTCCTATTGTAGCACCAAAGCTACTCAAATGTATGATGATGAGTGCAAACTATTTCAAGTGTAAGCCTTTCACCCAGTTGGAAGAAATGATTCCAGGATGCGCGTCCTTTTGTTGGATAAGAGGCATCTAATGTTGATCTGAGTAATTATCATCATAGAACCTTTGGCATCATTTTAGGAGGTATATTTTTTCTCATGCGTTGTTCAATCTCACAACGTATCTTAAAAGGGGCATCTATAGACACCTAAAATGCATCATGTCGATGGCGACTACTCATATGGACATGCTAAAAGATCATATGGAAGATATTGGATAGACTCCAAGATAGAGTAGTGGTTCTAACCACTCAATTTGGGCTCCTTGGCCTAATAATTCTGAACCGCAGCCTAGATCTACGGTCTATAGGCTGAAACATGGTTGACACTTGTGGTTTACAGTATAGACCACAGTTGTAAACTTCATCCAAGCCAAATTGGTTTGAACGACCATTTGTTCTAGATGAAGGTAATTAAAGGATGAAAGTTTCCAATCAAACTATCCTAACCACCCCTTCTTGATCTTGGCTTCTCCATGAAGCCACCCCTAGCCTTGGGACATCCTATAAATACCCCCTCAAAAGAGATAGAAGATATAGAGCATTTTGATAGCGAAGTGCTATCAAAATATTGTATGAGAGAGTGCATTTGGAGATCAAAGCAGTGAAGCCCTATCAAATTGTGGACTCATGTGAGTGCATAGAGAGAGCTTTGTTGTCATCACCATTGTCAATTTGTCAAGCATCATGATGAATTAGGCCATGGATGCCCTCAAGACCTAGGAGATCTAAGAAATGCTAATTTGGACAAACAAAGGCCCAATTCAACAATTCAACCATCAAACCTATTAGAGGACACCGAAGGTGACCCTTGAACATCAATTGGACAAGGAGGTCAAGCCCACAGTCCTTGAATTTGGAGGGCAAACAACTTGGTTGCTCACCACAACTTTTAGCCACAATTTTTAGTGCAGACCGCACATCAGTGTTGCAGTTTATAATAGGTGATATATTTCTTTATTATTTCACTTCTAGTATGCTTAATTAGATCACATTTAGCATTTTAATGGTTTAGTTAGGATTTTAGAGACTTATGACCAGCATAATTAGTTTTTTTACTAACTTTTTCTCATTATAGTAGTTTAGACATTAATGGCTTCTTTTCATGTTATAGTGTTTCATTTCAAGTAATTGATGCCATAGATTGATAGTTGTATTTCTTGTTCATACATTTCCATCAATCTTGATAGGATTTGTGCATGTTTAGCATAGTTTAGACATTTTCTTGAATTCATGTCATTATGCTATTTTCATGCTATTTGTCTTTAAAGCACCTCATCATGAGAGGTTTCCTATGTTTTTGACATTCTTGTGTTGTTTCTTGATCGTAGGAAATAGGTTTCAAAGGAGCTACAACCATTTATTTCCTTCTTCAACACAAAGAAGAGGTTCTACTCCACCCTAGAGCAGTTTGTGTCATACTAAAGGACATTTTGAAATCACACCTACCCTTGAGAGGGAAACAAAATACCTCCTATTGTAACAATTGTATCAATATGATTATCCCTAAGAGGGATATATTTGTAATTTGAGTTTGACATCAAAATATAATGGAATAAAGTTTCTTTTATTGATCATATCATTGTAAATTTCTTGTTCTTGTATGAATTTTGTATTGTTTTTTTCAATTCTTGCAATAGGATACATTAGGTGCGAGCCTTTCTGGTGATTACAGTAAATGCACCCCCGATGTTAGCTCATAAAATGTCTGGATTGCCTCCTTTACAATTTGGAAGTAAGCTATTTTGGGTGAAATATTTTATCTTAGAAGAGTTAGCCAAACCTTAGGCAATTCTAAGACCATAATGGATTTCTTAAGCTTTCAAAACAACATTCTTAGAAGAATTATAACTTTAGACAATTCCTTCAAGCTTGAATAATAGCCATAGTTTTGGTTGGTGTTTTATTAATCTTCTCCCTATTCTACATATTCCCTTTGATACCACTCTAATCCTTGCTTGATTTTTTATACTTCAAAGTTACCTTAATATGGGGATCACTAGATATTATTTGACAAGTTTATCTAAACTATTATTTTTGTTTAGTTTTGACCAATTCACTCCCTTTTGTTCCTTATGCCATGAATATTTGGGGTGACTTTCATATGGATCAACATATCCTAGATAATATTATTGAATCATTTCTTGAAAACCTTGTCCCCCTTATTTTCTTCCTCTATTGTTCTTGAGTTTTATTTCCTAATGATCTTATTGATACTATTTGTAAATACATTAAGGCATATGATATATTGCAAATCCAATTACCAAAAGAGGATGGCTTAGTTTTTGAATCCACCCATATAGTTGAAATATGGATCCATGGCTACCAAGTAGATAGAAACCCTACCAATAATAAAGCACTTTTAGCTACCACCAAAAAGGATTTGGAGTTCCTATTTATGGTGATTTTTGACTTAGCTACAACCAGAAAGGCTATAGTCCTTTGTATATCTGGTTTGGGTGGTCAACATTGCCTCATTACATAGAGAGTTTTAAATTTTCTTATAATTTTTTTGTGCAGGCCTTCCATTATTAGCATCTTTGGCATATTTATAGCATCAAATACTTGATATATTGAAGGAGCTTTATGTCCTCTCATATTTTTTAGCTCTAGGATGGTAATTTTGCTCAAAATTCTTTCTTTAGGATAGATTTTCCTAGTGCAATGAAATTTTGGTATAGTCTAACAACTCACAGGGGACTTTTACTTGTAGGAGGCAAATAACCTAGAAATAGAAGCCTTGTATATTGGACATAGAGTCTATGGAGGCAAATATTGTAAATTTTGAGGACTAAAGAGGATGGGAGATAGACTTTATTTTAAATATTAGCTTTTCCTGGGGCTTTTGAAATACCTGAGAAAGGAACTCTCCTTATATAGAGTTCTCGAACTAGGAAAGTCATTGAAGTCACTTATATAATCATCATTCCTTTCCATTAATTATTCTTTAGTAAGCCAATGGAAAATTATCCTTCTTGCATATCTCTTTCTTAGCTATTTTTATGATTCTTGGACATCCTAATTCAAGTGACTCTCCTTTAAATATGCATGTAAACTGCTTGGTGTGTTTTTTCAAAAATTTATTTTGTGTGAGCACTATGTCATTGCCTACTCTAGCCAATATATATACGACACTTAAATTTTATCAAATTTATTTAAATGCTACTTATTAACAATATAATACACTTTTTAATGCATGTTTGCACACCATATACATTACATAAAGCTCAATTATTAGAATCTACATTGTTCATGCCATAGTGACCCAAGATTCTACCACTCTTACTTTTTTACCATTTGGAACATGTGACTTGTTGTAACCAAGAGTTAACAGCTAGTTGTCTTTGGTAAGTGATGATTTCCCAAGTCTACATAGATCATTGCATTGAAATTAATCATAGAAAACTCATATTCCATCATTGACTTATCTATCATATTTTCTAAATCTTATGGATGCTTCTCTATCTCCACTTAAAGGTATTTTGGGTCATATTCATCCATATTGACACTTTGCTCTTCAAGCCTCTCTATGTGAGAGGGGATGGAATTTTTTATACAGATCTAGCCTTCCTTCTCTTGTAGGAAATATCCATGTGAGTATATTCTATGGATAAATATCCCCTAATATTTATTATGAACTCCCTCAATAAGCATAGTACTAATAGTGATGAAATATCCACCATTATTATCTCCTAGATCAATGAGACATTTATAATATTTTGCACTAAAACTAGAATGTCCTTCACTACTCACACTATCTAATTTGGGGTTATGTCTAGCTAAAATATATTACAACTACTCTATGTGTATTCCATACCCATTTCATCATAAATAACCTTAGGCACGACTATTGTTGTAGCTTTAGAATCCACCATGCAATTGTGGGTAATCAAGAATTCCATACGTATGTACATATAGAAGGATGGAGACTTAATGTTACCCATTATAGGTATTCATTAGTATAGAGCTTGATTCATATCTTAATATTTGAATCCACTTGGTAATGCATTATTTAGTGTGGCATTTAGAAAATCAATCTATCTAAGTATTAGCAAAACATCATACATGTTGAATCTTGATGGAGTCATATTTATATTTTTGATAATGTTATACCCATAGGATTTTGTTATCCTTCCCTCCTTCTATATTGGATCCTAAAACCTCATTTGATATTGATAAATACCTTATTTCCTTTTATTTTTGGTAATAGAAGGGTACCAAAGCTTCTTCAAGACTTGCTCTCTAGATTCTTCCTAGTTGCATTTTAGTGCTTCTAGCTTGGCTTGATCCTTATTATACTCCTTTTATGGTTGAGAGGAGACTTTTAGATCATAAATATTTTAGGGATCTCACAAAATAGGTATTTTTATAGATCTAGTCAATATGTGAACTAGATCAGAACTTGAAAGCTCTTCAACAACTAGACTTGGCTTTGGATTGGTCAACATACCCATAAACCCTTTTGATTTTATTTCTATTTTTTGGGTTGTAGCTAGTTGGCATTAGTTTTGATAGACCATATAGGTGTTAAAATTATGAGTATCATTGCAAGGTAAGCCTTAATACTCCTACTGGGTAGTGGATATATACTCCTCTTGACCAATGGAAATAACAACTTGATTTTTGGAAGCATTTATAGTTGAAGCACCTTGATCATTTGAAATGTGGGGGTATCTTATTTGTGGATAACATTCAAATATTTGTGTAGTTTGTTGCTCTAACACAATTATATTGTTTTTTAGGTTTTAAACCATAAATTTTAGCTCTTTAATTTCTATGGATTCTTTAGGATTTGGAGTGGATAATGTTGGTACTAGCATAGCCAAAATAGTGTGTCGAGGATAGGTTTTGGGTGCCATTAAAGTTACTATTGAGGGAGTTGAAAAAGTAAAAATTGAGGCTTGCTAGGGTTGCTAGGCTTGTTGAAGGATCTTTGAGAAATATGGCATTATCACTTTCAAATGAAATATTTCAAGTAATATGAGTGCATTATATATTACAACAACAAACTTGGAAGATTTGAGGAAATCATATCTCATTGGATTTACATATTTACAAGATTAATTCTAGAACAAATTATCTAAGGTAATAGATGTAAGCTTGGTAATAGGATGACCTTATATCCTGAGGAATTCTTCTCTAGGGTTTGCTAAGTTCAATTTTTAAAGCTATGATATTCTCTTGGGGATGCCTTTGTATGGAAGTAAATTGCATAATAAGTGGAAAAAATTCCCCTAGATCATTGAACTTTATATGAAAGGTTTAGCTAGGTCATCCCAAGTGTTGATGTTGATTTTTTCTAAAGAGTGGTACCATGTGAGTACGTTTTATCCAAAATAAAGAGCAAGCAACATCATCATTACATATTCATGAATGATATTATGAACACTAGCTAAAGTGGCTATACCTTAGCAATGCTCATGGGCCATATTTTTCACTACCATCATAGGAGGAAAAAAATTTCAATGTGGATTGAGGAATGTTACAAATATTCGATAAATTAAGGATACCAAAACTATTCTAGCTAGTGTATATGCATCTAGTCATAGTTATATATGGGTATCTAGTAGGTGATTATGGAGATATGGTCTGTCAAGGAGTGGGTATTTGAATGGAAGAAGTATATATAGTTGAAAAGTATTTACCTTTCTATGATTTTCTAAATACTGAGTGCTCAAAAATTGGAGGGGTTATTTTAGCTTCTTGGCCTTAGATCTTGTAATCATGTGATTATTGGGTTGTGTCCTTTAGCAGGGTTATTGATCTTAGGTTCTTTCAATAGTGGAGTCATTAGGTGAATGAAGCATTATGCACTTTGTGAGACCAAGACATTCACCAAAATCTTGATCATCCAAAGATGTGGGTATGCTAATTGTTCTTATGCACTTGGTGGATCTATATTTTGATTAGGTGATTATTATGCTTATGTCCCATTGGTGGTTCTTATGCTTGATATTTATGTGAAATATTATGAATGTGACCCATATTGATGAAATTTAGTCCCGTTGGACATGCCAAAAACTCTTGATGCTCTAATATACCTAGGTATAAATTTGTACCCTAGACTAGAGTCAAGATTGAATGGCTTGGAATCATGTATGAGCCAACCTTTGGAGAAGGCTAGTTCCTTATGATATGTACTATAAAAATATTAAAGAAATAAAATAATAAAGGAAGAGAATAAAAATTGTTAGAAACACTAAATCAAATGTGACTAGGGCTTAGCTAACAACATTATTTTATGTTGAGTAAGCATATTCCATCTAGTAAAAGAAAAGCCTAATAGACTATAAAATTAATGCTATGTAAAAAATACATTGCCCTAAAATTTTATAACATTTAACATCACAAGCACTTGAACCAAATAATTCAAAATAGTTTAGGCCTAATAGATAGACCAAAAAATACCAAACAACATTAATCCCAACAAAAATACTTTGATCAAAGTAAATAAACAATGTTGGAAGTGTAAAAATTAAGTAAATATATTTGAAAATATTAGTTGGGTTTATTAAAATAGCTATTTATTGTATTCCAATGTAGCATAAGCATACAACTTACCACATGTAAACACTAAAAAATATAACCCTTTACAATGAGGGGTATTCTATTATAGTTTTTACTAAGCTAAAATAAGGCTAACTACTCTGTGTAATAATGAGAAAGATGGATTTGAATTATTGGGGGTGAGCTAGAACCACTCAATATATCCTATGTCTTCTATCATGTATTTTTTATTTGTAGGATCTTCCATTATGCATAGCTTAAGTGGATATTACTTTCTTACTTTGACAACTATCACATGGCCTAACCATTATTCTCCTAGATACTAGATTCCCTTCATTCTTGTTGGCCTTGTAAAAAATTCCCTCTTCTCTTCTCTTCGCACATCCCATTGTTGAGCCATGCACTCCATTCCTTATAGGGTGCATGAAAGTCTTAAGGGGTGCGTGGAGTCGCGTACCCCATTTTTGGGTCGTGTGCTCCACTTCTATGTGGAGTGCACGAAGAGTTTTAAGGGGTGTGCTAAGTTGCACACCCTATCTAGTCTTGTGTGCCCCACTTCTAGTGGAGCGCACAAAAGTTTTAAGGGGTGCACTAAGTCACACGCCTTGTTGGATCTCGTGCACCCCACTTCTAAGTGGAGAATATGAAAGTTTTAAGGGGTGTGCTAAGTCATGTGCCCCATTTTTAGGTCATGCACCCCACATTTAATAGAGCACACAAAGGTCTTGAGGGGTGCGCAGAGTCACACACCCTGATTTTGTGTAGTGCACTCCACTTCCTATGAAGTGCACAAAAATTTGAAGGGCATGTGAACTTTGAGCACCCTACTTAGAGTTGTATGAATGCTTATAAAGTGCATATGTGAATTATTGGTTGATAAGGTAGTCACTCTGGTACTTTTTTCCCCTACAAAAGAATTCCATGATTCCACCATGTGGGTTGTTCATAAAAATACTGACATATTTGAAGTCATGATGAAGATAGTAGATGAAGCTTAGTAGGATCAGGTAAGGCTCCCTGCATCTTCCAAATATCCCACTGCTATATCAAAATTAAAGGAGTTGGTAACTCACTCACACCAAGTTCAAAGCTTTGTATCATCAGACCAGGCATTGATGTCTCCATCTAGTTAGACTAATCTAGTGATTGGCCAATTCACATTATTCTCCACCACCCTGGTAATCAATCAATAGGAACATCCAATCCTTCCCAAATATCTAAATAAAATATAATGAATTAGAGTAATTTTCAAGCATACTTATGGAGTATGAAGTCTAGTAAAGAAGTCCCTCACAATATCCCACTAGGAAGAGGACCAGGACTGAGTCATCTACTTTAAACATGGATAAATTCACACTGTCCAGAATGAGAGACACACTCAAGTTCATTATCGATGAAGAAGACCATTACAAGACATGGAGGAATAGATATATTATAGTAAGGGATTAAGTAGAGCCAGAGGGATGGCAATACAAGAAATGTTTGATGTGTCCACTTCTACATTTGCCATAACCTTACCACCAAGTCTAAATGAAGCCACGATTAATCTCAACAAAGGAGTAATAATGGCTGAAGTTGACCCAATAGATATGATGAAATTACATGTGGCATCCCAAGTGTAGGTGGCATAAGTTGTGGAGAAGGAGGTTGCATTTTTAAAGACCAAGGTCATATAGGAGGATCAATTACAACATAAGGTGCAACAATTACAAGCTGAGATAGATCAACTGAAATAAATGTCGACTCCCTCTCAGGATGTTACCATGCAATCCAGTGATACCTCCAGAATCATTGAGGAGTTCAAGTAGGATATGAACGATAAGATACATAAGAGCATTTATGATCTCATGGTGATATTTTACAATATTTATGTTACCAGGAATACTATTAGTATTCTAAAGGACCTATTGTAGCAAGCTAATTAGAGGGTGAATTTGATATACCTCATGTTCCAAAAATTTAAATAAAATTATGTGGAGGTCAGCGTAGGGGTAGTTACTTTGAGATATGGTTCCGTTTATTTCTTTGTAGAATAATATGCAAAGGTTTTCATTTATCTATAGAACAAACCAAATTGGCTTTGTTGGGACCAAGATATCATTAGCTCTGAAGAAGAAGTGGAGAATGAGCTCAATGACTGTGGGACCCAACACACCAAAGAAAACATTAGATCAAAGCACGATAGATTCTCCTGCTTAGGGTAGTAATAAATATGGCATGCAACAATAATGAAAACACTCGTAGGATGAAATATATGGACCACCTATCCATTTTCATTATGCTACATTTTTATGTAATAAATGAGATCAAGCCAGGTGGAAGATCGATGGAAAAATAGTTACAACCCAGCTCAAGCATCTGGCTCTATATATAGAATACCATTGTAGCATCGACATTTTTTATCAAAACTCAAAGAGAAAATTTGAGTCCAAGTATATTTGTGTCTAAGAGTTAGTCATATTTTTTCCTATGTGTGTTATATCCCTTCGTCTCTCAATTCATCCTTTATTCTGTAATTTTTCAAGAACTATCTAGGAAGCTTTGTTTGTTGAGATTATTTCCCATGGACACACCAGAGTTAGAGACTCTCATATCACTGCAATAAGGATGGAGAGAAATAGCCCCCTGTTGAGATATTCAAATGGGGGTGCCCTTGTAACTACTATCATATAAGACCCAAGCACTCTGCTAAGCTTTTCATATGTAAATCATTTTATATGAATATAAACTCCAACTCTATTCCTAGAATTTCCCATGTTCATGGTTTATGTGTCTTACTTATTTACATATTATAGTAACTTGAATGTGTTAATGATGCTTTCCCTCACTAGTTTATTCATTTTCATTGACTACATAATTTGAATGAATGTGGGTGAACTAGTTCTTCTTTCTAGTTCTTTTCTTTGTTCATGAAAGTTATTAATCTGCTATGACTACCCAATGGACATGGCACCGGTTTGGTCTTAATGGTTTTAATACTACTTGGTTTGGTCAAAAAGAAAAAAAACTAATATAATATCATCAAATTTGGTAAGATATGGGTTATAGCGTCATAGTGGTGAATATCTGAACTAGTTATCTGGGGTTTTCTTACCTGAACTTGTCTGTATAGAGTCCTATAGATAATCTATTCCTAGTTCAAAGAGGTAGATCCACTAGAGTCTAAAAAATAGTTGTTATTCTCGATATTCCTATGACATGACATATTTTAAAAGAGGTAAGAAGGAAATCCCTACAATAGTTTATGGTGTTGTTGTTGGGGAATAACCATTTTACTATTTTAAAAATCTTCTTAGTTGTTCCCTGTGAGATTTAGGATTAGTGTGTTGAGTAATCTTAGCCAGATAGTACCCCTAGTTTTGCACATCATGTTGGCAAATCTGAAGGACACACAATCAAAAAGCATAAGCTCATTTGGTGGCCATAAGAAGTAGTGGAAAATAACTCTACTCCAAATTTCCAAATCTAGAGGCACTTTTTTGACCACGTAAGGATAGAAAGGAACCTCACAATTTTTTCATTCAAATAATTATAATAACAATAGTAATAATTGTATTCCTAAAAGTCCCCACCTATCAAGTACTATCCTATCTACTGTACCTCCTGTGTTAAAGGGCCCAGTTAAACAAATGGTTAATCCAACATTAAACAACTAGTGTACCAATAGATATAGGCCCTTTGTGTTACCACCTATCCTAAACCTATTACCCCTAAAGCCCATAAATACCTACCCAAATTCATGGAGGATAACATCGTGACTGGTGAGGACCATAACAAAGACTTTTTATATGCTATGGATAGCCTAGAAGTATAGGATGAAGATGTTGTCCTCAGATTGTTTCTTCAGACCTTAGAAAAGCTCAAGGTTCAACAACCTGAAAACATACACTATAAGCACTTTTCAATAATTAGAAACAACATTCCTAAGAAAATATGATGAAAATAAGAATGAACAATCTCTGTTAATCAAGCTGGTCATAATGAAGAAGAGAGACAACAAGACTATAAATTATTTTAATAGGTGGTTCACCAAATTGAGGAAAAAAATTCCTGTCTTTGAGGTTGAATTATCACTAATCTATATATTCTATAAGAATGCATTCCCTAGGGACTTTAACTATGAGCTCAGACAACAAACCACACTCACTATTGATGCTTTTATGGAAAGAGCAATAGTGATAGAAATAAACAAATATGAAGCTAAATTCAATAGATCCCAGCCCAATCCAGACCAAGAGGAAACCTAAGAAAGTGGATTTCGGTATCCTAAAAAAATAAAAAACTGATCCTATCAAAAATTGTCGACCTAGTTGATAGAAATGTTTCATTAAATGAATAAGAGGATATCGAATATTGAAAGGGATAAGATAGATAATGGAGAACCCTCACAACACCATAATGAAGGCAGACCCCTTTCAGGAGAAATTTCAACAATTAGAATAATGAGGGAGGCAGAAACCCAAACAATAATTGAAAAATAAAAGAGGTCCAAAAAGATCAAGATGTTATCCCGAACCCCATGGCTTCAATCAATGTGACCTCTAATTTTTATTTCTTTTTCCTAGCATGTGCTGCCCCCTAAAACCCAACTGATTATGGTGTTTACCTCAACCTGCATTCAAGAGTTGACCTAAGATAAATACCTGCTAGACCTAGGATGAAATTGTTAGAAGAGGACAGGATCAATATGGGTCAACTGAACCTCCCAACTTTGAAGATAGACCTACAACCTTCACCCTCGATGGTATGAAAATTTTGAAAAGGCCACCAGATAACCATTTTGAGCAAATGAAATGGGGCAAGCTGATCCCCACAATCGAAGAGGCAGAATCCTTGGATAGGATCCATTCCACTAATCTTTGAATTTGAGCCATACCAGATAAGAATGATAAATAGGATACAATTGAGGACAAAGAACACACCAATATGAAGAAGAAAAATGATAGTTATCAATGCATTCTTCTCAAAATACTAGAGCTAGTCAATAAGGTAACAAAAAATATAAAATTTGAGTTTGATATATAACTAGAGTTGTCAAAGTAGAAAATAAATATAACTTTTGGGGAATTGATGATAGTGCCCAAATATAGAGACCAAGTCTGTAAGACCTTTGGGTTAACTAAACAATGAGATGGTCATGTTCTCATTGCTTCAACTTCTAATCCATCTGGTAGGAACCCCTCTTCAATAAGATTGTTTTATATATCTCTTCATTATACATATGTATATGGAGACTGCTATGTGATACATAATTGCATGCTTGATAGAGGAGCATCCCACAACATCATGCCTAAATAGATCATAGACCATTTGGTATTAATATGTACTAAATATTTCCCTCCTATATCTGTCATGGATAAAAAACAAGTACCTTATGTAGGGATAATCATAGGTCTTTTAGTTTTCCTGTATCAATATCCCAAAAAAAAAATTATCATGGATGTGTTTGTAGTATATGTGGATCCATTTTTCTCTTTGATACTATCCAAACATTGGGAAAAACAAGTGGATGGATCAATCCATTTGGAATCGTCTTATGCCACTATAATCCTTCCATCCAAATAAAAATCAACCTTGAGGAGGAAACCTTTTAATAAACACTCAGTTGAACTAAGAAGGCCCGATGACACAAAAATCAACCTGGTCAGTTCTATTGAAGAGAAATAACTAGGTGCTTATTTTATTTAGCATACACCTTTTCTGAAAGAGGTACTTGGTGCAGAGGGTATGGATCCCAAAGTAAAAGCAAAAGTATATGCAGAATCAAATAGATTTTTATCCACCAAGATGTGGACAATGACTTTTGATGGGGTAAAGTCATGGAGCTAGTGTTGGGATCAATCTCATGGACATAAAAGGGAACTATTTGGGCATACCCTATCAATTGGAATTCCCTTGCATGAATAACATGGTGGAGTATGAGACACTACTTATGGGGATCAAGAAAGCTAAGTGACTGGGTATAAATTACTTCACTATTTATGGGGATGTTGAACTAATTATCCAAAAAATAAAAGAAAAGTATCAAACCAAACATCCTAGGTTGAAGCAGTATAAACAAGCAGTGTAGGACAAGATCAACAAATTTTTAGCCTTCAATATATCTCATATACCTAGGGATAAGAACCATATTTCCAACCTACTAGCCATGAATTCTTCTAGAGCAGATAGTCCTAAAATAGACATAGAATATATGGATAGGTTTCCCACCATTTTTGTGTACCATCCTTCTATCCCAGATAACATGATATACTTACAGGTCTTCCAATATGATATCGATATCAAAGATTTTATGATTGTGCAGAATCATTTCACTGGTATGATTTGTGATGAATAATATGAGAATAAGTTACAACATATTATAGGGGATCCTACAGAAGTAATACAATTAAAAACAAATAATATCCCTAGGGGGTTGGTATCTCTAGAATCTCTTTTTGATGATTTTGACAAGGCACATAGGACTACACCTCATGAGTTAGAAGTTGAAGAAGTCAATGTTGGGACAACTAAAGAATAAAAAATGGTCAAAATAGATAGAGCATTATTAGGTAAAGAAAAAAAATAGTACTTCCAATACCTAAGAAAAAATAGGGATAGCTTTATCTGGAACTTTGATGATTTAAGAAATTTCAATATCAATGTCATGACCCATATTATCCCCTTATAGGAAGATACTAAACCATTCAGGAAGAAAGAGATAAAATTCAATCCTACTTTGCATCCCATCATGCAAAGAGAGGTACACAATATTTTGAATGTAAAAATAATAAAAAAAGGTAAGATTCTCATCCTAGATAGAAAATTTAGTGCCTGTCAGAAAAAAGAATGAGGAAATAAGACTATGTATCAAATTTAGAAATCCAAATAAAAATTCTCTCAACGAAAACTACCCCCTCCCCAATATGGAACAACTCTTATAGGCAGTGGTGGGGCCAACCAAAATATCCTTACTAGATGGTTTCTTAGGGTATAATCAGATTCTAGTCAACCTAGAAGACCGATATAAAACTACATTTACCATGCCATGGGGAACATTTAAGTATCAAAGGATGTCATTTGGGTTAATGAATGCAGGTGCCACTTTTCAAAGGGCCATGGATTTTGCTTTTAAAGGACCAATGTTTAAGATAGTAGTGGTATATCTGGATGACATCATAGTCTTTTCAAAAAATCTAGCAGATCACTTCTCCCATCTATCCCAAGTTTTTGAAAGATGCAAGCAGTATGGTATATCCCTAAATCCAAAATAATACCTATTCGGGGCCACCCATGGTAAGTTGTTTGGGTATGTAGTCTCTAAAGAAGGGATATGTATCGATCATCAGAGAATAGAGGATATTGCAATAATTTCTCCCCCTAATAATATCAAAGGAGTTAGGTCCTTCTTTAGCAAGATAAACTTCATTAGGAGATTCATCCCCAAATTTCCTAGATTGCCAAACCTATTAATGATATGATAAATAAGGATGCAAGTATAATGTGGAATGAAGATAACATCAAGGTTTTCTAGTGGATCAAAGAGGCCATTACCACTACACCTATATTAACTTTTCCAGACCATTCAAAGGACTTTAACCTCTATTATTTCACTTCAAAACACACAATAGTTGTAGTGTTGTCCCAAAAGGATGAAGAAGGAAATAAAAAACCCATAGCATTCATGAGTTTTGAAATGAAGGAATCCCAATTAAGGTATAAGCCCTTAAAGAAATAGGCATTCACCCTGATCCAAACTTTAGCACATTTCAAAATCATCTTTGGATCTAGTAAGGTGATTGCTTGCATCCCCTACATGGTCATGAAAGATGTTCTCACCCAACCAAAACCTATGGGAAGTTTAGCAAGATGGATGGTGAAACTGTTGCAGTACGATGTAGATTTCAAGTCAATTAAAGTGATCAAAGTACAAGGATTAGCAAAATATATGGCCAAAAAATGAGGAGAGGATATGGACAACATCATCTTAGTAGAAAAATTGCAACAAAACATACATGCAGACAATGATGAATACGATTGGTACAAATAAATATTGTTCTATCTGAAAACCCTACCATTTTTTCTAGGAAAATCTACCATTGAAATCAGGAGCATCAAACAAAAAGACCAAAAATATTATCTCCAGGGAAATCCGCTTTATTGGAGACACCCAAGTGGAGTGTTGCTCCTGTGTCTATCAAAGAATTAAGTCCCCAAGGTTATCAAATAATTCCATACAAGATTTTACGATGGCCATTTTATTCGAAAGGCAAAAACTAACACTATTATGAGAGAAGATTATTATTGACCTTCAATGTTCAAATATGTCTACCAATTCATCAGTAAGTGTTATAACTGTCAATTTTTCACAGGCAAGAAAAATTTGCTTACAATACCACTAAAACTTGTTATCATTGAAGCTCTGTTCACTCAATGGAGAGTAGACATGATAGGGGAAATCAAACCAAAATATTAAGGATGAAAAAAATGGATAATCATAGCCACAAATTATATTACCAAATGGGTTGAGGCAGCCCCTCTTAGAAGGTCAACAATAGGAGTTATTATCAACTTCTTAGAAGAAAACATTCTGACTAGATTTGGGGTGCCCAAAAAATTTGTTATAGATAATGCTAAATATTTTACCTCCTTTGAGATGATTGACTTCTGCACCAAGTATAGTATAAATTTATCCCACTCGATGAATTATTACCCTCATGGGAATGGGTTAGCTAAGTCCTCAAACAAAAACATCATTACCCGAGTCAAGAGATCCCTAAGGAAGAAAAAAAGGAGCTGGGATAGTGAGCTAAAATACGTATTATGGGCAGATAGACTATCAATATAAAGAGCCATAAGTAAATCATCCTATGAACTATTTTATGGCAAAAGATAACTCCTGCCACCTCAGTTGGAATGAATGAAACTTTCCTTACTACTCTAAGACCATGAAAAGCCTAATGCCTTACAAAGAAGAATGATCATATTGTATAGTTGGAAGAAGATAGAAAATAGGTAGTCACCAAAATGATCACCCAAGTAGACAGAATGGCTTAGTTATTCAATAAGAAGGTAAGGGGTGAGTCTTTGTCAATAAGTGAGATAGTGCTCTACTGGGATCCAAAAAATGATAAGCTCGGGGAGAAAGGCAAGTTTGAGCCAAAGTGGTTGGATCCATATCAGATTGCAAAAGTGATTGTCCAGCATACCTACAACTTATAGGAACTAGATAGATAACAAATGCCCATACCAATCAATGACCAGTACCTAATATCATATGGCCCTCTCCATGAGGGAAATCATGAATAACTCTACCCCTTGCATACAAAAAAATGTGTGTATATGGTTATTTGTCTATGCAATGTTTGTTTATCATATATTTTCTTTGTTTTGGTCGTACCCAATCAGCTCAAAGATTCTAGGGTTCTTAGATCAATTCATGAAATACTGTCATTCATTCCCCTATCCCAATCAGAGCTGGTGTTGGCCTTGTAAACAATTCCCCATTTTCTTTTATTATTTGAGTTTTATTTTTTAGTCCTTTTTTTGAGCGCTCAAGATTTTGGTTAGGTGCTTCAAATTTTTGAGTCATGTGCTCTATTTTTATAGAGTGCACAAAGGTTTTATTGGGCGTACAAAGTGGTGCACCCCAATTTTGATTCATGAAACTCAATTTAAGTGGAGAACACAAGAGTACCAAGGGGCACATGAAGTTGTGCATCCCATTGTTGAGTCATACATTCCATTCCTTATGGGGTGCATGAAATTATTAAGGGGCGCATGGAGTCACACGCCCCATTTTTGGGTCATGCACCCCACTTCTAAGTGGAGCGTATGAAGATTTTTAAGGGGTACGCTAAGTCATGCACCTTGTCTAGTCTCGTGCACCTCACTTCTAGTGGAGTGCACAAAAGTGTTAAGGGGCATGCTATGTCACGTATACCATTGGGTCTCATACACCCCACTTCTAAGTGGAGTGCACGAAAGTGTTAAGGGATGTTCCAAGTCACGCGTCCCATTTTTGGGTCATGCACCACACATTTAATGGAGTGCACGAAGGTCTTGATGGGTGTGTGTAGTCACGCATCCTGCTTTTGTGTAGTGCACTTCACTTTCTATGGAACACATAAAAATTTGAAGGGCACACGAACTTTGAGAACCCTACTTGGAGTCACACAATTTCTTGTAAAGCACACAAGTGAGCTTTTGGTTGATAAGGTGGTCCCTCTGGTCCATGTTGCCCCTCTAGAAGAATTCCATGACCCCACCTTGCAGGTTGTCCATCAAAATATGGATCTATTTGAAGTCATGGTGAATTTAGTAGACAAAGCTCAACACAAGCATGCAATGATTTCCGCATATTCCAACTCTCCCACTACTACATCAAAAGAAAAGGATTTGGTCACTCACTCCTCACACCAAGTGCAAAGCTTTGCATCATCAGCCCACGTGTTGATATCTCCATCCGGAAAAAATAATTTGGTGTTTGGCCAATCCACATTGTTCTCTGCCACCCTGGTAATCAATCAAGAGGAACATCCAATCCCTCCCAAACCTCTAAAGAAAATATGGGAAGCAGGGGGCTTTTTGAGCATACCCAGGGATTTTGAAGTCTAGGAAAGAAGTCCTTCACAATATCCCACTAGGAAGAGTACCAAGACCGAGTCATCTAATTTAAACATAGATAATTTTCACTTTCCAGAATGAGAGACACACTCCAGTTCACTACTGATGAAGAAGACAAAATACAAGACATGGATGAGAAAATATCTCCTAGTAAGGGAGTAAGTAGAGCTATAGGAACAATAAGACAAGAGATGTGTGATGTTTCCACTGTTACATTTGCCATTCCCCTGCCACCAAGTCTAAATGAAGCCACAATAAATTTTGGCAAAGGATTAATGATGGCTGAAGTTGGCCTAGTGGATATGATGAAATCACACGTGGTCTCCTAATTGTAGGTGGTAGAAGCTATGGAGAAGGAGGTCATAATTTTAAATACCAAAGCCATAGAGGTGGAGCAATTTTAGCATAATGTGCAGCAATTGCAAGCTAAGATAGATTAGTTGAAACCAACGCTGACTCCCTCTTAGGATGAACCATGCAAGCCAATGATCACTCTAGAACCATTGAGGAGTTTAAGAACGATATGAAGGATAATATACAGAAGAGCATGGATGATCTCATAATGAAATTTTACAATATTTATGCTACCATGCATACTGTTGGTTTTCTAAAGGACCTATTGCAGCAAGCTAATTAGATGGTGAATCTGATATACCATGTGTTCCAAAAATTTAAAGAAAATTATGTGGATGTCAGTGGAGGGGTAGTTACTTTGAGATATGGTTTCATTTATTTCTTTGCAAAAGAATATATGAATATTTTCATTTATCTATATAACAAACCAAATTGGATTTGTTATAACCAAGAGATCATTAGCTCCGAAGAAGTAGAGAATGAGCTCAACAACTATGGGTTCACATTGGAGGAATTTATCCAAACACCCGATATTAAGGATTTTATCTTTAATAAAATACAAGAGTTTGACTTCGATCAAAATGTGAAGCTGACAAAGCAGTTTACCTCTTTGGTGGAAATGGTGGATTGCCTATGTGTATTCTTTAAGAACACCATGGAATGGTCCAAGGAGTGGGTAAATAAAATCACACAAGATGTCAACTTGCTAACATTCACCCTGACCTTTCATGATGAGGCATGGGTTTATATTGATCAGAATATATAGAATCTTGGAGAAGACAGAGTGGGACCCAACACACTAAAGTAAACATCAGATAAAAGCATGATAGAGCCGCTTGCTTAGGGTAGTGAGAAATATGGCATGCAAAAAAAACAACACCCATAGGATGAAAGATATGGGCCACTTATCCATTTTTTCTTTTGCTACATTTTTGTGTAAGAAAGGAGATTAGACCAGGTGGAGGATCGATGGAAAAATAGTTACATCCTAGCTTGAGAAACTGGCTCTATATATAGAATACCATTGTAGTGGTAGTATTTTTTATCAAACCTCAGAGAGCAAATTTGAGTCCAGGTATAGTTGTGTCTAAGAGTTAGTCATATTTTCTTTTATGTGTGTGTTATATCCCTTCATCTCTCATCTCACCCTTTCTTCTGCCATTTTATAGGAATTTTCAAGGAAGCTTTATCTGGTGATATTATTTACTATGGACATGCTAGAGTTTGAGACTCTCAAATCACTACTATAAGGATGGAGGGAAACAACCCCATGTTGCGATATTCGAATGGGGGTGCCCTCTTAACTACTGTCATATAAGACTCAAGTACTCTGTTGGGCTTTTCATAAGTAAATAATTTTATATGAATATAAACTCCAACACTATTCTTGGAATTGATCATGTTTATGGTTTATGTGTCTTTCTTATTTACATATTATAGTACCCTAAATGTGTGAATGATGATTTCTCTCGCTAGTTTAATCGTTTTCATTGATTACATTATTTGAATAAATGTGGGTGAACTAGTTCTTATTTCTAGTTATTTTATTTGTTCATGAAAGTTATTAATCCACTATGACTACCAATGGACATGGCACCAGTCTAGTCTTAATGGTTTAATACTACTTGGTTTGGTCAAAAAGAATAAAAACTAATATAATATCATCGAATCTGGTAAGATATGGGTTATAGCATCATAGTGATGAATATCCGAACCCATTTTTTTGGGTTTCCTTACTTGACCTAGCCTTTCTAGACACATGCAAATAATCTATTTCTAGGTCAAAGAGGTAGATCCACCAGAGTCTACAAACTAGTTGTGATTCTCGGGATCCCTATGACGTGACATATTTTGAAAGAGGTAAGCAGGAAATCCCCACAACAATACTAATTCCTTCTATTCTAGGATGTAGCTAATACACCCTCTTCCTAGATTAATTTTATATCCTATGTATGCTTTTGATCATGTTAGAACCTTTATAGCTTGAGCTGACATTAAATTTTGGCATGTTATATTCTAAAGATATTGTTTTTTTTTTCACACAAATTTCCTTGTTTGGGATTTAGAAATGCATCCCTGACATCATCTCATAAAAGGCTAAAATTTCCTCCTTTATAGCCTAACATTAAGCTATACTAAGTAGAAAAAAATTGGCTTAGAAGAGTTAGGAAATCCTTATGCAATTTTAAGCCCAAAATGGTTTCTTAAGCTTTCAAAATAACATTATTGGAATAATTATGACTCTAGACAATTCCTTCAAGTTTGAATAATAGTCTAAATTTTAGTGGTTATTTTATTAATTATCTCCTTATTTTGGTGAATGTCTTTTTTTTATTGCTCTGCTCCTTGATTTATGATACTTCAAACTTTCCTTCATATGGGGATCACTTGACTTCTCTATTTAACAAGCGTGTCTAAACTATTTTTTTTTTTTGACTTTGGTCAATTCGTTCCCTTTTGTTCCGTTTGCCATGAATTCTCTAGGTGGCCTTCATAAAAACTAGCAAGCTTAGATAATATTATTGAAATTCTTAGGTTTTATTTCCCTAGGATCTTATTGATGATATTTGTAACTACACTAGGGTATATTATATATTGCATACCCAATTACCAAAAGAGGATGTCTCCATTTTTAATCCACCCATATTGAAGAAGGATGGATCCTTAGTCATTGGATGGATAGAAATCCTTTCAATAATAGATCCCTTTTACCTACCATCAGAAAGTATCTAAGGTTCCTATCTATGGTGCGGTTTGGGCTATCTACCATAGAAAAGGCTTTAGTAATTTTTTTGTTTGGTTTGGGTGGTCAACATTATCTCATGGCACATGGAGTTTTAAAATTGCTAACAAGTTTCAATGTAGGTCTTACCTTGTAAATATAATCAATATATTTATAGAATTAGCTCTTTGATATATTGAAGGAAGTTGATGTCCTCTCATCTTGTTCAGCTTTGGGATGACAATTTTGCTCAAAATTCCTCCTTTAGGTTGAATTTATCTAGTGTTGTGAAATTTCACTACAAGCATAATTTATATTTATTGCAATGGGGTTTATATCCTAATCACCATCACTCTATCCATGGTTTAGGTTCTAAGGGTTCTTTAATACCTTATCCAAATATTTCTAGATCCATCCCATGGTATTCAAATTTGTATAGGATCTATTTGGGTATATGATATAAGTTTTATATATAGAAAGAAGCATAATGTTGTTACCTTATATGGGGTTGTCTCCATGAATAACCTCTTCATTGGCCATATCACCATAGATAAAGGTACAACTATCTATTTGTATTATTGTACCCTTCGAGAAGGCCTTCCTAAGGTTTGGGGTGATGGGGGTAGTCTAGCTAAGTATAATGTTAATAGATAATTTTGAGGGTCAATGTTATGTGTTCCTTTGAATTCTCATTATGATTACTAGTGCTAGCTTCACGGTTGTTATTACCTAAAGTCAGGGTGGATATTTTCCAACTCTAATATTTATAGTGAGTGTAGTACTCAAATATGGACAAAGATGTATGTTTAGGTTATCCTTCTCGATGGATTGACAATAGGCAAAAGGATTAGGATTTGCCAAAATAGTGTAAATTTGACCTTGGTAATCAAACTTTAAAAATTGATGATACATAGATGGGACTACTTTAATAGCATGAATCCAAGGTCATACTAAAATAATATTATAGTTTAGATCACATGTTAGGGCATAGACCAAGGTGTTGAGTATGTAGGGTCCTACCTTTATAGGAAGGATCAATATTTCCAAAAATCCTCATTCTTCATTGTTGTACATCTTAATAATGCCATTGGATTTTTCCAAGTCTTTATTTGTTTAGTTTAATATTGTTAAGGAATTTAAGGTTACAAAAATTGGGGGTAGATCCATTATAAATAAACACTCTTTTAATAAAACTATCACCAATATCATAGGTGATATGCAATGTGCATTCCCCAAGCATTGATTGAGGTGGGACATATTCTTCATAAAAGGTAATGGTTTCATGATTGATGCCTACTACATGGGTTAAATTAATTGAATCGATATTTTGAGGGACTGCCTACTCATTCAAAAGTTTGAAGAGCTTATATCTATAAATAAGAGAGGTTTTCAATAATTCAAGTAGAGAGATATTAATAGGTATGTCTTCACATTGTTGCTAAATTTTTAAAGCTCCTTTTCATTTCTCTTGAATTTTTAAAATCGTTGGTTTCTCAGGAGCATGATCTTGTTTAGATTGCATAGTTGGAGGAGGGTTACTAGGTAATTTTGACAATTGACTTTTGTATTGTTGTCTTATGACTACATGGATTATTCCAATCATATTTTGATTGTTGTTATTTGACCTAGAGTTAGTGATTCCATCTCCCAAGACATGCTTATTTTCCTTTTTATTAGAAAAAGAAATTTCTCCTTCCTTCCTAAACTTTAAATACCCCTTTCTAAAGAAGGTATATTCCACTTGTGCTTCAAATTGAATAACATGCTAAAAAGAGTGTACTATAGTCATTTCTAAAGGATGGAAGAGGAGGTTTATACTCTAGTTTCACTACCAATGACCTCCACCTCTTGAATACACTTAGGAGGACCATAAAAGGAGGTTTATACTCTAGTTTCACTACCAATGACCTCCACATCTTTAAAAAGTTTGATAGGCTCTTTTGTTTTCCTTGATTTATTTTATATAAGTTTGCAAGGGTAGAGGTCTCTTCTATTTTTTTAGCAAATTATTAAATGTTTTTTTCATATAATTTCCTAAAAATCCTAAGATAATGATCAAGGAAATTGGAAATACCATTCTAACACTAATCCTATAAGGATTTGAGGAAAATATTTCAACAATAGTAGTTCATTGTATGCTATGCTAAAGTAGGAAAGCACAAAAAGCTTGACATGGTTTATAGGATCACCCAGAACATCATATTTAAGGAGCTTAGGAAATTTAAAGTGATGTGGAAAATGTTGATTAGTAACAAGCAATTCTAATTATTGATTGCACATATCGTCAAATGTGCATATTTGTATTGAAAATACTTGAAGTGAGGATACTTATTGGTTAAATTGAGGGACTTAAGATATTAGAGCTTGAACCTTAGGATATAGATGATTTTTTGAATTCAATGGGTTTTGTAAGGATGGAAAAGGATTTGGAATTTTTTTTTTTTACATGGTGGAATCGATAGCTACCACGAATCTAGGCAGGCTATCCAGCTTTTATGGCTACCATAGTATTCTGCGTTGTCAACCCCGGAAGCTGCCACACAGATCTTCGTGAAGTCCACTCCTATAATCACCATGCCACAATAATTTTAAACCTTTTACACCACTGAAAGCACTAGGAAAGGGACAAGCGTTCAGTCCGACGAGGCCCGAGATTTGAACCTTGGACCTTCGCCCCCCTTATGGGGTTTAGATGAACCAATTGGTCTACACCTCGGACCTAAGGATTTGGAATATTAAATAAAGGATTTTTTTATTTAAGTTGATAGGAGAAAGGATTTAAGAAGGTATTAGATGGGTTGGTTGACGAATTTATTGAATCAAGCATGGACATTGCTCCAAAACTATTAATTTTAAACATGTCATAGGACTAGAAGTAGGATGGGCCATGTTATATATGGTTCCTTCAAAATTTGGAAAAGGTGGTTATTTAGGAAATCCCAACTGAGGTATTGATTTATTATGAGGAATTTCTAGGTGTGTTGCTTCTATGGTTGAAGAGGAAACATGACTAGAAATATTCAACTCTTTTGTAGAAGTTAATGAGGTTTGATGTCCTATAAAAGAGGTTGAATTAAAGGTCCCTCATTCTATAGTAATGTATGGAATTTTTTATCCTAAAGTAGCAAATTATATGTTCAATGATACTTGAGAAGCATCCATGGGTTTTGAAATCAATAGGGTTGACTTGGGTTGCTAACTAGGTATTGAATGGGACGTCTCATCAACGAGGTGATATATTCTATCTAAATAATTTAAATTATATGAGTTCATGATAATTGGTAAAGTTTAATTATTTTTGTGAGTGAAAGTGGAAAAGTGATCCATATATAAAAAATAAAATAAAAAAACTACTTTTTCCGTTTAATTGTGTGTGGGGGAAAAATTTCTAGAGGAAGGAAGTTGTTCTTCTTCTTCCTCATACACAATGTTTTTGAACACTATGGAGTTTTTAGGAATTGGGTATAATGGTTCTATGTTGTGTGCAATTTGGTGATCTATACTTCTAGTCATATACTGAGGTGGTTGATCAGTCATACTTGGAGAAAGTAGTAAGTTTAATTAGAGTTTTGTTTATAGAATTGATTAAATAAGAATGAGAAGATGTTTCAAAAACCCCTTATATCCCATTAATGATAGAATAGTCCCTCCTTACGACTCCCACTTGCCCAATATTTTATACTTACCAAGAGGGATAACCCTCAAGGTTTTTATGATGGTTTAATCAAAGGGTCACTAACCTTCTCCCAAAAGGACTAGCCTTGTGTTACAATATTAGTATCTTTGATAAATCTAATTTATGCTAAACAAACAATTTAGATCCTATGAATTAAAAGTGTGGTAAATTTTATGTTGAATTAAGGTAAAATAGTTTTGGTCAAAATATTTTTAAGAACCACATGGGGTTTCACATTGGTTTCACTAAATATGTAAACCAAGAATCGGAGACACTAGCCCTCAATCCCATGATTCACACTCATACAAAAAATTATGCCTGAATATCATTTTTATAAGAGTTTTCTTTTGGTGGAATTTAGGGTTCACCAAGGATATTTTAGAGATTTATCCTATATCTATATTTGGTGTATTTATTCAAAAATCACCTAGGTTTTTGAGATCTAGAAATACAAAAGGATAATGCAAAATACATAGCAAAATAAGGATAATATGCAATAAATAGATACTAACTTATATGCACTTTTTTATTTCTTGTGAGAAATAAACTAATTTGGAATTATAAAATAAAGTGAAATAATAATTTATATTATCATAAAGGTTTAAGATATTAATGTAATCAAACAAGTTCTATCCTAAAGATGCAAGCTAAATGCTTTTAAAATTCGATGCCTATGGCCAAAAAGTGAGAAAATCTAAGTTCTTTTGTTTTCCCTATCTTTTAATGTGTTATCCTAATATTATGGAAACAAAGATTATGTGTTACTTACATTTTATATTTTAAAATGTATTATAAAAACAAAGAACAATGAGTAAGTAGTTCATTTTTTAAACTTAGACTAAAGAACACATATAAATAAAGACACCTAGGATCTATAATTGCTATGTTCATCACCTTATTTGATTCACTACTTATGAAATGGATTCATTGTTGATAAAATCAAATTATGACATGTGAACCTATAAATATTGACTGGGGTCTACAACTACTAGATCTAAAATGAGGTTTGTTGCCTCCTCGAATTTGTTGCCTACAAACCAAAATTTCCATCAACAATCTCATCCTATGACTTGCAAACCTACAAAAAAGTGGCTAAAATGGAAAAAATAAAAGATTAGTCAGTTTAGGGGGTTTTGCTATGATGCTTGGGAAATATTGGTACTTTATTGCCAACAGTAAAACCCCCTATTCCTTTATACAAAAGTGAATATGAGTGCCTTGGAATCCAAATTGTTGCATAAACTAAAACTAGAATGTTGCAAAATTAAGATGGACTAATGGAAAATATTCTAAGACAAACATAGGATTTGGTAAAAATTATTTTAATTCTCGAACTAATAAAATGATCAACTAAAATGAATTCATTACTTATAGATCAAGTTTATCACCTATAGGATAGTTTTTTAGCTTATAGAAATTGTAAACGATAAACTCATTTTTCAAGGTGTAAAATGCAAGGTAATGATGTAAAAAATAGACGGTTAGATTACCTTGAGGTTAGAGCACCTAATAAAGCAAAAAAATTACTAATATTACAAATATAATATGAGTAAAATAAATTTATTGCATGCCAATATTATTGGTGGAAAATTCACAAGCAGTGCTTATAAAGGTGAAACCAATGATAGATCTAATGGATGATGATTCAAAGATATGGATGGTCATTCTTGATTGATGCCTACAAGTTTTAAAAAAATATTTAGAATATATTTTCTAATATGATTAAAGGAGTTATTAGAGTATCAAAATAAATGTAGTAAGGAGATGTGAATCAATCACAATAAATCAAATTAAAAAAAAGTTAAACATGATGGGAGAACTCCTCTTTCTACCAGGAAGTTGATGCTCCTTGATACAATGCCTCAACATGTATGAATATGAAAAAGGTTTATAAAACAAGAGATCCAAGATCTTGCAGAGAGAAAAGGGGTAGATCTTTGCTAAAAGATCCAAATGTGTAACCAAAAATGTTCTTAAAAGCATGTGCAAAAAATAATACATGAAAAATATCTACAAAAATTGCATTAAAATCCGTTGTTCAAAAATCATGTGTAAAATACTCTTTAGATTTGATAATGATAGGTTGAATTTATATATTATGATAAGGGATGGGGGGTGAGGAAAATTTTCCAAGTTCACATGCAAGATTTTGAATTAGAAAATCTAGCTCACATTGGCAAGATTGTACCATGTTGGAAAAAGGTAAAATTATGCAATATTGGTAATATTCTAAGGCACTCCACTCTTATCTTGATTGGCATGGATAAACATGGGCAGAAAATAATAAACTACCTATTTTAAAAACTTCTATAGTAAGTGAATTTGCATATTTTGACCATTGGAGGGAAAAATTTTGAATTCTATCTCCAAGAGGGTTCACCACCAAGCGAACAAGTTTACTATAAATAAAATTGGCTATAAGTGGTGAAATTGTTTTAAGCACTCAATATTTGTGGTGAAAGTTGAGAAATGACTTAGATAGGTTCCTAAAACTTTCTAGGATCTTGGGATGTGATGGGGTAAGCCAAATTGGGTGTCTACAATTTGGCTTAGATAATTTTATGATAAAGTCAATAGGAATCATCACCACTTTAGAGGAATAATATTATATAGCCTTAGCTATATATATTTTACCCCACTTTCTTACTAGCTATGATTGCATTAACTTAGAAGTCTTGAAGGTCTTTTCCTTGAGTTACTTTTTATTTTTCTCATTTATTTTATTTAGTATCAAGGACATAAAATTCCTTGGTGATGTTTTTCTCCTTAGGATCACACATTATTTTCCATTCAAATGTCATTCTTGGCCTAAACACTATGCTAGTTTGAGGGGGTACATCTATAGGATCAATCCTTTGAGCTAGGAAAATGGGTATTCTTACTTGTAGTGATGTTTCAATGGATAAAGTGGGCAAGGTGGATGTGTGTAAGTGGAAGGTGGATCAAGTGGAAAAAACTATGTGGTGATGGAGGTAAATGGAGTGGAAATGATGGTAATGGGTTGTGATGCTAGGTATACTAGTGTATCAAGTAGTAGAGATATTATTGGAAATTTCATAGATGATGGTGGTGATGTGGTGTATGAGATCAAGTGTTGTGTAGTGGAAATATATATGGTAGGTCATTGTAATGAGGTGATAAGTGGATGGTGGTAGTGAAGCAAAGGTGGCTACAATAGTGGGTATAATTTTTATTTTTCCCAACTTGACAAGGGATCCTCCCTAGGGGCTTTCCTCGCTTCAAGCATTGTTTGCTCTTGTTGCTATTATATCACCATGAAATTTCTAAAAACTAGTCCATGTCTCTTAAAATCACTTTACCCACTAATTTTAATATGCCTTACCACTAAACTAACCACTACTAACATCATAGGTGTAGTAGAGATAAATTTTAGGCACTAGTCTCTTCTTCATAATCTTGAATATTGTTGGGTTAAATGCTACTCCATTGATGGTTTTTTTCTTCATACATATTTAGAATTATTTATATCCTATATAGGCTAGAATTAATTATTGAATAGACCATATCTAGTAGGTTTCATTGATTGTACCCATCTCATATATCATCCTTTTCCATGTATATTGTAATTTTATTTATACCCCCACCTTTTGATGGTTCATTTTTATGATCAAAGGTATCCTTCTATTTGGAATAGAAGGTATACCTCATTCGTGTGTTATTATACCAATTCTATATTTTATATTCATACCTATAATCACTTGTAAGAGTGGCAAGGACCAATTATTCACTAGGTTAATATCCTAAATATCATATAGTTTCTCATGTGCAAAGAAGGTATTCAACATCTTATTTCATAGTGTCTTCTCAAATATCCCTTGTATATTATAGTACCAATAATATATTAGATAATAAGTCCCATTTCTATCAACATACCTCTTACACTTAGTGGAAACCATACAACTTTGATGTGAATGGGTACAAGGGTGTTTTATTTTGGCCCCTAAAATATTTCAAGTTTACGTAATCAAGTTACCACACATACTGTAAATTGAACATGTAGTAAGGTATGCATGCAAGAATCTCAAAATATATGGTTTAAAATCCATATATGTGAATGAGGGATCAATTCTTCCCTAGGTATCTACTTGGCTATTCTCTTGACCTTATGAGTTGTGAGGCCTCATTTGACATCCATGGTGTCTTGCCCCTAAATTTCTTCATGACTATCTCATGCACCTCATCATAGAAATGGCAGGAGATCTTACCTAATTATTGGTATGGTACATCCATACATTAAACCAAATGCCTTGACTTATAGTCCTACTTGATCTATCTAGGAAATTTGAAACCATGTTTCTTTTGGTATATAATGAGCTAGGCCAAATAGGAGATGTAGTTGAATTTTCTTTATTTTACCCAATGTAATAAATCATGTGTAATACCTAGGATAGGTTTACATAGTGTGAAGTAAGGAAATATTCTCTTCATATATATTCAAATCACTCATTTATTCTAAGACCTTAACATTTTCAAACAAGACCACCTACACATCCCCCTTAAATATTCATAGTTATATCAAAGTGCTAAATTCTAGGTTGGGGTTTTTAGGTAAGGGATTAAAAAATATTGCCAATAAGTGCTTATGGAGTGTGAACATTTGGAAAAAATTTCATTAATATGATAGAATATAAATAATACATACTAAGCCAATAATAGTCCAGGGGTTACGGAACCACCCGAGACCAAAATAGGTGTTGTTACAACAAATAACAACGAGCTTAAAATATGTCCAACAATATAAGATTGTTAGGATCATAATAAATCAAATAAGAATATTGAAATATACTACCATCCCCCCTTATTAAAATATTTGAGTAAACATATAACTACTAGCTATACTAGCATCCCCCCTGCTTACATCATTTTGCAATACATAGAGAGTTGTGAAACAATTCAAATTTGATACGTGCAAGTGCCTTAGTGAATATGTATGCAACTTGAGCATTGGTGGAGATGAACTGAAGCTGAATTCAATGCCTTGGTACTTCGTCTCAAATGAAGTGGCATTGTGTATCAATGTTCTTGGTTTTCTCATGATGCACTAGATTATTAACAAGGTTCAAAACACCCTGGTTGTCGTAGAACAAGTGAATTGGAGATTTTGATGGAAGACCCATACTTGTCAAAATGTGACGCAACCATATCACTTCACACATAGCTTCACGTGCGATACGATATTCTACCTTTGTTGATGAGATAGCAACCACCTATTGCTTCTTGTTGTGCCAAAAAATAGGACCATATCCAACATGAAACAAATATCCTGAAGTTGATTTACGATCATCCTATGACCTGACATAGTCTGAGTCTATGTATCCTTGTAAGAATAATTTGTTGTTCCTCTTGTATTCTAGGCCATATTTCATTGTGCCACGGACATAGTAAAGAACTCATTTTACTGCTTTCCAGTGAGCAGTATGGGGTTCCTGCATGAACCTCGAAAGATAGTTGACAGTAAATACAATATCTGGCCTAGTATTGGTCAGATATATGAGACTCCCAATCAGTTGTTGATAGAGAGTACCATCTAATTGAGGTGATTTGTCATATCATGATAACTGTAGTCATGATTCCATTGGTGTTACCATTGGCTTGCAATCAGTCATGCGATATTTTTCTAGTAGTGTCTTGGCATATTTTTTTTTGAGACACTTTGATGTAGTGCTCCTTCTGGTTCACTTCCATGCCAAGACAGTAATGGAGAAGTCTGAGATCTGTCATCTCAAAATATTTACTCAAATCCTATTTGACAGTAGAGATCATAGTTTTTGAACTCCTTGTAATGAGAATATCATCAACATAGAGTACAAGCAACACTATTTTAGAGCCTTGTTTCTTGAAATAGAGGTTTGCATCCAACTAACATCTCTTGAATCCATGCTACAGTAGGTGATTATCCATTTTTATATACCAATCTCGAGGGGCTTTTTTCAAACCATATAATAATTTGACAAATTTGCAAACTTTCTGCTCTTGGCCTTCCACTTCAAATCCTTCAGGTTGAGTCATGTAGACTTCCTCTTGGATATCACCATTTAGAAAAGCACTCTTGACATCCATTTGGTGAAATTTACACCCATATTGTGCTGCCATAGCACAAATAACTTGAATGGTTGTCATTCGAGCAATAGGTGCAAAAGTTTCCTCGTAGTCAATGCCTTCTCTTTGACCATAGCCCTTTGCAACAAGTCAGACCTTATGCTTATCTATTGTCCCATCTGCCTTGTATTTGACTTTGTACACTCATTTGTAGCCTATGGGATTCTTTTCGTATGGTAGATTGACAAGCTTCCATGTTTTATTTTTCATCAGAGACTTATACTATGCATCCATAGCAGCTTTCCACTATGGCTCACTAAGGGCATCTTGCACCGAAGTAGGTTCATGTTCATCTATTGAAGAAATAAACACCCTATCATCATCAATATCCATATCTTATGTATATCTCTCTAGATCTATAGAAAGTTCCTCAAAATATTGACAAAGATCATCAACCTCAGTAGTATTTGTTGTTGCTCTCTCCTGTCGAGCCATGCTGGATAGCTTGGAGTATCTGATTGTACTTGTATACCACTTTGGATTCTTCTTCTATGGAGTTGAATAAGATGAAGAAGGACCTCCAATTTTTGACGATGGAGTCTTCTCAAATTTAGATTCCAAAAGATCTAGGTATACATCTGATGTGAAAACCTCATCAAAAAACAACATCTCTACTAATGTGAATCTTCTTGGTCAAGGGGTCAATCAATCAATAACCCTTAGAGTGCTCATCATACCCAAGAAGAATACACTTCAATGTTTTCTCATCTAGATTCTTCCTTTTCTCTTTCGATATGTGCATGAATGCTTTACAACCAAAATGCATAGATGAGAAATGGAGGGTTTCCTACCACTCCATGCTTCCTGTGGAGTCATTCATTTTAGGGCCTTTGTGGGTGCCCTATTCAATAGATATACTATTGTGGTGATAGCTTCTGCCCAATATTGTTGCCTAATTCTAGCTCCTGTGAGCATGCAACGAACCATTTCCATGATGGAACGGTTCCTCCTTTTAGCAACTCCATTTTGTTGAGGAGTATAAGTAGTAGTTAAATGTCGTGTGATCCCTTTTTAAGTAAATAATGTAGAAAATTCCTTAGAGGTGAACTCCCCCCTCGATATGAGTGGAGGGTCTTTATAGAAGTGCCTAACTCCTCAAAAAATTTCTTGAATTGCTAAAAAAAGCTAAATGCTTTAGATTTCAATTGGAGAAAGAATACCCACATATTTTGTGAGTAATCATATATGAATAATTGAAAATACCTCTTTCCCACACAACTGATGGGTGTAAAAGGACCTTACAGATCAGTGTGAATCAACTCCAGAGGTTTATTTGCTCTTGTAGAGTTTCTCTCGAAAAGTACTCTATGTTGCTTTCCTGACAAGTAGTCAGAGCAAATTGGTAATGTGGTAGAAAGGGAAGGAAGAACCTTTACCATATCATACTTAGCTCAAGTAAGTAACCCAAACTCATATGTCCATATCTCTTGTGCCACAAGGAAGTTGCCTCCTTTTTAGAGACAATCATGGCTACATCTAGAGTAGAGATAGCATCTAGGGCAAATAAGCCATGCTTATATGAAGCAGTTGCAATGTTCTTACCCCTCCTGGTAATTGAACAACACTTCTTGCCCCCTTCAACACTAAAGGTTACAACCATGTCCTTATCCAAAATTTGTGTGACTGACAACAAGATGTTCACCAATCCTAGAACATAGAGAACCTTCTCAATTTGACACTTGCCATCAGGAAGAGTAACAAAAACTATGCCTTCTCCCTGAAACTTGTAGGTTTTATCATCGATAATAGTGATAGGTTTACCCTCTTTGGCATCAAAAGACTCAAACCATGATTTGTTGCCAGTCATGTGCTTACCAGCTCCAGAATCGACATACCATATAGAATCCAAATGTTCACATGATGCTCACTTTGTGTGCTCGCTCAGAATCTATGTCAGATTCCTCAATAGAAACATTCACTTTGGGTTGCTTGTTCTTTTATGGTTTTTTATGGCATTTCTGTTTTGGTTTCTTATTTTTATGCCAACATATTTTTGTGTCATGACCTTATTTTTCATAGATCTTGCAATATCTCTTAGTCTATTGAGTTTGACGGGTTATTTGTAGGGTGATAGGTATGTGGGATTATGTTCAATATCCCACATCTGCTTGGGAATGGGTGCCAAAAGTGTTTAAGATCCTCGAATTTCATTGTTGGTGTATCTCCTCTTAGGGATATGAGGCCCGAGAATATGCAGGCTCTCCTCCCATGTGGGGTTGGCTGCCTTGCTGGCTGCCACGCGCATGCTCCGCTTTGCTTTGTTGGATTCCCTTGTCGCCTTGTTTGTTTAATCTGATTTGCCTCGTTCTTGCCTTGCCTTGTCACTTTTTGACTTGATGGTCTATTCAATCACCTCGATTGTCGATCCCAAAAAATTTTGGGACATCAAAGTTGAATCACCCCTCTCACACTACCCGATTGCACAGTTGCTCCATCGAGTCTCACACTGCCCACTCAGGCACAATTTCCAATGGAAAATTGGAAAATTAAAAAATTCTCCAAAGATTCTAAATATTTCAATGAAAAAAAATGATTTCCAATAAAAAAAATCTCTCCAAAGATTAATCAAATCTCCGCTCCTGATCATCAAAGCTCCACTACTACAAGATCATTCGAAAATGAGAGGGGTGGAGATAGGTTATGATACCATGTGAACATTTGGAACAATTCTCATTAATATGACGAAATATAAATAATACATACCAAGCCAATAATAGTCCGGGGGTTACGGAACCACCCGAGACCAAAATAGGTGTTGTTACAACAAATAAAAACAAGCCTAAAATATGTCCAACAATATAAGATTGTTAGGATCATAATAAATCAAATAAGAATATTGAAATATACTAACATGTAGTAGTCATAGAAGTCATTTTGAATTTTAGGATTGTAGGATACTCATATTTCTATGTCATATTTTACCTTAAGTTATTTTCTTATTTCTCCCTCCCATAAGTAAAATATGTCTTCACTCCATTGAGGGAGTTTGGAAATTTTTTTAGGGACACCTTTCAATAATTGTTTCCACTATTTTGGGGCAGCTACATACTTGTAACACTAAATTCATCACAAGCCATAATGTTCATTTATGGCTTATGCTCCATGAATTAGTTTGGGGCCCTAGGATGAATCTCCTTAAGGCTTCTTTCCTAATGTACTTGATTAGGTGAGTGTAATTCCCCTAGGGATAATCAAGATGTTTTATGGGTTTCTTAGGGGGGATTAGGTCCTTAACTCTTTATTTTACCTCTCTTATTCTTTGGTCTACCTTCTATTGGTTTTACTTCCTATATGTATTAGTAAATTTGGACATGATGTGATAGGAGCACTAATAGTAGGAGGTGATATGGTGCATGCTTCGAGTAAATAAGGATAACAAATGTGGAATTTGTATCCATTATAACTTAGTATAAAGTAAATAAAATGAAGGTAAATTATAAAATTTTATAAAAGGGCAAAAATTTGCGAAGTCCCAACAAATATAGTAGTTCACTTACAATCTGGAGTAGTCCATTCATAAATTAGAGTGATTCACTCTATCCTTGGGAGATTAGAAGGCTTTAAAAAAGTGGAGGGATACACTAGCAATTGTAAGCAATTTTATTGCTAAGAGGATTGATTCACTTACCTTGAGGCACAAGGTTTTTTTTTTAGTTCTATAATAGTTGTCTCAAATTTTTAAGCACTTCACTTGTGTAAGAAAGTGTTGTAGGGATTTCCTACTTACCTCTTTTAAAAACTATCATGTCACAGGGATCCCAAGAATCACAACTAGTTTGTAGACTCTAGTGGATCTACCTCTTTGACCCAGGAATATATTATCTATAGGACTCTAGATAGACTAGGTAGTGTAAGGAAACCCCAAATAATGGGTTCGGATATTTGTTGTTATGATGCTATAACCCATATCTTACCAGATTCAATGATATTATATCATTTTTTATTTGTTTTGATCAAACCAAGTAGTGTTAAAATCATTAAGACCAGACCGGTACAATGTCCATTGGGTAGTCGTAGTAAATTTATAATTTTCATGAACAAAGAAAAGAATAGGAAAGAAGAAATAGTTCATTCACATTCATTCAAATTATGTAATCAGTAAGAACGATTAAACTAGAGAGGGAAAGCATCATTCACACATTCATATTATTGTAATATGCAAATAAGCAAGACACATATATACCATAAACACGGGAAATGCCAAAAATAGAGTTGGATTTTATATTCATATAAAAATATTTACATATGAAAATCTCGATAGAATTCTCAAGTCTTATATGATAGTGGTTACAATGGCACCCCTGTTTAAATATCGTAACAGGGGGATGTTTCTCTCCATCCTGATTGTAGTGATGTGAGAGTCTCCAAATCTGGCATGTCCACAAAAAATAATCTCAGCAGACAAAGCTTCTTGAGTAATCCTTAGAATCAAATTTTCTCTCAGAGGTTTGAACCTCTTTTTTGCTACAGTGCTCGTCTATGTATAGTTCTGGGAGGAGATTGTGATGTGTTGTAACCGCTTTTCTATTGGCCCTCCATCTGGCCTAATCTCCTTTCATGTAAAAATTTATGGTAGGAAAAAAAGGGATAGGTGGCCCATGCCATTCTTCTTATAGTTTCTCCTCCTATTTTCTAGCATTCCTACAACCTTGAGAAGGTGTCTTTGGTGTACCTTGATTAGTTGCATCCTTTGTTGTACTGGACTCCACTCTGCCTTGTTTGTTATCGGGCGCCTCTCCTTGTGGCCCCCCATCACTCCTTGAATTTTTGAATGATTGAATATATTGGGTTGATCCTTTGATCTGCTAACTACCACATTCTACAAAAAAAATTAAAATAGGGAGTGCGAACTCACGCACCCTGTAGACCTTCATGCGCTCCAAAAATAGGGCAAAAATCAAAGTTCTCAAAATCTCACAAAAATTCTCAAGCATCTAAATGGGCCAAATGGGTACTCAAATCAGTTGAGATCATCAAAAACTTCATCATGATTCATGAGATACATCATTTTAAAGTGGGGTGCACGAACTTTTTAATAGGGCACACGAACTTTTTAAATGGGGTGCATAAACTTGTGTGCCCCTTAGACCTTCATGCATTACATATAAAATGAGGTTCACAAACTTTGAAATGGGGTGCGTGAACTCGTGCACCCTTTAGACGTTTGTGCGCTCCAAAAATAGGGCAAAAATGAAAGTTTTCAAAATCTCACAAAAATTCTTAGGCATCTAAATGGGCCAAATGGGTACTCAAATCAGTTGAGGTCATCAAAAAGTTCATCATGGTTCATGAGATACATTATTTTAAAGTGGGACACACAAACTTTTTAACGGGGCGCATAAAAATTTTAAAATGGGGTGCACGAACTCATGTTTCGCTTAGACCTTCGTGCTCTCCATATAAAATGGGGTGCACAAACTTTGAAATGGGGCACACAAACTCACACGTCCCTTAGACCTTCATGTGCTCCAAAAATAGGCCAAAAATTAAATTTCTTACAATATCATGAAAATTCTCAAGCATCTAAATGGGCCAAATGGGTACTCAAATTAGTTGAGATCATCAAACAATTTATCACAATTCATGAGATACACCATTTTAAAGTTCACATGATGCCACTATAAATTACTATTTATAGAAAAACCTAGCAGTTAAAATCCTTAAAATTTAGTTTCATTGTGAATATTAAATCAAGCTCTTTCCCCTAGTTTTCGAATTAGCTCAAACAAAGTCTTCTAGCTCAAGTTGTGTCCATATCAATTTACATCCAAATGCAGGGCAAAAGTGATGAAATTGGAGCAGCCCTAAAATGAAATTTTAATTAATTAAACCTTTGACAAAATTTAGAACTTGAATTTTCTGCAACATTTAACTTGAAATAATGTGTTTAATTTACAAATGTTAAAAAATGCTCAATCCAAATCAATACCACTAAATCCAGGTCTTCAAGATGCACAAATCTCAACACGTTTGCAAGCCAAAAATTTAGAATAAACTAACACTTTAATTCTTTGGAATCATAAAAAAATTAAGCCTTGCACCCTAAGCTTCCCTAGACATCAATTTGACAAGATTTAAAAAAAAAAATGGGGTGAAAACTAAGTTGTAACTATGGGGTACAACACTCTCTCTAACTGGGAAAGATAATATGAATGGCACATGAATACTTCTGAGAGCTCTAGAATCTTCGATTGATTATCAAGAGACCATAAAAATTTATACTAAAAGCTGAAAAGGAAATCAAAGGCAACAAAGAGAAAATACTAAAGGATTGACCTTGGTTATTATCAGTAAAATCTGATGACCCAATTTAAAAATAGATGAACTTTGACTTATGGGGAAATAGATCTATCAACAATATCTTAAGATGGAGTTGACGTAGATTTTTGGAAGTTGATGTGTCATCATGCCTAGGCTTGTGTGTGTTTTATGCATTCATTTTTATTCCTTGATCATTCAAAATTTATCACATTGATAGGATTTGAGCCTCGTAAGTATTTCACTCTGAATGATGTTCACCTTGACATTGCTCCAATGCCATCTAGGTGTCTATAGCCCTGATGGAGATGACCTTGATTTCCTCCAAACCCACTCTACTTCCATCCATGTGTCTATAGCCTCGATAGAGGTTATCCAGATACCACAAACATATAGCTGCTTTGCATTATTTATATTTTTCTTCTTTTTGAGAATAGTTATGATGAATTACAAAGCTCGTGTTGGGTTATAAATCTGTAAGGCTAAGGAAGAAGAGTCTACATATTTTTAGCTCAAGGTATCTTATCAATGATGACTTTGTTCTTATTGATCTTGGAATATCCTTAAAATATGTGGGAGATGTGAAGCTTTAGCATAACACACCATACCTTCCTCCTAATCTTTTTTTGCTTCAGACTTGTTGGACAATTGCCTAAAACCTAACCCACAAGATGTCAATGTCACCTGCCCTTACTCTAGGTCTTATTTCTTTGACTAATTATAACAAGTCTATCAATATTGCAGTGTGCAACAAAAACTTTTAAGGAGAAAAAATCATAATCATATGGTATGAGACAAACAAAAGGGAAATTATCTCATTGGAATATTTGCAAGGGCAATAAACTTTTTTGGGATAATTTTTGTGAAACCTAGAACAATATGGGGGGTAACGCTTCATTTTGCAAAAAGATCTTAATGACCTCAAGATGTAGAGTGAGTTCAAATTCCTTTTATTTTTTTTTGGATGGCCTAGGATACACTCTCAATTCTTGATGACTCCAGAGAAAATCATACTACAGTCGAACTTTATGCATTATTTTTATCCTTATCCTTTTTATGAAGTATCTTCTATTAAACTAGCCAATTCTTGTGGGGATCCTAATTATGGGTTTGGCATTAGGGATTTTACTTCAATACCCAGGATAAAAGCTTTGTTAATGGACATGATGGAGAAGTTAGCAAAGGTACCAACCTCATTTTCCAGACCAATGAGTACTATGAATTTATTGATTTCATCTAATTTGGCCTATTTTAATCTGATTTATTTCACACTTAAAACATAAAAAAGGAGATAGTTCTTTGCATAAGAAAGACTCAACATATCAACTATAATTTTACATGAAGTTCTATTATCAGGTGGGCGATTGCAGACAAAGTAGTCATTCATTGAATTCAACATATATCTTTGGAAAACCTAGAGGAGCCTTGTTTCTAACTGATCAATAAGCTTAAAAGACCTAGAAAATTCAACTTACTTTTGTGCTATGATTCTCTGACTAGTATATTTTTTAGACTTAACTATACTTTTAGGCTTGTGATTAGTCAGTTTTGTCTTAGGGTTTTCTTCTATTGTTATAGATTGATCTTGTTGGCTCATCAAAACTATCATCAGGAGCTTGATGATGATGTTCTTTTTCGAGAAATAAAGTCCTTTGCTAATACTAATAAGGCAGACATTGATATCTTCTTCAACCCATGGTTTTGGATCAATCCATTCTATTTTTTGGTCTTCTTTTGCACCAAATTTTTCATTAATAACCTCATATTTTGATTCATCGTCCTCGATTGTTGATCTTTTCTCAACTTTTTCTTCCTCAACCTGTACTATTTTGTTGGATTGTACCCCTTCTTCTTAAATTTGTTCCCTCATCTCATTCATATTAGGAACATTTATCTCATCTATTGTACTCTCAAAGTCCATGGTATGGATTTATTGAAAAATATCCACTACTACTATAATCGATTGTCATTTGACTTCATCAAGTATGACACTAGAGGTTTCAAGATGATGTTGCCCCATTTTGGATATTAAATTTCTCTATTCTTGTTAGACCTCAATATGTTCTTTATATTTAGTGTGTTTATCCTTGCAATCTAAATTTGTCTTGACTTCTTTACTAGTCCAATCCTCGAGATTCAGGCTAGGGTGTGAAGCTAAATAGATGGCACAACTAGAAGAATTATGAGGTGAATTACATGTAGGGTAATAGAAAGAGAATTTACTATCGATCATGTTCATTTCTACATGAACAACCTTATTCATGCACTCATAAATATTGTTTACTTGCTATTTCCCTAGTTCATAATTGAATTCCGCAGAGAAAGCATTTTTATAAAAGCAAATGGACTGCTTAAGAGCTATCTTGTAAAAAAAAAAATTCTTGACCTTGATGAATATTTTGTTGAAGTCATTAACCGGTTCTTTTTTCTCTTTTTTTATTGTAGCCAATTTAGTTATGAGTGAACGTATATTTCTCTCCTCACCATACCTTTCTAAAAAGACTTTTTCCATTCCCTGGAAATCCAATATGCAATGTGGGGGAAGACTATTGAACCAATTTAAAGCATCTTTCTCTAGGGTCTACCAAAATAGCCTAAGAGCCACATCTTCTTCTTCGACTTCCAATCTGTCCATGGCATACATAAAATCTCTAATGTGGTCTTCCACGATTACAGTGTTATCCCCCAAGAATTTGGGTATGTATTTATGGTCTTTAGGGGGTAACGGGTTTAACATGTGTGGTAATATAAAAGGCCTATACCTATTCTACACCAGTTGTTTAAAAGTGGGTTGGCCATATGTGTTACTAAGGTGGCTAACACGGGAGGCATGGTAGAGGGAGCAACATTTGATAAATAGGAATTTTCTAGAAAAGGACTAGCACTATCGTAGTACTAATTGGCAAAAGGCAAAATATTTTTCTTATTTCCTCGTAATAAAAAAAGTACCTATGGATCTAGAATTTTGGGGTAGATTTATTTTCCGCTTCTTCTTGTGGTTACCAGATTAGCTTCTGCTTCTTGGTTGTGGGTTATTTCGAGTAGCCAACATAGTGTGCAAAAATAAGAGATGCTCTCTAGCCAAGATTGCTCAGCCCACTAATCCTAAATCTCACAGGGAATAACCGATAAAATTTTGAAAATAGTAAAAATAGTCAATCCTCAGCAATGGCACCAAAAATTGTTGTGGGCATTTCTTTCTTACCTCTTTTAAAAATTATTGTGGGAATTTCATGCTTACCTCTTTTAAAATTTATCACGTCGTAGGGATCTCGAGAATCACAACTAGTTTGTAGAATCTGGTGGATCTACCTCTTTGACCTAGGAATATATTATCTACAGGACTCTAGATAGACTAGGTCGGGTAAGGAAACCTCATACAATGGGTTCACATATTTACCATTATGATGCTATAACCCGTATCTTACAGGATTAAATGATATTATATCAGTTTTTGTTCTTTTTTGACCAAGCCAAGCAGTGTTAAAATTATTAATACCAGATCTGTGTCATGTCCATTGGGTAGTCGTAGCAAATTTATTATTTTCATGAACAAAGAAAATAATAGGAAAGAATAACTAGTTCATCCACATTCATTCAAATTATGTAATCGATGAGAATGATTAAACTAATGAGGGAAAGAGTCATTCACACATTCAGATTACTGTAATATGCAATAAGAAAGACACATATACCATATAAAAATATAAAAATATGCAATGAGTTAGATTTTATATTCATATAAAAATATTTATATATGAAAAGCTCGATAAAATGCTCAGGTCTTATATGACAATGGTTACAATGGCACCCCCATTTGAATATCATAACAGGGGTTTGTTTCTCTCCATCCTGATTGCAGTGATGTGAGAGTCTCCAACTCTGGCGCATCCACAGGAAATAATCTCAGTAGACAAAGCTTCCTGGGAAATCCTTGGACTCAAATTTTCTCTCAAAGGTTTGATCCTTTTTTTCATTACAATGCTCCTCTATGTATAGTGCCAGGAGGAGATCATGTTGTACTATAACCAGTTTTCTATTAGCCTCCATCTGGCCTGATCTCTTGTCATGTACAAAATTGTGGTAAGGACAAAAATGGATAGGTGGCCCATGCCATTCTTCTTATAGTTGCTCCTCCTACATTCCAGCCTCCCCACCACCTTGAGAAGGTGGCTTTGGTGTACCTTGATCAGTTGTGTCCTTTGTTGTATTGGAATCCACTCTACCTTGTTTGTTACTGGGTGCCTCTCCTTGTGGACCCCCACCACTCCTTGAATTTTTGAATGACCAGATATATTGGGTTGATCCTTTGATCTACTAACTACCACATTCTACAATACAATATTAAAATAGGGCATGCAAACTCACAATCTCACAATAAAAAATAGAGCAAAAATCAAAGTTCTCAAAATCTCACAAAAATTCTCAGGCATCTAAATGGGCCAAATGGGTACTCAAATCAGTTGAGATCATCAAAAATTAATCATGGTTCATGAGATACATCATTTTAAAGTGGGGCACACAAACTTTTTAGTGGAGTGCACAAAATTTTCAAAATGGGACACACGAACTCGTGTATCCCTTAGACCTTCATGCACTCCATATAAAATAGGGCACACAAACTTTGAAACAGGCGTGCAAACTCGCGCACCCTTTAGACCTCCGTGTGCTCCAAAAATAGGGTAAAAATCAAAGTTCTCATAATATCATAAAAATTCTTAGGCACCTAAATGGGCCAAATGGGTACTCAAATCAGTTGATATTAAAAAACTCATCATGGTTCATGAGATACATCACTTTAAAGTGGGGCACACAAACCTTTTAACGGGGCGCACAAACTTTTTAATGGAACGCACAATTTTTTTTAAATGGGTAACATGAAATCATGCACCCCTTAGAACTTTATGCACTCCATATAAAATAGGGTGCACAAACTTTGAAACAGGGCATGCGAACTCACGTGCCCCTTAGACCTTCATGTGCTCCAAAAATAGGGTAAAATTTGATTTTCTCAAAATCTCACAAAAATTTGCAGGTTTGTAAATGGTCCAAATGGGTACTCAAATCAGTTGAGATAATCAAACATTTCATTATGGTTCATGAGATGCCTTATTTTAAATTTCACATGAAGCCATTGTAAATTGCTATTTTTGGAAAACCCTAGTAGGTAAAATACTTAAAATTAAGTGCCATTGTGAATATTAGATCAATCTCGTTCACCTAGTTTTCGAATCAGCTCAAATGGAGTCTTCTAGCTCAAGTTATGGCCATATCAATTTGCATCCAAATATAGGGTAAAAGTGATGAAATTGGAACAACCCTAAAATAAATTTTTAATTAATTAAACCTTTGACAGACTTTAGAACTTGAATTTTCTACAGCATTTAATTTGAAATAATGTGTTTAAGATACAAATGTTCAAAAATGCTCAATCCAAATCATTGCCACTAGATCCAGGTCTTCAAGATGCACAAATCTCAACACTTTTGCAAGCCAAAAATTTAGATTAAACCCAAACTTTAATTCTTTGGAATCATCAAAAAATTGAGCCTTGCACCCTAAGCTCACCTAGACATCAATTTGACAAGATATTTTTCAAAAGCAATTTGGGTTAAAACTAAGGTGTAACTATGGGGTACAACAACAAGTGATTCACTTGGTTTATGGAAGAATAAACTTGTTTGACTTTGGAATGGATAATTTAGTAAGGAGGAGTATTTTTGTTTAGGGATTAAGTAGTTCATTGAAGGTTAATTATTCCTTCTTTGAGGTGATGTCTAAGTTTACTTCAAATACTGAGGATGCAAGTTTCCTTCTTGGAGGTTAATTAACCATGACCTTTTTGAGTAGTTGGGAGGAAGGGAGAATTATTGTCAAAGGCAGGGATTTTATTGTGTATGCAAGTTTTTTGGTGATCATCTTTGGTTTACCTAATTCGGGAAGACATGTAAGGTATGAAAAGAATAACTAGGAGGTAGAAGCCAAGGAATTTCTAGATAGACTGAATATGCAGAAGCTGATGAAAATATGGATGACATCCCTTCACCCTGGAATAAGGTTATGAAACCCATAATGGATTTCATTACCATTGATGATCCTGATAAGCAATTGAGGAGCTTTCATTTGGAATTTTTCAACCATTTTAGAGACATAAATATAATGAACATCCCTAAATTCCTATTTAGGTCCGTTCATTATTCCATTGAAAATTGTAGAAAGAATAAAAGGGTTGATCTCCCTTCCCACCAAGGGTTGTTCAAGGTTATCTATTCTCATCTCCTTTCTCATAGCCCCACCACTCCCTTAGCCAAACATGATCCTTCTGTGTATCCTCCCCTTGATAAATTTCCCCCATATAAGGATACCCCTAAGGAATATGAATCCCTAACCCCTTTGTCAATGCCTACAAGAAAGATAAAATTGATTGGTTCTGACAAGGATGAGGAGGCATCCAAAGGAAATAAGTCTCAAATTCAAGAACTGATGGGTGCTATGAGGAAATCTATCCATCTTCGTAAGAATATGTGTATGAGCCAAAGCATGTTCTATATGATGGGCTCTGATGATGATGAAGACTTCACTAAGGAGGCCCTATAAAATTTGGTTATTTAGGCTATATCCATGGCAATTTTTCAATCCGAGGAGTTTCAGGCAACATTGAAAGAAATGCGTAACACATTACATCTATTATTTTTTCGTAAAGCCTTCAAAGAGTCCAAGGTGGGAAAATTGAAGGAGCAAATTAAGCCAAAGGAGACCCCATCTAGGATGAAATATAGTAGCAAGGAAGAAGTCAAGGATAGCGGCAAGGATCTTGCCTAACTTGTACTTATGAGGATGGGTTCGAGGATTCACCTAAGGATGGGCATTGTTTTATTTTGTGTTAGCCTGGGTGGTCTAGCCTTCTCTCATTTTTTTGTTGTTTTGGGTGTTTCTGGGTTGTTGCCCCTTTCTTGATCTATATCCGAAGTCCAACATGAGTCTATGCTATTTTTGTAACAAGGGTCCAGGACCCTTTCAAAACCCATTTTAAATGAAATACATAATTTACTTATAAAAAAAAAAAAATTACTTCAAAGAGATTCACTTGAGTGTAATCAAATTGTCTGATTTCCTTGAGAAATATGTTGGTTCTAAAATGGAATCCCATGTTGGGATTGACCTAGCTAACTAAAGTGTCAAAGGAACTATTGAAAAATTTAATCTATTAATTGATTAATTGATGCAAAACATATATGTGGTAGAATTCAACACAATGCAATGAGCGCCCTCTTGGTGTAGGGAGTTTTATAAGCCCTCCACTATGTGGGCCCATTATGTAGTGTAGTCAAATTAAGGGAAGCTAATTTTCTTGCTCGAGTGCTTAGCTTATTGTAGGGCATGTTAGGAAAATAAGACTCTTACTTTTGTAAGTTATTTACTCAACTCAAGTGCATCACTTGCATTTATAATTGGTATAATATTTTTGACATTGATGCCATGATGATGGAAAGAGAGAAAATGAAGAAAGGGAAACAAAACAAGAGGACAATAAAAATTTTAGAAGAGGAATGATTGAATTGGCATTTATGGAAGAAAAAGTGACAATAATTATCAACATAATAGCCTGTAGGAAAATATATACATATTTACATACTCTTCTAGCCAAAGCTATTTCTAGATTAGATAGAAGTGCTACTCATTATTAGAAATTAGAAGCATTCTCCCATCCATAGTAATAATTTTATAGATATTTGGGCCTATAACTATTATAACTTAGATAGGAAACCAAATTTTTTATGTTTACCTAGTTTTTATGATCTTCATCCCACTTGAGCATATGATCTCCTTCTCTGTAGTCCATATTCATGGCCTACTTGTTGAGCCACCTTTAACAACCTCTTAGTTTTGCACTATACTTTGTAATTCCTTTTCTCTTTTCTCTTCTAGGGTTAATAATGCAATTATCATTTCTTGCATATGATCAATATCAATGTCTTCTAATTAGATCTACTATGAAATTTGAGAGGGAGGGAGATCTAAATTTATTGGTAACACAACCTCCTTTCCATATACCAACTTATAAGATAATAATCTAGTGTATATTTTTGGTATCACTTGATCTACCAAGAATTCTTTAGGATCCTCATGATATTCTTTTTAGTTGATTAACCTAGCTTAGTTTTCTTGGGCTAGTAATCAGAAGATGTCATAAGAAAGAACTATATTCTATGGTGAACTTCATTACCTTGGCCCCATTGAAAGAGGAGGAATTATCTATGACTATAGCAAATGGAACCATGAATATAGTGACAATATCTTCTATCAGTTGGGTTATCATCTCTTGATTAGTTGATTTGGTTGAGACTATTTCAATCCATTTAATAAAATAATTTGTAGCAATAAGAATCCATCCATGTCCTACGCTTGATATTGGGTTAATGTTTCCTATGAAGTTTAGGAACCATTGTTTAAATGGTTCAATCACAATTATGGGTTTTAGGGATATTGATACATTTTTCTATGTCCCTCTAACATACAATAGGATCTACAACCCTTGATCCACTGGTAGAATTTAACAAAGATGGTAGGTCAATAATATCTAGCCTATAGTATTTGGTTAGCTATGGTGGGTATATAATTATTCCACCTTAATCATGGTATTATTTGATTAGGGCCTAAATATTTTTATATTTAATGGAGCGCAATAAGACACCATCATGCCATTTCCTAAACAATATGTCATTAATCTAGTAATAAATTATATTGCTTTCTACCTAAATCGATCTTTCCATTTGGCTTTGGTACCTATATTATAGCTATATATATTCACTTTGTGCATCCCAACCATTTATTCATCTATATATTTATTATATTAGAGCAATATAATCTTCAAGGACTAATATTTGCTAGGTTTTCACATAAGGCCCTTCCTTTTATGAGTTTTATGGGTTTGATCTCAATGCCAAAATCTTGAATTATATTAATCCACTTGGATCATTTCTCTCTTAAATCATCATGAAACATGATGCATTAGACATTAGAGTGTACTATAAATATGTTGAATTTTCTTTACAATAGATAGTACCTAAAAAACTTAAGAGATTTCATGATGGTGAACATCTATTTTTCAATAAGGATGTATATTTATTCATAGTAGTGGAGGGATTGTATCATGAATGAGATATTATGCTCCTCATATTTATCATTATTTGATTCAATATGGTTATGATGCTTTTAGCTATACCAAATACATATAAGCCTAATATTTGTGAAAAAGTTTTGTTTGATCAATTTAAGGGCTCTAATGATGATATTTTTAATATCTTGCAAAGCCTTCTTTCCCTTGTTGATCCATTTTAGGGTGGAATCCTAATTTTAATTTTTTCTAATAGGTCTAACCATATGGAAAAATTATGATAAATTTAGCAAAAAACTAGATTTGACCAAGGAGTGATTTTATTCCTATAAAATAAGAGAAAAATAGGAGGTCTTGGATGCCTTTTATTTAGTCAAGGTCTATAACTAAACCTTCTTTTGACACTACATGGACTAGAAATTTACCTTATTAGACCATAAAAATAGATTTGTTAGGATTAAGTGAGAACCCAAACTCCCTACACCTATGAAATACTGATAGGATATGCTTAATGGGATTGCTCTTATATTTGAAATATATAGTTAGATCATCAAAGTATATGATAATTATATCACCTACAATTTTAATAGGCCAAATGGTATTCTATAATATCTAATGGTTCCCCATTTGATGGTGAATTTTGTCTTATGTTGATCATCCTTTGACCCAAATCTTATTATATCCTAAAAAACCATCAAGGAGAGACACCATCTATTATCTAGTTATCGTTTGTAGAATTGATCTATGGCAGGGAAAATATAGTGGTCCTTTAATAATTCTCTATTTATATTCTTGAAATTAACTTTTATTTTTATTGGGTAAAGATAGATTTTTGAAAGGGACATGTTCCCTTTTATAATTCTTTCCCCTATATTCCTAGAATTTAGCATTTTCACTCTTTCATTTATAATTCAAATTATAGTTTATTTATACTCCCTTGTTATCAACTTAACATTTAGAGTTATGTCCAAAATTATGTTGAACTCACTTGAATCAACTTAAGAATGCCTCCTACCATACTATATTTTCGATTTTTACTTAATGTAATTCAATATATTTTGTGATTTTTTTTACCACTCGTGCCAATATTTCTCTACTACCTTAGTGATATTCTTTGAAATTTCTCTAACCCAAAATACCTTGGATCCTAACTAGATCCCATAATTGGCTATCAAAAACTTTATTGCCTTCTCTATAGGTATGGTTAAAACTTGTGTTATTGAAGGCTTGAATAATATCATGTACTTCTGGAATGAATTTGATCTCCAATTCATTCATTAGGCTTTTGATAATAACTAGTGAATCTCCTTCTACCTCTATATTTTTAATTCTCAAATTATTTGTAATTATAAGACCTTTTAGGACCTTATTCATTGTGGATCTTCCATAGTACTTAGATTAGGATATGATTATCTCACATTTACTATTTTAGATGATCCATCCTCCTCTTGCCTCATTTAAATTTTCTTTGGCAATCCCATTTAAGATTAATTTGAACCACCCTTGAGCCAAGGGTTTCCACACATAATTTTCCATTTTTGGGGTTTTTTTCTTTTATTCCAATGGAATGAGACATCTGAACCTTTCCTTAATAAATTCTTTAATCTTATTATATGATCTTTATGGTATTATAATTTCATTTCTATCTCCCTAACCTATGAGAATCTTATAACCTGATTTTATTGTGTAATCACCACCTATATCATGGGTCTAGACGGGTTTCTTGCTTATTAGAGTTGGAGATAAAAATTTCCTTCTTTATTTTATCTAATCTTTTGATTTCCTCCTTAAGTTCCTCCTATTTATTTTCTCTAGCCTCTATTCCCTTCTAGAAAGCTTCTCCCAATGGTTATATGTATATGTAATTGTGGGTTTCTTTCCCCCACTCTCTTGTCATCATCTCTATGATTTTAGTCAAGTCATGCCTCCTCTCCAATGGAGCTTTATTACACCACTTGTCCTCCCATAATATCTTCCTATTGTGCCTATTTATGATTTACCTAGCTTATTCTTGTTGTATAAGATCTTGGAGCTATTTATATGTTTCCAAATGGATGATCCTTCTATTGCCAAGTTTTTCTCTTCTATGACTACTTGTTGGATTAGATTGATAGTAGGTTTCCCATACATATACTTGGATCTAATAAATTTTATCCAAGTAGCATTGCTATGTAGGAACCTCCATACTATCTTTGCTCCAAGAGCTATGTTCATATTCCTCATACCAAGGTCTCCTTATCTTTTGTGTTTGCATACTTGGTCCCAATTAACCAATTATATTATCCTTTTCTCATTTGTTCCTGACCAAAGGAATTTATTTTGGATAGATTCAACCACTTGATTTACTTTTGTAGGAATTTTATAATGGCACATGTACTAGATTGGAATTTACTGGAGAGTTGATTTGAGTAATACCATTTTTTCTACTTGAGATAGTAGTTTGTCTTGCCATCCTATAAAATTATATGGAATTATTGCAATAACTATATTTCACATTTTTCACTCATTATCCCACTAAAAATGGTCATTTCAAGATAGGTTGTTGGGAGCTTCTCCTTGTTGTAGTCCAATATATTTATTATTTTTTGAAAATTTGGATTGGGTGTGTTCAATAAGTAAACCTTAAATTTATCATAGGTGATTCTCTACCTAGATGTTCTTTCATAAGTAACTAGGATTTTTTTGAACTCCTTTACTTTAGAAATTTAAAATATTTACCAAAGAGAATTGTATCATATACAAAGTGTATACTGGTGAATGGTGGCATAGATCAGGAAACTTTGAGACCTTGAAATTTTCCCTTCTCATGGGAGGCCTTTATAGTCCTACATAATTATTCTCCCATAATGATAAAGAGGGATGGTGAAAGAAGGATTTATTGTATTAGTCCGCAAAACTATTTGAATAATCCATTAGGTTTCCTATTAACTAGAATAAAAAACCTAAGAGTCAAAATACAATTGTTTATGATGTCACAACATATTGATGAAAAGCTAAATTTTATTAAAACCTTAAGTAGGAAGTTCTAGGAAATTCTTTCATAATCCTTACATAAGTCTAATTTAATTATCATACCTTCCTTATTTCCTCTATCTAAAAAGTGAATCACCTCATGAAATATCATTATACCATATTAAGTTTGCTTACCTTGAAGAAAGGCCTATTGTTTTTTTGATATTATATATATTCTTGAAAAAAAAACATAGCTTTAAGTCACCATTTTTCTTGTATATAGGAACAAAATTTGTGACCCAAGTGGAATGCTTGATTGAGAATATTATCTAGCCTTATAGGAGATTTAAAATTTCCAAATTGATGGTGTGACCTAATTTTTTTTTGGTAATATAGATTATGATATTTGTATTACCATGCAATATTGTCCTAATGATTTCCACATAGATATTTGAAAAGGCACCTTTCCTCCTAAGTGTAATCCTTTCTAAGCAATAGGTTCTTCCCCTTAGTCACTTCAATAGAAATATATGATGTGGATTTTACTTTTAGGCTCATTTTATTTATGCTATTATGATCTCTAGAGTGATCAAACCTTTGGGTAATTTATTTTCCTTTAGATGTATGACCCAATCCTTGATGTCATATCCATACTCATTCTTCTCTTCAGTGTATTAGAGTTCTCTAATAATGAATTCTATGATCTATTATTCATTTTTAAATACTTGGAAATAATAATATTTATTAGGGATAATTGGTCTAAATATTACCTATAATTATTTAGGTTTATCCCACATATCATTGGTGGGATAAAATCTAGTAATCATGCCTTCCAACTCATCTACCTTAGAATTCAAGTTTCTAAGAATTGATTTGATCTCATATGTATCAAAACTTTATAGAAAATATCATACCTAATGCTTATCCAAATTGAAGTACTTTTTCTAATGGCTTTTGAAGCCTTACACCAAATACAAAACTCACAAGAATATAATCACAAGATCGAATATAATAAAGTTGCAATATAATGAAACTAATATAATAACTCAGAATATAATATAAAATAGAATAACACAAGAATAACTCATAATACTAAAAATGCTATTGAATAAAGGTCTACTAATGCATGCAATAAGCTATGCAATTTTGATATGAAATACAATACTTTGTTACACATATATAATTTAATGTGACTCCTCATATGTTGCACTCTTGACCTTCACTCTTCTTTGAAAATCTTTGCTTTCCTATTCTAAGGACACATGTGCACTCTTACATAAGGAACACTTGTGCATTTTTTGCACATTATTACATTACATGAAATATTAACTCACACTCAAATATAAGACACACACCTAATCTAATAATGTACCAAGGTCGTACATTGGCATGTACCAAATAATGTAATATTCTCCAACACCCCCCATGTATTATATTATTTAGTTATTGAAGACTTTAGTCTTCAATACAATCTTCATCCTCCATGTGTTCTTGGAACTTGTGTTTCCCTTGTTTCTTGCTTTCTTCAATCTACAGTCTTTCTGTATTCTGAACAAGTGAATGATTAGTATCTTCATAAATTACTATTTTTTATGAAAGAGCTTTAACTTCATTATATTCTGTAGTTTCTTCTAGTTCTTTAATATCCTGGATTTCTTAAGCTAGATGACCCTTTTGATTGCCTTCTCTATATTGTAGCTAAGATTGATTATATTGATATTGATAAGAGTATTGACATTAAATTATTGTTGATGTGGATGGTATTGATTTTGGTATTTTCTTGGTTGTGTTGATCTATTTGTTTGACCAATTTTATTTATTTGATTTTCTTAATAATAATGCGTTGGATTGTATCTACAAAATTTTTTATTGTCCTCTTTTTCTACAAACCTGAAAATATCTATTTTTTCATTTTTATCTATCTCTTGATGATGAAGCAACATTTCCTTGTGATTTATATTTTGATACTAAGGCATTATTAGTCATTTCATATTTGATTGAATTCTCTACCTCATATTCTTGAAGAATATTGACTAACTCATCAAATGGAATATATTTGCTTAGAATTTGCAAAGATGTAACTAGGTGCTTGTAGTTTTATGGAAGAGCTCTTAAGATCACTTGAACAAGAAATTTGTCTTCTACCTTTTCACCTAAGGTTAATAATTTTGCTTTTATATTTTCCACTCTTCTTAGTAATAATTCAATGCTTTCACCACTATTAACTTTTAAAGAATGCAACCGAGTTTGAAGATTCAAAATAGTAGCTTTGTTATTTTCTTAAAATATCTTAGCTAAAGTATTCTAAGCTTCTATAGAGATTATTGTTGAACTTATGTAGGGCTATATCTCATATGTAATTACAAATGTTATTATCATGAGAGATTTGGATTCTTCTTCTTCATATTTTTGTATTTATCTATCACCTTCAACAGGTTTAGTTTTTTTCCTCTAACAATGTCCCAAAGTTTTTCTACTATCAAAATTGATTTCACTTTGTTTTTCCATGAAGCATAATTAGGACCTTTGAGAATTTGAGATTCTAAAAGAAATAATTTATTGGTTGTCATGGTGACACTCATATAACCTTTGAAATTGACTACCTTATATCTCCCTAGTTTTTGAATAATTATTATTTCCAATTTCTAAATTTTGCAAAAACCTTTGTTTGTTGAATTCCTTATGGCTCCCTAGTCAAATAGAAACTATAAAATTAAGAATTTTGCAAATATAGTTTTTCTATGTTTGATGTAGAATACCTTATCTCTCCACAATTAAATAATTTGCATAAATTCTCTATATCATGAATTTCAAATAATAGTCAAATAATGTTTTCCAAATATTAAATAACTTTATAAAACTTCAAATTAACTATCTTCTTATCACTCCAAAATATTAATAATGCACTTAAAGTAACTAAGGCTTTAGATATCCTATTAAATTCCTTATCTCTCCTTTAAGAAAATTAAACCTTAGGATAATCAATAATTAATTATAAATTAACCTTATCACTCCTCAACCTTAGAAAATATTCAAAAATTCAAATTTGAATTTGTACCTCCTTAATGTGCATTGTTTCAAACAGTCTCTGATGTTATGATTTGGTGAGCGGTTCACTAATGGCTTCAAAGGGTTTCACTTGTGCTTCAAATCATGTGAGAATGCATGAGTGGTTTTGGATTCCTATCTTGGACCCTAAGTAATATTTTATGTAACGTTTCAGCCTCTGTCCATTCTCTTTCTTTACAGCAACATGGAAAATGCATGGCAATTTTAGGTTGATTCTAGGTAACACTCCAATGCTTTGATGAACAAAATGCTTTTCTAAGATTAAATTCTTTGGTGGGTGAAATATGTTATTCTACACTCCTAAAATTACTAAAATTAGATGTTATTCACCTAATATTTTTCCTCCTCTTGACTTTCTTTTCTCACTATTTTATTTGTTGTGTTTCCTCTTCAATAGATGTTTGAATTCTAAAGTGGCACTTCACCTGTTTTCCTTTGTTGTGAATGGTTCGAGCATTGCTTAGTATCACTTTGGATTCTCTATGGGTTGGTGAAATTTGGTGGTGCTTATTCTTCTAGGTAACTCTTGTATACATTGGTTGCTTCAATGGTGCTTATCTTCCATGGTGGCACTAGATGCCTAGGTGATACTTGCTTCCATGGTGATGTTGATTTCTTCAAGGGCACTTTGTATAACAAGTGCTATTGCACTCTTTATAAGTATTTCAAAGATATTGCTAATAGAATTTTTTTTTATTCAATGGTGCTCTCTCTTCTAGTGTGCTATGAAATTATTTGGTTATTCCCTCACATCAATATTACATTACCTTGTTGTCCAATATTTCACTTCTAATCGCATTGCTCCTTGATGCTTCACCTTATGTCATTTCAATTCCAAATTTATTTGGCACCTGGATCCTATATGATGCTTGGTCCCAGACCTCTATCACTAAGTCAATGCTCTATATTCTTACTTATGTTCCTCTAAGCATAGCCCTTACAAAACTTCTAATGCATTGTTATTCTTTATGTAGATTCGGGTGGACTACATTGATCTAATAGCTGCACTTTTCAATGAGATGTGTTTACCTTTGATTTCTATACTAAACTTCTTATTTGTGTAGGTGCACATGTATATGAAACTTATGTAGGGTGCCCTCAAATATAAAACTTAAACTTCTATGTTGTCCCCTTTAATGGACTTTAATCAATTTAAAATTCAACATTCTCTGTCTTCTATGTTTTTGCCTTAAAATTTTAAATCTTGCTACCTTGTTGTCTTCTTATCTATCCAAAACTTACACATCTCTATTAGAGGCTACATAGCACTTTTTCTTTGCCTTTAAACTTGTTGTCCAATTTTCTTAACGTTGTTCTCTTCTCTTCCTTGTATGACCATTATAATACTCTAGATTTCACCCTTTCTTGCTCTATTTCCAATGTAGCTTTATTTTTGGCCAAATATATAGAGATATCTTATTTTTCTATTTCACAAACTTTCTGGCCTTTAATGTATGTAATATTTGGAAAGATACTTACCTTATAAATTATGCCTGGTATATCTTCAAACCTTATTGTCTTCAAGACTCCTTACTATCTTGAATTTTTCAAGTTCTATCTCAATATTGATTGAAACCTCCTTCAATGAGTTTCCTCTATCTCTTATGGGCTTATCATAGAATGGTGAAAATTTTCCCAAACTTGATGTAGGCACTTTTTATAGAACTTATTATTTCTTTTAATTATTTAGAATAAACTTATTCAATATTCAATAGTACCTCTTTGATCGAGTCTCTTCTTCTAAGTTTAATTACTTATATGGGACCTCTTTCTTGGGTCTCCTATCTCTGCCAATTTTGGGACCTCTTCCCTCGGGTCTCCTCTTTATCTTTGACTTATATGGGACCACTTTTCCTTGGGTCTCCTATCTCTATAAGCTATAGGACCTATTTCATTGGGTACCCTATTTTATCTATCTCTAATGGGACCTCTTCTCATGGGTCTCTTTCTATCTCCAATAAGAACTCTTCTCATGGGTCTCCTTTTTTCTACAAATCAAATCAATTCCTTCTTGAAGAAAACAATCATCCTTCAAGCAATAAAATATGAAAATATTGTCTATCTATTATAGGAATCTTCCCAACTTCTTAAGATTAAATTTTCATTGTAGCAATATCTTAGTTTTTTCTAGCATTACCTAAGAATCCAATATTGATGTCAAGGGATTTCTATCCCTAAAACTTTCTATTAATATTAGGGTTGGCTATGCCTTGAATAATCAACTATCTTCAAGTTGATTCATCCAAATAGGGATCCTAGTCTTCACAAGTTATCCTTCAACCTTGTGGAAAGATCCTTGTTGAGTCTTAGTCTTCACATGTTATCCTTCAACCTTGTGGAAAGACTCTAGCCTTTTGTAACCTTCAAATCCTAAGAAAGTAATCTTGTTGTGGCTCTGATACCACTGATGGCTTTTGAAGACTTAAACCAAATAGAAAATTCATAGGAATATAATCATAGGATTGGATATAATAAAGTTTCAATATAATTAAACTAATATAATAACTCATAATATAATATAAAATAGAATAACACGATAATGACTTAGAATACTAAAAATGCTATTGAATAAAGGTCTACTAAGGCGTGCAATAATCTATGATATTTTGATATAAAATATAATATTTATCACACATATATAATTGAATGTGACTCCTCATATGTTGCACTCTTGACCTTCACTCTTCTTTGAAACTCTTGGTGTTCCTATTCTAAGGACACTTGTGCACATTTACACTCACAACACTTGCACACATAATTACATGACACATGCATTTCCTGCACATTATTATATTACATGAAATATTAACTCACACTCTAATCTAAGACACACATCTAATCTACTAATATACCAAGGTGGTACATTATCATGTACTAAATATTGTAATAATCTACAAATAATTCTTGTATTGTGTATTTTTTTAATAAGCTATGTGTGGATTCTATTGGGGACCACTCTCATTACAAAAACAAAACATTACATTTCTCTCATTACATTTCTATCAAATTAATTAAATCATATCCAACCTTCTGTTCTATCAAAAATATTCTCCATATACCTTTTTTATCAAAGAGATTTTTCATCTTCCTCACTGCTAAGTTTCTACAATCAACTCCTTTTTATCATTTCATATAGATGCTTTCTAAAATTAAAAAATTTTCAAGATAAAATTCAACACCATGAATGGCTATAATATTTTTTACCCATTTTTCATATCTATTAATATAAATATATTTTATATAACAATATGAGAGTTTCTTAGTACCTTTATTTAGGGTTATTATGTATACCTCTAATATTCCAATATATTATTTTCATTGTTATTTTTTATTTTTATTATGGTTTTAGCCCCACTTCTTGTTAACACTTGCGATATTTGCTTTTGTTTTTCCATATCAATATCCTATAGGTTTATTTCTCTTTGTTTTTGCTTCTTGGGTCTTCCTCTTTTTTTTATTTCCACCAATACTTTCATCTTCATCCATCTCTTCAATATTCTCCCATTTCTCAAATTAAGACTTATCATCTATAGTTTTGTCTTATTGTGCAAATATTTTGAGAGCAATAAATAACCTCAAAACACATTCTTCTATATATTGCCTTGGAAACCCTAAAATGCAAGGACACTCTCCCAAAGCAATTACCTTCTTATTCTTACCTAAAAACCCTAAATTTCTATAGACTTCCTCCATCCTAATTTCTTTATTATGCTGCTTTTGAAACCCTAAAGTGCAAGGGATAACCTCTATACCACTTTCACTTTTATTACTAGGAGAGGATTCTATACTACTTGAGGAAAATGAAAATTTTCGTAGAAATATCTTGACCTCTTCTATCATCTTTGTGTTTAGATTATCCTCTAAATTTACCTTTGGACATTTAATTCCTTTTGAACTTAAATTTACATATTGTACTTTATCATCCCTTATATCTTTCTTTGTTTCTTATAATTATTGATCCAAGTGAGTTATGGTGGCCTTTTCCATAATATGTAGTAGATAGGATTTATTTGCCCCTTCTTTAGGAGTGGAATATCCTTGATCTAATATACCTTTTATTAATGTATTATTTCTTTGCTTACCCTTAAATTTTATTTTAATACCAAAATGTTTAGTCTCTTTCTTCATAGTTTTTATTTTACAAACTATTACCAAGTGGTCAGGTCTCATAACAATTGCAATAATGAAATGTGATGTTCTCATACTCCACTTGTTAATTTCATTCTCTTGATTCATATTTAATCTTAATGGATTATGGAAAAGGTTTTAAAATATCCATAGCAAAAAATATTTTGGTATATATAGCATGATTTGGTTCCTTAATAGTTAGTCCTTCCTTGATGAATTCTCCTAGGATATTTCCAATATTCTTCAAAACATCCTTATTGATAAGTTTATATGGAAGTCCAAAAAGCCTTATCAAAATTGAAATCTTTTTAATAGTTTATGTCTCAATAGAAAAAAACATTCCATGGTCTTAAATAAAGGGTGTCTCTCCCTCTAAACCATGGATCACCACTCAATATTTTATCCCTAATTTATGAACTAGAAAATATGACAAGGAAAAACCTTTAGGAATAAAACTCAAAGTAATTTTCCCCACTTCCACTTGATCCAATATTGAATCTCCAAAAACCTTGACCAAGATCTATGGAACTTACATATTAACCCCCTTATTTTCAAAACCTTTATATCATGTTCAATCATCTCATCATTTATGGTCACTTCTAGTGAAATATTTTCTACTTGGATTAAATTTATTATTTATTTTATCTTCCACTTATATTCAAATTGGGTATCCATACTTCCATATAGGGAATCCTCACTTTCAAATAACTTTACAAACTATTGCCAAATGGCCAGTCCCATAACAATTGCAGTAATGAAATGTGATGTTCTCATACTCCACTTGTTGATTTTATTCTCTTGATTCATATTTAATATTAATGGATTATGGAACAGTTTTTAGAATATCCATAGCAACAGATATTTTGGTATATATAGCATGATTTTATTCCTTAATAGTTGGTCCTTCCTTGATGAATTCTCCTAGGATATTTCTAATATTCTTCAAAACATACTTATTGATAAGTTTATATGGAAGTCCAAAAAGCCTTATCCAAATTGAAAGCTTCTTAATAGTTTATGTCTCAATAGAAAAAAATCATTCCATGGTCTTAAATTAAGGGTGTCTCTCCCTCTAAACCATGGTACACCACTCAATATTTTATCCCTAATTTATGAATTAGAAAATATGATAAGGAAAAAAACTTTAGGAATAAAACTCAAAGTAATTTGAATTTAATCCCCACTTCCACTTGATCCAATATTGAATCTCCAAAAACATTGGCCAAGATCTATGGAATTTACATATTAACCCCCTTCTTTTCAAAACCATTATATCATGCTCAATCATCTCATCCTTGATGGTCACTTCTGGTGCAATATTTATTACTTGGATTGAATTTCCCATATATTTTATCTTCTACTTATCTTCAACTTGGGCATACATAATTCTAGCTAGGGAATCCTAACTTTAAAATCACTTTACAAACTATTTCCAAGTTGCTAGTATCATAACAATTGCAGCAATAAAATATGATGTTTTCGTAATCCACTTGTTGATTTCATTCTCTTGATTCATTTTTAATCTTAATGGATTATGGAAAAGGTTTTGAAATATCCATTTCAACACATATATTGGTATATATAGCATTATTTTGTTTCTTAATATTTAGTCCTTCCTTGATGAATTCTCCTAGGGTATTTCCAATATTCTTCAAAACATCCTTATTGATAAGTTGATATGGAAGTCCAAAAAGCCTTATCCAGATCGAAATATTATTAATATTTTATGTCTCAATAGAAAAAAAGCATTCCATGGTATTAAATAAAGGGTGTCTCTCCCTCTAAACCATGGGCTACCACTCAATATTTTATCCCTAATTTATGAATTGGAAAAAACTTTTAGGAAGGAAACTCAAAGTAATTTGAATTCAATCCCCACTTCCACGTGATCCAATATCGAATCTCCAAAAACCTTGGCCAACATCTATGAAACTAACATATTAATCACCTTATTTTAAAAAACTTTTTATCATGCTCAATCATATCATCCTTGATGGTCACTTTTGGTGCTATATTTGCTACTTGGATTAAATTTTCCATATATTTTCTCTTCCACTTATCTTCAACTTGGGCATCCATACTTCTAGCTAGGGCATACTCACTTTCCATTAAGACTTTCAAATATGAATTTCCTTCAAAAATAACTAGTGTGGTTTTGGTTAGGGATCACTCCTAGCTTGCACTCCCTCCTTTATCACACTCCCTCTTGGCTCAAACTCACTCTCAGCTCACACTTCCTCCTAGCTTGCACTTCCTCTTGGATCACACTTGCTCTTGTCTCTTCTTTCTCCTAGCATTCATTTTCTTTAGAATTTTTTTAGAAATAATATTTGTTGCATTCATGGTAAGGGTTTGAATCACTATGAACTTCAAATGAATCTATTGCACTTTCATTATGTATAGGGGGAAAACTACCCCATTTGGATTCGTTGGGAGTCAAGGTGATCATGGGTGTGTGTTATATTATCTATACTTGGGGGCTTGGGGATCGAGGGGTTCACCAAGAATAGTTTAAGGACTCACTCCAATATTGGGATGAAATTTTTTAGTGTGTTAATTGAACAAACACCTATGTTTGGCCTTTCTAAAATCTAAGTTATGGAAAATGAAAGAACAATGCAAGACGAGCAATAATGCAGGTAAGAAAATACTAACCCTAGGATGATTCTTTATTTTCAATGGTGACTAAATCCTAACTTGTAATAAAATAAGTCTTTTGATTTTTAGCAAGGATTTAGGAGAATGCACAAACAAATTTAACCCTAGAATGTAAACTATATGATTTTTCTCTTTTGAATGCCTATAAATAAAATCAATTTTTTTTTCTTTTATTTATGTTTAAACCTAAAATAGATAGAAACTGAATAGAAAAAAACCTAAGAAGTTTATTTAGGGCACTTATCTGGTCCAGCGGTTGGTCCTAGATTTAACTTGTGTCCAGAATATCCAAACAACTTCAATCTTGTGAAAAATTATAAATCCTAGAAAAATTGATCAGTGTTTGGGGGTCTACTTAGGTGGCTATATGACTGAGCTTGGAGGTGTAGCATTTAAGCCTCCTCGATACTTTTATCTAACCATTTGAAAATGAAATGACATTTGACCTTTGGAACAAGCAAAAGCAATCTGAAACATGCATGTGATAATAAAATGAAATACAAACAAAATGGATATAATATAAAGCTAACATGTAAGATGCAAATTAGGGTTTTAGGAAGCAAGAACATACCCCAAGCCCTAATTGACCAAATTTATTCCATGTAAGGGGTGAGCATGAATTTGGCTCATCAAATTTACAACCTGTATGGACGGGGCACAAATTTGGTTCAAAGCACTTTTTGGATCCTAAAAATATAGAAAATATGATGTAAAATAGCAAAAAATAGATCTAACAACTAATAATACAAGTAAAAAACCTGGTTAGCTAATGAAGGAAGCAAGGATCAATGAGAAGGTGAAAGAAGCAACCCAAGATGATAGACCTCTCCAATCGTCAAGACTTCTCCACTTGTGCACCAAGAGTAGCTAACACCCAAACACAAAATAACAAAACATCAATCCCACAGTAGACCAAGCTTAAGATTTATAAAATATAGAAGATATGGAAAAGAGGGGACCCAATACTCTATTTATAAGATGTTTGGAGGAGTTTTAGGTAGGAAAATAAAAAAAAAAAACTTGGCTAAGAGTCGATGCCACAAATGTCAGTCAAATACTTAGTATTTTTAAGAGAAAAAACCCAAATTTTCTAAATTCATGCCCTATAAATTATAGGTCACGAATTCAGAAAAGGTTTTTAGCCAAATTCGTACCCCATAAATTTCAAGGTGCAAATTCGGAAAAGCTAAATTCGCACCCCTACATGACAACCATAAATTCAATATAGCTAGACCTATGTGCAATGTTTATATATTTTGAGGGACCAAATGGTGTCAAAATAATATAAAACATATACCATCAGAAAGATCATTTTTAGATTGATCCAATGGTAGTGTTTTTGAGAATAATGGAGAAGATTTTATGGTAGAAAATTTATCTCAAAGATGACCTTACTTTTTGAAAGCAATAAAAGCTTAATTTTAGGTCTTCAAAAGATGGATTTGGTTTGGTTGGTTAGAGTATCAATGTATGAGGGTGAATTGATAAAAATTGATGAAAAGTGGGTCAATTTTTAATATTTATATTTTTTACCTCTTTTTGATGTATTCATTGTGCAATGAATGCATCAAAAATACTTGTGCACCCATTCTAATGGTGGGAATATTTTGGTTGCTTGAAAAGCCAATGTAGAGAAGATGTTGCAAAAAATGATTGCTCATACATAAATTATATGTATGTATGCCCCCATACTAGGGTCCTCACTTGAGTTTTGTAGGGGAAACCCAATTGAATTGATAAAACTTGATTAGGATAGGGTTGAGGAAGAAATAATTTATGAATATTGAGAAGGATTAGATATGTTTAAATTAACCCAAGATGAGAGATGAGAAGATAAAGTGATAAGGAGAGATAAAGAAATGATAGAAATGATTGGAATGATTGATACCCCTAGTTAGATATTGATGAATAGATTGATAGATGAAAGAGTGATGGGAGAAAAAGAGAAGAAAATAAATAAAAGAATAAAAGAAGAAGGATAAGAAGATGAAGAAGAAGATCAACAAAGGTTAAAAACAAAAAAGATGCTTAGAGTATGAAATTTGAATCAACATAGACCGCAAGTGACCATTGTGATCAAATGAACATAAACTAAGCAAAAATAAACAAAAAGGGTGGAGTAGGACCTTGTAAGAATGTATTCTCATAAATGTCCAAATGTAGATTACCCATCGCTAGTGACCATGAAGTTATCCCGTAAGTGTGTAATGCTCATTAAAAGAACAAGTATGGAGTAACACCCACTATGGATGTGATGCTCACTAATGGCTAAAATTGAGAAGATACCCACTAGGATGTATGTTCACAAATGGATGAATGGAGGTTGTCCCTTGCTCATGGCCATGAGGCTATCCTTATAATGGATGATATGATGTGATTGATCTACCAATAGGAGTGTGATGCCAGGAGCATCCGGTGGCAGCAGAGCAATCTTGCCTCAACAAAAAAATTTCTAAGTGTTTGCCTTGATGTCGCAATATCGCGATAGAGAAAAGTGTCACGATATCATGACATGTCACATTTTCGTGACTCAAGAAGGAGAGAGAAGGCACGAAGCAAAAATATCATGAAATTATGACATGTCGCATTTTCGTGACTCAGGAAGGAGAGAGAAGGCGCAGAGCAAAAATGTCGCGATTTCGCGACATGTCGTGAAATCGCGACAAAAAGAAGACAAGAGAGGCCAGAGGATAAAATGTCGCTATTTCATGACATGTCACGAAATCATGACCGAAGGAGAAGAAAGAAAGCAAGGAAGGAAACTATCATGATATCGCGACATGTCACGATTTCATGACCCGAAACAGAGAGAGAAAGCAGAGAGCAAAGATGTCATGATATCGTGACATGTCATGATTTTGTGACCCAAGAGGCGAGGAGGAGGTAGCAAGGAAAGATGTCATGATATCGTGACATGTCGCATTATTGTGACCAAAATCCGAGAGAAGTCTCAAGAGATAAAAGTGTCACGATATCGTGATATGTCGCATTTTTGTGACCAAAAGCCAAGAGAAGGCTCAAGAGAGAAAAATGTCATGATATCGCGACATGTCGCATTATCGCGACCAAAGGACGAGAGAAGGTGCAAAGGAGGAAATATGTCATGATATCGCGACATGTCGCATTATCATGACCAAAGGATGAGAGAAGGTGCAAAGGAGGAAAGATGTCACGATATCGTGACATGTCGCATTATCGCGACCAAAGGACGAGAGAAGGCGCAAAGGAGGAAAGATGTCGCGATATCGTGACATGTCACATTATCACGACCAAAGGATGAGAGAAGGCACAAAGGAGGAAATATGTCACGATATCACAACATGTCGCATTATCGTGACCAAAGGACGAGAGAAGGCACAAAGGAGGAAAGATGTCGTGATATCGTGACATGTCGCATTATCGCAACCAAAGGACGAGAGAAGGCGTAAAGGAGTAAAGATGTCGCGATATCATGACATGTCACATTTTTGTGACCAAAAGGCGAGGGAAGGCGTAGGAGAGAAAAGTGTCATGATATCGCGACATGTCACATTATCGTGACCAAAATGCGAGAGGAGGCGCAGGAGAGAAAAAGTGTCACGATATCGCGACATGTCACATTTTTGTGACTCGTAAAGGGCAGGAAGGTCGAAAAGCAAAAGTGTCATGATATCGTGACATGTCACATTTTTGTGACTCGAAAAAGGGCAGGAAGGCAGTGAGGCAAAAATGTCACGATATCGTGACATGTCGCACTTTTGCAACCAAATAGAAGGAAAGAAAAGGCAGGCGATTACAGGGGTCGTTACAGAGGAAATGATCGAGCGGTAGGTATACCGAATGTCATCATGGGTTGAAAAGCGGACAGAGTCTACAGTGGCAGCACTAGACAAGCACGTGGCACCAAGGTGCAGTGAAAGCAGATGAAGATCAAGAGTTAGAAAGAAAGACATTTCGAAATCCAAGCCAACGAAGAGGCATAGGAAATGAAACAAAGCGTCATAAAAGGGAGACAGAGAGTCATGCCAGAGATTTTAAAATGGGAAGCGATGGCATGCACAAGGGGTTGGAAACAATTGAGACAGAGTTGCAGATGTGAAGGCCAGAGGGCCATTCTGGACCTGTTTGAGTTGTTTTCTTCCAAGGTCAAAAAACAGCGGAGACAGAGTTGCAGTCAAAAAACTGCAGAGGCAGAGTTGCAGACATGAAGGCAAGAGGCCCATTCTGTGGACCTGTGTAGGCTGTTTTTCCTTCCAGAGTTGGAAATGTTGTAATAGAAAAATAAAATAAACTACCTTTCAGGATAAAGGGGTTTATTTGGCAGACCGCTGCCAAATTGTAATTTTTCCAAGTTTAATCAATGAGAATTGAGAATTTGGGTGAGCAATTTTGGCTCCCCATGAATGAGATTTGAGTGTTTGGGGTGAGCGATTTTCGTGTCCCCATAAAGTGGTATCAGAGCAGGAAGTTCTTGAGCGTGTAAACAGATCACCAAACATGAGGCAGTTTGCACCAAGATTTTTGGAAAAGCAGAAGTTCCTGAGTATGTGAAGAGATCGTCGATAGTGAGGCAGTTTGCACCAGGATCTATGGAAGAGCGGGAGTTCCTGAGTGTGTGAGAAGATCATTGAAAGTGAGGTAGTTTGCACCAGGATCTATGGAAGAGCGTAGGGTTCCTGAGTGTGTAAACAGATCGTCGGACGTGAGGCAGTTTACACCAAAATCTGTGGTTAAAGTTTGTGAGAGAGAGTGAGGAAGAATGCCTCCATGAAGAAACCATGGTGGTGGGAGAAATGTGGTACCTGAAGAAAGATTTCAGAGCTTTGTAGAGGCAAGTGCAAGCCCTGCAAGAGGAGTTGTGAAGAGAAGTAGTCCAAGGAATGCTTCTGAGTTGAGAACGATGGATAAAGGAGAGAAGAGCAGTGTTGAGGCTGAAGATTTTGCAAGTACTGAGATGTTGAAAAAGAAGGTGACAGAACAGTACAAAAGTGAAGGTCACTTCTCAATCCACCCCGGTTGTTTGATGCAGGAGCATCCGGTGGTAGCAGAGCAATCTTGCCTCAACAAAAAAATTTCTAAGTGTTTGCCTTGATGTCGCAATATCACGATAGAGAAAAGTGTCGCGATATCGTGACATGTCACATTTTTGCGACTCAAGGAGAGAGAAGGCATGAAGCAAAAATGTCATGAAATCGTGACATGTCGCATTTTCACAACTCAGGAAGGAGAGAGAAGGCATGGAGCAAAAATGTCATGATTTTGCGACATGTCATGAAATTGTGACAAAAAGAAGATAGGAGATGCCAGAGGAGAAAATTTCACGACCGGAAGGAGCAGAAAGAAAGCAAGGAAGGAAACTGTCATGATATAGCGACATGTCACGATTTCGTGACCCGAAACAGAGAGAGAAAGTAGGGAGAAAAGATGTCGTGATATGGTGACATGTCACGATTTCACGACCTGAGAGGCGAGGAGGAGGTAGCAAGGAAAGATGACACAATATCACATGTTGCATTATCGTGACCAAAAGTCGAGAGAAGGCTCAAGAGAGAAAAGTGTCGCGATATCGCGACATGTCGCATTTTTGCGACCAAAAGCCGAGAGAAGGCTCAAGAGAGAAAAATGTCGTGATATCATGACATGTCGCATTATCGTGACCAAAGGACGAGAGAAGGTGCAAAGGAGGAAATATGTCGCGATATCGCAACATGTCGCATTATCACGACCAAAGGACGAGAGAAGGTGCAAAGGAGGAAAGATGTCGCGATATCATGACATGTTGTATTATCGCAACCAAAAGACGAGAGAAGGCACAAAGGAGGAAATATGTTGTGATATCGTGACATGTCACATTATCACGACCAAAGGACAAGAGAAGGTACAAAGGAGGAAAGATGTCGCGATATCGCGACATGTCGCATTATCGTGACCAAAGGACGAGAGAAGGTGCAAAGGAGGAAAGATGTTGTGATATCACGACATGTCACATTTTCATGACCAAAGGACGAGAGAAGGCGCAGAGGAGAGAAAAGTGTCACGATATCGTGACATGTCACATTTTCACGACAAAAATGCGAGGGAAGGTGCAGGAGAGAAAAGTGTCACAATATCGCGACATGTCGCATTATCGCGACCAAAAGGCGAGAGGAGGCGCAGGAGAGAAAAAGTGGCATGATATCATGACATGTCGCATTTTCATGACTTGCAAAGGGTAGGAAGGCTGAAAAGCAAAAGTGTCGCGATATCGCGACATGTCACATTTTTGCGACTCGAAAAGGGGTAGGAAGGCAGTGAGGCAAAAATATCGCGATATCGCGACATGTCGCGTTTTCATGACCAAACATAAGGAAATAAAATGCAGGTGGTTACAGGGGCCGTTACAAAGGAAATGATCAAGCGGTAGGTATACCGAATGTCATCATGGGTTGACAGGCAAACAGAGTCTACAGTGGCAGCACTGGACAAGCATGTGGAACCAAGGTGCAGTGAAAGCAGAAGAAGATCTAGAGTCGAAAATAAAGACGTTTCAAAATCCAAGCCGACACAGAGGCATGGGAAATGAAACGAAGCATCATAAAATGGAGACGGAGAGTCACGCCAGAGATTTTAAAAGGCAAAGTGATGGCATGCACAAGGGGTTGGAAATGGCTAAGATAGAGTTGTAGACGTGAAGGCCAGAGGGCCATTTTGGACCTATTTGAGTTGTTTTCTTCCAAGGTCAGAAAACAACGGAGATGAAGTTGCAGTCGAAAAACTACAGAGGCAGAGTTTGCAGACGTGAAGGCAAGAGGCCCATTCTGTGGACCTGTGTAGGCTGTTTTTCCTTCCAGAGTTGGAAATGTTGTAATAGAAAAAGAAAATAAACTACCTTTTGGGATAAAGGGGTTTATTTGGCAGACCGCTGCCAAATTGTAATTTTTCCAAGTTTAATCAATGAGAATTGAGAATTTGGGTGAGCAATTTTGGCTCCCCATGAATGAGAATTGAGTGTTTGGGGTGAGCAATTTTTGTGTCCCCATCAAAGTGTAACTCGATAGGGATGTTAGCTCTCAAAAGAGGAGAAGAGATTGGAGTAAAGCAAAGCAAGAAGGTGTTGTGTGTACAAGAGAGCAAACCAAATAATATGACGAAGAAGGTAGAAGAAGGTATGTATATCCTTGTCTTGGAGAGAAGAAGAAAGATTAAAAAATTACAAAGGACAAAATTATATAAGAGAAGAATAACAATATCCTTTAAATTGGGGAAACTGTTTACAACGATTGAAACTTACAAAGTCAATAAAATATATGAGATAGAAGAGACGCATGATTCATGCCAATGGATGACTTGTTGTAGGCTACAAATTTTCCACCCCTTTTTCTTAGGCTAATGGATCCATGCCTAGAATAGGGATGGGAAGTCATAAGCCTACACCTCGATGTGAGGGGTACCTAGTGTTGTACCTCCTTTGGTGATGGTTAACTGATTAGGGGGCTCACCAAAAAATATTAAAGACCGTTTCTAATTCTAGACAATGGGGAATGTTTGATGTGTTCTTTTATTAAAAAATAACTAGGTTTGGAACATAATGTAACTAGATCTAAGCTAAATGTAATTTATTTTCCTTTTTTTTTTTTTGGTATTTTCTTATGCTTTTGAAACAATCTATGAATGGACATACATAGAAAAAACATAGAGTAGAAAGATAGAGTAGAAATATATTTTATTGAGCACCTACTTGCATCAGATGGTTGAGCAGAGCAAATACGCATCTAGAAAGCAAATACGCATCTAAAATGTGAATATGCACCACGAATGCATGATTGGAATTCTACATGCAGATTTGTAAAAGACCTGCAATAAGCTACAAAGAAACACTAAAAATTACAATTTAGATTTGGGGATCTACTTAAGCCAATGTAAGACTGGTCTTAGAAATATGGTAATAAAATCCTCTTGGTCTCTTTAAAAAACCATGCATAAAATATGGAAATTAGAAATCTGCTTGTAAATAAATGAAAACTGAAATGAACCAATGAAAATATGTAGGAATTAAAGTGTTGTGATATGCAAGATGATCAATATTGTAGTATGCAAGATGCAATGATGGATTTGAAAATAAGAAATTACCCCAGACTTGCAGCAGTATGAATTTACATTTATATAGTGAATACACGTCATTAATGTGTGGCTAGAATTAGACACATATTCACAAAAAAATTATTGAATATGAAATGTAGATGCAAAAAATGAAATAATATGCTAAGATGATTGCAAAAATGATTTTTCTTACAGTGTAATTTTTCGGATATGATCATTGATGGTTGAAGTAGTGGTTGTAGCAAGGTGGATTCTAGTAGCAATGAGGTAATCTTCAAGATCATTCTCCAATCAGTGAAAAGTATGTTCTTGTTACTCAACCTGTAGCAAAAATTATTAGTGCTCTTACAATAACTCACAAGTTGGCTTGAATCTCCAATTCAGCTTAAGTTTATCAAAATGAGCATTAACCTCAATTAGGAGGTTGAATGTTGCTTTTAAAGCAATGGGTGGACACAAGAAAGACCAAAAAAGTGATATTCAAGGAGGGTGGATTGGGAAATTTTCCAATCTAGGCAAATACGTGGCTAGGATTCCTAGTCGTGTATTTACGAAATTTATGGGTTTTGGCCTATTTTGGACCGAATTGCAATGGTATTGGGGTGATTGAATTACTTACTATATTCAAAAAATATATGAGTAGGATTCTTTGGCATGAATTGGCAAAAAATATAGAAAAAAAGGTACGTGGGAGTTGGTAAATATATTTTATGGTGAGAAAAACAAGGTGGGATGATGAGCATTGAGTCTAGTTGCATTAGAGGGAATTTTGACATGGTTCAAAATTACATAACTAAAATTTGCCCCCTCTTTGGTGCAATTATGAGTAATAAATGTGCCAAAGAAATATGTAGACACTTGAGCGAATATGATGAAAAGCTGACATGGATGAAAAGGATGGACAGTTTTCTATGGAAGGTTAGTGTGAGAAATTTTTTTATTTTTTTTTGTCATTCAAAATGATGCATACAATTATTATGAAGTTTTTAGTTAGGGTGTCCCCTCAAGTTTCATGGGGAATGTAAATTCCTAATGGAACTCGAAATGCAAGAAAAATAAGGAAATAATGTAGAGAATGGTGAAAAGTGAAAAAAGGGGTGGGTTAAAATGGGGGGTAGGGTAAAACCCTAATTCATTTTTACTATGTTGTTTTCAGTTTTTTGCTCTAGAGAAAAAATGGGACTTTTGACTCACCGTATGGAATGCATGCAAATGGGATGTGATGGAGCTGAACTGAGCATCCGGGTAAGCTCAATTCATATTTTTCACTAATTTTTATGGTTCATGTGCCATTTTTAGGAATTTTATCTAGGATTTTCATTAGATTTTACGTAGTGCAATCATCAAGGTGAATTTACAACTACATGGCAAATGGGCACCATGAATTCACCTTGCCAGGGTTTCACGAATTCATGACTGATGTAGCTGATGGTGCGAATTTGCAATTGATGGTACAAATTTGCTACTTTGATATTGTTTTGTACTTTGAATTTTATTTTTTTATGTTTTTTAATGATTATGATGGACTAATGATGTGCAATGTTGATGTTTTTTCATTGCAGTATGGTACTCTCAAGAATTAGAAGTGGCATACCAAATATTTTCCATATTAGATCAAGGCACTTGATAGGGAATAGATATTTTTTGCGATGGGTTGGACTATTATATGTGGCAGATATTGCATGAGTGGACCAGACATGACTCTGTTGACAACCCTAGAAAAGTGATGGTATTTGGAATCATACATATTCTAGCTACCTATAGGAGAGATAAACATGACCTTGGAGGATGTGTGGTGAATCCTCTAAATCTCTATCTGTGTGTATATGGTCTACCATTCTATGGTACAGGAATGAGTTATAGAGTAGTTGACTAGAGACCCTCATTTTCTAATAAGGCATAATGGTATTAGCATGGTTCAAATGTCATGGATATACGGTATCTCTATGATAACCATGGTTCTAAGTGGAGTGGTTGTTGGATTTATTGCATGTCATGCAAGTAGGCAACATCTACTATGGACTCCTACGAAGGTTGTGGCCGATATGAGAGAGACTGGGAGGCAGTTTACATGGGACCCATTTTTATTATACCACTTGTATAGGACATTATACAATATCATGTACAAGTTACATGCTAGTATTTTTGTGACTACCCTGATTTAGGCATGGAGGTGGAAACATATAGTAGTGAGGAGACTTTATGGATTACCTCATCTAGACATATATGCACAGTTCCTAGTTGCATTTCAATGGGTAAACTCAAGGGGAGGGATAGGGCTTGGTGGTAGGTTAGTCATAGCTAGGTAGGTGATAGATAGCCTACATCCATGACATATCACATAGAGACTTTGATGGATGCACCCATAAACGAATGATAATAGGTTTGAGTTGGCTTGGGTACAATGGATATGATGGTTATAATAAAAAAAAAGATATATGGAGCTATACTATTTTGAGCGGTTGCAACAATAGTTTAGATTAGTGTAGGGTATACCAAAGTTAGGAGACATATGGTTTTTATGGGTGATGAGAGACTCACCAACTATGGGTGGTGACCTTGACCTTACATAGTTTAGATATCCTATCGAGGATGACCCTTTCCTAGTGATCCCTAGTGAGGATGATGTAGGAGTGGAGGATGGATACATCAAGTGGTACCAGGATCTTAGACCTTTGAGGATTACTTAGGATTTCAGTTGACCTCCATGGCTAGTAGGGGATCATAATATAGTACTGGTGGCATGAGTGTTTGCTCATTATAGGGGGGCATAGGGGATTGCACCAAGGTCTAAACTGGTAGATATACCTAGGTATATACAGATGGGGATGTGCATGCCTAGTGTCAGAGGAAACATCCCAAGATAGGAAGAGGTACCTTGAAATCGAAGCAAAACATTAGTTTATTGCAATGATAATCATGTGGTATATATACATTAATAGAAGGCTAAATATAGCCTTAGAAGAATAATATCCCTTCATTATCTAAACAAACTATTTGCTCATTGATATTAAAAACATGCCAAAATAAGACATATGGCCGACAAACAAAATATCATCTAATAAAGTGATGGTAAAATAAAGGAATAAACTATAGGCTAAAATACCCCCCTTATTACATTATTTTTCAATATAAAGTGAGTTGCAAAAGAACTCAAACTTGATGCGTGCAAGGGCCTTGGAGAAAATATCCACAACTTGATCACTGATGGGAACATATTGAAGCTGATTTTTATGTCGTGGAACCTCATATCGAATGAAGTGACATTGTGTATCAATGTGTTTGGTTCATTCATGATGCATTGGATTCTTGACTAGGTTTAGAACACCTTGGTTGTCACAAAACAAGTGAATTGGTGATTTGGATGGATGACCCATACTTATCAAGATGTGATGTAACCATATCGCCTCACACACTGCTTCTCGTGTGGCATGATACTCTGCATCTATAGATGAGATAACAACCATATGTTGCTTCTTAATGTACCATGATATAGGATCGGATCCAAGATGAAATATATATCTTGAAGTTGACTTACAATCATCATATGACCCGACATAGTCAAATTTCGTGTATCCTTGCAAGAAGAATTGATCATTCTTCTTGTACTCTAGGCCATACTCAATAGTACCACAGACATAGTGTAGAATGCATTTTTTTGTTTTTCAATGAGTGATCTTAGGCTCTTGCATGAACCTCAAAAGATAGTTTATAGCAAACATAATATCTTATATAGTGTTTGTTAGATATATGAGACTCCCAATCACCTTTCAATAGAGAGTACCATCTACCTGAGGTGATTTATCATACCATGATAACTGAAGTCCTATCTCCATCAGAGTTGCCATTGGTTTACAATAAGTCATAGAATATTTTTCTAACAATGTATTGTCACACTTTTGCTGGGTCACCTTGATGTGATGCTTTTGTTGGTTCACTTCCAAGCCAAGACAATAATGGAGAAGTCTGAGATCTGTCATCTCAAAATATTTGCACAAATCATGTTTGACAGTAGCTATCAAATATTTGGAGCTACCTATGATAATCATATCATCCACATACAGTACAAGTAGTACTATTTTAGAACCTTATTTCTTGAAATAGAGATTTGCATCTACCAAACTTCTCTTAAATCCATGTTGCATAAGGTGATCATCCATATTAATATACCAAGCTCTGGGAGCTTGTTTCAAAATATGCAAGGATTTGACAAATTTACAAACCTTTTGTTCATGGTATTCCACTTCAAATCCTTCATGTTGGGCCATATAGACATCTTATTTAATATCACCATTCAGGAATGCACTCTTGACATCCATATGATGAAATTTCCACCCAAACTGTGCTGCCATAGCACAAAGAACTTGAATGGTTGTCATCCGAGTAGTACGTGTAAACATTTCCTAGTCAATGCCTTCCTTTTGTGCATAGCCCTTTTCCACAAGGTGTGCCTTATCCTTATAAATTGTTCCATATGCCTTGTACTTGACTTTGTACATCCATTTGTAGCCAATGGGCTTATTTCCATGTAGTAGATCAACAAGCTTCCATGTCTGATTTTTATTTAGATACTTATACTCTGTGTCCATAGCAGCCTTCCATTATGGCTTACCAAGGGAATCTTGTACTATTGCAGGTTCATGCTCATAAAGTGAAGACATAGAATTATTAGAGTATCTGATAGTACTTTTATACCACTTAGAAATATTTTTTTGTGAAGAAGAAGGAGATCCTCCCTTCTGTGATGAAGAAGGAGACTTCTCATCCTTAGATTTTGCAAAATCTAGGTTATAGCTGATGTGTTTTGTGATGTGAAAGCCTCATCAAAAAATTATATCTACTGGTATGAATATTCTTGGTCAAGGGATAAATAAATATATAACCCTTGGAATGCTCATCATATCCAAGAAGAACACATTGCAAGGTCTTCTCATCTAGCTTCTTCCTTTTCTCTTTGGGTATGTGCATAAAATATTTACATCCAAAAATACGTAGATGAGAGATGGAGGGTTTCCAACCACTCCATGCTTCCTATGGATTTATTCCATTTAGGGCCTTTGTGGATGCCCTATTCAAAAAATACACTACTGTGGTGACAACTTCTACCCAAAAATGTTACTCTAGATGGGAGTTTATTAGCATACAATGAACCATTTCCATGATGGAACAATTCCTTCTCTTAGGAACTTCATTTTTCTGAGGAGTATAAGCAGTAGTGAGCTATATTTTGACCCCATGTGCAATCAAATATGCAGAAAAATATTTAGAGGTGAACTCCCCCCCTTGATCTAAGTGGAGGATCCTAATGGAAGTCCCTGACTCCTCAAAAAATTGCTTGAATTGTTGGAAGTAACTAAAAGCTTCAGATTTTAGATGAAGAAAGAATACCCACATTTTCTGTGAGTAGTCATCTACAAAAAACTAAAAGTACCTATTACCCCCAAAAATATTTGGGGTGAAAGGACTGTACATATCAGTGTGAATTAACTCCAGAGGTTTCTATGCTCATGTAGAGCTCTTTTCAAATGGTACTCTATGTTGCTTCCCTTCCAATCAGTTAGAGCATACTAGAAATGTATAGGAAAGGGAGGGAAGGCCCTTTACCATATCATATTTACTTAGCTCAAGTAAATATCTAGAACTAAGATGCACGTATATCCTATGCCAAAATGAATTTACCTCCTTTGTAGAGACTATTATGGCTACATAAGGGGTGGAGAGAGCATCCAGTGTAAAAAATGTCATGCTTGTATGAAGCAGTTGCAATGTTTTTTCCCCTCTTGGTGATAAAGAAATGCTTCTAACCATCCTAAACATGAAAATCAACAACCATATTTATGTCCAGGATTTGTGGGATTGATAACAAATTGTTTGCCAATCTTGGAACATAAATGACTCTTTCAATTTGGTACTTGCCATCTAGAAGGTTGACTAAAATTGTACCCTCACCCTAAACCTTGTAGGTTTTATCATTAGCTATGGTGGAAGGTTTTCCTTCCTTGGCTTCATATGTCACAAACCATGAATTATCACTAATCATGTGGTTACTGGCGCTAGAATCAATATACCACAAAGGATCCTTTGGCTTGGAGGTCATGGTAGTCATGAGCACCTTGTGTGCCCACTCAAAATTTGAGTCATATTCTTCAACAACAACATTCACCTTTGGTTGCTTGTTTTTGTTTTGGGGTTTATTATGACCCTTGTTCTTTGGTTGTTTATTCTTGTACCAACACCGATTGATGTCATGGGTATCCTTATAAAAATATTACAATAGCACTTCTATTGTTGAGGTTATTGAGCTTGTTTTCCCTTATCCTTGGAAGAGGATCCTCCCTTCTAAAAATTACATTTCTTCTTGGAGCCCTTCTTGTTGGAGTAGAGGGCGGTATTAGAAGCATCATCATTTTGAAGTTGGACTGCCTCCTCAGTTTGAAGTAGATTGATCAACTCCACAAAGGTAAATTTTCTTTGTGAGACTTGAAGGGTAGTGATCAATGTTCTATATGAATCTGGTAAAGCTCTGAGAATCACTGAAGTGAGGATTTTATCCTCTACAATCGCTCCCATAGAATTCAATTTTATCTTCAACTCGGCCACATGACATAGAAATATGTCAACTATCTCACCATGCTTCATACTCAAATTGTGGAGTTGAGTTTGAAGGTTAAGAATGGTGGAATCATTCTTACCCTCATAAATGGTCTTAAGGGCATCCCATGCCTCCTGACCATGTTCTTTGTCAGCAATGTGAGGTTGAATTTCATCTAACACAACTAGCAAAATGAGCACTTTGGCCTTACTATATTTCTTGTCAAATTCAATCATCTCTATAGTTGGGCATGTTGGTTGAGTTGATGTTGTTGATGGTGAAGGACGTGTTTCCTTACCTGAAACTATATCCCACAATTCTTCCATTTGTAGAATAGCCTTCATTTTTGTTCGCCATGGTATATAATTGGAACCTCTGAGTAACTGAGCATCTATCATGTACTTGTGGATAGTAGCCATGATGAGGGTTCCTTATATCACCAAATGATCCCCCTTTCTTTATACCTTTGTCAGGCCTTTATACCAAACATCTATATATACCCGCCCTTACGTGAGGGATACTATAAGTACATGAGAGCATAATGATACGTGGAACATAGGCGGTACTAAAAGGGAATCATTTTGTTTATGACACCTACCATAGAAGGTCTTTCCTCATGCATGGGGCGTAACTTCCCCTAAACACTTCGAAAAGCACTTTGTCAGGATTTACGTCTAACAATAATAATGATTAGGGTATGAATGGAGTGAAAATAATGACAAAATGGTAAACTTATATCTCCTCGATGATTAATAGATAAAAATGTTATATGTTGTTGTTGTAGCTATGTTAGGCAATAGATACAGTAGTCCAAAGCATGACAACATTACCTATAAGTGTGGTCTAGAGGTATTGTAAATACCAAACACTGTGGTGCAAATAAATTTGCATGGATGGGTTCAATTTTTGGGGACTTAATTGTGCTTGATTTTACTTAATGTTGTAGTGCAAAAATAGAAATGGAAATGTAAATGCAACATGCAACAAATAAAATTTTAGGTGTTGGGCATTGCTGAAAATGCACCTAATTACAGTGCCAATTTGCTTTACAAACTTGAAAAATCATTCTCTATTCCCCCTTTCATCCTGTTTGAATAAATTTGCAATAAATGGACATAACAAAATACCCCCCCTTTTTGTTTGTTTGTAAAAAAATAGGATAAAAATGGCAAGCTCCAAAGTATTTCTGTTAGTGTTTTGGATGCAAAATTAAAAAAAATTAATCTATATTGTTTTAATTAATAATTAAAAAAATTGCTTAAAGAATTATAAAACATATATTAGTAAGCAATGTAATTTAAATTATTAAAAAAAACTTTGAAAAAATTAAATTAAAAATATGCATCACAAAAAAAAAAAGAACAAAAAAAATGGATTTACCTTATGCAGGTTAGTGGGGCTTGAACCCTCGACCTTTGATTGATAGCACCTTAGCGACTGGCCTCCAACCAATCATGCTAGCTCGTTGGCCAAGATATGAGGTGCTAGGTCATGTATATGAAAACGTGCCATGCATGAGGTGCTCTCAATGGGTGGCAACACGACCTCCACCACACAATGCTACCACCTCTGAGTGATGCTACTTCTATGGTGGGGTCTTTGTTGGCTGTCTTGTTGTAATTAGTGAAAGTGACTAGTTTAGATCAAAATAGATCTAGTTCTGACCAAAAACAACTATTATGACCTTCTAGAATTGATGGCAAATTTGCTCATCCATAGGCATTAATCAGAAGGCTTCTGTTTTAAGTTGGTTTGCATGTAGGATTCAAATATTTTCAGCAATTTGAATGGGTTTCGACACATCTAAGCAAGTTGTCCACCATTGGTAGGAAAATTACTACTGCCACTTGAAAAACAATGATTTCTTTAGGAATGCAACACATCGAGTCTTCGTCCCTTTCTTGGTGCTTTCAGCGATGTAAAAGGTTTAAAATGATTGTGGCATAGTGGTTATAAGGGTGGACTGCGTGAAGATATGTGTGGCGGATTTCAGGGCGGACAACATAGAACACTGTGGCGATCATAAAAGCTGGACAACCTGCCTATATTCATGGTGGCTACCGATTCCACCATGTAAATACAAAAAAAAACACATATCGAGTCTTCGTTGTGATTGTCCTCTACAGATCCAGTTGATAGGTCAAATATTCTGCTATATAGGGATTACAAAAACTGTGAGTAGGTGAAATCCATCTATGATGGTGAATATCAAACATGATTTTCTTGGAGTGCATCAAGGTAGCAGTCAATGAGCTTTGGACTATGATCAAATATCCCACATCGAGGAGGACAATGACTAGTACAGTGTTTAAAAGAAACAATATGCACTATGTAAAATGACTACCTTTGGGTAGTCAAGTTGACCACCCCCTCTCCTTTTGTATCCTACCATGTGACACCACCTCATTAGTATTATGTGTCATTGGTCAATAGGCTTGCGAGGGCATCACAGATTACCTATCGATGTCAAGGTCCATCCTTGTCTAGTTCAACAAGTCTATCATGGTTATGTCCACATAGGAACCATGAGCGGTTGCTAGTTTTTCAGATCAGGTTTCCAGGTAGGTGTTTGTCATATTTAGGTTATTCGCAGTGTCAAGTCTGAGTGCCTTGAGATACATGTTCGAGTTGTAGATCTAGCTCTACCTCAAGAAACGTGCCCAAGTTGACTAGGTAAGGCTTCAAAAAAAATAGAGCCTCTTACGATCCACTCTGATACCATGAAATTAGAGAAAAAGATTAGTTTATTGCATTGATAATAATGGAGCATATATACATTAAGAGAAGGCTAAAGATAGCCTTAGAATCATAATATCCCCCCATTATCTAACAAACTACTTGCTCATTGATATTACAAAAAAATACTGACATAAGACATTGGTCGACAAACAAAATATCACCTAATAAAGTGATGATAAAATAAAGGAATAAACTATAGGCTAACATACCTCGATGGGAGGATACCCCTTGATAGGAGGAGGCACTGATGCAAGAGGATGTACCAATGTAGGAGGATGTATCATAGCAGGAGGATGTACCACAATAGTCACAGGATGATGCAAATATAGGTGAGATGGGGACAATTGATGTTGGTAGAGGGTAAGATGGAGGGGATGGCTAGCAGATCATGAAGCTAGAGGTATAAGTGGTTTCTCAAAGCATTCAGCTAGCATATCAGAGTGCACACATAGAAACCCTCATAGAGCAAGCAATAGATTAGGCAGCCTAGATAGTTACCTAGATGGCTTACATTCAGTCCTTGGAGAACCAACTATTACAGGCATGAGCTTAGATACATTAGTAGGTGAGTTTTATACCCTCTATGAGTAGGCCAGTGCACCCAAAAAGTAGTAGCAGCTTTTGCTATGTCCAATAGGAGCTGACGATGGCCAATCAATGAGAGGTATTCTACCAAACTTTGTACTTCTAGCTAGTTCCAAAGGGATAAAGGATACCTCTACCAATAAATATGGCTCTTAGCCGAATTCAAAGTTAGAGTGGTGCACATTATTGTTCACAGATAGTGACTCACTCTGTGAACATACCTCCATCGAGGCCACCGAGGGTTACGGGCGAGGGCCAAGGATATATGGGATGATATGTCAAATTTTATCTTTTTGTGGCATACTTCCTTAGTGACTAAGTATGCCGAGGTTTTTTTATTATTATTATGGAATACTAGTCAACTTATACATATGTACCTTTTCTTGAGATTAATACCATACTGCATTTTGTATTTTTATGTGTGTTTATGCAAAATGTTTTTGTTGTTTTTAATGTTTTATGAATGATTATGGTAAATGACCTAAATGGTAATGCATATTAGAATGCTTATAATTATGTTTGATGATTTCTAATGCACATCTATCATGCTTGTCAAAATGTGATTTATGGAAATGGAATATGATTTGATGAATTGTAATGGATATTATAAGGATGATGTGTTGGGTGGTATATCCTTACAAATATGAGCTTTCAACAATAATCCTCAAGGATGTATGCTTGCATAAGACCTGAATGGAGGCTGCTCCTCACTTGTGGTCATGAAGCAAATCCTATGTGAGGGATGTTGTTATGTTGACATCGCATGTATATGACCCAAAAGATGATTGAACTTTATGGTCAATATGATATTGTGTATGATGGACAATGTATACCCTTAAAATTAATTTTTATTGAAAATTAAAGGTGTGAAGAATGATGTGAATGACTTAGCATGAAGAATGCAATTTGTCTTATGTAGGGGACTTGTACTAGGCATGAGACTCCTAGCATGAAACAAAGTGTATATGAGAAAAACCTAACTAGGTATTATCCCATGCCATCATTGCAAAGTCCCTATGCAACTATATGATCAAACAATGGATATGCAAAGTATGCAAAATGTTTAAACCCTAACAAGCTATTATGCAATGTGACTAAGCAATCATGGAAAAAATTATATGCAATGGATATGGGTATGAAATGTGAGACTAATTATTGAATGGGTGACAAATTCTTATGAGAATGGTCATACAGACCCATGAATATATCATGATGTTGGCTATTCAAGCTCATCAAAAATATTGGATGTTTCTCAAAGTGAGGTCAAATTGTATCAAGAACTAGTGTGTGATTCGTGAGTTATTTTCCTATCTTGATCTTGAATGTGACACAAATATTTCAAGAACCAATGTGTGTGGTTGTGGAGTTCATTTACCAATTTTAAGTTAATGACACAAGCTAATCAGGAAGCAAGATATGTGCAAGTGAATTCATTGACCAACCTTGAGCAATGGAGGAGTAAACTACTCATAGAGAGAACCAAGAAGCTAGCTTATCCTTATGTGTGCTCAAAGGTCTCTTCAAGAGAGATGTGTCACCATACATGATTATAGTCTATTATAAGGGTCTCCAAGATTTGGGAAATTGGATTCTCAACCACTTGATTCAATTCTTAATGAGAATTTTACCCTATCCTTACTACTTGGAGGCTTTATTAGTATTATGTGTTTGTAAATATTATTAGGGCTTTGGGGAATCAAATTCTCAACCACTCGAATCAAGTCCTAATGAGAATTTTACCCTATCCTTACTACCCACTTTATTATTATATATTTTTTTGAAGATATTTAGGGCTTTGGGGAATCATATTCTCAACCACTCGAATCGAGTCATGATGAGAATTATACCCTATCCTTACTACCCACTCTTTTTTTTTTGTGAAATTTTTATAAAGAATGTATATTTATATTATTATTTTAATTACAAGACTATATGCATAATGGAATAAGCAAGAATAATTGTTCACCTCACGGTTCTATCCAATCATGGTATCATCTTACTAGATGTAAGATTTTATTAATAAAAGTGATAAGTTCTTGGTTCAAAATTGGTATGGTTAAGTCCCAAAACTCAAAATTTTTCCTTAGTGAAAATTTGTGTTTTTGTTCAAGAAATATTTTTAATCAAATATCTAGGATTAAGATTTTATTAAAATATGAATCATGTGATTGGTTCAAGATGGGGTCTTAATCACTTGATAAAATTAATATAAACATGAACATGTCAGAATTTGCCTAGAAAATAATGATGGATAAGTATGACTATATGATACAAGTAATTGGGCTAATAAAAATGCAAGATGCGGATGAAAATTATAGGATGCCTAATGCAAACTATAAGATGTAAATGATGGCTATGTAATGCAATATAGAAACAATGATTATGTACAATGGATTATGTGTAAACCTAAATGAAATGCATAGGTGAATGAAAGCAAAAACTCCAAAATTCCCAAGAAAAATGAAGAGAGGTGTTGAACCTGCTATGGGTGTAGTGTTCACTAATGGTCAAAGAAAAATAGAGATATACCCTCTAGGATGTATGCTCGCAAATGGTCGAATGGAGGCTACCCCTTGCTCATGACCATGAAGCTATCCACTATTAGGTGTTGGTAATGATATTACCAAATCAAATACTACTCAATAAGGGTATGCACCAAAGTGTATGGACAAGGCCAATGGAGTAAAGCAAGAACTACATCCCTTGACTTGGGGATATGTACTTAATAAATTTAAATTTTTAAGGTCAACGGATGTAAAATAGTGTGAGCTAATGCAATTATGGAAGTGCAAACTAGATGAAAATGCAATGATGACTAAAACCTAACTTACAATAAAATAAGGCTATCTTTTCAGCAAGGATTTAGGAGAATGCACAAATAGAGTTAACCCTAGAATGTAAATTGTATGATTTTTCTCTTTTGAATTCCTAGAAATAAAATCAATATATTTTTATTTTGTTTATGTTTAAATTTGAAATAGATAGAAATCAAATAGAAAACAAACAAAGAAGTTTATTTAGGGAACTTATCTAATCCAGTAGTTGGTCCTAGCTTTAAATTGTGTCCAAAATATCCAAAATTCAATCCTATGAAACAACTTATAAACCCTAGAAACATTTATCAGTGTTTGGGGGCCTGATTAGGCTATTATATGATTGAGCTTGGAGGCATAGAAGTCAAGCCCCCTTGGTACTTTTAGCTAACCATTTGAAAATAAAATTATCTTTAACCTTTGGAAGAAGCAAAAGCAATATGAAATAGGCATGCAACAATGAAATGAAATGCAAAAATAATGGATATAACATAAAGCTAACATGCAAGATGCAAATTAAGGTTTTAGGAAATAACTTGCCCCCAAGTCCTAATTTAAAAAATTCATACCTTATAAGGGGTGGAAGTGAATATGGCTCATCAAATTCACACCCTATATGTATGGGGAATGAATTTAGTTCAAAGCACTTTTGGGTTCCAAAATACCAAAAAAATGTGATGCAAAACAACAAAAAATAGATCTAACAACTAATAATGCAAGTAAAGAACCTGGTTAGCTAATGGAGGAAGTAAGAATAAATGAGAAGATGAAATAAGCAACCCAATATGGTATACCTCTCCAATAATTAAGACTCCTCGACTTGTTCTCCAAGAGCAACTAACACCTAAGCACAAAACAATGAAACAACAATCCCACAACAGAAGGAACTTAAGATTTGTAGAAGATAGAAGATATGGAAAATAAGAGATCCAATCCTATATGTATAATAGGTTTGGAGGATTTTTAGGTAGGAAAATGAAAAAAAAACTTGGCTAAGAGTTGATGCCACAAATGTCAACCAAAAACTTGGGCTTTTTAAGAGAAAAACCCAAATTTTCCAAATTCATGCCTTGTAAATTATAGGGTATGAATTCGGAAAAGTTTTTTAGTCAAATTCATGCCCCATAAATTATAGGGTGCGAATTTGGCCAAGATAAATTTTCCAAATTTGTGCCTCATATGGGACGCCCATGAATTTGAGACAACTAGACCAATGTATATTATTTTTGCCTTTTGGGGGATCAAACAGTATTAAAATGGAATAAAAATTATACCGTTGGAAGTATATTTTGAAGCCTAATCCAATGGTAGTGGTTTTGAGAATAATGGAGAATAATTTATGGGGAAAATTTGGCTCAAATGTGACCTTTATTTTTGAAGCAATAAAAGCTCAATTTAGGTCTTCAAAAGATGGATTTGGATTTCTTGGTTAGAGGATCAATGTATGAGGGTAAATTGATGAAAAGTGGGTCAATTTTTAACTTCCACGGGTTATATTTGAAGATCTCAATATTGGTTTGTACTCTCTCTTGGCTTGCACTCACTCCTAGCTTGTAGTTCCTCCTAGCTTGCACTCACTTCTATCTTACATTTTATGGTGTATTTATAATTAACCTAGTCTAAAATTATTTCAAAGTCACCATATATTCATAGTTTTTTAATCCTTAACTTCTTAGCCTTCCTCAAGCTAGTACAATGTGACTCATACTCTACTATATTGTTGGTATAAATCAACATCAATATGCATGTTAAATGAGTCTATGAACCCTAAGGTTCAATGAGTTGAATATTAGCACATGTAGAAACCAAAACCTAGGCATTCATAAATTCATAATTTGCACCCCACATCACAAATCTTGCATAATAAATTCATATGCCTAAGTCTAAACTTAGGCATATAAATTCCTACACATTAACATATTTTCCATATTAAATTTAGAAAATCGGCCTAGGATACCCTACCTGCCTACTAGACATGTGTCCTAGCCACCTCACCAACATCTCTTGCCACATCTTACACACCCTTGTCCCCTTTGTCCCTTCACATGGGACATACCCTACAACTCACTCTACTTGCAGTCACATCACCCCAGTTAATTGATACACCCTGGGTGACTCACTCTAACTACCACCTTCCATTTATCTCTAAAACACTAAGGGCACTATAAAGGCATATTCACCCCATAAAACAAATGAGGTTGAGTACACATACCATCAGGCTACCATAATAGCACTAGGTGTTTGCATGCATCCCATGGAAACCTGCGATCTGAATATTGAAGTCATATTTTGGATCATTCTGCCACTCAGTCAAAACCACCTATCCATAATTACATAGTTGAAACTACCCTTGCATGGTTTCCCTATAACTTGTGCGTGATTTACCAGCCTACATTGTTAATTCATGGTTTCTCAAAGCCAGGAAAACACCATGAAAACGATCGGTAAATTTTGATTTTAGTAAGGTATTTGGTTTCATTTTCTCTACTTTCTATAATATTATTCGAGGATTTTATTGCATGTTTCTTTGTCCTTGTATACATGTGCTACTAAACCCCAATTTTCCTTCTCATGTGTGTACAGAAAATAGGTGTCTTGGAGAGTTGTTGAAGCTAGAGTGGTCCCCTTATTGAATATTCAAAATCCACTCACCCCTTTGAAGTTATAGTTGAAGAATGAAGAACACGAAGTTTGTTGAAGATTCAGAAGATCCTCACCTTTCCACCATCATAGCATTGTAATCAGAAGAGAGAAAAATAAATTGTAACATTACCCCAACACATTTAGGGTAATTCAAAAATCATTGTAAAATTGTATCAAATATTAATACAAAGAATTATTTATTACAATCTCTCTTTTCTGTGTCTATATTTATTTGTGTTCAGTTATTTTAGTTACAGAAATTGCGATCATAGAGGTACCACCTAAGGGTTATGTTTGTTTTTGCCTTGCTATTATTTGATTATTGATTTGTGTTTTTCTGTGGTTGTAGGTTTCTAGATTTCGAGCATGCAAAGATTCAAAATTAAGACTGATGGATCTAAAGCCTTTTATGTTTGGTCCTATACCTGAGAAACTATGAGTGCATAGTTATAGATTTGAGGAACTGTGCATCTGTGGTTGGATGTCTGTGGAACCACACATCTGTGGTTAGAGCATTGTGGAACCGTGAATCGACGGTGAAAAGCATTGGAAGGAGCAGCAAAAGGATAACAAGTCTGTACATCTGAATCCTCCTTTCCCTTTTTTTATATTTAGCATTACATTTAGGTTAAATTTAAGAGTCTCTATATTTTTTGCCATTGTTTGCATTTAGGTCATAGGCTAGGTGCATATAATATTCAAAATAAAAAATACAAAAAATAAAAATAAAAAAATTGACATTTATAGATCAATTAGTAGAGCATGTGCATAGCCTAGTTAGAAATAATCTAGGTATATTTAGGGTTTCAAGACTATCCTACCTCACATTCGGTTACTCAGTTGGAACTATGCATTCACGGTTGGGATTTTCCAAAATCATGTGTGTGGCTGGTTAACTGCATAAACACGATTTACCAGAACTAACCACCCACTGACAGTTGGCCCTGATAACCGAAACTTGTTAGATATTACTAAAAATTAGGTATTTTAGCCCCTGATATATTTTTTTCTATTATTGTGTGTTTTATTACTTTCTACATTAGGCAAAAAATATAATTGCATATTAGATTGCATCACACAATAACAAACAAAGCCATCACACACTCACATGAATGTTGGACAAGATTGAACTTCATCACCAACCCCCAATATATTTTACCACGTTACTTGGCAAAGGATAGCTTGAATAACCATCTAAGCCATGGAAAATAACATGCATTCCTCTTTGAATGGTGTATCATTACCCATAGTGGATTGGTAGGACCTAGGCTCCTTCATCGAATTTGGGTTTCATCTCCAAGTCCTGGTGGGTTTCACAACTCGGACTTCATCACCGGGTTAGTGTGTGAGAGTATCTAGGTGAAATTCATAGACTCATTTTAGGGCAAAAAATTTGCACATCACTTTTTCTTTTTACCAAAAACACCCAAAAAAATCAAAAAATCCTTCAAAAAAAAAAACACAAAAAGCAAACTTTGATCAAACTTAGGAATAAAAACATTGTTTGTTTGTTTTCTTTGAGTGTTGTCTTGCTTTGTAGTTTTGTCACACATACACACACATACATTTATGTTTTACACCTCATCACACCTTTAGCATATGGTAACAACCCGTGGTCAAGCCAGAAGGTTAGCCCTAGTTTGCAGTTAGTTACATTCTCCCATGGATCCATCTCAATCTTGTTAGGTCCCTAACACTTCAATGGTAGGGCAAGTTAGTGTAGACCCTACTATGTCCCTGAACATGAATTTTGGGCCCTCTAGTGGTTCCCCCATTTTGGGTATAGACATCATGTAGAGGGCTACTCATACTACCATCCCTGAGACACCTAAGATTGAGCTGCATACATTGATGGATGGTCGTGTTACGCTTGTGGACATGGATGTCATTAGATATTACATGAATGCATCTAGTCTATTTTTCCCATTGTTACCTCTGCTCACCATTCCACCTTGCACCATTCCATCATTTCATCAGGAAGCCACCTTACCACACCCATAATAGTCCAACCAAACCTTCATGAATCTAATTTTTTAACTGACTACTGCTACCATAGCCCATAACCATCCATCATTGTCTAAACAACACCTCTTCATATTACCAAACCAAAATATCATTTTCACCAATCCCATCTATGAATCATCAGTTAGTGTTGCTTCACATATCCCAACATCTATTCCATCCACTACACCTATAGCCCCCATGCATTATAACATCTCCCATTTAGCGGTAATATCCTTTGCCACTTACTCTCCACCAATATCTACTAATATGGTTACCACCCAACCAACCTCCTCTTCTACCACTTGTAAAACCATACCATCCTCCTTTACGATTGCCATGCAATAAGCCTTCTTGCAATTACAACAAATGATCTTGGATAATGCTAACCGTAGAATTAATTTTGACCCACATCAACAATCATAAGGAATCAACCAAAATCAACCCTCCATGTCTCAACCCCACACTTCTTCACTAAATATCCATATTGGATGTTGCATCCTCCAATCACCATAGCCATTAATCCACCTCACCACATGTATGCTAACCCTTCAAGTCAGCATGCTAGCATGCTCCCATCACCTCACTACCATAAAATCCCTCATCATCCACCTTACCATAATCCATTTCATCCTAACACACTACATCATCTCAACCCTACCAATGGTGTATAATACTACCAAAAATAATAAGCAAACCAAGGTTTTAATCCTTTAGAGGATCCTAAGTTCCAATTCTTGTAGATTAATATTGATAGCCTCACCATGCAGATACTAGGTATGCAGTACCAAAAACCCACCTTGATGCAACTACTCAATCACCCAATCCATGCTTCAATACCTTCACCACCCTATCTAGTAGATTTTTAGGTACTGAAGTTTGAAAAATTCAAGGGGGTTGAGGACCCCCATGAGCATGTAACTAGATTCATAAATGTGTGCTTCAGGATTAAGAATAAGGATGCACTCATGCTTCACATATTTCCTCAGACATTTGGGGGAGATGCCCTGGATTGGTATAACCACCTACCACATCAAAGTGTTTACACTTTTGAGCAACTTGTGAACCGATTCCTAGAGTGATTTACCCTGAATATTAGAAAGAATACCACATTGATTGATTTACTCAATTTGAGATAATATGATGACAAATCAGTCTATTATTTTGGCAACCATTGGAGGATGGGCATGATCAAATTGCCATTCTTCCTCCCTATGATAGAGTTAACAAGAATGTTCACAAAGAGTTATGCCAAAGCCTATTTCCTTTTTGCTACAGTTGGAACAATACAAAATATACGAAGAGGCACTCACCCAAGCCCAAGTAATTGAAGAGATCAAAATTCAATAGGGTGAGATCAAGACCAAAAAGAAAGAATGGAAAAATAAGAATCAAAATGGGAATAACCATGAACATTCCAAGGCTGCTCAGATTAATCAAGTAGTATTAAACCAAACTTCATAGCAAATATAACATGCCCAAGTCCAAGTACAACAACCCCAACACCAATAATATCAACTGTAATAATTTAATTATCAAGTGGTTCCACCCCACAATAAGTACAAAACCAAACTCAACCTATAAAGAGGTAACAACATAATTTCAGGCCCAAACACAATTACACCCCATTACTTGAGCCCTACTCATTCATTTTATAGAATTTGTATAAGGCATAGGCTTTCACATTACCAAAAAATGAAGCCTGATGATCTGAATAAGCCAAAACCAACAAGATATAGAGAGCATCTATATTACATATTTCACCAATAGAAAGGACATGATATAAAAACTTGCAATGGACTTAAAACTATTATGCAAGATTTATTAGAAGCAAGAAAGATCAAAATTAATGACAACCCATTAGCCCAACCTAATAAAAATCTTAGGATATATAAGACACCTTTACCTCATCATGAGGTGAATCAACAAGTAGCGAGAGCATCAACTTGTACAGTTCCTCCCAACCAAGTTATCAGTGTAGTTACCTGTGATAAAAGAATAACAAATCAAACCCAAGAAACACCCACTCCTATAGCACAACCTAGTGTACCCATACGACTAGGCCCATCCATTCCACCTCCACCCATCCATAATCCAAATCATCCATCTTGCCTAATCATTACCTTTAGAAGTTGGTTGACACAGAGCCTAAGAATGGAATAAGCCAAACTATTAATATGCAAGCTAATACAACAATATCCCCTACATCGTGAGGCATTTATGGAAATTTTAAAGTCCATTGAAGTGCAATTATAAGACCTTAACACCTTTAATATTTTTGTGGTGAGTATGCAAAATTGCATGGAACCCTCAATAACATTCTATGACTTTGAGGAAAAGAGTATATCATCGGATCTACTTGATTCTCCATTGCATATTGTGGCTCATATTGATAGGAAATTGTTTAAGAGAGTGCTCATTGATATCGATTCCTCCATAAACCTCATCACCACTCCAATTATCAAGCATCTTAACTTGCAATTATCCCATATCACCACATCCACTTTTACCCTATGTACCTTTAATGATGCTTTGTGTTCCATTGTGGGGAACATAGTTCTACCTGTCACTGTGGGGTGAAGAATATACTTGTTATCTTCCATATCTTGGAAGGGGCTATGCAATAAAACATAATTATTACATGTCGTTGGATTAGGGAAATGAAGTGTGTGCCCTTGACATTACACCAATGCTAGAATTATGTGCATGAGGGTAAGATCTATTGCATCCAAGTAGACACTAAGTCATTTAAGTATTGCAACTTGATATCAAATCCCTATGATTCATTGCTTCCATCCACCCACCTTTCAATTCAGTCCCTCATCATTCAAACCACCCCAAATAACAACACATCATCAAAAGCACCCACCCTAGAGGTCTTGCCAATAGTGGATCCTACTTTTGCATCCAAAAACACCAAGCCAAATTAACCCTCATCCACCTCATTTTATTTTTCAATTGCACTTGATCATCCTACTAACCAATCATCCACTTAATTGGCTGCACATTCCACTTCACAAACACCTTTTACCTTTGTAGCCCAACCAAATATGTCAACCACTAACAATCCCATCAAACCTAACCCACCTCAAGCCTTACCACCCATTGTCTCATAAATATGGTTACCAATTTGATAGGAGCCATTGCCTCCATCTGAGCCACAAGTCATCATTGAAACATCCACCTCATCACCTGAATAATCCACATCTAAACTGGTATAAGTTGTAGTTCATCTCACCAATACAAGTATTGGTGAGTACATTATTGAGAGTGTCATAGTGACACCACCTATCCAGTCAGTTAGAGATTACGGTCACCCACGTGACCCACCTTTAGCTATAGGTGTAGTGTACACAATGGGTTCCCATACAAACATGATCAACTTTACATATGGGGGAGTGGATTTTTCATCCAATCCACCTCCTCCTAAAGAGGGATCCATACAAGAGTTTTATGCCAATCTATAATATCTATCCAACCCATATTTCTATTTGCAATATTTTTGCAGGGTTAACTAGTAAGGATTTGGTCTCGAATGACATGAACATGGTCCACATCATATTATTGAGCCTAAATATTGAGAAGTGCATGATCACTCTGGCTTAAGATATAGGTCATCTACTTCAAAATATTTTTTCGAGCATACATTCCAATGACTCACTCTTGAGATCGAAGGAGATAATGAGGAGAGTGATGATTGTCATGATTGTGATGATAGCAATGATGAATATGTGGAACCTAACTTTACACCTTATTTAAATGAGGATTTTTTGAAAATTATATTGCAAATGGCCATGGTCGAATATATTTCTGATGATTATATCTCCGATAAGGATTTTAAGGAGTTTTAATAGATGCAAGCAAACCTAGACTGGATCATTCACATATTTGATGATCCTCAAGAGGATGTGGCCCCTATAGAGCCCATCGAGAGATGAGTGTTACACCAAAATGTTTTCCATAGATCACATAATCTTTCGCATCAAAAAATATCATGAGCACCCTAAGATAGATCCACCACCACCATCTTGGTTGCACTCACAGAGTATCTATTCACCTATCTTAGGTCAGTTGCAACCTAGATAGAGTAAGCAATCACTCCTCAAATCATAGCTACCTCATTTCCACCAAGTTAACATAATTTTTGTTGACTTGTTTGTCCCTCTCCATAAACCATATGATTTGGCAAAGTCAATTCGGATCGATTCTATCCTTATCACCATGGAAGGATTTCATCCCTGCCATCCATTATCATATTTATCATGTCTGAAGAGTTGCTAAGAGCTTCAAACACTTAGATCCTACAACAACCTTCACCTTTTCTTGCTTAAGTTTTTCAAATCAAAGTGGAGGAGGAGTCACCTGATTCACTTGAGCATGTGAAAAATGATATCCATATCATCCTAACTTCACATCAGTTGGAAGAAGGCTCTCATATGCTTATCGAAGAATCCATTGATGTGAACCTTAGTCAAGATGTGGATAATCCAAAAATTATGAAAATTGTAAATTATTTATTCATAGATGAGAAAGAGCATATGATCAATGTTTTAACAAGGAAGGAAGAGATATTTGTGTGGTCATACAAGGACATTCCTAGCCTTGACCGCAATTTGGTGGTTCATAACCTTACCTTAGCTCCTGAAGCTAAGCCATTCAAGCAAAAACTAATAAAAATTCATCTGATCATAGCATTAATTATCGAGGAAGAGCTACAAAAACTACTAGATATGGGTTTCATAGTACCCATTCACTATCCAGAGTGGCTCTCCAACACGGTACCTACTTGCAAGCATAATGGAGGGGTACACGTATGCATAAAATTTCAATATTTAAACAAGGCATGCCCCAAGGATGATATTTTGCTATCGAACATTGATCAACTTTTAGATTCCTATGCAGGACATGAAATGCTTTTTTAATGGATTTTTCGTAGGATATAATCAAGTCTGAATAAATCCTAATGACCAACACAAAACAACATTTACCACATCTTGGGTGACTTTCTATTATAATATGATGCCTTTTGGTATTAATAATGTAAGAGCTACTTATAAATGTGCCATGATGTACATCTTCCATGACTATATGCATAAAATCATTGAATATTATGTGGATGATCTAATTGCAAAATCTAAAATGCATCTTGAGCATATTGAAGTTCTAGAGAAATTTTTTGATTGATTGCTCGAACATAAAGTAAGCCTAAATCCTAAGAAGTGTGTATTTGGAGTCACATCAGGAAAAATTCTAGGATTCATTATCTCTAAGCAAGGCATTGAAGTGGACCCTAATAAGGTCAAGGCCATAATTGAGATACCACCTCCAAAATATTTGAAAGAGTTGTGAAATTTGAAAGGAAAAATTTACCATTCGACGATTAATTGCATAAATCTCAGAAAAATGCAATCCTTTCAATCACTTGCTACAGAAGGGGCGACTTTATCCTAGACAACCAAATCTCAAAAGGCTTTTGATGACATAAAAAAATATCTGGCTTCACCACTAGTTTTAACACTACCTCATCCAGGAGTTCCTTTTCACCTTTATATCTCTACAACAGATTTTGCACTAGGGACAATGCTTGCATAGAAAAGAGAGAATCATAAGCAAGCAATTAATTATATTAGTTGAACATTGGTGAGTTATGAGATGAGATATGCTTATGTTGAGAAGTTGTGCTTATCAGTGGTTCTCTCCACTAAGAAAGTAGAAATTATATGGTAAGTAACACTACCTATGTCATAGCTAGAGAAAATCCTCTACGTTACATGATGACTCACACATACAACATCCAAAATGCAAAATGGATAATTCTCTTAACAAAATTTGATCTTGAATTCATTAGCCAAAAACCCATAAAAGGTCATGTGATAGTCGATAAACTCGTAGAAGCTTTACTTCCAAATGATCAACCACTTATTATAGAGCTTCTAGATGATTCAGTCTTGTCTGTTGTTGAATAAGAAGAACTAGTCCCTCTTAAGGAATATGTTGACATCACTTTCTTCTTTGATGGATCACAATGTGAAAAAGGACAAGGTGTTGGAGTCATATTTTATACACCCAAAGGAATACCAATTCCTTTATCATTCAAACTTGACTTTCCATGCACAAATAACAATGTAGAGTACAAAGATTTAATTTTGGGGCTTCAATCAATAGTATCTATGGACATTAAGCATATAAGCATCTTTGGCGATTCCTAGCTTGTCATTTCTCAAGTGAAAGGAACTTACAAATATAAAGAACCAGTATTGAAATAATATCATGAAGTAGCAATGAAGTTGCTAGCAAAATTTGACTGGTACAAGATTGACAAATTGCCTTGTTCGACTAATAGATTTGCTGATGCAATGGCTTCTTTGGGATCCTTTATTCCTAAGAATGAACATGGATAATTCCAACCACTTATCATATCAATAGTGTACAAGTCTGCAATAAAATGAGCAGAGTTTGAAGGTGAGAAGAGTGTTTTTTTGGTCCATTTGGATCCATAAAATTATTGCCTTGATCAAATAAGAGACTTTATCAAGTTTAGGACCCTCCCATTAGAATTTATGCAAACTATAAAAGGAATTTTCAAACAAAAAGTAGCTCGTTACACTCTCTTGGGGGATGTGTTGTATAGACATGGCTATGATGGAGTTCTACTTCGATTTCTATATCCCATAGAGGCACAAAGAGCCATAACTGAAGCCCATAATGGTACTTGTGGTGGCCACTTTAGTGGAATGGCCATTGCAAAGCATATTTTATGCTTGGGTTATTATTGGCCCACCGTGAAAAGTGATTGTTGTCACTATATCAAGAAATATCAACATCACACCAACTTGACTCATGTACCATTACAAGCATTACATCCCATTCAAAGCCTTTGGCCCTTTTCACAATGGGGCCTCTATATTATTGGTAAAATTTCATCTACCTCTTTGGGATAACATAATTTCATCATAATTGCCACATAATACTTAACCAAATGGGTTGAAGCAATTCCAATGACCACTATGATTGGACCTTGAATAACAAATTTTATCCTTCAACATATTATCTGTCATTTTAAGATTCCTTTCAAAATTATTTTGGACAATGGTAAGTCTTTTAAAAAATATATGTATGAGCCTTATGCAACGAGTACAATATCCAACACAGTTTCTCGACTCATTATCGACAAGAAAATGGACAAGCTGAAGCGACCAATAAGACCTTGATAGCCATTCTCATAAAACTTGTTAAATAAAATCATAAAAATTGGCACACTCAACTTCCCTTGGAACTATGGGCTTATCAAACAAGCATCCAAATTCCCATCGAGGCAACACCTTCTTCATTGGTCTATGGCATCGAAGAATCATGTCTCTTGAGCTCGAGATCTCTTTTTTATGAGTTGCATTACAAGAAATCATATATAACAATAAAACTAGATAAGCATGTCAACTTACAGTCCTAGATGAAAGGTGAATCAATGCCTTAGAATATCTATGAGTATATCAATATTTCATCAAGCATACCTACAATGCAAAAGTCCATCCTCATGAATTCCAAGAGGGAGATCTCGTACTTAAAGATAATCAATAGAACACCAATGCATTGTTGCACTTGAGAGACAAATTCGTGGATAATTGGTTAGGTCCATACATCGTTAAACAGAAGTTGGATCTAGGAACATACAAACTTTCCAATTTAGAAGGAACATTAGAACCCGAGCCACTAAATATAATACACTTAAACGTATTCTATGTATGATGTAGATTATATATATGTACATATACATAGATTAAAAAAATAGAAAAACAACAAAAAAATAAAAATATTTTTATTTCATTGTATTTCATGCATACGTCAATGCATTCCACCTACATTACATAGATGTATTTCAGGTATTTTTTCATACCATTCATCATATTAGGAGTCATTTGGTCAATTCGATGATCGCTAGTCTACTATGTCTTGTTACCTTAATCAGGGGCACCTCACATCATAGCACAACTTATCAACCCATCAATCACAATAATTTGCAGCTTTCCTTATAATATTTTGATCATTAATGAGCTCTCATAGAGTAGGATAGATACCATATAATTGTTAACAATAATGATTATGTGATCACTTACTATTTTCTATGCACCATTTAATTTTCAAAAGCTTGCAATGAAAGTATCACAAAACCTTACATACCAAATCAATCCATAAGTAAATTCCAAGTGTTTTCAATCACTCAACCATTCCTAGTGTTTTGAGCAACCTCAATTTAAATTCAAACAGTATTTAGAAGAAATAAGTTGTTCTTGGTAAATCAAGTTTCCTATTGGACCATGCACATAAAAACACATTAAAACATTGTGAACCTTGGGAATAACAAAGTCAAAAGTTGCTATTGCCATAAGTGAAATGTTTCCCCTGTTCATCCAATTATGTGCATGGTCTAGAATGCTACAGATTTGACAAAAGGACAAGCTCCACCTTCACCCCCCAAAAAAAAAATCAAATTCCTTGCTTTCCCTCAAATCGAGCAAGTATCCCCCCCAAAAAAAATCATTTCAAAAAAAAATCCCTTGCTCTTCCTCCAAATGAGAAAGTATCCCAAAAGCATTCCAAAAAGCACTAAAATCCCTTGCTCTTCCTCAAAATGAGCAAGTATCCCAAAAGTATTCCAAAAAGTAATAAAATCACTTTGCTCTCCCTCAAAATGAGCAAGTATCCAAAAAATAATAAAAATATATTTTGCTTCAATACAAAAATTAGTAAACTAAAAAATAAAATCCCCAAAAATCCAATGCACTAAGATAAGGGAAATGAGCTTGAATCCCTAGAACTCTAAGTATATCAAAAATTTTGGGGTGATCCTCATTACATCAATGAGTTGAATGAAACTCACCTAGCAATGGGGTATCCTTATGTGTGGTGTCATGTTTGTTACATTAGCGAATTTATTTTGTACAAACCTATGGACACTCATGGATGAGCTATCTTATTGGAATAAGTTACAAATTGATTAGTTTGACCTAGCTCATAATGAGAAATTAACATTCATTTGCACACACAGTTGGTCCTTGAAGATATTTGAAAATACAAGCACAACCTTACCATCATGAATATTTGTAAGGTCATAAATGAGATTTATCAAGGTCACTAAGATGTCTGAGTCTTCGCAAAATAGAAAAAAACATCTATCCAAATCATCTAATATCATCTACATTATTACATATCATTACACATTTACAAAACACATGTTAGTACCCCTGATTAAAATATGAGAATACAGTAGATTATACGAAATTCTAAAGCATACCAAATGGTCATTTAAACATTAGAATTCATCATTCATTCATTTCATCTATCACTATGACATTCTATATGCATCCATATAATTAGATAAAAATAAGCGTAAACACACAAATAAATATAATAAAAGACATGTATATATATATGTAAGAGTCGCATAAGTACAAAAATACCCAAAGGTTGTATACATCCGATAACTGAGGCTCATCAACAAAAATATAAAACCACAAAAAAAATTAATAAAGTGATACTAGATAGCACCACCATGAATCCTACAAGGTTCCTGGACCAATCCCTGAGAGCTAGACGAAGCATGAAAGCTAGGAACCCGAGATCGTGAACTTCTAGTACTAGAATCATTCCACCTACTAGAGCCTAAAATTGATGATGAAGGCAACAGAGGTAGAAAAATGTGATGCTACCATAGATTTTCCTCAAGCATCTCCACATACCTAGCCTGGCTTCGAGCAGTAACCAAATCCTGACCCTCGTGTGCCTCTCGTTGAGCTATATCTGCTCAAAGAGTCACAATTGTAGTAGCATCCCTAGATCCACTACAACCACTTCATAGCCCATCAATATTCCTCTACAAACCATCATTCTCTAGCTATGATCGAGCAACCTCAATTTTATTTCTAGTAATCTCAGCAAAATGAGACTTTACAGTATCGTCCAAGCTATCTTGCTCATCCTGGAGAATCCCTTACTCCTCCTTAGTACGATGTGGAGGAGGATCTTGCCCTCCATCATATCCATCACCCAAAAATCCACCACCACTGACATCACCTCCATCTCCTCCATATTCACCAACCTCAAAACCAACATTTGTTGGTTGCTCATCCACATCAGCTCATCCTCTACCCCCATTGCCTCAACGACACTTCTACTATTGGTAATTTTGAGTAGTTATGTTGTCATTGATGTCAAGAGTCAGTGTTAGTGATGTCAAAAGTCAACATGTAATTGATAAAAGGAGGGTTCTAATATTTATATTTTAATCCCAATAAATTTGGTTTAAAGCTTCACATGATTGGTCAAAATATTTTCTAAATACCCTGAAGGAAGGAGATACCTAGGCCCAAAGGAAATAATATTACAATATTTATTATTATAATATTAAAGTTTTTAAGATAAGGCCTAAACTAAAGGAAGGAGATACCTAGGCCCAAAGGAAATAATATTATAATATTTATTATTATAATATTAAAGTTGTTAAGATAAGGCCTAAAGTGAAGGAAGGAAATACCTAGGCCCAAAGGAAATAATATTATAATATTTATTATTATAATATTAAGTGTTAAAAGAAAAGCCTAAGGTTACTTATAAATTAATTATAATATTTATATTATAATAAATTTATAACCCTAAGTAAGAGGTTGGCACAAAATATTAAGTTTAAATGTTTATTCATGTTCGAGCAAGGAAGGAACATGGTATTTATACCATAAGGTTTGAAGGCATAAGGTAAGTCTCCGAATGCATATGCAAATATTGAATTAATCCTTCGATAAGAATTCATGAGCACAAGAGGACAAAGGATTTTATTTTTAAAAGTAAAATGGAGCACGTGGAAGGATAAAGCGATAAGGTTTTATGCCCCTATCACCAACCATGTGGTTGGCCTAGTGGTAAAGGTTGGCAGTGCTAAGTCATTAGTGAATGACAGGTCTTGCGTTTGATTCCTGGTGGTAGCAGAGGGGATAAAGTTTTTGTTTTAAGAATGTTGAGCACCAACAAAAGGGACAAAGAGGACTTGGTGCTTTAGAGGTCTCAAGTGAGTGGTTAGCTCACCGGGCTGTTAGGTCGCGGCTAAGGCGCATGCAGTAATGCAGAAGGGAATCGAATCCCATGGGAGGCAGCATGTAAAGGTATTTATTTTGCATTAATAAATTTATGCCTATGGTTCTAAGTTGTATGGTATGCACTATCGTGGAGGTATAAGGTGTTAAAAATAATTTTTATTTTTGCCATATAAAGGGTGTTGAAATAATTTGAGTCATGATTAAGTAAGTGCATTGGAATATTTTTTTAATGGTGGTTATAATTATTTTTAAAATACATTTATGATAAGTGGGAGATATAAGGGAATAACTTTTATTATTCCATGCATTTAAATTCTGAAGGAAGTAGTGAATTATTTTGAAAGTGAATTATTGGAGTCCTTGCTGATTGTGTTTTGAGTGTGTTAAGAGGGAGTTAAAAGGTGTATGCGGTAATTTTGATTATTTGTATCTTTTTCTAAACATTTTGAAGGGTTTGATTATTTAAGAAACCAAGAGAGTGGTTTGGAATTTAATTGGGCACATTTTGGAAGGAATACTTTGTGGATGTTTTAAAATAGATTGTTGTTATCTAACCTTTTGAGTGGCATAAGGAGAATTGATTGTAAAACAGATTTTTAAGACATATCTCCATCAAAGTAAAAAGGTATGGGCACATCATACTTTGATTGAAGTATTTTTGGATTGAATGTTGTGAAATATAAGGTGGAGTGAAAAGGATTGTTTGATAAGCATTGTTGGAAATATTTGAGTGGGTTTTTATATGCATGATTGGTGAATGTTTAGAGATTATTTGAGATAGAGATTGAAGATTATTTGAGTTAGGGTTTGAGACCCACATTGTGCTCTTTGTTTGAAGAAGTATGAAAATACTTGTTTAGGGTTTGTAAGCAAGTTGTGTTTCATTGATTGAATTATTGAGTGAAACTTCTTGAGCATTGGTTTTGAGTGATATTGAAAGTGAATGTGCAAACATTAGAAATAAAATTTGTGAAAGTGATAGACTTAATGATTGAGTAGAACATATTTATTCTTTGATATATGTTCCATAGGATTAAATAAATTTTGAATAGAATATGATTAAACTGCTTCAAGTTAAAGGAATTACTTTGAATATTAGATAAAGCAATTGATAGCATTGTGTGCAAGATTTGAGATTGATTGAGCATATCTTGTGAGCTGTATTGAGCATGTGTTTGAGCAGATTTGAGGTAAGTCTTTGTAAAGACTTGAGAGAAAATTGAGCAAGTTCACTTGAAGGAAAATTTGAGACAAGTCTTGGTAAATACTTGAGAGTATATTGAGAAAGTTATTGAGAGGACTTGAAGGAATATTTGAGGTAAGTCTTCGTGAAGACTTGAGAGCAGATTGATCAAGTTCTTGAGAGGACTTGAAGGTATATTTTAGATAATTATTTATGAAGACTTGAGAGCAAGATTGATTTGTTCAAGATTTGTGTTAAGGCTTGGGGTAGATTTGAGTAGAGTTGATTGATTGATTTGTTCAAGATTTTGTTGGCAATTTTGGGCACTTTGGGTACATTGCCTTTGCTCAAATGTATAAGTTGTCATTGATGTCAAAAGGCATTTTTGTTGATATCAAAAGAGTGTGATGTCAAGAATATCTTGAGAAGCTTCTTTATGTTAAAGGGTTTTTATTAAAACCATGGTGACAAGGCTAAAGGTTTTTCTTAAAACCATTTGGACTCATTAAGGGTTTTTATTAAAACCAAGCTTAACTTAATGCAAAGGTCCATGTTTATTATTAATAATTAAATTAACTCAAACCTTTGTCAAAGGTCCAAGTTTAATTTATTATTAATAAAATAATAATTATTATTTTAATTATTATTAAAGGGTCTTTCAACCCTTAAGTGACGAAAGAAAAAAGAATTTTTTTGCCGATATGTTGCCATCATTGGAGGAGCGCCGACGTCAAACAGTTAAGGAAGAATGGCTATATAAGTGGGGATGATTTTCTAAAGTGAGTACCTCTGATTACTATTGATATCTATGATTTGTGATTAATCTGTATTTTTTCGATTTGCGCTTGGCATCTACGATTTGCACTTGCTCTATTTTTTTTTATTTGCGCTTGGCGTCTGCAATTTGCACTTGCTCTATTTTGTTCGATTTGCGCTTGGCATCTGTGATTTGCATTTGCTCCTTACCTTTTGAATAGCGCTTGGTGTCTTCGAGTTGAGCTTGCTCTATGTCTTCGAATCTTTGATTGATGTCTTTACCATGCTTGGCATACTCGGATTTGAGCTTGGGCTGCATCCTTACTTTTTGTGTGACGGCAGTGGATTGGCAATTACTCTTGAACTACGTTTTTTAGACTGTGCTGTGAGATGACTAATGCAAGCATTCAGTGACTTACGTCTTGGACATCGCTCACCAGTTTGCATGTGGTTTGTGGAAGACATTTACGTTTTCCAGATTCTTGGCATCAAAGGAAGATAAAAGAGAGGGCAACGCTGTAGTATTTCGTTGGGCACTTGTGACCCAATGACAATGGCATTTGAGCGAAAGCGCTAGAAGGCAGAGGTGTCGAGTTCGATTCTCTTCATTGGATTTTTATTTTGGTCACGGTGTGCAAAGGATAGTGGCTGTGAATGCACGGGAGGTATAAGGTTAAGGTATCATATTTGTTTTGACATTGTTTTATTGATGTTTAATGTTTATATGGAGTAATAAGGTGTAAAGAGGTTTTACTTTGTATATATGTTGTACTTTGGTGGTTTTTACTAAGTTGGAGAAATAAGGTGTTATTTTGGATCTTTATTATTGTGTATTATTGTATAGTTGCTAACTCTAATTAGTGGCAAATTGAGAGTTAGTGTTGTGACAGATTTTGAGTTCTCCTTCTTCATCAAAGTAAAGGTATGGGCAAAATCTTCCATGTATGTTGTTTATGGTATATTTTCTAAAATTGAGTTTGGAGTGAAAAGGTTGTCTACTAGGTATTCTTTGGTGTGAATCTTATTTTCTAGATATTGAAGATTGTTTATGCATTAAAGTTATTGTTGAATTTTTAGGTGAATGCATAATTCTGGTTGAGGAAGAGAAAGCATTTTTGCAATAGGGTTTATGTTAGTAAGTCTTGCTACTTGCTTTGAGATGATGAAACCCTTATTGTTGGTGAAAAGAATATAAGTATCATTGTTATATGAGATATTGCATGGTTGGAAATTGTTGGGTTGTGTTTCATAATCTTGAGAAAAGAATACTACATCTATCTTATTCTTTTGAGTTTGAGATTGAGTTGATATTGAGATTAGGAGTTAAGTATAGAACATATTGAGTCTCTAACAATTCTCTTTATGCTTCTATGAGGTTTATGAATTACACTGGGTCTCTAACAATTCTCTTTGTGGGTTCATGCTAAGCAAGTTTTTCTTGGTGAGCTTGCTGAGGTTTTGGACAAGTTCCGGTGGGGACTTGTGAGCAGATTTGGACAGGTCCTAGCAGAGGACTTGTGAGCTAAGTTTTTGAGAGTTCTATCAGAGAACTTGAGGATAGAGGTGCATTGGTTGTTTGAGAAGAACCTGAGGACAGATTTGGCAAGTCTTTGAGAAGGCTTGTGTGCAGAGGATTGATTTTTTCAAAGAGTTGGACAAATCTGATAGATAGAGGAAGACTTGTACTAGACCGACTAACTGTGTTTGGTACAGGTAGCTGAGCTACTGTGGACGTGATCATATAAGGCAGAGGTCTCTTAGGCTAAGCATTGAGGACAGGGAGGTCTTCGGTGGAAAGGAGTTCCACATGCTGGCAAGAGGTAGAGGCAGTTGATCTTCTGAGGGATCATTTCCAGAGTAGAGGGGAAGGTATCTCATTTGAACAGAGACTCATAAATTCAGATTGGGGGAAGGTGTCTCCCTTGATCCGAGGCTCATAAACATTGTAATCGGGAAGGATTCCCAAAGAACTTTGAGATAACTTTTAGAGAAAAGTTTTGTGGACGTAGCCTGAGCTTTCTGGGTGAACCACGTTAAAATTGGTGTCACTTTGTGGATGATATTGTGCATTGTTTTGATATTTCTTTGGGTATATTGCTTTACTGTATTGAAGTATAAAGGAATAAGTAAAAAGAGGTCTTATATTGTTCACCCCCCCTCTCAGTATAAGCTTGTGTTCTTCAATTGGTATTAGAGTGGATGCCTTCGAAAATTTTAACAGCTTGAAGGAAAAGCTAGTAAAGAACACAATGGATCATTCAAGTGGCAATGCAACACCTATTCTTGATGGGTCGTAATTTGGTCTTTGGAGTGCAAGGATGAAGGTTCATCTAATGGAACTTGGGAATGAGGTTTGGGAAGTAATTGAAGATGAGTACACTATTCCTGAACATGGTCTTAATACTAAAGAAGAAAGACTCCTACATCATAGCAATTCAAAAGCAATGAATGCAATCCTAAAAGGCTTACAGAAAGCAGATCTCACCAAAGTGATTCACTACAAGACAACTAGTGAAATGTGGAATCAGTTGAAGATGGTTCATACAGGTGATACAAATGTCAAAAAGGCCAAGTTGAGACACTTCAAATGTATGTTTGAATAACTCAAGATGAATGATGATGAAAATATTAGTGACTACATGCTTCGTATGGATGAATTTGTTAACTCCATGAAAGACTTAGGTCTTGAGCTTGCTGAAAATGATGTTTGTGATAAGATTTTAAGATCTCTTCCTAATAGATTTAGTGAAAATATTTCTGCTATTGAGGAAGCTAAAGATTTGGATAAGTTGAAAAAGGATGAGCTCCATAGTATACTTGCAGCATTTGAGTTGAGAACTCAAGTGAAGGTTGATGTCAAGAAGGAGGCAACTTTCAAGGTTACCAAGAAATCCAAAGGTAAACAGCCTCAAGAGAGTGATGAGTCTTCTAGTGATGAAGAGGCATATTACAACAAGAAAGGCAAGTTCTCTAGAAAGCACAAAAATATGAAAAACGTAAGATGTTTTAATTGTGGAAAGTTTGGTCCTTATGCTACTGACTGTACTGTTGCCAAGGATGAAAGTGATGATGATAAACAGGACTGTAAGAGCAAGGATTATGAAAAGCACAAGCATCATAGGAAAAACAAATATGAGCACAACAATCAAGGAAAGAGGTATTCTCACAAACACAAGAAGAGTTTCTACCTAGACAAAGCAAGTAAGTGTTCTAGTAGTGATAGTGAAAGTTCTTCAAGTGATAATGAAAATGAGATGTTGTTCATATCAAGAAAAGAGGAAGAACCAAAACATAGATTCATTATCATGAAATGTCTTAGGTGTGGAAATTTTGGTCACCTTGAGGATGATTGCACAAATAATGATTTGATTTCTAGTATGTATGAGGATGCTTCAAAAAACTATAAAGAAGATGCATGTATGGTTTTTGAAAAGGGTAGCACCTCTAGTGATAAGAAATCTAAAAAAGGCTTTGATGATTCAAAAGGAAATAAAATAAAGGATCTTGAAAGTGAACTTATTAGTGCTCTTAGTGCTTTGAAAAATGGAAGAAAGAAGAATGCTAGACTCAAGGATAAGTTAGATGAATGTTGTATGGAGAGAGGTGATCTTATTGAAAATCTTGATTTCTCTATAGCTAAGACACAAGAACTCAAAGATGAGTTAGAGTCTAAAGTTCTTGAGTATAGTGAGTTAGAACAGAAAATGGCTTCTTTGAAAGAGGACACTAAAGAGTACAAGGATAAGCTTTACAGGTTTCAAGATAGCTCCAAAAGGGTTAAGTCTCTCATCAAAGGTCAAAGAAAGACAACAGATAAAATAGGCCTTGGTTTTGTTAAGCATCACAAATAAAAAGTTGGAGAGTCTAGTAAAAGACTCCAAAAGGAAGAGAGTTCTGATGAGAAAAGTATTTCAGATCATCAGTCCTTGAATGATAGATGCACAGAAGCAGAAACCAGAATTCGAATGAGAAGAAGAAGTTTTCAGAACCTAAGAGGTCAAATAAAGGAAAGTTTCAAGGAAGATGTTTTGCTTGTCACAGGTTTGGTCACATAGCTTCACATTGCATGGCTCAAGTGAAAAAGGTAAATGACAGTTTCAGAGGTGGTAATTTCTTTCAAGGGTATTGCTACTATTGTCAACAGTTTGGGCACAAGGCAGATTATTGCAAGGCAAATATAAGGAACAGGTTTGATCAAAATAGGTTTGGTTAGAACAGGTTTGATCAGAATAGGTTTGGTCAGAACAGGTTTGGTCAAAATGGGTTTGGTCAAAACAGGTTTGGTCAAAACAGGTTTGGTCAGAACTGGTGGATTCAAAGAACAGGTATGCCTAAAAGAAATAACAATGTTACTTGTTATAAGTGCAACAATGAAGGTCACACAATTAGACAGTGTAGAGCTGAAATTCTAGAATACGAGAACAGAGAACAGTGGCATGATCAGGTCCAAGGATCAAGGCATGGATAAAAACGAGGGATGAGAACAAGAACAAGAACAGTGACGAGAACAGGAATATGGACAAAGAATTCAAGAGAAGGCCCGGCAAGGAAGTTATAGACACTGATGATGATCAGTGCCTAATGGGAGTTTTACTCCCACCCCAAAATTAATTACCTCATTAGGAGGTGGGGGAGGGACTAAGCTAAGAGGCTAATTCTTAGTCCCGAGCCCCAAAGGTGGCCCTTTGCCATTGATGACAAAGGGGGAGAGATATGAGTAAGGGGGAGAGCTTCAAAGTGAAGAGGAAAGCTTCAAGTCATGGGGAGAAAAACTTCAAAGGAATATTATCAGTTGTTAGCACAGTTGGTTTCAGTTGGTTTCAATTTTGGCTCTTGAGAAGTGTTTTCGATAAAGGTTTGCCATCAATGACAAAGGGGGAGATTGTTGGCAATTTTGGGCACTTTGGGTACATTGCCTTTGCTCAAATGTATAAGTTGTCATTGATGTCAAAAGGCATTTTTGTTGATATCAAAAGAGTGTGATGTCAAGAATATCTTGAGAAGCTTCTTTATGTTAAAGGGTTTTTATTAAAACCATGGTGACAAGGCTAAAGGTTTTTCTTAAAACCATTTGGACTCATTAAGGGTTTTTATTAAAACCAAGCTTAACTTAATGCAAAGGTCCAAGTTTAATTTATTATTAATAAAATAATAATAATTATTTTAATTATTATTAAAGGGTCTTTCAATCCTTAAGCGACGAAAGAAAAAAGAATTCTTTTGCCGATATGTTGCCATCATTGGAGGAGCGCCGACGTCAAATAGTTAAGGAAGAATGGCTATATAAGTGGGGATGATTTTCTAAAGTGAGTACCTTCGATTACTATTGATATCTGTGATTTGTGGTTACTCTGTATTTTTTTGATTTGTGCTTGGCATCTATGATTTGCACTTGCTCTATTTTGTTCGATTTGCACTTGGCGTCTGCAATTTGCACTTGCTCTGTTTCGTTCGATTTGCGCTTGGCGTCTGCGATTTGCATTTTCTCCTTACCTTTCAAAAAATGCTTGGTGTCTTCGAGTTGAGCTTGCTTTGTGTCTTCGAATCTCCGATTGACGTCTTTACCATGCTTGGCATACTTGGATTTGAGCTTGGGATGCATCCTTACTTTTTATGTGACGATAGTGGATTGGCAATTACTTTTGAACTGCATTTTTCAAACTATGTTGTGAGATGACTAATGCAAGCATTCAATGACTTACGTCTTGGACAACGCTCACCAGTTTGCATGTGGTTTGTGGAAGACGTTTACGTTTTCTAGATTCTTGGCATCAAAGGAAGATAAAAGAGAGGACAGCACTATAGTATTTTGTTGGGCACTTGTGACCCAACGACGATGGCATTTAAGCGAAAGCGCTAGAATGCAGAGGTGTCGAGTTCAATTCTCTTCATTGGATTTTTCTTTTGGTCACGGTGTGCAAATGATAGTGGCTGTGAATGTGCGGGAGGTATAAGGTTAAGGTATCATATTTGTTTTGACATTGTTTTATTGATGTTTAATGTTTATATGGAGTAATAAGGTGTAAAGAGGTTTTATTTTGTATATATGTTGTACTTTGGTGGTTTTTACTAAGTTGGAGAAATAAGGTGTTATTTTGGATCTTTATTATTGTGTATTATTGTATAGTTGCTAACTCTAATTAGTGGCAAATTGAGAGTTAGTGTTGTGACAGATTTTGAGTTCTCCTTCTTCATCAAAGTAAAGGTATGGGCAACATCTTCCATGTATGTTGTTTATGGTATATTTTCTGAAATTGAGTTTGGAGTGAAAAGGTTGTCTACTAGGTATTCTTTGGTGTGAATCTTATTTTCTAGATATTGAAGATTGTTTATGCATTAAAGTTATTGTTGAATTTTTGGGTGAATGCATAATTCTGGTTGAGGAAGAGGAAGTATTTTTGCAATAGGGTTTATGTTAGTAAGTATTGCTACTTGCTTTGATATGATGAAACCCTAGTTGTTGGTGAAAAGAATATAAGTATCATTGTTATATGAGATATTGCATGGTTGGCAATTGTTGGGTTGTGTTTCATAATCTTGAGAAAAGCATACTACATCTATCTTATTCTTTTGAGTTTGAGATTGAGTTGATATTGAGATTGGGAGTTAAGTATAGAACATATTGAGTCTCTAACAATTCTCTTTATGCTTCTATGAGGTTTATGAATCACACTGGGTCTCTAACAATTCTCTTTATGGGTTCATGCTAAGCAATTTTTTCTTGGTGAGCTTGTTGAGGTTTTGGACAGGTTCCAGTGGGGACTTGTGAGAAGATTTGGACAGGTCCCAACAGAGGACTTGTGAGCTGAGTTTTTGAGAGTTCTATTAGAGAACTTGAGAACAGAGGTGCATTGGTTCTTTGAGAAGAACCTGAGGACAGATTTGGCAAGTCTTTGAGAAAACTTGTGTGCAGAGGATTGATTTGTTCAAAGAGTTGGACAGATCTGACAGATAGAGGAAGACTTGTACTAGACCGATTGACTATGTTTGGTACAGGTAGATGAGTTGTTGTGGATGTGATAATAGAATGCAGAGGTCTCTTAGGCTAAGAATTGAGGATAGGATGTCTTCGGTGGAAAGGAGTTCCACGTGCTGGCAAGAGGTAGAGGCAGTTGATATTCTGAGGGATCATTTCCAGAGTAGAGGAGAAGGTATCTCCTTTGAGCAGAGGCTCATAAATTCAGATTGGGGGAAGGTGTCTCCCTTGAGCCGAGGCTCATAAACATTGTAATTGGGAAGGATTCCCAAAGAACTTTGAGATAAATTTTAGAGAAAATTTTTGTGGACGTAGCCTAGGCTTTCTGGGTGAACCACGTTAAAATTGGTGTCACTTTGTGGATGATATTGTGCATTGTTTTGATATTGCTTTGGGTATATTGCTTTACTGTATTGAAGTATAAAGGAATAAGTAAAAAGAGGTCTTATACTGTTCACCCCCCCTATCAGTATAAGCTTGTGTTCTTCAGATTTGTGTTAAGGCTTGGGTAGATATGAGTAGAGTTTATTGATTGATTTGTTCAAGCTTTGTGTTAAGGCTTGGGGTAGATGTAAGCAGAGGTAATTGGTGATTTGTTCAATTTTTGTGACATATTTAAGGATAGAATTTGTTGTAGATTTGAGAATAGAATTGTACTAGACCTAAGACAGAGTTAGATCATATTTGTACTTCACTTGGGAAAGAGTTTGGTGTTGATCTGAGATAGAGTTAAGATAAAGCTTTGGATGTGATAGAGCAGAAGACAATAGTCTCTAGTGGATAGAAATCCATTATCTAGGGTAGTGAGGACAAAGGTATTCTATGGAGAGAGATCCACAAGCCATAGCAATGGGGGCAGAAGTCTTCTAGAAGATCATCAGCTAGATTAGAGGGGAAACACTTCTCCTATAGAGAGAGATCCATGAATCAGAGCAAAGAGAAAGAGTTCTCCTATGGATTGTGATCTACAAACCAACTAGGAAGATAGATTTCTTCTATGGAGAGATATCCACAAACTATTTTAGGAGAAATAGTTCTCCTGGATCAATTTCCATGAATTAGAGAAAAGGGGAAAGAGTTATCCTATGGAGAGAGATCCACAAATCAGAGCATTAGAGGATTGGTGTTTCCTTTAGATAGAGATCCATAAATATTGTAATAGGGAATTGATTCCCAAGAATATTTATCAAGAAAATTTAGTAAGAATATTTTCTTCGTGGAGTAGCCCACATTGAGTGAACCACATTAAATTGGTGTCTCTATTGTGTGTGATGATTTGTGAATTTCTTTGATTACTACTATTGATATTGCCATTGATAATATTGGATAATGTTGTTTGAGAAATAAAAGTAAAAGTTGATCTTATATTTTTCACCCCCTCTCATTATAATCCTGTGTTATTCAATTGGTATCAGAGTGGGTTGCTTCAGAAGAGTTTAACATCTTGAAGGAAAAGTATAAATGAGCACATATGACATTTCAGAGTGGATCTTCAACAAATAAGACACCATTGTTCGATGGGAACAATCATCCTTTATGGAACATAAGAATTAATAATTACTTTATGGCACAAGGATATGAGACATGGAAAGTACTTGAGGATGGATGCACACCTCTAGTTAGTCTTCCTATAGATAAATATGGTAAGCTCCCAAAGTTTGTAAAAGTTATGCATTGCACTTGTTGAGCAAGGTGCAGCGATAGTATTGTCATTGTTGTCAACATAGTCAGATAGATCGGTTGATGCAGTGGACAAGATTTTAGAGGTTACTCATAGTATGTACAGTTATGTTAAATTCTTAAAAGGATGTTTACCCACATTTTTGCATATTTTCCAAGAAGACCGAAGTGGCCCATATGCTAAAGATCAAAGAAAAAGCAAAACACCGCAAAGAAAAAAAAGTGTCGCGATATCACGACATGTTGCATTTTTGCGGTCCAAGGCAAAGAGAAAATGCAAGGAGAAAAAAGTGTCGTGATATCGTGACATGTTGCATTTTCGTGGTCCAAGGCAAAGAGAAAATGCAAAGAGAAAAAAGTGTCGTGATATCGCGACATGTTGTATTTTCACGGTCCAAAGCAAAGAGAAAGAGCAAGGAGAAAAAGTGTCGCGATATCGCGACATGTTGTATTTTCATGGGCCAAAGCAAAGAGAAAGAGCAAGGAGAAAAAGTGTCGTGATATCGTGACATGTTGTATTTTCGTGGGCCAAAGCAAAGAGAAAGAGCAAGGAGAAAAAGTGTCGTGATATCACGACATGTATTTTTGCGAGCCAAAGCAAAGAGAAATAGCAAAGAGAAAAAGTGTCGCGATATCGCGACATGTTGTATTTTTGCGGTCCAAAGAAAAGAGAAAGAGCAAGGAGAAAAAGTGTCGCGATATCGCAACATGTCACATTTTCGTGACTCAAAAAGGGCAGGCAGGTAGAGAAACAAAAGTGTCGATATATCGTGACATGTCACATTTTTGTGACTCAAAAAGGGCAGGCAGGCAGAGAAACAAAAGTGTCACGATATTGCGACATGTCGCATTTTCGTGACTCAAAAAGGGTAGGCAGGCAGAGAAACAAAAGTGTCACGATATTGTGACATGTTGCTTTTTTTCCAAAGGAACAGAGTAGTTGACAGTGCGTCTGATATTAGTGATGAACATCAGGATGGTGAAACTGAAGACTGCATAGTGATGTGGACCCATAAGGAATATTTAATGATTTGAAATCATTTAAGATGGTCGTTACACACGAAAAGAAGCAAACACATGCCCATGTGGATAAAAGGAAATGAAGGGCCTCAAAATAGAAATGAAAAGCCTTTTCGGAAACCAAAACACATGCATGCACAAGGGAAAAGAAAACAAACAGTCATGAAGGAGAAAAGGAAATGAAGGGCCTCAAAATAGAAATGAAAAGCCTTTTCCAAAACCAAAACACATGCATGCACAAGGGAAAAGAAAACAAATAATCATGAAGGAGAAAATGAATAGTCATCGAAGGAGAAAAAAATAGTCATGCAAAGAGAAAACAAATAGACATGCAAAAATAAAATGAACAGTCATGCAAGGAGAAAATGAACATTCATGAAGGAGAAAACAAATAGTCATCGAAGGAGAAAATGAACAGTCATCGAAGGAGAAAACAAATAGTCATGAAGGAGAAAATGAACAGTCATCAAAGGAGAAAACGAACAGTCATGACCGAGAAAACGAAAAGTCATGGTAGGAGAATATGGTGTCAATTATTTGCATGTGACATGTTTGACAAAATGCCTTCTCAATATATACAAAAGGAGTTACATAAAGAAGGAGTTACAATTGACAAGTGGCATATGAGAATATGAAAGAAGGTGTTACAATTGATAAGTGGCATATGAGAATATGAAAGAAGGAGTTACAACTGGAGTTACAAAGAGAAAGGATAGTTATAAAAGGAGTGTTGCTTGGAGAATTTTTTAAGGGAATTTTATTCTATGGTGTGCGATAGGCGAGCAAGAAGGGTGTGTGTTTTGTGAATTGTGGGCGATGTTGGGTAAGCAATAGACCAGTCAGGGTCTTGTAAAAGTGAAGGTATTTTTATGTCAATCTTCTAGTTTCAAAATTCAAGTCCAAGTTGGTGCTTGGCATCAGGGGTTGGTGCTCCTTCCAGTTGGTGCTGGTAAATTAGGGGTTGGTGCTCCTTCCAGTGGGTGCTGGTAAATTGATTGTAAAGTTGGTGCTTTGCAAAGGCTAGATTTGGATGGGAGTCCAAATAATCATTTTGAGGAGTAGCCAAATCGATGAACCTTGGTACATCTTGTGTTGTGTGATGTTCTCTTGTTATACTTGCTTTATTTGGTTTTAAGTTTTCATTGTTTCGGCTTTAAGAGTTGAAGATTTAAGTTATAAAGAGCTACATTGATTCACCCCCCCTCTCAGTGTCATTATGAGACTAACAATTGGTATCAGAGCTAGTTTCCCTTGTCAAGCTAAATCAACTAGGGTTGATCTTGGATTAGTACGCAATGGGTAAGAAGAATAGATCCTCCTCCAATAAGGCATCTCAGTCAGTTTCAGTTCTTGTGGAAGAGAAAATTGAACTAGAAAATATAGGAGAGAATTCTAAAGTATGTGATGAAAACCTTGAGGTTGAAGTAGATATAGAAGGTGATTTGATCGCTGCACTTGAAGAGTTGGATATAGAAAAGAGAAATAGCAAAATATTGTCCAAGAAGTTGGAAGAATATGGGGATAATATTGAAGATCTCTTCTTACAAATTCATAAAGCCAAGAAAATAGAAGAAGCCTTGAAGTCACACCTGGATGATAAATGCGATGTATGTAGAAAACGTGAAGAGGAATCTAACAAAGTTATTAGTGATCTAAAGCTGCAAGTAGAAGAGTCCAAAAGGATTGAAGAAACTCTCAGGTTACAAATCAATGAAAAAGAGATTGTTTGCTACAAATGAGAAGAGGAGATTGTTTTATTGAGGAAACAACTAGAAGAGGCCAATACAAATCTCAAATTTGAGAAGAACATAAATTTTCTAGATAAAATGATAAGGCAAAAAAGAAGCTTCATGGGTAAGCTTGGTCTTGGATGTGAAGCTGAACAACCTTCATCTTCTAAATCTGCAGAGAAGAAGAAGTCCACTGCTGAAGGATCAAAGCAAGAAAATATTGAAGCTGAATCTTCAAAAAAAAGAAAATCTCAAAGGAGATCTACAGAAAAGCAACCACAACAAAAGAGGTTCTATCACTCTCACTTTATTCATAATAATGCTTTTAATGGCTATTGTTTTAGATGTAACCATTATGGTCACAAGGCAATTTATTGTGGATTGAATAATAGATCAAAGAGTTATGCTGGTAGAAATACATCTATTTTTCTGATTGAACACCATGTGCAATGTTTTAAATGTAATGGTCATGCGTAAATTGAAAGGTTTTGTCCAAGAAATTTTGTAACTAATCTAAGGCAAGACAGTAGATTTCATCAGACACAAAGAATGCAACACAAAAAGGGAAGAAATCATGTGCATCAAAGAAAGGAAAATAATCATCCATCAAGGATGCACAAGAGACAACCACCCAATAGAAATGTTTTTTCACCTTTGATGGATTATGTAGTAGAATGTTATAACTGTCATAATTTTGGGCACATTGCAAGAAATTGTCGAAGTACATTTGCATCAAATCAATTTTAGGGAAGAAAATTTCAACCAAATGGAATGAGACAAAATAGAAAATTTCTTGAAAAACATGCACAAGCTACTAAAAAAGAAAATTCAAAACAAGAGCCCAAAACTATAATCAAACCAGAGTGGAGAAAGAAAGAAGAAAGGAAATCGTGTCTCCTTGGACTAAAGGAGACTACTCCTCTATTGCACTAAGCAATTCCAGGTAGCACATCCTCAGAGGGAGCAATCTTAAATTTTTATTTTAATGCTCCTATGTATTTTTTTTGTTATCTAAGGATGAAAGGCAAGTAGTTAGGGGGAGTTGTTGTATAGTTGTCAAAGTGTGTTTCAGTTCATGTAGTTGTTTGTGGAGGTACCATGAAGGGTGGTGATTAAATTAAGAGTTGTCACCATTTGTAGTATTGCTATATGTCAATGTTGTACTTTTGATGGTTCTTACTGCCATTGTTCAAAGTTATGGATTATAATAGTTCTGATAATTTGGTTTAGTGAAAGAATGTTGCCCTAGTCGCATATATGTGTTTCGATAAAAGTAGTGTGTATTTGTACTACACATTGATGTGAAGATTGTTAGATCTATTATGATGCTTTGGTAAAAATATTTAATTCGTGTGCAAAATCAGAAAGCTCACATTTTATTATTGCATTCAAAGCGGCTACATGAGTAGGAAGTTACATCAATACAAATTGAGTACAAATATTTAGGGAGACCCCACAGTTGGTGTTTAGACAAGAAGAAGAGTAGTAAGCAACTACTCTCTATTATCCAGCATTGAACTGAAGAACACAAGCTTATACTGAGAGGGGGGGTGAACAGTATAAGACCTATTTTTACTTTTTCCTTTATACTTCAAAATAGTAAAGCAATATACCCAAAGCAATATCAAAGCAATGCACAATATCATCCACAAAGTGACACCAATTTTAACGTGGTTCACCCGAATGGTTGGGCTACGTCCACAAAACTTTTCTCTAAAAGTTATCTCAAAGTTCTTTGGGAATCCTTCCCAATTACAATGTTTATGAGCCTCGGCCCAAAGGAGATACCTTCCCCCAATCAGAATTTATGAGCCTCTCGCTCAAAGGAGATACCTTCCCCCAATCAGAATTTATGAGCCTCTCGCTCAAAGGAGATACCTTCCCCTCTCGCTCTGGAAATGATCCCTCGGAAGATCAATCGCCTCTACCTCTTGCCGAGCACGTGGAACTCCTTTCCATCGAAGACCTCCTATCCTCAATGCTTAGCCTAAGAGACCTCTGCCTTCTATGATCACGTCCACATCAACTCAACAACTCTGTACCAAACACAGTCGGTCGGTCTAGTACAAGTCTTCCTCTGTCTGTCGGATCTGTCCAACACTTGAAAAAATCAATCCTCTGCATACAAGCCTTCTCAAAGACTTGCCCAACTGTCCTCAGGTTCTTCTCATAGAACCAATGCACCTCTGTCCTCAAGTTCTCTGATAGAACTATCAAACTCAGCTCACAAGTCCTCTACTAGGACCTGTCCAAATCTGCTCACAAGTCCCCATCGAAACCTATCCAAAACTGCTCACAAGTCCCCACCGGAACCTGTCAAAAATTGCTCACAAGTCCCCACCGAAACCTGTCCAAAACTTCTCACAAGTCCCCATCGAAACCTGTCCAAAAACTCAACAAGCTCACCAAGAAAAACTTTCTTAGTAGGAAATCACAAAGTGAATTGTTAGAGACCCAATGTGATTTGTCAAACTCATAGAAGCATAAAGAGAATTGTTAGAGACTCAATATGTTCTATACTCAAATCCCAATCTCAAAACTCAACTCAAATCAACTCAGCTCAATCTCAATCTCAAATCTGAAAACTCAACTCAATATCTGAAATGGATAGGATAGAATGTTTTCTTTCAAGAACATGAAACCCCAACAATTGCCAACTATGCAAAGAATCACATAACAATGATACTCATGTTCTTTTCACCATCAATTAGGGTTTCAACAACAATGCTCATCAAACAAGGTTTAGTCAACCAACACCATTCAACTCAACATCAACCTTGAAGCATTCAACCAATCATCACAAGAAAAGGAAACAAGTAGAAATCCTTTTCCCTCCAAAGATATTTGAACAAAACAGCCACCAACACAATATCACCAAATGCAAAGAATAACTTGCTCAAATCAACTCAATGGAGTAAGCCCAATATCATGAATCAAGTAAAGCAATAACTTGATCAAACAACCTCTATGGAAGCAACTCAACCATCAAACTCAAAACAACCAACCAAGGGTTCCACCAACTCAATGCAAGTAGCTAGACTCACAAATATAAACCCTAGTGCACAAAGCTTCCACTATCTCAAACCAAAAATTATGCATTCACCAAAAACTCTCCTCAAGGATAACAATGCATAAGTAGTCTTCAACAAACCAGAAAATAGGATTTACACCCAACCAAAGGAAACCTAGTTGAAAACCTTTTCACTCCAACCTTATTTCAGAAAAACATACACCAATCATACTCATAAGGAAAATGTGCCCATACCTTTTTGGAGTAGAAGAAAATTGATCCTTAAAGTCTGTCACCACACACAACCCTCAAACTTCCAACCAAGTTAGGGTTAGAACCAAGATAAATGAGCATATATAAAAACTTTCCTTAATACACCTTTTAGCTCCTCTTCTTTAAAAACAACCACCAAAGAAGCCAAAAACACAACAACCAAAACTTACACCTTATATCTCCATTTTTAAATTTAGCATAGCAAAAGACTAATCTCAAAAATACAACCAAAGAAATATCCCCTTATTTCTCCTATGTCTTTTAAACAATGCTAAACAATGCCAAAAATCATATCAAGAAAATAATCACACCTTATAATGGCTGCCCTTGAAGAATCCGAAATTCGCGGCACAAAACACGTTTTAATAAAAACGTGACTAATCCATGCATAGCTCCCTCCACGGGGATCGAAACGCAGACCTCCGCCTACGCAAGGCCCAAACGCAGCCTTCGCTGCCACTAGCCCACAAGGGGCTTACGAAGTCCAAGACGGACTTCCTTCCACATAAACGGTCAAGCTTTCCGAAAGCTTTTCAAACCACGAGCTCTCCTCTTTCGCAGCATAAACAGAACATTCGATCGCAGCCAAACCAATTAATTGCCTTCGATTTTCCAAGTGGGTTTAACCTTAGGAACCTTCTCATATTTATAGTCCATACGTGGACTTTAGAACACGTCGGCTACAAAGAAAAGTAATTTCGAATTTAATCGAAATTTGCTTTCTAAAGGGTTTAAAAACCCTTAAAGTATTTTTAATAAATTAAAAATAATTTCTCCCTTAATTAATTAAATAATTAATTAATTAAAACCTTGAAGGGTTTTAAATAATAATTAAATAAATAATAAAGAGAACCTCCATTGGTTTTAATAAAAACCATTGCCAATGGAATCTCTCCGAATTCTCTTAAAAATATTCTCTTGGAATCTTCCACCTTTGAAGCCAACACATCCTCTTAACATTAATGTCATTTCCTTTTGACATCAATGACAACTCATAGACAAGAAGCTAGGATCTCAAACCCAAAATTGCCAACAATCTCCCCCTTTGTCATTGATGGCAAACCATGCTTCTCAACAACACAAACTCAACATAAACAGACTCCCCCTGTCTTGAGGCTCTCCCCCTTACTCATATCTCTCCCCCTTTGTCATCAATGGCAAAGGGTCACCTTTGGGGCTTGGGACTAAGAATGAGCCTCTTAGCTTAGTCCCTCCCCCACCTCCTGTTGAGGTGTTTAATTTCGGGGTGGGAGTAAAACTCCCAATAGGCACTGATCATCATCAGTGTCTATAGCTGCCTTACCATGTCTTCTCTTGTTCTCCTTGTCCATATTCCTATTCCTGTTCCTGTCACTGTTCTTGTTCTTGTTATCATTCCTGTTCTTATCCATGCCTTGATCCTTGGACCTGTTCATACCACTGTTCCTGTTCCTATACCTTGGAAGTTCAGCTCTACACTGTCTAGTTGTGTGACCTTCATTGTTGCACTTATAACAAGTAACAATGTTATTTCTTTTAGGCATACCTGTTCTTTGAATCCACCTATTCTGACTAACCCTGTTCCTGTTATTAGCCTTGCAAAAAATTGCCTTATGCCCAAACTATTTACAAGAGTAGCAATACCCTTGAAAGAAATTACCACCTCTAAAACTGTCATTTACCTTCCTTACTTGAGTCATGCAATGTGAAGCCATGTGACCAAACTTGTGACAAGCAAAACATCTGCCTTGAAACTTTCTTTTAATTGACCTCTTGGGTCCTGAAAACTTCTTCTCCTCATTCTGAATTCTATTTTCTATTTCTGTGCATCTATCATTCAAGGACTCATGATCTGAAATACTTTCCTCATCAGAACTCTCTTCCTTTTGGAGTCTCTTACTAGACTCTCCAACTTGTTCCTTGTGTGGCTTAACAAAACCAAGGCCTGTTTTATCTGTTGTCTTTCTTTGACCTTTGATGAGTGACTTAACCTTTTTGGAGCTATCTTGAACCCTGTAAAGCTTATCCTTGTACTCTTTAGTTTCCTCTTTCAAAGAAGCCATTTTCTGTTCTAACTCACTATACTCAAGAACCTTAGACTCTAACTCATCCTTGAGTTCTTGTGTCTTAGCTATAGAGAAGTCAAGACTTTCTATAAGATCATCTCTCTCCATACAACATTCATCTAACTTATCCTTGAGTCTAGCATTCTTCTTTCTTTCCTTTTTCAAAACACTAAGAGCACTAATAAGTTCACTTTCAAGATCCTTTATTTGATTGCTTTTTGAATCATCAAAGCCTTTTTCAGATTTCTTATCACTAGAGGTGCTACCCTTTTCAAAAACCATACATGCATCTTCCTTATAGTTTTCTGAAGCATCCTCATACATACTAGAAACCAAATCATTATTTGTGCAATCATCCTCAAGGTGACCAAAATTTCCACATCTAAGACATTTCATGATAATGAATCTATGTTTCGGTTCTTCCTCTTTTTCTGATATGAACAACATCTCATTTTCATTATCACTTGAAGAACTTTCACTATCACTACTAGAACACTTACTTGCTTTGTCTAGGTAGAAACTCTTCTTGTGCTTGTGAGAATACCTCTTTCCTTGATTGCTTTGCTCATCTTTGTTCTTCCTGTGATGCTTGTGCTTTTCAGAATCCTTGCTCTTAGAATCCTGTTTATCTTCATCACTTTCATTCTTGGGAACAATACAGTTAGTAGCATAATGACCAAACTTTCCACAATTGAAACATCTTATATTTTTCATACTTTTGTGCTTTCTAGAGAACTTGCCTTTCTTGCTATAATATGCCTCTTCATCACTAGAAGACTCATCACTATCTTGAAGTCGTTTACCCTTGGATTCCTTGGTAGCCTTGAAAGTCGCCTCTTTCTTGACATCAACCTTCACTTGAGTTCTCAACTCAAATGTCTGCAAGTATACTATGGAGCTCATCCTTTTTCAACTTATCCAAATCTTTAGCTTCCTCAATAGCAGAAATATTTTCACTAAATCTATTAGGAAGAGATCTTAAAATCTTATCACAAACATCATTTTCAGCAAGCTCAAGACCTAAGTCTTTCATGGAGTTAACAACCTCATCCATACGAAGCATGTAGTCACTAATATTTTCATCATCATTCATCTTGAGTTGTTCAAACATACCTTTGAAGTGTCTCAACTTGGCCTTTCTGACATTTGTATCACCTGTATGAACCACCTTCAACTGTTTCCACATTTCACTAGTTGTCTTGTAGTGAATCACTTTGGTGAGATCTGCTTTCTGTAAGCCTTTCAGGATTGCATTCATTGCTTTTGAATTGTCTGTGATGTAGGAGCCTTTCTTCTTTAGTATTAGGACCATGTTCAGGAATAGTGTACTCATCTTCAATCACTTCCCAAACCTCATTCCCAAGTGCCATTAGATGAACCTTCATCCTTGCACTCCAAAGACCAAAATCTGACCCATCAAGAATAGGTCTTGCATTGCCACTTGAATGATCCATTGTGTTCTTTACTAGCTTTTCCTTCAAGTCGTTAAACTTTTCGAAGGCACCTACTCGATACCAATTGAAGAACACAAGCTTATACTCGAGAGGGGGGTGAACAAGTATAAGACCTCTTTTACTTTTTCCTTTATACTTCAAAATAGTAAAGCAATATACCCAAAGCAATATCAAAGCAATGCACAATATCATCCACAAAGTGACACCAATTTTAACGTGGTTCACCCAGAATGGCTGGGCTACGTCCACAAAACTTTTCTCTAAAAGTTATCTCAAAGTTCTTTGGGAATCCTTCCCAATTACAATGTTTATGAGCCTCGGCCCAAAGGAGATACCTTCCCCCAATCAAAATTTATGAGCCTCTACTCAAAGGAGATACCTTCCCCCAATCAAAATTTATGAGCCTCTGCTCAAAGGAGATACCTTCCCCTCTGCTCTAGAAATGATCCCTCAGAAGATCAACTGCCTCTACCTCTTGCCAACATGTGGAACTCCTTTCCACCGAAGACCTCCTGTCCTCAATGCTTAGCCTAAGAGACCTCTACCTTCTATGATCACGTCCACAGCAGCTCAGCAACCTGTACCAAACATAGTCGAGTCGGTCTAGTACAAGTCTTCCTCTGTCTGTCAGATCTGTCCAACTCTTGAACAAATCAATCCTCTGCATACAAGCCTTCTCAAAGACTTGCCAACTATCCTCGGGTTCTTCTCATAGAACCAATGCACCTCTGTCCTCAAGTTCTCTGATAGAACTATCAAACTCAGCTCACAAGTCCTCTGCTAGGACCTGTCCAAATCTGCTCACAAGTCCCCATCGAAACCTGTCCAAAATCGCTCACAAGTCCCCATTGGAACCTCGTCCAAAAATTCTCACAAGTCCCCATCGAAACCTATCCAAAATTGCTCACAAGTCCCCACTGAAACCTGTCCAAAAACTCAGCAAGCTCACCAAGAAAAACTTTCTTAGTAGGAAATCACAAAGTGAATTGTTAGAGACCCAATGTGATTTGTCAAACTCATAGAAGCATAAAGAGAATTGTTAGAGACTCAATATGTTCTATACTCAAATCCCAATCTCAAAACTCAACTCAAATCAACTCAGCTCAATCTCAATCTCAAATCTGAAAACTCAACTCAATATCTGAAATGGATAGGATAGAATGTTTTCTTTCAAGAACATGAAACCCCAACAATTGCCAACTATGCAAAGAATCACATAACAATGATACTCATGTTCTTTTCACCATCAATTAGGGTTTCAACAACAATGCTCATCAAACAAGGTTTAGTCAACCAACACCATTCAACTCAACATCAACCTTGAAGCATTCAACCAATCATCACAAGAAAAGGAAACAAGTAGAAATCCTTTTCCCTCCAAAGATATTTGAACAAAACAGCCACCAACACAATATCACCAAATGCAAAGAATAACTTGCTCAAATCAACTCAATGGAGTAAGCCCAATATCATGAATCAAGTAAAGCAATAACTTGATCAAACAACCTCTATGGAAGCAACTCAACCATCAAACTCAAAACAGCCAACCAAGGGTTCCACCAACTCAATGCAAGTAGCTAGACTCACAAATATAAACCCTAGTGCACAAAGCTTCCACTATCTCAAACCAGAAATTATGCATTCACCAAAAACTCTCCTTAAGGATAACAATGCATAAGTAGTCTTCAACAAACCAGAAAATAGGATTTACACCCAACCAAAGGAAACCTAGTTGAAAACCTTTTCACTCCAACCTTATTTCAGAAAAACATACACCAATCATACTCATAAGGAAAATGTGCCCATACCTTTTTGGAGTAGAAGAAAATTGATCCTTAAAGCTGTCACCACACACAACCCTCAAACTTCCAACCAAGTTAGGGTTAGAACCAAGATAAATGAGCATATATAAAAACTTTCCTTAATACACCTTTTAGCTCCTCTTCTTTAAAAACAACCACCAAAGAAGCCAAAAACACAACAACCAAAACTTACACCTTATATCTCCATTTTTAAATTTAGCATAGCAAAAGACTAATCTCAAAAATACAACCAAAGAAATATCCCCTTATTTCTCCTATGTCTTTTAAACAATGCTAAACAATGCCAAAAATCATATCAAGAAAATAATCACACCTTATAATGGCTGCCCTTGAAGAATCCGAAATTCATGGCACAAAACACGTTTTAATAAAAACGTGACTAATCCATGCACAGCTCCCTCCGCGGGGATCGAAACGTAGACCTCCGCCTACGCAAGGCCCAAATGCAGCCTTCGCTGCCACTAGCCCACAAGGGGCTTACGAAGTCCAAGACGGACTTCCTTCCACATAAACGGTCAAGCTTTCCGAAAGCTTTTCAAACCACGAGCTCTCCTCTTTCGCAGCGTAAACAGAACATTCGATCGCAGCCAAACCAATTAATTGCCTTCGATTTTCCAAGTGGGTTTAACCTTAGGAACCTTCTCATATTTATAGTCCATACGTGGACTTTAGAACACGTCGATCTGCAAAGAAAAGTAATTTCGAATTTAATCGAAATTTGCTTTCTAAAGGGTTTAAAAACCCTTAAAGTATTTTTAATAAATTAAAAATAATTTCTCCCTTAATTAATTAAATAATTAATTAATTAAAACCTTGAAGGGTTTTAAATAATAATTAAATAAATAATAAAGAGAACCTCCATTGGTTTTAATAAAAACCATTGCCAATGGAATCTCTCCGGATTCTCTTAAAAATATTCTCTTGGAATCTTCCACCTTTGAAGCCAACACATCCTCTTAACATTAATGTCATTTCCTTTTGACATCAATGACAACTCATAGACAAGAAGCTAGGATCTCAAACCCAAAATTGCCAACATGAACCCAAAAATATTGTTGACGCAAGAAAAGATGAAAGTTGGATGAAGGCAATAAATGAAGAATTAGATCAGATCGAGAAAAACAAATCTTGGGAGTTAGTACCAAGACCTGCAAATAAAAATATAATCGGTACTAAATGGATCTTTCGAAACAAATTGAATGAATATGGATAGGTAGTCAGGAATAAAGCAAGATTGGTATGTAAAGGCTATGCACAAGTTGAAGGTATTGACTTTGAGGAAACCTTTGCCACTGTGGCTAGACTAGAGGCAATTAGAATATTTCTGGCTTTAGCAGTTTACAAGAATTTTAAATTTTATCAAATGGATGTGAAATCAACATTTTTGAATGGGAAACTCGAAGAAGAGGTTTATATTGAGCAGCCAGATAGTTTCCAACTTGGTGATGATCCCAACTTGGTTTACAAGTTGAAGAAAGCATTATATGGCTTAAAACAGGTACCCCAAGCATGGTATGCAAGGCTAGAAAACTATATTACTCAACAAGGGTTCAAGAAAGGTATGGTGGATAGTAATTTGTATGTCAAAACAAAAAATGGCCATCTTATTGTTCTTGTTGTATATGTAGATGATATCGTATTTGGTAGCAGCAAAGATGAGTCGTGTAAATATTTAGCAAATAAGATGCAGAAAGAATTTGAAATGTCAATGATTGGTGAAATTTCGTATTTCCTCGGGTTGCAAGTTAATCAAAATGAGAAGGGCATATTTATTTCTCAAATTAAATATGTGAAAGAGATGCTAAAAAAGTTCACAATGGAGGATTGTAAGCTAGTTAGCACTCCCATGATGACAGGTTGCAAGTTGAGCAAGGATGACAAATCTCCACATTTTGATAAAAACCATGTATAGATCTATGATTAGGAGCTTACTGTACTTGACAGCTACCAGACCATATATTTTGCAGGTAGTTTGCATGGTAGCATGATTTCAGGCTAGTCCCAAGGAGACTCATGTGACAACAGTGAAGAGGATTCTTCGATATCTCAAGGGTACTATGGAGTATGGGTTATGGTATCCGAAAGGTAAGGACTTCACCCTTATTGTGTATTCAGATGTAGATTGGGCAGGATGTGTAGATGATAGAAAGAGTACCAGTGGAGGTGCATTCTATCTTGGAGACAGAGTTGGTCACGTGGCACGAGTAAGAAACAAGAGTCAGTCTCCTTATCCACAGCAGAGGCAAAATATATTACAGCGACAACGTGTTGTACGCAGGTATTATGGATGAAAAAAACCCTGAAAGTCTTGGTATTAACTTCAGTAAGCCAATTTTAGTTAAGTGTGATAACACCGATGCCATTAACATCTCAAAGAATCCAGTTATGCATTCTTGCACAAAACATATTGCTATCCGATATCACTTTTTGAAGGAGAAAGTTGCGAAAGGTGAGGTTAAGTTGGATTTTGTTCCAACAACAGAGCAAGTAGTAGATATCTTCACAAAATTGTTGCCCAAGGAAGTATTTGAGTACCTTCACAATAAATTGGAAGTGGTCACGCTTCCCAAGAATTGACTAGCTATCGAGACCACATTCTCAGGGGGAGCATTTGTGTATTTGTTTATCTTTTTGCTCATGTTTGTGATTTTTGCTAAGTGTAATAAATTTTGCCTGAGAATGTTGTGCATGGACTCAAGGGGAGTTTGCAGCAACCCTTTGATATTGTTGTCAAAGGGGGAGAAGAGTTATAGGAAATTGCACGTGTGTTGCCAACAATTCCAAAGAGGGAGATTTTTGAGCAAGGTGCAACAAAAGTATTGTCATTGTTGTCAACATAGTCAGATAGATCGGTTGATGCAGTGGATAGGAGTTCAAAGGTTACTCAGAGTATGTACAGTGATTTTAAATACTTATGAAGATGTTTACCCACCTTTTTACATATTTTCCAAGAAGAACGAAGTGGCCCATATGCTAAAGATCAAATAAAAAGTAAAACACCGCAAAGAAAAAAAAGTGTCGCGATATCGCGACATGTTGCATTTTCGTGGTCCAAGGAAAAGAGAAAATGCAAGGAGAAAAAAGTGTCACGATATCATGACATGTTGCATTTTCGCGGTCCAAGGCAAAGAGAAAATGCAAGAAGAAAAAAAGTGTCGCGATATCGCGACATGTATTTTCGCGGTCCAAAGCAAAGAGTAAGAGCAAGGAGAAAAAGTATCGCAATATCATGACATGTTGTATTTTTGCAGGCCAAAGAAAAGAGAAAGAGCAATGAGAAAAAGTGTCGTGATATCATGACATGTATTTTCACGGGCCAAAGCAAAGAGAAAGAGCAAGGAGAAAAAGTGTCGTGATATCACGACATGTATTTTCGTGGGCCAAAGCAAAGAGAAAGAGTGAGGAGAAAAAGTGTCACGATATCGCAACATGTTGTATTTTCACGGTCCAAAGCAAAGAGAAAGAGCAAGAAGGAAAAAGTGTCGCGATAACACGACATGTCACATTTTTGCGACTCAAAAAGTGCAGGCAGGCAGAGAAACAAAAGTTTCGCGATATCGCGACATGTCACATTTTCACGACTTAAAAAGGGTAGGCAGGAAGAGAAACAAAAGTGTCACGATATCATGACAAGTCATATTTTCGTGACTCAAAAATAGCAGGCAGGCAAAGAAACAAAAGTGTTGTGATATCACGACATGTTGCTTTTTTGCCAAAGGAATAGAGTAGTTGACAATGCGTCTGATATTAGTGATGAACATCAGGATGGTGAAACTGAAGACTGCATAGTGACATGGACCCATAAGGAATATTTAATAATTTGAAATCATTTAAGATGGTCGTTACACATGAAAAGAAGTGGACGCATGCCCATGTGGAGAAAAGGAAACGAAGGGCCTCAAAATAGAAACAAAAAGCCTTTTCGAAAACCAAAACACATGCATGCACAAGGGAAAAGAAAATGAACAGTCATGAAGGAGAAAAGGAAACGAAGGGCCTCAAAATAGAAACAAAAAGCCTTTTCAAAAACCAAAACACATGCATGCACAAGGGAAAAGAAAACAAACAGTCATGAAGGAGAAAATGAATAGTCATCAAAGGAGAAAATGAATAGTCATGCAAAGAGAAAATGAACAATCATGAAGGAGAAAATGAATAGTCGTGAAGGAGAAAACAAACAGTCATCGAAGGAGAAAATGAACAGTCATGATCGAGAAAACGAACAGTCATGGTAGGAGAATATGGTGTCAATTATTTGCATGTGATGTGTTTGACGAAATGCCTTCTCAATAAATACAAAAGGAGTTACATAAAGAAGGAGTTACAATTGACAAGTGGCATATGAGAATATGAAAGAAGGTGTTACAATTGACAAGTGGCATATGAGAATATGAAAGGAGTTACAACTGGAGTTACAAAGAGAAAGGATAGTTATAAAAGGAGTGTTGCTTGGAGAATTTTTCAAGGGGATTTTATTCTATGGTGTGCGATAGGCGAGCGAGAAGGGTGTGTGTTTTGTGAATTATGGGTGATGTTGGGTAAGCAATAGACCAGTCAGGGTCTTGTAAAAGTGAACGCATTTTTATGTCAATATTCTAGTTTCAAAATTGAAGTCCAAGTTGGTGCTTGGCATCAGGGGTTGGTGCTCCTTCCAATTGGTGCTGGTAAATCAGGGGTTGGTGCTCCTTCCAATTTGTGTTGGTAAATTGATTGTAAAGTTGGTGCTTTGCAAAGGCTGGATTTGGATGGGAGTCCAAACAGTCATTTTGAGGAGTAGCCAAATCGGTGAACCTCGGTACATCTTGTGTTGTGTGATGTTCTCTTGTTATACTTGCTTTATTTGGTTTTAAGTTTTCATTGTTTTGGCTTTAAGAGTTGAATGTTTAAGTTATAAAGAGCTACACTGATTCGCCCCCCCCTCTCAGTTTCATTATGAGACTAACATGCACATCAGCAAAGTAAATTTAGGAAAAGTTGAAGAAAACATATGAGGGAGACAAAAAGGTCAAGATGGCAAAATTGCAAAATTACAAGAAAACATTTGAAGACTAGAAGATGAAGGATGAGGAAGACATTGCTACATACTTACTTCGTGTGGATGAGGTTGTTTACTCCATGTGATGACTTGGGTTTAAATTTGAAGAATCAGATGTTTTTCAAAAGGTTTTAAGGTCACTCCCTATGAGGTATAGTGAAAATGTTTCAAACATAGAAGAAACAAAATATATTGAAACTTTGACTATGAATGAGTTACATGGAACTCTCACAACTTATGAGATGAGAATAGGAAAGGATCCTATCCCCAAGAAATAGGTAGCCTTCAAAGTAGAAAAGAAGAAAACAGATAAGAAGACATATTCAAGTGACAAGTCATCCAGTGATGAAGAAGCAAACTATGGTAGAAGGAACAAGGACTCAAGAAAGCACAAAGGTACAAAAATAGTTAAGTGTTTCAATTGTGGTAAATATGGTCACTATGCATCTAACTATCTAGAAGATGGAAGTAGTAGTGGTGAAGAGAAACAAGATCATAAGAACAGGGAAGCAATAAAATCAATGTATCAAAAGAAAAATAGGGATGGACAAAGCAAGCATGGAAAGAAGTTTTTCCAAAGACATAATAAAAGTTTCTATGTAGATAAGACAGGAAATATTTCAAGTGATAGTGATGAAATATCCTAAGATAGTGAAGAAGAAGAAATTCTCTTCATGGCTATAGAAGAAGAAGAAGATGCTCCGATAATTAAAATCCAAGAGAGTGGAAGGAAGAAGAAGGAACCAAGAATACTCAAATATTTTATTTGTGGTAACTTTGGACATCTTGAAGATCACTGTACAAAGAATGGGTTTAATAGCAGTGAAGAAGAATATGAAGATGCTCTTGAGGATCTAGAGGAAGAATCAGAGAATGAAGGTATAGTTGATATAGAAGAAAAACTTGTTTCTAGTATTAAAGAATTAAAAAAGGTTAGGAAGCAGAATTCAAGATTGAAGGATCAAGTTCAAGAAGATGAGAAAACAAAAGCAAGGCTTATACAAGATCTCAATGACTTGAGAGTTAAATTTGAAAAGAAAAAAGGAGTTGAAGAAGACATGATTGAATAGTTAAAGATAAAATAGCAAGAATGTGAAAGACTGAAACATGAAGTTGATATTCTAAGGAAAGGACTTGAAAAGTTTAATAATAAGATATATCAGTTTAGGAAAAGCTCAAAATATTTGGATGATATTATTAAAACATAGATATCTCCATTCATGAGGACTAGACTTGGTTTTGAAGAAGGACAAGAGAAATAGGAAGAACAGATTGGGGAGTCAAACTCAAGCTCCAAAAAGGAAGAAGTTTCAAAAAAAGAGAGTGAAGGAGAAAGTGAGACTTATGAGGATAAGTTGAAAATAGAAGGTTCACCAAGAAAGGAAATAATGCACAAATAAGGAAAAGATGGAACAAGAAACATCACAGGGAAGAAAGGACTAAGAAACTAGTGGGCTCAAGGTAATATTTCTTCAAAGGATGTTGATTCTCATGTAACAGGTTTGGTCACAAGGCTATGCAGTGTAGGACACATGAAAAGAAGGAATATGGTTTCACTAAGAGGAATTTCAGAAATGGGCATCTCTTTCAATGGTATTGTTACTCTTGTAATAATTTTGGTCATAAAGTAATTTATTTTAGGGTTCATGATAGGAATGGGTATGGCTTCACTAGGAGGAAATTAAAGACATTTGCACCTTATAGGAACCACAACATTAAGTGTTATAAGTGCAATAATGTTGGGAATATGGCTAAGTGGTGTAGAACAGTATTTCTAGAGACAAGCAAGAACATGGATATTCAAAATAATCAAAAGAATCAATTGAGTAAGAATGTGGACAAAGAAAAAGAGCAGTGTATGCTAGGAATAAAGATACTCCCACCCAAAAATTAATCACATCAAGAAGAGGAGGTGTGGATGGGGCTGAGCTAAGAGTCTTATCTTTAGCCCCAAAGGAGTCCCTTTGCAATTGATGACAAAGGAGGAGATATTTGAGTTAGGGGGAGAGCATTCAATAAGGAGGAGCAGTTTATCATGGGGAGTAGAATTGGAAAAAGGAAAAATGAATGTTTAAGGAAAAAGGGAGATTGTTCGAAATTTTGAGTAGTTATGTTGTCATTGATGTTAAGAGTTAGTGTCAGTGCTGTCAAAATTCAGTACAAGAAATTGACAAAAGGAGGGTTAAAATATTTATATTTTAATCCCAAGAGATTTGGTTTAAAGCTTCACATGATTGGTCAAAAGATTGTCTAAATATCCTGAAGGAAGGAGATACCTAGGTCCAAAGGAAATAATATTATAATATTTATTATTATAATATTAAAGTTGTTAAGATAAGGCCTAAACTGAAGGAAGGAGATACCTAGGCCCAAAGGAAATAATATTATAATATTTATTATTATAATATTAAAGTTGTTAAGATAAGGCCTAAAGTGAAGGAAGGAAATACCTAGGCCCAAAGGAAATAATATTAAAATATTTATTATTATAATATTAAGTGTTAAAATAAAATCCTAAGTTTACTTATAAATTAGTTATAATATTTATATTATAATAAATTTATAACCCTAAGTAAGAGGTTGGTGCAAAACATTAAGTTTAAATGTTTATTCCCACCAACATTCGAGCAAGGAAGGAACATGGTATTTATACCATAAGGTTTGAAGGCATAAGGTAAGTATTTGAATGCATATGTGAATATTGAATTAATCCTTCGATGTGAATTCGTGAGCACAAGAGGACAAAGGCTTTTATTTTTAAAAGTAAAGTGGAGCACGTGGAAGGATAAAGCATTTAGGGTTCATGCCCCTATCACGAACCACATGGTTGGCCTAGTGGTAAAGCTTAGCAGTGCTAAGTCATTGGCTAATGGTAGGTCTCGTGTTCGATTTCTGGTGGTAGCAGGGGGGAGAAAGTTTTTGTTTTAAGCAATTTTAGCACCACCAAAAGAGATACAGAGGTCTTGGTGCTTTAGAGATCTCAAGTGAGCACTTGGCTCACACAGTGGTTAGGCCACGACTAAGGCACAGGTGGCAGCGCAACAAGGGATCGAATCCCATGGGAGGCAACGTGCAAAGGTATTTATTTTGCATTAATAAATTTGTGCCTATGGTTCTAAGTTGTATGGTATGTGTTGTCATGGAGGTATAAGGTGTTAAAAATAATTTTTATTTTTTCCATATAAAGGGTGTTGAAATAATTTGAGTTGTGATTTAGTAAGTGCATTGGAATATTTTTATGGTGGTTATAATTATTTTGAAAATGTATTTATGATAAGTGGGAGATATAAGGGAATAATTTTTATTATTCTATGCATTTAAATTCTGAAGGAAGTTATAGTGAATTATTTTGAAAGTGAATTATTGGAGTCCTTGTTTATTGTGTTTTTAGTGTGTTAAGAGGGAGTTAAAATGTGTATGAGGTAATTTTGATTATTTGTATATTTTTCTAAGCATTTTGAAGGGTTTTATTATTTGAGAAACCAAGACAGTGGTTTGGAATTTAATTGGGAATATTTTGGAAGGAATACTTTTTGGATGTTTTGAAATAGATTATTGCTATCTAACCTTTTGAGTGGCACAAGGAGAATTGATTGTGAAATATATTTTGAAGACATATCTCCATCAAAGTAAAAAGGTATGGGCACATCATCCTTTGATTGAAGTGTTGTTAGATTAAATGTTGTGAAATATAAGGTAGAGTAAAAAGGATTGTTTGATAAGCATTGTTGGAAATATTTGAGTGGGTTTTTCTATGCATGATTGGTGAATGTTTAGAGAACATTTGATATAGAGATTGAAGATTATTTGAGTTAGGGTTTGAGAACCACATTGTGCTCTTTGTTTGAATAAGTATGAAAACACTTGTTTAGGGTTTGTGAGCAAGTTGTGTTTCATTGATTGAATGATTGAGTGAAACTTATTGAGCATTAGTTTTGAGTGATATTGAAAGTGAATGTGCAAACATTAGAAATCAGATTTGTGAAAGTGATAGACTTAATGATTGAGTAGAACATATTGAGTCTTTGATATATGTTCTAGAGGTTAAACGAATTTTGAATAGAATATGTCTAAACTGCTTCAATTTAAAGGAATTACTTTGAAGATTAGACAAAGCAATTGATAACATTGTGTGCAAGATTTGAGATTGATTGAGCATATCTTGTGAGTTGTATTGAGCATGAGTTTGAGTAGATTTGAGACAAGTCTTGGTAAATACTTGAGAGTATATTGAGCAAGTTCTTGAGAGGACTTGAAGGAATATTTGAGGTAAGTCTTCGTGAAGACTTGAGAGTAGATTGATAAAGTTCTTGAGAGGACTTAAAGGTATATTTGAGGTATGTCTTGGTGAAGACTTAAGAGCATATTGAGAAATTTCTTGAGAGGACTTGAAGGCATATTTGAGGTAAGTCTTTATGAATACTTGAGATCAAGATTGATTTGTTCAAGCTTTGTGTTAAGGCTTGGGGTAGATCTGAGTAGAGTTGATTGATTGATTTGTTCAAGCTTTGTGTTAAGGCTTGGGGCAGATCTGAGTAGAGTTGATTGATTAATTTGTTCAAGCTTTGTGTTAAGTCTTGGGGTAGATATGAGTATATTTTATTGGTGATTTGTTCAAGATTTGTGTTAAGGCTTGATGATAAATTTAAGGATAAATTTTGGTGTAAATTTGAGAGCAGATTTATGCTATACCTGAGACAGAGTTAGAGTATATTTGTACTTCACTTGGGAAAGATTTTGGTGTAGATCTGAGATAAGGTTGAGAGCAAGCTTTGGAGGTGATAGAGCTAAATATATCAGTATTCAATGGATAGATATCCATTATCCAGGGCAATGAGGATAGAGGTCTTCTATGGAGAGATCCACAAGCTAAAGAAGTGGGGGTAGAAGTATTCTAGAAGATAATTAGCCAGAGTAGATGGGAAAAAGTTCTCCTATGGAGTGTGATCTATGAACTAGCTGGGAATATAGAGTTTTTCTATGGAGAGAGATCCATGAACCAGTTGAGGAGGAAGATTTCTCCTAGATCAAGTTCCATGAATTAGAGAAAAAGGGAAAGAGTTCTCTTATGGAGAGATATCCACAAATCAGAGCATTAGGGGATTGGTGTCTCCTTTGGACATAGGTCCATAAACATTGTAATAGGAAATTTATTTCCAAGAAGATTTATTGAGAAAATTTAGTACAAAGATTTTCTTCGTGGAGTAGCCCACATTGGGTTAACCACATTAAATTGGTGTCTTTATTGTGTGTGATTATTTATCCATTGCTTTGATTATTATTGTTGATATTGCCATTGATAATATTGGATAATATTGTTTGAGAGAGAAAAGTAAAAGTTGATCTTATACTGTTCACCCCCCTCTTAGTATAATTCTATGTTCTTCATCTACTGATGAGAAACCTACTCACTAGCATCGTGCTCATCACCATTGGATACATCATCCATCACATGACTTAGCCTCCATGGAGGTTGTATCATAAACTAAGTGTCATAGTCCGTAGTCATCCCCACATTATCTGCATTAGGGACATTAATTGTCACATCATTAGCTACTTTATCTACTATCCAAAAATCTAGAGTGACTGGAATATTGAGTTCATCACCCCACTACTTGTACATACTAGGAGCATCTGGAACTCCCTTTACCATCCCAAACTACCTCATCACCCATGAGAAATATATGAAAGCCATATCTTGCCCATGAATCCTAACCACCCACTTTCCTTGCCTCACCTATTGAAATAGTGCTACATCATCATCCCAGGCTAGACCTCACCAAGGTCACCAATAGATATCACTTATAGTCAAACCACTTAGACTATCCTGGTACCCCTCAAAACTATGAATAGGATGAGTAGGAGAACTCTTCTCATTGGTCCTCCAGTGGAGTGCACAATGAAGTGACTGATCCCACTCATAAGGTAGATCCTTTAGCCTATAAAATATGATGTGTTCCCATACCCACAACTAAAGCACCAAACTACACTTGAGCCCCTTTTTCTCCCACATCTTCACCTCATAAATCTATCTATAACTGATAAAGAAGAGTGGGAGCCCATTCATAAACCTGAGGCTCAAATACCAAGTACCAAACAAGCACCACCTGGTTCCAAGGGAACCTCGATCTCATAATATTAGGCAACAACAAGTTGCCTACTATGTACATCATGAAGGTCTATAGTGCACCCAAATTCTCATCCTCATACAATTGAATATAAGGTATCCCACCCTTACTACAATTCACATCCCATTCATATCCATAGATAGACCTTAGTTCCTCCTCCTTGTCGTGGCCCACCCTGATTGGTGAACCCTCAACAAGAACATGGAAGATGTGGTACAATCCTCCAGGATGACAATAAAATCCCTTTTTAGAAGCTAAAAAGAACCCCTATAAAGGTCTCATTTCTCCACTAATGTAGACAAGAACTCCTCATCCACTCAAAAAGTCTTCATGTGTCCAAAATTAGCCAACCCCACAGTGTCAAGCAGCTTCCAATCACCATTTGTGAGGCTTTCTACACCTCGTATATAGTGCAGGGCCATCAATGTTGCACAATAAAAAATTTCACCTAAAAGCATTTTCAAAATAAAAAATATTCCATACATTTATTGTCATTTTAAAAAACAAAAAAAAAAATCATGCATTCATTTCCAAAAACAAAAAAAAAAACACATAGACACAAACATTGCATTTCAAAAAAAAGAAAAATCATTCAGCATATTCATGCATTTCAAAAATAAAAAATAAATCACCTTCCCCCTTCATGCAATTCCAAAAAAAAAAAAAAATTACCAATCCCTCTTAATGGTTGCAAATTACCTCCCCCACTTAGTGTGTAAAAAAAAAAAAAAAAAACAAAAACAATGCAACCAACAAAAATAAAGTAAGTCTAAATTACGAGTATAGGCCACCTACCTCAATGTAGCGAAATCTAGCTTCCAATCCAACCGAGCCTCTTGCCCCTACACCCGCACCTGCTGCACTCGTCTCACTAGCATCCATCTATCACTCTCACTTCTCAAAATGCCAAACAAATAAAATTGTAAATAATGAAAAATTAAAATACATCTCCCATATTTATAGCCATGTTTTGTAGTGGAAACCCTACACCTGCATTACTTAGAGCACACCAAACAGTGTACCCATGGTTGGTAGAGTCAACCATAGATGCGTGGTTATGGGGAGGTGAAACCGCGCCTACACGGTTAAAAAAAAAGAAAAGAAAAAAACACCCTATCACCATAAACCAAATCAATCATGTCAAAAAAATCAAACATGCATATCATCATCATCATCACCCAGTGCACCTCATACTTAGTGACTTACCCTATACACCTAGTGGTTGCAATGACTAGCAATCCATGCAATCCAGTCGAATGGGTAGTTCACCATAAGGACACTTATAAACATCATCACATGTGGCATCAATTAGCTAGATTTCTCAATCTTTGAGCATGGATGTGTTCAGTCAAATTTGCACAAGGTAATTCTTAACCAAGGTAAATGTTGCAGATGCTTTAACTAAGGTAGTTAGCACATAAAAGTTCATGTTTTGTATAGTTGAAATAGGTCTGGCTAGACCAAGTGTTGGAACTAACATTTATTACAAAATTTATGCAAAGTATTCAACAAGTGGAAGAATGTTGGATGTGTCTCATCCTTTGCAGAGGAAGAATTATATGGTAGGCCCCTATTTCAGTGATCCCAAAAAAAATATAGACCCCCTTTTTTCGAAGATATTCTCAAATCTATTTTCGGAGGTGTTGGTGGGATTCCCATGATTGGTGGGTATGGGTGGTTTTAGCCCATGGTATTGTACCCATGGTATTATAATACCACATTGTGGTTTAGGGTTGTAAGATTTTCTTTATATGGATTGTAATGTCCCATTATGGGAAGAGTGAAAAACAATAATAGAAAAGAAGATGTGGCTCGTGTTTGTTGGAGTAGCCCATATCGGGTGAACCAGGATAAATCTCTTGTGTTCTATGTGCATGTATTTTATGAGTTGTTATTTTATTCTAAATTATTTAATTCTACATTATTATTCTAGAATAAGTTAGGGTATAACTCTTCATATGGTAATATATCCAAGTTGTTATCCATAGAGGGATGCCTTTATTTCTAGAGTTTCAGTTCATTTGAAGAATATCTAGGGTTTCTAGGAGTTATAGAAAACCTATTTCAAAGTGGGAGTTTTATGCAGAAGGAGCTTGAAGTAAAATGATGTTAAATCAATCAAGGATAGATATTGAGAAATTTTATGGAAAAAAATTTGAGCTATGGAAGTTAAAGATGGAGGATCTGCTCGTGGACAGAGATCAGTGGTCTATTATATCTGAACAGAAACCCTCCCAGTACATTCGATGAATATTGGGAAATTTTGAATCAAAAAGCGAGGAGTCTAACTCGACTATGCCTTGTAGATTCAGTATTAATAATTTTTCTATAGAAACTACTGTAAAATATCTCTAAGAGAAGTTAGGGGCTCTGTATCAATATAAGTCCCTGGAGAACAAATTATTCCTCCAAAAAAAATTGTATAATCTTAGGATGAATGAAGGGGATTCAGTAGCAGATCGTCTTAATGTATTCAATATGGTGGTAAGTCAACTTATATTTGTTGAAATTAAGTTTATTGAGGAAGATAAATGTATTACTTTGCAAATCTCTTTACCATATTCGTGGGATAACCTGATTGTAGCAATTGGTAGTACAACTTCATCCACATTGAAGTTTGAAGATGTTGTGGCATATTTATTATCAGAGGATATGAGGAGAAAATCCATGGAGGGCACATCAAAGGATACCTTAAAAGTGAGAGGGCATGCTAAGGAAAAATATAAAATGAGATTTGGTGATAGATCTAAGTATAGAGGTAGATCCAAGTCTTGAGGAAGGTTTGAGAGAAAATATTGGAAATGTGGTAAGCTTGGACACATGAAGAAGGATTGTATATCAAAGAATGTTGATTCTAGAAAGATATCTAACGAATCCACTTCCACAGAGATAAATAAATCCACTGATAAAGGAAGGTATGTATATTTGGCATCTTGATCCATACGTTAAGATAGTAATTATTAGTTGATCGATACTGGTGCCTCTTTTTAGATGACCCCTCATAGGGGGTGGTTTAGTGAATATGAAATATATGATGAAGGGGAGGTAATTTTGGGAGATGATTCACCACTTAGAATCATTGGTCATGGAAGAGTGAAAATACTGTTGCAGGATGGTAGGGTTAAAACCCTCCCAAGTGTGATGCATATTCTTGGCCTTGCTAGAAATTTAATTTTTGTAAGCAAAATGACTAATGTAGTAGTGAACATCAGTTTTAGCAAGGATTCATGCAAAATGGTTCATGGATCTATGGTGTTAGCAAGAGGAGTTTGGATTGGAACCTTGTATAAGCTATTGGGAAGCACTATGACAAATGAGTGCAATAGTTTAACTATTCCTGAGGTTGAATCAGATAAAATTTGAATGCTCTAGCATCAAATAAAGGAATATATTGGATAAAAGGGATTGTGTACCCTATACTCAAAAGGTATGGTCCAAGGTATCCCTAATTTCTCAATGAATTTTGATTTTTGTGAACATTGTATTTATGGCAAGCAAAATCATGTGAGTTTCCCATCTAGGACTGCAAGATCAAAAGGTGTATTAGATCTAATTCATAGTGATATATTTGGTCTTGTTCCTATTCCATCACTTGTACAATCACGATACTATGCTTCTTTTGTTAATGACTTTTCAAGATATGCATAGATTTATTTTCTTAAAAGTAAAGCTGAAGTGTTTGATAAGTTTAGAGAATTTAAAGCACTTTTTAAAAATCAAACTGGAAAAAATATTAAGGTGTTGAGGTTTGATAATGGAGGAGAGTATTTTTCAAATAAATTTGAGAATTTTTGTAAGCAATGTGGTATTACAAGATATAAGACTACTCCATTTACACCTCAATAAAATGGTGTTGCTGAGAGATTGAGCAAATCACTGATGGAAAAGGCTAGAAGTATGCTCAGTGGTGCTGGTCTAGCACAGGAATTTTGGGTAGAGGCAGTGAATGTGGCATGTTACTTGTAAAATTGATCTCCTACATCAGCATTGTCGGATCAAACTCCATTTGAAGCATGGTTTGGTAAGAAACCCTCTCTTTCACATCTTAGATTTTTTGGCTGTGATGCATACATGCATATTCCAAAGGATAAAATAAGTAAGCTTGATAATAAGGTTGTTAAATATATCTTTATTGGTTATAAATATAGTGTTAAAAGGATATAAAATTTGGAATCCATAAACTAAAAGTATATTTTACAGTAGAGATGTGGTATTTAGAGAAATGAAAAGTGATCACAGGAAGGAAGTAACAAAAGAAGAACTTGAAAAGTTGCAATTTGATCTCATGGAAGAAGAATCCTACTCAATAGAAGAGGATGAACCAGAGGTTCATACACCTGTGGTAAGGATATCAACACAAGAAAGAAGTCAACCTAAAAGGTATAGTCCATATGATTTTCCTTCTTCCTTTGTTTTATTTGTTACTGATGAAGAATCTAGAACTGTTAGAGAAATTGTTAATTTTGAAGAGGTAAACCTTTGGGAAGAAGCCATGAATGAGGAAATGATGGCCCTGAAAAATAACAATACATGGGATCTAGTAAAATTACCTGGTGGAAGAAAAGCAATAGGTTGCAAATGGATCTCCAAGAAGCATAATGTTGAAGGTAAAGTGGAGAAATATAAAGCTTGCCTGGTTGCTAAAGGATATTCCCAGGTAGAGGGAACTGATTATGGTGAAGTATTTTCTCCTATTGCAAAGTTAACCTCAATAAGATTTATTTTATTTGTGGCTACTATATTTGATATTGAAATAGAGCAAATAGATGTAAAATTACATTCCTTCATGGAGATTTGGAGGATGAAATATATATGAGACAGCCTGAAGGATTCATTGTTGAAGAAAATGAGGATTTTGTATGTAAGTTAAAGAAATCTTTGTATGGACTGAAACAATCACCTAGAATGTGGTATCAAAAATTTGATACTTATGTTTTAGGACTTGATTTTATTCGTAGCAATGTTGATCATTGTGTATACTCAAAGCAAATTGATAATGAACTTGTCATTATAATTTTGTATGTTGATGATATGTTACTAATTGGAAATAGTAAGGAAATGATTAGGGAAGTGAAGTCTCAATTAGCATCACAGTTTAACATGAAAGATCTTGGAACTGCAAGTTTCATTTTGGGTATGCAAATAAATAGTAATATTTCAAACAAAAATTTGTGGTTGAATCAGAAAAAGTATGTTGAGACAATATTGAAGAGATTTAGTATGCAGGATTGCAAACCAATGAAGGTACTTATTTCATTGGGTGAAAATTTGTCTGTTGAACAATGTCCAAAAATAGAAGAAGAGGTAGAAGAAATGTTTCATGTTCCTTATGCAAATGCTATAGGGAGTTTAATGTATGCCATGGTGTGTACTAGACCAAATATTGCCCATGCAGTGGGAGTTTTGAGAAGATATATGTCTAAATTTGGTAAAGAGCATTAGACTGCTGTAAAAAGGATTTTCAAATATTTGTGTGGTACATATAATTTTTCAATATGTTATGAAGGTACATGTAACAAAAATAAATCCTTGTATATATAAGGCTTTGTTGATGCATATTGGGTTGGAGATCTTGACAATAGAAGATCTACTAGTGCATATGTATTCAACTTGTTTGGAGAGGCTATTAGCTGGATGAGAAAAAGGTAAACTATTGTTGCTCTTTTAACCATTGAAGCTGAGTACATGGAAACCACTAATGCAAGCAAGGAAGCAGTATGGCTACAAAGACTATGTGCTGATATTGGGTTCTTTCAAGGAGCGATGAATATAATTTGTGACAGCCAAAGTGCTATATTTCTAGCAAAGAGCCCTGCTTACCATTCAAGAACAAAGCACATTGATACAAAGTACCACTTCAGTAGGGACATGATTGAATAGAAGAGAGTGTTGCTAGAAAAAGTGGATACCAAGGTAAATGTTGCAGATGCTTTAACCAAGGTAGTTAGCACAAAAAAGTTCATGTTTTGTATAGTTGAAATGGGTCTGGCTAGACCAAGTGTTGGAACTAACATTGATTACAACCTTTATGCAAAGTATTCAACAAGTGGGAGAATGTTGGATGTGTCTCATCCTTTGTAGAGGAAGTACTGTACGACAAGCCCCTATTTTGGTGGTCCTAAAAAAATTTTTGGGCCCCATTTTTTCAAAGATATTATTAGAGTTATTTTCGAAGGTGTTGGTGGGATTCTTGTTATTGGTGGGTATGGGTGGTTTTAGCCCATGGTATTGTGCCCATGGTATTCTAATACTACGTTGTGGTTTAGGGTTGTAATATTTTCCTTTATATTGATTGTAATGTCCCATTATGGGAAGAGTGAAAAACAATAATAGAAAAGGAGGTGTGGCTCTTGTTTGCTAGAGTAGCCCATATCGGGTGAACCAGGATAAATCTCTTGTGTTCCATGTGCATGTATTTTGTGAGTTATTATTTTCTTTTTAATTATTTAATTTTGCATTATTATTTTGGAATAAGTTAGGGTATAACTCTTCACCTTGTCCATTGGGTACAAAATAAGAAACCAATCAAATCAATATTTGGTAATGACCACAATCACTCAAGTATCAAGTTCTCAATGCACTAGTTTCAATACATAAGAGCAAAAAATAGTAGTGGGATCCCCAAAATCACAAATGTGGTTGATGGTTTTATCTCAACATTTTGTGCATCATTGAAACAAAGGAAAATTTGCAACAACACAAACAATCCCAAATTTAGGGCATCAAGTTGTTCAAAATGTCATACATTTACATACACAATTCACATATTTCAATCATCCACTTCCTTTAATCATCCACAATTGGTCAATTGGCTCATGGATTTCATCCTTTACCCATTCGCCAATTGAGGGGGTAAGTAAAAAAAAATCTCAAAAATCATTCATCCTTGTGCATCGAGAAGATTTGAGTCCATTCATCCAATTAATATAGGTGTCGTTGATTTTTGCACCGCATTGTGTTTCACACGACACAGTAAAAAAAGGGGCATCTATAGACACCAAAACCTAGGCATTCACAAAGTCATCATTTGCACCCCACATTACAAATCCTGCATAATAAATTCATATGCCTAAGTTTGAACTTAGGCATATAAAATCCTGCATATTAATCTATTTTCCAAATTTATTAAATTTGGAAAATCAACCTAGGATACCCTGCCTACCCACTAGACATGTGTCCTAGCCACCTCACCAGATTCTCTTGCCACATATCACACACCCTTGTACCCTTTGTCCCTTCACATGGGACATCCCCTACACCTCACTCCACTTGCAGCCACATCACCCCAGTTAAATGAGATAACCTAAGTGACTCACTCTAACTACCCCCTCCATTTGGCAACCTTGGATTTCCACTTGGAAAAAATAGCTTGCTACCTCCTATTTCTCCCCAAAACCCTAAGGGGTCTATAAAGACACTTTCACCTCATAAAACAAAGGATTTTGAGTACATACATAGTTAGGCTATTGGAATAGCACGTTCACACGCATCCTAAGGAAACGTGATATCTAAATATCAGATCCATATTTTGGAGCATTCTACCACTCAATAGAAACTACTTGTCCATGGTTATACAGTCAAAATCACCCTTGTGAAATTTCCCTACCACCCGTTCATGATTTACCATCCCACACCATGCATCTATGATTTCTTATAGCCAAAAAAACACCATGAACATGATCAATAAGTTTTGGTTTCAGCAAGGTATTTTGTTTTTTTCTCTACTTTTTGCAATATTATTCGAGGGTTTTACTACATGTTTCTTTGTCCTTGTATACATGTGCTACTAAACCTCCATTTTCTTCTCATGTTTATGCAAAAAATAGGTATATTGGAGAGCTACTGAAGTTGTAGTGGTTCCCTCATTGGATATTCAAAAACCCACTCACCCCTTTGAAGCTATAGCTAAATAACAGAGAACACAAAGTTCATTGAAGATTTGGAAGATCTCCTCCTTTCTGTCATCAGAGCATTGTAATTAGAAGAGAGAAAAAGACATTGTAACATTACCCCAAACACATTTGGGTCAATTCAAAAATTATTGTAAAATTGTATCAAATATCAATACAAATAATTATTTGTTGCAATCTCTCTTTTATGTGTTATTTTTATTTATTTTCAATTATTTTGGCTACAACACCTATCCCATTTCTACTTCTAGCACATTCCAAGTACAATATCCAAATTCTATCCACTCCTTGACTTATCAAGGCTAGGAGATTATATGGAATTTTTTTGATGAAATAGATATCCAATTTACTCTCTTTCTATTCAATATATTCTTTATATTGTAATATGCCAATAATTATGTCAACTTCTAAGCTCTAGTCATCTTCAAGACACTCATCATCTTCTATGACTTATAATATTTCATTCAAGTTTATAGTTCCATTTTCATCCAATTTATGTAGTAATTAATTTCAAGATAGGTCAATTTTTTATCTTGATCACCTTCACATCCTTAGGCACATTCATATGACTATAATCAATTTCTAGGTAACCATGTCCTAATAACTTGAATGTCCACTCTTTAGATAAAAATATATATAAGTATGGATTAGATCAACAACTATTTTTACTTGCACCACTATGAAGTTTGGGTATATATCTATGGTCATAACTAGGTCATTGAGGACCCCTACTACATTAAGTTTAGTGCCATCATTTTAGACTGGGTGCCTAGCCATTTTTGGCATAAGTCATACCCATATCTTCACAAATAGATTTAGGCATCACTATTAATACTACCTTCAAATCAATTTTGTAGCTCCTTAGTATATAGTTTTTAATTTTGAGGGTTACATGGAATAGGTGTAGCTTTAGCATCTTAGATTTTGGAAAGCTTAATATATTGGTTGTATTGACCTGGATATCCATTGGATGATTTTCTATAAAATTCTATTGATTGGTTATATTGGTCAAAGCAAGTTCTAATTGTTTACCCTTAGTATGACTTCTTTCTTTCTCTTTAAGAGTCCCTTAGAGTAAAACCCACCGCCCAAATATAGCTAAAGCTTCTTGCATACCTTAGGAGGTATCATTTACAACTTCTTTGTGATGTTAAACTTCAATTCTATGGATGTACACTCACTTTTGTTGTAAATTTTTTATATTATCTTGTAGCTATCCCATGACTTTTTCTTGTGAGAGAGGGGTATCTTAGTAATATTTTATCTCTCATAATGTTGTGGCCACTTTTCAGGCATCTTTGACACTTGTGCCTCATGTTGAGAGCCACAATAAAAAAAAATTGTGGGTGAAATACATGCTTATGGTGAAACCTTTGGGATTTTATTAAGGTCAAATCCTCATGTGATATGATATTTAGCATACTATTCCTATGTTACTTGCTACACTACTAGCATTCATCAACGAAAAGGGAGAGAGCAATTTGTAGAAAGTAAATGCATAAAAAAATCCTAAGTTATGGAGGTGATGTGCCAAAAATAAAATATTATTCTATGCATATTGTATTAAATGAACATATGCATCATCTACTAATAGCGAGAAAGTGAATATAGTCTCAATATAAAATCTAATCATTTGTACCTAATATGAATATTAGAACCAAGATAAAACTAAATTAGTCACAACTTCATTTATTCATCATAATTTTATTATTTTATAGAGATGTCAAATCAAAAGAGATTTGATGTTGATTAACAAAATGACTCAAGCCTTGAGTCCAACATATACATAAATGAAAGGAATTACAAACAAGAATAGGTATTAGGCATGAGTAATAATTTTTTATTCCTATAATGAAAATAAAACTATATTTATAAATAAATATTAGGGGTTTATCCCCCTAAATTGCATATGTAATCCAAAATTTCTACCTTGAATCCAACAAGAGTTTGGTCCACATTCAATTTTTATGGATTCAAGGTCTCTAAGACTTCTTGTTCAAATATCTGTCTAAAATACATATCTTACATTTGTACGCCCTAGACATGGCCAAAATTGAAAGGCCAAAGGAAAGAGATGTCCTTCAGGGTAATCTCTAGAGAGGGCTGGCTCCCTTACTAAATATTACACTGGTTTTAAGTTTAGATTTGGGGAAAATAAATGGGAAATATAGCCATAGGCGAGATGATGTAGGATTGGGGATATACTAGCAACAAGAATTCAAATCAAGCATTATAACAACATAGAATAGAAAGAAGACAAAGAATCCACTTACGATTTCGTGGAGACAACTTCCCGAGTTGCATTCCAGTACTCCCTTCCTCACCAGCCGTGTTCAAATCTAGATGCAAAATTTAAACTTAGCAGATAAAAGACATTAATATCAAATAGAAATGATTAAAGTAGAAAGAAATCACACATAGAAATCATTTGCAGAATCAAAAGTTGGATCCCTTCTATTTACACAGAAAACTTGAAGTGTTTTTTTGCAGAGTGTCTATCCTCATTCATTACATCAAAATGCTTAGTATTTATAGAGGTTTTCACCTTTATCATTTAATACACTTGAGGATAAAATTTCTGTAGATCGGGAACCTATGGGAGGAAATTCCTCCTTGAAAACTCCCTTTTGATGATAGTGATCCAACTTTGATGGGAATGACTTTGAATGGTTTCTTAGCTTGGGCACAAGTGCATTGGAATACACAAAAAATGGAGGAAAATTGGGAAATTAATCTTGGAATCTTGACCGCATTAGTGCTTTCGAAATCTGCATTGCCTAGAAATTCTACCAGATATTAAAACTATTTTGAAAAGAGGTGAAACTGGTAGGTGGCACCTTTGGAAATTATGAAAATCATCCTTTGGAATCTAATCCTGCACCCTTCCAACATAAAATCTAGGAATATAACTCCTTTCACCACAATAATTAAATTCTCATCATGTTTAATACTAGGTACTTTAGAAAAACCTGCGAGGATACTAGAAAATAGCTTCACTTGTGAGCACAACAATACTCCCTCATGGAAAAAATTTGGGTAAAACACCCTATACCTGCAATTGAAATTTTTTCTTGTGCTTCCAAAGCAAAGAGCATGAACTTCACTTAATCCTGGCGGTGAGCCCACTTCCATTCTTATAATATTGTAAAATACTGCTCAACCTTGAAATTCTATCTTCACCCACTTCTTGTTCATCCCCTTTGCTTGGGAATTTCTTATATGTTTTCACCTCAAGGAGAGGCGACTAGGAGTTTTACCCCTTTTTTTGGGAAAAATTACTATTGACCACATATTTTTGGTTATCCCTTGCTTATGGTGTTTATTTTTCATTTGAAATAGCATTCACCCCAAAGAGAGGTGCTTGAATATTTTGCCTCACCTTTCGGGTGAAAGTCCCTAAAATACTTTTTAAAATTCATCTACGTGAAAGGCCCATGACTTGCTTTTGAATGCTTCTACAATATGTTGTCACCCCTAGGAGAGGAAAAATGGAGTTTCACCCCTCCCTTGGGGTGAAAGACCTTTTAATTTTTCAACACTATGCTATCATGATCCTTCTAAAATATGTTTAATCGACTAGGATTTTTGGCTTTCACCTCGGGAGAAACTACTGCTAAAATTCTTCACTTGTGCTTTTATGGGCTCCCAAAATGTGTTCAATTTTGCTGATGAAGCTTTCACTTTGCAAGGAGGATGTCAATATACTTAAATGTGTGCATATCTCCTTTAAATATTCTTTCACCCCAGAGAGGGGTGAAAGGTGGTTTCACCTCTCTCTTGGGGTAAAAGTCCCTTTGACTTTCCCTTGTTATGTGTTGCCAATTTTCAAAGAAATTCACCCCAAGGCGGGGTGAACAGTGCTTTTGCCCCTCCTTTAGGGCAAATGCACTTTAATTTAGATGCTTTCAATTTATTTTAGGGCTCACCACGAATATTTACTTTTCTCAAGAACTACGGAATGCTTTGAACATGTTCACTATAGTGAATATCGTGTGGGATCGCTTTGTCTTTGAAATGACTTGAGACTACTTTTTATCTTATCCAAAACAACTTTGGAATTTTAATGATTTAGTTTTCTTTGAAACACCATTTTCACCCCAATGATGGGTGAATGGTATTTTTACTCCTCACTTGGGGTGAAAACCAAGTTGACCGTAGTACTTTTGATTTCCACTTTAACATTCTAAATACCTGCTCCAAAATTACTCGTTCACATGGGACCCATAGCGTGATAATAAAAAATTATTCAAACACCTTCCTTCAAAGTTGTGCACTTGCCTTGATGAGGGGCGAAACTACTTTAAATTCAAACACTTTGAATATTAGGCCCTACAAATAATTTAAATTATGAATTCACCTCCCAAGTGAAGCGGAAGATGATTTCACCTCTTCTTGGGGTGAAATCACCTTACTTGGATTTTGCCTTAACTTTATTATAGGCCCACATGTTTTAACCAAATGTGGTTTCGCCTTAATGAGAAGTGAAAGGGGTTTTTCCCCTTTGCTAGGGGTAAATCAAATTTGAATCATCAACAAGTTTTTCCATTCCAATAGTTTCATCCCATCCTTTCTTGCGCTTTGACAATGAAGTTATTTCGGGCGAAAACACTTAGTTTTATGTTGTTGTTACTAGTATGTCCCCCTAAACACCATTTATTTTTTTGGAACCTTTTCAGATAATTTTTAGATTTCCTTTCAAGCACATCATCCATAAAATTAAAAATAGGAATAATTCAAAATACAAAAATAAACTGCAACACAACATATTGGCTAAAAAACACTGCAAAATTCAATTGACTATATTTGCTGCTTTACAATTAATTATTCAAAAAAAAATTACCCATAAAATTTGAATTTGGCATGGTGTAAAAACTACCAATATTTTTGGTGGCTCTCAGGGTATCTAGCTCGCATGGATGCAAGAGATCCTAGGCCTTTATCCATTAGGCTCTCAGTGGTCTACCTTACAAGTTGTCTTGGTCGGTGCTTCTAGTTCAGACATCTTGCCCTGCCCCTGCTCAGTTTCAATCTGCTATGCTATGACCTATTCTATTGCGACCTATTCTTCTTGTTCCTTCAAACTTTCACAGGTGACTTCATAAACTGTAACTGCTTCATCCCAAGCATCTATGGTAAATAAGCAAGGAATACTAAGAAATTCATAAATGTACTATAGATTCTTGATATCCTCCAATATAATGTGCTTAGATTGGTGAGGTATTCCAAACAAGGATGAATCCATGTGAGTGAACCTTTTTATGAGTAGCAACACTTGTTCTTCCATAATTTATCCTCCCACCTGTCAATGTATGATGTGTCCTACATAAAATTCTCCTAGTTTTCTTCTAACTATTCCTTCGGTAGTGGCTCACCCTATTCATCTATAAAATCTGGGAATCCCATGTCAGTGAGAGAATCAAAATGAACCATTGAAACAAAATGCTCACATTCAATCACAGTAAGGAATTTCTTGCCCTCTCGTACCAAGTCCAACCTGTGACAATAACTATGCAGCGTAACCTTGGTGGTAGACCAGGTTTATTCCATGTCACTCATGGGGTGAATACACATATTAGATTGAGCCACAGTTTGGATCTTCATTACCGAATCCAAATATGGCTCTAGCATCTCCTCGGTACTCTCCACTAACTAATGGTCTAATTGAATCTGTATGTAAGCCTCATAGATATATTATAGAACTAGGACTACTTTCACTGCTAGCTTCTCATAAATTTTATCCAACCGAAGGTGGGCCTCCTTAATTATATTTTGAGAGAAGACCACAACCTGTGTAGCATTCTCCACCATTTGGTTTTGTATTGAGTCAAGTTGTATCTTCACTACCTACACTTGCTGCTCCACCACGTCCTTTGATTTCTGGTTGGCTTCTACTTGTTGTCACCAATGTTCTATCTCCCTTGTCATATTCTCCTACTATGCTCTACTTTCAGCCATAGCTTCTTCAAGCTCGGTGATATTTGCTTCGACATCATAGAATTTTTGCTTGTAGTGCTCACTGTGCAAGTAAACCCAGCTCATATCAACCTGGATGTTACCCATCTTCTTAGTAGGGTCAATTTTTTCTAGGTCCTCTATCATGAATTCATAAGTGTAATCGCTCAGAGTCATCTCTCCTTGTGGTTTTTGGACCAAGAGAATCATATTGGTGGTGTGGGCCTCCATGGCAATTGGATTGAAGGTAACTTTCTTGAGTGGCTTAGCTAGAGCGAGTGCCTCCTTTCTCTTGTGGCTCTTCAGCCAATTCACTACAAATTGTAGTTCAAACATCACTTGTAACTCGGGAAGTGCCTACAACTCCAAAAATGAGGTGAAGGAGTATAGAGCATGCTAACGGTTTGGCTCAAAGGAAAAAGAGGAAATGGAAATCAGAGAAGGAACTAAAATAGTTAGAATTGAGGCACTAGGGGCAGCCATAGTTACACTCACTTGTGGAGGAGCTTGCATACTTACAATTGTATTAGAAGTGACAGAAATGGAGGGTGAGGGATGTAAGAATGGATTCAAACTTGATGTAAACGAACTAAAAGAAACGTAGGCCAAAGAGAGGGGAATAGAAGGAGTAGTAGTGACTGGTGGTTGAGAGGTAGGGAGAAAAATGGAAATAGAGGGCATACAAAACAGGGGAGAAACAAATGTAGGAACTGAAGGAAATGAAGTGGCAACCACTACTTACTCCTGAGTGAAAGAAGAGGGAAAAGGAGATGTACCTTCAGGTGATGATGGATGTGGTAGTGAAATAGGATCATCTTGTTGCTTTATTGCTTCCACCTTGAGATCTACGATCTTCATTTTCTTGTCCAAATGTTGCTCTTGAATAAATGGAGGTTCCTAGGAGATGTTAACCTGAGCAAATGATACCATTGGAGGAGGATTTACTATAGATGTAATAATTACAACAAAAACTACAATAGCAGATGAAGAAACAACACCAGTTCTTAGCTTCTTTTTAGCCTTAGAGAAAGGAAATGCCTCTTCTACGCTTCACTTCACCCACTAAGATCTTCTTTTAAATGCAAACGCATGTTCCTCTTCCTCTTGTGTTGCTTATTCAGCTACCAGGCGATCCTTTTCGGCCACGCTTTCTTTTCTATTAGATTTTTGAATAAATTCAAGGTACAACCTTGGAGAAAGTGATAGGTTGATAGATGTCAATAAATTCATCATATGCTTTGGAAAATACTTCGTCCAAATTCAGCCCATAAGGCAATGTAATTTTTCTCTGGTGGACCCTCATAATCCACCAGTTTGTAATCTTTTCCTTAGACCATGTAGGCAGCTGATCTTTCATCTAGTTAAATAATCTCGAAGGAGGAATATGCTCTCTGTGCACTACAAGATTATATTTGACCTCTTTCTCATAAAAATCATGCCACGACGAAAGTGACATTATGGCTTCAACATACCACTCTAAATCATGCCCCTCAAGATTATTACGATTTTGCTTAATATTTAGTCAGGGGCAGAAATGAAACTGCTTCGCCTTAATTAATTCTAAAAAATGACCTAACAGGTCATACCTCCATATTTGCGGTAGTTCCACCAGACCCAGATCTTGGAGAGCCTTAGTGATAAATTTGTTCTGACCAACTTGGTTCACCTCTATACTGTCAAATCTGAAAGGCATCGTGCATGTTTTTCTTTTACCACACCCTGCTCCATAAACATCATTAACACAATTATTTTGGCACACCACCTCCATTGCGAAAACATGATTGATGATAAAATATGAGAGCAAGAACGGCTTGTCCATGAAATCAAAAATTCGTACAACTATACTTTGATTCAAAAGTAAGATATCACCTAATTGTCTCTCTCATTCCCCGTGACACCCTTTAACTCTTATCGTAAATCAGCTCAATTGTGGGGCCCAAAAATAAGTGGTTAAAATTATAAAATGACTACCTCCTTGACAAAATGAGAGTCCACATATAAACTGAAAAAACCTTATTCACCTCATCAACTTGTTTAACAACTATAAATGAAAAATATTGATGCAAGTGAAAAAAGAAATACAAGACGAGGAAATATGTGTGCTTGAATGATGTCTCCTCTCCTGTATTTATTTTTTCCAACTAAATGTGCATCTTTCAAGAAATAAAATTAGCCTCGTCAAAATAAATTGGGTTTTTATCCACCCTCATTATCGTCGAAGCGTAAAAATCCACCTGTGATATGCACTGCGTAAGTACCACTTGTCACTTGTGAACCATGGAATCTACAGGGAGTCCAACAATGCATGCAAGCATTGAGTATATACCCAAAATCTTAAAATAAGAAAGTGTCTTTGGCAGATTCTACAACTACCCTAGCTATGGCTCTATGATTAACTACATCTCTGTGAATTGTTGCATTGACATAGTGGACACATATTTCTCCTCTTGTTCATTGAGGTGTAGTTTCTTGGAGATCATGTTGAAGGGAGGCTTTAACCCACAAGCAAATGCTTCCCTCACTACATTGTAAGAGATGGAGAAAATCACATCCTCATTCACACTTCGAACAACCTTGATAGCTAGATTATAAAATATGGAAATCATCTTCACTAGCTCTGGGTAAGCATTTACTAGAGTACATAGGTACCAGAATAACTATGCATAATATGACATTGTTAAAGGGTTATTCGACGTCAACCCCTATTTGATTGTAAATTCTACATCTTGATGCAGTTTAACCATGCCCTTGGTGATGATGTAGTCTCTGACTTCTGCCATGGTGTTAGAATATGGGTCCAAGTCCACATTCTCATTTATTTGGGCTTTCTTGGAATTTTTCCCATATTTTTCTTTCTTTTTTGACTGCTTTGGTTCTATGACATCTTTTACTTTTACAGAGTTCTTGCCCATCATGTAAATTTCAAAAACCTTGAGAGCACTCTACAAATTCTACAAACAAAACTCGAAAATGCATCGACAATTTTTTTTTTAACTTTAATATTGGAAGAATGTTACCTATTCTATTTATAAGGTGTGCTTCCAACTACCACAGTAACTATGGTGAATCACTTTGGTGAATTCAGGAGGGCGTATGCCTTGGTCAACTCAAATGGTACTATTCTCCATGATTTAACGATTATTAACCTTCATTTTATGTAATATATTTTTTAAAATTTGTTCTTTTACCATGTTATGGCCTCGAACAGTATACCTTGGTTTCCTAAAAACTGCTTTGAAAAGATAAATCTACCACAAATAATCCAATCAATGCCTTTCAGGAACACCAAGAAATTTTATTCCTCAAAAATGCCAAAACATTGCTTTTATAAAAATTGGGCGAAAGCATTCTTCTTGGGGCACTCCGAAATCATGAGTAAAAATTTACTTGCACTGAAAAATCATCACATGTCCAAAAAAAACATCTGGTAAGCGAAATCACTTCGACAATGCACTTTGCTTCTTCTCCTCTTGCTCCTTGAAAGTGCCTTCAACCTATTTGTTTTGTATTTCATGCAAAACCCTCCTTTTAAAATAAATCATTGCTTTTCAATTTCACCCCAATTTTAGAAAAAGCATTTATCCTTTTTTTTTATCTTCGAAAAAACTACTACTCTTAAGGCTTTTAACTTCTACTTTTTTCTTTTTATCTGATTTAATTTCGCCCCCCTCTTTTCCTCCTTTATAATTTAAAGCTCATGCAAAACTGAAAAAACTTTTCTTCTTTCTTCTTTTATATTTTTTTCCTTTTTAATTCATTTAAATTATTTTTCAGCATTCACTTAATTGGGTAAAATAATAATTTTAAAACCTTTGTTCCAATTGGTACTCATAAAGCAATTTAACCTTTGCTGAAAAAATAATTTAAATGATTTCGCTGAAATCACTTAATGTCACTTTCGACAAAAATCTCTAGGGTGAATTTGATCTTCAGAGTGAGAAAGGGCGAAAATGATTTTTCTCCTCTTTTTTTTTAAATTTAATTTTTATTTTTATTATATATATAAAACAATAAAAATACTTTTAGAAAATAAAATCTGTACATATTTACATACTTGCATCTCTGATCATATCACTGAAAATAAACCTTAATATGAAGGTCGTTAACTAGAATTGGAAGGTCCCAACCATCCATGTATTGGAGATGATATGCATTTGCCGAATTTACTCCTGAGACTCAAAATGGAACGTCCTAGATCACATTAAACTTGTGGTGCTTTCCAGACTTGGCTTTGTTTTTATTTCATTTGAGCACTAGATCTCCAACCTGAAACTTTTGCTCTGTCGTCTTCTTGTTGAACAATTTTTGTGTCATTCTAGCATGTTTGGAAAAAGCAGCATATGACCTTTCTCTCTCCTCTTCTAGCTATAGAAGTTGAACCAATCTTACACTCATGGGATCAGGTTCGTCATCTTCATCTCTGAACAATTGCAAGGTTTGGAGAACTGGAAGCTCAATGTGAATTGGTAAAACTACTTCATTTCCATACACCAGGGAGTAAGGAGAAGTCTTAATATACTTCTTAAATGATATGCAATCCACCCAGAGAGCCTGATTTAACAACATATGCCAACTCTTGTTGTTTCTTCCAAGAATTCTCTTTAATATCCAAAGCAAATTCCTGTTCGTGGATTTTACCAAACTGTTACCCTATGGGTAATAATTGGAGGAAGTCTTCAGGTAAATCCCATACCTACTTATAAATTCAGTAATATTTGCTCCAATAAATTGAGTCTCGTTGTCTGTCACAATGGAATATGGTATTCCAAAATAGGTAATCAGTCTTTCGAGGAAGGATATGATTGTAGCGTGGTCTACTTTTTTGGTTGGAATAGCTTCTACCCACCTAGTAAAGTAATCGGTTACTATCAGAATATATTTATGCTCGATGGAGGAATGAGGATCAATGAAACCAATGAAATATAAGCACCACTACTAAAATGGTGCTTCTACCTGGATTGGATGTAGAGGTAGATATGCCTTTTGACTCCTACCAATGTATTGCTAACAATTATCGTAGCTTTGGCTTACCTTATGTGCATCAGAAAAAAGTGTAGGCCAAAAATATCTAGCTCGGATGATCTTCAAGGCCGTAGGCCTTCCTGCATAATGTCCACCAAATAATCCAAAGTGGAACTCCTCCAAGATATTTTGCTTTTTTGACTCTTTCACATATTTGAGGGATACTCCATCTATGTTTTTGTGGAACAATCCACTTGGCAATAGGACACCTGAGCACCTGTAGTATGAACCTTCATCATTGTGAGGAATCAAGATGTGATTGAAACTTTATAGATGTGAAGAACTCAACAAGGTCCTCCATCCAATCATGGTCACTTGTAACTCTAATGGCAAGATAGCTCTCAGTGATGACCTCATCATGTAATGGTGCTAGTGATCTAGAAGCTACACTTTTGGCCAGCTCTTGATAGAGTTACTGACCATAAACTAATTTAGTTAGCTAAATTTCCATGTCATACTCCTAAATCTTAGAGATCCAGCCTGCTCTTTTATTACCCAACTCTCCTTGAAGGATGAAATTCTTGACATTTGGATGAATAACATAGACGACCATCTTACTCTACAAGATAAAATACCAAAATTTCTTTAGGGATTTCATGACTGCATACACCTACTTCTTAATAAAATTGTACTTTTTTTGGTGTAGCAAAATGACATGACTCACAAAAGCAATCGGTTTTTCATCCCCATCATCTTGCTTCTGTGTGAGGATGGTAGCATAACTTTCTTACTCGCCCACCGCGTAAAGGATAAAATCCTTCGAATAATTTGGATTAATCAACATTGGCGCTTGGGTGATTCTCTCCTTGATCTCTTGGAAATATTATCTCCTTTTTTTTGTCCACTTGAAATTTACATTTTTCTTTAGGAGTTCAGTCATTGGCTTTACTACCTGAGCAAAATCGACGATGGATTTTTGAATAAAGTTAATTTGACCAAATAATGACTGCATGTCCTTATTAGTTGGAAACAACAATTTTAATAGAGCTTCCACCCTTACAGGGTTAATAGCCATCCCCTCTTGTGAAATAACATGTCCCAATAGTTTTCCCTCTTTCACAACAAAAATTGATTTCTTCAAGTTGATAGAGATACCAAATTCTCGACACTTCTCAAAAACCTACCTTAGGTGAGACCCATGATTCTCCTTGCGATGTGAAAAAATAGTCATGTTTTCAAGGTAGATTACAATAATTTGATTCAAAAACTCACCGAATGTGACATCCATAGCTCTCTAAAAAGTGGCGCCAGTATTTGAAAGGTTGAAAGGGATTCTTTGATAGGCAAAGGTGCCCCACTTAGTAGTAAATATCATTTTATGCTGGTCTTCATATTTTACTCATATTTGGTTGTAGCTGGAGAAACTGTCAAGCAATGAAAATCTTTGGGCTCCAGAAACAACATGAAGGAAATGATCAATCTGTGGCAAGGGATAGTGATCTTTCAAAGATGCTTAGTTTAGATTGCAAAAGTACACGCACAGGTGAATATCTCCATTTTTCTTCTAAACTAGAACCAAATTCACCACCCATGTTGAATGCTTGATAGGATAAATTATTTTCACCTCCAACATCTTTAGGAGCTCCACTTTCATAAGCACCTCAATATTTGGATTCACAAGCATCTAATTTTATCAAAAATGCTTCACCCCTTCTTGCAATTCAATGGTGTGCTATATTACATTCTTGTCATATCCCTTCAAATCATGATAGCTTCATGCAACAATATCGAGGAATTCATAACACATATTCTTAATATCTTCAAGCTCTTCCATAGTACAGTCTATTCTAAATTTGATGACTTTATCATATTCTAATTGCATTTCCTTATACTCTTTTGCATCGAATATAATCTTGTATTTCTCTGCTCTAACATTTTGCTCAAACAGGGTCTCAAGTGAAATTAGTCCCCTAGAAATGTTGTTATTCTTCAACTGAATCATTCCTTCCATTTCTTCCTTGACAAGTATTCTTTCTTCTACACTAGTAGCTTCCTTAATAAAAAAGTTAACTATCTATTCATCACTATAAAACACCTACTAGTAGAGGTTTTTGTCGAGGATTGAAGGTCTATAAATTACCTTCACAGTCTTTGGTCTTCTAAAAACTTGCTCTATGGGAGAGAACTTAGCACCAAGGGGAGCCAATATGTATGCATGCCTATTATGTTCTTGTGAAATCACTTGAACATTTAGTGTTGTAAAAGACTCAAACAAATCCCATATCTTGTTCTAATAGGCATTTAAATAGTGTTGCTTTGATATACATTTGTTTGTAGTTTGATTAATGATAATATCAAAATATCTAAAAATATGTAACTATTTGATTCCCAACTTCTCTACTTTCTTCATACCAAGGCACAACACTTCATATTCAACAGTATCATTTGTGTAGCTCCAAGTTAATCAATATGGGTAGGTTTTTTGAAATCTTGAAGGAGAAATAAGAACAATCCTATATCTTGCACCATTCTTGCATCTTGCACCATCAAAATATAACTTCCATAACTGATCTAAGATAGGGTCCTAGGAGCTAGAAGCTTCTGCTTCAATATTTTTAGGTTTAGTTATGATGTAACAACCGATATCAGACTCCACCATTGCATTGAAATCCATAAAAAAAAATTCATCTTCTAGACAGAGCTCACCAAGAGCTTCCTCCATTAGGTTCACTTCTTGCAGTTCTTCTATCATCATATTGACTGTGTTTGTGGACTTCTCTTCTTCCTCAAGTCTTTATATGTGAAAAGTGGAAGGATTTTCATTATAAATTTGGATTCTCCTTCCCTTAAAAGGAATCTCCAAATGTGAATAATCTAGATAAATATATCCTTCTAGCTTTGCTATGAATTCCCTTGAAATACACATGCTAAAATACAACTCCAAGTCAACTACCACTACTTCTTGAATAATCGTGATATGTGGCATATTGTGCAGAACAATGGGAATGTCTTTAATTACACCCATCATTTTGATTGGGGTCTCATCCAAATGTAAGATTCCTGGACTACTCCTCGTATATTCCATCCCTATGACCACATACTACCTTTGGCATGATAGTAGTTGTGGCACCAGAATCGATCATACAATTATACACGATCCATCCTTCCATTCTGAGAGACAGGTAGAATGGGAGCAGTCTATTATTATTAGTGCAGAAGCTGTCAGTGTCTGTACTAACACTATTTGGGTGAGGTTTTTATTTTTATCTTTCATAGACTTAAGAGAATATTGCAAGAGATCATACTATCCAAGGAGTCCCAATGCATCATACAAACTCACCCTCACAGGGATTCTCTTTATTTCTTCAACGATATTATATTCAATGGTACCAAAGTCTTTCACTTCACTAGCTAGCTCATATTTATTTTGGTATTGCTAAGTAGCTTCTACCCTTTTTTTCTTAGTCAATGATGGGTATTTGAGGCACTCTTTGGCTTGCTCCTTTTTTGTACTTGATCAGCCACAGGTTGTGCAGTTGATGCCCTTATCTGTAACTTTCCTTGGGCTTGCTTGGGCAATTGATACTTCAAAAAGATAGAATCTTACTATTTAGTTGTTATGACAGGTGTTTTTACTTGCGTCTGTATCTTTTCACCTTGTCCTTTTTGTTTAGTGGGGACCTTCAGCAACTCCATTTTTTTTGGATCAATAGTTATCAACTTCTTCCCAGTACTTGTTAGAACTGAGACTTGATCCAAGGAAGGGACCATGAAATTATGATCAACTTTCGTTATCATATTGATCTGCCCACCAGCAAAACTTTCTGCTAATTTTTGTACGTATTTCAAATGAACTATACACGTATCTTCTACATGAGGATCATTACAGGTAGAGAACCAATACATTCGCTCTGATGTACTAACTTCTTCATTTGCCAACACATTTGTATTATTTCAAGACCTTTTCTAGTAGTTGGTTGCTCTCTAGTAATCGGTGGCATTTGAAATATCATTGACCAAAATTCATCCTCAGCTTGCTTCTTCTTAATGGATGTAATTTCATTCGATATTTTCCTCACTATTGAATTGAGTGATTACACCTCCTATAATAATTTCATGTGGGGATCAGTATTTGAGGGTGTAGGGGGCGCTGGCAAAGGTAGAGGTACCGGCAGAGTTGGTAGAGCTGGGAATGAAAGTAATGCTGGTAACTGTGGAAAAGTTGGTGCAGGTAATTATGGCATATTTGGAGCGGGGAGTTGCAAAACTGGAACTGGGGCTATTTGAGGTGAACTCGAGATCCATGAAGGAATGGGATACATAGAAGGCATGAGTTGTAAAAATGCACTAGAATATATATGTTGTGGGAGATCAAGAAGAATGTGTATTGTTACCTTTGGAGGTAGCTTACATATGGCAATCATATCCACCTCGACCTTTTGTACCTACGTATACAAATCTGGGAACGTATTGACATTGGCTTTTCGGATGACCATACCAATGTCATAGTTGAAGGCTCGAAGATAGTAAAATGTAGCTTGTTCATGAGTGGGTTGAAGACCATCAGGAACTCTCTGCCAACTTCGAGCGAACCTGACATTGAAATCCACAATTTTCTCCTATGGATTTCTTTGGATGTTTGTGAATTGGTGTAGCATGGAAAATGGATCAATTTGCTCATGAAATTTCTTAATCAAAAATTCTGCCAATTGATCCCATGTGGTAAGAGTAGCAAGGGCTAAGGACTTGTACCAATACAACAACTTACCTCTAAGAGATAAAACAAGCAATCTTACCGTAATATCTTCATCCGCGATGTCGTGGGTTATCGCCAAAGAAGCCACATCTTGGACATATCTGTAAGTAGTTTTTCCTGTACCATCATAGGTAGGCAATGCCTTCAATGCTACTTGAGGGTTTGTATTTTGTACTTGTAGATTCAAAGATCCTGAGATATTCCATGTTGGAAACTGCCTTGGTGGCTGCGATGGTGGATTTTGAGCCATATTAAGCAAAGGGTTTACTTGAGGTGGGGGAACACTAGTAGCAGTACTAGCTAGACTTGAAGATATAGAAAACACACTAGCTATTTGTGAAGATATTACAGGTGATGTAGGAGTCAATGTGACTAGTCTAGTTAGTTCTCCTAATTTTTGGGTGTCAATTTCAAAGAACTCAACAGGGTTTTCAAGATTTTTAGCCTTCGATATTGTGATCATGAAGTACATCTTTCATCGAATTCACATTCTAAGGCTTCTAGGTATAATCGAGTCACCAAATGTTCTAATCATACAACATGAAGGCGAACATCAAACCTCAATACTGTTGAAAGTGGAACCTTTGAAAGTCCCATCGGGCATGCCAAAAATTATTGGTCAAATATCTACCTAAAATATAAATCTTACATTTGTGCACCCTAGACATGGCCAACATTCAAAGGTTGAAGGAAAGAGATGTCCTTCAGGCCAATCTCCAGAGAGGGTTGGCTCCCTTACTAAATCCTACATCGATTTTAAGTTTAGATTTGCAGGAAAGAAATGAAAGTAATGGAAATAAATGGGAAATATAGCCATAGGCTAGATGATGTAGGATTGGAGATAGACTAGCAACAGGAGTTCAAATCAAGCATTATAGCAGCATAGAATAGAAAGAAGACAAAGAATCCACTTACGATTTCATGAAGACAACTTCTAGAGTTTCATTCTAGTACTCACTCCCTCTCTAGCAATGTTCAAATCCAAATGCATAATTTAAACTTAGTAGATAACAAACATGAATATCAAATAGAAATGATGAAAGTATAAAAAATCACACACAAAAATCATTTGCAGAATCAGAAGCTAGATCCCTTCTATTTACATAGAAAACTTGAAGTGTTTTTCTACAGAGTATCTATCCTCCTCCATTACATCAAAATGCTTAGTATTTATAGAGGTTTTCACCTCTGTCATTTAATACACATGAGTAAAAAATATCTATAGATCGAGAACTTGCGAGAGGAAATTACTCCTTGAAAACTCCTCTTTGATGATAGTGATCCAGCTTTTATGGGAACGACTTTGAATGGTTGCTTAGCTTGGGCACAGGTGCATTGGAATATGCCAAAAATGGAGGAAAATTAGGAAATTAATCTTTGAATCTTGGCCACCTTAGTGCTTTGGAAATTTGCATTGCCTAGGAAATCTACCAGATATTAAAACTATTTCGAAAAGAGGTGAAACTGGTAGGTGGCACCTTTGGAAATTATGAAAATCATCCTTTGGAATCTAATCTTGCACCCTTCCAGCATAAAATCTGGGAACATAACTCCTTTCACCACAATCATTAAATTCTCACCATTCTTAAGACCAGGTGCTTTAGGAAAACCTGCGTGGATACTAGAAAACAGTTTCACCCATGAGCACAATAATACTCCCTCATAGAACAAATTTGGATGAAAAACCCTATACCTACAGTTGAAATTTTATCTTGCACTTTCAAAGCAAAGAGCACAAACTTCACTTCATCTTGAGAGTTAGCCCACTTCTATTCTTATGATATATGTTTTTTATTTTACATGGTGGAATCGATAGCCACCATGAATCCGGGCAGGCTATCTAATTTTTTATGGTCACCACAGTATTCTGCGATGTCCACCCCGAAATTTACCACATAGATCTTCCTTTAACCATATTTTACCCCAAGGGGACTGGGGCAAATGGTGCCTTCACCCCTCCTTTTGGTTGAATGCACTTTAACTTAGATGCTTTTAATTTGTTGTAGGGCCCACCACAAATATTTCATTTTATTAAGAACTATGGGGCACTTTGAACCTGTTAATTGTAGCGAAGATCGCGTGGGGTTGCTCTATATTTGAAACACCTTGAAACTGCTTTTTATCTTGCCTAAAACAAATTTGGGATTTTAAGGACTTCGTTTGCTTTGAAAAATAATTTTCATCCCAAGGATGGGTGAATGGTATTTTCGCTCCTCACTTGGGATGAAAACTAAGTTGACCGTAGTACTTTTGACTTCCACTTTAACATTCTAAATACCTGTTCCAAACTTACTCCTTTACATGGGACCCTTGGTGTGATAATAAAAATTTATTTAAACACCTTCCTACGAAGTTGTGTGCTCACCTTGATGAGGGGTAAAACTACTTTAACTTCGAACACATTGAATATTATGCCCCACAAATACTTTTAATTATGTCTTCACCTCCCAAGTGAGGCGAAATATGATTTCACCTCTTCTTGGGGTGAACTCACCTTACTTGGGTTTTGCCTTAACTTTATAATAGGCCCGTACGTTTTAACCAAATGTGGTTTCACCTTAGTGAGAAGCGAAAGGGATTTTTACCCTTTGCTTGAGGTAAAGAAACTTTGAATCACCAAAAATTTTTTCCATTCCAATAGTTTTATCCCATCCTTTCCTACGCTTTGACAATGAAGTCATTATGGTCGAAAACACTTAGTTTTATATTGTTGTTACTAGTCTATCCCCATGAACACCATTTATTTTTTTTGAAACCTTTTCAGATAATTTTTAGATTTCCTTTCAAGCACATCATCCATAAAATTAAAAATAGAAATAATGCAAAATACAAAAATAAACTGCAACACAACATATTGGTTAAAAAACACTACAACATTCAATTGACTGTATTTTCCGCTTTACAATAAATTATTCAACAAAATTTTTCCCACAAAATTTGAATGTGGCATGGTATCAAAACTTTCTACAAAACTAGAGCCATCAATGCCAAAGAATTTGGGACCTTTGGAACTATAGAATCTACTACTAATATTTTTAAGAGTTCAACTACTTTTTCTGGAATGCCATGCCCAAATGATGTCATATTAATATTCATAAATATTAAAAAGAATTATTAAAGCATGTTTAAATATATACTAATTATAGTAAAAAAATATATGAATGATCCATACACACTTAGCTCTATCTATTGATGAAAATGGGAAATAGACATATGAGGTTACTCAAAATGATGATAGGCTAAACGTCCTTAATTTTTATATGATTTCATTATGGTGTGCTAATATGAATAGTCATCCTATTGTCTTTCGTCGTGTTGTTTTGTTGTACATTACCAACTATGCATCTAAAGTAGAGAGACATTCTAAAATATTTTATCAAATATTCACAAGGATTTCTAATGCTTTAAACTTGCAAGAACCTACAAATGCAACATGGAAAAATTTATAACAAAATTTATTGATCTCAACAACATAGAATATCAAGGTACATGCCACTTATTACAAAAAACTACTAGTTGTTATATGTAGTAATTTTCCCTTGAACAGTGGTTGAAAGAATTCTTGACATTTCTACAATGGACATAAAAAAAATAACACCATTGATATTCATTAATGCATACAGGGAACACCCACTATATTTACAAACATCATTTCTCATTAAATTTTATCCTTTGTGGACAAATGATATTCATAAAATAGGTGAAAAACTAAAAAAATAACTCTAGATCATCATTTAGGTTGTGTCTCATTTCATACCAATCCCTATTAAAATCTCTAACTTATGATATCTTCTATTAGAGAGCTACTATTGTACAAAATCTTTCACAATATGTTGTAATATATTTGTTCTTTCAAATAAGATACTATCACAAATTGCAAATGCGCCAACCCCTCATACTGACCATGGTGCATCAATCACACTAAACCATGGTATATAGGTTCATATTCTAAGTTAAAATTCAATATGTGATTATGTTAACTTATCATTGATGAATGGATATTGTTATCTCATACCATTCCTATATCAATGTGCAACTTCATGACCTTGACATGCTTGACCACCATTACTTTGAAAAAATCATACTTGGGAAAAACATTTTTACCTAGGGATTTGGTTAGATTTAGCTACATAATTCATAGAAACATATCATTCATGTTATTTTTTATCAAATCATGGCGATATAATAACACACTCATTGACTTATTTGTCTTCTAAGCAACATATTGCTCTTACAACCATATTATAGCGTTATTCCTAGCCTTCTAATGTCTCCCTCCTTAGGATGATCTTATAAGGTACAACTAGAACAATAAATACATATCTAATATACATAACAAAATAAGATATTTTAGATTGATTTCTTGGTGCAATTATTACTTACTCCATTAGGAGTATGCATCATTTAACATCTATGCAAGAACTATGCATACAATCCTAATATCTTGATTAATAACGTGGGTCCTTTGGAAGGGTAATCATTGATAGTTTTCCAAGAAGAAATAAGGAATATAACATACATCCTTATTGATGATATGACCTTCATAGAGCCTAAATTATTAATAGAAACACTTACGACATGCATTCCCTAAGAATGGAAAAATACCTTTTGGATGTTGCTCTATGATTCTTGTTGGTAACCTTGGTCAATTTACCTCTATGAAGGCTAAAACAATATATGTAAATAATATTGGTGTTACAATACTATGGGGATGCTTTGATAATATAGTCATACTAGATGTAATATTTACACAATAAGGTATCAACCTCGAGCAAGTCACTTTTATGATATATTATGCAATATAATAAACCCTTTCTATAGTAGAAGATTGAAAGATTTAATATTAAGAATAAATAAATCAGTGGAAGTCCTGGGAGCCTTCGTAGATAGTTTGAACCCTACCAACTGTGCTGGTAGTTACTAAAAATCGTGATTGTAACCATTGCTTCTATATATCAAAAAAATAATAATAGAATAAGCAAATGTTAAAATCTTTAAATGTGTCAATTACTCAGAACATTACTAAGTAGATTGGAAATAAAGTAGGCATTCACCCGGATGTTGAATAGTTATAATCCAAAGCCTTGTTTTACCTTGATCAATGAGTAATTATGATCTCCAATTGTGGATTTCTGTAAGCTTAGTCAATTGAGCTCTTGGAAAAGTAGTGACCATTATCTATGCCTTTGGTTCCAAACCTCTAGATTTACCTTCTTTTATCATTTTCACATTCAATAATTATGCTGGACTTACATGAGATCTTAATAACCACACACATATGCTAATCACTCCCATTACTACTTTGGGCAAACCTAAATAAGTTTCTTTTTGCATGGAATAGGATTTGACAATACACAGGTCATAAGGTCTCACTCTCAACATTTGGACCAATAAATGTCAAGGCCTTAGATTCACAATGGCTCAAACTCTCAATAACCTTTCCATCTCCCATCTCTTTTCATTTCAACGATATGCGAAAACCCTTACCTTATATTTAGGAAGTAAAGTGCTTGTTATCATTCTCTTTATGAAATATTGCTTTTTTTATTTTTTATACTTGTATGGTCTTATATATCTTTAATGGTTCAAGTAAGATTGGTTTTCATACTATTTATAATTTTATATAAATATTAAAATGCCTTCTTATTAATTTTTACATAACAATAAGTATGTGTAGTATTATGTATATTTCACATAAATATCTACATGAAATTTATCTATCTTAATGTATTCAAATAATATGTAAAATTCTTGCTTTTAGTATCACATATATTGCAAATAAATATTTAAACACATTTTATGCTTCTTCACGTATTTAAATAACATACTTGCAAACATTATATACTTATCATTTGAATTGTTTTTAAAACATCATTTATTTTATATGCATCCATTGTATCACTTCATTTAATAATTTGATCAAACTTCGATTATTATTGATACATGCCTAAATAGAATTATTTTTAATATGAAATATTTTTACGTAAATATTGCAAATAGTTGTTTACTAACCTTTACAAACCTACTAAAAATAAATATTTAAATGTATTTTATAAAAAAAAAAAAAACTTAAATTATTAATTAAATATATAATTCCTTATGAATATTAAAAGTACCTGCTAATTAAACTTTGCATAGAAATAAATGCTTTTTTTTAATATCATGCATCTTTCAAATAAACATTTAAATGTATTTTATTGTATTTAAATAACATTATAGTCTATTTATAAATTATAAAAATATATTATAATAAAAAAATATTTAAAATTTAGCTTTTAATATCATACATCTTTAGGTCCGAGGTGAAGACCAATTGGTTCATACAAACCCATAAGGGGGCGAAGGTCCAAGGTTCAAATCTCGGGCCTCGCCGGACTGAACGCTTGTCCCTTTCCCGGTGCTTTCAGCAGCGTAAAAGGTTTAAAATGATTGTGGCATGGTGGTTATAGGGGCGGACTGCGCGAAGATCTGTGTGGCGGCTTCTAGGGCAGACATCGTAGAATACTGTGGCAGCCATAAAAGCTGGACAGCCTGCCCGGATTCGTGGCGGCTACCGATTCCTCCATGTAAATTAAAAAAAAAATAATAATAATATCATACTTAAAATTTAGCTTTTAATTGATTAATTTTTTAAATAATAACATATTTTGTGGTAGTACAACCTTTTCTTCCCCTTAAGAGCAAGTTGTTTGATAATTAAGAAAATTTGGTAGAATTTTTAATATAGGATGTGTGCATGTAAATCATGTGATTACTTGTTTAAAGATAATTAAGAAATTTTGGTGGAATTTTTAATATAGGTCATTTGATTAGATGCTTAAAGTTGTTTGATAATTAAAAAAAATTGGTGAAATTTTTAATATAGGATGTGTGCATTAAAAAAAATTGGTGGAATTTTTAATATTAAGATGTGTGCATGTAAATCATGTGATTACATGCTTAAAATTAGTAAAATTTTTAATATAGGATGTGTGCATGTAAGTCATGTGATTACATGCTTAAAGTTGTTTGATAATTAAAACAATTGATGCAATTTTTAATATAGGATGTGTGCATGTAAATCATGTGATCACATGCTTATAAGTTTTTAATTTGAATAAGTTTAATAATAAAAATTTTAAAAAATAAAATAAAATTTTGAATAAAAATCTAAAGCTAAAATTATGTCGATAAAATTTTACATCAGTTATCACTAAAACAAACATTTTAGAACACCTCCACTAAGGCAGGGATGAAAAAAGGTCCAGGGTCTAGTTCATTGCTCAAAATTTTTTTTTTAGGATGGAGATCACAGTTAGAATTTTTTATGTTTCGTAAAATCAAAGGGCAGTTTAGATAGCAGGGATTGTCTTCGTTTCACCCAGTGAGGATGAGGCATTGTGACCACTGCTACCTCTGTAGGCGAGAGTAATGATAGTGTTGACGACTGCCCCGCCCACTGGAATAGCAAAGTGCCTGTCCTAAGCGCCTGAGAGGATGTCCCTCGCGCGCAGGGCAATGCGTTAGGCGTTGGGAGTTGTCATTGTCAATCGAGGAAAATTCGTGGAAGGACTACAAGTGGACCTGCGCCTTGACTACGGAAGTCTATCAAACGTGCAGGTATTTTTATTAGAGGGTTCCGAATATATCTCTGCGCCATTGGGCCCCCCGATGCATGTTAAAATCGACTAAGGTTCCAGACTTTCTGCGGCCGTTAAGTGACAACGACTTTTGCTGCTGAATCTGACTTCCGTTTCGGCTCATTCAAAGGCAGAAAATGACTTGTGTGACGTTTCTTTGACGTTGCTATTCCTTCTCCTCACTTCGGACAAGTTTGTACGAAAACCACGAGCATTTCCATTTACAAATTCTATGCTTGGCGACAAGGGAGAAGGATTTAGCAATTCAAAGACAACTACGTAGAACCGCGTTACTGATGAAAGGGCAAAGCAACGACCTTTGGGAAGGTGAATTAAATTCGATGTCGAAACCTCACCAGATCTCAACGCCGACCAGATCTCTAACTTATATGATATATTCTATTAGAGTGAGCTATTATTATACAAACTCTTTCACGATATTGGTTCTTTCAAAGAAGAGACCATCACAAATTGCAAATGCTTCAACCCCTCATATTGACCATGGTGCATCAATTTATGATATCTTTTATTAGAGTGAGTTATTATTATACAAACAAGAAGAAACCATTACAAATTGCAAATGCTTCAACCCCTCATACTGATCATGGTGCATCAATTTATGATATCTTCTATTAGAGTGAGCTATTATTATACAAACTCTTTCATGATATGTTGTAATATATTGGTTCTTTCAAAGAAGAGACCATCACAAATTGCAAATGCTTCAACCCCTCATACTGACCATGGTGCATCAATTTATGATATCTTTATTATACAAACAAGAAGAAACCATCACAAATTGCAAATGCTTCAACCCCTCATACTGATCATGGTGCATCAATTTATGATATCTTCTATTAGAGTGAGCTATTATTATACAAACTCTTTCATGATATGTTGTAATATATTGGTTCTTTCAAAGAAGAGACCATCACAAATTGCAAAAGCTTCAATCCCTTATACTGACCATGATGCATCAATGACACTAAACTATGGTATTTAGGGTCATATTCTAAGTTAAAATTCAATATGTGAATTATTGTTGACTTCTCATTGATGAATGGAGATTGTTATCTCATACCATTCCTAATATCAATATACAACTTCATAACCTTGACATGCTTGGCCACTATTACTTTGATAATGATCATACTTGGGACAAACATTTTTACCTAGGGAACTGGTTATATTTAGCTACATAATTCATAGAAACATGTCATTCATGTTATGTTTTGTCAAAATCATGGTAATATAATAACACACTAATTGACTTGTTTTTCTTCTAAGCAACATATTACTCTTACAATCATATTATAACATTATCTTCTAATGTCTCCCCCTTAGGATGATATTATAAGGTACAACTAGAAAAAGAAATACATACCTAATAAACATAACAAAATAAGATATTTTAGATTGATTTCTTGGTGCAATTATTACTTACTCCAATAGGAGTATACACCATTTAACATATGTGCAACAACTATGTATACAATCCTAAATAGGAGTATACAACCTTTAACATGTGTGCAACAACTATGTATACAATACTAAATAGGAGAATACAACATGTAACATGTGTGCAACAACTATGTATACAATCCTAAAATCTTGATAAATAACGTGGGTCCTTTAGAAGGGTAAGAATTGATAGTTTTGAATAAAACATACATCCTTATTGATGATATGACCTTCATAAGGCCTAAATTATTAATAGAAAAATACCAATTATACTATGCATTCCCTAAGAATGGAAAAATACTATGCATTCCCTAAGGGCAAACATAAATAAGTTCTTTTTTGCATGAAATGGGATTTGACAATACACAATTCATAAGGCCTCACTCTCAACATTTGGACCAATGAATGATAAGGTCTTACATTCACTATAGATAGAACTCTCAAGGACCTTTCCATCTCCCCTCTCTTTTCATTTCAATGATATGCCAAGACCCTTACCTTATATTTAGGAAGGAAGGTGCTTGTTATCATTCTCTTTATGAAATAATGTTTTTTTAATTTTTTATACTTGTATGCTCTAATATATCTTTAATGGTTCAAGTAAGATTGCTTTTAATACTATGTATAATTTTACATAAATATTAAAATATTTTCTTATTAATATTTACATGACAATAAGTATGTGTAGTATTATATTTCACATAAATATTTACATGCAATGCAATTTATTTTAATGTATTCAAATAATATGTAAAATTCTTGCTTTTAGTATAATATTTAAACCTATTTTATGCTTCTTTCATATATTTAAATAATATACTTGCAAACATTATATACTTATCATTTGAGTTGTTTTTAAAACTCTTATTTATCTTATATTGTATCATTTCATTTAATATTTTTATCAAACTTCGAGTATTATTGATAGATGCCTAAATAAAATTATTTTTAATTTGAAATATTTTTACATGAATATTACAAATAGTTGTTTACTAACCTTTACAAACCTACAAAAAAAAAAAAAATTTAAATACATTTTATAATAAAATTTTAAATTATTTGGTTGCAATCACAATTTTTAGTAAAAATTTGCATTAAAATACATGCTTTTAATATCATGCATCTTTCAAATAAATATTTAAATATTTTTTATTGTATTTAAATAACATTATAGTCTATTTATAGATTAAAAAAATATACTACTTCAAAAACTTAAAATTTAGATTTTAATATCATACATCTTTCAAATAAATATTTAAATGTGTTTCATGTGTTTTGTTATATTCAAATAACTTTATAGTCTGCTTATAAATTGTAAAAATAGACTACAATCCACAAACTTAAAATTTATCTTTTTAATTGATTAAATTTTTAAATAATAATATATTTTAGTAGTGGAGGTTCAAGGTTCAAATCTCGCGTCTATGGTCGGTGCTTTTAGTGGCATAAGATATTTTAAATGATTGAAACATGGTGGTTATAGGGGCAGACTCCACCAGTATTGTGTGATGGCGTTTCAGGCAAACAACACAAAATAATGTAGCGGCCATAAAATATGGACAAAAAATGGTCTATATATAAACCATTATAGTAGCTACTCTGGTGATGATAATATATATATATATATAACCTTTTCTTCCCCTAAGAACAAGTTGTTTGATAATTAAGAAAATTTTGTAGAATTTTTAATATAGGATGTGTGCATGTAAATCATGCGATTACATCTTTAAAGTTGTTTGATAATTTAAAAAAATGGTGGAATTTTTAATATAGGATGTGTGCATGTAAATCATGTGATTACATGCTTGAAGTTGTTTGATAATTAAAAAAATTGGTGGAATTTTTAATATAGAATGTGTGCATGTAAATCATGTGATTACAAGCTTAAAGTTGTTTGAGACTTAAAAAAATTGTGAAATTTTTAAGATAGGATATGTGCATGTAAATCATGTGATTACATAGTTTTTTTAATTTAAATAAGTTTAATAATAAAAAATTTAAAAAATTAAAACTTTGAATATAAATCTAAAGCTATGTCTATAAAATTCTATATCATTGATCATCAAAATAAACATAATGCACGGATGAAAAAAGTCAAGGGTTTGGCTTATTGGTCAAAGCGTTTTTTGAGAGGGTGTAGATCATGGTTTGAATCTTTCATGATTCATGTTCCCTAGTAAAATCAAAGGGTGTGTTTTCATATTTTAAAAAGTTTACTCAACTTAAAACACTTTAAAGGTAGGGATGCAAAAAAAAGGTTGAGGTTTTCGTCCAGTGGTCCCTTTTGAGATATCATAGTTCAAATATTTCATGTTAAATAGGAGAGGTGGACACGATAGTTAACTATTATTATTATTATTTTGGTTATATAAGAGTTGGTCACAACTACTTCATGTTACATAGGAGAGGTGGACACCATACTTAACTATTATTATTATTTAAACCATAGGGATTACTTTCATCAAATCTATATTCCATATCGTTATTATTGACCTGGCATGAAAGGGACCACCAGTTATTGTTGACCTGGTATAAAAGGGACCACCAGTTGTTAAGAATTCGTACCATCATCGTCAGACTGGTAGCACTCAGATAATTCATGCCCACCAGTTATTGTTGACCTGGTATAAAAGGGACCACCAGTTGTTAAGAATTCGTACCATCATCGTCAGACTGGTAGCACTCAGATAATTCAAATCAGAGGGTGTGTTCTCATACTTTAAAAAGTTTACTCAACTTAAAACACTTGCATTAAAGGTAGGGATGCAAAAAAAAAAAAAAATATTGAGGTTTTCGTCCTTTGAGATATCATAGTTCGAATCTTTCATGTCACATAGGAGAGGTGGACACCATAGTTAACTATTATTATTACTATTATTATTTGGTTACACAAGAGTTGGTCACAACCACTTCATGTTACATAGGAGAGGTGGGCACCATACTTAACTATTATTATTATTATTTAAACCGTAGTGGTTACTTCCATCAAACCTGGCATGAAAGTTATTGTTGACCTGGCATGAAAGGGACCACCAGTTGTTAGGAATTCGTACCATCGTCAGTGTGGTGAGCACTTAATAATTCAGATCAAACTACTACCTTTGCAATCAGACTGAGCACTTACATAATTCAGATCAGACTACTACCTTTGCAATCAGACTGATGTCTTCTTAATAAATGCCAAGCACTTACCAATCCACGTAACCTTAAAAACTGTTAATTATTATTATAATAATAATTAACTATTATTGTCTACCAATTCCTCTAGTATATTAAAAAACGCCCATGTTAACTATTATTATTTTAAAAAAATTCAAACGAGGGGAGAGCAGTTCACATAGCAGGCGTTGTCTTCATCAACGCGCAGGAATTCAATATTGTATTTAAAAAGTCTGAGGAAAATATTTCCTCTTCGTTTACCTTTTGCTTGGTGTTGATATAATGCGTTTCACCCCAGTGAGAATGAGGCATTTCGACCACTGCTACCTCTGTAGGCGAGAGTAATGATAATGTTGACGACTGCCCCACAAAGTGAGAGGTCGTCCCTCGCGCGCAGGGCAATGCGTTAGCCGTTGGGAGTTGTCTCTGTCAATCGAGGAAAATTCGTGGAAGGACTACACGTGGACCTGCGCCTTGACTACGGAAGTCTATCAATCACGTGCAGATATTTTTATTAGCGGGTTCCGAATATATCTCCGCGCCATTTGGCCCCCCGGGCCCCGATACAAGTTAAAATCGACGAAGGTTCCAGACTTTCTGCGGCCGCTAGGCTACAACGACTCTTTCTGCTGAATCTGAAAATGACTTGCGTGACTTTTCTTTGACGTTGCTGTTCCTTCTCCTCACTTCCGATAAGTTTGTACCGAAACCACGAGGAATTCCATTTCGAAATTCAAAAGATAGCCGCGTTAATGATGAAAGGGCAAAGCAACCACCTTTCGGAACGTGAATTAAATTCGATTTCTCAACGCCGACCAAAGCACCGCGATCGGACATGGACACGTCATTTATATATCCCCGTATTTATCGGTCATATATTACGGTTTTGGACTCAAAATCGCCACTATGCATAATTCTAGATTTATCATATATTTATTATAGTAATACAACATTTATTTATATATATATTAAGTGAATAATTATATTGTATATTATATATGATATTGCAATTTTTATATTTATTAAATAATTTCAAATCAATTTATTTTATATTTTATCCCATAAACTTCAAGTCCCTTAAAAAGAAAAAAAAATAACCACAATTTAATCTTAGTTTCATGGGTGAAGGTACCTGTTAAGTTCTACGCGTGGTAGTAATTTTTCATTTTCTTAAGAACAATATGCAAGAGTTAAGACTATTAAAGACACTCTCGGCATTTATTTATTTATTAATTGGTTAGTGCAAGAAATTTTTACAATTAATGTTTCTCTTTTATTATTTGGTTAGTGTGAGAAATCCTTATAATTAATGTTTCTCTCTATTAACACTTATACATAGCTCCTCACACACCACTCATCCATGTCGGTTTTGAACCATGAACCTCTTGAAGAACCAAAGCCCGAACCAAAGTCCAAACTGCGTTGTCCCCCTTTTAACACCTTAAAATATATTATATAACTTTTTACAATTAAAATTGTAATTTTATTATTATTATTATTTATTTAGTTATTGTAAGAAACCCTTATGACGGGTTGAATATTTTCCTTCCAATCATGACCCCTCCTAAAGTTGAGAGCTATACTTATCAATAAGGAATTTAACACAAAGCCACCACACACCCACCCCCTCACACATTCTCCCACGTCATGGTTTGAACCTTAGACCTTCCGAGCATTGTCCTTCCAACCATGACCCCTTCTAAAGTTGAGAGCTATACTTATCAATAGAGAATTTATCACAAAGCCACCATATGCACCCACCCCTGCACACACTCTCCCACGTCAAGGTTTGAACCTTAGATCTCCTAAAAAAGAATCAAAGCCCGAATCGTTGCGCTACACCCCAGGTGTAATAATTTTATTATTATTATTATTTTGAAAAATACTTCTTATAAACATCTGGGGATTGAATCGGTCACATCACTGATAATGCAAGTGGCCTCCTTGCCAGTAGACCACACTCACGTGGATATTATTATTATTTTTATTCATATGAGAGTTAGTTACAATTACATTATTTTTAATAAATGTTAAGTACAATCAAATTATTACCTTTTCAAACAAGCTACCCTAAGGTTTGAACTTGGGTTTCTTCTTCATAAGTGTCTAACAAGCAACTACCAATCCACGTAGTTATTGGGGGCTAACTTTGGTTTAAGGTGGGCATGAAAAAAACCATAGACCCTTGATCATAACCAGCGAAAAAATATTTTTTTTTGCATATCCACTTGAGGGAGTGGGAATCATACCCGAGTCAGCCACAACTAACATCTTTTGTTAAGTTTTCCATCGTGATCAACCAACTTACCCACTCAAGTGGATTATTGCAATTCTTTTATAAACATGCTTCATACCCAAGGGCTAGGTGGATTGGTAAAACTTTGGGCACTTACCAAGAGGAGATTTAGGTTCAAACCTTGGAGCATGCCCAATATGTATTGTCTGACCTAATTCTTCTAAGTGTGTGTCAGTTTGATGATGATGGTACCAACCTCAACCTCAAACCACTAAGGGTCACCCTTACATAAGGTTATGTTTACTAAGGTGAGATAGGGGTTATAGTGCTAGCATTAAGTGTGTGTTAGTTTGATGATGATGGTACCAACCTCAACCTCAAACCACTAAGGGTCACCCTCACATAAGGTTATGTTTACTAAGGTGAGATAGGGGTTATAGTGCTAGCATCATGATTTTACGCTACAACGATGCCAACCTCAAGCCACTAGGGTCTCCCTCACTTTAGGTCATGTTTCCTAAGGTGAGATAGAGATTATAGTGGTAGCACCATGATTTGACACTTCGATATAAAGCAATGTGACTTGACCATATGGCTAGTTGTTAAAAAGTAAAGATAGTTACCAATTCCTCTATGTATATATGGTCAGTTGTTAAAAAGTAAAGATAGTTACCAATTCCTCTATGTATATGAAAAAAAAGCATGACCGGTTGTTAATGAGACTTTACCGGTTATTAAAAATTAAATATAATTACCAATTTCTATATATATATATATATATATATATATATATATATATATAAGCATACTTCATACTTAGATCAGTTGTTAAAAAGGAAAGGTAGTTACCAATTCCTCTATGTATAAAAAAACATGATTGATACCCGTTGGTTATATTTTAGTTTAATTTATTTTATTTGTTAATGGTTGTAAAATTATTAATATAATTTTCTAAGAAAAAATTTCAAATAAGTTATTGATTATATAAATACTTAATAATATAAAATTTTATATTAAAACAATATTTAAAGTAAAATTGTTATATATATATATATATATATATATATATATATATATATATATATATAAAACTTTTTAAAAGAATATATGTTAAATTGAGTAATGATTTAAAATATTTTTTTATTGGATTTTAATAAATTAAATATAAATACTTATTAAATTAAAAATCTAAATAAAATAAGTAAATAATGATTTGTTAAAAGTAGTATTAAATTTTAAAAAATGATTGACAATAGTTTTTAAATAGACCTCTTCATAAATATTTTTGAAAAAAATTTAACAATTCTTTGTTTATATATTGAAAATAAATGAGAAATGGTTTAAATATTTTTCATAAACATAAAAATAAGATACATTGGCAATGAAATTATCTTATGCATCTATAATAATAACATAAATATTCATTTGCAAAACCCTTTTGGAAAAAATGTCATAAGGAAAAATTGTTCAATGTTCTTGTTTCTCATATATGAAATAACATACTATATATATTTGATTTGAAAAAAAAAATCCAACTAAAAGCATAAATAGTCCATATATCAAAAACACTCTAAACTCGTACCAATTGTGGAAACCACAACCGCAACCTCTATTAATATTGGTTCCAACAATGAAAAGAGAAAAGGTAAGAAAAGCCTAAATCCATGATTTTAATACTAAAATTCATCCTCCATACCTCTCCACATTATAACCAGTTCATAGCATCCTCAAATGACATGTAATATCATGAAACAAATGAGCCTAATGTCTTTCAATATTTATAAAATGCATTATCTTAATATTTGAGGAAACTCCATTTATTCTGAAAGAAACCCCATCAATTTAAAAATTCCAATATATCCAATATTTTTGTGATGAGTTATCTCAATGCATTTATTATCGTGTGCATATTAAAAAATTGAAAGAATAACATCACAAAGGTCATTTGAATTGACAAATGAAATAGAATATTACATTGATTTAGACCACCATTCTTTCCAATAGGATATAAAACTATGTTGAAGTCATCCCAATAATTCATAGATTACAATTATGAATCATCGTTATGTTTGACAAAAATATGATAAGGTCCTTCCAACATATTTCACAATAAGTAACCATAGTTGTAGCATAAACCAAAATTTGATTTTTTCCTCCTAGAATTATCTAATAATCCATTTATTTTTTGTTTCTAACAATTTTCCATCCAAAAATAAATGGATTATAAGACAAGGAAGAAAACATCAAATTTTGGTTCAAGGTGTAGACCAATTGATTCCACCAAACCCATAAGGGGGGCGGAGGTCCAAGGTTCAAACCTTGGGCCTCATTGGATTAAACGCTTGTCCCTTTCCTAGTGCTTTCAGTGGCATAAAAGGTCTAAAAATATTGTGGCATGATGGTTATAAGGGCAGGCTATGTGAAGATCTATGTCACAGTTTTTGGGGTGGACAATGTAGAATACTATGGTGGCCATAAAAGCTGGACAGCCTACCTAGATTTGTGGTGGCTACCGATTTCACCATGTAAATTAAAAATAAAAAACAATTTTCCATCCAAGTTTTGTTCGTCCCACATTGCCATAATATTGCTAGAAGCTCCTATAGAAGAAAATAACATACGACTCTCATCTTCCAAATTATTTTAAAAGCATCCTTACATTCCTTACTAAATTATGTTTCTTGTATTAAAATAAAATTAGGACTATAACAACCTATCAATTTTTTAATAGCTCTTTTTTAGAAATCTCATTCATACCCCTAATAATCCATGATACCATTTTCATCCTCACTTTTAACTTTTATCAATGGTCTTAGTATTGGTTCTTGTTAATACTTGTGATATTTTTTTTTGGCTTCCCACATTTATATCCTTTGAGATTCCTTATTTTTTTCTTACTTTGACAACCTTCCTATCCTTTTTCCACTCCCACCAAAATTTTCATATTCATCAATCTATTCTATTTTTCCATACTATTCATCATGAAACTCATATTTTAATGATTTATGCTTACCCTAGATAATCTAAAATGAAAAGAATTGACTCATAAACACTTTCTTCTTTGTATTTCCCTAAAACCAAAAAAATACAAGTTGATCCTCCATAGTAATTACTTTATTATGATCCCCTATAAACCTTAAATTTCTATGGATGTCCTCCATATTCATTTCTTTATTATATTTCTCTTGAAATATTGAAGTGTAACATATACACTATGTACTTCTTTTAGTTTTAATACAAGGGGAGGACTTTATGCTATTGAGGAAAATGAAGATGGTCTTGGATTAATTATGATCTCCCACATTTACCTTAGAATTATCCTCCAAATAGTCCTTTTCATATTTAAATCCTTTTGAATTGAAGATGTGTATTACACTTCCTTATACCCTATATCATTTTTATTTTAATGTTTGATTTGCATAAACTTTAATTGTCTTTGTCATTGATGATGTAGAGAGAATTTTTTATCACTTTCTTAGGAGTGGAAAATCCTTGATTTGGCCTAGATTCTACTATGATATGATATCCTTATTGAGGAAAATGAAGATGATTTATTTGGATTAATTTTGACCTTCCACATTGACCTTGGAATTCTCTTCCAGATCTTCCTTTTCATATTTAAATCCTTTTGAATTGAAGTTGTGCATTACACTTATACCTTATATCATTTTTTCTTTTAATGTTTTATTTGCATAAACTTTAATGGCCTTTGCAATTTGATGATGTAGAGGGTATTTTTTACCACTTTCTTGGGAGTGGAAAATTCTTGATTTGGCCTAGCTTCTAATATGATATGATCTCCTTGCTTCATATCGAAGTATGTTTTATACCTAATTTTTCCATCTCTTTCTTCATCATTTTCACTTTTCAAACTCTTTTCATGTATCCAATTTTATAACATTTATGACATTAGATTGTAATTTTTTTATATTCCACTCATTAGTCCTATTACATTGATTCAAATTTAATCCTAGTATATTGTATGAAAGATTTTAAAAAATCCATGGCAACACATACTCAAGTGTATACAACATACCATCTCTTCTTAGTAGTTGGTCCCTCTTATATGAACTCTCCTAGAGTGTTGTCTATATCCTTCAAAATATCCTTATTGACATGTTTATAAGTCCAAAAATCCTAATTGATATTGAAATCCTTTAATAATATTTGTCTCCACAGAAAAATTCTCACTCCATAGGCTTAAATATAATGAATATTTACCCCTAAACCATGGACCATCATCCATTATTTTATTCTTGACTTCTAAACTAGATAAGATGATGAGGAAAATTCCTTTTGGAGTAAAATTCATGGAGTAATTTGAATTTAATCTTCACTTCCACTTGATATGATTTTAAATCTCTAGAAAACCTAGCCAATATCCTTGGAATTTAAATGTTAACTTAATGTATTTAAGAACCATTATATCATGCTTGATCATGTCATCCTTAATAATCACTTCTAATATAGCTTATTATATCTAGATAGAGTTTGTCATAGATTTATTCTTGCTATTATTCCTAATTAGGGTATTCATACTTCCAACTAGGGCATCCTTACTTCTAGTAAGGGCTTTCAAAAATGACTTTCCTACCATGTTAATAATATTTTCTTTGCATGAGTCCTTTAGATTTTTAGCCTCTATTTAGATTTGAAGAATAAGAAGTGGCATTCGCTCCTTGCTTACACTTTGCTTCCTGCTTTATTTCTAAAATAAGAAGAAGGTGAGGCTCGTTCTTGACTCACACTCACTCTCAACTTAAATATACATATAAAAATTAAATATTAATAAAATTTTCATAAAACAAACATTTTATATGTTTCTTTATTTATGTAAGATAGAAAATATATTTTTTAATGGTTGACCTTTAATTTAGTGATAAATATTGTTGAATCTCAGTTTTTTTATGTAAGATTTAAGTTATGAGTTTAAAAAAAATACAAAATTATAATGCTAATATTATTTTTAGGAGTCCTCAAATAGAATATGGGTCCTATCTAATGTTTATGCACCAAATTCTATTCTTTATCAGGGGAAAATATATGGAATATCCTAAGTCTATGAGAGAACAATTTAAGAAGAGATGTTGGGTTCTTTCTAGGGATTTTAACACTCCCTTGTACCATTCTAATAAAAAAGGAGGCAATTATTTTTTTCCTAAAGGAATGGAATATTTTGCTAATTTTTTTATGTTAATGAACTTTTGGATCTAGATCTTAGAGGAAGTAGGTTTACTTAGAGCAACAAAAGAAGGGGAGAATAACTAATCTAGGTTATATTAGATAGGTTTTTATTTCCAAAAAAGAAATGGATGTTTTGTGTGATTCCTCTTTAGGCTCACTTTCTAGTATTGGTTCAGACCATAACCCTTTTCTTCTTGAAGTCTCTAGGGAGCGGGTGTTCAATAAGACTTATCATTTTGAATCCATGTGGCTTAAACACCAAGATCTTGAGGGTAAAATTGAAGGATGGTGGTCTCAAAAAAAATAGGTCCCCTTTTATCTCAAATAGCTAAGAAGCTAAAATTTATAAAATCAAGCTTAAAAATATAGAACAAGGATATTTTTGGAAATATATTTAAACAAAAATGGAAATCCAATCCCAATTGAAAGAAGTTGAAGTAACTTTGGAATCTGAATCTCAATGCTAATTTGAGAGATAAGGAAAAAACTATTTTGGCTAATTTTCACAACATCTTGGATAAGGAAGAAATCTTTTGGAGATAGAGGTCCAAAGTTGTGTGGATGAAATAAGGAAATAGAAACACTAAATTTTTCTATGTAACAGTGTTAAGGCACAAATGTAATAATAAAATTAAGAAATAAATTAGAGAAGATTGATCAAAAATTTAAGACCTTAATGAGATTTGATTGGAAGCAGTTTATTTTTTTTAAGATCTTCTTTGTTCTAGGTATTAGGGAGATAAATATATTGACTCCTAGCTTCTAAAGTGCATCTCTTATCTCATATCCAAAAAAACTAATGAATTGTTTATTTCTCCCTTTGATGACCAGGAAATTAAAGATGTTTTTCTATGACAAAAGAGAAAGCTCCAAGTCTTGATGGATTTTCGGTTATTTTTTTCAAAGATTTTGGCACATAGTTGGTAAGTATGTGGAGGAAGTCATTTATAAAGCTCTGAGATGATTCTTACCTTTTGATGTAAAATCCACATTTATAGCCCTCATACCTAATATTTTTGGTGCCAATTAGCTCAAAATATTAGACCTATAAGCTTGTGTAACACTCTTTATAAGATCTTCTCAAAACATTTGGCTAGGCGAATTAAAAATACCTTGCCTAGTATTATTGGATCCAATCAAGGTGATTTTATCCCAGGGAGGTAGATACTAGATGGAACTATAACTGTGCATGAACATATCTACTCAACTGAAAGAAGTGGCAATTTAGGCATGTTTATCAAGCTAGATATGAATAAGGCCTACGATAGATTTTCTTGGGTGTTTTTGGAAAAGGTTTTGATAAAATTTGGATTCCATATGAGTTGGGTGAATCTTTTGAAGCAATGTTTCTCCTCTCCAAGTTTTTTAGTTATGGTGAATGGATCCCCTATAGGTTATTTCAAAATATCTAGAGGTTTGAGACAAGGAGATCCCCTATCTCCTTATTTGTTCATCATTCTATCTAAGCCCCTTGGAAGAGCTCTCATAATGGCTTCATATTCTAAGCTTGTTAAAGGTATCAATCCTACTCCTCATTTAAATTCTAGCTCCTTTCTACATTTTGCGGATGATACATTATTAATGATAGTGCTTCTATTCCTCAAGATAGGGTGATTAAAAATATTTTTAATTCATATGAGCTAGCTATGGGGTAGGAAATTAATCTTAGAAAAAATAAGATTTATTTCTTAGGTAATCCCTTGAGGATAAAAATAGATATAGCTTGTGTTATTGGTTGTTTGATTGCTTCTTTCCTTGTATCTTACTTGGGCATGTCTTTGTTTACAGGTTGTGATAAATAGGACTTATGCTTTCTGATTCTAGAAAGGATGCATAAGAAACTTGTTGGGTGGAAGGGTGATTTGTTAAGTCAATATACAAAGGCTCTTTAAGTTATGGAAACTCTTAAAAGCCCTCCTATTTATTTCATGTCTATGTTTAAAATTTCAACTAAAATTGCCCATAAAATTGAACAAATTCAAAAAAAATTGTGGTCTAGTTCTGAAAATAAAAAGAGATTTCATTTAGTCTCCCAGTATCAGGTTTGTTCTAGCAAAAGAAAGGTGGTCTTGGGTTGAAGACCTTAGGCCCTATGAATCTTGCCCTTTTGGACAATCAAGGATGGAGACTTATCAACTCTAAGAACTCTAGCTAGACTAATATTATTTAGGCTAAATATCTTAATAGAGGTATTTCCTTTTTGGAGGAGTAGGTCTTTCCTTTGGGATCGAGCTTTTGGAATAGCATTGTTTCAATTAAATATACCATTGAATAAATGCTAATATGGAAGTTGGGAAATGGTCAAATTATTATTTTTTAGAATGATGTTTGGCTTTTAGATTCCTCGATCTCCAAAAATCTTGCTTTTGCCCCACTTAAAACAGTTCTAGAGCCTATAATATATTCTAAGGTTGTGGATTTCATTGAAGAAGTGAATGGAAGGAAATACTGGAAGGAGCTGCTTATTCCAAATATTAATGAAGATCTAAGAGATGTTCTCTAGAATCTAGGAATAGGTTGAATCTTCAAGTTATTCCTCATTGGGATGGCAGAGATTCTCTCGTTTGGCCTCTAGAAAGCAATGGAGAATTCTTAGTTAAATCAACCTATAGACTAATAGCTAGAGATAGAGATTATTGGATCCTCCATATGTAGGTATGACTTAAGTCTCTAACTCCTAATATAATTTTTTCTTTGGTTAACCATTCAAAACCTTAGAAAGAGAGGCTTATTCCTGGTTAACAAATGCTATCTTTGTGGTCAAAATGAGGAAAATTCACATCTTCTTCTAGATTGTTCTTTTTCTTGTGAAGTATTTCAGATACTTCTAAAGTTTAGTGGAATCACAAGGGTCTTCCCAAATTATTTAGTAGAGCTCTTTGAATAGTGGTCAGCTTCATTTGTTAGTAGAATATGCAAAACCTTTTGGGACTTGCTTATTTCACATTTTCTATGGGGTATTTGAAAAGAGATAAATGATTAAACTTTTAAAAATATTTCTAAGGATACCATTTCAATTAGTAACAAAATTATTTGTGCTCTAAAGGGAAATATTTCTTGTATTTCTTTTTCTAAAGAGAAAGAACTATCTTATGAATCCAAGCTTGTTGAGTTATTAGGCAGTCCAAGCAGTGTGACACTTGTTGTTGATGACACTCAATAGATTAGATGATAGATTATTTAGAAACTGCCTCAATCTAGATGACTAAAGTTCAATTTTGATGGAGCATCTAAGGGAAAGCTAGGGCTAGCAAGGACTAGTGGAATAGTAAGAAATAAAAATCGTAAAATTATATTGGCCTTTGCCGATATTTGATATTGCTAGTTTTGCCACTTTATAGATGCAAGAGTAGCTTACTAAGGATCTATTCTCCTCAACTCTTTCTAGGGAAGGAATTTTATATTTTAGGGAGACTCATTAAATATAATCAATACCCTATAGGGAAAATAATCTGTCAATTGGTCTATTAAAAATATGATGCATGAAATGATCAAAATCTTAGGAGACCAAGAGTCCTTAAAAATTAAGCATGTCCTTAGGGAATGAAATAAGGGAGTGGAATTATTGATGAATTTAGAATTTTTGTAAATTGGATTGATGGTTTGGACGAGGGATTTCCCTCAAGAGCTTCTTCACATTGTTCATAATGAAGTCTCAACATAGAAATTTTAAAGTAGTTTTATTTTTAAGTAAAATATCATTTTTCCACCTTTTTTGGATGAAAGGCCCTCTTCAAGTCTCATTGGAGTTGGATGATAGTGATTCTTCTTCCTTAAAGGAGGAAATTTTGGTCAAGAAAAGAAAACCCAACTCTCTGAAGAAGACAAATATTGAAGCGAAAGGCATGAGGAGATCGATGCACCTTAATACCAAAGTTACAAAAAATTTGAAGACTTCATGTGGTTGAAGACTTGAATGACTCTGATGATTTCCCTATTTCTAAGAAAACTCCAAAGAATCTAGGTACCCTATCTACCATGCATAATATTGAGGAGGAACCTATTATGATGCAAAGTATCCATCACAATCTTGTTAAATATTTAGTGAGATCTATTGAGATATCTATGAAGTAGACTGCTTATTTTGTGAATGAGTTGCCCTATAGACTGAAACATAATACAAATTCTCATCATTTTTTATGACTCTTTGTAAGATTAGGCTTTGGATTTGGGATGTTTGTTTTGATCTCTCTTGTTGGTTTTTCTAATCTCTCTATTTCTTCTCTATGGTGGTCTGGCTAGGTTAGCCTTGTTGGCATTTTTGCCACATTGGAATTTTGTTGTAGTGTGCCACATTGACATTTCATTGTAATCATTGGTGCCACATTGAAAAGTGTTTTTTTTCTTTTTTAAGTGTTTTCACACATTGAACACTTTTTCCTATGGATGTAATTTTGGGTGAATTTTGGTGTAAATATTCCTTGAAAAGAGATTAATATTGATAAATATAATTCTTGAGGTGATATGATCACTGAAGCTACCAAGTTTAAGCATGTGCTCTTGATTCCAGTGCAATATTGTTCATTTTCAAGGCATCGACCACTTCGTGGGCATGCATTTCCAAGGCACCACCATGGAGATTGAAACTAGACCGATGATTTGTGCTGAAGCTTGATATGCCATGTGATAAAATTGACAGTTATTTTATTTGGCATTTGATCATTGGTTCATTTTTTTGTCGAGGAGAAAGTTGTTGCTATTAGTGTCTAAGTGGCTGACACTTTGCCTCCACATGTATTTAATGAAATATGTGAAAGCCTCTATAAATATTAATCAAATTCTTATTGTAAAAGGAGGTTAGATATTTTACAAAAAAATCTCTAAGTTCTTTGCATCAATAGAAGAGACTTGGCTTCTGAAATTTACAAGCATTCTTATGTGTGTGATTTCCTTTTTTTTTAAATCATTTTTGTTTATGCTCATGTTCTTGCTGTTAAGTTTTGAGTTCTGCATTCTGAATTCAAACGTTGCTAGTTAGTGAGTAGATTTTGAAATATGATCTGGGGGTTATCTCTACAAAGGTGTGAGTTAAATTTTGCTACTTTCCTTTTATTATATGTTGTTATAAAACTTGGTGGAATTTTTGTTGTTAGTCTGCCCCAAATTCTACACTTCGACCTATGGCTATATTTCCCTTTCTTTCAGTTATTTTTCAATTTCTTTCTTGCATCCCTAGTCTTCAAATAGTGTAGAATTTAGTAAGGGAGCCAGCCCTCTCTAGAGATCGGTTCGAAGGAATTTTATTTTTCCCTCGGCATTTCAATGTTGGCCGAGTCTAGGACGCACAAGTGATTAAATCTTGTAATTAGGTAGATTTGTGACCAACAAGCCTTTTTTGGATGAATGTCTTATTTTTGAAGCTTTGAGTTTTTATTCTTGCTTTGTGATAGTTTGGATCTTATTGTAAAAGGTTTGGGGAATCCTTTCAAAATACCTCTGTTTTCCATCTATTAAAATTTTTATTTTTAGGAGTAATTTTTCAAGTATAATATATAATTACAATTATATAAAATAAGGTCAAAATTGACACATAAAAATAATTAACTACTCCTTATTAAGATAATGACAAGGGATACCATAAACTAAAACATGTCAAAAAGAATTATTTTATTTTTTTTTAGATTTAAAAATATGGTACAAAGGAATTATTTAATCAACATTAGTTTTATCTATGGCTTATATATGGAATCACCTAAGTGTATTACTACAAAGGATCATTATTGAAAGTATATAAGTTATCAAGAAAATATTTTTTTACAAATATTTTGTAGGTGAAAAATAATTCCTTCAATTACTTAGAAATAGTAGATGGACATTTTAGATATTAAGTAATGGCATATGCTTTTTTAATTGAAATGAATTACAATTTCTCATATTGTTATAAGTTGTCTATGCATATAAAAATTTTAAATTAAAACAAACAAAATATAATTATCGTCAAATATTAAATAATAAATTGTAGGATACTTTAGATAATAACATCCTTGGAGGCCATATATCACTTTAACATAAGAAGATAATATATTGAAAACTATCATTAAAAAAAACTTAAGTCTTGTGACTTATGACATCATTGACCTATATAGAAACTAGAATAATTTACCCAATTAAGAAAATGACAAGAGGTATTACTTGCATCTTATCAAGAATATATAGAAATACTTATTTTAAGGTTCAAATATGAACATATTATTATTTATTTTATCAACAAATTATTTCAATCATTTTTTTACTCAACTATTGAGGCATACACTTATTTTAGAACAATTTGTTAAAATTAACTAAAATAAGCATGTTTTAATATCCCTTGTTTTAAAATGAGTTACATGTGTAATTTTTAAGTTATTAGTTGATAATAATTACTAGAATTAATCATTTTATCTCACAACTATCATAAAACACATGGAGTTATGAAATTTATGGTTATAGATTGTAAGATAATTCATGTAATTATAAGAATACATCTTACATTATGGAAAAAATGTCATTGAAGAAATATCTAATATGTAAAACTAGTAATTATTGATTAAGATGATGTGCTTACATTGCATCTTGTTAGGAATGGACAACCTACAAAAGAAGCTAATGATCCTAAGTTATGACAATCAAGGAGTTCTAAAGCTTTTTTGCAATTCAAATTTCCATGAGTACATTAAAACAGATTGAGGTTCAATACCATTTTATTTATGAACATGGTCATTATATATAGCTCTAGTTTTGTCCAATAGAGGAACAATGTGCAAATACTTTGATAAAGTCTCTTGTATGTTTTAGAATTTTTCTAGCATGTACTTTGATTGAGCATTGATGTTTTAGGGGTGAATGTTGTGAATATTATGTTAGGGTGATGTATTCACCTTATGGTTACAAAATTTATAGGAATTTGGAAAGTAGTTGTAACTCCCAACCTTATACCTTCTTGATTACACATGTATATATACTTCTATCATATCAATACTAAAGTTGATCATAGTTGATGAATCTACTTTATCTTTCTAGTAACTGCAACACCTAATGATGAATCTCATGGATAGGTGGGTGTTGAGGACAAGACCTAGCAACCATGTATTTATAAATGGTCTACTCTTACTCATATATATATATATATATATATATATATATATATATATATATATATATATATATATATATAAGGAAGGGGTTATGTAATTTTACTAATGTGACTAAAAAGTGATAAGTGAAGCTTATTGACTACCTTCTCTACTTTCATATACCTAGATGATTTAGACACTTCAAAAACCATTGGTTTCTTCCTCCATAAATCCCTAGGGTATACCTCATTGTTAAGGACTATTTTTATAAACTCTAGACTATCACATAAATTACCTAATCCCCACCCTTCATAACCTAGTGTTGAATTATATTCAACATATACATTATTATGAAATTCAACATGAACCATTAAGGTAAAATATTGTGAGAGCTTCTCATTATTAGATAGTTTTCATTGTAGATAAATAAGTTATGAATAAATGGATGCAACAATATGTAGGTGTACACACTTGGTCACCCTATACCCTTGAATTATCCTCATGCTATCATAATATGTTTAGTCCTATAGTGGCAAGAACTTGGGTAAATACTCATCGAGATATTAATAACTTGTTTCCCCTCATACATTATCCTTCATGGAATATTTGAGAATAGGATATATGTTTGGTTATAGATGTTTAAATTGATTGATTGTTTTAATAAATTAAAATATATTATTATAAATTAAAGTTAGTTTTTTTTTTAATAATAGGGCATCTTTTGCATTCTATTCTTAATAATGCATATGGTAATTTTTCTTACAAAATAATCCATTTTATATTACCTATATTTATAATGAAACCCTATTTTAAAAATCTATTCCTTTTTTGAAAACCTTAATTATGAAATCCTCATTTTTAATTAAAATATAACCCCCCTTTTGAATAACCCTTCACTTTTCAACTGAAATTATCCTACTTTTTGAACAAACCTTCCTCTTCATTTTTGAACATATCCCTCCTTGTCAAACAAAATTAAAATGACTTGAGGTCTACTTAGTTGAAGTTGGACTGTCAAGGATAGCTAATGTGGATAAACATTGCTTATGTTATAGGTAGCAATCAATGGTGTACAATAGAATGATGTAGTCTCATGATTCATACAAAAAAAGTTTCTTGGAGAATATACATCATTTTCTCACATTTCTATAGACATAAATGGGGTTGTTAGTCCCCATTAATGACCCTTTTATAGCCATAACTATTTTTCATAAAACTATTTTTATGCAAAATATTTTTTGCCCTCTTATCTTGCCCTCTTATTTTGCATAAAACTATTTTTATGTAAACTTTGTGGAGGGTGGAAGACTTAATAATTTTTCTTAGAAATGTATTTGCACAAATTTAGGCTTAGTAAAAGGCTCAAATGTGGCTCAAGAAGCATGAAATATTTTCATGCAAACCCAATTTTATCACAATTTGTAAAATTGTGGTGGAATTAAAGTGTTGCAAAACACCATGTGTTTGTTGTAGTTAACTACAAGTAAACTAAATATTATCAGGTTGCTTTACTACATCGTTATGGTGGCTTGGGAGCCCATTTTAGTTGATCATGTCTTCTTGTTTTATTTTTGTGAGGTATCTTATTTTATAATTTATTTCATTCTTACTTCACTTTATGGAAAAATAGGCACCTTGCAAGGGCAATACATACACAAGGGAAAATTTGAAACCTAAATTCAAGATAAATATATTTTTGTCCTTTATTAGTTAATGGCATGTAAGAAAGGCAATGGGTAGACCTAGAGGTAAATGCTCCATTGATTACCTTTAGTTTTCCTTCCTATTTAAGTCATGAATTAGATAACACTTAAATATTACTCAAAAATCACTAAGAGGCCTTTATGATCCACTATAACTCCTATAGAACCACCTAATTCCATTCAATTTACTTATATTTCATCATTTTATTATATATATAAATTTATATACGTTGTAGCTCTGTTAACGATAACAACACTTGTTAGTTCTATTTGTATACTAGAGCATCAATTGTGTGCACTTCTACTAAAATCAAAGGAAGAAACTTGATGAAACTACATATATTAGATTCTTTGGTCCCAAGAGAGGTATTCTCAGGTTTTTATTAGATTTCAAAGTAGGGCCAATGTGAACAACTATTTTTAGTTGATTCTCTCATCAAGATAAATTCAAATAACAAAATTGTATAGACATAGAAGAAAAAAATGTGATTTTGAGATATGAATTTGATATTTATTCCTTATCCTTAAGCTACATTTCCTTGAGGGAAATCCTTAAGGCACATATGGAGGAAGAATACTAGCTAGGGAAACATAGAGATCCCTTTTGACAGATGAAAAAGTAATAAAAATTCCCTATTATCCATTCCAATATCCTTGGACACTATAGAAGAAATGGTTGTATGGGTGATACAATTTCAATGGTAGAAAAGGCATAGAAGAGGGATTTCACTATTATTGATAATTGTCCAACATGAAAGGGTGATCTATGATAATTTATTTTATACAAAGGATTTACAACAATTCATAGTAAAATAGAAAATTTGGTTGCCTTAGATGAGATATCAAAGGAAATTATCACTAAGTTGAAATTTGGTTGCCTAGTGATAAGTTGATGTCATTAAGAAAAATTATCACTAAGATGAAATTTGATGGCGATTTCAAAGGAAACCCTAGAAATCTTAGAAGAGGTGGTGCTTTGTAGGATAATGAAGGAAAACATTTCCTCACATACTCATAATCATACAAAACTTTAACAAATGACTATGCAGAGGTTAGGAAATGTTTTATAGGGATCAAGATAGTTATGGAAAAAGAATAAAGATACATTTCAATTGAGAGGGATTGATAAATTATTATTAATGCTATGAAGAAAGATGTAGAGGTTGGATCCACACTAGCATAATTTTTTATGTCCATTAATTAACATGTCTACAAAGAAGGAAATAATGTGGTAGATAATTTAGTCTATTATGATGTTGATTTTCACCTTAGTTGTAGTTTTAGAAGGCAAATAGATAAAGGATATTGTATCCCTTGATAAAAAGGATACCAAAAATTTGATGGAACATAGTTAACAACTAAAGAGTAAAAGAATATTTATGATAAAAAGAATAAATTAGATATGTTCAAATAACCTAATAACATATATAATATTCTTCGAGAGGTCCAAGTTTCAAACTGTGGCATGGACAAGTGTGTGAGGGGTGGGCATGTGGTGGCTATGTGTTAAATTCCCTATTGATAAGCATAGCTCTCAATTTTACATAGTTCATGGTTGGGAGGAAACTGCTCAGCCCTATGCATTGGTCGTAGGGGTTTCTTACACTAAGAAAAAAACATATAATACATATATTATATATTAATATTTTTAACGTAGGGTTTTGAAAGGGTTTCTCTTTCCTTATTACATAAACTAAGTGACATCAAGCTATATAACCTATTTGGTGTCCTTAATATTTGGACCTTAGTGTAAGTTAAGTCACCTATATGTCTCAACCATTGAACCAAAAAAAGCTATTGATAACTTTAAAAACAATAACATTATTTTGTATTAACTATAAGGAAATGTAATATCTATTCATAAATGAGGAAAAAATATGTTAGATAACTTAATTACTTATCATGTTTTGATAAAGCATTTGCTTGCTAATAATAATGTTTTAATAAAAAATTTGAGTAAGTGCAACAGTTTGGGGTTTGGCTCTTCTTCAAGAGGTCCAAGGTTCAAATGGGGTTTAGCTCTTCTTCAAGAGGTCCAAGGTTCAAACCACAACGTGTGTGTGGTTGTGTGTTAATCCCCTATTGATAATTTTAGCTCTCGATCTTACTAGGGGTCATGGTTGGAATAAAAATGCTTTGTCGTAAGCATTAGTTAGTAGTAGCAAAGGTTTCTCACACTAACCAAATAATAAAAATAATGTTTTTATAAAATATTTGCTTAAAGAATGCATAAAAGTTCAATTCCTATCTCAATTATTACTACAATGATAGCACTAATATATAGTTACAAAGTGCGAGTTTAATATATATTATATTTCGTTCCACGTAGTTAAGATGAAGTCAACTAGACCTACCCTCTAAGGAATCAAAGTTGATAGCATTATATAATTTATTTACATGTTAATACTAAAGGTCATGGCTGGAATAAGAATGCTTTGTCCTAAGGGTTAGTTAGTAGTAGCAAAAGTTTCTCACACTAACCAAATAATAAAAATAATGTTTTGATAAAAGATTTGCTTAAAAAGTGCATAAAGGTTCAATTCCTATCATTGTTATTAGTGCAATGATAACACTAATATATTGTTACAAAGTACGAGTTTAATATATATTCTATTTTGTTTAAGATGAAATCAACTGAAACCTACCTTGTAAGGAATCAAAGCTGATAGCATTATATAATTTCTTTCCATGTTAATACTCATCTAACTAATCATTTAAAAGCTGATAGCATTATATAATTTCTTTCCATGTTAATACTCATCTAACTAACCATTTAAAAGCTGATAGCATTATATAATTTCTTTCCATGTTAATACTCATCTAACTAACCATTTAAAATGAAGTCAACTAAACCTACTCTAAGGAATCAAAGCTGCTAGCATTATATAATTTGCAATAGTTTGGTCGGTGCTGATAGCGGACAAGGCCTCGAAATTGAACCGCGTTCACCCACCCTCTAAGGAATCAAAACTGGTAGCATTATATAATTTGCAATAGCCTGGTCGGTGCTGATAGCGGACAAGGCCTAGAAATTGAACCGCGTTCAAACGTGTCATAGCCCACGACAGATAAATATGTCCCCACATCTGGGGACAAGCAGCCACAAGATGACGGCTCCTTATGACGTTTCACACTGACGTTTTTTCTCCCGTAAGGCGACTGAATTGATAGGTGTCTTCACAACTGCCAGAATTTAAAAGTTGAAATACTCGTGGTTTTGGGAAGTTGAAATACTCGTGGTTTTGGGTACAGTCACAGCCTCGTACGCGTACGCGCAATTTTTCCGTGTGATTGTCAAAGCATTTAGCGCTCAAAAGGAGGAAAACAAGGAAATAAATGGTGCCCGTATGACCATAAATGTATCAATTGACTAGTACTATTTCTGCCATCGACCGAGCTGAACCTTGCGTGTCTCGGAACTGCCCGGGAACCCTCCACGAGAGCTAGTAATGGCGAAGAGAAATATTTTCGGGCCATCGTCTATTCAAAATATTTGCACATGCTTGGTAAACACCCCAAATAGCAGTCAAAGATCCAGTTTCTGTCCTTTCACGATTTTTCCCGATTGACAGAGACCCAAAACGTGAAACCAACACCAACGTGGAAGGCATATCCTTCTTCCAACACCTATATAAGGAATTTGCAATTGGCAAGCAAATGCACAAGGCTTTCCGCTATCCTCGAATCATAATAAAGTTGATTTCTGAGCATACAATTTGTGTTCAAGAAGAGAAGGATCATGGAGAATTTGCCCAAATGCTCAGCAAATTACGTGCCCCTTTCGCCCCTCAGCTTTCTGGATAGAGCGGCCGTGGTGTACGCCAAACGGCCCTCTATAATTTACGGAGACATTCGCTTTACATGGGCAGAAACGAGGGATCGGTGCGCGCGGGTGGCATCCTCTCTTGTCAGCTCTCAGGCTCTCAATGTCAGCAGAGGGGAGGTGGTTTCAGTACTAGCACCCAATGTTCCCGCCCTTTACGAAATGCATTTTGCGGTTCCAATGGCCGGGGCAGTTCTCAACACTATCAATACTCGCCTCGACGCTCGCAACGTGGCCACCATTCTTTCCCACTCACAGGCCAAGGTCCTGTTCGTGGACTACCAATTGCTACCCTTAGCCAAGGAAGCTCTCACTCTCACCGTGACCAAGCCTCGCCTGATTCTTATCCACGATGACCCTTGCCATACTGATTCTGAGCTGATGACCTACGAAGATCTGGTGCGAGGAGGAGATCCGCGGTTCGATTCCGTGAGGCCTCGTGATGAATGGGAGTCCATCGCCCTCAATTACACCTCGGGAACAACATCGGCTCCGAAGGGAGTAGTGTACAGCCACAGAGGAGCTTATCTGAGCAGCCTCGCTGTTCTGTTGATGTGGAATATGGCCATTGAGCCCGTCTACCTGTGGACGCTTCCCATGTTCCACTGCAACGGCTGGACATTCACGTGGGCCGTGGCGGCCAGAGGCGGAACCAACGTCTGCATCCGCAACACCGGTGCCAAGGAGATATTCTCCGCCATAGGGCAGCATGGCGTCACTCATCTCTGCTGTGCGCCCATCGTCTTCAACATTCTTCTCAATGCAAAACCCCAGGAGAGGCATCCTTTACCGCAAGGAGGAGTGAATGTCCTCACCGGCGGTGCGCCGCCCCCTCCGCCAGTTCTGTGCAAGATGGAGGAAATGGGCTTCAACGTAACGCATGCGTACGGCCTCACAGAAGCCACGGGGCCGGCTCTCGTGTGCGAATGGAAGAGCGAGTGGGACGGACTCTCCCCCTCAGAGCGCGGTGCCATGAAAGGGCGGCAGGGGGTGAGTGTGCTCAGCCTTGACAGCGTGGACGTGAAGGACCCTCTCACCATGTCCAGCGTGGCACGAGATGGAGAGAGCATGGGCGAGATCATGTTGAAGGGCAGCGGGCTCATGAAGGGATATCTCCATGATCCCGACAGCACCGCCCAGGCGTTTGCAGGTGGTTGGTTCCACACGGGTGACGTGGGGGTGATACATCCGGACGGGTATGTACAGATTAAGGATCATTCGAAGGACGTGATAATCTCGGGCGGAGAGAACATCAGCAGCGTGGAGGTGGAATCGCTTCTGTACACTCACCCTCATGTTACGGAGGCAGCAGTGGTCGCAATGCCTCATCCTCACTGGGGCGAGACGCCCTGCGCCTTTATCAACACCAAAGAAAAGGTAAAGGAAGAGGAAATCCTGTCTTTCTGCAGAGAGAGACTGCCGCGTTATATGGCTCCGAAGGCCGTGGTGTTCATGGACCTGCCCAAGACTTCGACGGGCAAGATTCAAAAGTTTCTTTTACGAGAGATGGCCCGGAAGCTTTCCCAAACTCCTCCACAGCAAGAGGCCCTCGCACTCCAAAACCAGAGAACATCAACGTCATCGATGAAATCCAGCAAGGAGAAGAAGAAGAATAAGAAGACAAAGAATGAGGACAACTACCACAACCACTACGTCGTTGCTCGATCTCGTCTGTAGGTCCACAGATCTACGTATAAATAAAACTTCAAACCATTTTTTTTTGGGTATACTTTACATTTCCTTGTGTAAAAGCTGCGTGGTCGCCCCGGCCCTGCAAACCTTTCTCAAGGTTTTATGTAATAGTTTGTATTCTCGAAACTTAATCGAAGATTTTATTTAATATTTTGTTATATAGTTTTTAGTTTTATGTAATATTTTGTTATATCCTGGTAAGAATTATTTTAGTTTTTGCATATTTCTTAAATGAAGTTTTATATAATTCTCAGTCAGTTAGGAGAATTTTGTTTTCATGATTTAGAATAAAAATACCACTTCTACCATATTTTTCTAGATTTGCTTTAAGAGCATTATTAAAATTAATTTTGATAAACTTAATTTTTGGATATTTGCATTTTACCTTAGATCAAACTATATTCATTGTTTTAATACCATTATTAGAGATCACTCTTCTATGTATGTTCAAAACTTGTAACAAAGTTGTTACCACCTCTTTTTCCACATTTGATACTTCCTATAATGGTTGCCATATCTGTAAACATTCTCCAAGAGAGATAATAATACAATTTTAAACTTGGGCATGATTTAGATATTTATTTAAAAATAAATAAAAATCTATTATTCCTTTCAAACCATAAATTTCAACAAAATAATGGACGGGCTGATCATCCATAGAATGCGTATTACCTAAACTTTGAAATAATTAATCTAGTGTTTCAACTCATTCAATGTTGATGGAGCTACCCAATACATTTTCATATTAAATAAAAACCTAAATGGTGTCATCAAAGGAATAATGAATAAGTAAATAGTTTGATGTTTCTAAATCTTTCTCATACAAGGCACGTCTAAAAGGTCCATGATAACTTCTTCTTTGTAGTCTCTCTTCTATAAGAATATTACTTTGAACTACTAACCAAAGGAATGTTGAGGCCTTAGGGAGTCTTTAGTGTCAAAACATTCTTCCAAGAAAAATCTTTGGGAGTAAGAAATTTTGATTGTTGTAAAATATCATATTTCAACTTGATCAAGTATCACCACCTTTTGATAGATTCTAAACCAACTCATCCTTTCATATAAAAATTGACAAATAAAAATCTTGAAGCATATTTTGAAGTTCACCTAAAATTTGTTTGAGTTCCTCTTCTTCAACTAGGTTACTAACATAAATCTATGATTTAGAGTTGTTGCTCATTGTAGACATGGAAAATTGACCCATTAAGATGAGTCATTTTCCTTAGATCCTCAGTTTTTCTCTTAGAAAAGTAGGGTCATCTTCGAGCTAACTTTTCCTCCATAAAATCATCTCTATTCTTCCCAAAACCTATACCATTGGATCGGGATCGAAAAGATCTTTCCAATAGTATAATATTTATTCCATTCTAACACCGTTTGGTCCTCTAAAGTGTTAAAAAATTGCACATAGGTTTAGTTGTGTAGACACCTAAAATGTGTCATGTCAAGGCGACTACTCATATGGGACATGCTAATGGACCATATGAATGATCTTGGACAGCTTCGAGGCGAAGCAGTGGCTTTAACCAATCAATTTGGGCAGAATTGGCTAATTCAGCCTTAGCCGTGGCTGACACCCATGGCTAACAGAGTCGGTCATGCCTCAGAGCCGCGACTAGCATCAAAACTATTTTGAATCCTGAGCTAAGCCAAAATTTGGTTACCACGACCTGGGCAACAGAGATTCAAAGGGTTTTGGGTGGGCAAGATTCGAGAGTTTTCCTCCCAAATAATCCAACCTCCTCGATCTTTATCTTGGCTTCCCAAGCAAGACAATATTAGAGATTAGGAGTCCTATAAGACCCCCCTCCAAATTGGGGAGCAGTCTAGAGAAGCTTTCATTTGAACACAACGAAGCCCTACCAAATTTGAGAGCAACTAGAGAAAGTTTGCATTTGAACATAGCGAAGCTCTATCGAAATAGATAGCAAATTGATAACCCCTTGAGGAAAGTTGCAATGTTGTCCAATTGTGGAGCGACAAGTATGAATTCATCAATGGAGCTTCCCAAGGACTAAGAAGCACAATTGCACAATCAATCCAACCGAATGTGAATATCATCAAATTCGATTGCCAATCCATTTTGGGACACAGAAGCAACCCTTGATCATCAATTCCATGGAGGTAATTAGAGATCTAAGACCTGACTACAAGAGAAAGAGCAATTGTACCTCAGTTGTGGTTGTCAACCGCGACTAACACTGCCCACCGTGCCTTAGACCTACAACTAGAATTTGATCCATGATTTCTTTTGTTTTAGCATTAAATTTACATTTTCAGTTTTGTAATTAGTTTAATCTAGCATAGATTTATAATTTAGCAGATATTTGACCGATTAATTCTAGGATTTAGTGGTAGATTTACTTCTATTTCCTTGCATTTGTCAATTTCGTATATTTTCTTATTATTTCATGTAATTCAAGTTTCTAATGGCTAATTAGGTTGCTTATTACCTAGATTACATGCTTTCTTTCTATGCTTCATAGTAATTTGATGACTTTATGCTAATATACATAGATTTATATGCTTTCTTGTTCTCTTTATCATCATGTATGCAATTGTCCATCAAAAGACTCATCAAGAGAGGCCATCTTTGCTTTTAATCATTTCTTGTTGTTTCTTGAATGTAAGGTTTACCTCATTTCAAGGCATTCAAGGCAGCAAATACCTCTTTCATGAGATAAGAAAGTCACCATTGATCTTGAATAGTTTGTGTCTTTATGGAAAGCCTACGAATTACACCACCCCCTCGTTTAGAGGGTCTTCAATTTTATATTAATTGTATCAACATTGAGTATCCCTAAGAGGGACGTACTTGTAATCAAATTTGACAAAAGATTTAATAAAAGAAAACTTATCTTTCTTGTTGAATTTACTATTTTCAATCTTTTATACTTTAATGTTTGATATCAATTGATGCATTAGTTAGGTGTATGCTTTTTACAAGGTTATAGATGGCGATAATAGTGGAAACCCCATAAATTCCATAGTAACTGATGGTTTTCTTCTATTCTGTTGTTGTAGGTGTTATTCGCGGTTAACATCAGAGTAAAAAATAGGTAGGAAGCAGACTGACTCTCCATCGAATGAGGACTCCAAGTAATTTTGGTCCTCTGTGTTTATGGTTTTTTTTGTATTTCTAGTTTTAGATAATTAAAATCACATAGCAAATAGTAAAAAGAAAAGAATCATGAAAATATCATGTTGTATATCAGTCGCGGTTGATAGCCACGACTAGCACTATTAGTTGCACCTGTCACCCGTGGCTAAGATCTTGGCCCGCAACTATGTCCCACGGTCAACACTATTAACTGCAGCTTTGTCCCATGACTAACAGTCAAAGTCTATTTGTAAATTTTACTTGTTGTGGCCTAATCAGAGGCATGTTAAAATATTTTACTATGCATTCTCTGAAACAACATTTAGATCAATCAGATGCATCTTTTTGAATATTAAATGCTTTTATCATTAGGCATTTAGGAAAGAGCATTGCATGCTTGGTGTTGCATTTCTACTTTCATGTAAAATCTAAAATGAAAAACACACACCACACACTATCTAAACGCTAGTGAGTTGGAAGTCATATCCAAGCACTAGTAGAGTTCAACAAAGGTGGCAATTATTTCCATCCATTGGCCCAACTCCCTCGAACCCTGTTACTAGACCAATATCGGCTTCAAGAACCGTCATAGCCCATGGAAAATTTGCACGTATCTCTCTTCAAAGAAGTATATCACTGATTATGGGTGAAATGGGTGAGGACCAGGAGGACTTGTGCTTCTTGACCATGTGTGGACTTCATTACCACACATTATAGGTTGGATTACGTGGCCTAGACTTTCATTTCTAGGTTGTCGAGCTGCGAGTGTATAGGTGAAAACCATTAAACTATTGAGTATATCATCAACAATTTCAAACACAATGAGAGTAGTTTAAGTTTTCAAAAAATCTCAAAACACATCAAACCAGTTAGGGCTCACAAAGAACATTTAAAAGAGACAATCATCATTTTTTGCTTTTTTTGCCTAAAAATATACATACGATATAATACAATATTATGGTTAGAACATGAAGAGGTTGATCTGGGTGTAGAACCAAGGTCGAAGCTGAAACTCCAAGTAATGCACACCACAATGAGGAGAACCCTCAACCACAAGATCCTCCCAGATGATGTGCAACGAGCATTAGAGGGGATAACTCTACCAGGGTTATGCATAGTGGCTATTTTCACAAAATTGGCTAAAATTAGGATTTTCAAAATTTGGAATTGGCTAATATTTGGGATCCTTGACCAGGGTCCATTAGCCAAAAATTTCTAGGTGTAATTTATTTTTTGGGTCGATTCACCCCAATTTTATAATAATTTGACCATTTTAAGTTTAAATTTTCAACATTACCCCTAATAATAGTGAACCTTCTACATGTGTTTCGAAAGTATTCACCTGGATTTTGAAAACGATTCGTGAAATTTTTATAAATATATTTTAGGGTTGACCCCTTACGCATAACCCTGAACTCTATGTGTGGGGGTTCTCATCCAAATACCCCACTCAGAGGAGGCAATGTACATGCCTCACGAGATAGATCCGAGTATGTAAGATCCCAACATGGGGCCTTCAAACATGGGAGCATTTATCACAATTGTACACCTCATGGATCCACTAGATCCGTTGAAGAGTACATCATTGAAGAGGGAACTATAACTAAGTTAGTGTCGATTCATACTCGAGATAAGGGTGGCTCCAAGCCCCCATTAGTTCAAAATAGACAAGTACAAAACCTGCCCATTCAAGGTCAGGAAGAGAGAGCTACTTCAAGACATAGACCCTCACAAACTCCAAACAATAATCAACATGGCAAGTTCATAATTGACTTGTCTAAGGTTGGAGTCAATGGTATGCCACCACATGAGCCGTGGTGCACTAGGTAATTGGATGGTCTAGATAGAGTCTTAGGGTAGCTAGGGTATAAACCCTCAGTTATGCATTCTCATTCTATGAGTTCTCATAGTGAGAACACATGTCAGACCATTCAAGTGAAGATTTTTACCCAATCTTATTCTAGAATAATTAATACAGAAATAAATAACTCATATGAAAACAACAACTCACAATAAATCATGCATAGAACACGATATTTACCCTGGTTCACCCAATATGGGCTACTCCAATAAACAAGAGACACACCTCCTTTGATATTATTATTCACTCCTTGACCCGTAATGGGACATTACAATCAATATAAAGGAAACTCTTACAACCCTAAACCACAATATGGTATTAGAATACCGTGGGTACAATACCATGGGCTAAAACCACCTATACCAACAAATCACGGGAATCCCACCAACACCTCTAAAAATAGCTCCTATAATATCTCCAGAAAATTAGGAGCCCGAAAATTTTTATTTAATTATTACATTTATTTTGTTGATATCTCAATTGAAATATATATATATATATAGTGTAATTTTAATCATGGTAAGAAGTATTTTAATTTTTGCATAGTTCTTAGTTGAAGTTTTATATAATTCTTATTGAGTGAGGAGAATTTTTTTTCCATGATTTAGAAAAAAATACCACTTCCACCATATTTTTCTAGATTTGCTTTAAGAGCACTATTAAAATTAATTTTTATAAACCTAATTTTTGGACATTTTCATTTTAACTTAGATCAAAGTATATCCTTTTTTTTAATACCATTATTAGAGATGACTCTTCTATGTATGTTCAAAGCTTGTAAAAAAGTTGTTACCACCTCTTTTTCCATATTTGATATTTTCTATAATGGTCACCATATCTGTAAACATTCTCTAAGAGAGATAATAATACAATTTCAAACTTGGGCATGATTTAGATATTTATTTAAAAAAATACAAATCTATTATTCCTTTCAAACCATAAATTTCAACAAAATAATGGACAAGCTAGTCATCCATAGAATGTGTATTACCTTAACTTTGAAATAATTAATCTAGTATTTCAACTCTTTCAATGTTGATGGAGATACCCAATACATTTTCATATTAAATAAAAATCTAAATGGTGTCATCAAAGGGATAATGAAGAAGTAAATGGTTTAATGTTTCTAAATATTTCTCATACAAGACACGTCTAAAAGGTGCATGATAACTTCTTCTTTGTAGTCTCTCTTCTATAATAATCTTACTCTGAACTACTAACCAAAGAAATTTTGAGGCCTTAGGGAGTCTTTAGTGTCAAAACGTTCTTCCATGAAAAATCTTTGGGAGTAAGAAATTTTGATTGCTGTAAAATATCATATTTCAACTTGATCAAGTATCACCACCTTTTGATAGGTTCTAAACCAACTCATCCTTTCATATAAAAATTGACAAATAAAAATCTTGAAGCATATTTTGAAGTTCACCTAAAATTTATTTGAGTTCCTCTTCTTCAACTAGGTTACTAACATAAATCTATGATTTAGAGTTTTTGCTCATTGTAGACATGGAAAATTGACCGATTAAGATGAGTCATTTTCCTTAGATCCTCAGTTTTCCTCTTAGAAAAGTAGGGTAATCTTTGAGCTAACTTTTCCTCCATAAAATCATCTCTATTCTTCCCAAAACCTATACCATTGGATCGGGATCGAAAAGATCTTTCCAATAATATAATATTTATTCCATTATAACATTGTTTGGTCCTCTAAAGTGTTAAAAAATTGCACATGGTTTTAGTTGTGTAGACACCTAAAATATGTCATGTCAAGGCGACTACTCATATGGGACATGCTAATAGACCATATGAATGATCTTGGATAGCTCCAAGGTGAAGCAGTTGTTTTAACCACTCAATTTGGGTAGAGTTGGCTAATTCAACCTTAGCCGCGGTTGACACCCGCGACTAACAGAGTTGGTCGCACCTTAGAGTCATGACTAGCATCAAAACTATTTTTAATCCTAGGCTGAGCCAAAATTTGGTTACAACGACCTGGGAAACGAAGATTCAAATAATTTTGGGCAGGTAATCTTCGAGAGTTTTCCTCCCAACTGATCCAACCTCTTGGATATTGATATTGGCTTCCCAAGAAAGACAATATTAGATATTAGGAGTCCTATAATGCCCCCCTCCAAATTGGGGAGAAATCTAGATAAGTTTTCATTTGAACACAATGAAGCCCTACAAAATTTAAGAGCAATTGGAGAATGTTTACATTTGAACATAGCGAAGATCTACCAAAATAGATAGCAAATTGATAACCCCTTGAGGAGATTTGAAATGCTATCCAATTGTGGTGCGATAAGTATGAATTCATCAATGGAGCTTCTCAAGGACTAGGAATCACAATGGCACAATCAAGCCAATCGAACATGAATCTCATCAAATTCGATCACCAATCTATCTTGGGACACAAAGGTGACCCTTGATCATCAATTCCATGGAGGGAATTAGAGATCTAAGACCTGACTACAAGATCAAGAGCATTTGTACCTCAACCGTGGTTGTCAACCATGACTAACAGTGACCACCGTGCCTTAGACCCGCAGCTAGGGTTTGATCCTTGATTTCTTTTGTTTTAACATTAGATTTACATTTTTAGTTTCGTAATTAGTTTAATCTAGCATAGATTTACAATTTAGCAAATATTTGATTGATTAATTCTAGGATTTAGTGGTAGATTTACTTCCATTTCCTTGCATTTGTCAATTTAGTATAGTTTCTTCTTATTTCATGCAATTCAAGTTTCTAATGGCTAATTAGGTTGCTTATTACCTAGATTACATGCTTTCTTTCTATGCTTCATAGTAATTTATGATTTTATGCTAATATTCATAGATTTATATGCTTTTTTGTTCCCTTTATCATCATGTATGCAATTGTGCATCAAAAGCCTCATCAAGAGAGGCCATCTTTACTTTTAATCATTTCTTGTTGTTTCTTGAACGTAATGTTTACCTCATTTCAAAGCATTCAAGGCAAAAAATACCTCTTTCATGAGAGAAGAAAGTCACCATTGATCTTGAATAGTTCGTGTCTTTGTGGAAAGCCTACGAATTACACCACCCCCTTTTTTAGAGGGTCTTCAATTTTATATTAATTGTATCAACATTGAGTATCCCTAAGAGGGACGTACTTATAATCAAATTTGATAAAATATTTAATAAAAGAAAGCTTATCTTTCTTGTTGAATTTACTATTGTCAATGTTTTATGTTTTAATGTTTGATATCAATTGATGCATTAGTTATGTGTATGCTTTCTACAAGGTTACAGATGATGATAATAGTGGAAACCTCGTAAATTCCATAGTAACTAATGGTTTTCTTCTATTTTTTTATTTTAGGTGTTATTCACGGTTAACATCAGAGTAAAAATCAGGTAGGAAGCAAACTGCCTCTCCATCGAATGAGGACTCCAAGTAATTTTGGTCCTCTGTGTTTCTGGTTTTTTTAGTATTTCTGGTTTTAGATAATTAAAATAACATAGAAAATAGTAAAAATAAAAGAATCATGAAAATATCATGTTGTATATCAGCCGCAATTGATAGCCACGACTAGCACTGTTAGCTGCACCTATCAACCACGACTAAGATCTTGGCCCGCAACTGTGTCCCACGGTCAACACTATTAACTGCGGCTCTGTCCCATGACTAACAGTCAAAGTCTATTTGTAATGTTTACTTGTTGTGGCCTAATTAGAGGTATGTTAAAATATTTTACTATGCATTCTCTGAAAAAACATTTAGATCAATCAAATGCATCTTTTTGAATATTAAACATTTTTATCATTATGCATTTAGGAAAGAGCATTGCGTGCTTGGTGTTGCATTTCTACTTTCATGTAAAAATAAAATGAAAAACACACACCACACACTATCTAAACGCTAGTGAGTTGAAATTCATATCCAAGCACTAGTAGGGTTCAATGACGATGGCAATTATTTCCATCCATTGGTCAAACTCCTTCGAACCCTGTTACTAGACCAATACCAAATTCAAGAACCGTCATAGCCCATGGAAAATTTGCACGTATCTTTCTTCAAAGAAGTATATCACTGATTATGGGTGAAATGGGTGAGGACCAGGAGGACCTGTGCTCCTTGACCGTGTGTGGACTTCATTACCACACATTATAGGTTGGATTACGTGGCCTAGACTTTCATTTCCAGGTTTTCAAGCTACAAGTGTATAGTTGAAAACCCTTAAACTATTGAGTATATCATCAACAATTTCAAACACAATGAGAGTAGTTTAAGTTTTCAATAAATCTCAAAACACATCAAACCAGTTAGGGCTCACAAAGAACATTTAAAAGAGATAATCATCATTGTTTGCTTTTTTTGCCTTAAAATATACATACGAGATAATACAATATTATGGTTATAACATGAAGAGGTTGATCTTGGTGTAGAACCAAGGTCGAAGCTGAAACTCCAAGTAATGCACACCACAATGAGGAGAACACTCAACCACAAGATCCTCCCAGATGATGTGCAATGAGCATTAGAGGGGATAACTCTACCAGGGGTTATGCATAGTGGCTATTTTCACAAAATTGGCTAAAATTAGGATTTTCAAATTTTGGAATCGGCTAATATTTTGGATCTTTGACCAGGATCCATTAGCCAAAAATTTCTAGGTGCAATTTATTTTTTGGGTCGATTCACCCCAATTTTATAATAATTTGACCATTTTAAGTTTAAATTTTCAACATTACCCCTAATAATAGTGAACCTTCTACATGTGTTTCGAAACTATTCACCTGGATTTTGAAACCGATTCACCAATTTTTTATAAATATATTTTGGGGTTGACCCCTTACGCATAACCATGAACTCTATGTGTGGGGGTTCTCATCCAAATACCCCACCCAAAGGAGGCAATGTACATGACTCGCGAGATAGATCCAAGTATGTAAGATCCCAACATGGGGCCTTCAAACATGGGAACATTTATCATGATCGTACACCTCGTGGATCCACTGGATCCGTTGAAGAGTACATCATTGAAGAGGGAACTATAACTAAGTTAGTGTCGATCTGTACTCGAGATAAGGGTGGCTCCAAGCCCCCATTAGTTCAAAATAGACAAGGACAAAACCTACTCATTCAGGGTCAGGAAGAGAGAGCTACTTCAAGACATAGACCCTCACAAACTCTAAACAATAATCAACCTGACAAGTTCACAATTGACTTGTCTAAGGTTGGATTCAATGGTATGCCACCACATGAGCCGTGGTGTACTAGGTAATTGGATGGTCTAGATAGAGTCTTAGGGTAGCTAGGGTATAAACCCTTAGTTATGCATTCTCATTCTATGAGTTCTCATAGTGAGAGCACACGTCAGACCATTCGAATGAAGAGTTTTACCCAAAATTATTCCAAAATAATTAATACAAAAATAAATAACTCATAAGAAAACAACAACTCACAATAAATCATGCACATAGAACACACGAGATTTACCCTGGTTCACCCAATATGGGCTACTCCAACAAACAAGAGCCACACCTCTTTTGATATTATTATTCACTCCTTGACCCGTAATGGGACATTATAATCAATATAAAGGAAACTCTTACAACCCTAAACCACAATATGGTATTAGAATACCATGGGTACAATACCATGGGCTAAAACCACCTATACCAACAAATCATAGGAATCTCACCAACGCCTTTGAAAATAGCTCCTATAATATCTCCAGAAAAGTAGGAGCCCAAAATTTTTTATTTAATTATTACATTTATTTTGTTGATATCTCAATTGAAATATATATATATATAGTGTAATTTTAATCCTGGTAAGAAGTATTTTAATTTTTGCATAGTTCTTAGTTGAAGTTTTATATAATTCTCATTAAGTGAGGAGAATTTTTTTCCATGATTTAGAAAAAAATACCACTTCCACCATATTTTTCTAGATTTTCTTTAAGAGAACTATTAAAATTAATTTTGATAAACCTAATTTTTGGACATTTTCATTTTAACTTAGATCAAAGTATATCCTTTTTTTAATACCATTATTAGAGATGACTCTTCTATGTATGTTCAAAGCTTGTAACAAAGTTGTTACCACCTCTTTTTCCATATTTGATACTTCCTATAATGGTCGCCATATCTGTAAACATTATCTAAGAGAGATAATAATACAATTTCAAACTTGGGCATGATTTAGATATTTATTTAAAAAAATAAAAATCTATTATTCCTTTCAAACCATAAATTTCAACAAAATAATGGACGAGCTAGTCATCCATAGAATGTGTATTACCTTAACTTTGAAATAATTAATCTAGTATTTCAATTCTTTCAATGTTGATGGAGCTACCTAATACATTTTCATATTAAATAAAAACCTAAATGGTGTCATCAAAGGGATAATGAAGAAGTAAATGGTTTGATGTTTCTAAATATTTCTCATACAAGACACGTCTAAAAGGTGCATGATAACTTCTTCTTTGCAGTCTCTCTTCTATAAGAATCTTACTCTAAAATACTAACCAAAGAAATTTTGAGGCCTTAGGGAGTCTTTAGTGTCAAAACATTCTTCCAAGAAAAATCTTTGGGAGTAAGAAATTTTGATTGCTGTAAAATATCATATTTCAACTTGATCAAGTATCACCACCTTTTGATAGATTCTAAACCAACTCATCCTTTCATATAAAAATTGACAAATAAAAATCTTGAAGCATATTTTGAAGTTCACCTAAAATTTGTTTGAGTTCCTCTTCTTCAACTAGGTTACTGACATAAATCTATGATTTAGAGTTGTTGCTAATTGTAGACATGGAAAATTGACCCATTAAGATGAGTCATTTTCCTTAGATCCTCAGTTTTTCTCTTAGAAAAGTAGGGTCATCTTCGAGCTAACTTTTCCTCCATAAAATCATCTCTATTCTTCCCAAAACCTATACCATTGGATCGGGATCGAAAAGATCTTTCCAATAGTATAATATTTATTCCATTCTAACACCGTTTGGTCCTCTAAAGTGTTAAAAAATTGCACATAAGTTTAGTTGTGTAGACACCTAAAACGTGTCATGTCGAGGTGACTACTCATATGGGACATGCTAATAGACCATATGAATGATCTTGGATAGCTCCAAGGTGAAGTAGTGGTTTTAACCACTCAATTTGGGTAGAGTTGGCTAACTCAGCCTTAGCCATGGCTGACACCCGTGGCTAACAGAGTTGGCCGTGCCTCAGAGCCATGACTAGCATCAAAACTATTTTGAATCCTGGGCCGAGCCAAATTTGGTTACAATGGCCTAGGAAATGGAGATTCAAATGGTTTTGGGTGGGGAAGCTTCGAGAGTTTTCCTCCCAACTGATCCAACCTCTTGGATCTTGATCTTGGCTTCCCAAGAAAGCCAAGATTAGAGATTAGGAGTCCTATAAGACCCCCCTCCAAATTGGGGAGAAGTCTGGAGAAAGTTTGCATTTGAACATAGCGAAGCTCTACCAAAATGGATAGCAAATTGATAACCCCTTGAGGAGAGTCAAAATGCTACCCAATTGTGGAGTGACAAGCATGAATTCATCAATGGAGCTTCCAAAGGACTAGGAAGCACAATCACACAATCAAGCCAATCGAACATGAATCTCATCAAATTCAACCGCCAATCCATCTTGGGACATAGAGGCGACCCTTGATCATCAATTCCATGGAGGGAATTGGAGATCCAAGCCCTGATTACAAGAGCAAAAGCATTTGTGCCTCAACCATGGTTGTCAACCGCGACTAACAGTGCCCATCGTGCCTCAGACCCACGGCTAGGGTTTGATCCTTGATTTCTTTTGTTTTAGCATTAGATTTACATTTTTAGTTGTGTAATTAGTTTAATCTAGCATAGATTAACATTTTAGCAGACATTTGATCGATTAATTCTAGGATTTAGAGGTAGATTTGCTTCCATTTCCTTGCATTTATCAATTTAGCATAGTTTCTTGTTATTTCATGCAATTCAAGTTTCTAATGGCTAATTAGGTTGCTTATTACCTAGATTACATGCTTTCTTTCTATGCTTCATAGTAATTTGATGATTTTATGCTAATATTCATAGATTTATATGCTTTCTTGTTTTCTTTATCATCATTTATGCAAGTTTCCATCAAAAGCCTCATCAAGAGAGGCCATATTTGCTTTTAATCCTTTCTTGTTGTTTCTTGAATGTAGGGTTTACAAGATCCATTCATTTCAAGGCATTCAAGGTAGCAAATACCTCTTTTCATGAGAGAAGAAGGTCACCATTGATCTTGAGCAGTTCGTGTCCTTTTGGAAAGCCTACGAATTACACCACCCCCTCGTTTAGAGGGTCTTCAATACTGTATTAATTGTATCAACATTGAGTATCCCTAAGAGGGACGTACTTGTAATCGGATTTGACAAAATATTTAATAAAAGAAACCTTCTCTTTCTTGTTGAATTTATTATTGTCAATATTTTATGCTTTAATGTTTGATATCAATTGATGCATTAGTTAGGTGTATGCTTTCTACATGGTTACAGATGGTGATCATGATGGAAACCTCACAAATTTTATAGTAATTAATGGATTTCTTCTATTTTTTTGTTGTAGGTGTTAGCCATGGTTAGCATCAGGCAAAAAATAGGTAGGAAGCAGACTGCCTCTCCATCAAATGAGGACTCCAGGTAATTTTGATCCTCTGTGTTTATGTTTTGTTGTATTTATGGTTTTTAGATAATTAAAATGAATTAGAAAATAGTAAAAGGAAAAGAATAATGAAAATATTATGTTGTTTATAGATGGTGAATGATTAGATATTAGTAATTGAAATGTGGTAAGATTTGGGTTATTATGGTCAATTACTTCTATCCGTGGTAATAGGTTATGTTTGTAGAGTTTACTTGTTGTGGCCCAATCAGAGGCCTATTAGAACATTTTACTATGCATTCTCTGAAACATCATTTAGATCAATTAGATGCATCTTTCTAAATATTAAATGCTTTTATCATTAGGTATTTAGGAAAGAGCATTGCGTGCTTGGTGTTGCATTTTACTTTCATGCAAAATCTAAAATGAACAAACACACACCATGCACTATCTAAATGCTAGTGAGTTGGAAGTCATATCCAACCACTAGTAGGGTTCAATGATGGTGGTAGTGATTTCCATCCATTGGCCCAACTCCCTCGAACCCTGTTACTAGACCAATATCGACTCCAAGATCTATCATAGCCCATGGAAAATCTGCATGTATCTCTCTTTGGAGAGGTATATCACTGATTACGGGTGAACTGGTGAGGATCGGGAGGACCTGTGCTCCTTGACCATGTGTGGACTTCATTACCACACATTATAGGTTGGATTACATGGCCTGAATTTCATTGCTAGGTTGTCGAGCTATGAGTATATAGGTGAAAGCCTTAAACTATTGAGTATATCATCAACAATTTCAAACATGATGAGAGTAGTTTAAGTTTTCAACAAATCTCAAAATACATCAAACTAGTTAGGGCTCACAAAGAACATTTAAAAGAGATAATCATCATTGTTTGCTTTGTTTGCCTTAAAATATACATACGAGATAATACAATATCATGGTTATAACATGGAGAGGTCGATCTCAACATAGAACCGAGGTCAAAGTTGAGGCTCCACCCAATGCACAACACAATGTGAAGAACCCTCAATCACAAGATCCTCCTGAATGATGTTCGATGAGCATTAGAGGGGATAACTCTACGTGTAGGGGTTCTCATCAGAATACCCCACTTAGAGGAGGCAATGCACATGCCTCATGAGATAGATCCGAGTATGGAAGATCCCAACATGGGGCCTTCGAGCATGGGAGTATATATCATGATCGTACACCTCATGGATCCACTGGATCCATTGAAGAGTACATCATTGAGGAAGGAACTATAACTAAGTTAGTGCCCATCCGTACTCGAGATAAGGGAGGCTCCAGGCCCCCATCAGTTCAAAATAGACAAGTAGAAAATCCACCCATTCAGGGGTAGGAAGAGAGGGCTGCTTCAAGGCATAGGCCCTCATAGACTCCAAACAACAATCAACTTGGCAAGTTCACATTTGACATGTCTAAGGTTGGAGTCAATGGTACGCCACCACATGAGCCATGGTGCACTAGGCAATTGGATGGTCTAGATAGAGTCTTAGGGTAGCTAGGGTATAAACCCTCAGTTGCGCATTCTCATTCTATGAGTTCTCATAGTGAGAGCACACGTCAGACCATTAGAGAGCTAGGAGAATGCTCTAAGCATTCTCATAGTATAATTGCCCCATCGACCCATGTGGGCATAGAGTATAGACAACACTAGAATGTGAATGTCATCTACATAGATAAGGGCAAGAGTATGGTAAACAAGTCTATTGGAGGTCATATCGATAAAGCTTCTCGGATAGAATAGAGTACACCAAAGACCACATATGACCGATCTTATAGATCGATCATAGAAATTGGTGTCGAAACAATGATAGTAGATTCTCCAAGATCAATTGGAGGATGTCCATGTAGAGCATGAGCACCTCAAAAATGAGGATACTCAGAGACGAGGTTGCTAAGGCAATATCTTTTCGAGCAATGCATGCATGAACAATGCATCCTTGATCAAAAGGAGTATGTTGAGTGAGAGGATCGATTAGCTCATGCCAATTTACCCCCTCGTAGTGAGTACAGGGAGCACACTCATAGATGAGCTACTTCATAGCCTAATTTGTACCCTAAACATATTGAGAACCATACTCACCACATGGCCCAAAACATGATGCAGCACCAAGCATTGGAACATCATGGGCGTATGCAGTATGAAGAAGAAGTGAGAGATGATCAAGAATAAGAATATCCTGAGATCTCCCTAGTAGATGTGGAGGATGATCCCATTCCCCCACCTCATCCAAAGAAGAATTTACCTCCAAAGGCTCCTCATGGACCTCTCAGAGAAGAGGAAATTCTATCTTCGAAGGCCTATCAGGCCTTGGCAGACAAGGTTCGAGCTATAGAGAAGCAAGGGATGACTTATCAAAAGCCGACCTTGAACAAGATTCATAATGAACCTTTATGCCCTTCGATGCCCATTCTAGCGTATCTCGAGCACTTCGAGATGCCAAAGCTGGAGAAGTTTCAAGGTGAGGAAGATGCTCAGGAACATGTTACGAGCTTTATGGACATGTGCTTTCATATTGAAAGCAATGATGCTCTGTTGTTGAGAACATTCATCACAACCCTTTTAGGCCCTACTCGAGAGTGGTTTAATCAACTTAAGAGGCATAACATAACCAACTTTGAATAGTTGGCTAATGCATTTCTTGAATGCTTCTCCTTCGACATCAAGAAGAAGGTGAACCTATCCGATCTAGCTGCTTTAATGCAACATGATGATGAGCCGATCATGGATTATGGTAAAATATGGAGAAAGATAATGGTAAAGTTACCATTTTCCATTCTGACCATCGAACTAACTCGGATGTTTACCAAGAGTTGTGTGAAGCACATCTCATTACTATTGTAGTTGCAATAGTATCAAACATTTGAGGAGGCCTTGGTGCAAGCCAAGGTAATAGAGGACATCAAGTTATAGGAGGGTAACTTGAAACTCCAGAACAAGAAGGAATGGAACAAAAATAACACCCACAATCAGAAGGAATATGCCAAGCCGGCCCATGTCAACCAAGTGGTGTTAAACCTCTAGAAAGGGGATAAGGGGCAACAATAGAATTATCAAGCCCAACCTCCTCTTGTGTGATATGATCAATGCAATAATAATAAGAAGGGTAAGAATAAAGAACAATACCCACCTCACTAGTTCACACCTTTTTGGAATTGATGACATCGATATTCCATCAATTGTGCAAGGCCAAGGCTCTCAACTTACTAGAGATCAAGTTAATAGACCCTAATCAGCCCAAGCCAAAGGGGTATAGGGATGATTTGTACTATGCTTTCCATAGGGTGAAAGGACATGACATCGAAGGATGTTGGAGTTTCAAACATGTAGTACAGAATATGATCGAAAGAGGTGAGCTAACTATGGACAACCCTCAGGTTCTAGACAACCATAATATGGGGATCTTCAAGAACCCCTTACCAAATCATGAGCCATCGAGGAACAATGTCGATCATGTGAATCAAGTGCGGGTTGAACCACCAACTCAAGGATTCATTGGCATGGTTAATGTTGTCATGAGACAAGGGAGGTATGAGCATCCAAATCCACCTCCATCTCCCATTAGAGTGCATGTTGCACCTCAACAAAGGCCAACTCAAAATATTCTAGGCCCACCTACAAGACCGGTGGTGACCATTAGGAGTAGGCTAGTTCAAAGCCTACAGATAACTCCAACGAAGTTGTCAATATATGAACTGATTCAACAGTCTCCTAAGCATAGGGAGATGCTCATGGATATTCTAAGATCAATCAAAGTTTAGTCCCAGGACCCTGAAGCATTTACGAACTTCGTGGGACATGTGCAATAGTGCAGTGAACCGGTCATTCAATTTAGTGATCATGAGATTAAGATGGTCTCCACTGCTATAGCGGACCCACCGCTACATATAATTGCATGTGTTAATCACACACCATTCAAATGGGTTTTGATTGATACAGGGTCATCAATCAACATAATTACAACCAAGGCATTAACATATCTAAAGTTGTCGAAGTCACATATTGTACCTTCCACTTTCACCTTGAGAGCATTCAATGATGCGCTATGCTCAATGGTAGGTACCATAGTTCTTCCAATTCAGGTTGGACTTAAGACCATCCCTATGATGTGTCATGTGATCGAAGGTGCCATGCAGTATAACATCCTTTTGGGGAGGCCTTGGATTAGAGAAATGCATTGCATTCCCTCGATCTTACATCAATGTATAAAATATATACATGAGGGACAAGTTCACATGGTACCTTCTGATGAAGAGCCATTCAAATATGTGAACTTAGCTGATTTATCGAGGGATTTCATTCTCCCCTCAATGCATCTAGATATATGATCGATATCACCTATTAAACATCTAGAAGGTAAACTCAAAGGAGTGTGTGCAGGACCTTCCATGGTAGCACCATAACTATTAGAGCACACTACAGTAGCTTCGACTAAACCTACGATATCCAAAGTGCCTAGGAATGATAAGAAGCTTAAGGTAATTATGGGTGACAAAGAGTCAAAGCAAAATCCCAAAGAAGCAACTATCGAGGTTCCTAGTCCCATGGATGAAGGGGATGCTCAAAATCAAGTTGAGGAGGCACCTCAACCTACCTCACCTACATCTTTAGTAGGGTCATCTACACCGTAGGTGACCATACATTTGGTTAACCCTAGATTAGTAGAATATATCATGCAGAATGTGATGTTCATGCCATTTATCAAAATTGCATAGGATATGGGTTGACCTCAAGCCCATCGCTTTCCCATGGGGATGGTGGTACCACTAGGGGTGCCACCCAACCAAACAAACTTCATTTATGGAGGGCTAGATAAATTGACAAATCGCACACCCATAGATGAGGATGATGATGAACCATTCATGGTGAATGTTCATTATCTTTCTAACCCTGAATTCACCTTGTACTACTTTGAATGTTACCATTGGCATGGTTACGACTTGGGCTTATTTGAGTAAGGGTATAGAGTTCCCATCGAACCATAGTATCAGCTACCAATTGATAGGTTTGGGTTAGGCTATCATATTCGAGGATAGGATGAGCTCCTAGCAGCATCTTTAGATCATCTGAACCTCGCTTTGGGGGATGATGTGGATTGGAATCCTTATCACCCTAACCCTTCTTATCTATGAAGGGGTAATAGGCTGGTAACCTATGTCTCAAAAGTACCACCAGAGATCTATCATGAGCACATCATGGTAGAGGTAAATCAAGGAGACAATCCAAGAGCTGACTTGGATAATGAAATTCATGAAGCTATCGATGACATAGGTATGCAGATCTAGAATCTGGGTATAGCAGAGTCCATTATCGAAAGTGATGGACCAGATTATGATTCTGGAATAGATGATGATGAGCTATCCTCACACAATGAATGATATGAGGATGAAACTGAGTTGGCCTACTTAGGCCCTCTAAATCTGTGTCATCTATTACCCATGGAACAAATGGGTGAGACTAAGGAATACTTCATGGTTGATAGTGACTATGAGGATGAAATAGAGTGGGCCTACCTTGGGCCCCATCTTTCTAATCATCCAATTCTAGTGGGTAGGGGTGAAGGACTCATATATGATAGTGATGATGAGGATGAGACCGAGAGAGCTTATCTCGGGCCTCACTATTTGCACCATCATCATGAGCCGGTTGACATCGATGAGATGTATCGATGAGTCTATCCTGGCCCATGCCTCAGAGGGAGACCACCCAATTTGGATATGATTTATCATATAGTCTTCCTTGATCCACCAATGTACATGGAGCTCCTTGAGCCAAGTGATCCTATTTTTGAGTCTATTCATAGACTGGATCTAGAGATCCCCATACCCCTAGAGCCACATCTCGGGATGGAAGTTATATCAATGTAGAGTCACACACACGTGGTCTTAGAGATCTAATCCATTCCATCAATATGATCTCCATTGATTTGACCACTCCACTTCACAATCCAGTCGACCCCTCCAAACCATTGTATCTGAATGTAGATGCTATTGATTGGGATCATGCTGATTCACCACTAGAGCCTGAAGATTTCTTCCCTAATGAAGAAATGTTGCAACCTTTTCATTTTGTGCTAGGCTGTGCACATGATGTTTATCATGCTGAGGGAAATTTTGATGTAGGACCTTTAAACCCATCTGATGACATCCACTTGATTCCTACGCCTCACCAGCTTGAGGAGGGATCACATATGTCAGTAGAGGAGACCTTCGATGTGGATATCAGTAATGATCCCACTAATCCTAAGAAGGTCAAATTTGGAGAGAGTCTATCTCCTGATGAGCGTGCCATACTCATCCCTCTACTGAAAGAGAGACCTGACCTTTTCGCTTGGACATACAAGGATATGTCAGGACTAGATCCAAAATTGGTTACTCATAACCTTTCGCTAGATCCCTCTAAGAAACCTATCAAGCAGAAGCTCAGGAAGATGCATCCAATAGTCACTTTAATGGTTAAATATGAGTTGTAGAAGTTGTTGGATGTAGAGTTCATTATCTCCATCGACTATCTAGAATGGGTATCAAACATGGTACCTATAGGAAAACCTGATGGAAGGATCCGTATTTGTATGGATTTTAGAGACCTCAACAAGGCAACACCAAAGGATTCATTCTCATTGCCCAACATAGATGCTCTTGTAGATGCAACTATGGGTCATGAGATGCTCTCCCTTATGGATGGTTTTTCTGGTTACAATCAGATTCGGATTAAAGTCGAAGACCAGCATAAAACCATGTTCACAATGCCATGGGGAACATTTTTCTATAAAGTTATGCCATTCGGCCTTAAAAATATTGGTGCCACATATCAACGAGCCATGACATATATTTTTCATGACTACATGCATAAGATCTTGGAAGATTATATCGATGACTTGTTGGCAAAGTCATTGCTATGAGAAGAGCATGTTGAGGTCCTGAGGAAGGTCTTCGATCACTTGATAGAGCATAATGTCAGGTTGAATCCCAAGAAGTGCGTATTTGGTGTAACTTTAGGAAAGCTCTTGGGGTTCATCATTTCAAAATGAGGCATCGAAGTTGACCCAGTGAAGGTCAAGGCCATATTAGAAATGCATCCTCCCATAAATATCAAAGAGTTAAGAAGCCTATAGGGCAAAGTAGCATCCATAAAGTGATTTATCACACAATTATCAGATAAATATCGACCCATGAATCGATTGCTACACAAGGGGGTCCCATTCAATTGGGATGAGGACTATCAAGCGACCTTCACTAAAATCAAGCAATACCTAGCAACATCACCAGTGCTAGCTCCACCAAGACTAGATGTGCCTTTTCTGCTATATATATCGATGATCAACTTTGCATTGGGAACCATGTTAGCCCAAAAGAATATGCAAGACAAAGAGCAAGCCATATATTACATCAGTCGCACCTTGGTGAGTTATGAGCTCGGATATGCATACGTGGAGAAGTTGTGTTTAGCAGTAGTGTTTGCAATGAAGAAGTTGCATCATTATATGTTAAGTCATATGATGTATGTGATATCCAAACAAAATCCTTTGTAGTATATGATGAGCAAGACATATCATAATACATGTACTACAAAGTGGATCATGCTATTGATAGAATTTGATTTGGAATTCATCAGCCAAAATTCCATCAAGGGATAGGTCATAGTTGATCAACTGGTAGAGGTACCTCTCAAGAATAGTAGGCCTCTCACCATAGAGCTTCTTGATGATGTAGTCTTCACATTATCAGAAGCACCCAAACCTAAAGAACTAGATAATAAAGTTGATATGACTTTGTTCTTCGATGGTTCAAAGTGTGAGCAAGGGGGTGGTGTAGGAATTATCTTCTTCATGCCACAAGGTGCTCCAATGCCCTTGTCATTTAAGCTAGACTTTCCTTGTACTAACAATAATGTTGAATATGAAGCCCTAATATTGGGCCTCCAAACAACTATCACCATGAAGATTAAATGATTAAATATCTTTGGTGATTCCCTTCTCATAGTCAATCAAGTGAAGGGACTTTTTCAATGTAGGTGTCCCATATTGAAAGCTTACAAGGATCTTGTTGACACTTATCTAGCCCAACTAGAGTGGTACAACATCGAGGCAATCCCTCATTCATCGAATATATTTGTAGACACTATGGCATCTTTGGGATCCTTAATCCCTCAGAATCCATCTACTAACTTTACTACCATTCATGTAAAGATGCTATCGCATGCCATGATGCAACATGTGACTTTTGATAACAAGGAATCAATCAACATGATTCATATAGAACCAAACCATGAGTGGTTCTATAAAGCTAGAGACTTTCTCAAGAAGGCATCCTGGGGGTCTTTGATCTCATAGGGTCCTACGGGGAATGGCACCACCATTCACCACAAGGTTGTATCCTAGTCTGCATTCATGCATAATGAAATGCTAGGGGAACAAGTCATCTTGTCAGTTGAGGTAGAAGCTTATCAAGATTGGATGTCATAATTACATGACTTCCTCAAGCTTGGTTTAATCCCATAGGGATTTTCATATGCCACAAAATGCACATTCAGATAGAAAGTGATAAAGTATGTCTTGCTTGGAGATATCTTGTATCGTAGAAGCTATGATGGAATTCTCCTTCATTGTCTTGAGCCCCAAGAATCAGCTTGGGCAATTTTGTAAGCTCATGATGGTACATGTGGTGGCCATTTTAGTGGCATGGCCATTGTCAAGTACATCCTTCGAATGGGTTATTATTGGCCCACTATGGAGAAGGATTGCATCACGTATGTCAAGAAATGCATCAAATGTCAGCATCATGCTAATCTTATGCACTTGCCATCATAGGCCTTACAGCCCATTCAAGTGGCTTGGCCATTTTCTCAGTGGGGTTTGGATCTAATTGGTAAGATCTCTCCTCCATCATCGGGCCGACATACATTTATTATAATGGCTACTGAGTATTTTACAAAGTGGGTGGAAGCAATCCCTTTAACAATGACAACTGGAGCATGTATTGCAGAGTTTATACTTCACAATATCATTAGTCATTTTGGGATACCATCCAAGATAATATCGGATAATGGAACATCATTCAAGAATAAAATTATGAAGGCTTTAATGTCTAAGTACAATATACAACATAGTTTTGTGACTCCATATTATCCGTAGGCAAACGGGTAAGTTGAGGCTTCAAATAAGATAATGGTAGCCATCTTGAAAAATATGGTACAAGAAAACCACAAATATTGGCACATCCAGCTACCCCTTGCATTATGGGCTTATAGGACTAGCATTCGAATGCCCACTAGGGCAACCCCATTTTCACTAGTATATGGCATTGAGGCCATTATGCCCCTAGAGTTGGAGATTCCAATGTTGCGCATCGCATTGAAAGAGTTCATCGATGATGACACTACGTGACAAGCTCACCTAGATCAATTGATGCTTCTTGATGAACATCATGTGAATGCCCTTGAGCATCTCCATGTTTATCAAGAGCACTTAAAATGAGCTTACAATAGTAAAGTCCACTTGAGAGACTTTAAGGTTGGTGATCTTGTGTTGAAAGAGAACCAACATAACTCAAACCTATCACCGCACTTGCGAGATAAATTTATGGCTAACTGGTTAGGTCCTTACATCATCTCAGAGCATATTGGACCTAGAATGTATCACTTGACATCACTTGAAGGTGTTGAAGAGCCTGAACCTCTCAAAATCCTTCATCTTAAGGCGTTCCATACATAATAATTCAAAAACTTAAAAATATGGAAAATTTCAAAATCCATAAAAATCAAAAAGCAATAAAATCTAAAAATATTGCATTTCATTTGCATCATGCATTTTCATTTTGCACATGCATTTCATTTAATTGCATTGCATTAGGCATTTCCATCCATCACACTTGCATTAGGATAGGTTGTGTTTGCAATCTTACAAATGACACCATGTTTGTATTTCAATCATGCATCTATGCATTATCATCATCTTCCATCACCCTTGTGAGTAATTGTGTTTCTCAACACAACCCCTCCTATTGCTATGAAGAATATACTAGGGTTTTCTGGTCATTCAGCCATACCTAGTGGTCTTCTCAGATTTAGTAGAAATCTTGCTTTGCTTTTGAGGATGAGGTCTAGTTTTGATAGCACTTAGCATATCATAATCCCATCACTAATCAAACACATTAACAATCCTAATTAGGGTAAGGAAGGATGAACATTACAAAAGTGGTCCGGGTCACCTTAGGTGAAAGGTTTTGTTACTTGCTCATTTTGTGAGGCGCAATGGTCTAGAGTAGTGGTCATTGGAAAAAGGACAAGTTTACCCCCTACCTGAATAAATCCCTTGCTTACAAAAAGGAGCAAAATCCCAAAAATCAAATCAAATCCCTTGCTCAAAATAAAATAAAAATAAAATACAAAATAAATAATGATTTTTATCACTATATATGAGCAAGTATCCCAATAAATTGAAGAAAATAAGGGGGTGAACTTGAATCCCTGGAATGATCAATGCTCAAAAATCATAGGGTGATCCCCAATACAACAATGGGCTGAATGAATCCCACCTGACATTGGGGTAGGTCTAAGCAATTTACAAATGAGCTAGCTTTAGGTGGCCTGTATTGCCTAGTGGTCTAGTCTAACTAAATCCAAACCTAGGATCGGGTGGACATTTGAGGATCCCCAATACAACAATGGACTGAATGAATCCCACCTGGCACTGGGGTATGCTTATGTCTCATCTAATATATTCATTTGCACACACAGGGGTAATGAATAGCTTGGTCTTTCATAGCAAAAACTTTATTTTTTAGAAGTCTAGTATAGTCATTATACAACTTTTGATAAGTCAACTAGGGTGTTTGAGTCTCATGGAAAACCTCAAAAATTCCCAAATAGCAACAACTCATTTCAAATCATTCAATTATCAACTTCTTTTTATAAGATTTTATTTATTAAGGAGTGTTCATAATATAGGTTAGATATCGGATGGATATCAACAATGATATTTAGATGACCACTGACTATGTTGTGCATATATTTTAACTTACAAAAGCTTATGAATAGAAACAATACATCATTTCATAGCACATATGGATGTTTAATTGATTAATTCTTATGATAAGATATATCAATTACATTTCATGATTATTATACATTCTATGGTGTCATCCATTAGATTGTTAAACTCATATTGCATTCATACATTATGTTTTAAGTGATTAAAGCATACATGTTCATTTACATTAGATCATCATCATGTAAATAATGCATTACATACATTGCATTCATCATATCATAACATCATAAATTAAATGCATACAAGTAAATCAAATTAAACATGCATTTAACATCAAATAGTGCATCCATATGCATACATCATAGTAGTCCATCTACATATCTAGATCACAATATCTAGTCATACATCCATCATCTAGCTAGTGCATGTCATCCATACATCACATCATATAGCATCAAATAAACATAAAATATAAGCATTGCATCCATATGCATCTCATAAACATAAAATAAATAAATCTACACATATAATGAGTCTCATAAATGTCATATCATATATATATATGTGTGTCAAAAAGAGTATATAGGCATATGTCCAAAATTCTCGTAGGCTACAACTATGTAGGTCCTCGACCTTACACTCAAAAATGGTATAAATATCTAAGATATATCTAGGTAGTGCCTACACCCCTAGTCTGTGAGGCTCCTCCAGCACTCCACCCTCTCCTTGAGTCCACCTAGAGCTAGTACTAGAGGACCTCTCTTATCTATGTATCCTGTGGCTAGATCTAGCTGAAGACTACCCTATCTCCATGTGTCCTAGTCCTTTGAGACTCTATATCTATGGATCTCTCTAGAATCTCACCATAAACTCTAGATCTCTCCCTCTAGGAGAGATATGAGCTACATCTACTAATTAATATGATAGATGGCATGTAATCCTATGATCTCTACATCTGGATCTAAACCTATCATCATACACTAGAGCCAGAGGAGCAATATGTGAGTTGAGGGCTCCTCTCATCACTCCTAGAGAAGTCTCTCTCATGAGTATAGCTACAAGCTAGCTTGAGATATCACATCAAGTGCATCTTCCTCACTATAGTGGTACTCTTAATCTATGCTAGGTGGAGAGTCCTATCCTCCTCGTATCCCCACCACTACATCTTGTCTCTAGATCCTATAGCTATATGCCTGTAGAGTAGCCATAAAAGTGTCCCTCTCTAGAATATGTCTATAGGGTCCCTACCCATGTCTGTAAGCTAGCAACCTAGGCCCTAAGTTAGGACACCTCATCATCAGGCTCCTCCTCACCCTCCTCTACCTGGGGCTCCTCCTCAATTATAGCCTCACCCCATCCACCCTCTATCCATTGGTGCACTCTATACCCATGAGGATCTACTCCCTCTGGATGTGCCTCCTCTACCTCTGCTACTACCGCACCATCTATAGGTCTACCTAGTGGGCCATCACCCTACCACAACCTGGTAGTCCACCAGGTATCATAATCTATTGTAGTCCCTACATCCTCTAGTCTAGACTCTTAGAAATCATCATCCTCATCCCCTAGTGGAGTCACTTAAGGCCATGCCAAGTCCTTCTCTACCTTAAGGTGGTGATAGATAGTGGGAGTAGGAGGGATATCCTAGTGAATCCCGAACTACCTAGTCATGCATGAGAAGTAGAAGAACTCTCGTATCTCGAGCTTACACCCAAGAAGCCATCTATCATGTCGAGTCCTCCTTAGGTATCTATCTACCTTCGACCATGCTAGGAAATCCATGTAGGGCCTCCATAGCACCTACCTAGGCTATAGTCATGCAATATGATCAATGTAGTACTGCACATCCCCTGCTCGAGACCTACTCCAAAATCCCTCGAACTCTCGAGGCCAACATGAAGCATAGCACTAGCTCTCCTCAGTAATATTGGTAATATGGAGGGGTAGTGGTATGGGGTGCTCAACTATGATGTGCTACCATACCCATATCTATAGTAGGAGACTATAGCTGACTCCCATGTGGCTCCTCCATGTGATCTATATAACTCATCATAGAGCTATGCAAGTAGAGAGCTCCCCTAGGATAGGATCAGTGGCTCTCTAGTGCTGCTCGCTAGCACATCCTATGTCCTAGCCAAGAGGTTCCAAGGGAACCTCACTCTTGATGTGTCTGGTAGCACAATCTGAACTATCAAGTGCATGAGTATAGCTACCCATCATGAGAAGATATTCTCATGGTACCAATCCTCGATGTGGACCCCACCATGGTCTGAATCTGCCTACATTGCATCACTCTAGGTACCAAAGATCTATCGAAATATAACATCCTTCACCTCTGTGGGTGAAGATGTGATGGCCTCACCATCGATCGAGATCTGAAATATGTGGTAGACATCCTCCAAAGTGATAGTAATCTCACTTGTGGGTAGGTGAAAGGTGTTGGTCCTCGCATCCCAATGATGGGCCAAAGCGGTCATGTAAGCCTGATCGACTCTAATAGATGGAAGTCATAGCATGTAGCCAAATCTAATGGCTCCAAACCAGGCCTACTTAGTGTCATTAAGGCCATTGTAAAGGGTATGAAGGATATCTGATTCCCTCACCCTCGTGGTCAAATTCTGAAGAGAGACATAAATAATAATACATAAAATCAATCAAAAACATCAAAAAATGACCTAAAAAAGTCAAACAAATTCAAAAAAATATTAAAAAAGATTAAAAAAATTCACAAATGCATGCAACACATTCAAAAAAATCAATATTGCACTTCAAAAATTCAAAAAATTCAATTAAATCAGTCAAAAACTCAAAAAAAATTAAAAAATTTTCTAAAGTCGGCTAACCACAGCTGGGACCCATGATCGATGACAATGGTCAAATTTTTGACCATTGGGATTTGAATCCCATCATGGTTGACAACCATGGCCCCCAATTTTCCAATTGGGAACCATGGCTGCCACCCATGGCTAAGAGAAATGACCTTTTTGGGGTCACTTCCCATCCCAAAAAATCCTAAAAATTAAATGCCCACCCTCTAAGCTAGCCTACGCTAAATCCTAACTAAGGTGAGGTTCTTTATCGATAGTTTAGTGTGGTTCAATTAACCCATTAATTAATGAGGTTCATTTTAATTGGGTAAATCAAATAAGAGAGTTGTAGTGCTACCTTTCTAGCACCAGCTCCGCCACTAGTGGATGCATCCATTGGGTCTGCCATGTGGGTGTTTTATGAGGTTTGCAATAGTGTTTCGTATCAAAAGTTTAATCTCACCTCTCAGAGCTCTCAGTTTTGCAAGTTGGCAATTGAAAATAATGACTTTGAAAATGATATATTTTCTTTTATATTTTCAATTTTACCCTCGATCATGGCTGACACTCATGGGTACAGAATTAGGGTTTTCTGATTGTAGGTCGAAGTCATGACTAAGAAAATTGTAAAAATTGGCTATGGCTGACAAGCATGGCTAGCATCCAACAATAAATACCCTCAAAATTCAACCATGAGGGGCTTCAAAATGCAAAATTAAAAATATCTAATGGTGCAAAACCCTCAAAATTTTCAAAATAACAAAAAAATTCATATAATTCAAAATTTCAAATGTGCCTCGTATCCAGTTATTTACCCTATACACTTGGCGGTTGCAGCGACTTGTGATCCATGCAATCTAGCAAGATGAGTAAATTACCATAAGGCCATTTGGGGTAAATTAGTCATCGTTGAATTGATATGCTTCACTTCAATCCCTAAGAAGGCCTAGATGGTCGGACTGCTCCATGGGAATGAGGTATTCATCTCAATTCTTCTATGACATTTTTAGTAGATCATCGAACATTATGATTCAACATAAGCCTAATTGGAATTGCTATCATCTTGATTCCCTAAGAAGGCCATAATGGCCAGATTGCTCCATGGGATAGAGATGTACAATTACTATTAATAGTTGCAATCATGGCTGAATTAGGCCTTGCCAAGTAATCAAAGTGCTAAAACCTTAAATTGTTCAAATCACTCATTATGGTCAAGTGACTCATCACTTCATTAAATTGTCCTACTCTCATCGACTCATCACTTGAGGGGGTAGTCATTATATCAATTATCATAATCAAATTCAATAGGAGATCACTCGATCTTGTCAAATTGTGTTCATCTTATGAATCATTGCCAACGACTATCATAAGCTTACCCTTTGTTGGGGCAAAAAGCAACTATGATAGTTAAGTTAGTAGCTCTCCACCTATCGGTACTATTGTAGCACTGAAGCTACCCGATCATCATTGGAGCTTGCAAAAGCTTTTTCAAATTTAAGCCTTCCCTCAGTTGGAAGCAATGATTCTAAGATGTGTGCCCTTTGGCAGGACTGGGCATCTAATGTTGATCAGATCAATGATCATCATTCAACCTATGACATCATTTTAGGAGGTCTATTTTTGCTCAACATTGTTCATTCTCACAATGCATCCCAAAAGGGGTATCTGTAGACACCTAAAATATGTCATGTCGAGGTGACTACTCATATGGGACATGCTAATAGACCATATGAATGATCTTGGATAGCTCCAAGGTGAAGCAATGGTTTTAACCACTCAATTTGGGTAGAGTTGGCTAACTCAGCCTTAGCCATGGTTGACACCCATGGCTAATAGAGTTGGTTATGCCTCAGAGTCATGGCTAGCATCAAAACTATTTTGAATCCTGGGTCGAGCCAAATTTGGTTACAATGGCCTAGGCAATGGAGATTCAAATGGTTTTGGGTGGGGAAGCTTCGAGAGTTTTCCTCCCAATTGATCCAACCTCTTGGATCTTGATCTTGGCTTCCCAAGAAAGCCAATATTAGAGATTAGGAGTCCTATAAGACCCCCCTCCAAATTGGGGAGAAGTCTAGAGAAATTTTGCATTTGAACATAGTGAAGCTCTATCGAAATGGATAGCAAATTGATAACCCCTTGAGGAGAGTTGAAATTTTGCCCAATTGTGGAGTGACAAGCATGAATTCATCAATGGAGCTTCCAAAGGACTAGGAGACATGAATCACACAATCAAGCCAATCGAATGTGAATCTCATGAAATTCAATCACCAATCCATCTTAGGACATAGAGGTGACCCTTGATCATCAATTCCATAGAGGGAATTGGAGATCCAAGCCCTGATTACAAGAGCAAGAGCATTTGCACCTCAGTCATGGCTGTCAACCATGGCTAATAGTGCCCACTGTGCCTCAGACCTATGGTTAGGGTTTGATCCCTGATTTCTTTTGTTTTAGCATTATATTTATATTTTTAGTTGTGTAATTAGTTTAGTCTAGCATAGATTAATATTTTAGCAGATATTTGACTGGTTAATTCTAGGATTTAGTGGTAGATTTGCTTCCATTTCCTTGCATTTGTCAATTTAGAATAGTTTCTTGTTATTTCATGCAATTCAAGTTTCTAATGGCTAATTAGGTTGCTTATTACCTAGATTACATGCTTTCTTTCTATGCTTCATAGTAATTTGATGATTTTATGCTAATATTCATAGATTTACATGTTTCTTGTTTTCTTTATCATCATTTATGCAAGTTTCCATCAAAAGCCTCATCAAGAGAGGCCATATTTGCTTTTAATCCTTTCTTGTTGTTTCTTGAATGCAGGGTTTACAGGATCCATTCATTTCAAGGCATTCAAGGCAGCAAATACCTCTTTTCATGAGAGAAGAAGGTCACCATTGATCTTGAGCAGTTCGTGTCTTTGTGGAAAGCCTACGAATTACACCACCCCCTCGTTTAGAGGGTCTTCAATACTGTATTAATTGTATCAACATTGAGTATCCCTAAGAGGGACGTACTTGTAATCGGATTTGACAAAATATTTAATAAAAGGAAACCCTCTCTTTCTTGTTAAATTTATTATTGTCAATATTTTATGCTTTAATGTTTGATATCAATTGATGCATTAGTTAGGTGTATACTTTCTACAAGGTTACAAGTTGTGAATTTGTGGCCCTACATTACAGGCCATGAATTTGCTTTACAAATTTATGGCTGAAAAAATAGCCCATGAATTTGCTAAAATAATAAACTGTTCAATTGCTTGAATGTCATTGTGATTCGATCCCAAATTGGCCTGACTTCGCACCTTTTGTGAATTTGAGGCTCCCATTTTTAGGAACTAAATTTTCCCAGATTGGGATTTTTTCCAAACTGACTAACAAACCTAAATTACCACCCTAAATCTCACCTTTTCTTGGTTATCCCACATAAATCAAAGTTATAAAATGTGCACTTTGCCTCTTATAGAGGCTAATGAGTGAATGAAGGGAAAAATTGTTAAATCAAGGACAAGTGAATTTTGAATTGAGAGAATTTTGCGAACTAACAAACTGATTGTAGGTTAAACATAAACAATACGTTTTACATGATGAGGAATGCTTTGGAGCTCATATTGTAGCTGAGGGGTTACTTTACATCATCATCAATACAAGATCAAATGAATCTGCCTTGCTATCATCATTATCGCAACACCAAATGATCGAATCTAGTATACCATCATTGTAAGCATATCATTTAATATATTTTAGCTTTTTACATATCATTTTCTGCATTAGCAAGTTCTTGATTTTGTGCACTTATGCAAAAAGTATCTTTGAGCCAAATTTTCCCCTATCAAATCATCTCCATTCCTCAAAAATATTATACCATTAGATCAAGCTTAAAAATATATTTCCAATGATATAAGATTAGTTCTCAAAAGTACCAAAATACTACACATTGATCTAGCTATCATGAATTCAAGAGCAGAACCTTGAATATGCTCATAGTCCTGAATTCACCTACAGAGCCCAAATTTGCTTACTAGTCCTGAATTTACATAGTCATAGGCTGGGGGTAAATTGTTGCTTTCATATTCATCTTCATATCTTGTATTTTGCATCTTGATAACTTGAATCAATATTGCACTTTGTATTTTATGTTGTTTTATCATTTCCTTTCAACTTCTTATATGTTAGCAATAGATTCACAGAATTCATTCTTTTACTTACGATTTGCTAAAATTACCAAGGGTGTTTTACTGTCGTGCCATTAAGATCCATTTAACACTGGTCCAAGAAAATCACCAATGACTAATCACAATCTCTAGTATTTATGTGATTGATTTTAGGTTTTCCATGAATTCAGGCTTAGAGTCCCGAATTCATTTCAAAGTCCCAAATTTGATTATAGCTCTCGAATTCACAAAAGAGATCCTAAATTTTCTTGGATAAGCCATATGGTTTAGGTAGGTTCCTGATCTAATTTGTTTCAACTTTGTTTTTTTGTTTCTTGTTTGTTCTTTGTCTTGTTTATTCATAGATTATTTGAAAACCTAATAAAATACAAAAAAAAAAGAAATAACAATGCTTTTAGCTTAGAAAAATCTTATGTTGTGTGTTTTTTCAAGGAAATTGAATTGCATTTATGATTAGAACTAGTTATAGGTGTTTACAAATCAAAATAATACATCAAAACACATACCTTGGCTAGACGTAGAAACTGTCTCTAAATGTTTCTTTGTGAACCCCTAAATTAATCAACCATCACCAAAGGAGGTATGACATTAGGTATCCCTCACATTGAGGTGTGGGATTTTGACTTCCCATCCTCCTTCTAGGCACATATACATCATCCCAAGGAAAAGGGGTACGAAATTGTTAGACCACATTCTTTAGTGAACCCGATGTGAAATATCATTAAGGATTTAAATTTTTCACACTTCTCTTCTTTTCACCTTCCCCCTTTCAATATTTTCCAGTGATAGTCCATACTGACATCATTCTAGTTTCATCCCACCATTGGCATCAAGTGGTGTCAAGCTTTGGTGTGGGTTTGAGGTCGAACCCTCCAACTTGCAAAGTTGGGTATTAAGTGGTGTACACCTCTTACTCTTGGGACAACTAGATATGACTAAGATTAGACCACATTGGACTAGTTTGAAAAGAGGATTTTGGTTGGAAGGGACATCTTTCTTTTCACCATTATTTTTTCTTTCTTTTCACTTAATCAAGATCACATAATCAATTGTTGGAAAGAACTTAGGCACATAAACAAGATAAATTCCAAAAGACTTTTCTCTTACTAAAAGAAGATCTTAAAAGAAAATCTTTACCTTGCTTGTGTGTGATCATGATCATTAGAGTAAGAAAAATATTTTTGTGTGAATCATTTATTTCAAAAACAACGTAAAAAAAAAAAATATGAAAAAAAAATGAATAACATTCTTAGGAATGGTAAGGAACTTGTGAGTCCTGTGAATGTCCCAATCCCATACCAACCTATCTATGCTACTTCCTCGACCATCAATGTCAGGGTAATTTCACAAAATACATGGATTGGTTATGGTCAACCCCCTCCATATTTTCATCCATATTCAACATCATCTTTATCACAACCTCCTCATCTTTCATCATTTTCCACTCAAATAATCCCTCCACAATTCTCCATTTCATATTCTTCTCCATCATTATTGCAATCACAATCATTTCCTCATTATTCTTTCAACACAACATATCCATTTCAACAAGACACACCTTCTTTTTAAAATACTCCCATGCACTCACATCACACTTCACAATCTGCCTACTATCATCATTCCACCTACAATTATGAAAAAATAAGTAATCAACCATTAAATCCTACTATTGCTAATACCTTGAGAAAAATATTCAAGGTTCCTCAAAAACCTTCACCACGTAAGTTTACAAAGCTCAAAAAACCATTGACCATAATCCTCAAACATTTTCTAGATACAAACATGATTGAGTTACCACCCATAAGGCAACCTGATACCACAACATATTGGTATGAGCCTGAGCAACATTGTGAATACCATAGAGTGGATGGACACATGACACAAACATGTAAGAAGTTGAGATATGTGGTTCAAGACTTGATTGATGTGGGTATTTTCATTATGGAGGATTTGCAACTCACTATTGGTTACAATTCTCCAACAAACAATCAACCTCCTACACAACAAACACCCACAATCAATCAAGATATGGGGATCTCCCAAAATCCCCTATCCAATCATCAACAATAGGAAACCAATCAAGTGTCATATCCTAATGTGTCTCATCACAATGATATTATTGATATCATAGCAGAGACTACAAGAAAGCAAGCTCAAGCTCAACAAACTCAACTTGACAAGCAGGAAATAAGTTCTTCATCCAACCAACCTTCAAGACTTCCTTTAGTTTTGAAGAATAATCAAAAAGGGAATACAAGCATAGAAAGCCCACCTTTAGTGTTGAAACCTCAACCTAAAGTCCACCTCGACACTCAATAATAGTTGGCTAATCCTCCAGCCAAGATACCACTTTTAGAACTTTTGCTAACTTCTCCTATTCATATGGAAGCTTTGTGGAAGATTCTAAGTCAACAGTTTGTTCCTTGTAACCTTCTCCCTAGGGATATGGCCAGTGTTGTAAGCTCTCTTGAGATTGATCATATTTCATTTTATGATGATGATATTCCTTCCTCAAACTTGCAAGAATATTCATCCCTTTACATCACAGGATTTATTGGAGAAACATTTATCAAAAGTGTCTTGATAGATAATGGTTCCTCACTTAATCTATGCACTTATCAATTCTTTCAAGAACTAGGATTAAAGGAGGAAGATCTCATCGAACCTGATATCATCATAAAAGATTTCAACAATGAGTCCCAAGAAACTTGGGGCACTATAGTCCTTCCCCTTGAGATAGGACCTAAGATCTTAGATACCTTGTTTTATGTGGTGTCTTGCCCTACGACTTATAATATGCTACTTGGATATCCTTGGATTCATGAGATGAGGGCTATCCCTTCCACTCTTCATCAATACTTGAAGTTTAAATTCAAGAATCAAATTGTCACCATTCGTGGTGACCCACAAGCATTCAAGCATTGTGCAATGGTGGAGCCACCTGATTCTCCATCCTATGTCCTTCCTATCATCATCACCCACTATCCATCACACTCCTTCATCTACACCTGATCATACTTCTTCACCATGCAATATCCATTCAAATCCACTTAATTCATCTTCCATAATTGACTCATTATCATCCACACCTCATTCTCCTATGGACCATCAAGGCTTAGAGAAGACTGAAGAAGATGAGGGACCTCCTTATCCCTCTGACATTTTATTTTGTAATATGATAAATTTTGCACATTCTAATGGTAAATATTTTGCTTCTCGAGAGGACCCTTTTTTGCTATCTTATAGAGATCTTGCAAAATTAGGGATCACCCCTCCCTATGTCAAGAAAAATGGTTTTGTTCGAGAATGCATGGATTTTCATGCAATGGCTACTCAAGAGAAAGCTACAAAGGAGATTCTTTATGATTTAAAAACTCCTTTGATTTTGAAGCCACCTTAGGGAATATCATGTATAAATCACCTTGTACAATGTATATAGATCATCTTGTATATATCACCAATTCCACCATGTAAAATAAAAAATAAAATAAAATAAAAATAAAAAACCAAAAAAAAGAGAGTCAAAAGATCAAATAAAACAAAAATTGTGCATGGTATTGCATTTTCATCTAGTTTGCATTTCCATCATTGCATTCGCTCATGTCATTTTACATCCCTTGACCTTGAAAATTTATTTTTATTGATTACATCTCCCCAAGGCAAGGGATGTAATTCTAGCTTTTCTCCATTGGCCTTGTTCATACACTTTGGTGCACACCCCTATTGAGTAGTATTCGCTTTGGCAATATCATTCCTATAACACCCCATAGTGGATAGCTTCATGGTCACAAGTGAGGGACAACCTCCATTTGACCATTTATGAGCATACATCCCAGTGGGTATATCTCTACTTTTCTCTAGCCATTAGCGAACACTACACCCATAGTGGGTTCAACACCTCTCATCATTTTTCTTGGGCCTTTTGGAGTTTTTGCTTTCATTCACCTATGCATTTCATTTAGGTTTGTACATAATCCATCTTGCATAATTGAAATTTTCATATATTATGCATTGCATCATCATCATCATACATCATATAGTTTGCATTAGGCATCCTACAACTTTAGTTTACACCTTGCATTTTGATTAGCCCAATTACTTGCGTCATATGGTCATACTTATCCATCATTCTTTTCTAGACAAGTGCTGACATGTTCATAGTTTATCTTGATTTTCTCAAGTGATTAAGACCCCATCTTGAACCAATCACATGATTCATATTTTAATAAAATCTTGATCCTTGATATTGATTAAAAATATTTCTTAAACCAAAGCACACTTTTTCCACTAAAGAAAATTTTGAGTTTTGGGACTTGACCATGTCACTCTTGAACCAAACACTTATCACATTTATTAATAAAATCTTGCATCTGGGAAGATGATGCCATGATTGGATTGAACCTTGAAGTAAAAAGTTATTCTTTCTTGTCCCATTATGCATATAGTCCAAGAAATAAAAATAAAAATAAATAAATAAATAAATATATATATATATATATTCTTTACAAAAATTCACAAAAATGAAAAGAGCGGGTAGTAAGGATAGGGTGAAATTCTCATCAAGACTCGATTCGAGTGGTTGAGAATCTGATTCCCCAAAGCCCTAAATATTTTCACAAAAACATATAATAATAAAATGGGTAGTAAGGATAGGGTAAAATTCTCATTAGGACTTGATTCGAGTGGTTGAGAATCTGATTCCCCAAAGCCCTAATAATATTTACAAACACATAATACTAATAAAACCTCCAAGTAGTAAGGATAGGGTAAAATTCTCATCAGGACTTGATTTGGGTGGTTGAGAATCCGATTCCCCAAAGCTTGGAGACCCTAATATTGGACTATAATCATGCATGGTGACACGTCTCTCTTGAAGAGACCTCTGAATGCACATAAGGACAAGCTAGCTTCTTGGTTCTCTCTATGACTGGTTTACTCCTACCTTGCTCAAGGTTGGTCAATGAATCCATAATTTGGAGTTGTTTCTCATATTAATATAGTCGTTAACCTTTGGACATTTATAAGATAGGCATTCCCAAGCTAATGATTTCCATTTTGAGTCAGATATAAGAGAATAAGGCTTCAATGAAGCATCAGACTAAACATTTGCATAATTCCCCTCATTGACTAATCATCAAATATATTTCTTTATCAATTATAAACTATCTGATATGAATTTTTATGCTGACAATCCTTTGGGTAGGGTTAATTTCCTAAATAATTTCATTACATCAAGAGCTTTTATATACTTCTTGTGAATGTAAAAATGAAATACCAATGCAATATATAAAGTAAAAAAAGCACAATAAATATCACAGAATTGCACAAACATGTATTCTTTTATTGATATGGGGTAGATCTCCCGATTGTACAAATAATGTGTCCCAATGTGGGGTCTTTTCAATTTCCTTCATACAATTGTTACAATGTTAGGGTTTCTGAGCCATAAATCAGTGAACGATGGTATCTTCAAAATTGTCTTTGATCCCAACAGTGGTGAGTGGGCTTTGGTATCCTATGCAGGGCCACTCAAGATTCAACATCTATCAATGAATGTGATCCTCAAACCTGTACATACAATAAATAAATAGGAATTAATAACACCTGTGAGGGCTCCATTGCATGAGATCCTCAAAAAAAAAAATTACTAAACCCTAGTTGCATAAAGAAAGTTGTAAAAACTTATCTAAGAATACTAAAAATACTTGCAAATGAACTTTTACCTTGTCTTCGCTGACTTGCCATTTGTATCTTCATTATTGTTGTAGATGGTGGTTACACAGATGTACCCTAATGGCACCCAAGTACCGTAGGACTATAGAACTAGAGCTAGAAATGCATACGGGTGCTTGGTGCTGGCCAAAAATGTCCTAAGGCACTTGGTAGGCTCTAGTGGACACTCTACAGACTTTGGTGGATACTCAAGAATCTTATAGGGGTGTTTGGAAACTAAGGGGAAGGTCGCAAAACCAGATCTGGTTTACGAGGTGGATGATGGTGAATGTGGGGAAGGCACAATGAAGCGATGGAGGATGGAAGTGGAAAGGATTCTTGGGTGCCTGAGGACTTAGGGCACAAGGGATTAGGGAACTCAAGACCTCAGAAATATGGAGGGACTCCAAAAACTCAAAAAAATTACTTGGAAATTTGGGGTTGAGTCATCAAAATAACTCCTCTTTATAGTCTCTCCTTAGGCACATTAGGGTTTCAACGATATGAAAAGTGTGGCTAAGATCAAAATATGAGGAAGGGTAGAGATTAAAGCAAGGCAAGTGGCATGGATTAAGGCGGATGGATGGCTAGGATTAAAACATGATGGATGGTTGGAATTAATTCATACATATATACATATATTTATTAAATATATATAAATATAATATATAAAATATTATTTTTAAATATATATTAAATATATATATATATATAATGGATAAAGTGGTGGGAAACTATGAATGGATGACAAGTGGCTAGATTTTGGTGTCTACAGATGCCCCTTTTTGTACCATATTACGTGAAACATAATGTGGTGCAAAAATACGAGACACCTGATTTGGCCTAATTTAGAAGCAACTTTCTCTTGTTGGAATGCGAATATGAACTTGAAGACAAAATAATTTTGATTATGTAGCTTACCCCCTCAATTGGAGAATGAGTGACGGATGCATCTCATGAGCCAATTGACAGATTTGTGCAAATGATTATGTGAAATGTATGGTGCAATTGTGGATGATATGAATGATGTAAATGTGATGTCATTTTTGTCCCAACGGTGGAAGGGGGTTGTTGGAAAAATGCAAGTGATTGATTATGTTTTTGCCCTAACAGAGAAAAGTGGTTTTTGCCAAGTGTAGATGTCATGATTATGTAAGATGTATCCCATTGTGAGAGATCAAAATCAAATTTATTATCCCAAGTTTGGTATGATTTCATGTTGTTGAATAAATTTTCGTATGGCACCATTGAAATGCAAAGTGATGAATATATAAAATATCAAGAACCAATCACCCTAAAATCAGATGATTTCTAGGAAGCATATCCTAGTTGACCCTATGTAATTCCTGAGTATTAAGGAGAATGATGTATTGTAATTTATCCATGTTTTAAGCCCCATGGACAAGGCCATCAATGATAGTTGTTGAGAAAATTGGTATTGGCATAGTTTCACTCAAAAAGTGAAGTACCAAATTTTTTTTTTTTTCAATCAATGAGATATTGGATGATGAAAAATGACCAAGTGTCCTTATGGTGATTTATTCATCTTATCAAATTGCATGGATGCAAATCACTGCAATTGCCAAGGAGATAGAACAAACCACTAGATATGAGGTTCACTTGAAATTGTATATGAACTTGGAAAATTTGCAAATGCAATGATTGGAAAATGATGTGTTAATAAAAATGTGATGATGAGAAATGCATTGATGATTGAATTGAGTGATTTTGTAAAATTTTGTATTGGTTTGGAGCAATTTGAAGCAATGTTGTACAATTTTTGCACCTGTTGGGCATAAAAAAAAGTTAACTACCCAAATCAATCCTTGTTATCATAAAAATAAATGCAATGATGGAATTGATGATGTGATGAAAATGGTCATTTTGTAAATATTTGGATGTTTTTGGAATATTTTGTAACTTGTAATGTGATTTTGCGACTTTTGGTCGCAAGCAAAAATTATGAATCCAAATCGATTTTGGTTTTCACAAAACATGAAATTATGATAAAATTGATGTATGGATGCAATTTAGAATGATGTGGTGGAGGTAAGCTACCTTTTTTTACTCAGTTTGTTATTTTTATCAATGTTGACACCAAACACTGGTGGATGCCTACCGAAGGTACAAACACCCGCCATAGTTTGTTGTTCTCCAAATGTAAGGGTGCATTTCAATGTACCAGGAAGCACCCATGGAAATTTGAATGTACTTGAAATAGCTATTATTAGCCTACATAAGGGAAAACAAGAAAATTTGTGCGTATGCAAATTTTTGAGGTTGCATCTGAAGGAGTGGAGTGAAGTGGAGTGAGTGTTGCGAAAGCTATAGGGATGTATGGAGTGGATGTGGTAGTGAGAGCATATGTGCCTTTTTCCAAGGTAAGTACCTTTGAAGGTCTTTGTTTTTGTGCAAAAAAAATTATGTGTTTTTTTTAATTTAATGTTTTACCTTTATGTATTATGCTGCAGTTCAGGATTTTGGAGGCTTGGTATCGATTCTTGCCTCTCATCCCGAGGATGAGGAAGACGATGTGGGAGGACCAATGGAAGTGGTTGGAGGTTGTGGGGTTGGTTGGGGTAGCTTGGATGGATGTAGTGAGGGTGAATAAGGGGTATATCTTTGCCCTAAAAAAGATATGTAATCTAGATAGGGGGACCTTTTAGCTCCCTACTGGGGAGATGACTATGATACTTGAGAATGTATACCATATTCTCAAGTTTCCAGTGGAGGGATTACATGTTGAGGTAGGACACAATAAGTTATATGAGTTGATCAAACTATTCAGATATGGGTGGTGGGATATGGATGTGAAGAGTGGAGATATTACATACTTGTCCATGTATAAGGACAAGGAGTTGGATGCCCTTCGTGCTTTGGTGATATTCATGTTGGCCAACATAGTGGCCCTAAATAATACTGGTTATCAGTTCCTATAGAACCTTATCGGGTTGGTGTGTGACATTATTGACACACCTCAAGTATTTGCATGGGTTCCTGCTTTATTGGTGTATTTGTACTAGGAGTTGTATGTGGTGATGAGGCAAAAGCACCAAGGACTAGGGTTTAGTTTGTTACTGTAGTGTTGGGGTTAGGAGCATTTCAATGTGGCTTGACCATTGGGCTTACCTACTTAAGGATGGGATAGAGATCAACCCTATGCTATAAGGTGGTTGGTAGCAAAGTAGGTGCATCTAATTCATCCTATTTGGATGAGTTAGTGGTATCAAGATCTATGGGTTGGATTTATAGTAGTTCAAGTGGTCTAGAGGCCATGGTGAGGTGCCATGTGGATAGGTGATGAAGAGCATATAGGATGGGTGTTATAGGATAGTTGGATGGTTGGGAGGCATACAAGTAAGGTGGATCTGATCCAGTTCTCACTGGAACTATGGAATTTTTTACTGAGGAAAGGAGTTCCTGAGGTACCAATGCTCTATAGGTATCATTGAGATGAGACAAACTTACCTTGTATCGAGGCATGGAGGACCACTTATGAGGATGATGAGGATATAGATCTCTTTGATGTGTATTATGCAAGGACTAATATAAGTACAATGTATGGTTTGATATATAGCCGCTATGGGTACTGAGTCCAATAGTAGATGGGGGTAATGGGGATGGGGATGAGATTGAGGATTCTGATGAGGCTCCTAAGCATCAAAGATACCTTTGAGCTAAAATTCAAAGGAGGCAAAATAGGGGTATGGTTGAGCAAGATTTAGAGGGTGGGAGTGATGGAGGTGGTATGAGGATAGGAAGGAGATTCTATATGGACCTCCAAGTCAAAGTGAGGAGGATTGTACGAGGCTGGAGTAGCTGGTGGTAGATCGGGATGCTATGGTAGTGGCTCGAGATATAGAGATAGCTTGGTTGCAATATGGGGAGATGGCTCAGGGTGTGAATATAGCTTGGTTGTAGATAGAGCTAGAGGTACGGATGACTGTAGGTGGAGGCAAGGACATGATCACAAGGCTCTAGGTAGAGTTGCTAGAGAAGATTCATCAATAGAGACATGATGTACAACACCTTCATGCTTAGGATGGATACATCTTATTATTATAGGATCGACTGATAGAGCACAACATTGGGCTTCCAGATCCACCCTCCTCATCCATATTCTGGTCTTTTAGACCTAGTGATTCTAGGCATAGCTCTAGATCTAGGGCTCCTTTAAGGTCACAAGGATCCTCTTATAGGTGTTAGCTAGTGCTTAGATGTACTTTTTGTATATGATCCTTGGTGCTTCATTGTATATAACCTTTGGGCATTCATTGTACATGCAATATATATATATATATACATGGATTTTATTTTTGTGTTATGCTTTTGTGTGAATATTTTTGTGTGAATGCATGTGTATATGGATGATTAATGCAAGTGATAATGCAATGATAATGTGTATGAATGCAAATTTTCTAATAATCATTCATATTTTAGAATTTTCTTGGCCATGTTTAGCATTTTTGGTTAATCAGGGGCACCAAACTGGTGGTATGAAATGATATGGATGTTGATATGGAATACTAACTATTTTGTAGAGACTCAAAAATACTAGTGATATCAAGCAAACTCACTAAAGGTTGCCTAATTTCTTTAATATCAAATGTGTGTGCGATGAATTCATTTATCGAATCAAGAGCATGGTAATGACTCGAGGTAATAAAGAACCAATGTGTGTGCAAGTGAGTTCATTAACCCATCTTGAGTAAACTGGGTAAAACATGTTATGGATGAGAACAATAAGCTAGCTTGTTCTTATGTGTGGTCAGAGGTATCTTTAAAAGAGATGTGTTGCCACACATGAGCGTACTCCAATTCCAGTCAAGCATCTATAACTTCGATAGATACTAGCTCCATGGTCCAAGAATTTGATCTTTAGGCTTTGGAGATGACTACCTAATCGTTTGACTGGAAATGTAGTACTATCTTTATAGCTTGAGGATATGTGGTATGTGATGAAATATATAGGGATTTGGGAAATCATATTCTCAACCTAAGTGTGATGAGAATTGTACCCTATCCTTACTACTTTGTATTTTGTTTTGAAATTTATGATAGTGATGAAAACCACTATTTTTGTGGACTATGTTGCATAATGGGACAAGTAAGTAATACATTGTTCACTTCAAGGTTTAACCCAAATATGGTGTTATCCTTCTTTGACACAAGATGTTTTTAAGATATGAAATTGTGTTTTTTTCAAGAATGTTTTGGAGTCAATTACCAGAACTCAAGATTTTCTTAGTGAAAATTGTGTCTTGGTCCTAAAGAAAACTTGACATGAATAGGAGGTTGCTTAAAACACTAGGAGTCGCTAATGACAATTTGGCTTTATGCAATAAAAAATGGACGATGCTTGAAAGTACCCCTGATTAAGGAAACATGATTGTATTGGACCAATTAATATCTGAACCGAATAAATGACCCCTAATATGAAATGTGAAATGTGTGAAAATGATGGTGCAAATGTAATGAATGAAATTTAAGTTTTAAAATTAGATGTATGCAAATGAAATGCAATGTATGCAATGCAATGTGTGAAATGAAATGTATGAAATACAATGTGTTTTTATGTAATAGCCATGTATGTATATATATATATATATATATATATATATATATATATATATATATATATATATATATACACATTAGGCATATAATACTCTCAATTGTATAACATTAAGTGGTTCAAGTTCTTCAACTCCCTCTAGAATAGCAAGTCTATAATTTACTTTACCCACTTTTTGTATAACCATGTATGGACCTAACCAATTAGCCATGAATTTATCACGAAGATATAGTAATGCATTAGTGTTTTGTTAATTATCTTTAAGAACAATATCTCCTACTTGGAATTCACCTAGATGAACTTTGGTTTTGTAAACATGTTTTACGTAGTATTGATATCCTCATAAATGCTCTAAAGCATTGGCTCACCTTTCATCAAGGAGTGTGAGTTTATCAATACGTGCTTGTATAGAAGTGTCATCATCTATGAATTCCTACAATGAAATTCACAAGTAGGGGATCTCAAGATCAAGAGGTATGATTGCTTTGCCTCCATAGACCAATGAAAATGGTGTTGCCCTAGTAGGCATGTGGATGCTTATTCAATAATCCCATAATGCCAAGGGAATTTGTGTAATTCCAATCTCTATGATTTCCTTTAATAAGTTTTTTGAGAATAGAAATTAAGGTCTTGTTGGTAACGTCTGTTAGAGTAGGTTTATTACCTTAGCTCATGTTCACCTAGGTAATTTATTTTCCTTTTATTTAATTATTCCATGTATTTTTCCAACCCACTTATGTGTGGATATTTCATTTATCTTATTTAGATATTATGAGATGTTACATATTTATTTCTTAGATATTATGGGGATATTGTTAGGTTTGACTATTCCTAGGAGTTATGGGGATATCTTTAGGTATATTTGGAGGGTTGATATTATTTCTCCCCATAGCGGTTACAGGTCTATGGGCCATATCATTTATTCCTTTTGTACGATGGATATTTAGCCTTAGCTTGATCCTACCATTATGGTTGATCATCCTTGCCTATATAATCAAGGCACATTCATTGTACTCATTGAGTATTGTAGAGTGAGGAATTTCATTATTCATGTATAATATATGATATTGTTTCTCTCTTGTTTGCATATCTATTTGTAAGATTATGCTGTCAATTTGCTTTCAGATTCTTGTTTTGGTTGAATGTGGTGTTTCTATTAACACTTGAGATACTTGCAGCTTGGAATGATATTATTATCATTCCTTTCATGGCATCAGAGCAATAGGTTTTGCAGTCATCCATTTGTGAGTGTTGTGCAGTTGTTTCTATTACAAGTTCGAAGAATGGTGTGGAAGCTTCAGTTTTTGTGATCGGGTCCTTGGTGGAGTTTTTTGTCTAGTTTGTGTCACTCCTTCCATTTTAAGATCATCACCACCCTCTTAAAATTTCTTCTGCCCATATTTTAACAATCTCATTCCCTTCGATCTGTCCAAAGCATTTTTTTCTTGAGCATTTCCCTTTTTAGCAAGGTCACCAACCCAACCCGTTTTTATATTTTGCATTATTTCTTGATAGAAATACCATTTTCCCACAAATTTTTTGGAGGTCTGTATATGTCGTCATTTGAGTTGTTCCCAAAATTTCAGCTTATTTGGATTAGTATTCTTCAAGATATCTTGATTTTATGAAAACCTACAATTTTTTAGTAATCTGCATATATCTTCATCAAAAATTCTGATTTTTTGTAGAATTGTTTTACAAAATGTGTAAAATCATATTATAGACTGTCCCATAAAATTTCATAGAATTTGGATTTATATTTTGATAGTTACAGCAATTTTACTATTTTTAGTAAACTCATTATTTCAAGAGAAATATTGGGAGTTGCTCATCAAAAAATTTTCTAGGCCTGTAAAATCATTTTTCTGATATGTATGTAAAATTTAAGATTTTTTGTATCTGTATTTAGACATTTACAATTATTTTATGACTGCACTCTCAATATTGCATTGTGAAAAAGGGTTTTTGCACTTGAACCGATATATGGACTATTGTTATAAAGTCCCATCTTCCCTCATTTTATGTTTGTCCAATTAGTTTGAAACTTTGTAATCAGCTTACTTGGTGTTCAGTATTGGTGGATCCTACACATTTTTGTGCTTGAGGAGTCCTTTTTCTTTAACTTCGCTTGCTTTGTTGTGGTGCATCCTCTTGTGCCAATCTTCCTCATTGAGGCACTTAGTTTGAAGGAGGGGATTATTTTGGTAATTCCTTTGGAGACTTTTCGGAGTTCGGAGGCTTCATGTGTGCATTGATGTGATTTTGTGGTATTTTGCACCACCTTGTGACATCACACTAGACCTTTCACATTATAATGGCATTTGATTTTGGGGGGGCCTCTTCTACTTTTGAGGACATCTTGAAAACTTATTTTTTTACACTTAGCATAGAGGCAAATGTTGAAATTTTTGAAGCATGATTTAAGGTACTTTGTTTATTATGTCAAAGTGAAGGTTTGGATCCTTTGTTCATAACTCCAAAACCCAAACCAATGGTGAAGGATAAGGAGTATAGGACATGGTTCATGAATAATTTAAGGATCTCTAGCATGCTTTATTATTCAGTTTGTGAGGAGCTTCAAAATTTTATTGGAGTTCACAAGAACACACCTCACCTTGCTTATCATATGTTGAAAAGAAATTTTTTACCCAAGGCACCCTATCTTACTATTGCTTGCATGGATAACATCATTTGTGACATTGCATATTTGTTTTTGGAGTCACTATCTCATGATGTTTTGGATGATGAGGTTGATGATATAGTACCTGCTTCAGATATTTTACAGGATACATCTCCATACTTGTCTTATGTAGATGATCATGTTGATGTTGCAAGCATATACAACGAGAGATTTCATGGCATGTTACATCCTTACATACATATGACTTCTTGGATGGTGTTACCTCTCTCTTCATTGAGAGTCACACGTGATTTTCTTAACATGTATGAGGAGCTCACTCATTTATTTGATGATGATGTATACATTGTATCTCCTCCATGTAATTCTTCCTTTGTGGACCCTTTTTTGGTGTGCCCTCCTTCTTTGAGTGAGCCACCTTGTCCACCATTTTCTTCTCTTGTTTCTTTCACATTGGATGATGTACTTATATAGGAGTTGGATACAAATATTTTATCTTCAGTTGGACTCTCAATTGGAGATCTTGAAGACCATGTTGATTCTTTTGAGGCTTCAAAGCCTCCACTTCTTTATTTTGCTGCTTCCATGGGATCCTCATCACTTATGCAATAGGATATTGATGATTCTTCATTGATGGATTCTCTTCACACATCTCTTCCACTTTTGCACACTCATGGTTTTATGCATATTTATCTTTTGGATGTTGATTGGGACTCTATTCTACCCTATTATGGTGTTGGTTTGGGATTCTACATTCTTGGAGATTCATTTCATAATTCATTGGTGACATCTTCTTCACTTCAGCTCAATTTGAAGGATTCTACGTCATAATTCTACATTTTTTTCCCATCTTCTCACACTCACTTGGAGTGGGAAGACATTCGACGGATGCTTCATGGCTACTTTCTTCCTTGTGGGAGACACATTGTTCATCATAGAGGCATCCACTTCTTCATAGGACTTATTCATGGAGCTCATCATCCTAGGGGGGTGTTGGGAGCACTCCTTGGCTCCATTCCTACTTTTTCTTCTCTCTTTCTAGCTGGATGGTTTTTTCCACATGGTTTTCCACCTTCTGGATACACATTGTACATGAGTACCTAATCAGGCCTTGTTGTTAGGACTCACATTATGGATATGCCACTTTATTTTTTGGCACCTAGCTTCACTTAAGGGGGGGTGTTAGAGTAGTTTGTTTACCTTAGCTCATGTTCACTTAGGTAATTTATTTTCCTTTTATTTAGTTATTCATGTATTTTTCCAACCCACTTATGTGTGGATATTTCATTTATCTTATTTAGATATTATGAGATGTTACATATTTATTTCTTAGATATTATGGGGATATTTTTAGGTTTGACTATTCCTAGGAGTTATAGATATATATTTAGGTATATTTGGAGGGTTGATACTATTTCTCCCCATAGCGGTTACAGATCTATGGGCCATATCACTTATTCCTTTTGTACGGTGGATATTTTTCCTTAGCTTGATCCTACCGCTATGGTTGATCATCCTTGCCTATATAAGCAAGGCACATTCATTGTACTCATTGAGTATTGTAGAGTGAGGAAGTTCATTATTCATGTATAATATATCATATTGTTGCTCTCTTGTTTTCATATCTATTTGTAAGATTATGCTGTCAATTTGCTTTTAGATTCTTGTTTTGGTTGAATGTGGTGTTTCTGTTAACACTTGATATCCTTGCAGCTTGGAATGATGTTATTATCATTCCTTTCAGCGTTAGCTTGTCCATTTTCTTATGGGTAATAAGGAGTTGAGAAACTATGTTGGATATTATATTTCTCACAAAGTGCTTGAACATCCTTGTTCTTGAAAGACTTACCATTGTTTGAGATTATTTTCGAGGGAATACCAAAACAACAAATGATATGATGAAGTATAAACTTCATACTTCATGGTCCTATCATGCTAGTTAGAGGAATTGCCTCAGCCCACTTTGTGAAGTATCTAGTGGCTGTGATGATGAATATATGTTGTCTCGAGGAAGAAGGTAAGAGTTTTCAAATTAAATCTAGACCCCATTTTGAAAAGGTCCAAAGGCTTTGAATAGGCTAAAATGCTTGTGATGGCACATGAGTTAAATTAGCATGTTTTTGACATTGCTTACAATATTTTACATATGTGCAATAGTCATGTTCCATGGTGGGCCAATAATAATCCATGCATTAAATACACTTTGCAATGGCCATTCCACCAAAATTACTACCATAAGTACCATCATGAGCTTCAAAAATGGCTCTTTGTGATTCAACATAATTGAGACAATGAAGGAGGATTCCATCATAACCATGTATATACAACATGTCCCCCAAGAGAGTAAAATGAGCTACCTTTTTCTTGAAAGTGTGTTTAGAAATTCATGACATATCTGATGGGATTGTTCCAAACTTGAGAAAGGCTATTATTTGGTTTGACCAAGGCTCATATGGCTCCATATGGATGAAGAAAATATCCTTTTCATCCTTAGATTCAACATGGACAATTGTAGATTTAGAGATCATTGTGATAATGAGTGGTTGTACCTCTCCTAAGGAGTTCTTTGAAATCAATGATCCAAGAGAGGCCATCGCATATTCAAATATATTATTCAAACATGGAAAACTATCAATTTCATACCACTTAAACTTAGAAAGCAATTTCCTTGCTACTTCAAGATAAAGCTTTATGGTAGGTTATTTGCATTCGTATTCTTTGTTTACTTGCTTGACAATAAGTTGTTAATCACCAAATATCTTGATACGCTTTATTCCCATAGCTATGGCTTCTTTAAGACCTAATATTAAGGCTTCATATTCAGTGTCGTTATTTATGCATTGGAAGTCTAGTTTGAATGATAAGGGGATAGGCTTGGGTGTATGAAACATGACTCCAACACCTTGATATTTTTTGCACTTAGAAACATCAAAGAATATTATCATATTGGCATATTCCTCTAGAATGACATCTTCATCATGTTCAATGATAGTGAATATCGAATCATCTGGAAGCTCAATAATCAAGGGTTGATCACTAGGTAATGGAGCTTCTGCAAGCTGATCAGCTATGACCTAACCTCCAATGGATTTTTGAATAATGAACTCAAGATCGAATTCAGTGAGAAGCATTATCCATTTAGTGGTGTAAGTGTGATACATCATATAATGTAAAGGATTTTCTCTAGCTATGACATATGTGGTGTGACTAAGCATGTAATATCAAAGTTTCTTAGTGGTAAAAACCACTGCTAAGCACAATTTTTCTACGTAAGCATATCTGATTTCATAGCTTACCAATGTTCGACTAATTTAATAGATGGCTTGTTCTCAATTATTTTCATTCTTTTGTTCAAGCATTGTCCCCAATGCAAAGTCCATTACTAAAACATAAAGATAGAAGGGGACCCCTAAACGAGGAGCAGTTAAGATCATTGGAGAAGACAGATATTGAAATTCATCTATCCATAAAAATGGCACCCCCTTTTGTAACAGGTGATTGAATGTCTTGAATTTGTGAGAAAGTTGCATAATAAACAATGAATTGATTGAATCTTTCCTTGTAAATTGTGCAATTCTTTTAGGTTTATTAGGGTAGGCATCTCCATGATGGCCTTTACTTTGTTTGGGTCCACCTCAATTCTTCTTTTTGAGACAATGAACCCTAGGAGTTTTCTAGAGGTAACACCAAAGACACATTTCTTGGGGTTCAACCTTACATTATGCTCCAAAATTCGATCAAAGACTTTTTCCAATAAACCAATGTGCTCTTGTCAAGTTTTAGATTTTACCAAAATACTATCCACATAATATTTGATAATATTATGCATGTAATAACAGAAGGTGTATGTCATGGCACATTGATAAGTAGCACCTACATTTTTGAAGTCAAATGGCATCACATTGTAACAAAAAGTCCTCCAAGGTGTAGTGAATGTTGTTTTGTGTTGGTCATAAGGATTTATATGAATTCAGTTGTACCCTAAAAAATCATCCATTAGAGAAATCATTTCATGTCCAGTGCAAGTGTTGACAAGAGTATCAATGTTTGGAAGAGGAAAGTCATCCTTAGGACATGCTTTTTTAAGATCTCGAAAGTCAATGCAAATGTGTATCGTCCCATTAGTTTTGCAAATGGGTACCATTTTTGAGAGCCACTTAGGATAGTCAATAGGTATTATGAAGTTCACATCTAATAGCTTTTGAAGCTCTTATTTGACTATGAGGGACACGGTAGGATGCATCCTTCTAAGTTTTTGTTTGACTAGCTTTGCATCAAAGTGTAAGGTGAGGTTGTGGACAACCAAATTAGCGTCTAGGCTAGGCAGTCTTTGTAAGACCATGCAAAAATATCCTTCTTATTCTTGAGGAGAGTAATTAATTTCTCTTGTTCATCTTTGGATAAAAAATTTTCAAGTTTGAAAATTTGGGGATTGTTTACATCTGAACTAAGGTTCATTTGATAGTATATTCAATAGACATGTGAGAACCTTTCTCAAGTTGATGGGGTGTTGGAATTAGATGAATGTCATCTATGATGTCATAAAACTCTTTTGACTCAACCTTTTCTATGTCTTCCTGGAAAACCTCTGGATTTGAAGGTAAAGGTGAATGCAAAGGTGGATGGGATGGAAGAATGTAGTTAGTTGAAGCCCTTAACAATTGCTCAGATAGAAGAAACATGAAAAAATAATGGAGGTGATGAAATACAGTACATATTAATAAGGCTCATGTCAATAGAAATTGGCTTTGCCAAATCATATGGATTACAACGTGGGGTGAATAAGTCAGTAGGATTCATATTGACTTAAGAGGAAAATTAATGGTTGGCAAGTTGAATGGATGGGTGGATCCTATTTGGTAGAACCAATGCTAGAAATTTGTTAAACCTAAAAAATAGCAAGCAACACAAATAAATGTAATGTACATGAAATACAAAATATTATTTTTTTTGTTTTTATTTTTATTTTGAATTTGAATTATGTATATATTACAATCAAAATACATGGTGATGTGGATCAATGATATGGAGGTGGCGGTTCACCATTTGGGTTAGCTCACTCTTGTGGAAGAAGAAATTGAATGATGGGCTGATGGATGGGGAACATTCTGAGGTAAAACTCATCTTTTTTAGTGTGTGGGATGATGGGGTTTTATTATTCTTTAGATTCATTATAAGCTATCGACATGAGATCAAATTCTTCATATAATTCATCTTCAAAGTCATCTATATGATGAATGTATTCTCCTGAATTCAAATTTAAGCTTTGGAAATATTTTTCAAGAGAAGAAGTGGATGAGATTAGATGATAGCCTAAACCTGAATGTTCATGCTTTTCTCAATATGAAACATCGATAATCTCATGCATACCCTATTCATGTCATCCTAAGCCATGTCCTTGCCAATTAATAATGTGGAAATATCAGGATGGAAAATCCAACATATATTGTATATTGGTAGGTGTTGGTGTTTTGGGTTCATTTGAGGCAACTAAATTGGACGATGAATCAAACCCCCCATATACAAAATTAATGATATTAGGCATTGAACCCATGTTATATACTGCTCCTATAGATAAGGGTGGGTCATGTGGGTGACCATAATCCTTAGCAGTTTGAATATTGAACGGTGTGACTGTGATGTCTTGGACCACATATTCATCGATACCAATATAAGTGAGGTGGACCTCGACTTGGGATGATGTGGATGGATTGGATGTAGATGTGGATGACTCATGGTTGGATGATGGTATCTCACAATCTATCATTTTGACTTGTGAGACATTGGTTGATGGGGATGGAGATGAATTTGGTTGAGTGGATAATGATGATGTGGGAGGTGATGATTTTGATGACATGGCTAATGCGAATTGAGTTTGACCACATGTGCATGTAGTCAATAGTGATGAATATGGGGATATGGAAGTGGATTTTTGATGTGAAGTGGTGATGGAAATCTCCTCATGAATAGGGGCTTTATATGAAGATATGGATGGGGTGGTTGATGAAGTGGTTGATGAAGTGAGGAATAGATGAGTGGAAGGTAACATGGACTCATAGGGGTTTGAGATAAAATTGTAATACTTAAATGGCTCAACATCCATTAGTATGCAATGTACTTGTACCTCATGTACGCATTTCAAGCATTGATATAGTATTGAAAGGACACTTCTCATTTTCCTCATCCAAGGTTGTCCAAGGATTACATTATACGCCATAGACCCTTCCAAGATGTGGAACATGGTATGCAATGTTTTGACCCCTACTTAAAAGGGTAAAACATCAGTGCCAACTATGGAGCAAAGAGCATCATTAAGTGATTTCAAGGTGAAAGAGGATTTGGTGATGTGATCTGGTGGAAACTTGAGATGTTGAAGGACATATGTGGTGATGATGTTGATGGAGGAGCCGGTGTCAATTAAAACTCTTTTAAAAGGCTTCTTATCAATTTGAGCCATAATATGTAATGGGGGGTCCACTAATTTTGATGATATTGGTTTGATCTCAAAATCATAGAAAGTGATGGAGGGTTCCATACATGTTTGGATACTCCCTACAAAATTTCTAAAGGCATTAGGATCTTGAGATTGAATTCCAATGGATTTTAAAATATCCATTAATACCTCACAATGTGGAGGATATTGTTGAATTAGCTCATATATAGATAGTTTGGCTAAAGCTATTTTTAAGCTTATGGTTAACCGGTTTCTCAATGAGATGATTGGCCTAGATGGATGATTGTAAGGATGAATGGGTTGAGATGGATGAACCAAAAAATTTACTGTCTGGAAGGAATTAGCGAAAATTTTATGGGATATGATGATGTGGTAAGTTGAGACACACTTCCCTGTGGAGGTATGGGTGGTTGACTAGACTACTATTGAGCATTTTTTTTATTAGTGTGTTGTTGACCTCATGTTACTACATGAATAGCATCCACAAAACCTTTGTATTGTTGAATATTATTAACCTTATTAGGAGGAGTCTTGGTATTTGATCCTCTTGTTTTTGGTTGTGCTTGCTCATGATGAGGAAGTGGTGTTTGATAAATCCTAATATTTTGATTTTATTGAGCTAGAGGACTATCAAGCTTGATAACCCCTAACTCAATAAGGTCTTGAAATCTATCTTTGAATTGATGGTAGCTATTGATATCATGCCCATTCTGTATATGATAAGAAAAAAAATGCTCCATGTATTATTTACCATGTTTAGTGGGATCATCAAGTTTGACCTTAGGCAAGGGAAGTTTATTTGTGTCATACAACCTATATAAAATGGAGGTATAATATTTAGCCAATGGAGTATATTGACGGGATTATCGAATAGATTGTCAATGTGGTTAGTTTTCCACAACTGACACTATGTTTTGACTTCATTGATTTGTTGAGGGAACCATATGATATTTAATTTGTCATGGTTCTTGTTGCATAGGTTTTTGTTGAGCCATTACCGACTAGCTCATGACCATTTTATTTACTTGATTGGATGAATTGGTCAGATTGGCCTAATTGGATTTGGTTTAGCCAAAATAATTTCCTTTATATTGGATTTTGTTTTTCCATTCTTTCTTATTAGGCCTAAGAACACCCTCTTGAATTTTTATCTCTTCAATTATTCTAGCCTAGGCAAGAGTTTGATCAAATGATCTATATTGTTGTAATTGTAGTAACCAAGATATGGGTTTTAAACAATTCTTAGTAAACAATCAGATCAAATCCTCCATTGGTAGGGCAAATGAAAATTTGGTGATAAGACCCTCCAATTATTACCAAAGTCATAGACAAACTCATCATCATATTGTTTTAGACCATATATATTGGGTAATGAGACTTTATTTCTTACCTTGAGGGAGAATATTTCAATAAATTTGTCAACCAATTACTCAAAAGTATAAATAATATGGTTGTAAAAATGCTTGTACCATTCTATATTATCTCCCCTAATATCTGAGGGAAGTTTCTAAACATTATAGTGTCATTGCTTTGAATTCTAAAGGAGGAATGAATAAATGAGCTCACGTGCTCTTTAGGGTCCTTCGTCCCTTTAAATTTATCAAACTTCAAAACTGTGAAGTTTGTCAAATATAGCGGTGATGGTACAAAAGGATGAATTGGTTGATTGATCAGGTGATATAGGCTAGGCTTCTATTTTATCATGCCAAGAGCATGTTGCATAAAATTATAAATATGTTGCTACATATCCTGGATTCTAGGATCTCTCATATGAATGTGAAAACCCTGAATCACTTGATGATTTTGTGATGGTGAGGTGGAAATATGTTGAGGTGTAATGACATGATGATAACTTGGTGGAGTGGATTGATGTTGATTATAATAATATTGATGAAGGAATGATTGCAAATGAAGATATGGAGATGATGTATGGGGGCTTTGAATGGGTTGGCTGATGGGAATAGAATGAGTATGAGTTGGTGCTAGTGTGGGAATAAAAACCATATAATATTGTGGTAGCTAAGATGGACTTTGATTGACAAATATGGGCTAAGTGGAAATAGGTTGAGGCTTAGGGGTGACCACTTGAAATTTATGTTGAGCATTCTATCGCTTCTTAAGAAATTTGTTATGGTGTTCCCATGCTTCATGTATTTCCATATCAAAGGTTTATGGAATGGATATGGATGGGATTGATGAGTTAGGTGGGGAATAAGTTACAATTGGAATTGCAACTTGATGGGAGACATTACATAGCAAGGATACATGCACTTATAAAGTAGCATTAGCATGTGCTTCATACAAAATGTTACCATAAACTGAAGTGTATGAGGATGGGATAGATGTACTTTAAGCACATGCTAATTTTGGTATGGAAAATGTTGGGAAGGTGCAGCAGATGCCTCAAAAATAAGGTTATTATACACCTAGGTAAGGCTTGAAGGTTGGGAGGAGACAAGTTCCTACTGGAAAGAATGATCATGCCTAGGTGGACTATTAACTAGTTCTAATACATAGTTAGAATATTTCAAAAGAGATTCCACTTGTGCCATATCTATATGGGTGATGTGGTAGTCAATGGTTGGTGAAGATGATTCTATTTGTGGAACGACCATGTGCAATGACTATGTGGGTGACATAGTGTGTGAGGGACCCACAGATAAATCTGAATGACTTACATATATCACACTAGGGGTATTAATCATGGAAGTGGTAGTGGAAGGTGATGATGAAAACTCCATTGCTAAAGTGGTTTGATTGGTGGATATTTGATTCATTATTTTAGCTTGATTTCTTGTTAATACCATAAACTAATGAACCAAATATAAAATGTGCTGGAAAATAAAATGCGGAATGAAAAACTCACAAAATCAAATAGGCAATCCAATCCTATGTTTATACAACAAATGTGTCTTACCTCTATTTTTTTATCTCATTTTAATATTTTTCCCTTTTTTGGTTTTGTGTGTTTTGATGAACTAATATGAATTAAAACGGGTAAAAACTATGGCTTGGATGGGCAATGCGATTCTTACTGGTGATGAAGTCTAGCAAGTTTTCTCAGGGGTGTTCTAAGGTGTCTAAGGGAATATATTGGTGGATGGATATGAAACCCACCATCACCAAATATTAAGTAATGGTTGGTGATGAAATCCAACACATTACTATTTAAAGTGATACGTGTTGTGCGTAATTACTTTTAATATTTATATTTTTTTATGGTGTACATATAATATCAGAAATAACTAATTTCACAAGTCTCAATTAGAAGCCAACACTAGAAATATTAATTTCCCCAAAAGTAGACTACACCACTTAATACCGCTCTCTAAATAGATGAGGATTCATCTACTCTTTTACCTCGAATCACCAAATGTGGTGGTACTTTAAATATACTAATGTTGTTCCTAATTATACCAACAAAATAAGAAATTCCTAACCTTAAAATGCAGACTATTTCATGTAATTAATGATTCATATGAAAACAAAATGTAGGGTTTTAAGTGCAACACACCAGAAAATAGTGAAACTTTAATTGGAAATATGAAATGTGTGAATGAATATAGATGCAAAAAATATTCTAATGCCTAAAAATACAGATTAAATATACTTGTTTTAACATACCTTTAATGATGTTATTTTTAACACTAAATCTATAAAAACATAAAAATACGTAAAATAGAAGGGTTAGAGTTTTTAGGCAAACTTACATATAATCTTACGTATTTTCCTTCCTCTCTGTGAAACACCTATGGGTGCTTATGAAATGCACCAGGGCACCTTCTAAAATCTAGAGTGCACCTCGAGTGTTGTAGGGTGTTTGCATAACTTTTGCAACTTTTGTAATTCTTCGAAAACCTTGATTTTGTGAAATTCACGTGATCAATTTTTCTTAAAATCTGTAAAAACAACAACAAAAAAACACAAGTTAATGAAAAGATCATTTAAAATGTAGGACCCTTTATGGGTCCCACCGTGATTTCCATTTATGAATGTAAAAATGAAACACCAATGCAATATATAAAGTAACAAAAGCATTATAAATGACACATAATTGCACAGATATAAAATATTTTATTGATATGGGGTAGATCTCTTGATTGTACAAATAATTTTCCTCAATATGGGGTCTTTATAATGTGCTTGATACTATTTTTATAATGTTAGCGTTTTTGAGGCCCTAAATCAGTGAACGATGGTGTCTCCAAACTCGTTTTTGATCCCAACAGTGGTGAGTGGGCTTTGGTATCCTATGCAGGGCCACTCGAGCTTCAGCAGTTGTCAATGAATGTGATCATAAAACTTGTACATAGAATAAACAAACAAGAATTAATAACACTTGTGAGGGCTTCATTGTGTGAGACCCTTAGAATAGAAAATTACTAGACCCTAGTTGCATAAACAAAGCTGTAAAATTTGATCTAAGAATACTAAAAATACTTGCAAATTAAATTTTACCTTGTCTTCACTAACTTATCATTTTTGTCTTCCTTATTTTTGCATATGGTGGTTACACAGATGTGCCCTAATGACACCTAAGGGTCATAGGACTGTAAAACTAGGGTTGGAAATACCCGTGAGCACTTGGTATTGGTCAAAAATATCTAAAGGTACCTAGTAGGCTCTGGTGGATGCTTTGCAGACTCTGATGGATGCTCAAGAATCTCTGAGGGGTATTTGGCAGCTAAGGGGAAGGTCACAGAACTAGATCTAGTTTACGAGGTGGACAATGGTGGATGAAGAGGAGGCACGACAAATAAATGGAGGATGGAAGTGGCGAGGATTCTTGGGTGCTTGAGGACTTAGGTCACAAGGGCTTAGGGAACTCAAGACATCAAAAATATGGCAAGGACTTTAAAAAATAAAAAAAAATCACATGGAACTTAGGGGTTGAGTCATCAAGATGACTCCTATTTATAATCTCTCCTTAGGCACATTAGGGTTTCAATGACACGAAATGTGTGGCTAAGATCAAAACATGAGGAAGGGTGGAGATTAAAGTGGGATAAGTGGCATGGATTAAGGTGGATGGATTGCTAGGATTAAAACATGACGAATGGTTGGGATTAATTCATACATATATGCATATATTTATTTATTTTTTTTATTTTTATTTTTTTTAACATGGTGGAATCGGTAGCCACCACAAATATGGGTAGGTTGTCCAGATTTTATGGCTACCACAGTATTCTGCGTTGTCCGCCCTGGAAGCCTCCACACAAATATTCATGCAGTACACCCCTATAATCGCCATGCCACAATAATTTTAAACCTTTTACGCCACTGAAAGCACCAGGAAAGGGACAAGCGTTTAGTCCGATGAGGCTCGAGATTTGAACCTTAGACTTCCGCCCCCCTTATGGGGTTTAGATGAACCAATCGGTCTACACCTCGGACCTTATATACATATATTTATTAAATATATAATATTAATACTTAAATATATATTAAACAAATATATATATATATATATATATATATATATATATATATATATATATATATATATATATATAATGGGTAAAGTGGCAGAAAACTATGAATGGATGACAAGTGGCTAGATTTTGGTTTATATACTTCTTAAGTAATATGTTTTCCTAATTATTTTCTTGATCTTTGAATAATCTCCACCCAAGATTTGCGCCTAAGGATTATCTCATAAGTTTGTAATTTTACAACCCTTCTCCTCCAATATTCCTTCCTTTCCAAACCCTATCCCACTTATAAAGAGAAAAGCTAAAATTTTCCCTTCAACCTTTTTGAAAGAATCCTCTTATAATTTTATCAATTTTTGATGCTATACCTACTATTAATATTAAATGTGACATCATATAAATAGGGATGGATCACAGTGTAGTCTTCATGAGTTGTAGTCTTCCTAACATGGTTAAGAATTTATGTTTACAACATTCTAAACAAGATATCTAAAGCTTATTTGAATTTCATTTATGATACAAAGGAATACCCAAGTAGGTTGATGGGCATTTTTCAATTTTAAACCCTAAAATATCCATAAAATTCATTATAAATCTAGGGTAGTGTTAATGAAAAATCCTGGATTTTACAATATTAACCAACTGTCCAACAACCTTCTCATAGAATTATAATATTAATTTAAACTCCATGGCCTCACTAAATGAGTGATGGCCTAAAAGAAAAGTATCATCAAAAAATTTGAGATGATATTTGAAGGGAACATTTTTTGCAACCTATATACCTTTGATATTTTCTTCTATTTTTTTCTTTAAGAATGCTCTTCCTAATGACTCCACAAGAATAGTGAATAGATAAGAATATAGTTGATCACCTTGGTAGAGTCTACAAGTTGACTAGAGTAAAAAGTGGAAGCATTGATCAAAATAGAATATTTTATAGTGCTATAACAATATTTAATCCATTCACACCAACTATAATCAAAATCAAACTTTTTGAGAATATCATGTAGAAAAATCTAGGAAACCCTATCATATGTTTTGTTCGTATTTAATTTCATAAGCATATATGTTTTTTTTAGGCCATATTTTTTATATATTTAATTAATTTATAGTAATCTCTATGAGTGTGGTCTACCGGCAAGGACGCCACTTGCATTATCGATGATGTGACCCGGGTTCAATCCCCATGGTGGATGTGTATAAGCAATATTAACTCAATAAAAAAAAATTATAGTAATGAAAATTATAGGATGCCATTGTCCACTTGTGTTTATGTTTTATTTTTTTCCCTATGTAAACATATCAACTATTTTGAGAATATAAAAATTTGGAACTTGAATGAAACTAAAATGAAGTTCATGAATATCTATAATGAAATTTTATCATAAAACACTAGTACATTTTATCTATCTATTATTATTTTTGTGGAAAAAATTGCAACAAAAAGGAGAAAGAAATATGCTAATAAGAAAACAAGACCCTTAAAAATTTTAAAACTAAAATCTAATATTTAACTTCAAGGATAGTATTTTTAAATGATATTGAACAACCCTCTACACATATCAAGCAATTCATAATAATATTCTTTGAATATCAAGAAGAAGTTAGATCCGAGGTGTAGACCAATTGGTTCATCCAAACCCCATAAGGGGGCGAAGGTCCAAGGTTCAAATCTTGGGCCTCGTCAAAATGAACGCTTGTCCCTTTCTTGGTGCTTTCAGTGGTGTAAAATGTTTAAAATGATTGTGGCATGGCGGTTATAGGGGTGGACTGCGCAAATATCTGTGTGGCAGTTTCCGGGGTGGACAACATAGAAAACTATGGCAGCCATAAAAAGTTGGATAGCTTGCCCGGATTCATGGTAGCTACCGATTCCACCATGTTAAATATATATATATATATATATATATATATATATATATATATATATATATATATATATATATATATATATATATATATATATATATATATATATTATCAAGAAGAAGTCATGCAATACATAGAATCAAGTGTTTCCACTACCCAATTTTAATATTTTTATGGATAATGTTGTGTTGGTGTCCAAATGGAAAATATAGTCATAAGATATCAATTTCTCATATTATAAGTAATAACATAAATGGCTTATATGTTTTTGAATCATTTTTATAACATAGTAATATGCTCTTATCAACCTCTAAGACTAGTAGCCAAATTTATATTATAACTTACAAGTGAATGAATTAATCTCAACAATTCATAAACATCAAAATTTGACAATGTGAAATAACATATGTTGTATTTAAGATTGATCACCTAACTTCAAATATGTACATGCTATTAAATTGATTGACCCTAAGCTTGATAGAATGAGTTTCAATTATTTCTCTATAATGATCAATTCCTTATCAATTTGTTCTTTAACATAGTTAAACATCCCAAAACCATCATGATACTTAACATTGTGATCTATTAGTTCCATAATAATCATGGTATTTATAGTCTTTCCTTTATGATTTACTACATAAGGTATGTGACATTGGTTTCAATAATATGGATTTATTTCTATTTGGACTCTCCCACAAATGAAAGAACATGATAGTGACTAGCAAGAGGATCTCAATTATGATTTGTATTTCTTATTAATGAGCCCTATGATTAAATTCAAATAGGGTATCCCTATCTGTAGAGATCATAATTGTAAATTATGAATTAAGGAAGTATTAGATATGTACCATCCTTTGGGTTTTGTCCATGATTTTTAGATCATGTAGTCTCTTCCATATGTTATAATACCTTAAAAAACAAGACATGTGATGTAGATAAACACCATAAAGGATTTGGAATTACAAGTATGTGAATTTTTTTTATAAAATTTAACATGCATTACAATTATAATTATGTGGTATATGCAATTAATAATTATAATGCAAATTATTTCATTTATTTTCTTAGGTTTACTAATATCCTTGAAACCACATGATATTTCAAGCATCATAACAATTATGACATGAAAAGGTCCCTCATGAAGAGAAGGGAAGTGACCATCCTTAATACCTTGATAAGATTGAGTGTGTAATAATTTCATACTTGTAAAACCCTATCAATATTTTTGTGTAGTAAGAACATTAAAAACTTCCTACAATCCATGATAGGTAAAGACATAAGTATGAACACTTTTCTTTGTATAAGAGTACTTTAATAGAATTGCAAATCCACCATTTCAATCCTATGATGATGATTTTTTAGATGAATTTTAAGTCCACCCAATTTGATATTTGGGCTTAAGGATGCATTGTATTCAATATATACTTTCAATGTATAAATTTTTAATAAATTTTTATGTTATATAATGACGATAATAATATAAAAATAATAATTAGGTTGATATATTAAATGATATAAACTCATTAAATAATAATAATTTATTTGTTCTTGGATATTAATGCTATATTTTGGATACCAAATATGAAAATCATTACTTTCTCTTATTTTATGACTATAGTATTATAAAATAAGCTATATTCACATTTTTAATTTGATTAAAAAGTAATACATTATTGATTATATTATAGATAAATAAGTGTGTTTATAAGATTGGAAAATATAGAATTAAAAAAAGGAATGGAATATAAGTAATGCTATTTTCAATTTTAGACACTCTATCATTATTAAGTATTATGATGGAGTAAATATTATTGTGAAAATTGATATTTGATGTTGTAGAAAATGATTTCATTAGCATTATTATCATATTTTCTCTTTTTCATGACCATGACAAAAATGTTGTCTCAAATATCATGTAGAAACATTTAATTTAAAAATATAGACACAAGTATTTTATCTAAAATTGGATAAACATATAAATACACCATAAACCATAAGTATAGGAAAGATTTTGATAAGCTAAAACTCCAATAACAGGGATGAAAAGGGGGAATGCCAAGTTAGAATCATATTAGATATGATTCTAAGGGGTGAGCTAAATAAGGTAAAGGATTTCAAAATAAAGTTACATACATACATTGACTAGTAAATATTAACTGGTATGATGTAAATATTGAAGTAATAATTGTTGAAAGTATAATCTAACTTATGACCAAGGTCACCATTGTATAATGTAATTTTTATAGTCCTATAATTATCATTGTATGAATTTGTTTAAATTACTATATATTATTTAATTATGTAAGCCCTATGGGTTATGTTTAACCTTGTTATTGTTAAACTTACCTTATAACTTGTAATCAACCTAAAACCCTATTGTTATGTTAATTTTTTTAGCTTTTTTATATAATGAGGGTTTTGATATTAGTATAAATACCCCCTCCCACTCCATCCATTATATTGAAGTATTGTGGTCCTTACCTATGGATAACCTAATGATTAATTATGATGCTCAAGAGCACTCACCACTATTGTGTATCTTTATTTTCTTTTCATCATATTTTTGCTTTTTGAATAATATTTGAGTGGATGGATTGCTTCTATTTATTTGTAAAAATAGGTGTGAAACCTAACATGGTATTAGAGTAGGTATGGAGGTATATTTTTTATTATATGGACAAAGGGGTTTTGAAAGGGATCCCAAACCTTTTACAAAAAGAGAGATCAACAAACCTCCTTGGAGAACCTAGGAAGGTAGAAACAAAACAACAAAGACTAGAGAACCTACCATCCAAGGACCAAAAAATCCACTAGAATGGGCCAAAACAAAGACCCAAAACTTAATGTCCAAGGAAAGTAAAAACAATAAAATGAAAAGAAACGATCCTCCCACACAGGGGATGCTAACCAACCAGACCTACTAAAATAAATATAAACCAGACAAAAAGACATAGGTAGATAAAACCTTAATCATTCCTTTAGGACACTAAAAATCCTTTTTAGAGCCTCAAATCCTTTTTTCAATCACATGGATGAATTATTATTTGAATATTTTTGAGTCAAGTACAACATAAGAAGCATTGGTAGAACAATTTTTTGTCTCCTTTTGATAGTCACTTGTATGGGTGCTATTACAAAGGGAAATATTACGAAGGTAAATTTTTATTTTTTGAAAAAAGGGTTCCACTATAATGTTTTCCTCTTTTTCATTTTTCTATTAAAATAAACTTATCTTGGTTGAACTATAAAAGAAACACATAGTGGGATACTTTTGGAGGCTTCTACTTGTATGGATCTGAGGATACTTTTCATCAATATTTGAATGATGTCAAAATATTAAATATCATGGGGTTTACTGCATGGAATAATTCAATCAATATTTAAACCTTCCATCTTTGAAACATTACATACTTGCACACACGCTTCTTAGGTTAAATATAAAATTATTTTCATATGCTATGAGCTAATGTGGATAGCAAAACTGAGTATAGGACATGGTTCAAAAAATTTAGGGGTTTCATCCCAAATCTCTTCTTTTTTTATGTGATATGGAGTTCATTCTTTTGCACTCTCCACCATAATAGAAAAAATCCAAGGAGATGTTCATCCCATCTCATCTAAGACTATTGATGTAGTGGTAGATGAGCTTTGGCAATAACCAATAATCTTAAGGTTTTGGGTTTAAAGTCTTATTTTCGTGTATTATGAGTGTACAACATATTAAACATAGGTCAAGTTCACCTTAAGGGATGAATGTGCGATTTTAATCTCAATATGAAGGCACAAAAGGATGGATAGCTGAGCTGGATCAAGTCATTTACCACCTAGAGGTTTATAGGTTGAATTTATTCTGTTGAGCAAGGTGCAGCAAAAGTATTGTCATTATTGTCAACACAGACATGGATCAGTTGATGTAGTTGATGCAGTGGACAGAAGTTCAGAGGTCAGTCAGAACATGTACAGTGAATTTCCAAGAAGACAGAAGTGGCCCAGATTCAGAAAATCAAAGAAAAAGACAAGTAAGAAAACTGTCGCGATATCGCGACATGTTTTCTGTCACGATTTCACGACATCTCGAAGGAGAGAGAAAATGCTGTCAAAATTGTCACGATTTCGCGACATCTCGGAGGAGAGAGAAAATGCGGTCAAAATTGTCATGATTTCGTGACATATCGGAGGAGAGAGAAAATGTTGGCAAAATTGTCATGATTTCGTGACATGTTGGAGGCAAAGAAGCCAAGTTGAAAAACTGTCATGATTTCGTGACATGTTGTCAGAGAAGAAGGCAAGTAGAAAAACTGTCATGATTTCGTGACATGTTGGAAGCAAAGAAGGCAAGTAAGAAAACTGTCATGATTTCGTGACATGTTTGGAAAGAAGGCGCAAGCAAAGAAAACTGTCATGATTTCGTGACATGTTTGGAGAGAAGGCACAGGCAAAGAAAACTGTCATGATTTCATGACAGGTTCGAAGAGAAAGTGCCAAGGAGAGAAAGTGTCATGATTTTGAAGGAAAAGGGATTTGAAGTAAGAAAACGCCAAGGAGAGAAAGTGTCATGATTTCATGACAAGGTTCGAAGAGAAAGCGCCAAGGAGAGAAAGTGTCATGATTTCATGATAGGTTCGAAGAGAAAGCGCCAAGGAGAGAAAGTGTCACGATTTATGACAGGTTCGAAGAGAAAGCGCCAAGGAGAGAAAGTGTCATGATTTTGTGATAGGTTTGCAGAGAAAGTGACAAGGAGAGAAAGTGTCACGATTTCATGACATGTTCAAAGAGAAAATGCAAGGAGGAAAAGTGTCACGATTTCGTGACATGTTGATTTTCGGGCCAAAGATAAAAAAGGCAAAAGGAGGAATGTGTCATGATTTCGTGACATGTTGTGTTTCCGCGGAGCCAAAGACAGAAAAGGCAAAAGGCAGCGAATGTGTCACGATTTTGTGACATGTTGTGTTTTCATGGGCCAAAGATAGAAAAGGCAAAGGCAACGAATGTGTCACGATTTCATGACATGTGTTTTCATGGGCCAAAGATAGAAAAGGCACAAGGCAGGAAAGTGTCACGATTTCGTGACATGTTCCATTTTTGTGGGCGAAAGGCAGAGAAGTGCAAGGAAGCGAAAAGTGTCATGATTTCATGACATGTCTGGTTTTCACGGGTGCAAGACAAGAGGTGAACAAGGAGGCAAAAAATGTCATGATTTCATGACATGTTGAGTTTTCATGGATAAAGGGCGAGAAGAGCATAAAGAGATAGAAGTGTCACGATTTCGTGACAGGTCGCAATAGCACGATCACTGATAGTTAACTGAAGCAGAACAATAGTTAAAGGGGTAGTTGTAGAGGAAAAGCATGCAGCCAAAATAAGAAGAGTTAACTAGAGTCAATTTGAGAGAATTACAAAAGAAAAGCATGCAGCTATTTTAAGAACAATCGAAGAAGAAGAAATCGAACAGTCGCATAAATAGAATCAAAAAATGCATGCATGCATAGAAAAGAAGACGAACAGTCATGGTAGAGGTATATGTTGCATGTAACATGTTTAACGAAATGCCCACTCTATAAATACAAAAGGAGTTACATAAAGAAGAAGTTACAGTTGACAAGTGGCAGAAGAGAATATTAAAGGAACAGTTACGGGTTGCATGCGTAAATATGGAAGTTAAAAATAGAGACTAATATGATATAAAAGTAGGTCTGCGTGAAGAATAAGGGTTGGTATGTGAGAAATTGTTGTGTAAAGAGGGTTAGAAGAGGGCCGAGAGAGAAATAAGCAGAGCCGTGAGAGAGTGCAGAGTTTGATTAATTACAGACTAGTCAGGGTCGTGTAAACAACGAAGGCATTTTTATGTCATTAAGATAATTCAGAATTGCAGTCCAAGTTGGTGCTTGGCATTAGGGGTTGGTGCTCCTATCTGTTGAAGCAGAAAAATAAGGGGTTGGTGCTCCTTCCAGTGGGTGCTGGTAAAGTGTTTGTAAAATTGGTGTTTTGCAAAGGCTGGATTTGGATTGGAGTCCAAGCAGTCATTTTTGAGGAGTAGCCAAATTGGTGAACCTCGTTACATTGTGTGTTGTGGTGTGCTCTCTTGTGAAAATTGCTTTACCTATTTTTAAGTTCTCTTTGCTTCAGCATTAAGTGTTGTAGATTTGAATTTTAATAGCTACACTGATTCACCCCCTCTCAGTGTCATTGTGAGAATATCAATTGGTATCAGAGCAAGGTTCCTGAACAAAGCTTAATCAGCTAAGGTGATCTTGGAAGGAACACAATGGCAGGTAATGAAGGATTCTCATCAAACAAAGCTCCTTTGTTCAATGGAACTAATTACTCATTCTGGAGACTCAGGATGCAGACATATCTGAGTGCGTTAGGATACGACATTTGGGAGTCAGTAGAAAGTGGATACACAGTACCCGCTACTCCTCCAACAGATACTACTGAGAAGAAGAAGTTTGAGAATAACTCCAAAGCATAGAATGCCATAATGTGTGGGCTAGTAGACAGTGAACTGATAAGGATCATGAGTTGTAAATCAGCAAAAGACATGTGGGACAAACTGAAGAGCATCCATGAAGGAGACAACAAGATCAAGGAAGCCAAGCTGCAAACTCATCGAGCTCAGTTCGAAGCATTACAAATGAATGACGATGAGAACATAGAGGCCTATATGCTGAGAGTCAATGGAATCATTAATGCAATAAGAGGACTCGACAAAGAAATCGAAGATGCGGTTGTCGTGAAAAAGGTACTTAGAACTCTTCACAAAAGATTTAATTCTAAAGTTTCTGCAATAGAAGAGGCTAAAGATCTAAATAATTTTAGCATGGATGAGATGCATGGTTCTTTGACTGCATACGAAATGAGAATAGGACAAACTAAGCCCATAGACAGAGAAGCTGCTTTTAAAGCACACAAGAATACAAAAGTTGAACAAGAATCTGAGGATGAAGAGACATCGGATGAAATGGAAGCCAACTTTGTTCGGAAACTTACAAAGGGAAAAGGAAAATATAGAGGAAAGTTACCGTTTAAGTGTTTCAATTATGGAGGGGTCGGTCACTTTGCAGCTAAGTGTCCAATGAATGAGAAAACCAAAAGTGATGAAGGGTCACACCAAGAAAGAAGTGACTGGAAGAAGAAACCAAATTTTAGGAAAAGCAATTTCAAAAAGAAAAGTTTCATATCCAAGAATGTCAGCTCTTCTGAAGATAGCTCAGGTGAAGATTCTGAAGAAGAAATAGGTGAAGCTCTGTTCATGGCATTTGAAGAAGCAAAAACAGAAGAAAAATAGGAAGGTGATACAAAAAGTAAGGATGAGGCTGAAGTTTATCTGGAAGGAGAGTTGGTTGCTGCACTTAAAGAGTTGAATATAGAAAGGAAAAAGAATAAAAAGGTCTCAAGAAAGCTAGAGGATGCGAATGACATAATAAGCAGTTTGAAAGTACAGACAGAAGAATTTAAGAAAATGTCTGAAGAACTCGAAGTTCAATTAACCATGAAAATAGATGAGTGCTGCAAACTGGAAGAAGAGATTGTTGTCTTAAGAATGCGGCTAGAAGAAAAGAATCAAAAATTAAGTTGCTATCACAAACTTGAAGGAAGTTCTGCAAAGCTTGAAAAGATTATAAATAGTCAGAGGACTACGGGCATCAAATTTGGCTTGGGCTTTGTCGAAGGAGAATCGTCAAGTGGATCAAAGGCCATAATAGTAGAACAAGTAAAGAAAGAAGATAAGATCAAGGTTGATCAAGGAAAAATGAATCATGCAAAAGAAAGCAACAAGTGCCGTGCACGAGAAGAGTGCTGACAATGAGGGATTCATAAAAGTCACACATCAAAGGAGAAGAAAATTTGTGGCTCCTACTACAAAATGGCAAAGACCAATTCCCAGGTTCAATCATTCCTTTTCTGGTTATTGTTTTAAATGCAATGCTTACGGTCATAAGATTTCAGACTGCATTCATAATATAGGACAAAGAAATTTCACCAAATAGAAATGTATTTTCACCCTTGATGGATTATGCAAGTAGAATGCTATAACTCGTCATAACTTTGGACACATTGCAAGAAACTGTAGAAGCACATATGCAACAAACAGATATCAGGGAAGAAGAACTCAACCAAACAGTTTAAGGCAAAATAAAAAATTCCTAGAAAAACATGCACAGGCTACTGACAAAGAAAAGTCTAAACAAGTAACCAAAATTGTAGCCAAACCAGAGTGGAAAGAAAAGGAGCTACCCAAGGAAGAAAAGGAATCCTTGATTGTTCAGACAACTTTCAAAGCATAGAACAAATCTGCACCATGGATATTGGATAGTGGGTGCTCCAGTCACATGACAGGAGATAAACAAAAATTTGAAAAATTATAAAAATATGAAGGGGGCTCTGTAAAGTTTGGAAATAATGATGGAGCCAAGATAGTTGGCAAAGGATCAGTCAAGATAAGTGATGGACAGATCAATTCCAAAGAAGTTCTGTTTGTGATTGGTTTGAAGCACAACTTATTGAGCGTAAGTCAAATCTGTGATAGAGGTCATGAAGTCATCTTTAAGAAGCAGGGCTGTGAAGTCAGAAAAGCACACAGTGGGAAGCTGATAGCTACTGGATTAAGGACTTCTAGAAATCTATATACTCTCTCAAAAACTTTAGAAGGAGCATGCTTGATTGGATAGGAAGATGAAAATTGGTTGTGGCACAAGAGGCTCGGTCATATTAGCTTTGACAATCTGGTAAAAATAAGTTCAAAAAGGGCAGTAAGAGATATACCCACCATTGGCAAACTAGTAAATAGCATCTGTGCTTCATGCCAAAAAGGGAAGCAAACTAGAGCCACATTCAAATCAAAGGAATACTTCACCAGTAAGCCTTTAGATCTAATACATACTGATTTGTGTGGACCCATGAGAACACAAAGCATAAATGGTGACAAATACTTTATGTTGTTCATAGATGACTACTCCAGGATGACATGGGTACTATTTTTAAAGCTTAAATCAGATGCCTTTGAGATGTTCAAGATTTTTAAAAAATAGGTTGAGAATCAAACTGGAAAAAGAATTAAATGCCTAAGATCAGACAGAGGAGGAGAATTTATCTCAGAAGAATTTGTAGAATACTATCAAAAATATGGGATCAAAGACAGTTTTCAGCAGCAAGAACACCTCAGAGAATGGTGTTGTAGAAAGGAAGAACATGACAGTGCAGGAAATGGCACGGACAATGTTGGCTGAGAACAAAATAGCTGACAGATTTTGGAAAGAGGCAGTCCATACTACGGTTTACATCCAAAATAGGTGCATGCTAAGGACGCATGAAAGCAAAACACCGTATGAGCTGTGGTTCGGCAGAAAGGCAACAACAAGATATTTCAAAGTGTTCGGCAGCAAGTGCTACATCAAACGAACTGAAGATAATCTCGATAAATTTGAAGATAGAGTTGATGAAGGTATTTTTCTTGGTTACTCAACAAAAAGCAAAGCCTACACATGTTACAACAAGAGGCTAAAGAAAATTGTGGAGAGTGCAGATGTTAAAGTTGATGAAGGTAGAGATCGAGAAACAACTTATCAAGAAAACTACCCTATTTATGAAGAAGTCATTGAAGGAGATGAAGAAATGGAAATAGAAGAGAATCAAAAAATTGACCTAGCTGATTTAAGAATTGACTCAGAAGAAGAAGAAAACAAGAAATTCAAAACAGGTAGCTGGCAGAAAAATCATCCCAGAGAACAGATTATTGGGGACCCAACAGTTGGTATTCAGACTAGAAGAGCAGTAGTACGGAACTACTCTCTATTATCCAGCATTGAGCCCAAAAATGTTGCTGAAGCAAGCACAGATGAAAGTTGGATGAAAGCAATTAATGAAGAACTAGATCAGATTGAGAAAAACAAAACCTGGGAGTTAGTACCAAGGCCGACAAATAAAAATGTAATCGGTACTAAATGGATTTTTCAAAATAAATTGAACGAAGATGGACAGGTTGTAAGAAATAAAGCAAGACTGGTCTATAAAGGCTATGCACAGGTTGAAGGTATTGATTTTGAGGAAACCTTTGCACCAGTAGCCAGACTAGAGGCAATCAGAATGTTTCTAGCTTTAGCAGTTCATAAAAATTTCAAGGTATATCAAATGGACGTAAAATCAGCATTTCTGAATGGAAAACTGGAAGAAGAGGTTTACATTGAGCAGCCAGATGGTTTCCAACTCGGTGATAATCCCAACTTTGTTTGCAAGTTGAGGAAAGCTTTGTATGGTTTAAAACAGGCACCCAGAGCATGGTATGCAAGGCTGGATAACTATCTGATTCAACAGGGGTTCAAGAAAGGTTTGGTGGACAACAATCTGTATGTCAAAATAGAGAATGGCCATCTTATTGTCCTTGTTGTTTATGTAGATGATATCATTTTTTGCAGCAGCAATGATAAGTCCTGTAGTGACATAGCAAATAAAATGAAGAAAGAATTTGAGATGTCTATGATTGGTGAACTTTCTTATTTTCTCGGAATGCAAGTCAATCAAAGTGAAAAGGGCATTTTTATTTCTCAAGTTAAATATGTGAAAGAAATGTTGAAAAAGTTCACAATGGAGGATAGTAAACTTGTTAGCACTCCCATGACAATAGGTTGCAAGTTGAGCAAGGATGACAAATCTCCAGATGTAGATCAAACCATGTATAGATCTATGATTGGAAGTCTGCTGTATTTGACAGCTACCAGACTAGATATCTTACAGGCAGTATGCATGGTGGCAAGATTTCAGGCTAGTCCCAAAGAGACTCATGTGACAGCTGTGAAGAGGATTTTTAGGTACCTCAAGGGTACTATGGAGTATGGGTTATGGTACCCAAAAGGTAAGGACTTCACTCTTATTGCATATTCTGATGCAGATTGGGCAGGATGTATTGATGACAGAAAGAGTACCAGTGGAGGAGCATTTTATCTTGGAGACAGGCTGGTAGCATGGCACAACAAGAAACAAGAATCAGTCTCTCTATCCACAGCAGAGGCAGAATACATTGCAGCAACAACATGTTGTACACAGATATTATGGATGAGACAAACCTTGAAAGATCTTGGTATTCACTTCAAAGAGCCAATTTCAGTTAAATGTGACAACACCAGTGCTATAAACATATCAAAGAATCTGGTTATGCATTCTCGAACCAAACATATTGCAATCCGGTATCACTTCTTGAAGGATAAAGTTGCAGAAGGTGAGGTCAAATTGGATTTTGTTCCGACTACAGAGCAAGTAGCAGATATATTCACAAAACCATTGCCAAAGGAAGTTTTTGAGTACCTTCGGAGTAAGTTGGGAGTAGTCACATTTCCCAAGAACTGACTATCAATTGGGATCACATTCTCGTGGGGAGCATTTATGCCTATGTTTATAGTTTTGCTCATATTCATGATTTTTGCTAACTATAACAATGTGTATCTGAGAATGTTGTGCATAGACTCGGGGGAGTCTGCAGCAGCCCTTTGGTATTATTGTCAAAGGGGGAGAAGAATTCCAGGAGAGTGCATGAGTGTTGCCAACAATTCCAAAGGGGGAGATTGTTGAGCAAGGTGCAGCAAAAGTATTGTCATTGTTGTCAACACAAACAGATAGATCAATTGATGCAGTTGATGCAGTGGATAGGAGTTCAGAGGTCAGTCAAAACATGTACAGTGAATTTCCAAGAAGACAAAAGTGGCCCAGATTCAAAAAATCAAAGAAAAAGACAAGTAAGAAAACTGTCGCGATATCGCGACATGTTTTTTGTCACGATTTCGCGACATCTCGAAGGAGAGAGAAAATGCTGTCAAAATTGTCATGATTTCGTGACATCTCGGAGGAGAGAGAAAATGCGGTCAAAATTGTCATGATTTCGTGACATATCGAAGGAGAGAGAAAATGTTGGCAAAACTATCATGATTTCGTGACATGTTGGAGGCAAAGAAGCCAAGTTGAAAAATTGTCACGATTTCATGACATGTTGTCAGAGAAGAAGGCAAGTAGAAAAACTATCATGATTTCGTGACATGTTGGAAGCAAAGAAGGCAAGTAAGAAAACTGTCATGATTTCATGACATGTTTGGAAAGAAGGCGCAAGCAAAGAAAACTGTCATGATTTCATGACATGTTTGGAGAGAAGGCACAGGCAAAGAAAACTGTCATGATTTTGCGACAGGTTCGAAGAGAAAGCGCCAAGGAGAGAAAGTGTCACGATTTCATGATAGGATCGAAGAGAAAGCGCCAAGGAGAGAAAGTGTCATGATTTCATGAGGTTCGAAGAGAAAGCACCAAGGAGAGAAAGTGTCACGATTTCGTGACAGGTTCGAAGAGAAAGCGCCAAGGAGAGAAAGTGTCACGATTTCATGACAGGTTCGAAGAGAAAGCGCCAAGGAGAGAAAGTGTCACGATTTCGTGACATGTTAAAAAGGGGAGGGATTTCAGAGTAAGAGAAAGGCCAAGGAGGAAAAGTGTCACGATTTCGTGACATGTTGTTTTGGGGCAAAGAAGAAAAGCCAAGGAGGAAAAGTGTCACGATTTCGTGACATGTTTGTTTTCGTGGGCCAAAGATAGAAAAGGCAAAAGGCAACGAATGTGTCATGATTTCATGACATGTGTTTTCATGGGCCAAAGATAGAAAAGGTACAAGGCAGCGAATGTGTCATGATTTTATGACATGTGTTTTCATGGGCCAAAGATAGAAAAGGCACAAGGCAGCGAAAGTGTCACGATTTTGTGACATGTTTCGTTTTCACGGGCGAAAGGCAGAGAAGTGCAAGGAAGCGAAAAGTGTCACGATTTCGTGACATGTCTGGTTTTCATGGGTGCAAGACAAGAGGTGAACAAGGAGGCAAAAAATGTCATGATTTCATGACATGTTGAGTTTTCATGGATAAAGGGCGAGAAGAGCATAAAGAGACAGAAGTGTCACGATTTCACGACAGGTCGCAACAACACGATCACTGACAGTTAACTGAAGCAGAACAACAGTTAAAGGGGCAGTTGTAGAGGAAAAGCATGCAACCAAAATAAGAAGAGTTAACTGGAGTCAATGCGACAGGAGCAAGTACAAAAGAAAAGCATGCAGCTATTTTAAGAACAATCGAAGAAGAAGAAATCGAACAATCGCATAAATAGAATCAAAAAATGCATGCATGCACAGAAAAGAAGACGAACAGTCATGGTAGAGGTATATGTTGCATGTAACGTGTTTAACGAAATGCCCACTCTATAAATACAAAAGGAGTTACATAAAGAAGAAGTTACAGTTGACAAGTGGCAGAAGAGAATATTAAAGGAACAGTTACGGGTTGCATGCGTAAATATGGAAGTTAAAAATAGAGACTAATATGATATAAAAGCAGGTCTACGTGAAGAATAAGGTTGCTACTGTATGTGAGAAATTGTTGTGTAAAGAGGGTTAGAAGAGGGCCGAGAGAGAGATAAGCAGAGCCGTGAGAGAGTGCAGAGTTTGATTAATTGCAGACTAGTCAGGGTCGTGTAAACAACGAAGGCATTTTTATGTCATTAAGATAATTCAGAATTGCAGTCCAAGTTGGTGCTTGGCATTAGGGGTTGGTGCTCCTATCTGTTGAAGCAGAAAAATAAGGGGTTGGTGCTCCTTCCAGTGGGTGCTGGTAAAGTGTTTGTAAAATTGGTGTTTTGCAAAGGTTGGATTTGGATTGGAGTCCAAGCAGTCATTTTTGAGGAGTAGCCAAATTGGTGAACCTCGTTACATTGTGTGTTGTGGTGTGCTCTCTTGTGAAAATTGCTTTACCTATTTTTAAGTTCTCTTTGCTTCAGCATTAAGTGTTGTAGATTTGAATTTTAATAGCTACACTGATTCTCCCCCCCCTCTTAGTGTCATTGTGAGAATATCATATTCCTCTACTCTATCATAGACTCATATCAATTTTCACCATGGATCAACTAAGGTGGTAACCAACATGGAATTTAAACCAAGTAAACCCTACTATCCATTCATAATATTACATATGCTAAAACCTCATTGAATATAAAACTCTAATGATGAATAGGTGAAAGAATAATAGTGAAAGTTATCAACAAATTAGTGGATACCAAGAGGTAGATATAGGTTGGATACTATTAATCAAATATATGCCTATGTGGATGAGATATACCATGAGATCTCAGCCAATATTGGATGACTGAGAATATGCTCTTAGTCAACCTTTGGATTAGGCCAATTCTTATGATGCTAGATAAACTAAAAATGGGGTTAAAGACTAAAGAAAGAAATGATAAGGGTTAGAATATAGAAATAAAAACTAGTCAATATTTAGCTACAACAAGAGACACAAGGTACGAGAGTCTTGCACTCTCAGCTCAATTGAAAGGCCTAATAGAATAGCTACCTTATAATATCATAGAGCATCATTTAGATCAACACATACACAACTAAGCTTTCCAAGGGCTAAATAAATATTGATCTAGATAATTATCTAGTTTAGCAAAATAATCTTTAACAAAATACACCATCCATATAACATTAATAGAAATGCATAGCACTTTAACTCACATTCATATATATCCTATAATATCTTCTAATAGATGTAAAAAACACTTCAATATTTATTGAGAGGCACACAATACAATCATTATACAATTTATGCAATTGTAAAAGCTAAAGAACTAACTCTCATTTAGATGTACATTGATCTATATATAGATTTTCAATCCTTTTTCATGAGTTCATATCATTATATAGAAGCTTCCTGCATGCCTTATCAAGGAAAATTCAAGGAGTGAGCATTGATTTCTATTTGAGCTAAGATTAACCTTCTTGATTATGGTTTGTTTATGTGTCCAATCTAGGGTTATGCATAAGGGGTCGACCACGAAATATATTTATAAAATCAAGGTAAATTATCTCAAAATACCGGTGAATCATGTCCAAGGATACATGGTAAATTGCATTCATTTTTCTCTAAAAAATTTCAAATCATGGCAAATTTTTTTGTGTTAGGGGCTATGAATAAATTCTAGGAATGTACAACAAAATTAAAAGCTTTAGGTCGACATGAAATGCTTTAATACTTTATGATTTATGATAATTAGTCTGAGATGATTGGCTATAGGCATGGTGGTCAGGAAATTTTGATCAATTATAGACATACTGGTCGAGAAAACGATCGTGAATAGATATGTCAATGTGTTGCAACAATAGTGATTGGTTGCATCTATGTCTATCGATTGCAACTATTTTTATGTGTTGTAGGAATGAAAATTGGTTGTAGACATGATGATTGAATGTAGGTATCATGATTAGTTGTAGATATGACGATCGATTACAGGTATGATGATCGACTGTAGGTATGATGATCAGATGTAGGCATGACGATCGACTATAGATATGATAATTGATTGCAGGAATAATGATCAGCTATAGCCATGATGATTTGATGCATATATGAATTTTAGTTGCATCTATGCCAATAAATTGCAACTATATTGATCGACTACAGGTATGATGATCAGATGCAGATATGTCGATGTGTTGCAATCGATATCGATTAGTTAAAACTAATGATTAGTTACAACTATACTGATGTGTTGCAACCATATCGATTAATTGCAGAAATTTCGATTAGGTGTAGGCATGATGATCAACTACATATATACTGATGTGTTGCATCTATGCTGATGTGTTGCAACCATACCGATCGGTTGCATCTATACGATCAATTGTAATTATGGCAATGGGTTGCAACCATACCGATCGGTTGTAACATTTTTGACCATCTACAAGAATGACGATCATCTACAAAAATGCTGATCGATTGTAGTAATGATGATCGATTGCAATAATGCCAATTGGTTGCAGTAAATATGATCAGTTTCTACAAAGCCAATCGATTGAAACAGTATCGATGGGCTACAAGAATGACGATCGGGTGCAGCAAATTCGTTTGGTTGCATGAAATTTTATCGATTTTAGAGTACCTAGTCGGTTGTAGCACACCCAATAATTTAAATTAATGATGCAGTGTAGCACGTGTCAACCATCCATGAGATGATTGCATGCAGATGCCATGTGTCACTCATCCATGAGCTTATTGCATGCAAAAAAATCTATATAAAGGGATAAACAATCATATTTTTGTCTTTTCTATCATATTTTTAACCCTTTTCCTCCCTTTTTGACATATTTTTAACCCTCCTCCTATTTTATTTTAGTTTTAACCATTTACCTTAATTTTTAAGGGATTTTTAACCTTTTTCTTCCTGTTTGAACCCTTTTTTGTCAAGTGTCGAATACCATCCACTGTATCTTATGATCCATATTCTCTTGTATACAATAAAATAACCCTATGGCATCCCCTATAACCCTTGTAATGTCCAAAATTAATTTTTAAAAACCTTGTTTGCCCCCTATTTTCTAAAATTTTATCAACACTAGGTTATGACATGTCATGGGTAATGAACTCTGGTCTTCGAGGTCTAGTTTCGATGTCATAGTTTGACACGGACACTAAACTACTAGAGAATATAATTGTAGGTTACAATATTTATTTGGGTAAGGTAAATATTGTCATTGACAATAAAAACATATTTTTTTCTTTCACAACCTCTAACATCACCAGATTGACAACATTGCCCCACGCTGGTTGTGAGTTAATCACATCCAAATACGCATTAACTTATGATGATAAACTCTACCTAAAGATCAAATTCAAAGTGCAGTCGAAATATTTTCAAGGTATAACTATTTTTTTATTTAATTAAATTTAAATTATTGTCACTAGTGTCTACAATTACTAATTTTGTTTTTTTACAGTTACAACCACCAAGTTCAGAAGGGGTTTGATTGTATCAGGTATTGAAAACAAAAATCTTTGAGTATGTTGCAAATTCTTCCTTTCCAAAATCATTCTGCAAGGAATACTGATAGAAATTCTGATGTGGGCCTTAGAATATTTGGTTTGTTGTATTGCACACCAATAATTCAATTGGTCCAGCTATGTCTCACATCGGATCAGATTGTATATCCATAACGTGATAACCCACACTTCACCTTGGCTGACAGTAAGCACATGCAACTATATTCTTATTTTTTTTTATGAATATTTTTATAATTTGTAGAACACTCAAGTATCAACATCTTGGCACTCAACCCTAGCCAATGCAGCTATGATACAACAACAGGTTCAGGTAATTTTTAGTTAATATTGAAGTAATTTTTTTTATTTTTCATATGTTTATCTTTTTTATAATTTTGACATTTTAATAAAAACACAGAAAAGGGTATCCTCTTCCTCTTCAAAGCGAGATGCTTATTTTAGAGGTTATAATCTAGAGGAATTAGAAGACTTCAAAACACCTACGGAGGAAACAACGCCATCGCTAATAAGAAGATCAAAAAGGAAATATATAAGATCTAGTCCTCTTGATCCTCGACAACCTCCACCTACGGCTACATGTCCACTACCAATGGGCGTAATTGTGCAAAAGGTTTCATCTTCAAGGAGTAAGTTTTAATGACTATCGAAACAAATTTTTTACTATTTTTATTAAATAATATTTTGTTTTTTAATATGTACGACACGCCTACATTCCATTTGCATCTATAGCTATGCAAAATGTCTTTTCTTCTGTCTGTAAGTGTTATAAAAAAATTTGTAACCAATTTTCATAATTTACCTTCATAAATTTTATAACTAATTTTTATTTTGATGTTTTAAGTTCCTACACAATAATTTCGTCATCAAAATCAATAATTGATGCCGCCCCCTCCTCCACCATGCCAACCTCAAATGCAAGGGCAATGCTTCATAGTTGGAAAACACATTCTTCCATCTAGGCCATAGAGAGAAGCAACAAAGAAATTTTCAAAGAAAGAAGCATCAAAGATATTTTCAGGATTCGGATGTATTTCTCTTCATAATTTTAATTTTACTGGTGAACTGGAAGCTTTTGGTGTTGGATTGGATGAAGTTCCACTTGATCAAGATTTATTTTTGCAAGGCAACACACCCACTACTTTCCAAGTATCAGAATTGCTTCGAGATAATCAAAATGAAGGAGAAAAATGTTCAAGAAAATCTCCTCCTAGGGAAAGGAACACCCCTCAAGCTCACCCTCGACCAGAGGATGAACAATTAAATATTTTTGAAAAATATTTGGTTTATAGTAATGTTGAATCAACCATTAAGGATTTACTACTTCCAGATATAAAAAAAATGAAAAAATAGGATTATCGGGCCAAAATGTTGATAAAGGAAATTAATGTCTGATACAATAATTTTCAAAAAGAAAAAATAAAATTTGTGTTGTTGAAAATGAACCTAAAAATATGGAGGCTCTACTACAACAAGTAAAATATAGGATTGTGAAGGTTAATACATCTTACACAGATGAAACTTTAAAGTTTATTTTGAACATATTAGAGAACATAAATGGTGAGGACCAAGCTTATTATAATGAATGAGTGTGTGATAATAAAAAGGTTGTTGTTGTTGTAGCTGCAAAGAATGTTGCTGAGATTTGATTTAGTCACTTATGTGTTCAAAAAAAAATTTGTTCTCTTTTTCAAATATAATTATATGTAAAGTATGATAATCTCAAGAAGCGGGTTCAAAACCTGCAAGACTATCTCAGGATGGCAAATGAGTTCTTAAATGCTTCTATGGAAATGAAAAAATAGTTGAGGAAGTAGTTTGACAAAACAACAGTTTGCAAAAAATCATTATTCAAAACGAATTGGATCCGGATGTTATACTAAAGGAGAAGGGTACATAATTTCATGGACCAATATCTGAATATGTTGAAAAAGAGGAAAAAACCTTGCTCGAAGGATTAAAAAGTGTTGAGAAGATCCTTGTCAGTTCTAGAGCAATAGAGAGTACTGTTATCCAACCCAAGGGAGGAGCCATTGGAATGCAGAATGTGGAAGTAGTGGAAGAGGAAAAAGGAGTTGAACAGGGAAAATATGAGGGAGGAGTCATTGTTATGCAGAATGTGGAAGTCATTGAAAAGGAAAGAGGAGTGGTGGAACGGGAAAAAGATTCTGAAACATGAAACCAAATTTCAAAATTTGATATTTCAAAAAGACTATTTTGTGACATTTCATATGTTTTCATTTGAAAACAAGATACTTGCTTTTATTACTTTACTATTATACTATTTACATTTATAATTGTATATTATTTGCATCTCTTGAGTATTATGGTGTTTCAAATATGATTGAGTTTATGAAAAATATATGTATGCATAGGTTTATATTTTCATTTTATTCAAATTCTTGTTGTGATATAAAAATGAGTATTATATACTATGTTGTTTTTATATTTCAATTTTCAGATAATTTTACGAAGGATATATCTATGCATGGGTTTAAATTTTTAGTTTATTCATAGTCATTCTTGTTGTTATATAAAAATGTGTTTTTCTTTTGTATAATGTTATATTGTTTTTATATTTCAAAGTGGGTTTATATTGGATATATTTATGAAGGGGTTAAATTTTAATTTCCATGTATTATGTTATGTTGTTTTTATATTTCAATTTTCAATTGAGTTTATGAATGATATATCTATGCATGGGTTTAAATTTTCAGTTTATTCATAGTCATTCTTGTTGTTGTATAAAAATGTGTTTTATCTTTTGCATTATGCTATATTGTTTTTATATTTCAAAGTGAGTTTACGATGGATATATCTATGAATGGGTTTAAATTTTCAATTTCTATGTATTATGTTATGTTGTTTTTATATTTCAATTTTCAAGTGAGTTTACAAAGGATATATCTATGCATGGGTTTAAATTTTCATTTTATTCATAGTCATTCTTGTTGTTGTATAAAAATAAGTATTGTCATTTGTTTTATGCTATATTGTTTTTATATTTCAAAGTGGGTTTATGATGGATATATATATGAATGGGTTTAAATTTTCAATTTCCATGTATTATTCTATGTTGTTTTTATATTTCAATTTTCAAGTGAGTTTATGAAGGATATATCTATGCATGGGTTTAAATTTTCATTTTATTCATAGTCATTCTTGTTGTTGTATAAAAATGAGTATGATATTTTGTATTATGCTATATTGTTTTTATATTTCAAAGTGAGTTTACGATGGATATATCTATGAATGGGTTTAAATTTTCATTTTCCATATCTAGAGTAATATGCTACATGCATTTTTCCTTCTAGAGTCAAATCATATATACTAATTATACTAAGAGCTTTTGACTAGTTATGCATGTATGTATGGTTTACTCAATGATAAAGCATAAATCATAAAAAAAATTAAACATAGAAAGTCAATAACATGTCTAGAGTCATAGCATACATACTAATGATACTAATGATACATACATACATACATTCAAATTCAAAGAAAAAATCACTATATTTTGTCAACATAGATAATTAATTCAATAACATAGCATCATTATGTATGTATGGTTTTCAAATTTCTAGCTTACTCCAAGCTAAAACATAAATCATAAATTTTGAAAACATAGATAGTCCATAACATTAAAAAGCAAATATGCGTAATCATTGAAAATAGAATGATTATATGATTTTTTTTTTAAATCATTGATATTTTACAACTAATCAAATATGGAAAATTATTGATAAAATAAATTTTTTTCAAATTATTGACATTTACAAATGATATCAAATACAAAAAATCATTGATAATATGATTTTTTTCAAATCACTAAAATTTTATAAATGATTTCAAATCCGAAAAATGATTGATTATATGAATTTGTCATATAATCATCAAAATTTTAACATTAAATCACTAAAATTTTACAAATGATTTCAAATCCGAAAAATCATTGATTATATGAATTTGTCATATAATCATTAATCATCTCACATAGATGATTATACCATACAACTCTTTCACATATTTCCACACAAAATATCACAACAAATATGGCCATATAATGACCAACTACATATGCAACATAAAGTTGCTCCTCACACAAATATTCTCTCAAAACAATGGCTTTACAATATTCCTTCTCCCAAGGAATTTTGAACACATCATTTTGATCCATGTGACCCAAGTTCTCCATCACTGTCTTCTCTCCAAGAAGACTCTTCATCAAAGTTGTCTCAATGAGATAATCGCCTCTCAATAATGCCTTTGGAAAACATTCTCCTTTATTTCCATTCCTGCTCACAAAAAACAAATTATTAATCATAAAAATATTACCTTAGTATGAGTAGATTTGGTGCAGTTTGTAGCATAAAGCTAGTTTGTAGTAGTTCTCCTTCATTGTATGATACATCAAGATCAACCATCAACTCTTCACTAAGAGTTCTCCTCCTTTGTTCAATCCATGTTGGTGTGTTGAAAAACCATTCATCCAAGCAATCATACATTGTTGCCTTTTCAAGACAACTCTTTTTATGCAATGTAGTCACTCCATGTGAGTGATCTTCATCCACAATTGCCTCTTTAAGACAATTACCAATCACCTTTGATGATGCCTCTATTACATCATGAAGTCCATTAATTACTATCTCACTATTTTCTATCTCCTCCTTGAGATGTACTTTCTCATAAGTTTCTTTAACTTTTACTATCTCATCCTTAAGATAATCTTCATTATGGAGCATGAAACTTATGCCCTTCATATCTTCTTCCTCTTCTACACTTGGGAAATAATACCACATAACTTCATTTGCTCTTTCAAGAGAGCACACATCCATTCCATGTGAATTGTCTTCAAGATAAGTGAGCCAATGGTTGTCCATGAACATTGCTTCTCCATCATCCCACAAAACTTCTTTATTCTCCATCATGAGAATAGTAGGTGCATTCTCCAAAATACACTCTCCAATTGTCTCATCCATGAGATATTCTTCATCATACACAACCTTATCTAGGTGATCTATAAGCAAGGAACACTTCAATGTGAGTTTTGCTCTTCCTTCTTCTGGGATTGGTTATTAAAGCAAGCCATCATCCACTTTGAAGTGGTCTTCACTATAAACAACATTCCCATAGAATTATATTTCAACAATTGTCTCTTCAATGAGATATTCATCCTCTTTTTCATCAATACAATTTTGCTTTTCATCATCATATTCTCCCTCTAAAAGAAAGTATTGACAATTTTCATCATATTCTCCTTCTAAAATAGAGAATTGATACTTACAAGTTTCCATGCCTTCACAAGTAATGTCTTCATCAATGAGAGTCTCCCATGGTTGCTCAAAACAATCTTCAGATGAGTCTTCACAAGACTCTCCAAAAGGATCTTCTAGGGAACAAGGTTTCCTCTTGAAACAATCTTCATCATAACTCTCGTCAATGAGAATTATACAAGGCTCCTTCTCATCCTCTTCTCCATGAAGGGATTCTTTACTCTCTTCCACACAAGGCTCTTCTTCAAATGTGTCTTCCTCTTCAAGGAAGAATTCTCCATTACAAAGCATGTCTTCATATGAGTCTTGACAAGACTCTTCAAAAACTCCTTCAAAAGGATCTAATTCAGAAACTTCTTCAAGGAAGCAAGGCTCCTCCTTGCTTAAATAATCTTCGTGATTGTCACACATGGCTTTATGGGTGTCCTCATCAAATCCGTAAGCATCCTTCAACACTTACCATGCCAATGTAGCTGATCTACAATTGGCTATGAGAGGAAAAACACTATTTTACATTCCTATTTTCAAATCCTTAAGAGCTAAGAAATTTTGATATTGTTGCTCTTTCTTCTCCTATTTTTCTTCACCTTCAAGCAAGTTCTATTGTGGTGGTTCTTCATATCCTTCTTTGAAAATTTTCCAAATATCTTTGGCTCTCAAGAAGGTCTTCATCATTATGCTCCAAATAGCATAATCTTTACCATTGAAACTTGGCACCTTCAAGTCTTCATACATGTTTTCCATCACAATCCTTTCACTAGCAATGTATGCCAATGAACTCCTCCGAACAACAATGTGACTCACCAAACAATGGCTCTCCTTTCCATGATGGTGTCACAACTCTTTTTGATGACTCCTTGTGAAACTGGCTGGTTGCATGACCCTGCAGGTCGTCTCTCTCAACACAGGTCTTCTATTTTACAAGGTTCTTGAGCAATTGTCTCTCTATTTTTGCAACATATACACCTCTCAAAAATCAAATTTAGGCCCTTGAACGAGGTTCCAAGGGGTAGCGTCGGAAGGCTTCCGCAGGAAAAACTTTACGATGTTCGGGGGCTTCAGTACACATCACAGGATGGTTCAAAACTACCTTCTTTTTGACAACTCAATTGATCCCATAGCCATCATCAGTGTTGAACACCTTCGCACTGTATTTATTTATCAAGGGCTCAAATGGAACTTTAATTATTATCCCCCTTGATGCAAAATTATATCCCCCCTTGTTTTACAAATGTTGCCTTGTAGACAATTTCTCTTAGTGCAAAAAATGCAACTATTGAAGCTTCTAAGCAATTTTTCAAAAGTCACTCAAAGTGAGTGATTACAATGGTTTAGAAAATTGCACAAAATTGAGCTTCTATCTCTTTTTTTTAATTGCAAATTTGAAATTTTAATCAATTATTTAAATAATAATCAAATATATTTGCTAAAATTTCAATTTTTAACAAATAAATATTTTAAATTATTAAAAATAATAATAAAAAAAACTTTAATAAAAAAAATTGCAAAAAAAAAAAATATTGAAGAACCTTTGCGCCCTTTGCTTGTTGTTTAGCAAAAATTAGTGTAAATTGGATGTGGGCGGGGATCATCCTTGCGATCTCCCCACCTTAGTGCCTTAGCATTGAAGGTTAAACCATTTCGGCTACACGGTCGGATGGAAGCTAAGGGATGAAAATTCCCTTTTCACCTTTTTTTTGTTTAAAACATGGTGTAAACCTGGACTGGGTGGCAAAGCCAATGCAGCGCGCCTCCAAATCGGCCACCTCGATAGGAAATGTGGCCTCCTCTATACTGCATGGGGTCTGGTGCTACTCTTACTGTGCATCGACATGTGGTAAGGCTCCTACAAGTTTGCTTTCATAGGAGTATCGTTGCCTAACACAATCTACCCTGTAATGGGATTGTTGGTGATACTTGTCCGTCCTCAAACTCAACAGCCCATGAGGGAAAACAACCTACACTTATCTTCCAATTTCATTCTACTATAGGTGATCACTAGATTTGCTCTTCTTATGATCGGTGTGATCTGGTTGGTGAGTGGCAGTCTCCACCTACGCATGTCTCAGACTTCCCACACCATGGATCTGTAGCGGCCTACAAATGGCACTGTCTAAGCATAGTCTTCTTCTGTAATGTCTCCTTCAAATGGTACTGCTATGCTACAATTTGGTCTGTTAGGTCATAGCCTCCATGATCACACCATAATGCGTTCCTACAACACAATTTTCTTAGCAAGCCATAATTTTCTCTGTGCGCTCCAAGCGGCGTTGCTCAGCAATGACAACTCCCAACAGAGTCTTTGCTGCTACGTGGGCACCGGTGCCTCCGTCAGGTTTAGATCTATGTTGTGTGTGGTTTCAATTTCCTCTCACTACAATCCTCAATGCAGTTACAAGCTGGATTGGTATCATTCACCTTCACTATAAATTGTAGCATCATCTACGCTTGGCATTCCTATATGTTGGTGTCACTCATGATGGCTGCAAATTACGTAAATAGTGCATTGCTTGACTTTTTTTGTAATGTCCTAGATCATCGAGTCTGTTGTGCAAAGTTAGCATCAAAATTTCCCAAACAAGTGATTCAAAATACCATCTGCAAGAAACCTATCAGCCAATGTCTCCATCACAGATCTAAAACGTCATATCTACAGTCAAAAAATTCAACGAAACACTATATCCTAACATTTTGAGATAATTATCCCACATATGAGGTGTTGGATGGATTAGAATGCTTTAAAAAATAAATTGATACCCTAGTTTAAATGACTACCTTCGAGTAGTCTATTTAGACCACCTCCAACTTTTGCTAGCTACGCGTTAGTTCCAGACTGTCCAAAAATTTCCTTCATGTCTGCACGTGTTAGTCCCAATTATGTTAGTCCTGATTATGTTGTCTGGTTCAAGTTGCGTTAGTTCCATACTATCCAAAAATTTCCTTCATGTCTGCACGTGTTAGTCCCAATTATGTTAGTCCTGATTATGTTGTCTGGTTCAAGTTGCATCTGTGTCATCGCGTCAGTCTAGTAGGTCACATGTCACCGTTAGGTCAGCTATCCCTTTCATGTCAGGATTCTAGTTCCCCTTAGGTGTGTTAGCTAGGGTTCCACATCAGCCATAAATCCTTCTTAACTCGAGTTCTAGTCTGGTTCTTTGATCCAGCTAAAACACATTGTTCATGTGCAGATATCTATCGTACAATATCTCTAGATTCTGCCACACTATCATGTGTAGTTGGTTGTGTCGTGTGCGTCTAACAGGTCTAAAAGTGTCTGATAGGTCTTGAGTGTATGCGTGTCCAATCACCTTGGTCTCTGGTTTGCAGCTTGTTCGGAAGATCCAACCAATCTGGTTAGAGGGTCCAATCAACCTCCAATCAATGTCCATCCAGCTACAAACTCCAACCAATATTTTCCACTCACCCTGCGTGCTTTGATACCAAATGAGAAATTAGGCTCATTAAATTAATTATCATTGCCAAGGTTACAATATATATAGTGCTGAAAGTAACAAACCATAGCTCGAAATAGTGAGAGCTACACAAATCATGTGAAACTAACCAAATCCTAACTTTAGACAAATTCTAACATATCTCCTATATGCTCTCTACAATGTCTAGAACAACTAACCAAATGCTAACTAACTTTAATTACGTAGAGAAAACATACTCAAAGTCTAACAATAAAGAATTACAAAGGATGTTTACCTCGAATTTGTCTGTTTTGAATGGTGGACTTGATATTATCTCATATTACTGCTATGGTTAGTCTATTCTATTAATTTGAAAATCTAACTTAGAGTAGATTGAGTTAATTTTTTCTACATACATGTTTATCAAGAATTATATTTTTATCAAATCATGGTATTGATCTTATTTTGCTAAAATTAGATAATCAATATTTTTAGATATTTGGAATAATTTTGTGAATATACAAAAAACCATTTCAATAGCATAACTGCATAATTTCTAAATGTTGTTAATCCTCTAGGATGCTTTTTTGAAATCATTTGTTAAAGGATACTATGTGGATTTCTATGTTGTTAGCTTCACTTGACCAACTTAAATCCATTATTTCTAACCCTATAATTTATATCCTTAACTCACTATAATTGAGCTAAATAGAGTCAACACTCATTAAGTTGACAAGGAGCCAACCTTCTCTAGAGGTTGAATCAAAATAGTTTGGTTCTCCCAATTTTTAGTTTGGGTTGTGATCAGTGGATGCTCGCCTTCAAATCTCAAGAGATGATAATCATAGTTCTAGCATGAGATAGATTACAAACTAGACTACAACAGTTTTTGGCATACCCAATGGTATCAATCCACCACATATGTTTTACCTAGAGGAATAAAATTTTAGTAAATTATTTTGACCTCATATGTGGAGAAAGTAAATTCACTTGGTGACTCCCTAAAAATAAAATCCAGTAAAGCCTCAATCCTAACTTTTAAATTTTTTTGTTCACTAGAGGCACAACTAAGAAAAATGAACCTATAAATTTCTATGAGCTATTCTCAGGATCTAAGTATCCTAGATACTCTTCCTCTAAAACTTCCATGGAAGAAATACCAACAACATCTTCTTCTTCAGATTCTTCTAGTACTCAGACCAATATGGTAGAAGCACGGGACGATGTTCTACACAACTATCTAGATTGGGATGCCCAAACCCCATTGTTATTTCTAGCTTCACATGATATTTTCCAAGCTACTATTAGAGCCATCCCTACCTATGATAGCATTGGAATAACAACATATGAGCATTATCAGGATGTATTATTAATGATAGCTATTCATAACATAAGGCATGAAGATGTTATTGTAAAGTTGTTGGTTCTTTCTTTTAGAGGTAAAATTTTGCATTGGTTCAAAACTTTGAAAAATGGTTCTATCAGGGTTTGGGCCAATTTGGTAGGTCCTTTTGTAGAATAATTCAATGAGTCTACAGATTTATTCTCACTCCTGAATTGATGTACTATTATTCAGAGACATCCATAAGAATCAATGTCAAATTTTAACATCATATTTAACAGAACTTGGAAAAGAATACTTAATGAGTTTAGACCTACTTCTCCCTTATCTTAAAGATTTTACATCATATCTTTAAGGCCAACTATTGGCTTGCAAACTCAACAATATAGAATCACCACATTTTCTAGTATTTATCAAATAGTAGTTCACGCTGAAGACGTCTTGATTTCAATTAGAATATTATCCTCTAAGCATGTTACTCCATATACTCCTAAAATCATGCAGCAAACCTCAGTCCTATCTCTTCCTTCCATGAATCCTATTCCTATTGCAACTCATATCTCAACAGTAATATCAACTCCAAAATTATCTTCTATCGTACCTTTTAATCCTCTTCCTTCATAACCATATCAGGATTCCTCAGTACTTATTTGCATTCAATATTATTTGAAAACTATTAGAAACAAGGTCAATGCTATAGATAAGAGAGAATTTGAGGGGTCTCAACCAAGAAGATTTCCCTAAATAAATAAAGATAAAAATCCTAGTTCAAGCAATAGTGTAGGATCTAGTGTCAATACAAATCAAGAAGAATATGATTTAAATCCTAAAACAACTCTAGTTAATATCTAGTGCTTGGTTTGCAATGATCAACATGACATTGAGTCTTGTTATATGTATCAACATCATACATGAAAATCTATGGAAAAAGTAGAAAATAACCAGAAAGGCAAAAATAATATGCTGAGACACCATGAGAAAAAGGATGAAGAATCTAGCTCTTCTGAATCAAAATATGTCATAGTATTGACTAGATATGGAAAGAAACCAATACAAGTTGATTCCCAGAAATTGGGATCATTTTAGGTTCCTTCTCAAAATAAGAAGGACTAACCCTCATCAAACAAGGACAAATTCCCTATTCCTCATGTGTTTATATATTTGACACCTCAAAGATATGAAAAGGGTAAATTTGCACCAAAACCAATATATAGGTATAAAGAACAACCAAGTTCTAAAGAGGAGTCTAGAGAAAAACTACAATTCCCCTCTATCACTAAAAGGCAAAGAATTGAAGTTACCCAATAGTAAAGAAGAAGATTCAAAGAGATGGACAAAAGAGAAGAGAGAAACCCTTTAGATAAACCTGCGTTTAACATTGTAGAAGATCTTAAAAAGATACCATCAAGATAAAGTCTCTATGATACTCTTTTTATCCCTTGCCTAATTGATTTGTTAAAAGTATCTCTTAATAAAAAATCTCAAGGAAAATATATGGCTACTATGATCAACCAGCCCCTAGAGCAAAGACAACTAATACCCGCTACTTAAAAAAAAAAACCTCCCCCATTCTATATTTCCTTAAGAATGGAGGTATGGATTATCCATAATTGTATGATTGACTCTGGAACATCTACCACCGTAATACCCAAGGCTATTTGTGATGATATTGGTATGGAATACACCTGCTCCTATCAAGGCATTCTACAACTAGATGGTACCCCAGTAAAACTTTGGGAGTTGTAAAATATGTATTAATGAGGTTGCACAAATCTCTTGAATTCACTATTTGTACAAGAGATTGTAGTGGTAGACCTCGAACCCTAATTTGGCTTATGTCTTTCTAGATAATTCACCACCAATATGGGAGGATACATGTACCTAGACTACTATGGTATGATTATACCTCATAAAGGAAGAAGAATAAGACTGATCTCTAAAAATCCAACCACTTACCATATTGAGAAGGTAGAAGAAGAAATATACAATCACTTAGTGATGGAGGAGCCAGAATTGGTAGAACTCCTGGAGGATATGAAAGTTTATGATCAACTACCTTTCAAAAATGATCAAGCTCTACTAGAGATAGGATTAGGGATATTTAATATAATATCAGAAGTAGATAATAAAATTATTGCAATCTCCAATCAGTCATTAAGAGAGTCTAAAATTTGGACAATGAATTTTGATGGAGCAAAATGCAGAAATGGAGCTGGAGTAGGGGTAGTTCTGAAAAATCCATTCAAGAGAACAAATTTTTTTTCTTTCAAACTCGTATGGTCTTGTAAAAATAATACTATTGAGAATGAAGCTCTCTATTTAGGTTTAATGCAAGCATAACTGATGGGCATTAAGATACTAGATATTTATGGTGACTTAAAACTGATCGTAAATTACGTTACTGAGAAGTATAGCAGTAAGCATAATTATCTAAAAGCTTACAGAAATAGAATCTGGGACCTAATGGAATATTTTGATGCTTTGAATTTATGGATCATCCCAAGACAATAGAATTATTTGGCATACACATTAGCTATTTAGGGGGCTAATTTCTCTCTCTCAAAATATTATGGATCTCCAAAAAATAAGAGAGTTAAACTAGTTTTTAGACCATCTATGTCTGATAAACAAGTTTACTAGAAAGTCTTTGAAAATTATGAGCAAATTATAGATTTTTTTAATCAAAGTAGTAGACTGTGCTATTTCAAATGGTGATCTTGTTCAAGAGTTTGATCAAAATGGAATGATTCAGTTGAAAAACAACCACATAACCAAAGGCTTGATTACTCTAGAGAGCATATTCAACAATGAATATGGCAAAATATTAAGTCAAATGAAAGTCGATGATCAAATCTACAAAGAAATTGAAATGTAGAAAGGAGAAAAGTTAAAGTTCAGTATCCAATGTACTATAGAAGAAACTAAGAGCTTTAGGGATTTATGCCATAAGTATCAAGATATAATAGCTTGGACATACAACGACTTGAAAGTGTACAACAAACACATCATACAACATACTATCGAGTTAGTGCAGAATGCTAGGCCATTCAAGAAAAAATAAAGGGTAGTAAACCCCAAGATTGAAACAATTATGCAGGAAGAATTACTTAAGATACTAAGAGCTAAGATCATTTATTCAGTCAAACACTCAACTTGAGTAGCCAATCTAGTCCTAGTAAGAAATAATAATGGTGATATTTTCCTTTGTGTGGATTTTAGGAATCTGAATCAAGCTTCTCTAAAAGACCACTACCCCTTACCACAGATGGACCAAATCTTACAAATGGTAGCAGGGGAAAAAAAGTTCTCCTTACTAGATGGTTTCTTTGGGTACAACCAAATTTGGGTAAAAAATGAAGACCAACACAAAACTGCATTTACAACAAAGTGGGGTACTTTCGCCTACCAAATAATGCCATTCTATCTATCAAATGTTGGTGCTACTTTTCAAAGAGCTATGGATTATGCATTTGGTAAATTGATCAAAAATAAATTATGATATACTTAGATGATATGACTGTGTTCTCATATGAAATACAGGATCATCTTTGTCATTTAGAATAGGTGTTCCATAAATGCAGAGTACTTGACATATCATTAAATCTTAAGAAGTCCATCTTTGTAGTTCACGAAGAAAATTTGCTAGGACATGTAGTATAAAAATAGGGGATGTCTATTGACCCTGATAGAGTGAAAGCACTACTATTATTACCCTTCCTGATGAATAAGAAAGCTCCTCAATACTTCTTTGGAAAAATTAATTTTGTAAGAAAATTCATTTCATACTTTGCTCAAATTATAAGACCAATTTTAGAATTACTCAAAAATAATGCAAGTTATAAATATATCGATAAAAGAAAGCAACCATTTGAGATGATCAAACAGGCCATCGCTATAGCTCCTGTATTTATCAATCTAAAATTTGATAGAGAATTCATTCTATATGCTTACAACATCGAAGAGAGTTATGCCACTGCACTAACCCAAAAGGATGAATAGGGGAATGAACATCCTATCTTATTTTGGAGCTCAACCTTGCACAAATACTAGGTAAAATACAACTTCATAAAAAGGTAAATATTTGCAGTCATGAAGTCATTAGAAAATTTTAGATAATATCTAGCTCAGAGCAAGACACTGGTCTATGTAGTCCATCCTGATCTAAGATCTTTCATCTTACAAGGGAAACTTGGTGAGAATAGAGTAGGTTGGATTACAAATATTCAAGAGTTTGAAATTGAAATTTACCCAACCAAGGTGGTAAGGGGTAGAGCTCTCTGTTAAGAATTAATGGCTATAGCAAATCCATGAGAATAAGTAGTATGCCAGATCAATGCACTAGATCAAGAGGATGAGACTCTCCCACAAGAAGCTGATTGGATAGATCAACTCACAAGTTATTTCTAGACCGAGATCTATCCTTAAAATATCAATGCTTCACAAAGGAGGAGGTATAGGTTCCAAGCCTTGCACTACACCATAATGTCTAGAGAATTCTACAAAAAAAACCTTGATGACGTCCTCTTAAGATGTATAAGATAAAATTAAAAGCATAAGTTCTTAAAGGAGTTTCATGAAGGACCATCTAGAGGCTATTATTTGTGAATATCTACTACACTAAAAATCATAAGAGTGGGTTATTTCTAGCCTAATGTTTTTTCTGACGCTTTTAAAATTTCCAAAGCTTGTGACAAATATCAGAGATACATAGGTAGAAATAAAAATGCGGAAATGCCTCTACAACCAATACAAGTTGAGCAACCTTTTCAAAAGTGGGGTATAGACTTTGTAGGATAAATAAGTCCTAATTATTTAGTAGGCCACATGTACATATTAACTACCATGGATTATTTTACTAGATGGGTGGATGCAATACCAACCAAGAGGTGTGATCAGGATGTAGTGCTCAAATTCCTTGAAACTCTGATCACTAGGTTTGGAATCCTTGAAGCTTTGGTAAGTGATAATGGCCCAAATTTCATAGGAACCAAGTATATATAATTTACTAGCAAATGTGACATTTACTTGAAGAATTATTCAAATTATTACCCATAGGGAAATGGCCTAGTAGAATAAAGCAATAAAAATATCCTCGGGATGCTCAAAATATCATTGAAAGACAATAAGAAATCTTAGAATTTTTTGATGAACCAGGTATTATGGCCAGATTGAATTACCATAAAAATCTATAGGTACATCTCCCTATACACTAGTCTATGGGAAATAAGGTATGCTACCAATCCATTTAGAATTTCCAGCTTTGAAATACATTAGTGATAGTGATTTTGATAAAGAAGACCCTGTGAATGAAATATTGCTTCAACTGATGCATTTGGAATAAAATAGGGAGGAATCTTACCAGAGGTTCCAAAGACACTTATTATAGACAAAGGGTTGGTTCGATAAGAAAACCATGCTCAAAAATTTTAAAGTTGGTGACTTGGTTTTAAAATGGAACGTAGACAAAGCCAAGCCAGGTAAGCACGAAAAGTTAAACTCATTCTGGGAAGGTCCCTTCCAAATAGAATCTATCAAACAGAAGAACACCTTTCAATTGAAAAATTAATAAGGAGATTCAAGAAAAGACATATACAAAAATAATATTGCTACATAAATGAGAAAAGAAAGATTCGAGGAAGATTACACTCATTCGATAAAAGCTCAAAATAAATGTGGTACCCATGATCCAAAGCAAGCATGAGAAGTGCATACGTTTCCAAGAAGCATCGTCAACCTTGAAGGTGACCCAATCATGGGAAACAATGGTATCAACATTGGTTTACATGCATAAGAATGTTGTAACCATCTCATTTAAATCACACGTGCTGAGACAACTGTGTCCAATACTACTCAATAGAGTTTACTCTTGCTACAAAATTTTACTTCTAAGAATTATGTGAGGGGAAGAGAAGAACAATTTTCTGTAGAGCAACCAAGAACTCAGATTTTTAATTTAGAGGGAAGCAGTTCAATTTTATCCATAACCATGGCATCATCATCTACTACCACCAAGAAGAGTCCTAAGGAAACCCAAGTCAGTAACCATTTTCAAGATAATGCATGCAAAATTGTTGATACGATTACCACCATAAAGGATAATTCCCAAATGAGTATGGAGGTAGAACAAAGGGTCACTACGTGTATATCATCCTCGAGCACAAAGGTGATAGCGGTAAGTTTTTTACTATATTATTACATGTGTTATTATGTACATCCATACCCTTAATTCATCCAAGCTATCATAGAGAATTTTGAGCCCAAGCAAAAGAAATTACAAAGCATCAAGGGTAAAAACCTAATGTATTTTAAATCTCAATCCTTAAATAATGCTTTTACCCTAGGATCAAAACCAAGCTCAAGAGCCAAAGCATTTTCCACTAAGGCCCAAGCCCAATATTACACCCTAAGTAAGCATATCGAAGGGGAAGAAACTTTCTAAACTGGGTAGCTAGACAGTTAAAGGAAACATGGAGTACCTATGGTCCCCATAAAATTGGAAGAATTCAAAGACCTAGAACTTTACTTCATACTAACCATAATTATTGGTTTATAGTCAGACAGACAAGTGTATAATTGGCAGATAGTTGCAGCCCACTACATCTCCAACCCAAAAAATTATGGGTCTTCTAGATACAGAAATAACCCAATATTCTTTGATTGGTCTCAATACTTAGCAGTATGGTCTCAAGAATACCCAAGTTGGATGAAAGCAAATAATGAGGGATCCTCATTCAGGTATTGTTCCCATTTGGCTTGGCTTTTCTTCTACTTTAACCATGAAGAGTTTCCATTTATTCCTACACAAAGAGAAATCCCAATGAAACCGCTCAACCCATCTATAAATGGAAGAATGATCTAAGAAAATGAGAGTCTTTTATAATTTCAATAGATAATTTTGAGTACCAAATTTGAAGTTGATAAAAGGAGAAATCCCTAGAATTCCCCAATTAGCAATAGATATTTTGAGGAAGAAGGATGAAGAGGAAAGTGGCTGGTATATCATAACAGAGGGGACAATCATTCATGTATATGGTTTCACTAAGAATCCTTTTGTCCTACCTCACTATGTCACTGAGCAAATTTTTGCTCTTGAATATTGTTTCCAGAAGGATTATACCAACATCATCTTTGTAATAGGCAAGGGCAAGAAGGGCACCTGCACCTATCCCTTAAAAATACATGATATAGTGGTTGGTAAAGGATAAAACAAAAGTATTACCAGATACATGCGAGAAATATGCTTAGTAGAGCTTTGTCACAGATGGAGGTATGACCCAGAAAATAAGTTCTCTGACAAAATAAATAGGTTCAAAAGAACTCTTCGTCCCTACACTGAGAAATTTAGAAACAATGATGAAATATTCGAATTAGAGTGGGATGTTCAACATATGGAATAACTACCCCCTTGGAGAGACTTCTATTATCAATTGGTAGATTATGAGCCAAAAAATCACCCAACACATATTTTTATAGAAGACTATGTTAAATATTTGGTGAAAAAAAACTTGGAATTCTGCAAAGTTGTTTGAATTTTAGAAAATGCAGGTAGAAACAGATACCATAAGATCCAAGTATTCCATAAAAATTGATAGAATATTTGAATGCTATTATGATTTACATACCGACACCTAGCATGGGATCAAAAAATTTCTAGCACTAAGCTTCAAGAGGCCTACTGGACCAACCAAGGAGGCAAGTAATGAATATGCCATATGTAAGAGCATCTACAGAGGGTTATGTGGAACCTAGGTACAAATTTAATCAAGAGAAAATCATGTCAAGGACTTATATGGCGAGATTCACATATTCTACTTCCCCTCAATGACAAGAATAGACCAATGTTTCACAATTGTATAGTCAAGAGCCTGTTCAAATAGAGAAATCCATGGAGGACATCTCTAGGTCACAATATATAGTAGCCCTTTTTTCAATGCCTTAGGAAGAGGAACAAAAAATAGAGGAAAGAGGGATAGAAGAGGAGCAAATTTAGGCTCCACCAAACAAGCAATCAAGCATAGGTCAAGATGCACATCAGTCTCAACCAAGGGACTTAGGTACATTTTCTATATCTTCTCCTCCTAATACTTCACCTCTAAGTTCCCAAGATAACCTCCCATCCCATTCTAAAAGTCATGTCTCATTAGCAGAGGTTCCCCCTATTGTATCACCTCATGTTGTTACAACCTTCTCAACTCCATCCATACGACATCCATTAGTTTTCATTGGAACCCCACTCCCACAGTCATAAGAATCCCCCATAATTCCATGCACTATATCAATAGGTCCACAAATCACAACATTGCTTCCTCCCCCTAGATCAGTAGAGGTTGTGATAACTACTCCTTCATACCAAGAGTCCACTATTTTAACCTCTCCACTTAACCCTATAAGTTTGGGGTCATCTTTTATCACTACATATATTCCCACAATTGACTCTGTTGTATCTCAGTAGCAAAGGATAGAATAAATGACCTTCAATGCAACAACCCGGTGGAATGAGCATATGGTAAAGGATTCTAAGGAGGTAGCACAAAAGAGAAAAACTACAATCACCAATATAGTATCCAAAATAAGGACAAAGTACATTGTCACTCCAAAAGTGAATAAACCAAGTAGAGAGATGACTCTGGAATACTATGATATAGTCAAGAAAATTGTAGATATCATGTAGCTACTAGATTCTGATGAGTTGGTAATGGCCAAAGATCACATGGATATGATCTTCTTACAAAGAGATATTAGAAGAGAGGAAAATAAAGAGCTAAAACAAAGAATAGAGTAGTTGGAGACCTCTCTCAAAGAACATGAATACTTGACCAAATCTCTTAGAGACGAGGTGAAAGAGTGGTAATATAAATATAATGAAATAGCTAATTTCAAAGAACAAGTATAAGATCTTCAGGTCAAGGTCATGGCTCTTACAGAGTAGAACAATAAGCTAAATCAACAATTGTTGTCAGAAAGAGCTATACTTGCTGGGTTTTCCAAAGAAAACATAAAACAAGATATAAGAAGGGTATGGTTAGAGATAAAAGTAAAAAGCACATAAACTAATCTGATATTTATATTTTTAGATGAATACACAAATAAATTGGTAATACCCTTCAAAAAGTCAAAAAATGAGCTTCAACATAAGATAGTCCCAGCAAAAAATATTTTTAGGCTAGCAAAGACTAAGTCTAGAGTCATGATTAGACTCATTTAAAATAGGAAATGGTACATAGCTGAGGGAATAGCCAAGGATATCTTGAACAAAAAAAAAAAATTGTGGAAAGGTCTACAATTGCTATCCAGACTGGAGGATAAGACTAACAAGATGATGAGTAAACTCTCACACCTTAGGTAGCTGGGATTCCTTGACTACTTTGGATAAGATCATCAATTCATCATAGAGGTAGTACTATCAAGTTGTATAGATTCCATCATACAATATGACTCTGAGATAGAAGGGTGGACTAAACCAATCCAGTAGGAACAAGTAATCTAGTTGAACGATAACTTGATAGAAGTAAAAGATGTTATATCTAGACTGGAAATCAATGATTCTGAACCATACCATAAGAGGTTGTCCAACCTATAGAGACTCCGTTGGAACATATCATTGGTGCTTATAATTCCAAAAAAATATATATGGGAACAAGCCTCGAGCACACTAATTCATGTTATCCAACTACTTAGTGAATAAGAAGATGATGATATCAATGTCATCGCAGAGAATAGTGAAGGATATGAATCTAATGAAAATAGATCTGATGATGAAGACCATGAAGAAGAGGAAGAGTAAATTTATTATGAAGATAGAGAAGATGAAGAAGATGATGAAATTTGTGAAATAATCCCAAAAAAACTAGAGATCGAAGTGGTTCACCTAGGAGAAGACAAAGGAGAAGAGAAGAAAGGATGAATTGGTCTAAACAAGAGACCTGTCAAAAACATATTTTTGATGGAATTTTTATAGGATGCTAATAGTCAAGAAATAATTAAGGCATGAACATGTACATAGCCTCACACTCATGGTGTGAAATATTTCTAAGAGACAGCCTATAAGAGAAACCCTCTCAAAAATTGAGAATCATTTTGTCCTAAAAAATAGTTTCTTCATGACTATCAGCTGCTATATGTTTTATCTCTAATCAAGAATTTAGTAGTCACAAAGGAGCAATTTTTGATCCATGATATTGGGTCAAATTTTACCCTTCATTTCCCTCTATATCATCTCAAAAGTACCTACTCACTCCACTCCTCCATCTATTTTTGAAGAACACAAGCTTATACTGAGAGGGGGGGTGAACAATATAAGACCTCTTTTTACTTTTTCCATTATACTTCAAAATAGTAAAGCAATATACCCAAAGCAATATCAAAGCAATGCACAATATCATCCACAAAGTGACACCAATTTTAACGTGGTTCACCCATAATGGTCGAGCTACGTCCACAAAAATTTTCTCTAAAAGTTATCTCAAAGTTCTTTGGGAATCCTTCCCAATTACAATGTTTATGAGCCTCGGCCCAAAGGAGATACCTTCCCCCAATCAGAATTTATGAGCCTCTGCTCAAAGGAGATACCTTCCCCCAATCAAAATTTATGAGCCTCTCGCTCAAAGGAGATACCTTCCCCTCTGCTCCGGAAATGATCCCTCGGAAGATCAACCGCCTCTACCTCTTGCCAGCACGTGGAACTCCTTTCCACCGAAGACCTCCTATCCTCAATGCTTAGCCTAAGAGACCTTCGCCTTCTATGATCACGTCCACAGTAGCTCAACAACTCGTACCAAACACAGTCAGTCGGTCTAGTACAAGTCTTCCTCTGTCTGTCATATCTGTCCAACTCTTGAACAAATCAATCCTCTCCATACAAGCCTTCTCAAAGACTTGCCAAATCTGTCCTCGGGTTCTTCTCATAGAACCAATGCACCTCTGTCCTCAAGTTCTCTGATAGAACTATCAAACTCAGCTCACAAGTCCTCTTCTAGGACCTGTCCAAATCTGCCCACAAGTCCCCACCGAAACCTGTCCAAAACTGCTCACAAGTCCCCACCGAAACCTGTCCAAAAACTCAGCAAGCTCACCAAGAAAACTTTCTTAGTAGGAAATCACAAAGTGAATTGTTAGAGACCCAATGTGATTTTTCAAACTCATAGAAGCATAAAGAGAATTGTTAGAGACTCAATATGTTCTATACTCAACTCCCAATCTCAAAACTCAACTCAAATCAACTCAGCTCAATCTCAATCTCAAATCTGAAAACTCAACTCAATATCTGAAATGGATAGGATAGAATGCTTTCTTTCAAGAACATGAAACCCCAACAATTGCCAACTATGCAAAGAATCACATAACAATGATACTCATGTTCTTTTCACCATCAATTAGGGCTTCAACAACAATGCTCATCAAACAAGGTTCAATCAACACCATTCAACTCAAAACACAACCTTGAAGCATTTCACAATCAACATCAGAAAAGGAAACAAGTAGAACTCCTTTTCTCTCCAATATTGTTTGAACAAAAAGCATCCACCAACTCAAATCTCAATAGCACAAAACAACTTTTCAAATCATCAACAAAGAAGTAAGCCCAACACTTTAACCAAGTAAAGAATAGCTTGATTATAACCAATTTAATGAAAGCTAATGTCAATCTCAAAGCTGCCCACTTAAGGTTTCACAACTTCACACAAGAAGCAATTCTAACCTTAAAACATCATGCTTTCATTTCCATAATCAACCAAAAGCACTCTCAACATTACAAGAAATATTTATCCCTTATACACCTTATTTCTCCCTTATAGTCTTATCAACAATAAACTTTATCTCTCATAAGAATGCAATAAGATAATGCAAACAACACTTTCAAAAGAATATTTTATCAAAATAAAGCAAGCTTCAAACTCCTTATAACTCCTAAGCTGTTTTTCTCTCTAATAAACTTCCTCCATCCGCAAAATACACTAGCAAAAAATTAATTTCGAAAATACCTTGGCCAACACCAAAAATCGCGCTATGGAGAAATTGCGCATGAACTCTAACACCACCCGCTGCGTCCACTTCAATGAAGAAAAACCCTTTCACGTTATTCGAATGTGAAACCTCCCGTTCGGGTAGCGCGCCAATAGCCTAGCCGCTATCGGTGCGCCAAAGGCGTCCGGTGAGGTTTAAACCTCACTCTGTTTCCCTTGTACCTTCTATGCTAGAGCTAAAATAAACAACAGGCCTCCCTGTCTTCTGACATGAACGACGATGATGAAACCTTACGGCGGATACAAAAAATGAACGATGGATATCCGAACAACGGATCACGAAATCACAACGAGGAAGAAATCGAACATCAGATCGCGAATTCACATCGAGCAACACTTTTCGAAAATGCGGATGGGATAATCTTTGATCTTCATCGTGGGAGATTTATATGCATATTTCCCATAAACTCTTGACGTCGACGAGGAGTTTAACACGTCGACGGAGGAGTTTAACACGTCGACGGAGGTCTTGGCTAGCGCCCACAATCTTAGAACATAGCGCCATCAAAGTTAAGACATTTGCGCCATGGGTTAGGAGAACCCAATGCAAACAAATATTTATTTAAAAATAATTAAAAGGAACCTTAACAAGGTTTTTAATTATTTAAATAAATACTTCCTCCTGGACCCAAATGCATTAAACTAATGCATCCACCTGTAATCTTTAAACCTGCCAACTTGGGGTTTACAAAAGACCTTTGAAACTGTCATGCCGTAACCTTCATCAAAACAAATTGTTTGACATCAAATCAAATTCCTTCAAGAGCTTCTTGACATCAATGACAACTTATACACTTGAGCAAAGGCAATGTACCCAAAGTACCCAAAATTGCCAACAATCTCCCCCTTTGTCATTGATGGCAAACCTTTACTAAAAACACTTCTCAAGAGCCAAAACTAAAACCAACTGTGCTAACAACTGACCAACTGTGCCCACAACTGAGAATCTTCCTTTGAAGTTTTGCTCCCCCTGACTTGAAGCTCTCCTCTTCACTTTGAAGCTCTCCCCCTTACTCATATCTCTCCCCCTTTGTCATCAATGGCAAAGGGTCACCTTTGGGGCTCGGGACTAAGAATGAGCCTCTTAGCTTAGTCCCTCCCCCACCTCCCCGATGAGGTGATTAATTCTGGGGTGGGAGTAAAACTCCCATTAGGCACTGATCATCATCAGCGTCTATAACTTCCTTGTCGGGCCTTCTCTTGAACTCTTTGCCCATATTCCTGTTCTTGTCACTGTTCTTGTTCTTGTTCTCATCCCTGTTCTTGTCCATGCCTTGATCCTTGGACCTGATCATGCCACTGTTCCTGTTCCTGTATTCTGGAATTTTAGCTCTACACTGTCTGATTATGTGACCTTCATTGTTGCACTTGAAACACTTGACGATGTTGTTTCTCTGAGGTAAACCCGATCTTTGAATCCACCAGTTTTGACCAAACCTGTTCTGACCAAACCTGTTCTGGCCAAACCTATTCTGACCAAACCTGTTCCTGTTATTTGCCTTGCAATAAACTGCCTTGTGCCCAAACTGTTGACAAGAGTAGCAATACCCTTGAAAGTAACTAGCACTTCTGAAACTGTCATTTACCTTCTTCACTTGAGCCATGCAATGTGAAGCCATGTGACCAAACCCGTGACAAGCAAAACATCTGCCTTGAAACTTTCCTTTATTTGACCTCTTAGGTTCTGAAAACTTCTTCTTCTCATTCTGAATTCTGTTTTCTATTTCTGTGCATCTATCATTCAAGGACTCCTTTTCTGAAATACTTTCCTCATCGGAACTCTCTTCCTTTTGGAGTCTCTTACTAGACTCTCCAACTTGTTCCTTGTGTGGCTTAACAAAACCAAGGCCTATTTTATCTCGTTGTCTTTCTTTGACCTTTGATGAGTGACTTAACCTTTTTGGAGCTATCTTGGAACCTCGTAAAGCTTATCCTTGTACTCTTTAGTTTCCTCTTTCAAAGAAGCCATTTTCTGTTCTAACTCACTATACTCAAGAACCTTAGACTCTAACTCATCCTTGAGTTCTGGTGTCTTAGCTATAGAGAAGTCAAGACTTTCTATAAGATCATCTCTCTCCATACAACATTCATCTAACTTATCCTTGAGTCTAGCATTCTTCTTTCTTTCCTTTTTCAAAGCACTAAGAGCACTAATAAGTTCACCTTTAAGATCTACTTCACCTTTCTCTATATCTTCCTCTATTTGTTTGCTTTTTGAATCATCAAAGCCTTTTTCAGATTTCTTATCACTAGAGGTGCTACCCTTTTCAAAAACCATACATGCATCTTCCTTATAGTTTTCTGAAGCATCCTCATACATACTAGAAACCAAATCATTATTTGTGCAATCATCCTCAAGGTGACCAAAGTTTCCACATCTAAGACATTTCATGATAATGAATCTATGTTTCGGTTCTTCCTCTTTTTCTGATATGAACAACATCTCATTTTCATTATCACTTGAAGAACTTTCACTATCACTACTAGAACACTTACTTGCTTTGTCTAGGTAGAAACTCTTCTTGTGCTTGTGAGAATACCTCTTTCCTTGATTGTTGTGCTCATCTTTGTTTTTCCCGTGATGCTTGTGCTTTTCTGAATCCTTGCTCTTAGAATCCTGTTTATCTTCATCACTTTCATTCTTGGGAAAAGTACAGTTAGTAGCATAATGACCAAACTTTCCACAATTGAAACATCTTATATTTTTCATACTTTTGTGCTTTCTAGAGAACTTGCCTTTCTTGTTGTAATATGCCTCTTCATCACTAGAAGACTCATCACTATCTTGAAGTTGTTTACCCTTGGATTTCTTGGTAGCCTTGAAAGTCGCCTCTTTCTTGACATCAACCTTCACTTGAGTTCTCAACTCAAATGCTGCAAGTATACTATGGAGCTCATCCTTTTTCAACTTATCCAAATCTTTAGCTTCCTCAATAGCAGAAATATTTTCACTAAATCTATTAGGAAGAGATCTTAAAATCTTATCACAAACATCATTTTCAGCAAGCTCAAGACCTAAGTCTTTCATGGAGTTAACAACCTCATCCATACGAAGCATGTAGTCACTAATATTTTCATCATCATTCATCTTGAGTTGTTCAAACATACCTTTGAAGTGTCTCAACTTGGCCTTTCCGACATTTGTATCACTCGTATGAACCACCTTCAACTGATTCCACATTTCACTAGCTGTCTTGTAGTGAATCACTTTGGTGAGATCTGCTTTCTGTAAGCCTTTCAGGATTGCATTCATTGCTTTTGAATTGTTGTGATGTAGGAGCCTTTCTTCTTTAGTATTAGGACCATGTTCAGGAATAGTGTACTCATCTTCAATCACTTCCCAAACCTCATTCCCAAGTGCCATTAGATGAACCTTCATCCTTGCACTCCAAAGACCAAAATCTGACCCATCAAGAATAGGTGCTGCATTGCCACTTGAATGATCCATTGTGTTCTTTACTAGCTTTTCCTTCAAGTCGTTAAACTTTTCGAAGGCACCGGCTCCGATACCAATTGAAGAACACAAGCTTATACTCGAGAGGGGGGTGAACAAGTATAAGACCTCTTTTTACTTTTTCCATTATACTTCAAAATAGTAAAGCAATATACCCAAAGCAATATCAAAGCAATGCACAATATCATCCACAAAGTGACACCAATTTTAACGTGGTTCACCTGTAATGGTCAGGCTACATCCACAAAACTTTTCTCTAAAAGTTATCTCAAAGTTCTTTGGGAATCCTTCCCAATTACAATGTTTATGAGCCTCGGCCCAAAGGAGATACCTTCCCCCAATCAAAATTTATGAGCCTCTCCTCAAAGGAGATACCTTCCCCCAATCAAAATTTATGAGCCTCTACTCAAAGGAGATACCTTCCCATTTGCTCTGGAAATGATCCCTCAGAAGATCAACTGCCTCTACCTCTTGCCAAGACGTGGAACTCCTTTCCATCGAAGACCTCCTGTCCTCAATGCTTAGCCTAAGAGACCTCTGCCTTCTATGATCACGTCCACAGCAGCTCAACAACTCTGTACCAAACACAGTCAATCGGTCTAGTACAAGTCTTCCTCTCGTCTGTCGATCTGTCCAACTCTTGAACAAATCAATCCTCTGCATACAAGCCTTCTCAAAGACTTGCCAAATCTGTCCTCAGGTTCTTCTCATAGAACCAGTGCACCTCTGTCCTCAAGTTCTCTGATAGAACTATCAAACTCATCTCACAAGTCCTCTGCTAGGACCTATCCAAATCTGCTCACAAGTCCCCACCGAAACCTCGTCCAAAACTCGCTCACAAGTCCCCACCGAAACCTCGTCCAAAAACTCAAGCAAGCTCACCAAGAAAACTTTCTTAGTAGGAAATCACAAAGTGAATTGTTAGAGACCCAATGTGATTTGTCAAACTCATAGAAGCATAAAGAGAATTGTTAGAGACTCAATATGTTCTATACTCAACTCCCAATCTCAAAACTCAACTCAAATCAACTCAGCTCAATCTCAATCTCAAATCTGAAAACTCAACTCAATATCTGAAATGGATAGGATAGAATGCTTTCTTTCAAGAACATGAAACCCCAACAATTGCCAACTATGCAAAGAATCACATAACAATGATACTCATGTTCTTTTCACCATCAATTAGGGCTTCAACAACAATGCTCATCAAACAAGGTTCAATCAACACCATTCAACTCAAAACACAACCTTGAAGCATTTCACAATCAACATCAGAAAAGGAAACAAGTAGAACTCCTTTTCTCTCCAATATTGTTTGAACAAAAAGCATCCACCAACTCAAATCTCAATAGCACAAAACAACTTTTCAAATCATCAACAAAGAAGTAAGCCCAACACTTTAACCAAGTAAAGAATAGCTTGATTATAACCAATTTAATGAAAGCTAATGTCAATCTCAAAGCTGCCCACTTAAGGTTTCACAACTTCACACAAGAAGCAATTCTAACCTTAAAACATCATGCTTTCATTTCCATAATCAACCAAAAGCACTCTCAACATTACAAGAAATATTTATCCCTTATACACCTTATTTCTCCCTTATAGTCTTATCAACAATAAACTTTATCTCTCATAAGAATGCAATAAGATAATGCAAACAACACCTTCAAAAGAATATTTTATCAAAATAAAGCAAGCTTCAAACTCCTTATAACTCCTAAGCTGTTTTTCTCTCTAATAAACTTCCTCCATCCGCAAAATACACTAGCAAAAAATTAATTTCGAAAATACCTTGGCCAACACCAAAAATCGCGCTATGGAGAAATTGCGCACGAACTCTAACACCACCCGCTGCGTCCACTTCAATGAAGAAAAACCCTTTCGCGTTATTCGAACGTGGAACCTCCCGTTCGGGTAGCGCGCCAACAACCTAGCCGCTACCGGTGCGCCAAAGGCGTCCGGTGAGGTTTAAACCTCACTCTGTTTCCCTTGTACCTTCTACACTAGGGCTAAAATAAACAATAGGCCTCCCCGTCTTCTGACGCGAACGACGACGATGAAACCTTACGACGGATACAAAAAATGAACGGCGGATATCCGAACAACGGATCACGAAATCACAGCGAGGAAGAAATCGAACATCAGATCGCGAATTCACAGCGAGCAACACTTTTCAAAAATGCGGATGGGATAATCTTTGATCTTCATCGTGGGAGATTTATATGCATATTTCCCATAAACTCTTGACGTCGGCGAGGAGTTTAACACGTCGACGGAGGAGTTTAACACGTCGACGGAGGTCTTGGCTAGCGCCCACAATCTTAGAACATAGCGCCATCAAAGTTAAGACATTTGCGCCATGGGTTAGGAGAACCCAATGCAAACAAATATTTATTTAAAAATAATTAAAAGGAACCTTAACAAGGTTTTTAATTATTTAAATAAATACTTCCTCCTAGACCCAAATGCATTAAACTAATGCATCCACCTGTAATCTTTAAACCTGCCAACTTGGGGTTTACAAAAGACCTTTGAAACTGTCATGTCGTAACCTTCATCAAAACAAATTGTTTGACATCAAATCAAATTCCTTCAAGAGCTTCTTGACATCAATGACAACTTATACACTTGAGCAAAGGCAATGTACCCAAAGTACCCAAAATTGCCAACAATTTCCATGTATCCCGAATCATACCTTCCATCTCATTCCTATTTTCCATTTCGTAAATCATCCATCCCATCAACTTCATAAACCTAATGAATAAGGCTCTGCGTTTTCAAAACCATGCAAGCAAGATTCCCTAAGAGGTGCTAATAATGTAGGCCAAAAAAGGCTACATTCATACTTAGGCCAAAATTTTGTAAAATTTTGCTAATTATGTAAGGGAGATGCAAAAGCACTACAAATTACCCAAAGCTGAGAAGAACTGAAATCAGATCAAAAGTGATAAGGCTAGCAAAGGGTGTGCTTATCACTTTCCTTTGTACTCATCACATAGAAGTGAAGAGCATTTAAAAATTGAAAAGCACTGCGCAAAGGCAGAAAGCGAGAAAGCACTGAAATCGAGCTAAAAGTAGGAATTCTAGAAAGACCACACTTCTCAATCTTCCATGTATCAAGTGCGTAGCTGAAAAGCACCAAGAAAAAGCCAAAATTGAGAAGCACCAAGAAAGGTGAAAAGATAGAAGAATGAAAATCCACGCTTTTCCTCCTCCTTCACATGAGCCGCACAAATGGTAAAGCACTGATAAAAGGCCAAAATTGAGAAGCATTCATAAAAGGTGAAAAGATAGAAGAATGAAAAGCCACATTTTTCCTCCTTCGTTGCCATCACGTAAACAAGAAGTGGTACTCTAGTCATTCAATGGATAGATCTATGGCCAAAATTAAACTTCTACCTCCATAAAGGGTTTTTTATGAACTTTTGCATGTGTAATCCAAGAAATAGGGAAAAGATAAAATTAATTCCAGAGAAGCCAAACATAAAGTAGTTAAAACCTAGAACCTTCCAGAAGTATCATGTTGAACCAGATTCATTTGAGAGATCGACAGAGAGAAATTGATTCCAAGAATCACCAATGAAAACGATGGACTCAATTAGAAGACCATTGCAACATAACCAAAAGGTCATAGTTGGTGAGCATCATGAATGGCAAGTGGTTAGAGAAACCACAAGAAAATCAAACCTCCTTATAATGCTTGAGAATAAAATTACTATTGTAAAACCTATAAATATGGGTAGCTACCTCCTTCCAAATGGTCGGCTCTGGAGTGTTTACTTGCACCACTATGTAGTTCTTTGTAAATTGATGAATAAAGCATTACAAGGGATGTTTACCTTGAATTTTTACCTGTATTGAATGGTAGATTTGATATTATCTCATCTTACTACTATGGTTAGTCTATTCTGTTAGTTTGAAAAGCTAACTTAGATTAGATTGATTTAATTGTTTCTGCATACATGTTTATCAAGAATTATATTTCTATAAAATTAGAGTATTGATCTTATTCTATTGAAATTGGATAATCAACATTTCTAGATATTTGGAATAATTCAGTGAATATACAAAATACCATTTCAATAGTGTAACTGTATAATTTTTTAATGTTGTTAATCCTATAGGATACTTTTTTGAAATCAAATTTTAAAGGATATTGTGTGGCTGTCTATGCTATTAGCTTAACCCGACCATCTTAAATTCATTCTTTCTAACCCTATCATTTCTATCCTTAACTTCACTATAATTGAGCTAAATAGAGTCAACACTCATTAAGTTGACAAGGATCCAACCTTCTCTGGAGGTTGAATAATAAAAAATTGGTTTTCCCAATTTTTATTCTTTTTTGTGATCATTGGGTGTTCACCTTCAAATCTCAAGAGAAGATAATCATAGTTCTAGTGTGATCTAGATGAAAAACTAGGCTACAACAGTTACCTTCTAATATAGTCTTTGATAGACTTCCACTAATTGTTCCCTCTATTTTCTTGTTATAGTTGGATAGTATAATATTTTGTAAGCCTATTTTCTTTGGCAAAGTAAGCACAATATTTCTGGACCATATTGTTTTGCACACAGTCCTAGTATTTGCTTTTTTTGGGTGCTTCCCTTGTGAACATAGTATTTCTTTTGTATCATCTTCTTTGGCTTGCTCCTTCTCTTGCTCCACTCTTTATTTCATATTTTCCATATCTATGATTTTTGAAGCATATGTTGAGCAATCAAGATGACCCAATCCTACATTTGGATTGACCAAATATGTTGTGGAGTTCTTTTCTATTACAAAGAATTACTTTGGATCCATTGCAAAAGCAAAAAAAAACATCTAATTCTTGAGTTGCCATTGAGTTGAAGTGTGGTCGACAATGTTGATAAGTGCTACCACTGTAATGACTATAAAATATTGAGAACTTGAGCATGACTAGGCCAGAGTATTCCCCCTTTTCTTGATCTCTAGTAAGATAAATAGGTTCCTTATTCATCTCACCAATATGCATAACTTATCCTTTTGTGAGTTCACCCTATTAAATTCAATGGTCAAGTATTTAGAGTATTTTCTACATTGTTTGATATTTTGGGGTGGTCATGGTAGGTGTCTTTCTTTTTATTAGGATGGAAAAAGGGGTTTTAAAGAGATCCCCAAATATTTTACAATAGAGAACCTATATAACTCCTAGAATTCTCAAAATTGAGATGTCACAAATAAGACAACCCATAAAACTAAAAAAACCAGCATGCAATGGTCCACAAAATGAAACAACCTACCAAGACCAAAAAAATTAGGAACTAATAATATCAGGACAAACAGAAGCAACAAGACTAAAATCCCATAACACTCCACATCAAACTTAAACACTTGCCATATAATTGGTTCTAATTTTAATATCCTCCAACTGGATGACATACTCCTAAAAGTTATGGGCCAGCATCTAGCTCAATCTCATCCTAGATTTGTGCATGACTTTTAAGATTAGGTAAATCTAAAAAATAATTTCCAACGAATGATCCATCAAGAGACTCCCATTCAAGTTCATTTTAACTCTTAGTATTTTCCAAGTTTCCCTTTACTTCAAGGTAAAGTCCAAAGGATAATGAGGAGGAGGTGGTCCTCTATTCTCAAACTCAAAATGATTTACATTATCTTATTTATTTTCCTAAACTGATTTTGCTTTTGGTCCTAAGTTGGCGACTCCAAAATGTATAATACTAGTATGCTTAGGGACCACCTGTTGACCATCTTGTCTTTTTTTACCCTTTTGGGTCCCCTTTTGTAATAGAACCTTTCCTAACAATAACATGCATAGGATTCTTCTAGGTGTAGTCCTGTGAAACATTAGGAGTAGGCGAACCTTGGGTTTTAGTCCTAAAAAGGCTATCCTCCTCTTTATTTTCCTAGTCTAAAATATCAATCACTTTTGCTTTTTAATCCATATTAGCCATATACGACGACGTCTAAAGGTGTGTTTAGGAATCAATGGTTGATCATATTTACCTTTATCGCCAAGTTGAGTCTCTTTTTTAGGAGTAGGATCTTTTATTATAACATCAAGCATAGGCTTCTTATTTGACTCATCAGAGTCATCCTTCAAGGATCTATTATATGAATCTATGGGTCCCTACTTCTCCTTGATCTTTATCACCATTGGCCCCCCCGATACAAGTTAAAATCGATGAAGGTTTTAGACTTCCTACGGCCTTTAAGCAACAATGACTTTTTTTTTTGAATCTAACTCCTATTTTAGCTCATTGAAAGTCAAAAAATGATGCGTGAATTTTATTTTGTGTTGTTATTCCTTCTTCTCACTTTGAACAAGTTTGTACTAAAATTACAAGCATTTCCATTTCTAAATTCTATGCTAGGCAACAAGCAAGAACGATTAGGAATTCAAATAAACTATGTAGAACCATATTGATGATGAAAGGGCAAAACAACCACATTTAGAAAGGTTAATTAAATTTTATTTTGAAACCTCACCAGATCTCAACGTCGACTAAGACTTCTTGCCTAAATAAAGAAAGCATCGTGATTAGACACAGACACGTCACTTCTATTTTAGTGTATTTATCGGTCATATATTACTGTTTTAAATTTAAAATTACCACTATACATTTACATTTTATAATTCTATATTTATCATATATTTTTGTTAACCACACTAATTTTAATAATTAACAAGCACAGGGTTCAAACCATAGGGTTTTCTCCCACTAAACCTATTCCACCTCACACCTAATAACCCCTAGTAAACCTATTCCACCTCATAACCAATGTGAATGGGACTATGGGTAAATCAAGATTCATACCATCATCATTAGTTTGGTGTGCATTTAGAGAATTCAGATCGTACTACTACCTTTACAAACAGGTTGCCCCAAATTTTGAACCTGAGTGTCTTCTTGGTAAGTGCTTGGCCAGACAAGCACTTACCAATGCACCTGAACCTTGGCAAAAAATTTAGGTTAGAAATAAACCTCAATATCCAATCTTAGGTGGCCAATAATATCATCCTATCCGGGTATACCACTATCTAGAAGGAAGCCATGAGAGATTTTTAAGTGTTCCCCTTCCTTCGCATTGCAAAAGTTTGAACTATAGACCTCCCATTCAATGGGGCCAAACTCAGCTTATCCACTTGTGCTATAAGAGATTTATCATATTTTTTATTATATGGACGAAGAAGTTTTGAAAGGATATTCAAACCTTGTACAAAATAGACTAAGCCCCACCCAAAAATAGGGAGCCAAAATTACTTACATCTGGTAATAATCAAGGAATGACCAATCAGAGGAGTTATCCCTTCCAAAGCCAAACCAGTACATAGGTAAGACCATAAATAACTTAAAACTAAAAAAAAAAACAAATTAGGATGTCAGAGTTAACCAGCCGAACACAGATTAGTAGCAAGACCTAAACCACAAACCGATCCATGCACCAGTCCCATTATCCCCTATGAGGTCATTGCTTTCCTAGGCCTATCAGTCCATTAGGGCAAAAATTTCTTTCGCATTTGAGATTGTGGCTTATAAGGATGAAAAAATAGCTTGGAGATATAAAATTTGGTGTAAAAATCCAAAATCAACAAGTGCCCCCAAGTTTTACAGCCAAGTCATCAATAACAACTTTACCATATCAGAGCAAAGGCTAATTGTGTATAAGGTCATTATTTATAGAATCAAATATCCATTGGAAAATTATCCCACCATACCACTAAACCATTCTGAATAACTCCTTTGTTAGCCAATAGATCAGTCGATCGATTACATTCCCTATATGTATGCTTAAACTGAACCTCTTCCATATTTTGGATGTATATCTGAACTTCTAGAATAAGGTTTAAAATAGTCTAAGTAGGATATTGAGTCTCTCTTGCCACGTTTATAATATTAAGGGAGTCCCCTTCAATGATTAGTTTCCTACAACTTACATAATACAATAGAGAAACTCCTTGGAACAGGGCCCTGGATTTGGTGAAGTGACTGGTTTGATGGCCCAGATTATCAATAAAGGCTAAAATTATCAAGTCATCATGTTTCCTTACAATCCCTCTTATACCTGCAAGACTCAGATTTCCTTTAGATGCACCATTGAAATTCAACTTCACCCAACCAATTAGAGGTGTCTCCCACTTAACCCTAGCTTTGTTTAAAGGTACAATAGGTCTAACTAGTTTTGGATTGGCATTGAATCAAATAGATCTCTCCACTAATTTTTCTTGCTTTTTAGTCACAACATTCATATTTAGGGTTCTAATGTCCTCCACGAAAAAATAAATTGCCTGCAAAGCCATAATTTTAGTTGAATGAGTAGCATCCTTAAACGCCCTTGAGTTTCTTTCCTTCCAAATCCACCACCAGATATGAGGAAGGCTTAATTTTCAAAACCAATGAAGGCAGAGAGATAAGAAGGGAGAAACCCATTAGGTTAGCACATCCTCTAGGCTATTTGAAAACACCCATTGGATGTTCAAATATTAAAAAAAGTATTTTAAAACCTCTTGTGAGAAAGGACAACTGAAAAGAAGATGGAGTAGGGATTCCTCTGCATTTTTGCACAAGAAATAAGCATTAGGTAAAATCATACCTCTTTTTTTTAGATTGTCTAAAGTTAGAAATTTTCCTTGTACGACCAACCAAAATAAAATATTGATTTTTTGGAGTCAATCCTTTCAGCCATATTTTATTTGTCAAAAACCAAGGATCAGAAGGACCATCTACTGCTAAATAAGATGATTTGATAGAAAATTTTCCATCCTTCTCTAATCCCCAAATGAATCTATCCATAATTTCTCTTTCAAAAATTATAATTCATTTAATGATATTGAAAAATTCATCAAATGCCCTCCTTTCCTCCACCAAAATTCTTGGGAAGTCAAATGGTTTCCATTGGGGATGGTCTTCAATCCTTTCAATGAAATCACAAACCTTATTCCCCTATAAATGATATGTAATTGGTTTGACTAAAGCCAACTTTGATCTTGACTCCAACAGAACCTCAAGCCTACGCATCACTCCAGAAGTTGATAAACCTACCATATCCCAAGCACCACCTATTTCCTCTATGGATATTCAATATGCATCGTATCAGGATAGATCAAAATGATAAACCCTAAAGGGGTAATGGGTCTCTAATAAACTACTTCCCATAATTTAGGTATTTGGATTTGACAATATCAACCCATCCCACTTTCTCCTCTTGAACCAATCTCCAACCCTTCTTGGCAACAAGAGCTTTGTTCATGGATTTCAATATTCTAAGGCCTAAACCACCCTCCTCCTTCTTGTTGCATACTTGGTCCCACACCACTAGATGAAATTTCTTTTTCTCACTTGCTCCTAACAAAATAAATGAGCATTGGATTTGTCTATTCTTTCAAGAATCTTACTTGAGATTTGGAATAGATAAAGGAAATATAATAGTATACTTTGAAGCGTGGCCTTAACTAGCATCACATTTCCTACTTGGATTAGGAGATCCCCTTTCTATTTTGTAATTTCTCTTTGGATACGCTCCACAACCAGTTCCCACAAGGATGATCTTGAAGCCCCAAAAAATATTGGCATCCCCATGTCGGCTGAATGAAGAGACCCAATATTACATCCCAGAATATCTACAATCCTTAACTGCCTTACTAGAGGAGTATTGAAGAAAAAATAACATTTTTTCTAAAATTAACCTTTTGACCCATCGCATGTTCATAATCTTCCAAAATACTTCTGACCAATTTTGCTCGTGGAATTGAAGCTTGAAAAGACATAAGAGTATCATTAGCAAATTGATGATGGGATATGGGATTTATGGGCATAGCTAACTTAAGGTCTAAAGTAGAATAGTCAACTTTGATGGCCTACCCAATATATTTTGCCAACAAGATAAAAGGTTTGGTAACAACGGATCTCCTTGATGAATTCCCTTGTAGCTCCTGAAATATCCCGTAGAAGAGCCATTCACCAAAACTAAGAACTTGACTAAAGAGACACATGATTTGATCAAACTTATCCACTCCTAACTAAAACCAAATTTATGCAAGACTTTGAAGAGAAACTCTCAATAAACCATGTCGTAAGCTTTTTTTATATCTAGCTTTAGCAAGGTCCTAGAATTACCACTTTTGATCACCGAATGGATGATTTCATGGACTGCAATGATTCCATCCAATATTTTCCTCCCAGCCATAAAACTGCTCTGCGGGATATCAATGATGCCTGATAATTAAATTTTCAATTTGTTCGCCAGGGTCTTAATCAAATTTTTAAAAATAATATTGCATAGACTAATAATCCCATAAGCTAAAAAATCCTTAGCATCAACCATTTTAGGGATAAGCATAAAAAATATAGAGTTGACATCTAAAGGGATTTGTTTCGAAGATTGAACATCTCTAATGGCATCACAGATCTTCGACCCCAAAACATGCGAAAATTTCTAAAAAACTATTAGGGGAAACCCATCAAGTCCCATCACTTTTATCCTGCCCATTGTAAAATTTGCTTTACTAATTTCATCATATGAAAATGAAGTATCTAGAACATTTGTCATATCTACAGAGACCATAGGTGGTATGTTATTCAGTAACAGACCTTCAACCTATTGATTTTTTGTTGATGTGGAATACAGGAGATCCTTAAAAAAAATTACTACCTCGGATCTAATCTCTTCGATATACTCAAAGAGTTCTCTATTTGCTTTCGTAATCACCTTGGTTCTATTGTTACTCCTATGCCTCAACAGAGTGGAGTGAAAACATTTTGTGTTTCGATCACCCTCCTTAAGCCACAGGGCCCTATATTTCTGCCTCCACATAATTTCTTCCCCTACTAGAACATTATGGAGCTTTGTGAGAATAGATAGGACTTACCTCTTTAATTCCATAGAGTAACCTTGATTTTTGGCTATCTACTTAACCTCCTATAATTGGTTGCAAATCTCCATATTTTTGGTGACAATATTTCCAAAAATCTACTTATTCCAATTCTTCAACTTAGACTTTATAAATATTTACTTAGAGTCTATTTTTGCCATCCGAGAACTTGAAAACCCATGATTCCTGTATTCCTCAATGTTGGATTCTAGACTAGGGTGTTGAAGCCACATTACTTCAATTCTAAATGGTCAGGGAAAGAAGACTGAATCATGTGTCTTCTCAAGAAAAATTGGATTGTGATCCAAGGCCAACTTAGGGAGAGATCATAAGGATGCATCACCAAAAAATTGAATACCTTCTTTAGACACCATCATTCTATCCAGTCTAATCTGAATGTTTTGACTCCCAATTCACCTGTTACTCTATGTAAATATTGACCCTTTCAGGTCCAAATCCATCAGCTTTTGGGAGTAAGTAAAAGAGGTAAATTCATCCATGCTACTGAGCACCGAGATTCCTTATTTTTTATCATATATATAAGGATGTATTGAAATCACCCCCCAAAATCCAGACCTCTCCTTTAAAACGTTCTCTCATAAAACCAAGGAAATCCCAAAGCATGGTTCTAGAGGATCTTGAATTTGGGGCGTAAATATTCGAGGTTATCCATTTAAATCCTGACTCCTTATAAAAAAACAAGATGCTAATCACTCGATAAGATATGAACATAATCGATCCATCAATGGTTTTAGGGGCCCACATGCACAAGAGACCCCCCAAGGCACCGTTAGCCGAATCCTCATTCCAAACCTTATTATAGTAATACAATATATATTAATATTAATACGTTTACTATGAATAAATCAATTATTTTGTGTATATTATATTGTATTCTTTATATTTACTAAATAAATTCAAATAAATTTATTTTATATATTATATCCCATAAACTTTCAATTACTTAAAAAAAAAAAACCACAATTGAATCTTAGTTTCTTGGGTGAAGGTATCTGTTAAGTTCTATGCCTACTAACAGTTGTAATTTTTCATTTTATTAAGAATAATATGCAAGACCTAATATTATTAAAGACACTCTCGAAATATTAGAGACTCATACATACCTTAAAATATATTATATCAACTCTTTTATAATTAAAATTGCAATATTTTCTTAAGAACAATATGCAAGACTTAAGACTATTAAAGACACTCTCGAAATATTAGGGAGAACAATATGTAAGACATATGACTATTAAAGACATTCTCAAAATATTAGAGACTCATACATGCCTTAAAATATATTATATGAACTTTTTTACAATTAAAATTGCAATTTTAATTATTATTTTATTTTATTTATAGGAGAGTTGGTTATAATCACACTACTTTTTAGTAAATGTTAAGATTTTTAGAAAATGCTAATGGCAGGGTTCAAATTACACGGGTTGCTTCCACAAAATCTATTCCACTTCTTTGTTGTTGATCCGGTGTGAGGGAGACCATTGATTGCTCAAGACATGTACCATAATTTGGCATACACTAAGGATTCAAATTAGACTACTAAATTTACAAACAAGTTGGCCCTAAGGTTTGAACCTCGATATTTTCTTGATAAGTGCTTCGCCAAACAAGTAACTACCAATCCACCTAACCCTTGGGGGCTAAATTTGGTTTAATATGAGCACCAAAGAAACCCATAGACACCTGACCACAACCCGTGAGAAATATTTGTTTTTGCGTATCCACATGACGAAGTGGGAATCGTACCTAGGTCAGCCACAACCATCACCCTTTGTTAAGTTCCCCATCGTCATCAACCAACTCACCCACTCAAGAATATTATTGTAATTCTATTATAAACAACATGCTTCATACCCAAGGTCTAGGTGGATTGGTAAGACATTCGGCACTTACCAAGAGGAGACCTAGGTTCAAACCTTGAGGGCATGTCAATCAGGGAAAATGTAGTAGTCTAACTTGAATCCACTAAGTGTGTCAACTTGATGATGATGGTACTTGATTCCATTGAGTGTGCACCAACTTGATGATGGTAGTATTTGAATCCACTGAGTATGTGTCAGCTTGATGATGATGCTATCAACCTCAAGCCACTAGGGATCTCCCTCATGACGATGATGCTATCAACCTCAAGCCACCAGGGATTTCCCTTAGTTTGAGTAATTTTTGCTAAGGTGAGATAGGTGTTATAGTGGTAGCACCATGATTTCACACTACAATTGGAATCATTTGTCCATTGAGTGTGCACCAACTTGACGATGATAGTATTTGAATCCACTGAGTGTGCGTCAACTTGACGATGATGCTATCAACCTCAAGCCACTAGGGATCTCCATCAGTTTGAGTCATGTTTACTGAGGTGAGATAGGGATTATAATGGTAGCACCATGATTTCACACTACAATTGGAAGCAATATGACTTGACCCTGTGACCAGTTGTTAAAAAGGAAAGTTAGTTACCAATTCCTCTATGTATATATAAAAAAAGAAAAGGTAGTTATCGATTCCTCTATGTATATAAAAAAAAAAACAAGCAAACATACTTCATAACCATTGGTTATATGTTAATTTATTTTATTTGTTAATGGTAGTAAAATTATTAATATAATTAATTTTAAGAAAAAAATCAAATAAGTGATTGATTTATACAAATACTTAATAATATAAAATTTTATATTAAAACATAATTTAAAGTTAAATTGTTATATATATAATTTTAAATAATATATATTAAATTGAGTAATTATTTAAAATATTTTTTAATTGGAAATTAATAAATTAAATCTAAATACTTATTAAATAAAAAATAAAATAAAAAAATAAATCTAAATAAAATAAGTAAATAATTATTTGCTAAAAGTAGTATTAAATTATAAAAAATGATTGAAAATAGTTTTTAAATAGACCACTTTGGATATCCTTTCTAAAAAATTTGAACAATTCTTTGTTAATATATTGACAATAAATGAAAAATAGAATAAAATATTTCTCATAAACATAAAAAGAGGATACATTGCCAATGAAATTATCTTATGCATCTATAATAAGAACATAAATATTCATTTGCAAAACCCTTTTGGAAAGAAATATCATAAGGAAATATTGTTCAATGTTCTTGTTCCTCATGAAAAGAGCATACTATATATTTGATTTGAAAAAACTTTTTCTAACTAAGACCACAAATAATCCATGTAACAAAAACACTCTAAACTTGTAACAATGGTGGAAACCACAACCACAACATCTATTAATGTTGGTTCCAATAATGCAAAGAGAAGGTAAGAAAAGCCTAAATCCATGCTTTTAATACTTAAATCCAGCCTCCAATACCTCTCCACATTATAACCAATTCATAACATCCTCAAATGACATGCAATATCATGATAAATTGCTGGAATGGCAGGTGGGCTAAGGACGAACCACTGATGCAATATCCTAACTTAGCCCGAATCAGAGATATCACAGAACTCATTGACAGAAAATTCTCTGATTATATGGTTGAGGACAGAGATAGAATGAAGTGGAAACAAATCAGAATTCAGGAATTTCAAGTGAAATCAAATGATCTTTGTAACATTCTCGAGCAACAGTTTATCCCCATGAGACCTAAGGAAGATCAAGTGACCTGGGCTCCTACAAAAAATAGGCAGTTCACTATTAAATCATATTACAAGCTTACGCTTGATGACGAGGATTTTGTCCTCCAAAAGGACTTAGTTTGGATAAAAAAATTAATTCCAAAAATTGTAGTCTTTTCCTGGCTGGTTATCCAAGGAAGAATTCTAATCGTTGATAATATGATGCGTAAAGGTATTTGTATCACTAATCATTTTTATTTGTGCAGGGCTAATTGGGAAACCATTTATCACATTTTCCTTGAGTGCCCTTTTTCCTTGATTGTCCTAAGTGAGGTTTTTCAGGCCTTCAATATTTCATGGGTTAAACCAGCCATCGTACTTGATTTGTTCGTCTAGTGGACTTGCCCCTTTTCAAGCCAAATACTTAGATACATGTGGAAAATTTGTCTCAATCACTATCTTTGGTAGGTGTGGATAGAAAGGAACCATAGAATCTTTAATGAGTCTATCCATGATCATCAAACTATCATTGTCAGGATCCTATCCTTTACCAACAAGAATGTGAACCTTATCCCTTTTGATAGTTGTAAACCTCATTTGCAGGAGACCACGATTGCTCAATATTTAAGCTTAACCTTGTTAGATGAGTCTGTGCCTAGGGTAGTCAAACCCAGAGCCAATGTTAAGTGGTCTCCACCTCCTACATGTTGGTTTAAGCTTAATTTTGATGGAGCAGGGACAATCTTGGCAGAGCAGGCACTAGTGGCATTGTGCAAGATCATAATGGTAATATGATTCTTGCATTTTTCAAATATTTAGGAACAAGGACGAACAACGAAGCTGAAGCTAGAGCTATGTGGAGAGGCCTTCAAATGACTCAAGACTTAGAAGGCAATTTGATCATAGAAGGAGACTCTATGCATGTTATAAATCTCCTCAATAATTGTAAAATACCTCCTTGGAGGATTAAAACAATTGTTGAAGAGGATAGGATCCTTTTCTAGGGAAGACAAGATATAAAAGCCCAACATGTATTTCGGGAAGCTAACAAAATTGCTGATAAGCTGACCAATTTGGGTGTCAATGGTGATGGAATTTTCAAATAGGAACACGATGTCCCAAGTGAAGTAGAGGAGCTTATTCAACAAGAATGCCAAGAATGATAGTCAAATTTACCAACAGGGAAGGCATTGTAAGTTCAAAGGCTAAGAGTATTCCCGTCTCTTTTTTGAATTGGACTCACAATAAAAATTATCTGAGTTGTCAGTCTTCGTGGATGTTGCTTGGAAATACCACAAATACTAATGAGGATAGTCACATGTCAGATAACATGGCTCCTAGTCATCTTAGTAATTTGAGGTTGGTTGATAATCACAGGGAAGGAAAGAAACGACAATATAAGACTTCGAACCAAAGCCACGTGGACCACCAGATAGCCACTGCCATAAATCTAGCCAACAGGTTCACTTCTCCAAGGCTGATTGGCCAAGATAGTATGTGGTACCAAAGCATGTCATATATGGGAGATATTAATTACCAAAGAATTATTAAGAGTAACTGTCAATACAAAGCTTGTGGGAGTTTTTTCAGTACTCTGCTATGTGTGTCTGCAACTTTTTGTTTCTCCATTGTCTCAAGGAAGGGATTTGTGTTTGTTTCTTTTTTGTAATTATGATGCATGTGTGTTTTCTTGGGGTATACCCAAAATTTTGTATGGGAATTTTCTTTTTGATAACAGGCTATGTGCCTTACCGGATGTAATGGCTTTGGCGGAATGTAGATTTTACATATATAGGATCCTTAGTAAGGATATGTTCATCAACAGCCCTGGGCTGATTTTTGTAAAAGGTTTTGGGTCAACATGTAAAACCCGGTATTAATGCTATCGTATCTTATCTACCAAAAAAAAAAAATTATAAAATGCATTATCTTAATATTTGAGACAACTTCATCTATTCTCAAAGAAACCCCATCAATTGACAATGAGATTTTTCTTATTATAAACAACATTACTATCAAGCTTATCATCCTTGATATTCTCTAAATGAAAATGCCATGAATATAGAGGTCCAAAGGCTGCATTGATTCAATTTGTTCAAGTGGAATCTTTAAAGTGTTAAACTTATAACAAACTAGTATTCCTCTATATAAAGCATAGATGCATCAGTATTTACTTCAAATGGTTATTAGTTTGGCTTTGGCAACACCAATTCATTGTGGATTTCATGCTTAAATGCTTCAAATTTTTATGTATGTGATCTTTTTAATATATAACTTTTGATTAGAAAAATGTTTTAATATGAAGCAAAGGGATTATAATATAGAGAAAATATGGAATGATCATTCTTAGAAAATTAAATTGTTCTAATGAAGATCCTAATTTTGGTGTCAAACAATTCAAATTAATTTTAGCTTTCTATGGATTAATCTTCAATTCACCTTTATTCACAATAAATTGATAATACATCAAACTCATTTTGGAAAATTTGAATTTAAAATTATATTTTAATCTAATCTTTCTAACAAAAGGAGACTAATATCATTTGCAATGTCTACTAAATAATTTTAAAATAATGGTCATATTAACCAAATATCAAAATAAATCCTGTTACAAATAAAAATTAGTAGTATCCCATACACCAACATTTTAACAAAAATCTGATAGTTGATTAAATAGCTTTTTAGGATTTGAACCTCATTTTTGTTCATAACAAATCCATGATTAAGCCCTTACTTTTTAAAGAAGGTCTAAGATTAAATTTTATGCTAAAATATTAACTAAAAAGTCATCATTTATCTAATGTTGACGTTTTCATTAAAAATAACATTTTATAACCAAACAATTATGTTCCTTTATTTATTTTTTGATATACTATATGTGGCTTGTTTGGGTCCACTCCCATCAAAATACCAAAATATTACACTTATTGTTAGGACAATTCAATCATATTCTACTTGCCCTTTTGTAAAATATATTCTTCATCCTCCTCAAAGTGTTATGTTTATGTACTTAGCTCCTTGATATTATTTTCATAAAAATATATAATCTCACTTGGCTAATTACCTTCTAAAATATAAATTTTACCAAGACACATATTAACACTATGACTGACTAAATTATTTGCTATCTATTTCCTTCTCTATAGATATACTCATATTTTCAAGAGAATGCCTCCAATAATAGATGGTGAAGATCAACAAAAATATGTTTTAAATACAATCCCCATATTTGTTTTTTGTTGATAGCATTAATGACACTTTTTGAATCTCCTTAATTGAAATATATTTCCATCCTTTTTTAATTTTAATTTTAATCCTTATGAGAGGAGCCCTAGCCTCTATATATTTTTTAGTTAAAGTTTCATATGATTCAAAGTAAGTGAAGATAATTTTTCTTTTATTATTTCAAAAAACACCATGTCCACTAGCTTTCCTTAGTTTTTATTTGGAAGCACCATCAAAATTAATTTTGATAAACTCCATTTTTAGACATTTTTACTTTTACTATAAATCAAAGCAAATCAATCACTTTAATTTCATTTTCATAGATGATCCTTCCATGTATATTCAAATCATGTAACCAAGTAGCTAGCACATATTTTTATATACTTGATACTTCCCATGATGAGCAGCATATCTATAACATTCTACAAGAAAGGTAATGATATAATTCCAAAATTAGACTTGATTATGGGAGTTATTTTTTTTAAAATACTATTATTTCTTTCAAGCCATAATTTTAAACAAAAAAAGGTAGGACCAATCCTTTATAAAAGTACATAATGCTTTGGATTTGAAATAATTACTTCAAGCTTTCATCAACTCTTTCAATGTTGGTGAAGCTACCCAATATATTCTCATATTAAAAAAAAAAAAGTAAATCCCAAATGGTGTGAGCAAAAGGACAATGAAAAATTATATGGTTTAATATTTCTAAAGCCTTCTCACATGAGGCACATCTAAAAGGTCCATGACATCATATTCTTTGTAGACTCTCTCCTATAATAATCTTACCGTGGACCCTAACCAAATGAATTTTGAGGCCTTAGGGAAAGCCTCTAGTGACCAAATAATATTCCAAATAGAAATATTAAGAGTACAAAATTTTGATTTCTCTAAATATCATATCACAATTTGATTGAGTATCCACCATATTTTGATAGGTTCCAAACTAATTCATCCTATCATGTAAATATAGGCAAATAAAACTCTTAAAGTATCTTTTGAAGATCATCTATTATTTGTTTGATTTTCTCTACGTCAACCAAGTTATACATGATGATATGGAGTCATTGCTTATGTTAATATAATATTTGATCTTTGGACCTGTTGGTCCAACTTTCATACACACCCTGTGAAGAATGAGCATGAAACTCTGATAACACTTATACGGGATAAATCCCACTCACTTTAGGATCTAGCTGGTTATCCAAGGTGTGAGTTACAGAGTCGAGTCGAATGTCAATTCACTCTTTTTCGCTTCTGGAATAGTTTTCAATATGGACTGTCTGTTACCTTACAATGGGCTCAATGAACTTGCTCAGTAATGTTCGGAAGTTGTCACTTGTTGACAATCAGATTTAAAATTAATTCTTTGATCTAGCTCTCATGGGTCAGCAGATTTAAATAAAAGACAAATAAATAAAATAAAAATTGATCATTTCACGATAAAACAAAGAGGGTAGGGTAAGGCAGAAAGAGAAGTTTATCAAACTTAACTGTAAAACAAAACTACCAATTTTATTTATACTATCAGCTTCACAACAGAACAAATAAAAGAAGAAAGTGTTCAGTTTTCTAAGATCAGTTTCTACTAAGAGCACAAGGCAAATATGGAACAGATCTAACAGAAAATTATAAACCGAAGGGAAGTCGGTTAAAATTGATATCTTTCACTGATAGCCTAGCTCGCACAGGTGAGGACAGAGCAATTAGAACAAACTTGAACCTTAAATCTGTAATTTTCCCTAGTATACAATAGAACAAATGAAGCCTAACAGCATATTTAATCTTGATAACACCGATTTACAGCATATATCTAATAAACTTTAATGAAATGGATAACAAAAGAAGATGAACTTATCATAATCTGCAAAATATTAGGCTCCTGGCCATGCTATCACAGAAAACAAAAGCACATCAACTCCAAGTCCAGAAACAAAGTATTTAACAATCTTTGCAAGAAATTGCTTCAAAAGCCTTTTATTTCTAAGTTTTTGCCCCCTTGCGATTACATTGAGAAGTATTTATAGACTCAGGACAACCCCTGATCTTTTCAGAAATACTTCTTCTCAAACCCTAAGTCTTATCATCTCAAACCCTAGGACCCGGGTTTTACAATATAAAGCCATTTAAAACAAAGTTCGGATAAAACTTAACCATTCTGCAAATCAGTGCAGTCAGTTGCCATAAATGGAGAAGATAGAATTCGAATGCCACTTGCATTCACCCGCAACTGTAAATAAATGCCCTCATTAATTCCCTTGGGTAAGCTGGATGAGTCACCACTTCTCCGACATTTCATCTCCGCAGAGCCATCCCTGAGTTGAAAATATCTGCACGCCATTAATTCTACCATAAATTATCATTAAATGCATTCACCGGCAAATTTCGGTAACTGTGTGTAGATATTTCAATTTTTTGGCCAACTCCCGACATATTCCATCAAATGGGCAGCAGCTTAGTCACCGCAAAGTCTCCTTGCGGCCAGATCTGTAAAAATTGGATGAAACAACAATTCTCGGCATCTTTTCTTTCAATATGGCTATCTTTGATTAATTTGCATTCGAATTTGTCTTTATGGCCCTTTCTTCGTTATCCCGTAAGTGACAGATGGCTTCCTGCATGAAAGAACAAAAGACGGATTAGTATTTTAAAAATATTAAATCAAAACTTTAATTACTAAATCAGATTAAAAACCTTAATGTTTACTTGCATGTCGGCCCTATTTATCTGATACGTGCTTTGACACGTGTCACAAAATTGCGACACGTGTTCGTTTCTAGCTGTTTTTCATTCTGCTCTGTTTTCCTTCCTGAGTCGCAAAAATGCGACATGTCGCGATTTCGCAACATGTCGTGAAATCGCGACATGCCCTGCTCTGCACAACGCTTTTCCTTTGCAAGTCGTGAAACCGTGACATGTCGTGATTTCACGACATGTCGTGAAATCGCGACCTGCTCCTTGCCTTGGCTCCTTTTCTTCGTTGCTGCCGTGAAAACGCGACATGTCGCAATTTCATGACATGTCACGAAATCGCAACAGCAACCGCCCTTGGCACTTCTTTGCTCCCACCATGTCACGAAATCATGACATGGTGGCTCCTTGCCTTCTCAACTTTCCACCATGTCGCGAAATCATGACATGGTGGCCCCTCAACTCACCATTTGTCCTTTGTGTCATGATTTTGCGACGTCGCGAAATTGTGACATCACGATTTCGTGACACCTTTTGGCCTTGCCCTTCTTTCACTCAAACTGTCACGATTTTGCGACATCACAAAATCACGACGTCTCGATTTTGCGACCTTTCTGGCACTTGGCACTTTCCTCCGAACTTGGCTGCGAAAACGCGACATGTCACAAAATCACGCATCTTTTATGCCTTAGCCATTTTCTCAATTAATTCCTCTTCCTCGCTTTGCTTTCTCTTGCGTGTCGTGAAATTGCGACGTTGTGAAATCGCGACGTCGTGATTTCGCGACACCTTTTGGCTTTCTCCCCTTTCTCTCCAACTGTCGCGATTTCGCGACGTCGTGAAATCGCGACGTCGCGATTTCGCGACATCCTTCATGCCTTAGTCAATTTTTGAACTTTGCCTTGTGATTCCTCTTGCTGGTTGGACCTGTCGCGATTTCGTGACATGTCACGAAATCATGACAGTCCGTACATCTTGGGGCCCTTCTTCAAAAACATCGTGATTTCACGATGTCGCGATTTCGCTACATGCTCCTGACTTGCTCGCTTTTCTTCTTCTGATGCCGCGAAAACGCGACATGTCACAATTTCACGACATGTCGCGAAATCGCGCCCATTTTCATCCTTAGCTTCTTTTTCACCTTGCTTGCCGCAAAAATGTGACATGTCGCGATTTCGCGACATGTCGCGAAATCGTGACCATTTCATGCCTTAGTCGATTTTTCTCTCTCTCAGCCACGAAAATGCGACATGTCGCGAAATCGCGACATTCCGTACAATTTGGCTTTCTCTCTCCAAAACTGTAGCGATTTTGTGACATTTTCAAAAATGGAAATGTCGCAATATCACGACATTTTCAAAAATGGAAAGTGTCGCAATTTCGCTACGCTTTTCTGACTTGGCGGATTTTCTGAAAACCTGTCGCGATTTCGTGACATTTCCATAAATGGAAGTGTCGCGATATCGCGACTTTGCCAAAAATGGAAAGTTTTGATTTTTCATGAATTTATCTATCTGTTTTCTGCATTTTTTTCGTATCGGTGTAAGATTTTCTTTATCCATGAATGATTCTAGCATGTAAAAAGTGAAGTCTGAGATAACAAAGCCAGAATGCAAGAATACTTGGATACTTTGACACAGGCAAAACTTGAAGAAAAGAGGCAAGTAAAATTTAAAACCTGAAAATCATCAAGAGGGTCCCTACTGCAAAATGAAAGCTCAATGTTTTCAAAGGATGAAAATTTATTTTTCAGTGGGGGGGTGTTGCTTCTCAACAAATGGCGATATCTGCGGGTAAAATAGTAGCATTATTTTAGAACCCAGGACTCTAGTTTCAAAACAACATAGACCATGTATCTTGCCTTGCCATAGATATTCTTCACAATAAATTGACTACTAACTGATGTTAAAATTTCCCAAGGACATACTAGGCTGAATTACTTAAGGAAGATTTTTGATGTGCAATTACAAGCATATAAAACTGTCTTCAAGAATGACTGGATCGAATGTTGAACTCTGGATTGATCAGCTTTTCTAGATTGTAAAAAGGGGAAACCGAGTAGAGCTCTGTTTACTAGTTTAGCCTTTTACAGCCCCGACAGAGTTACCCTTTAGATTTACACGACCCAAATTTACAACTGTAAGGTAGAATCTACAACTTGGTAGAAGAGAAACATCTTTTGAAGTCTTGGCTACCTCTTTCATTATATAACTCTTTTTCTTTTTTCTTTTTTTATCTTTTTTTTTTTTTCTTTTTTTATATATATATTGGAAATAACAGAGTGCCAATTCTATGGTGTCTTGCTCAACTTTCATCTTCTTTCTTTTGAAATACACCAACATCTGAAAAGCCTTAGAAAGAATAACAATTTTCTTTTAACATTTCATCAATCTGGAACTGCTTCAGCCTGGGCACTGATAGCTTCTGTGGATACTCAAATAATTACATGAATCATAGTCCCCTCTTATAACCAACTTTTCTTGGATTCCCAGGAGTTTCTCCGACCAAACAGACATAGCGGTTTCTTTATAATTAAAACAACTGTGGCAAGCAAGACACAAAATCCAATCATCCTTCCACTATTGTTCTGACTAGAAAAATAGTTCCATTGTTCAGTTCAAACAGACTATCTCACAATTATGATAATGAACACTGGATTATGGACTCAGAATAAAACAATTTTTTTAGAAGGCTGACTTTTCATTGATGCTGAGGCAAAGGTTAAAAATAGAATTTTTAAGAGCCAGAGAACTTTGTACAGACTTCCAAGGATAGACACAGGCCTCTAAAACAAAACAAAATAAAAACTGCACAGACTTTAAAATAAAACTGTACAGGCAGCAAAGAAAACAAAATTGTAGGGTTATTTACAAAGGAAACAAAATAAAACTGTACAGGCATTAAAGGCAATGAAATAAAACAAGACTACAGAGCTATTTACAAAGAAAATAAACTGCACAGACCTTAAATAAAAATAAAATACAAAACTTTAAAATAAAACAACACTGCATAGACAATAAAGGAAATAAAATACATAAATGTACAGACCTGAAAGGAAATAAAACTACAGGGTTATTTACAAAGGAAATAAAATAAAATATAGAACTTCAAGACAGACTGAAATTGCACAGACAATTAAAATAAAACTAAAGTAAAGCAACTAAAAATTATACAGGCAGTTAAAACTAAAACTAAAAACTGTACAGGCAGATAGAAGCAAGCTAAAATAAACAACTGAAAACTGAAAACTGTACAGGCAATTAGGATTAAACAAAACAAAAGAACACTGCACAGACATTTAAAAACAAACTAAAACAAACAACACTTTACAAGCACCTAGAATTAAACTAAAGCAAAATAAAACTGCAGAGTTATTCACAATGTATACACATGTTACAACTTCTTTATGACTCATTCAAATGATATATTGGACGGGACAGCCGAGAAATAATGTTTTAAGTATTGACCATTAACAGGGAGGTCCAAAAAATTACCATCAAGGTCTTGTAAACGAAATGCATTACTACCCAAAATCTCAACAATCTGGTAGGGGCCTATCCACAGTGGCTGCAACTTTGTATGCTTACCCTTCTTCTCATGGGCCTTGTCCCATAGAAGCACCAAGTCTGCTAGTCTGAAAGCTTTCACTTTGGCCCTCTTGTTAAACCATCGCTTGACGGTTTCTTGGTGCCGACTGAAGTGTTCCAGGGCTTGGAGTCTTTCATCCTGCAAGTTAGTTAGATCTAAAACACGAGCCTCTGCATCATCTTGATCCTCAAAATAGTCTAAGACAAATTGGTAAGTAGGTAACTTTAGAGAGATGGAAACAATTGGCTGGGTACCATACAGCAAAGCAAAAGGAGAAGTTTTAAGAGCCACTTTATATTTTATCCGGTCAGCCCAAAGTGCATATTTCAATAATGTATGCCACTTGCTCGGGTTTGTCTGCGTGCAGATTTCTTAATGGCATTCATTAAATTCTTGTTTGTGGACTCGACCGAGTCCATTGCCTTGGGGATAACAGTTGGATGAGAATCTGATAACTATCCCCATCTGGTATGCCCATTCTGCAAACTCCAATGATTGGAAGGCTGGTCCATTATCACACACCAAATTCATAGGAACCCCAAACCTGGTTATGACATTTGACTCTAGAAAATCAATCACTTCATGATCTGTACTTCTTGTGGTGGCTACTGCTTCAACCCATCTTGTGTAGTAATCAGTAGTTTTCAGAACATACTTATGCCCTGCTGAAGAATTTGGATTAATCACTCCCACAAAATCAAGTCCCCATTGCATGAAAAGTTTATTTATTACAATAGGTTGCAATGGTAGAGCCCGATTGGCCTCTTTGGTTGCAAAAGTTTGGCACTGATGGCAGGTTCTTACATGCTGATGTGCATCTTTAAATAGTGTAGGCCAGTAATAGCCTACTCTCAATATTTTATGCGCAGTAGCAGATCCTGATGAATGCCCTGCCCCTAACTTTTCATGAAAATTGGACATGACTTCATTGACTTCACTTCGATAAATGCATCTCAAGAAAATTCCAGCATAATTCTCCCTGTACAAATTACCTGCTTTGAGGAGATAATGAGCAGCTTTCAGTTTTAATGCTCTCCTTTGGGTTCTATTCAAATGAGACGGGCAAACTCCAAATTGCAGCAGATGGATGATATCTCCATACCAGTCATCAGATTCAGAATTTAACTGATTAACTTCTTCCCGTACAGGTACTTTGGCAATGTGTCGGGACAAACCAAGTCCTATGATCAATTTAGCAGGCCGAATCTCTAAATCATACTCTTGCAGCCTTGTAACCCAATTACCCCTTAGTTCACCCAACTCATTCTGACTTAGAAGGTATTTAACAGCTGGGTCTGGAACTATAGCATGAATTCTGCTTCTTAATATATAGTACCTGAATTGCTTAACCGCTCTCACCAAGGCATAAGCTTGTTTGTCTAAACGAGAATATTTCAGCTCAGCCCCCTTCAAATTGGTACTCTTGAAAGCAATTGGATGTTCTTCGGTTTCCCTCCGTTGGGTCAGAACTGCAGCAAGTGTGTGTTCAGAAGAGAAGGTGTACGAGATAAAAATCTGCACCGAAATCGGGCTTACCGGAACCGGTGCTTGTTTGATGGTTGTCTTGATTTCTTGGAAGGCTATTTTAGCTTCGGTGGTCCAGACAATCTGAGCAGTTTGCTTTAGCATGTCATTCATTGGCTTGACTATCTCTGCAAAACCGAAGATGAACTTCCTGACAAAGTTAATTTTTCCAAAGAAGGACCTCAACTCTTTCTTGGAGTTGGGAAATGGTATGCCAAATATGGCTTCAACTCGCCGGATCCATGGAAATGCCATCTTTTGTGACCAAGTGCCCAAGGAGCTTTCCTTCTGTTACACCAAAAATGCACTTCTTCGGATTCAAAGAAATACCAAACTCCCTACATTTATTAAACATAGACTCCAAGTGTTTTACATGGTCAAACCGAGATTTAGAGAAGACTGTTAAATCATCCATGTAAACAACAATGCATTTACCCATAAGGCCCTTGAAAGCATGATCCATTGCTCGTTGAAATGTGGCTCCGACATTTATTAATCCAAATGGCATCCTCTTGTAAGCAAAATTTCCCCACTTAGTTGTGAAAGCAGTTTTCATTCTGTCTTCCTTCTCAACCAAAATCTGATTGTACCCTAAAAAACCATCCAGGAAAGACATCATCTCCGAACCATTTACAATCTGCAGCACCTCATCCATGGGAGGCAGAGGGTAATTATATTTTTTAGATGCCTTGTTTAAATTTCTAAAGTCCACACACAGGCGGATCTCTCCATTTTTCTTTCTGACTGGCACTAGATTGGCCACCCAAGTAGAATGCCTGATGGGAAAAATAATGGCTGCACTCAATAGCTTTTCTACTTCTTTCTAGATGAGGGGCTCTAACAGGGCATTGACATGCCTCTGTTTTTGCCTGAAATGTTTGCAAAATTCTTTTAAAGGTATAATGTGAGTGTAAACTTTAGGATCAAATACCTTTAAATCTTTGTATGACCAGGCCATAACATCCTTTGACCTGTGAAGAAAATCAATCATACCTCTTTTTATTTTTGGATCACAGTTCTTAGCCAACTTGATGTGCCTGGGATCTTCTTCAGTCCCTATGTTCAAATTTTCAGTCTCACTGTCTGTGGCACCCACATAACCTTCAGAATTCACCTTTTGCTTGATTTTGTCAACATTGTAGACACCAAAATCCAGCCACTTGCAAGTCATCTATACCTTCCTGTCAGCCACGTGTCAATCATCCACCTTCCCGCCATTATTTGGCCCAATTTCACCTTTTCCCGCCATTATTTGGCCCAATTTCACCTTTCCCGCCATTTTTCATCCCCAAATTTATTTAAATTAATATTTATATATATTTTTTAATATTTTAATATATATATTTAAATAATAGTTTAAGTGATTTGATCTGAGCCATCCATCCTTCATTTAATCTCATCCGTCCATCCATCTTAATCCATTTCACAACCTAAATTTATTCTCTACCCTTAGATCCACTTTAATCTTAGCCACACGTTCAAAGTGTCATTAAAACCCTAAAGTGTGCCCTAAGAGTAGATTATAAATCGAGTCACTTTGATGGCTCAAACCTAGGTATCTTCTTCGCCTATGTCTTTTGCTACTTCTATCTCTGATTATGATTCTTCTACGGCTATCTCCTCTCTTCTGCTACCCTTTCGCCACATCCATCGTCGCTTTCGTCGTCGCTTTCGCCGCCATTCCTTCTGCAACATTCTGTAGAATCTCCCATTCTTGTCGCAAGTGCCCGCGGGCGTTTACCCCTTCACCAAGTGCCCACGGGCATTTACCAAGTGCCCACGGGCGTTTAACAAGTTCCCGCGGGCGTTTACCCACAGCCACAGACTCAGACCGGCGTCTGTAATCCAGATCCAGAAGCACGCGGGCGTTCGGTGAGTGCACCAGGGCGCCTTCCACAGCCTATTCTGACAACAACATTACTTCCAGGTGTCGCATGGTCTAGCTATGTTAACAGAGAACAGGTATAAATTAGTTTAAAGCAAGTAGTCGTATTTTATGTTTTAATCTGTTATTGATTTCCTGCATTCTGTTTTTATAGGGTTTTAGATTGTTTTTGAGGGCTCACGCAATGGGAGCCCTCTCATTAATTTCTAACTCCTTGATAGTGTTAATGTGTGCGGTGTTTTGATAACGAGATCCGGTTTATTGATGGCAGTGATTAAGTTGGAGTGGTCCAAGGAAGGGATACAACAAAGCCCACTCACTCTGTTGGGATTGAAGATACATTCTTCGGAAGCGCCACCATTTGTGCCGCCTAGGGTTTTGGAGAACCCTAGCATAACTTGTAATTTTTGTATCACAAATAAAGGGTTACGAGCCCGATTGTATTCAAAAGGAGTTTTTAAACTCCATCGATTAATATAAATCGTTTGTTTTGTGCAACTTTCCTGTATTCCATTATTGTGGTTTTATTTTTTTTTTGGCGTTGTATTTTTAATCTACAAATGGTGATCACGGTGGGACCCCCTAGGGTTTCATATTTTTAATACTTGCTTTACTAATTTGTTCCTGTTTTTTGTTTTATTTTGCAGGTTCCAAAAATCGTGAAATTCGCTGTTCCAGTGAACTAGGGTTTCTGAGTTTGCATAAAACGCAGCAGACGCAGAGGGGCGTCTGGAAGTCCAATCCGAAACACAGAGGTGCGTTTCAGCCTGTGCAGACTCCCGTGGGCGTTTGAAGTCGGTTTTACAGAAAAGTGTAGGCTTCCAAGTGCTGTAATTTTTATGTTTTTGGTTTTTCTGCCATATTTTGTTTCTTTTTCAGATCATTACTTTAAAATGAACAAAAACTAAGTAATCTGGAAAAGAATAGTTATTTTTAATTACATTTTTCTTTGCATTGCATTATTGATTGTTGCTTGCATTAAAAAAAAATAAAAAAATTTGCATACCTAGCTGCATATTAGAATAGCTACGAATTATTTGTTTTAATTATCTAAGTAGGACTATTGATTGGATGTCAATAGTACTCCTGCCATTGGGTGATTCCAGGCGAGAGAAGTGGACGAACCTTCCGGTTGCTCCTTTGATATCTAATATCATTGGTAGGTAGGGGGTTTTAAATAGTGTACTTCACTTCTTCAGAGGAAATGGCATGTTTTCAGTAGCCTCTTGCTTAGATCATTAGAACTTTTGATTTATAGCTTTGTATGTACACATTAGATAACTAAAACATTTAAAAAAAAAATTCATTGCATTTTCATATTGCATTTAAAACAATAATATCCGGATTTCATCACCAGGTATTGCTTGAAGTTTAGTGACGGTGGAATTCATCTCCATCCATTAAAATTTCGCCTTAGACACCATAGGTCACCCCCGAGCAAACTTGCTAGATTTCATCACCGATAAGAATCTCATTGTCCTTTCCTAGCCATAGTTTTTACCTTTTTTGTGAATAATTCAAGATTAGATCACATGCAAAACTCATAAACCGGACACTTAAAATTTACTACGGATTAAGATCGAGAAAATAATTAATTAACCGCAGGTAAGACATATTGGTTGAAACCTAGGTTGTGAATGTTTTCTGATAATTTTTGTAGTGTAAATTTATCATTCTAGTTTTGCATTCTTCTTTTCTGAATTTGTTTAGATTTATTGCTCTACGGTCTCAACAAGGAATCAATCTAAAATGTTAAATCTAAATAATCAAATGGGAAATTCACAGAACATCCCCACCACCAACATGGCCACTTATCCTAGTGAATTTCAGGTAGGTTCGCCTGCAGGACTTTCACGTCCTTCTACCATCTACCACATGGCCATGCCCATGGAGGAAGATAATTCCTCTCATATTTTCCACATTGATATGGCCCAAGTACAAACTCACTTAAGAGATGGCACTGGTTATGTCCTTGAGCCAATCCAAGATTCCCCTATGCAAGATTCTATTTTTCAGCAGGATATTGCATCAACCATACCCGTTGGTTTCACTCAGGTCTACACTAACCCTTTTTTTTAGGCTAATGTTGTATCTGCTCAGCCGGCTTCATCTCCAACATCTTCCCAGATGCTCAATTTTCCTCCTTTGGAGACAAATTTAGTGTCTTCCCGACCACCTTCTCCTCCATGTACCCGGGTGTACACCAATTCTCTTTATGAAGTTGGTGGAAACTCTTCTAGCCATAACCAATTTCAACCCTCTTCTTCCCAAACCATTTATGGTTTCACCCTACCTGGGACACAGTCTACTGTTCCTTCCCAGGTATCGCCTACTTCAGCCACCTTCATTGCTCCTGCTGTGCAGTCCCCTATGACTACCATGGAAACCTGCTCTCCCAAATTCATTGCCCCTGCTATGCAATCTTCTGTGACTACCATGGCAGCCTGCCCTCCACCTTCATCCAATCATCCCACCTCCCTTGGGTTAGAGATTAATAAGGTTAAGGAGTATCTCGACAAATTGATTCTGCAACAATAGCAACAAAATGCTCAACCACCTATCGTAGTAAATCCTACACCCCAACCAATTTCTACCCGACCGACTTTTCTTATCTCGAGGCCCCACTTGGGTACCCCAATCTTCGGTGGTGTCCATTCCTACCCCACATTTCTCCCAACCCATTCCAGTTCATCATTCAACCCAATCACCTTCTTTTCGGTATCATCCATACCAACAACCTGTCCATTCCACACCGCCTAATCCAGGCAATTTCATCCCATCTCATCATTTTTCCACTCTTCCATTGCATCATCATAATCATCAAACAAGTCAAAATTTTAATGAAGATCCATGACTCCATGCTATGCAACAATAAATTGACAACCTTATGCTCAACATGCCTGGCTCATCTAGTCAGAAACCTACACTAAGGTCATTGATCAATCAACCAATTCATCCTTCGGTACCTTCACCACCATATCCGACTGATTTCACATTACCGAAGTTTGACAAATTTTGAGGAACTGAGGATCCTCATGAACATGTGAGCTCATTCATGCATGCTTGCTTTAGAATCCAAAATAATGATGCTCTTATGCTCAAAACTTTTCCTCAGACATTAGGAGGAGATGTTGTACAGTGGTACAATCATTTAGCTCACCATAGCATTTATGCTTACGAGCAATTGATTAATCTGTTTTTAGAATGATTCTCCTTGAATGTACAAAAGAGAGTTTCATTGTCCGACTTATACAAGCTCAAGCAAAATGACGATGAGACAGTTTACGACTTTGGAAACCGTTGGAGGGCTATCATTAATAAACTGCCATTCTCCCTACCAATGGAGGAGTTAACCAAAATGTTCACCCGGAGTTGTCTAAAACCTATCTCTTGGTTACTCCAATTACAACAATACAGGACTTTTGAAGAGGCTTTGGCCCAAGAAAGTATCATAGAAGACATTAAAGTCCAAGAGGGTGTTTTAAAACCCCGTAGAAAAGAATGGCAACAAAAGGGCCAACAATGAAATAATAATTATGGCCAAAACAAACAAGCACAGGCTAACACAGCCTCAAATGTTAACCAAGTTAATCAAGTGGTGGTGAGTCAGCCCGTAATGGCTCAACAACAACAAGTAATGCAAAGTCAACCGCAACCAATTGCTTATCATGTGGTACCTGGCCCTCCTCAACCAGCTCCCAATACTGGGCAAACCATGGAAACTCGACCTTGGCAAAACAATCATCCCAAGCGACAATTCACACCTTTAGATGAACCATATGCGGTCATATTCAACAAGTTATATAGCACAAATCAATTAACTTTACCTGAGTTTAAACCTTTAGACCCATCTAGAAGGGGGAAGTATTACAAGGAGTACCTATTTTGTCCTTATCATAGGCAAAATGGGCACGATATCAATAATTGTATAGCTTTCAAACATGTGATCCAAGATCTTATTGAGATTGGAGCCATTAAATTGGATAGCCCCTTAGCCCAACAAAATCAAAATCTTGGTATATTTCAAACACCCCTCCCACATCGGGAGGAAGCTCCAACAACTTCAAGGGGAGTAACTCAGGTAACTCCTCCTAATCAAGTCAACCATGTACAACAATACCAAGGTTTTGTGGGTACTATTAACGTAGTAACCCGGGGTCAAAGGGTGAACCAACCAAATTAGGCTGAACCACAACCACCTGTACAAACTCCCAGTCCACCTCAGGTAACAGTGACCCAACGACATGCTAGTACTTCTCAACAACCGCTAAATCATTCTACTCAACACCAACGACCCATCATGTCATTGAGTAGCCGATTAACTACCGGTTTAAAAATGGCTTCTGCCAAGTTATCGATCTATGACCTCATTCAACAATCTCCCCCGCATAGAGAGGAATTAATGGAAATCTTAAAGTCAATCGAGCTTCAAACTCAAGATACTAATGCCTTCAACCACTTTGTGGGGAGTATTCAAACATGCATGGAGCCCTCCACCACTTTCTATGATTTTGAAATCAAACCTATGTCAACAGAAAGTATAGATCCTCCACTGCATATCATGGCCAAGATCGATAACAATCCATTCAAGAGAGTTTTAATTGACACTGGTTCCTCAATCAATATCATTACAACATTAGCATTGAGTCATCTAAATCTGTCGCCATCCCTTATCACAAAGTCGAATTTTACTCTTAAAGCATTCAATGATGCTTTATCTTCCATGGTTGGCACGGTTATCTTGCCCATTGAGGTAGGGGCCCAAACTTTGCATACCTTGTTTCACATCTTGGAAGGGTCCATGGCATACAATGTATTGCTTGGACGACCTTGGCTTAGGGAGATGAGATGTGTCCCTTCTATACCGCATCAATGTCTGAAGTATGTATATGAGGGACGAGTTCATTGTGTACCTGCTGACACTGAACCCTTCAAACATTACAAATATGTCTCAAATCCTTATGAGATTGTGTTGCCATCCACTCATATTTTCTTGACCCCATCTATTTCTTCTATACCATCTTCTTCTAAAGCTCCCATTCCTGAGGAGCCACCCATCATATCGCAACCATTTTCCTCTTCCGCTATTCCATCTCATTCACCACTTTCTTCATCAACTAATCTTCCTTCTTCTTCATCAGTGACCACATGCACATGTGGCCATGACCAATCATCTCTTTCCACGTCATTACCCCCTTCTTCTACACCTTCTTCAACATCACCTATTATTCCTCCATCTTCCCAACCATCACCAGCTGATGTTTCACAAGTCAGTGAAGCATCAACCCAACCAAATCCTTCCAATTCTTCTATCCCACATTCTTCTATTCCATCATCAAGTCCATCTCCCTCCCAAGTCAAGGTCCATCTCATTGATGCGGTATTGGTGAGTATGCCATTCAAGATGTCCACATCACACCGTTCAATGTGCAAATAGTTAAAGATTTTGGTCGTCCACATGACCAACATTTATCCATTGGATCGGTTTATAACATGGGTTCTATGCCAAATTCCATTAATTTTGTATATGGGGGAATAGAGTCATCTTCTAGTCCTACTACCATACCAGAACCCAAGCATCCAGTCCCTACCAATATCGAAAGGATGGAGGGTTTTCCATCTCGCTATTTCCACAGACATAATTGGTAGCAATTTGGCCTAGGTCTATACGAGCAAGGGGTAACTGAACGCATCGATATGCCATACCAGAGACCCACTGAGCGTTTTGGTCTGGGCTACCAACCACTTCCATCCCTTTCTTCTTTTGAGCGAGATTTTCAAAGCATTAATCTTAATTTAGAAGAAGAAATCCTCCACCCCGATGAATCCGAAGATGAAGTCTATGAAGAATTTGACGTCATGTCAAATGGTGATGAATCTGAAGAAGAGTCGGCGCCCATTGTTCCCCTCACTAAACAAGACGAGTTTTATCTCCAATTGTTTCCTCTCCAAGAGGCCATATTTCGCTTGCTTCTTCCACAAGAACGAGGTGAACCACCACCCCCGCCACATCCATAAGCCATAATCCAAACTTGTATTATATGTATATACTAAAATAGTGGTTTTCACCACTACCAAAAAAAAAAAAAAAAAAAAATTAAAATATATAAAAAAAAAAAAAAAATACTTTATTGTTGTATATATGTGTGTAATAGTGGTTTTCACCACTACAAAAAAAAAAAAACTCAAAATACAAAAAAAAAAAAAAAAACTGAAAAACAATGTTTTTTTGCACTTCAGGTCTTCCGAGGTCTTCACCGGTTTTCCCTTCCATTCCGCCCATCCTTTCTTCCATAGTCGATAATGATTTTGAGTTTTTTCACCCAACTCCCTAATCCTATGTCTAGATAAGCCAATCTCGATTTCAACCCCCTTGGATTGGTTTCCATCCCCTCCATCTATTTCAGAGTTCATCCTTTCCGAGGAATTGTTAAGGGCTTCCGCCAACTACATTCCTCCTTCACCTCCACATTCACCTTCATCTTCCAAGCCAGAGGTCTTCCAGGCAGACGTAGATGAGAGCAAGGCGTAGGAGCTCGATGACATTTTAGATGACATAAATCTGATCCCTACTCCCCATCAGCTTGAGGAAGGTTCCCACATGTCTATTGAAGAAACTATCGATGTAGACCTTAGTACAGGCCAAGATAATACCCAAATTGTGAAACTGGCTAAAAGTCTATCATCAGAGGAACAAGATAAAATGATTGCTCTACTCAAGCGGAAGAAGGAGATATTTGCATGGTCTTACAAAGACATTCCAGGCCTAGACCCTAATTTGGTTGTCCATAACCTCACCTTACAAAAAGATGCTAAACTCATCAAACAGAAACTTAGGAAAATGCATCCTACTGTGGCCCTCCTAGTTAAATCGAAGATTCAAAAACTTCTGGATGTTAAATTTGTCGTCCCGATTGATTATCCTGAGTGGCTTTCTAACATGGTACCCGTTTGCAAGCCTAATGGGGGGATACATGTTTGCACCGATTTTCGAGATCTAAATAAAGCGTGTCCTAAGGATGACTTTCCTCTTCCAAACATTGATACTCTTGTCGACACCTGCGCTGGTCATGAAATGCTTTCGTTCATGGATGGATTTTCAGGATACAACCGCATTCGAATAAACCCTGAAGATCAACACAAAACAGCATTTACCACACCTTGGGGAACTTTTTGTTATAGGGTGATGCCCTTTGGCCTTAAGAATGCAGGTGCAACCTATCAACGAGCCATGACTTATATTTTCCACTATTTTATGCATAAGATTATCGAAGATTATGTGGATGATTTATTGGCAAAATCTAAAACTCGACAAGAGCATTTTGATGTATTGGAAAAAGTTTTTGATAGGCTTCTAGAGCATAAAGTAAGGTTAAACCCTAAGAAATGTGTCTTTGGTGTTACCTCAGGCAAACTCCTAGGTTTTATTATCTCTAAACGAGGTATTGAGGTGGACCCAAACAAGGTCAAAGCCATTATGGAAATGTGTCCCCCAACTAATTTGAAGGAGTTGCGTAGTTTGCAAGGAAAGATTAATTCAATCCGTCGCTTTATTGCACAACTTTCTAATAAATGTAGGCCATTTTGCCACCTACTACAAAAGGGGGTACAATTTTCATGGACAGATGAGTGTCAAAAAGCCTTTGATGACATCAATTTGTACTTAGCATCTCCGCCAGTCTTAGCTCCGCCTCGTCCAGGGGTCCCTTTCAACCTTTATATCTCAGCAACGGACTTTGCCTTAGGGACAATGCTTGCACAAAAGAATGAACAAAATCGTGAGCAAGCTATCTATTATATTAGTTGAACATTGGTAAGCTATGAAACCCGATATGCTTATGTGGAAAAGTTGTGCTTAGCAGTGGTTTTTGCCACTAAGAAACTTCGTCATTATATGCTTAGCCATACAACATATGTCATAGCTAGAGAAAACCCTCTGCATTATATGATGTCTCGCACTTATAATAACACTCGTACCGCTAAATGGATAATGTTGCTTACCGAATTTGATCTTGAATTCATTAGCCAAAAATCTGTTAAAGGTCAAGTTATAGCCGATCAACTTGCGGAAGCTCCACTACCTAGTGATCATCCTTTGATTATTGAGCTCCCAGATGATTCGGTATTTGCTATCATTGAACAAGAAGAGGACATCATTCCGGAGAAAGATGTTGACATCACGCTATTCTTTGATGGCTCTAAGTGCGCGAAAGGTTAGGGTGCTGGAGTTGTGTTTCATACACCTCAAGGGATTCCCATCCCTTTATCATTCAAACTAGACTTCCAATGCACCAATAATACAGTAGAGTATGAAGCCTTAATTTTAGGTCTTCAATCAGCCATAGCTATGAGTATTAAGTGTATTCGGATATTTGGGGATTCTCAACTCGTGGTTAAACAAATTACAGGAGAATACCAAGCCAAAGAACCTACCATTAAGATTTATCATGATGTAGCAATGAAGTTGCTCTCTAATTTTGATTGGTATGAGATCACTAGTTTGCCTCGTTCGACTAATAGATTTGTGGATGCCATGGCCTCTCTTGGATCATTGATTCCAAAGGACTCCCTTGGAGAGGTACAGACACCTAATCATTTCCACAATCTCTAAGTCTCGCAATTGTCCGTGCTTGAGTCTAAAGATGAAAAGGATGTTTGCTTTATCCATTCGGATCCATATGAGTCTTGGTCTAGTGAGATAGTAGCCTTCCTCAAGTTTGGAACACTTCCACCTGATTTGTCTCAAACTGCCCGTCGCTGTTTTAAGCAAAAGGCAGCTCGTTTTGTTCTTTTGGGGGATGTTTTGTATAAACGTGGATATGATGGAGTACTCCTCCATTTGTCTAGAAGCAGGTGAAACACATAGAGCTATTGCTGAAGCCCATGATGGTACTTGTGGTGGTCATTTTAGTGGAATGGCCATTGCGAAGCGTATTTTATGTATGGGGTATTATTGGCCCACTATGGAACAAGATTGTTGCAAATATGTTAAACAATGTAAAAAGTGTCAAGAACACGCTAATTTAATCCATATACCATCACAAGCTTTACAACCCATCCAAAGCCTTTGGCCCTTCTCATAATGGGGTCTCGATTTAATTGGCAAGATTTCACCTGCCTCTTTAGGACAACATACTTTCATCATTACAGCCACTGAATACTTCACAAAGTGGGTTGAAGCTATTCCTCTAACCGATACGACAGGTCCTAGAATTGTGGAGTTTATACTCCACCATATCATTTGTCGTTTTGGTATTCCCTCTAAAATAATTTCCGATAACGACAAGTCTTTTAAGAATAAGGATGTTCAAGCTCTTTGCAAAAAGTATAATATCCAACATAGTTTCTCAACTCCTTACTACCCACAAGCCAATGGACAAGCCGAAGCTTCCAATAAGACCATAATTGCTATTCTTAAGAAACTTGTTAAAGAAAATCATAAAGATTGGCATACACAAATCCCCTTGGCATTATGGGCTTACATAACAAGCATCAGAACTCCCATTGGGGCAACGCCATTTTCTTTGGTCTATGGAGCTGAAGCAATCATGCCTCTTGAGCTCGAGATCCCTTCCTTGCGAATTTCTTTGCAGGAATTTATCGATGATGATACTGCTAGACAAGCACGTCTTGATCAACTCACACTCATAGATGAAAAACGAATCAATGCTTTAGAGCATTTGTGAGTTTATCAAGACCGATTGAAATGTGCTTACAATGCCAAAGTTCATCTAAGAGAATTTCAAGTAGGGGATCTTGTCCTTAAATAGAATCAACAAAACACCAATGCATTGCCGCATCTTCGAGATAAATTCGCGGCTAATTGGTTAGGTCCATATATGGTCACTGAAAGAGTGGGTAATGGAACTTATAGACTTGCTAGTTTAGAGGGAGAGGAAGAACCCGAACCACTTAATGTTATACACTTGAGAGCATTCTACGCATAGTTTGAATTTTATATGTACATATATACATGGCTTGTAAAAAAAAAAACAAATTAAATAAAAAGAATTTGCATTTCATTGCTAGTTGCATACATCTCATTCAAAACACATTGTTGTCATACATCTCATTGAAAACCATAACATTTCATTTTCAGCCATAGTTGCATATCATGTTAGAGACCATTCTATCTTTTGGATATAAAATTTGGTCAAGCAAAAGTCATGTTGCCTTAATCAGGGGCACCTTCACAAAATCCATCAAACCGAATTGTCATTCGTACATCCATTTTCCATTTGCACATATTTACATTGCCAAAATGTTTTCAGTCACTCAGCCATTTCTAGTGTTTTAAGCAAACTTCAAAATGCATGTTAAAGTTCTCTAGGGCCATATCACCAATTACACCAAATAAAATCTTGAGTATTGGGAAATGATTTCAAAAGGAGTCTTGAACCTATCACATTTTCACATCTTAAAAACATATTGTGTCAAAGAGAGATAACACCATCCTTGGGTTGGGCCTTGAAGTAAAAAGGGTAATCCTCGTTTGTCCTATCATGCAAACATAGTCCATAAAACAGTGGTTCTTATCACTATCACAAGCAATTACAAAATATAAATATAAACAGAGTAGTAAGGATAGGGTAAAATTCTCATCATACTTCGGTTGAGAATCCGATTCCCCAAAGCTCTAAGGAGATGAACATTTTTCACACACCACTGATCCCAAATAAGTTGTAAGGATCATACTACTTGTCCAGTCATACGGATAGGTAGTCATCCCCAAGGCTTACAAAGGTCAAAAACAACATGGACTATGGAGTTAACCTTCATCGGGGCTATAGACGCTTGGTGGCAGTGGAGTATACTCATTACGTGGCAACATGTCTCTCCTCAAAGAGAGACCTCTGAATGCTCATATGGACAAACTAGCTTTGGGGTCTTCTCCATAACAGGGTTACCTAATTTATGCAATATGAGGTTAATGAACACACTTGCACACACAGGTTTTTGATTGCCTAGAGTCACTACCATGCTTATGATTTGGTTAATGAACTCGCATGCACACACATTTGGTCCTAGTTGAATTAGGCAGTATTAGTAAGTTTGTTTGATACCACTAGCATGTTTGAGTCTTTGTAAAATAGTCTTCCTCCATATTTTCTTCCATATCAACCTCCATATCTTCTTCCATATTCATGTCATTCCATATGTCATTCATTCACAAGCCACCAAGTTTGGTGCCCCTGATTAAACAATTATGATAACAGTTGGCTAAATCTAACTATCTAAAAGTATGAGTGCTTCTTAGTGCATATTTCATTTACTTAGTCTCACATTAATCATCTATAAGTTTGCATTCCATTCCATCACATATCCATCAAACATTAAAACATATAAAAACATGCATCACAAAAACATAGGCATTCACACAAAAGAGAGTAAAACACCAAATAAATAAAAGCCATGTATATATATATGTATAAAGATCAAAACGTACAATGAATGCCAAAAGGCTACAAAATACAATAGAGCACCAAGGCTCATAAAGAGTGCATCTAAGCACTAAGCTAACCATCAAAAGAGGACCCTTGTGACCTAGTAGGAGCCCTAGACCTAGTGGTGTGCCTAGACTCACTATGCCTAGAGACAGAAGAGGATGGAGGATCAGGCAACACAATGTGATGCCTAAATAATGTGTCCTCCAGAGCCTCAATATAACGAGTCCTAGACCTAAGTCTAGATATGTCTATCCCATGTCGTCGCTCTCGCTCCGCTAGCTCTGCCTGGAGTCTTGTCACCCTATCATCCTGGGGCACCCTAGTCGCTCCATCCAAGTCTGCCTGCATCTGGGCCATCCTCCCCTCCTGAATAGCTATCAGGCCATATCGCTCTGCAACCTGTTGCTCCAACCGAGCTATCCTCTCATCCTGGACCACTAGCATAGCATCATGCTCTGTTATCTACTGCTGCAGCTACGCCAGATCATCCTCATGCCCGCTAGGGGGTACCTCTCTAGTATCTCCAGTGGCCTCTCCTAGGCCCTCACCGTCATCCTCCTCGTCATCTCCGCTCCCCAATGCCTACCATACCATCTTCCCCTTTTGCCTTCGACTGTCAGCTTGAAGGTGGGGACCCTCCCTACGCTTGGGAACCTCTGCGGTTCCCTCGTCCTCTCCAGCTCCAACAGCCACCAATGGTGGCTCCCACCTCGGCTCTGTGGCCATCCATGCTGCATACTCAGCTGTTACCCCGATGTCATCCACGTCGGGGATCTCCATGTCCTCATCGTCCTCTATCTCCTCTCTCCATGGATCGACACACGACAAATCCCCCTCTGATCTGTGCCTTCGGTAGCGCACTGGCTCACCAGGGACATCCTGTCTCAATCTAACCTGGCGGAGCACTCGAGACATCTGTATGTACTTCGCCTCGATGTGGCCCCGACCCACTACCCATCTAGCCTGTCGCACCCGCCTCAGATGCTCTCCATCACCGATCCACCTCACCTCCCGCCAGGGCCTCCAGATGACTTGGGCATCTGTCAAGTCTGCCCATAAACTCCTATACCATTGCCCCAATCTCACGGGTCGGCTCGACTGTCTCTCCTCCACCACTAGCCATCTCCTACCATAATCCTGGCTCATGTCCCAGTAAGCACATGGCAACCCCTTCGGTCAGGCCACTCTGAAGTGCTCCCAGCCCTAGCACTGGAGAACCAAACTGCAGCCTAGGCCCTTCCGGCCCCGCCTTCGAACCTCATACAACTCCCGGTACACCTGCACCAATAAAATGGGCACCCAGGCATACACTACCCTATTAGTGAGCATCTCGCTCACTACACCCATCAGGTTCCATGGAAACCTGCACCCGGTGCTATTCGGGGCCACAATGTTGGCCAATACGAACATCATCAGAGCCTCCACCGCTACCAACTCCTTGGCCGTATACATGGCCAAGTAAGGAATCCCCCCGCTCTCCGTCCGGATCTCCCTCCAGTCATCCCCAAACAACTTGGCCATCTCCGTGGCCCTACCTCGTCCAACCTCCACCCCCCCCCCCCCCCCCCCCCCCCGCACCCGCCTCAGATGCTCTCCATCATCGATCCACCTCGCCTCCCGCCAGGGCCTCCAAATGACTTGGGCATCTATCAAGTCTGCCCATAAACTCCTATACCATTGCCCCGATCTCACGGGGTGGCTCGACTGTCTCTCCTCCGCCATTGGCCATCTCCTACCATAAGCCTGGCTCATGTCCCAGTAAGCACATGGCAACCCCTCCGATCGAGCCACTCTGAAGTGCTCCCAACCCTAGCACTGGAGAACCAAACTGCAGCCTAGGCCCTTCCGGCCCCGCCTTCGAACCTCATACAACTCCCGGTACACCTACACCAATAAAATGGGCACCCAGGCATACACTACCCTATTAGTGAGCATATCGCTCACTACACCCATCAGGTTCCATGGAAACCTGCACCTGGTGTTGTTCGGGGCCATAATGTTGGCCAATACGAACATCATCAGAGCCTCCACCGCTACTAACTCCTTGGCCGTATACATGGCCAAGTAAGGAATCCCCCGCTCTCCGTCCGGATCTCCCTCCAGTCATCCCCAAATAACTTGACCATCTCCGTGGCCCTATCTCGTCCAACCTCCACCCGCGCCCCCTCCACGGGCACCTTGAGGATGCGGTATACATCCTCAAGCGTCACCGTCATCTCTCCAATCGGGAGCTGGAACGTCCCCCGATCTGGATCCCACCTCTCGGCCAAAGCCGAGAGGTACCCCTCATCTACCCGAACTACCTCCAACGAGGCTGCCTCCGCTAGCCCTACTACTTCCAATATCTCCCAGTCTTCCTGGGACAATGACCTCCTCATCCCCGGAATGATAGGGGAGAATCGGTGTCGTGCCTCTAAAACCCTAAGCTGCAAAACAACAAAACAAAAATTGGTTACAAATTTGTTTCAAAAAAAAAAACAAAAAAAAACAAATAAAAGTACTTGCTTAAATAAACAAATACCTCAGCTGGCTGCACTGGCGCGTCCGCTCCCATCTCCGCCATAGCTCTCGCGTGCTTCACTCTCCCACACAACCTTTCACTTCACTTCACTTCATTCCACTCCCTCAGACGCACTTCTCTCAAGCTCGAACGCACAAATGAGCGAAATTCTCGCTGAAACTGTTTAAATAGCTAGTTTTGGTGCCCTGAAATGCAGTGGGGCGTTTCATGGCGCATTCAGATGCAGTGGGGCATTTCATGATGCATTCAAACACCGACGGGCGTTTCTGCCACCTCCAAATGCATACCGGCGTTTGATGTCAGTATGGAATAAAAGAACAAAACTTACAAAATTGAAGCTTACCTCCTCCAAATTTCATCAAATTGCATCCATCCATTCTTCTTATCATAATAAAACATTTTGTGAAGGTTACAACAGTTTTGGAAACAAATTTTGTCATTTTTCTCAAAAAGCGCATCATTCATCATTGATTTACAAATTGGGTTAAAAATGTTCAAAACCTTCACAAAATTAACCACATTCATCAATTCTTCTGATCTATCATCAATTTCATTCATTCTTCTTTCATCATGCATATTTTTGCCAAATTAAATTAAAGTAAACCTTGTATCTAGTGGTATATTCTATCACCTTGGCGATTGCAGCGATTTGCATCCATGCAATTCGGTAAGAGGATTAAACCACCATAAGGACACTTACCATTTATCATCATCAATTATTTCATTGTTTGAAAATTGGAAATCAATTTTGGGTATCCTACTTTTCAAGTGACCTCATACCAAGATCAATTTTCTCAACAGCTGTCATTGATGGCCTAGTTCATGGGGCCTTAAACGTGGACAATCTTCAATATCATCATTATTTTGAGTCTTGCTAGAGATTAGGCTACATAGGTTGATTGGTTCCGACCCGAGGAATTATCCATACAATCACTAGGAGCATCTCTGAAGTTCTGGACTCTTTCATATTGCATCTCTGCATATCAATGGCGCCAACAAGGCAATTTCATCAACAGTATGGATTCACCCACAGGAGTTGGGGCATCCGTTATCAATTTTTAACTTTCCTAATAGTAGAATTCATCTTACATGATCATGGAATTTAAAATTTGGCAAAAATCCCTTTCTAACCGTTGGGGCAGAAAACGGTTCATCTTTCACATCACTCATATCGTCTTCAATCATATTATTTTCTGGTTTGTACACCAACCCCTTTTCTGTTGGGACATAAACAGATGGTTCGTACACCAACCCCTTTTCTGTTGGGACATAAACAGATGGTTCATACACCAACCCCTTTTTCACCGTTGGGGCAAAAACGGTTCATTTTCTTCCGAATTTCTTCCAATTGGCTTGTGAGAACCATTCTCGCTCGCCAATTGAGGGGGTAAGCTGATAAATCTTAAATATTCTTTTTTTTTTTTTTGGTCTTCAAAGTTGTGCTTTAATCTTGAGAGAGAGTTGCGTCTGATCCAGCTTTTCAGGTGTCCTAAGTTTTTGTGCTGCATTGTGTCTTCACACAAAGCAGCTCAAAAAGGGCATCTGTAGACACCAAAATCTAGCCACTTGCAAGTCATCTATACCTTCCTGTCAGCCACGTGTCGGTCATCCACCTTCCCGCCATTATTTGGCCCAAATCCACACTTTCCCGCCATTATTTGGCCCAATTTCACCTTTTCCCGCCATTTTTCATCCCCAAATTTATTTAAATTAATATTTATATATATTTTTTAATATTTTAATATTTTAATATATATATTTAAATAATAGTTTAAGTGATTTTATCTGAGTCGTCCATCCTTAATTTAATCTCATCCATCCATCCATCTTAATCCATTTCACAACCTAAGATTTATTCTCTACCCTTGGATCCACTTTAATCTTAGCCACACGTTCAAAGTGTCGTTAAAACCCTAAAGTGTGCCCTAAGAGTGGATTATAAATTGAGTCACTTTGATGGCTCAAACCCTATGTATCTTCTTCGCCTATGTCTTTTGCTACTTCTATCTCCTATGCGCTATCTCTGATTCTAATTCTTCTACTACTATCTCCTCTATCTCTCTTCTGCTACCCTTTCGCCGCATCCATCGCCGCTTTCGTCGCCGCTTTCGCCATCATCTCTTCTGCAGCATTCTGTAGAATCCCCCATTCTTGTCGCAAGTTCCCGTGGGTGTTTACCCCTTTACCAAGTGCCCACGGGCGTTTACCAAGTGCCCACGGGCGTTTACCAAGTGCCCGCGGGCTTTACCCATAGCCACAGACTCAGACCGGCGTCTGAAACCTTGATCCAGAAGCACGCGGGCGTTTAGCGAGTGCACCAGGGCGCCTTCCGTAGTCGATTTGACAGCCACATTACTTCTAGGTTTCGCCTGGTCTAGCTGCGTTAATAGAGAACAGGTATAAATTAGTTTAAAGCAAGTAACTTCTTTTCTTTTATTGATCTGTTATTGAATTCCTGCATTTCGTTTTTCTAGGGTTTTAGATTGTTTCCGAGGGCTCACACAGTGGAGCCCTCTTATTAATTTCTAACTCCTTGATAGTGTTAATGTGTGCAGGTTTTTGACAACAGATCCGGTTTATTGATGGCAGCTGATTAAGCTGGAGTGGTCCAAGCAAGGGATACAACAAAGCCCACTCACTCTGTTGGGATTGAAGATACATTCTTCGGAAGTGCCACCATTTGTGCCAGCTAGGGTTTTGGAGAACCCTAGCATAACTTGTAACTGTGTATCACAAATAAAGGGTTACAGGCCCAGTTGTATTCAAAAAGGAGTTTTTTAAACTCCATCGATTAATAGAAATCGTTTGTTTTGTGCAACTATTATGTACTCTGTCATTGTGATTTTATTTATTTTTGTTTGGCGTGTATTTTTAATCTAAAAACATCAAAGAGCCGCTCCAGCTCCACCATTCCTTTTGGAATTCTATTGTCCTTCAACCTCATTATTCCCCTGTCATCACCTAACTGTTCCAGTAGGGCATCCCTTTGGCCCTCATCGATTATAGCATTTTCAAATGTGTTAGTACTCTGCAAAAAGTTTACAATCTGTTGATCATCAGAGAAAACCTGAAAATTATCTATATTGTTTGGAACTGAAGGACAAGGGACTAACTCAATTGAAAACTTGTTCCATTTAAATTCTTCCAATGGTTTTAAACTTGCGACTGAAGAAGCCAAGACATCTGCACGTGAATTCTGCTCTCTGGGTATGTGTGTCAGATTAAAAGCATCAAAGTCTTCTACAAGATCCCAAGCCCGATGTTTGTATCCTTTTAAATAAGATGCTTTACACTGGAATTTACCTTTGACTTGATTTGCCACCAATTCTGAATCAGTAAAAACTTGAATATTTCTTGTTTCTTTGTCCAATGCAAATTTCAAACCTAAAATCAGAGCTTCATACTCTGCTAAATTATTTGTACAAGGGAACTATAGGCGGTAAGACATAAAATATGTCTGACTTTCAGGCCCTTTAAGGACTGCCCCTGTCCTAGAACCCTGTTTAGATATAGCCCCATCCACATGAAGTGTCCAGACTTCATTAGTATGTACAGGATGAGCTTTATTAAACTTGTTAATCTGTCCCATTGTTAAATTGTAGACTCCAATATCTACCTCTGCAATATTTACAGTTTCATTCTCTACATTGTACTCAATAATTGTATGCTTGTACCTGGGTTCTATTTCAACACGTAATTGATTTGCCACTCCTTTCCATGGCAACCACATGTGTGAAAAATCTATTGCCAAGTATCCGTTCAGAGATCTCGACCAATCTCTACTCAACAACATCCCGTACCCCACAGGGATATCCACAACCTGAATTTCAATTTTATGTTGAGCCCTTGGCTAATATGCTAATTGGATATGAATATTTTGAAGCTCTCCAACAACTTTAACCTCTGATTTGTCTAATTGGACAACTCTCCTTTCAGACTTCATTGGGGTGAGACCCAACTGCTGACAAATTGCCAAAGGCATAACATTAGCAGATGCACTCGAATCTACCAAACAATTATGTAAGTTCTTCCCAAAAATATGGACAGTCAGTAAAAAGGGGGGAACTTCAATTTTTTCTTTGTACATGGCTAGATTGGCATTTGCTATTTTCTTTCCTTTGTCCACAGGTTTAGTAGCAGGGCCAGAGTATGTTTTTATCAGGTTGTCTCTCTGCTCTTAAATCTGTGCCAACTCATGTAGAGTAATGTTGGACTTAATATTTTTCATATCCTCCACTATGTTATATCCTTTATTAAGTGGAGGGACAAAAGCATCTGGTCCTATCATCAGATTTCCTCCCTTTGGTGAAGATGGATTATTGCTTGGATAGGGGTCGAGAGGAACATTGTGAGAGTTGTCCGGAGGGGTTGATGTAGTATTAGGCTCCGGATTCCTGTTCCTCAGGTTGTAATTATCTCTTCTATACTGCTGGAAAGCCTGCATCTCATCCATAGGCATTTCAACTACATTCTCAGATTCATCCAAAAAAGTGAAAGATTCCAGGACCATAGCTGCACTGTGGCCGGATGAACTTGGGCCATCAACAGTTCTTTGATTTTCAGGGGAGATCAAATCTCTGGACAAAGCTTCAAATGCATTGCAAAATTCCAAACAATCCAACTCCTCATGCTGAGAAGTGGCATGTATTCTGCACCAATTAGGCAGAGCTAAATCGCAAATATTCACATCATGAGCCTTACCCTTGTAATATTTATTAGGTTCATACGGGGGCCGGTTGAATCTGTTCGGTTGATATGAATATCTGTTGGAGTTGTCCCCTGTAGAAACTTGCCTTTTAAAACTCAAGAAATCATTTGCCAGCTTCTGAACTATTTTGGAGACTTCTTCGACTCTTGCATTGTCAGCATCTTTTCCTGGGTTCTATACATTCTCAACAGGTGCTACAGCCAATGGATTTGCTGATGGTAGAGTATGACAAACTGGTAGCATCATTTGATGTGGAATGGGATTGAACACAGGGGTAGCTTGTGTAACCATAGGAACTTGCTGGGCATTTAAAGGCTGGGGTCCCAACTGTATTTCCAGAATCAAAGCTTCTTTATAAGCTTTTGTCAAATTAGTAACAGTGGGATCTCTCTTCAAAAAGACAGAGGTCATTGGATCCAGAGAGTTTCTAAAGATCTCTAATGCCAGGTCAACATTCGGTACATAATACCCAGTAAGTCTGCCATAAGCTTTCTGGAATCTAAAATTATAAGACCTGATAGATTCACATAATTCTCTTTTGATGCCGAAAAGCTGCTGGTACAATATACTAGGATCTATCACTTCTCCGAACTGTGACACAAAAACTTTTTCTAAGTCATTCCAGCTGGTGACAGAATCATTAGTGAGGTTTAGAAACCAATCATAAGCTCCCTCTTGGAGAGTGAACGGGAATAGTCTGCAGGAAACATCCTCATGCTGTACATTTAATAATTTCAAAGCATTCTTGAATGCAACCAAATGTTCTTCTGTAGTTCTTGTCCCATCATGTTTATATCTAGGGAGATATCTTTCCGGATTTCTAGGCAGGTCATGGGCTATACCCAAAATATTCAAAGCACTGGAGCCCAACCAATTTGCCATTACTACTTGGCTGACTGTGATATTCCGAGTTGTGGTTGGGGTAACTATCAGTGGTGATAAAACTGTTTCAGACAGAGACTTGGCCCTTCTGAGGCTACTTCTTCTCGGAGTTTCTAATTCAGGGACAAGGAGCTCTCTAGCTCTGGGGTGGGACCTTGTTACCCTGTATGTAGAATCCAACTTTTCATAGGTACTTACAAACTTATAGTCTTTAACAGAGTACTGAACTTGAGGTCTTTTTTTTGGGCAATCTTAAAATACTGTACTGACAACTTACAATACTGATCGAATTTCAGTAGGCCCTCCTTCTAGTGCCATTTTTAAATGTTGGTCCGACTTTCATACACACCCTATGAATAATGAGCATGAAACTCTGATAACACTTATACGGGATAAATCCCACTCACTTTAGGATCTAGCTGGTTATCCAAGGTGTGAGTTACAGAGTCGGGTCGAATGTCAATTCACTCTTTTCCGCTTCTGGAATAGTTTTCAATATGAACTGTCTGTTACCTTACAACGGGCTCAGTGAACTTGCTCAGTAATGTTTAGAAGTTGTCACTTGTTGACAATCAGATTTAAAATTAATTCTTTGATCTAGCTCTCATGGGTCAACAGATTTAAATAAAAGACAAATAAAGAAAATAAAAATGGATCATTTCACGGTAAAACAAATAGGGTAGGGTAAGGTAGAAAGAGAAGTTTATCAAACTTAACTGTAAAACAAAACTACCAATTTTATTTATACTATCAGCTTCACAACAGAACAAATAAAAGAAGAAAGTGTCCAGTTTTCTAAGATCACTTTCTACTAAGAGCACAAGGCAAAGATGGAACAGATATAACAGAAAATTAGAAATCGAAGGGAAGTCGGTTAAAATTGATATCTTTCACCAGCAGCCTAGCTCGCATAGTGAGGACAGAGCAATTAGAACAAACTTGAACCTTAAATCTGTAATTTTCCCTAGTATACAATAGAACAAATGAAGCCTAACAACATATTTAATCTTGATAACATCGATTTACAGCATATATCTAATAAACTTTAATGAAACGAATAACAAAAGAATATGAACTTATCACAATCTGCAAAATATTAGGCTCTTGGCCATGCTATCACAAAAAACAAAAGCACATCAACTCCAAGTCCAGAAACAAAGTATTTAACAATCTTTGCAAGAAATTGCTTCAAAAGCCTTTTATTTCTAAGTTTTTGCCCCCTTGCGATTACATTGAGAAGAAGTATTTATAGACTCAGGACAACCCCTGATCTTTTCAAAAATACTTCTTCTCAAACCCTAAGTCTTATCATCTCAAACCCTAGGACCCAAGATTTACAATATAAAGCCATTTAAAACAAAGTTCGGATAAAACTTAACCATTCTGCAAATCAGTGCAGTCAGTTGCCATAAATGGAGAAGATAGAATTTGAATGCCACTTGCATTCACCCGCAACTGTAATAAATGCCCTCATTAATTCCCTCGGGTAAGCTGGATGAGTCACCACTTCTCCGACATTTCATCTTCGCAGAGCCATCCCTGAGTTGAAAATATCTACATGCCATTAATTCTGCCATAAATTATCATTAAATGCATTCACCAACAAATTCCGGTAACTGTGTGTAGATATTTCAATTTTTCGGCCAACTCCCGACATATTCCATCAAATGGGCAGCAGCTTAGTCACCGCAAAGTCTCCTTGCGGCCAGATCTGTAAAAATTGGATGAAACAGCAATTCTCGGCATCTTTTCTTTCAATATGGCTGTCTTTGATTAATTTGCATTCGACTTTGTCTTTATGGCCCTTTCTCCGTTATCCCATAAGTGACAGATGGCTTCCTGCATGAAAGAACAAAATACGGATTAGTATTTTAAAAATATTAAATCAGAACTTTAATTACTAAATCAGATTAAAAACCTTAATGTTTACTTGCATGTCGGCCCTATTTATCTGATACGTGCTTTGACACGTGTCACAAAATCGTGACACGTGTCCGTTTCCAGCTGTTTTGCATTCTGCTCTGTTTTCCTGCCTGAGTCACGAAAATGCGACATGTCGCGATTTCGCAACATGTCACGAAATCGCGACATGCCCTGCTCTGCGCAACGCTTTTCCTTTGCAAGTCGTGAAACCGTGACATGTCACGAAATCACGACCTGCTCCTTGCCTTGGCTCCTTTTCTTCGTTGCTGCCACGAAACGTGACATGTCGCGATTTCACGACATGTCACAAAATCGCAATAGCAACCGCCCTTGGCACTTCTTTGCTCCCACCATGTCGCGAAATCGCGACATGGTGGCTCCTTGCCTTCTCAACTTTCCACCATGTCACGAAATCGTGACATGGTGGCCCCTCAACTCACCATCTGTCCTTTGTGTCGTGATTTCACGACGTCATGAAATCGCGACGTCGCGATTTCGCGACACCTTCTGGCCTTGCCCTTCTTTCACTCAAACTGTCATGAAATCGTGACGTCGTGAAATCATGACGTTGTGATTTTGCGACCTTTCTGGCACTTGGCACTTTCCTCCGAACTTGGCCACGAAAACGCGACATGTCGCGATTTCGTGACATGTCGCGAAATCGCGCATCTTTTATGCCTTAGCCATTTTCTCAATTAATTCCTCTTCCTCGCTTTGCTTTCTCTTGCGTGTCGTGATTTCGTGACACCTTTTGGCTTTCTCCCCTTTCTCTCCAACTGTCGCAATTTCACGACGTCGCGAGATCGCGACGTCGTGATTTCACGACATCCCTCATGCCTTAATCAATTTTTGAACTTTGCCTTGTGATTCCTCTTGCTGGTTGGACCTGTCGTGATTTCGCGACATGTCGTGAAATCGTGACAGTCCATACATCTTGGGGCCCTTCTTCAAAAATGTCACGATTTCGCGACGTCGCGATTTCGCTACATGCTCCTGACTTGCTCGCTTTTCTTCTTCTGATGCCACGAAAACGCGACATGTCGCGAAATCGTGCCCATTTTCATCCTTAGCTTCTTTTTCACCTTGCTTGCCGCGAAAATGCGACATGTCGCGATTTTGCGACATGTCGCGAAATTGCGACCATTTCATGCCTTAGTCGATTTTTCTCTCTCTCAGCCGCAAAAATGCGACATGTCACGAAATCGCGACGTTCTGTACAATTTGGCTTTCTCTCTCCAAAATTGTAGCGATTTCGTGACATTTTCAAAAATGAAAAATGGAAAGTGTCACGATTTCGCTACGCTTTTCTGACTTGGCGGATTTTCTGAAAACCTGTCGTGATTTCGTGACATTTCCATAAATGGAAGTGTCGCGATATCGTGACTTTGCCAAAAATAGAAAGTTTTGATTTTTCATGAATTTATCTATCTGTTTTCTGCATTTTTTTCGTACCGGTGTAAGATTTTCTTTATCCATGAATGATTCTAGCATGTAAAAAGTGAATTCTGAGATAACAAAGCCAGAATGCAAGAATACTTGGATACTTTGACACAGGCAAAACTTGAAGAAAAGAGGCAAGTAAAATTTAAAACCTGAAAATCATCAAGAGGGTCCCTACTGCAAAATGAAAGCTCAATGTTTTCAAAGGATGAAAATTTATTTTTCAGTGGGGGGGTGTTGCTTCTCAACAGGACCTTTACAAGTTGAACATGGTCGATACAATAGTTACCATTTAATCATAAATAAGAAGATAAGGATTCAAAAAAGCATCAAAATAATTATTTGCATATCCCCTAATTGACTAACCATCTAATATGTTTCTTGATCAATTGCAAACTATATGATATGAAGTTCCATGTTGGAAATCCTTTGGGTAGGGTTTATTTCCTAAATAGTTGTATTTTATTAAGAGAATTTATATATTTTTGAATTAATATATTTTCATAACTCTTTCCTTAATATTTGAGTAATATCCATCCTATTTTTACCTCTAATGCCAAATTCATAAGTTAGCAATTGGGCATGCCTAACCTAAATTTTTTATCACATCCTTTTCGAAGAAAGTATCCTTGAATTTTATCATTTTTTTATGTTATACCTACTAGCAATCTTGAAAGTGACATCATATAAATAAGGATGGATTGTAATGTAGTCTTTATAGGTTATGACCTTCCTAGTAGGTTAAGAACTTACATTTCTAACCTAACAAACAAGTTTTCATTTTTTCCAAACATGATTACCAAAGCTCTTTTTTCTTCCTATATGAGATAAACAAATATTCAAGTTGATGGAATTGTTTTAATTTTAAACCATAAAATATCCTTAATAATTTATTGTAAAAATAGGGTAGTGTTAATGAATATCTTGGAATTTGTAGTATTAACCAACTATCCAGTAGACTTATCATAGAACACTAACAATAATTTAAACTTCATGGCCTCACTAAGTGAGGAATGATCCAAAATAAAAGTATAATCAACAAATTAGAGATGAGATTTGAAGAATCCATTTGTACAATCTAATTACCTTTGAACTTTAATTTCATGTTTACCTCTAAAAAATCTATTTGTAGTGCCTCCACAAGAATAATAAATAGATAAGGAGATAATGGATCGCCTTGGTGTATAAGATGACTTAAAGTATTTAGCAAGGGAACCACTGATAAAAATAGAATATTTTGGAATGTTATAACTATATCTAATCCATTCCAACTAACGTTGATAAAAAACCAAACATTTTGAAAAGAGCATAATCAAACAAATCTTATCTAACATCATAAGCATACCTATTTTCTTCATAGAATAAAGGGAACGTATGTCTCTTGTGTAATTATTACACCACCAAGATGAACAAAACCACCTTGTTCCTCTAAGATAACAAAATCTAAAATTATTTTCAACCTATTTGCTATATTTTTTAAAATGTTCTATATCATATTACAAAGGCTTATTGGAAAAAATATTGAAATATTTGGTTTCACATTTCTTAGGAACCAATGTAATAAAGGTGGCATTAATCTCACTTATTGTGGCCTTCCTCTTCTAGGCTCTTCAACTGTAAGAAACATATCACTATTCAATAAATCCCAAAACAAATTGAAAGAAAAATTAAGGAAATCACTCCTAAGATTATTTTTACCTTTGGTTAGCCATTCAAAATAAAATTTTGACCATTGAAAACCTTAGAAAGAGAGGCTTATTTGTTGTTAATAGATGTAATATTTGTGGTCAAAATGAAGAAAATTCACATATTCTTCTAGATTTTTATTTTTCTCGAGAAGATTTTCAGATCCTTCTAAAGTTTAGTGGAATCAAATGGGTCTTCCCAAATTATTTAGGAGAGCTATTTTAACAATGGTCAGCTTTGTTTGTTAGTAGACGATGCAAAACCTTCTAGGCCTTGCTTCTTTCACACTTTTTGTGGGGTATATAGAAAGAGAGAAATGATCAAACTTTTAAGAATATTTCTAAGGATACCATTTCAATTAGTAACAAAATCCTTTGTGCTCTAAAGGAAAATATTTCTTGTATTGTATTTACTAAACAAAAATAACTCTCTCATGAATTCAATCTTGTTGAGTTCCTAGGCATTTCGGTTGGTGTGATGTTTGTCATTGATGACACTTAGTAGATTAGATGATAGACTATTTGGAAATTACCTCAATCTGGATGGCTAAAGTTCAATTTTTATGGAGCATATAAGGGAAAGCCAAGGCTAGCAAGAGCCGTTGGAATAGTAAGGAATGAAAAGGGTGAGATTATTGCCAAGAATTGAGACTTTCAATCAAGCCACTTTTTGCAGAGGCAAGAGTAGCTTACCAAGTATCTATTCTCCTCAGCTCTTTCTAGGGAAGGAATTTTATATTTGAGGAAGACTCATTAAATATAATAAATATCCTATTGGGAAAACAATCCACCAATGGGTCTATTCAAATATGATGTGTGAAATGATCAAAACCTTAGGAGACCAAGACTCCTTAAATATTGAGCATGTCCTTAGGGAAGGAAATAAGGTAGTGGATTTTTAATTGAATTTAGGATTGCTTCAAATTGTATTGATGGTTTGGAGGAGGGATTTCCCTCAGGAGCTTCTTCAAATTTTTTAGAACGAAGTCTCAAAATAGAATTTTTGGAGCAGTTCTATTTTAAGGTCAAATCTTATTTTTCTAGCTTCTTCAGATGAAAGGCCCTCTTCAAGTCTCACTGAAGCTGGATGATACTGATTCTTCTTCCATGAAGGAGAAGAAGCTGATTAGAAAAAAAAAACCTAACTCTCTAAAGAAGACAAAGAATGAGGAGATCGATGCACTTTAATATCAAAGTTACGAAGAAATTAAAGAATTCCTACGGTTCTAAAGACTCGAATGACTTTGATGATTTCCCTATTTCTAAGAAAATTCTAAAGAATCTGGGTATTCCGTCTACCATACATAATATTTAGGAGGAACCTACTGCAATGACAAGTATCCATTACAATACTTTTAAATATTTAGTGAGATCTATTAAGAGGTTTGTGAAGCAAACTACTTATTTTTTGAATAAGTTGTCGTGGAGACTAAAATAGAACACAAATTCTTATAATTTTCCTAATAATGAAAATCAACAACCACTTCAGGAGATGTTAAATTCAGACACATCAATCGAAAAATAAAATGACAATACAATTAAAATGTAGACCTCTAGGGAATCTTGTAGTAAAAAATCTAAACGTCAAAATATAAGTGAATGGACTATTGGAAGGGGTTTTAAAAAATAATGGGTACAGTTATACCCCTTTATTGAGCGATATGAGACATAAAATGTGTGTAAATGTATTATTTGTACATGGAAGTTGGGAAAGGATCATTTATTGCAAAATAAGAAAGACACAATAGAAAAATATTGTGGGAAATTTTACATCAAAGAAATATGAAGTGGTGAAATAATTAACATATTTCATAGGTGGAAGGATGCATAAGAATGTGTGCATGTGAGATATGCACTTGAATACAAAAAAAATAAAACAACAACAAACTCTCATTGATAAGGGTGGAACAATCGAGGCCCAATTTCAAAAAATTAATAAGACTATATTAGCCTAAAAGAAATTGCAGTTTGTTGTTGTATACAATATTATAAAAAAAGGTTGACCCATGTCTGATTTTGCTGATTTTAAACAAATACTTCAACTAGTCGATGTACAAAACCTTACTAGTTCACATTAGTTATATTGAAGTGGTTGGAAAATGGTAAAATATCTTTCACTGGTTGAGAAGGAAGACCTGAGAAAGAATGTGAAATAAGCCAAATTTATTTCACTTTCCATTGATGAGGTAACAAATTTTGACAACACATCTTAGATTTGCATACATGTTTACACATTCAAAAATAATTTGAGACAACCTCATTTACTAGCACAATATAAGATGATTGAAAATTGTAATGGGAAAAACATTTATAATGTTTTTGTAACCAGTTTAAAAGATATTTCCAGAATGGATGAAAAGGAAATTACCACAAAGTTAATTTATGTTGGATCTGATGGTCTGAATAAATGTAAGGACAAAGGAATGATATTTGTGTTAGGCTTTAGACATCAATTGCCCCATATGTGATTCCCATTAATTGCATGGATCATAGAATGAATCTTGCATACAAAATTATGAGAAAATTTGATAATGTATCCAGAGTGGAAGAACTCATCCATGAAATACAATCATACTTTTCATGCAGTCCAAAAAGGTTTGCAAAGTTTCAACAATTTTCTCTAGGTGTAACCGAAGGAAAAAAAATATTAAAATATGTGGACACTAGGTGAATTTCACTATTTCTTCTTGCAAAAAGGGTTTTTTCATAATATCAATCCTTGGTTGGGTTTATGTATGCACATCGTAGGGATGTCGACAAGGCAAAATATTTGATATTTCGTATGACTAACTTGGAAACTCTTCTCACATTATGTGTTATTCTTCCATTATTGCAAGAAATGAATTATTTGATTAAACTCGCATAGGAAAGGAGAATTTATATTGTCGATTTCATCAGGATGAGAAAACAAATATGTATGATTATTGATAGGATTTACTTATCCAAAAAATATTTTGAGGATCCCAAGTTTGATAGTTGGAATACATTAGTTGATGTCAATGATCCTAACAACTTTTTAAAGTTCAACATCAATGATAATATTTGTATTTCTATCCATGGAAATATGATTCCTTTATATCATTATGAAAAGGGGTTATATACACTAACAAATGATGTTAAACAAGTGCCTGTAACACATTCTAGATTCGATGAGATTTTGGATAGCAGTAAGAATAAATTGAAAAGAATTGCAAATACATTAACAAGTAAAATAAGAGATCATTTTCAGAGATGAGACACTTGAGGCAATGGATGTTGTTAATACCATCTTCTAGAATCCTTGTACTGACCACAATAGTAGAAGTGAGTTGTTTATGAAATATATGGGTATTCTTATGACACATTTCTCTAAAAGTGTGGAAGTAAATGGCATTGAAATCAATGGTATTCTAAACAAAGATATTTTGAGACAACAATCAACTAATTTTGGAATAACAATGGGTAATCAAATTGTACATTTCAAAAATCCCCATGTGATTGGTTCAATCACACGTTTCTAGAAAAAATTGTATCGAAGTAGTGTCTTACAAGAAACTATGATTGAATACTTTATTTTATATGAATTATGTTAGATAATGATTTTGGGATCTATTGAATATGCAAGGGTTTTCAATGCATTATATTTTATTAAATTGAAAGTTCGTAAAAGGTTGGGAAAAAGTTTGGAAAATTGTTTGAGAATGTATATATCATCGTACGAGGTGGGTAAGTTTCCCTATAATAGAGCGTTGATATATTGGAAGTCCTTGGCGAAAAGGAGAGGTCTCACTAATAATGTTGATAATGATGAAAATGATTCAACTTGGAGTGATGATGAGATTATGGAAACGTAGAATTCATAAATGATTCTCGATTCTTTTGGAAAAGTCGATAAAGATTTGTATCAACTTCCATAGATGTAAAAATTTTAATTATTCTATGACAAATTCATATAATCAATGATTTTTCAGATTTGAAATCATTTGTAAAATTTTAGTGATTTAATGTAAAAATTTTAATGTTTATATGACAAATTCATATAATCAATGATTTTTCGGGTTTGAAATCATTTGTAAAATTAAAAATTTTAGTGATTTGGAAAAAAACATATTATCAATGATTTTTCGTATTTGATATCATTTGTAAATGTCAATGATTTGAAAAAAATTATTTATCAATAATTTTCCATATTTGATTAGTTGTAAAATTTCAATGATTTAAAAAAAAAATCATACAATCATTCTATTTTCAATCATTACGCATATTTTCTTTTTAATTTTATGGACTATCTAGGTTTTCAAAATTTATGATTTATGTTTTAGCTTGGAGTAAGATAGAAATTTGAAAACCATACATACATAATGATGCTATGTTATTGAATTAATTATCTATGTTGACAAAAAATAGTGATTTTTGCTTTGAATTTGAATGTATGTATGTATGTATCATTAGTATCATTAGTATGTATGCTATGACTCTAGAAGTGTTATTGAATTTCTATGTTGAATTTTTTTATTTTTTTTTTTGGTAAGTAAGAGAATATTATAATTAACACCGGGTTTTAACTGGTTGACCCAAAAGCATTTTACAAAATAGGGTCCACTGACCAAATGGACAAAGGCCAAGCCCTAAAAGTTTAAACCGACAACAAAAAGGGCCAAGACCTACTCTTCCATCGAGAATACGGCCAAACTAAACTATGGAAGCCTAATATTATGGCCATCGAAAAAGAAAGACGCAAAATAGAACTAACAAAGACAAAAACTAATCATGCAAGCACCATGCAGAGTAGCTTGTGCCCATATAAAAATAATAGAATATGGTCAAAAAAACATCCCATAGAATGGACAGCCAAGAGGCCAAGCAGTCTTCCTTGTAGTCCTCATCTAACTTCTTATCATCCTCCTTGCCATCATCTTTAGATTTTGCCTTCGACTCCTTGTGCCCCTGGAGCTGCTGGCTATAAAACGAGAAGATTTAGAGAATCACACAAATCAACAGCTGCACTGATGAGGCCAGACAGACTCTTCAACTGGTTGATACTGTTGGAGGCTGATGAAATTGTCATCTTCTCCAAGACTATTATGGTGGGGTCTGGTACCTCATTGTCAGGGATCTCCAACACTTTGTTATTTCTTGCTAGGGCCTTTTTGCGACATCGAATCCAAACACACCTTGGGAAATACTTGAGGCCAAAGCGGATGTTTCCCATGCATGAATTTGTAGATAAAAAACCTATATCAGTGCCCCACCAGTTGCAAAAAACACTAGTCACATGAACAAAAAAAACAAATATGACAAAAGCCATTATAAGGTTCAAAAAAATATTTTTTAAAAATGCCCCCATTTTCTGTCATTGATCCACTTTGAGCCTTCCAATCTAAAATTTTTCATTATCTATCACCATTGAGACTGCATGAGGAAGATTTTCAGTCCACGTGATCAAATTTGCTGCTACAATGCCTTCATTTGCCAGCCTATCAGTTGCCATGTTTGCTTCCCGAAAGGTATGCAAAATTATGGCCTCAGGTCGATCATGAATTAGAGCCCTTGCTTCGTGGATGTAGTCATCAAATCTCCAAGGAGCTCTCTTAGTGTTCTTTAGAAGATTTATAATAATAAGAGAATCACCTTCCACCAACGGTTTCCCTGGATAATTCTCTGCCACCTTGAGGCTCCTCCAAATTGCCCTCGCTTCGACCACATTGTTAGTTTGAGCTCCAAGATGTTCAGCAAAAGCTACAAGCACCTCACCCTTGTGGTCTCTAAGTAAGCCACCGACCTTGACTTCACAGGGTTGCCCCTAGATGCCCCATCAAAATTTAACTTAATCCACCCTAAGGGGGGTGGGGTCCATGTGATCATGGTTCTAGGACAGACTTGAGGATGATTGAGGCCATCAGTGAGAGGTAAGTTTAATGGCTGGCCTAATGAAGCTTCAAAAGGATTTGGAGGTCTAGATCTTGCAGGCACTAAACAAGCATTCTCATTAGCATATACTAAAATTTTTGACAGGACGAGAGGATGACGAGAAACCTTATCCAAGAAGGCCCGACGATTCCTTTCCAACCATATCTCGCCACAAGTAGTGATGAAGGCGGATCTTCCACATATACCTAAGACGCCTATTCAAAAATGGAGAAGGCCACTGGACAAACAAGTCAAAAATGGATGAGGATGGACCCAATAAATATGAAACACTTGTAACAGACCTAACAAGATTGAGACAGAAAAATTACAATACCGAAACAAATGATCAATAGACTCCCACTCAGACATACAAAGATAACACCTATTAACAACAATCACACCTCTTTTTATTAAGTTATCCATGGTGAGGATCTTATTTTGGATGGCCAGCCATGCAAAAAACCCAACCTTCGGAACAATGCTTTTGGGCCAAACTTCCAAGTGAGGGAAAGTAGGTTCATCATTATCAATAAGCATCAGATAAGCAGTCTTGACAGAAAATTCCCCATTGTCTGAAGCTTCCCAGATAAGCTGGTCCTCAAGAATGCCAGAAGGGAGTAAAGACTGTCTTAATTCATTCTCCAGTATTATTGATGCCCCTGGTAGATCATTGTTCATTATTGGCTTCCAAACCCTTCTATTGTTTGACAAAGTAATAAAATCTGCAACTTTGGTACCAAAAACTTCAATTGTCCAAGCTCTAAGGGTTGAAAGGATGGGGTCTGCAGAGAGGGGATAGTCCTTTAACCATTTGTGGTCCGAGAAATCAATGTTTCTTCCATTTCCCAGTTTCCAACGTAGCCCTTTGCTTAGCAAGTTTTTAGTTTGAAGGATTGATTTCCAAAAAATTGATCCCCTGGGAGGAAAGGAATAACTTAAGAATTCAGTTTCTTGCAAATACTTTCTTCTGATTATAGTAATCCATTCTGCATTTGCATTTGTCAGAAGACGCCATGCTTGTTTGGCCGGGAGGGCCATGTTTAAATGTTGTATTCTCCTTAGCCCAATACCTCCAAACTCCCTTGGTTTGCAAACCCTATCCCAGGACACCAAGTGAAAGCGCTTGCTTAGATTCGGAACCGGTCCATAGGAACCTCTTCCGGATCTGTTCAATTTTAGTGTAGACACTTGTAGGAGCTTTAAAAACAGAGAGAAAGTAGACAGGGGATGCTTTGAATGGAAAACACGGTGAGAACCGCCTTGCCGGCTTGAGATAACAAATTCCCTTTCCATCCGACCGGCTTCCTCTCGAATTCTTTCAATTACATTAGTCCACATGGAATCAGTAGCTCTGCCTGTAAATAAAGGAAGGCCTAAGTATGTGGATGGAAGAGTAGACACTGAGCATCCAAGAATCCTAGCAATCTTAATCTACCTCTGAATGGGAGTGTTAAAGAAATAAATTTTACTCTTTGAAAAATTTACCTTTTGCCCCTGACATCCTCATATAGCTCTAGAATATGTTTTATGACCTTAGCCTCAAAAAGCTGATGCAAGAGTTAACAACAAAGTATCATCCACAAAGCTGTTCATGTGTAGCTGCTTGTGTTTGTGATGATGCTTTAATTTCTGAAATAAGACCAATATTACGGGCGACTTTGATTGTCCTCCCAAGGGCTTCAGCCACAATGATAAACAACATGGGAGAGATAGGGTCACCTTGCCTTAGGCCCCTTTTACTTTGAAAGTATCCAGCAGGAGCACCATTAACAAGGACTGAAAACCAAGGTTTCATAAAACATCCTTCCAAAAGCTTGATCCATTCATGATGAAAACCAAATTTCTGAAGAATGGCGAGAGACAAAACTCCGGTTTATGCGGTCATAAGCCTTGTTCATATCCGAGCTTGAGAGCAAAAGCGGGTTTTTAGTCTGGACTACCGAATGGAGGGCTTCATGAACTGTTATGACACCATCAAGGATGGACCTTCCAGGGACTGAACCGCCTTGACAAACATCAATAAACATAGGAAGGATCTTCCTCATTCTATTTGCAATCGCCTTGGTCAAAATTTTATAAACAACATTACAAAGGCTAATAGGTCTAAAATCCATCATAGATCTAGGAGTAGGAATCTTTGGGATTAAAGCAATAAAAGTGGAGTTAAAACTTCTCGGAATATGCTTTGTGGACTGAAATTCCTTGATAGTAGCACATACATCAAAACCTACAATATCCCAAAAAGCCTGAAAAAAATGAGGTGAAAACCCGTCTGGAACTGGAGCTTTATCAGGGTTCATTGAGAAGAGGGCCTCTTTGATTTCTTCATCCGTGAAAGGCTTAATTAACTCCCCATTCAAGTCATCAAAAATTAAATGAGGAATATGGTAAAGCATTGATTACGAAGCTAAGGCGGAACTGAAATGTTCTTCTCCTAAAAGATTACGAAAATAGGAAACCGCTTCATTTACGATCTCATTAGGACTAGAAAGGGATGATCCATCATCTCTAACAAGTTCTTTAATTCTATTGTGGCTTCTGTTCCTTAAGGTAGATGCATGAAAAAATCTTGTGTTGGCATCACCTTCTTTTAGCTAGGTAGCTCTAGACTTTTGCCGCCAAAAAGTCTCCTCGCAGGCTAAAACATTATGGTACTCAGCAAGGGCTTTCTTTTCATCTGCATGTAGGGAAGGGTCCAGCAATCCCTCTTCAAGTTTTTCTCAATGGTTGATAACCTTTCGAGAGATGACTTTCTTGTTTTCAAAAATATTTCCAAAAATTTCTTTATTCCGGATCCTTAGATTTTCTTTCACCACTTTAAGTTTCTGTGCTAATCTGAATGAAGGCACCTTACGACAAGAATCTTGCCACCATGAGAAATTCTGTCTCCGAGATCGGGGTGGTGCATCCACATAGATTCAAACCTAAAAGGCCTTTTGAATTTTGGAGTCTCTTCAATTTCAAGTAAAATCGGGTTGTGAGTCGGACCCAATGCGAGGCAAGGACAACAGATTTGCATCCCCAAAAGATTGTATTGCTTCCCGTGACAAAAAAAACCTATCAAGCTTTTCCATTATAAGTTGATTTCCGGACCTCCTATTGCTCCAAGTAAATTTAGCATTTTTTAATTTGACATCCAATAAATTGTTGTTGTTGATGAAATCTTGAAAGTCCTCTATACTTCTTTCTTGGAATTCCTACTCCCCCTTTTTTATCAGAGGGGTAAAGAGGGGTATTAAAGTCCCCCGCCACTATCCATGGGATATCCTGAAAAGCTTCCTTGAAATGATTGAGTAAATTCCATAGATCAGCTCTCCCAGATATAGAATTAGGGGCGTACACATTTGTTAATATCCAAGAAAGGTCACTAACCTTATCCTTAAAAATAATGCTCATTACCCTTTCCCCTAATTGAATAACCTTGCCTTCCACCTTCCCTGGATTCCAGATACAAAGAAGACCACCTGAGGTTCCATTGGCTTTGCAAAAAATTGCTTCTCCCTTTTTCCAGATATTGAGGGCAATTTTTCTAGACAAAACTTCATCGACTTTAGTTTCTTGCAAAATAAGAATAGTGGGATCAAAATCTCTTCTTAAATATTTGACTAACCGCTGTTTAGGAAGGCCATTGAGCCCCCTTACATTCCAGGATATGATCTTCATTTGGAACTTTTAAAGTTTTTCCTCTTCCCCTGCCTTGGACTTGAGGGGGCTTAAGAATTTTGTTTTCTTCAAGGGGAAGATTTCCGGTTGATGGAAGCAGAGTAGTCCGAATTCCATTAGCTATCTCATCTTGGACCTCTTCTTTCCATTCTTTGGGCATTTGACTTTCTTCCCTTTTTTTTCTCACCTCCACGAGTCAATCATGGGGGACTTCATTGAGCTTCTAGTCTCGTTTCGGGCTAAATTTGGTTTGGGTAACCTGTTGGATAACGATCTTTGGAAACCCCTTCTCTGGATTGGGACAAAGACAAAGGTGAAAAATGTCGCTTGGAAGGGCTGATTAACTCTGAAAGCACTTTTTCTCTTTTTGGGGCGTAAAAAGACTCATCATTAGGGCATTCTTTATGGCCAACAGAAGGAGGATTGGAAGGTCCAGATTTGGTTGGGGAGTCAAGGTAAGCAGGGAGACCAAGAATTATATCCTCAACATTAGACCCTTCATTCTGATTTTCCTCTGTAATTATTTGGTTTTCAGCCAAAATGTTAAATTTATTTAGATTTTCGAAAGGAGAGCATACCTTTTGTTGGTCAGTTTGTGATGTAGCAATTTGCTTGTCCTTACCATTGTCCATGTGAAGCTCAGCCTCATTCTCCATTTGCCCCAAACCAGAGGCCTTTGCCTTTTCAACATTTGGATCTTTAACCCTGTACATCCCTGTGTATTTGCCATTATTTCTGAAAGACTGCCGCTTGGAATCATTATTCCTAGGAAGGGTTTGCTGGCTTCTCAAAAAAGAGCATTGTCCTTTGAGATGGCCTTGAATATTACAGTCAGAGCAAAATGCCGGTCTATTTTCATATTCGATGACCTGTAATCTTGTTTTATTTCCATATTCTAACTCCACATGAGTAGGAAGCTCAGATTCTAGGTTTGCATTTACACAAATCCTAGCATGCGTCATTACGGTGCGTGCAAGGGTTGGATTGTCAATGGCCACCAATTCCCCTATGGTCTTGGCAATACCACGAAGAAAATACTCATGCCACCAATGAAACGGGAGATTTGGGAGACGGACCCAAATGGGGGCAAAGTTTATGCTCTGCTTTTCTGGGTCAAAATCCTCAGCCCATCTCCTAAGAAAAAGACTTCTTCGGCCCAAGAACCAAGGTCCTCCTGTTAGAATACGACTAGCATCTTCACTATTGTTAAGGCGTACCGCAAAAAACCCCCTTGATAATGCAATAATCTCCATGTGTCCAGAAGTCTTCCACTTCAAGGATGCCCATCGTCGAATCGTTTCAATATCCGGCCTGCCCCCTATGAATTTGCCTACCAGAGAAAAATTTTCCATCGATATAAAGTCTGCCATTACGCTTTCAGGCACGGATACCTTCTGCCCATTGGGAGTGAGAGGTGGTAAGGAATGTAAGGAAACCCTATTGCCACCTTTAAGGGCATGTGCAAAAGACTTATTGCCCTCGGAATTCTTGATGTGGGCCTTCTTATCAAAAATAATATCAGGGGGTTCGTGTCCCTCTAATTTTTTAAAACCCTCAGTGTCCTTGTCACTTTCCACCTGCTCTTCCTCAGTTGCTTCAGAACCTTGCTTGTTCCCTCCTTGAGCCTCACAGCTTCCAGGGGTTTGGAAACCCTGTTTCCCACCTCCAGTAGAATGAAAATCATGTTTGCAGAAATTGCACCTGCCTCCGCTCCCGCTTTGCTCCATTCCTGCCTCTTTTCTCCTATGTAAAAATTCTCCTCATGTTGAATTTTTTTTATGATTTATGCTTTATCATTGAGTAAACCATGCATGCATACATAACTAGTAAAAATATTTTAGTATAATTAGTATATATGATTTGACTCTAGAAGGAAAAATGCATGTAGCATATTACTCTAGATATGGAAAATGAAAATTTAAACCCATTCATAGATATATTTATTGTAAACTCACTTTGAAATATAAAAACAATATAGCATAATACAAAATATCATACTCATTTTTATACAACAAGAATGACTATTAATAAAATGAAAATTTAAAGCCATGCATAGATATATCCTTTGTAAACTCACTTGAAAATTGAAATATAAAAACAACATAGCATAATACATGGAAATTGAAAATTTAAACCCATTCATAGATATATCCATCATAAACTCACTTTGAAATATAAAAACAATATAACATAATACAAATGACAATACTCATTTTTATACAACAACAAGAATGACTATGAATAAAATAAAAATTTAAACCCATGCATAGATATATCCTTTGTAAACTCACTTGAAAATTGAAATATAAAAACAACATAGCATAATACATGAAAATTGAAAATTTAAACCCATTCATAGATATATCCATCGTAAACTCACTTTGAAATATAAAAACAATATAGCATAATGCAAAAGATAAAACACATTTTTATACAACAAGAATGACTATGAATAAACTGAAAATTTAAACCCATGCATAGATATATCATTCATAAACTCATTTGAAAATTGAAATATAAAAACAACATAACATAATACATGGAAATTAAAATTTAACCCTACCCAGGTGTTGTAGGTGAGTTGGAGAGGAGAGGGCAATCCTCCAAGGGAGGTCCCAGGTTCGAATCTCCACCCTACCAAAAAGCTGAATTGGGTACCCAAAATCCAATTGATAATGTTGGTGCGGGCAGGGCTGGGTGCGACCTCCGGGTTACTTTGACGGTGTAGAACCCCCCCGTTTGTGGTCTCTTAGACCAAGGCGGCCCCATAAGGGGTTTTTCGCTTTAAAAAAAAAAAATTTAACCCTTCATAAATATATCCAATGTAAACCCACTTTGAAATATAAAAATAATATAGCATTATACAAAAGAAAAACACATTTTTATACAACAACAAGAATGACTATGAATAAACTGAAAATTTAAACCCATGCATAGATATATCCTTAGTAAACTTATCTGAAAATTGAAATATAAAAACAACATAGTATAATACACAATATGATACTCATTTTTATATCACAACAAGAATAACTTTGAATAAAATGAAAATCTAAACCTATGCATACATATATTTTTCGTAAATTCAAGCATATTTGAAACACCATAATACTCAAGAGATGCAAATAATATAAAATTATAAATGTAAATAGTATAATAGTAAAGTAATAAAAGCAACTATCTTGTTTTCAAGTGAAAACATATGAAATGTCATAAAATAGTATTTTAAAATATCAAATTTTGAAATTTGATTTCATGCTTCAAAATATTTTTCTTGTTCCACCACTCCTTTTTCCTTTTCAATAAATTTCACATTCTGCATAGCAATGACTCCTCCCTCATATTTTCCCTGTTCAACTCCTTTTTCCTCTTCCACTACTTCCACATTCTGCATTCCAATGGCTCCTCCCTTGGGTTGGGTAACAGTACTCTCAATTGCTCTAGAACTGACAAGGATCTTCTCAACACTTTTCAATCCTTCGAGCAGGGTGTTTTCCTCTTTTCCAGCATCTTCAAATATTTTTCCATGAACTTATTTACCCTTCTCCTTTATTAGAACATCAGGATCCAATCCGTTTTGAATAATGATTTTTTGCAAACCATTATTTTGTCGAATTACTTCCTCAACTCTTTTTTCATTTCCATAGAAGCATTTAAGAACTAATTTGTCATCCTGAGATAGTCTTGTAGGTTTTGAACCCGCTTCTTGAGATTATCATACTTTAGCAGATAATTATATTTGAAAAAAAAGAACAATTTTTTTTTTAACACATAAGTGAGTAAATCAAATCTCAGCAACATTCTTTGTAGCTACAATAACAACCTTTTTATTATCACACACTCATTCATTATAATAAGCTTGGTCCTCACCATTTATGTTCTCTAATATATTCAAAATAAACTTTAAAGTTTCATATGTGTAAGATGTATTAACCTTCACAATCCTATATTTTACTTGTTGTAGTAGAGCCTCCATCTTTTCAGGTTCATTTTCAACAAAACAAATTTTATTTTTTCTTTTTGAAAAATTATTGTATCAGGCATTAATTTCCTTTATCAACACTTTGGTTTGATACTCCTATTTTTCATTTTTGTTATATCTGGAAGTAGTAAATCCTTAATGGTTGATTCAATGTTACCATAAACCAAATATTTTTCAAAAATATTTAATTGTTCATCCTCTGGTCGAGGGTGAGCCTGAGGGGTGTTTGTTTCCCTAGGAGGAGATTTGCTTGAACATTTTTCTCCTTCATTTTGATTATCTCAAAGCAATTCTGATAATTGGAAAGTAATGGGTGTGTTGCCTTGCAAAAATAAATCTTGATCAAGTGGAACTTCATCCAACCCAACATCAAAAGCTTCTGTTACACCAGTAAAATTAAAATTATGAAGAGAAATACATCCGAATCCTAAAAATATCTTTGATGCTTCTTTCTTTGAAAATTTCTTTGTTGCTTCTCTTTGTGGCCTAGATGGAAGAATGTGTTTTCCAACTAGGAAGCATTGAACTTGCATTTGAAGTTTTCGTGGTGAAGGAGGGAACCACATCAATTATTGATTTTTATGACGAAATTATTGTGTAGAAACTTAAAACATAAAAATAAAAATTAGTTATAAAATTTGTGAAGGTAAATTATGAAAATTGGTTACAAAATTTTTATAACACTTATTGACAGAAGAAGAGACATCTTGCGTAGCTATAGATGCAAATGGAATGTAGGCATGTCATACATTTGAGAAAAGAAAAGAAAATTTAATAAAAATAGTAAAAAATTTATTTCGATAATCATTAAAACTTACTCCTCGAAGATGAAACCTTTTACGCAATTACGCTCATTGGTAGTGGACATGTAGCCGTAGGTGGAGGTTTTCGATGTTAGGAGGACTATATCTTATATATTTCATTTTTGATCTTCTCCTTAGCGATGGCGTTGTTTCCTCTGTAGGTGTTTTGAAGTCTCCAGATTCCTCTGGATTATAACGTCTAAAATAAGCATCTCACTTTGAAGAGGAATATGATACCCTTTTCTGTGTTTTTATTAAAATTTCAAAATTATAAAAAATATAAACATATGAAAAATAAAAAAATTTACTTCAATATTAACTAAAATTTACCTAAACTTGTTGTTCTATCACGGCTACATTGGCTAGGGTTAAGTGCCAAGATGTCGACACTTGAGTGTTCTGCAAATTATAAAAATATTCATAAAAAAAACAAGAATAGGGTTGCATGTGCTTACTATAAGCCAGGGTGAAGTGTGGGTTATCACGTTCTGGATATCCAATTTGATCTGATGTGAGACATAGCTAGACCAATTGAATTTTTGGTGTACAACACAACAAACCAAATATTCTAAGGCCCACATCAGAATTTCTATCAGTATTCCTTGCAGAACGAGTTTGGAAAGGAAGAATTCACAACATACTCGAAGATTTTTATTTTCAATACCTGATACAGTCAAACCCCTTCTGAACTTGGTTGTTGTAACTACAAATAAAAATAAAATTAGTAATTGTAGACACTAGTCACAATAATTTAAATTCAATTAAATAAAAAAAATAGTTATACCTTGAAAATATTTTGACTACACATTGAATTTGATCTCTAGGTATATTTTTTCATCATAAGTTAATGCGTATTTGGATGTGATTGGCTCACAACCAGCGTGGGGCGATGTTGTCAATCTGGTGATGTTAGAGGTTGTGAAAGAAAAATTTATGTTTTTTTGTCAATGACAATATTTACCTTACCCAAATCAATATTGTAACCTGCAATTATATTCTCCAATAGTTTAGTGTCTGTGTCGAACTGCGACATCGAAACTAGACCCCGAAGACCAGAGTTCATTACCCATGACATGTCATAAACTGGTGTTGATAAAATTTTAGAAAATAAGGGGCAAACAAGGTTTTTAAAAATTAATTTTGGGCATTACAAGGGTTATAGGGGATGCCATAGGGTTATTTTATTGTGTACAAGAGAATATGGATCAAAAGATACAGTGGATGGTATTTGACACTTCACAAAAAAAGGTTCAAAAAGGAAGAAAAGGGTTAAAACTCCATTAAAAATTAAGGTAAATGGTTAAAACTAAAATAAAATAGGAGGAGGGTTAAAATTATGTCAAAACGGGAGGAAAAGGGTTAAAAATATGATATAAAAGGCAAAAATATGATTGTTTATCTCTTTATATAGACTTTTTTGCATGCAATCAGCTCATGGATGAGTGACACATGGCATCTGCATGCAATCATCTCATGGATGGTCGACACGTGCTACATTGCATCATCAATTTAAATTATTGGGTGTGCTACAACAGATTGGGTACTCTACAATCGATAAAATTTCATGCAACCAAATGACTTTGCTACACCCGATCGTCATTCTTGCAACCCATCGATACTGTTTCAATCGATCGGCTTTGTAGAAATTGATCATATTTACTGCAACCAATTGTCATTATTGCAATCGATCATAATTACTACAATCAATCGGCATTCTTGTAGATGATCATCATTCTTGTAGATGGTAAAAAATGTTACAACCGATCGGTATGGTTGCAACCCATTGCCATAATTGCAATCGATCGTATAGATGCAACCAATCGGTATGGTTGCAACACATTGGTATAGATGCAACACATCAACATATATGTAGTTGATCATCATGCCTACACTTGATCAACATTTCTACAATTAATCAGTATGGTTGCAACACATCAGTAAAGTTGTAACTGATCATTAGTTTCAATTAATCGATATCGATTGCAACACATCGACATATCTGCATGTGATCATCATACTTGTAGTCAATCAGTATAGTTGCAACTGATTGGCATAGATTCAATTGATATTCATATCTGCATCAAATCATCATGCCTATAGCTAATCATTATTCCTACAATCAATTATCATATCTATAGCCAATCATCATGCCTGCATATGATCGTCATACCTACAGTCGATCGTCATACCTGTAATCGATCGTCATATCTACAACTAATCATGATACCTACAGTTGATCGTCATGTCTATAACCAATTTTCATTCCTACAATCAGTCTACATTCCTGCAACACATTAAAATAGTTGCAACCGATAGACATAGATGCAACCAATCACTATTGTTGCAACACATCGACATATCTACTCACGATCGTTTTCTCGACTGGTATGTCTATAATTGATCATAATTTCCTGACCACCATGTCTATAGCTAATCATCTCAGACTGATTACCATAAAGCATAAAGGCTTAAAGCCTTTCATGTCGACCTAAAGCTTTTAAGTTTGTTGTACATTCCCAGAATTTACAAACTGATATTCATAGCCCCTAACACAGAAAAATTTGCCATGATTTGAAATTTTTTAGAGAAAAATGAATGCAATTTACCATGTATCCTTGGACATGATTCATCGGTATTTTGAGATAATTTTCCTTGATTTTATAAATAGATTTCGAGGCCGACCCCTTATGCATAACCTAGATTGGACACATCAACAAACCATAATCAAGAAGGTTAATCTTAGCTCAAATGGAAATCAATGCTCACTCCTTGAATTTTCCTTGATAAGGCATGCAGGAAGCTTCTATATAATGATATGAACTAACAAAAAGGGATTTAAAATCTATATATAGATCAATGTACCTCTAAATGAGTGTTGGTTCTTTAGCTTTTACAATTGCATAAATTGTATAATGATTGTATTGTGTGCCTCTAAATAAATATTGAAGTGTATTTTACCTCTATTAGAATATATTTTAGGATATATATGAATGTGAGTTAAAGTGCTATGCATTTCTATTAATGTTATATGGATGGTGTATTTTGTTAAAGATTATTTTGCTAAACTAGATAATTATCTAGATCAATATTTATTTACCCTTTGGAAAGCTTAGTTGTGTATGTGTTGATCTAAATGATCCTCTATGATATTATAAGGTAGCTATTCTATTAGGCATTTCAATTGAGCTGAGGGTGCAAGAATCTCATACCTTGTGTCTCTTGTTGTAGCTGAATCTTGACTAGTTTTTATTTCTATATTCTAACCCTTCTCATTTCTTTCTTTAGTATTTAACCCCATTTTTAGTTTAGCTAGCATCATAAGAATTGGCCTAATCCAAAGGTTGACTAAGATTATATTCTCAGTCATCCAATATTTGCTGAGAGCTCATGGCATATATCATCCACATAGGCATATATTTGATTAAAAGTATCCAACTTATATCTACCTCTTGGTATCCACTAATTTATTGATGACTTTCACTATTATTCTTTCACCTATTCATCATTATATTTTTATATTCAATGAGGTTTTAGCATATGTCATATTATGAATAGATAGTAGGGTTTACTTGGTTTAAATTCCATTTTGGTTACCACCTTAGATGATCCATGGTGAAAAATGATATGAGTCTATGATAGAGTAGAGGAATAAATTCAACCTATAAACCTCTAGGTGGTAAATGACTTGATCCAGCTCAGCTATCCATCCTTTTGTGCCTTCATATTAAGATTAAAATGGCACATTCATCCCTTAAGGTGAACTTGACCTATGTTTAATATGTTGTATACTCCTAATACATGAAAATAAGACTTTAAAACCAAAACCTCAATATCATTGGTCATTGCCAAAGCTCATCTACCACTACATCAATAGTCTTATATGATATGGGATGAACGTCTCCTTGGATTTGTTATATTATGGTGGAGAGTGCAAAATAATGATCTCCATATCACATAAAAAATAGAAGAGATTTGGGATGAAACCCCTAATTTTTTTGAGCCATGTCCTATACTCAGTTTTGCTATCCACATTAGCTCATAGCATATGAAAATAATTTTATATTTAATCTAAGAAGGGTGTGTGCAAGTATGTAATTTTTCAAATATGGAAGGGTTAAATATTGATTGAATCCTTCCATGTAGTAAACCCCATGATATTGAAGGTTTTGGCATCATTCAAATATTGATGAAAAGTATCCTCAGATCCATACAACTAGAAGCCTCCAAAATTATCCCACTATGTGTTTCTTTTATAGTTCAACCAAGATAAGAAAATTTTAATAGAAAAATGAAAAAGAGGAAAACATTATAGTGGAACCCTTTTTTCAAAAAATAAAAATTTACCTCCGTAATATTTCCCTTTGTAATATCACCAATACAAGTGACTATCAAAAGGAGACAAAAAATTGTCCTACCAATGCTTCTTATGTTGTACTTGACTCAAAAATATTCAAAGAATAATTCATCCATGTGATTGAAAAAAGGATTGGAGGCTCTAAAAAGGATTTCTAGTGTCCTAAAGGAATGATTAAGGTTTTCTCTACCTGTGTCTTTTTGTATGGTTTATCTTTATTTTAGTAGGTCTGGTTGGTTAGCATCCCCTGTGTGGGAGGATCGTTTCTTCTCATTTTGTTGTTTTTACTTTCCTTGGATATTAAGTTTTGGGTCTTTGCTTTGGCCCATTATAGTGGATTTTTTGGTCCTTGGATGGTAGGTTCTCTAGTATTTGTTTTTTTGTTTCTACCTTCCTAGGTTCTCCAGGGAGGTTTGTTGATCTCTCTTTTTGTAAAAGGTTTGGGGTCCCTTTCAAAATCCCTTTGTCCATATAATAAAAAAATATACCTCCATACCTACTCTGATACCATGTTATATTTCACACCTATTTTTACAAATAAATAGAAGCAATCCATCCACTCAAATCTTATTCAAAAAGCAAAAATATGATGAAAAGAAAAGAAATATACACAATAGTGGTGAGTGCTCTTGAGCATCATTATTAATTATTAGGTTATCCATAGGTAAGGACCACAATACTTCAATATAATGGATGGAGTGTGAGGGGTATTTATACTAATATCAAAACCCTCATTATATAAAAAATCTAAAAAAATTAACATAAAAATAGGGTTTTAGGTTGATTACAAGTTATAAGGTAAGCTTAACAATAACAAGGTTAACCATAGCCCATAGGGCTTACATAATTAAATAATATATAGTAAGTTAAACACATTCATACAATTATTCTTATAGGACTATAAAAATTACATTATACAATGGTGACCTTGGTCATAAGTTAGATTATACTTTCAACAATTATTACTTCAATCTTTACATCATACCAGTTAAGATTTACTAGTCAATGTATGTATGTAACTTTGTTTTGAAATCCTTTACCTTATACATACCTTATTTAGCTCACCCCTTAGAATCATATCTAATATGATTCTAACTTGGCATTCCCCATTTTCATCCCTGTTATTGGAGTTTTAGCTTATCAAAATATTTCCTATACTTATGGTTTATGGTGTCTTTATATGTTTATCCAAATTTAGATAAAATACTTGTGTCTGTATTTTTAAATTAAATGTTTCTACATGATATTTGAGATAATATTTTTGTCATGGTCATGAAAAAGATAAAATATGATAATAATGCTAATGAAATCATTTTCTACAACATCAAATATCAAATTTCACAATAATATTTACTCCATCATAATACCTAATAATGATAAAGTGTCTAAAATTGAAAATAACATTACTTATATTCCATTTCTTTTTTTAATTCTATATTTTCCAAGCTTATAAACACACTTATTTATCTATAATATAATCAATAATGTATTACTTTTTAATCAAATTAAAAATGTGAATATAGCTTATTTTATAATACTATAGTCATAAAATAAGAGAAAGTAATGATTTTCATATTTGGTATCCAAAATATAGCATTAATATCCAAGAACAAATAAATTATTATTATTTAATGAGTTTATATCATTTAATATATCAACCTAATTATTATTTTTATATTATTATCATCATTATATAACATAAAAATTTATACATTGAAAGTATATATTGAATATAATGCATCCTTGAGCCCAAATATCAAATTGGGTGGACTTAAAATTCATCTATAAAATCATCATCATAGGATTGAAATGGTGGATTTGCAATTCTATTAAAGTACTCTTATACAAAGAAAAGTGTTCATACTTATGTCTTTACCTATCATGGATTGTAGAAAGTTTTTAATGTTCTTACTACACAAAAATATTGATAGGATTTTACAAGTATGAAATTATTACACACTCAATCTTATCAAGGTATTAAATATGGTCACTTCCCTTCTCTTCATGAGGAACCTTTTCTTGTCATAATTTTTATGATGCTTGAAATATCATGTGGTTTCAAGGATATTAGTAAACCCAAGAAAATAAATGAAATAATTGGCATTAGAATTATTAATTGCATATACCACATAATTATAATTGTAATGCATGTTAACTTTTATAAAAAAAAGTCACATACTTGTAATTCCAAATCCTTTATGGTGTTTATCTACATCATATGCCTTGTTTTCAAGGTATTCTAACATATGGAAGAGACTACATGATCTAAAAATCATGGACAAAACCCAAAGCATGGTACATATCTAATACTTCCTTAATTCATAATTTACAATTATGATCTCTACAAATAGGGATACCCTATTTGAATTTAATCATAGGGATCATTAATAAGAAAGACAAATCATAATTGAGATCCTCTTGCTAGTCACTATCATGTTCTTTCATTTATGGGAGAGTCCAAATAGAAATAAATCCATATTATTGAAATCAATGTCACATACCTTATGTAGTAAATCATAAAAGAAAAACTATAAATACCATGATTATTATGGAACTAATAGATCACAATGTTAAGGATCATGATGGTTTTGGGATGTTTAACTATGTTAGAGAGCAAATTGATAAGGAATTGATCATTATAGAGAAATAATTGAAACTCATTCTATCAAGGTTAGGGTCAATCAATTTAATAGCATGTACATAGTTGAAGTTATGTTATCAATCTTATATACAACATATGTTATTTCACATTGTCAAATTTTGAAGTTTATGACTTGTTGAGATTAATTCATTCACTTGTAATTTATAATATAAATTTGGCTAATAGTATTAGAGGTTGACAAGAGCATATTACTATGCTATAAAAAGGATTCAAAAACATATAATCCATTTATGTTATTACTTATAATATGAGAAATTGATATCTTATGACTATATTTTCCATTTGGACACCAACACAAAATTATCCATAAAAATATTAAAATTGGGTAGTGGAAACACTTGATTCTATGTCTTGCATGACTTCTTCTTGGTGTATATATATATATATAAATATATATATATATATATATATATATATATATATATATATATATATATATATATAGTGTGTGTGTGTGTGTGTGTGTGTGTGTGTGTGTATGTATATTTAACATGGTGGAATCGATAGCTACCATGAATCTGGGCAGGCAAGCTATCCAGTTTTTTATGGCCGCCATAGTATTCTACGTTGTCCGCCCCGAAAGCTGCCACACAGATCTTCATGCATTCCACCCCTATAACCGCCATGCCATAATATTTTTAAACCTTTTACACCACTGAAAGCACCAGGAAAGGGACAAGCATTCAGTCCGACGAGGCCCAAGATTTGAACCTTGGACCTCTGCCCCCCTTATGGGGTTTGGATGAACCAATTGGTCTACACCTCGGACCTAACTTCTTCTTGATATTCAAAGAATATTATTATGAATTGCTTGATATGTGTAGAGGGTTGTTCAATATCATTTAAAAATACTATCCTTGAAGTTAAATATTAGATTTTAGTTTTAAAATTTTTAAGGGTCTTGTTTTCTTATTAGCATCTTTCTTTCTCCTTTTTGTTGCAACTTTTTCCACAAAAATAATAATATATAGATAAAATGTACAAGTGTTTTATGCTAAAATTTCATTAGAGATATTCATGAACTTCATTTTAGTTTCATTCAAGTTCCAAAATTTTATAATCTCAAAATAATTGATATGTTTACATAGGGAAAAAAATAAAACATAAACACAAGTGGACAATGTCATCCTATAATATTCATTACTATAATTTTTTTTTTTATTGAGTTAATATTGCTTATACACATCCACCATGGTGATTGAACCCAGGTCACATCACCGATAATGCAAGTGGCGTCCTTTCCGGTAGACCACACTCACAGGGATTACTATAAATTAATTAAATATATAAAAAATATGGCCTAAAAAAACCATATATGCTTATGAAATTAAATATGAACAAAGCATATGATAGGGTTTCCTAGATTTTTCTACACCATATTTCCAAAAAGTTTTATTTTTATTATAGTTGGTGTGAATGGATTAAATATTGTTATAGCACTATAAAATATTCTATTTTGATCAATGGTTCCACTTTTTACTCTAGTCAACTTTTAGACTCTACCAAGGTGATCCACTATCTTCTTATCTATTCACTATTCTTGTGGAGTCATTAGGAAGAGTATTCTTAAAGGAAAAAATAGAAGAAAATATCAAAGGTATATAGGTTGCAAAAAATGTTCCCTTCAAATATCATCTCAAATTTTTTGATGATACTTTTCTTTTAGGCCATCACTCATTTAGCGAGGCCAAGGAGTTTAAATTAATATTATCATTCTATGAGAAGGTTGTTTGACAATTGGTTAATATTGTAAATTCTAGGATTTTTCATTAACACTACCCTAGATTTACAATGAATTTTATGGATATTTTAGGGTTTAAAATTGAAAAATGCCATAAACCTACTTGGGCATTCCTTTGTATCATAAAGGAAATACAAATAAGCTTTAGATATCTTGTTTAGGAGGTTGTAAACATAAATTATTAACCATGTTAGGAAAAATACAACTCATGAAGACTACACTGTGATCCATCCCTATTTATATGATGTCACATTTAAGATTAATAGTAGGTATAACATCAAAAATTGATAAAATTCTAAGAGGCTTCTTTCAAAAAGGTTGCAGGGAAAATTTTAGGTTTTCTCTTTATAAGTGGGATAGGGTTTGGAAAGGAAGAAATATTGGAGGAGAAGGGTTGTAAAATTACAAACTTATGAGTTTATCCTTAGGCACAAAGCTTGGGTGGAGATTATTCAAAGATCAAGAAAATAATTGGGAAAACATATTACTTAAGAAGTATAGAAACCAAAATCTAGCCACTTGTCATCCATTCATAGTTTTCCGCCACTTTACCCATTATTTATATATATTTTTTTAATATATATTTAAGTATTAATATTATATATTTAATAAATATATGTATATATGTATGAATTAATCCCAACCATCCATCATGTTTTAATCCTAGCCATCCATCCACCTTAATCCATGCCACTTACCCCACTTTAATCTCCACCCTTCCTCATGTTTTGATCTTAGCCACACATTTCGTGTCATTGAAACCCTAATGTGCCTAAGGAGAGATTATAAAGAGGAGTCATTTTGACGACTCAACCCCTAAGTTCCAAGTGAATTTTTCTAAGTTTTTGGAGTCCCTACCATTTTTTTGAGGTCTTGAGTTCCCTAAGCCCTTGTGCCCTAAGTCCTCAAGCACCCAAGAATCCTTGCCACTTCCATCCTTCATTGCTCCGTTGTGCCTCCTCTACATCCACCGTCGTCCACCTCGTAAACTAGATCTAGTTCTGTGACCTTCTCCTCAACTGCCAAATACCCCTCAGATCTTCTTGAGCATCCATCAAAGTTTGCAAAGCATCCACCAGAGCCTACTAGGTACCTTTGGATATTTTTGACCAATACCAAGTGTGCACGGGTATTTCCAATCCTAGTTCTATAGTCCTATGACCCTTGGATGTCATTAGGGAACATCTGTGTAACCACTATCTGCAAAAATAATGAAGACAAAAATGGTAAGTTAGTGAAGACAAGGTAAAATTTAATTTGCAAGTATTTTTAGTATTCTTAGATCTATTTTTATAGCTTTCTTTATGCAACTAGGGTTTAGTAATTTTCTTTTCTAAGGGTCTCACACAATGAAGCCCTCACAATTGTTATTAATTCTTGTTTGTTTGTTGTATGTACAAGTTTGATGATCACATTCATTGACAACTACTGAAGCTCGAGTGGCCCTGCATATGATACCAAAGCCCACTCACCACTGTTGGGATCAAAGACGAGTTTGGAGACACCATCGTTCACTGATTTAGGGCCTCAAAAATGCTAACATTATAAAAATTGTATCAAGTGCATTATAAAGACCCCATATTAAGGAACATTATTTGTACAATCAACAGATCTACCCCATATCAATAAAAGATTTTATATCTGTGCAATTATGTGTCATTTATAGTGCTTTTGTTACTTTATATATTGCATTGGTGTTTTATTTTTACATTCATAAATGGAAATCACGATGGGACCCACAAAAGGTCCTACATTTTAAATGATATTTTTATTAACTTGTGGTTTTTTGTTGTTGTTTTTACAGATTTTAAGAAAAATTTATCACGTGAATTTCGCAAAATCAAGTTTTTCAAAGAATTACAAAAGTTACAAAAGTTATGCAAACACCCTACAACACTCGAGGGGCACTCTAGATTTTAGAAGGTGCCCTAGTGCATTTTAGAAGCACCCAGATGTGTTTCACAGAGAGGAAGGAAAATACGTAGGATTATATGTGAGTCTGCCTAAAAACACTAACCCTTCTATTTTACGTATTTTTATGTTTTTACAGATTTAGTGTTAAAAAAAAACATCATTAAAGATATGTTAAAACAAGCATATTTAATCTGCATTTTTAGGCATTAGAATATTTTTTGCATCCATATTCATTCACACATTTCATATTTCCAATTAAATTTTCACTATTTTTTGGTGTGCTACACTTAAAACCCTGCATTCTGTTTTCATATGAATCATTAATTGCATGAAATAGTCTGCATTTTAAGGTTAGGAATTTCTCATTTTGATGGTCTAATTAGGAACAAAATTAGTATATTTAAAGTACCACCACATTTGGTGATTCGAGGTAAAAGAGTAGACAAACACTCCTCTATTTAGAGAGCGGTCTTAAGTGGTGTAGTCTACTTTTGGGGAAATTAATATTTCTGGTGTTGGCTTCTAATTTAGACTTATGAGATTAGTTATTTTTGATATTGTATTTACACCATAAAAAACTAGAAATATTAAAAGTAATTACACACAACACGTATCACTTTAAATAGTAATGTGTTGGATTTCATCACCAACCATTGCTTGATATTTGGTGATGGTGGGTTTCATCTCCATCCACCAATATATTCCCTTAGACACCTTAGAACACCCTTGAGAAAACTTTCTAGACTTCATCACCAGTAAGAATCTCATTGCCCATCCAAGCCATAGTTTTTACCCGTTTTAATTCATATTAGTTCATAAAAACACACAAAACCAAAAAAAAGGAAAAACATTAAAATGAGATAAAAAACAAGAAATCAAGCTATTTTATTTTCCAGCACATTTTACATTTGGTTCATTATTTTATGGTATTAACAAGAAATCAAGCTAAAATAATGAATCAAATATCCACCAAGCAAACCACTTTAGCAATGGAGTTTTCATCATCACCTTCCACTACCACTTCCATGATTAATACCCCTAGTGTGATATAGGTAAGTCATTCAGATTTATTTGTGGGTCCCTCACACACTATGTCACCCATAAAGTCATTTCACATGGTCTTTCCACAAATAGAATCATCTTCACCAACCATTGGCTACCACATCACCCATATAGATATGGCACAAGTGGAATATCTTTTGAAATATGCTAACTATGTCTTAGAACTAGTTAATAGTCCACCTAGGTATGATCCTTCTTTCCAGTAGGAACTTGTCTCCTCCCAATCTTCAAGCCTTACCTAGGTGTATAATAACCTTATTTTTGAGGCATCTGTTGCACCTTCCCAAAAATTTTCCATACCACAATCATCATGTGCTCAAAGTACATCTATCCCATCCTCATACACTTCATTCTATGGTAACCTTTTGTATGAAGCACATGCTAATGCTACTTTATAAGTGCATGTGTCCTTGCTATGTAGTGTCTCCCATTAAGTTGCAATTCCAATTGTAACTTATTCCCCACCTAACTCATCAATCACATCCACATCCATTCTATAAACCTTTGATATGGAAATACATGAAGCATGGGAACACCTTAACAAATTTCTTAAGAAGAGAGAATGCTCAACATAAAGTTCAAGTGGTCAACCCTAAGCCTCAACCTGTTTCCACTCAGCCCATCTTTGTTAATCAAAGTCCATATTAGCTACCACAATCTTCTATCGTTTTTATTCCCACACTACCACCAACCCATATTCATTCTATTCCATTAGCCAACCCATTCAAAGCCCCCATACATCATCTTCATATCTTCATTTGCAATCATTTCTTCATCAACATTATTATCATTAACATCAATACACTCCACCAAGTTATCATCACCTCATTACACCTAAACATATTTCCACCTCACCATCAAAAAATCATCAAGTGATTCAGGGTTTTCACATTCCTATGAGGGATCCTAAAATCCAGGCTATGCAGCAACATATTGACAGTTTGATGGAACATACTCTTGGCATGATAAACCAGAAGCCTACCCTATATCACCTGATCAATCAACCAATTCATCCTTCATTACCATCAGCGCTATATCTAACAAACTTCATATTTTTGAAGTTTGATAAATTAAAAGGGACGAAAGACCCTAAAGAGCACGTGAGCTCATTTATTCATTCCTCATTTAGAATTCAAAGCAATGACGCTCTAATTCTTAGAAACTTTCCTCATATATTAGGAGGAGATAATGTAGAATTGTACAAGCATTTGTCCAACCATATTATTTATACTTTTGAGCAATTGGTTGACCAATTTCTTGAAAGATTCTCCCTCAAGGTAAGAAATAAAGTCTCATTATCCGATATATATGGTCTAAAACAATATGATGATGATTTTGTCTATGATTTTGGTAATCATTGGAGGGTTGTAATCTTGCCATTTGCCCTACCAATGGAGGAGTTGATCTAATTTTTTACTAATAATTTCTTATAACCCATCTCTTGGTTACTATAATTACAATAATATAGATCATTTGATCAAACTCTTGCCTAGGATAGAATAATTAAGGAGATAAAAATTCAAGAGGGTGTGCTTAGGCCTAAGAAGAAATAATGGCAAACCAAAAGCCAATATAAAGGAAATTATTCTAGCCAAACCAATCCAATTAGGACAATCTGACCAATTCATCCAATAAAGTAAATCAAATGGTCATGAGCCAGTCGATAATGGCTCAACAAAAACCTATGCAAAAAAACCATGTAAATTAAATATCATATGGTTCCCTCAATAAATAAATAAATTCAAAGCATACTACCAGTTGTGGAAAACTAACCACATCGATAATCTATTCGACAATCCCGTCAATATACTCCATTGGCTAAATATTATGCCTCCATTTTCTATAGGTTGTATGACACAAATCAACTTCCCTTGCTTGAGGTCAAACTTGATGATCCCACTAAACATGGTAAATACTACATGGAGCATTTTTTTCTTATCATATACATAATGGGCATGATATCAATAGCTACCATCAATTCAAAGATAGAACTCAAGACCTTATTGAGTTAGGGGCTATCAAGATTGATAGTCCTCTAGGTCAATAAAATTAAAATCTTAGGATTTATCAAACACCACTTCCTCATCATGAGGAAGTACAACCAACAACAAGAGGATCAAATACCAAGACTCCTCCTAATCAGGTTAATCATATTCAACAATACAAAGGTTTTGTGGATGCTATTCATGTAGTAACCTGAGGTCAACAACAACACATTAATCAAAAAAATGGTCAAGCATAGTCTAGTCAACCACCCATACCTCCATAGGCAAGTGTGTCTCAACCTACCACATCATCATCTCCCATAAAATCTTTTGCTAATTCCTCCCATCCAGTCCATATTTTGGCTCATCCATCTCAAACCATTCATCCTTATAATCATCCATCTAGGCCAATCATCTCATTGAGAAACCGGTTAACCATACACTTAAAAATAGCTTGAGCCAAACTATCTATATATGAGCTAATTCAATAATCTCCTCCATATTGTGAGGTATTAATGGATATTTTAAAATCCATTGGAATTCAATCTCAAGATCCTAATGCCTTTAGCAATTTTTCAGGTTGTACCCAAACATGTATGGAACCCTCCATCACTTTCTATGATTTTGAGATCAAACTAATATCATCAAAATCAGTGGACCCCCCATTACATATTATGGCTCAAATTGATAGGAAGCATTTTAAAAGAGTTTTAATTGACACTGGCTTCTCCATCAACATCATCACTGCATATGTCCTTCAACATCTCAAGTTTCCTCCAAATCACATCACCAAATCCTCTTTCACCTTGAAATCACTTAATGATGCTCTTTGCTCCATAGTTGGCACTATTGTTTTACCCTTTGAAGTAGGGGTCAAAACATTGCATACCATGTTCCACATATTGGAAGGGTCTATGGCATATAATGTACTCCTTGGACAACCTTGGATGAGGGAAATGAGAAGTGTCCTTTCAATACTATATCAATGCTTGAAATACGTACATGAGGGACAATTTCATTGCATACTAATGGATGTTGAGCCATTTAAGTATTACAATTTTATCTCAAACCCCTATGAGTCCATGTTACCTTCCACTCATCTATTCCTCACTTCATCAACCACCCCATCCATATATTCATATAAAGCCCCTATTCATGATAAGCTTCCCATCGCCACTTCACATCAAAAATCCACTTCCATATCCCCATATTCATCACTATTGACTACATGCACATGTGGTCAAACTCAATTCGCATTAGCCACATCATAAAAATCATCACCTCCCACATCATCATTATCCACTCAACCAAATTCATCTCCATCCCCATAAACCAATGTCTCACAAGTCAAAATGATAGATTGTGAGATACCATCATCCAACCATGAGTCATCCACATCTACATCTAATCCATCCACATCATCCCAAGTCGAGGTCCACCTCACTAATCCTGGTATAGATGAATATGTGGTCCAAGACATCACAGCCACACCGTTCAACATTCAAATTGCTAAGGACTATGGTCACCCACGTGACCCACCCTTATCTAGAGGAGTAGTATATAACATGGGTTCAATTCCTAATATCATTAATTTTGTATATAGGGGGTTTGATTCATCGTCCAATTTAGTTGTCCCAAATGAACCCAAAACATCAACACCTACCAATATACAATATATGTTGGGTTTTCCATCCTGATATTTCCACATTATTAATTGGAAAGGACATGGCTTAGGATGACATGAATAGGGGATGCATGAGATTATCAATATTTCATATTGAGAAAAGTATGAACATTCAGGTTTAGGCTATCGTCTACTCTCATCCACTTCTTCTCTTGAACAAGCTTTCCAAAGCTTAAATTTGAATTCAAGAGAAGACATTCATCATATAGATGACTTTGAAGATGAATTCTATGAATAATTTGATCTCATGTCGATAGCTTATAATGAATCTAAAGAAGAATCAAACCCCATCATCCCACACACTAAACAAAATGACTTTTACCTCAGAATGTTCCCCATCCATTAGCCCATCATTCACTTTCTTCTTCCACAATAGTGAGCTAACCCAAATGGTGAACCACCACCTCCATATCATTGATCCACATCACCGAGTATTTTGCTTGTAATATATATACATAATTAAAATTAAAAAAAAAAACAAAACAAAAACATTTTGTATTTTATGTACATTACATTTATTTGTGTTGCTTGCTATTTTTTAGGTTTAACATATTTCTAGCATTGGTTCTACGAAATAGGATCCACCCATCCATTCAACTTTCCAACCATTCATTTTTCCCCTTAAGTTAACATGAATCCTGCTGACTTATTCAATCCACGCTGTAATCCATATGATTTGGCAAATCCAATTTCTATTGACATGAGCCTTATTAATATGGACTGTATTTCATCACCTCCATTATTTTTTCATGTTTCTTCTATTTGAGCAATTGTTAAGGGTTTCAACTAACTACATTCTTCCATCCCATCCATATTTGCATTCACCTTTACCTTCAAATCTAGAGGTTTTCCACGCAAACATAGACAAGGTTGAGTCAAAAGAGTTTGATGACATCATAGATGACATTCATCTAATTCCAACACCCCATAAACTGGAGAAAGGTTCTCACATGTCTATTGAAGATACTATAAAATGAACCTTAGTTCAGATGTAAACAATCCCCAAATTTTCAAACTTGGCAAAAATTTATCCAAAGATGAACAAGAGAAATTAATTACTCTCCTCAAGAATAAGAAGGATATTTTTGCATGGTCTTACAAAGACTACCTAGCCTAGACACTAATTTGGTTGTCCACAATATCACCTTGCACTTTGATGCGAATTTAGTCAAACAAAAACTTAGAAGGATGCATCCTATCGTGGCCCTCATAGTCAAATAAGAGCTTCAAAAGTTATTATATGTGAACTTCATAATCCCTATTGACTATCCTAAGTGGCTCTCAAACATGGTACCCATTCGCAAGACTAATGGGGTGATATACATTTGCATTGACTTTTGAGATCTTAAAAAAGCATGTACTAAGGATGACTTTCCTCTTCTAAACATTGATACTCTTGTCAACACTTGCACTGGCCATGAAATGCTTTCTCTAATGGATGATTTTTTAAGGTACAACCGAATTTAGATAAATTCTTATAACCAACACAAAACAACATTCACTACACCTTGGAGGACTTTTTGTTACAAGGTGATGTCATTTGGTTTAAAAAATGTAGGTGCTACTTATCAATGTGCCATGACATACACCTTCCATTATTACATGCATAATATTATCAAATATTATGTGGATAGTATTTTGGTAAAATCTAAAACTCGACAAGAGCACATTGGTGTATTGGAAAAAGTCTTTGATTGAATTTTGGAGCATAATGTAAGGTTGAACCCCAAGAAATGTGTCTTTGGTGTTACCTCTATAAAAATCCTAGGGTTCATTGTCTCAAAAAGAAGCATTGAGGTGGACCCAAACAAAGTCAAGGCCATCATGGAGATGCCTCCCCTAATAAACCTAAAAGAATTGCATTGTTTACAAGGAAATATTCAATCAATTTATTGTTTATTATGCAACTTTCTAACAAATGCAAGCCATTCAATCACCTATTACAAAAGGGGATGCCATTTTTATGGATATATGAATGCCAAAAATCCTTTGATAACATTAAGCAATATCTGGCTTCTCCAACGATCTTAACTGCTCCTCATTTAGGGGTCCCCTTCTATCTTAATGTTTTAGCAATGGACTTTGCATTGGGGACAATGCTTGAACAAAAGAATGAAAAAAATTGAGAACAAGCCATCTATTAAATTAGTCGAACATTGGTAAGCTATGAAACCAGATATGCTTACGTAGAAAAATTATGCTTAGCAGTGTTTTTTACCACTAATAATCTTTGATATTACATGCTTAGTCACACCACATAAATCATAGCTAGAGAAAATACTCTACGTTATATGATGTATCACACTTACACCACTAAATGGATAATGTTTCTCACTGAATTCGATCTTGATTTCATTAGCCAAAAATCCATTAAATGTTAGGTCATAGCTGATCAGCTTGCAGAAGCTCCATTACCTAGTGATCAACCCTTGATTATTGAGCTCCCAGATGATTTGGTATTCACTATCATTGAACATTATGAAGATGTCATTCTAGAGGAAGATGCCAATATGATAATATTATTTGATGGTTCTAAGTGCAAAAAAAGTTCAAGGTGTTGGAGTTGTGTTTCATACACCCAAGCCTATCCCCTTATCATTCAAACTAGACTTCCAATGCATAAATAACAACACAGAGTATAAATCCTTAATATTAGGTATTCAAGAAGCTATAGCTATGGGCATAAAGCGTATCAAGATATTTTGTGATTATCAACTTATTATCAAGCAAGTAAACGAAGAATACCAATGCAAAGAACCTACCATAAATTTTTATCTTGAAGTAGCAAGGAAATTGCACTCTAAGTTTAAGTGGTACAAAATTGATAGTTTTCCATGTATGAATAATAGATTTGAATATGTGATGGCCTCTCTTGGATCATTGATTTCAAATGACTCCTTAGGAGAGGTACAACCACTCATTATCATAATGATATCTAAATCTACAATTTTCCATGTTGAATTTAAGGATGAAAAGGATATTTGCTTAATCCATTTGGAGTCATATGAGCCTTGGTCAAACCAAATAATAGCCTTTCTCAAGTTTAGAACACTCCCATCAGATATGTCATGAATTTCTAAACACACTTTCAAAAAAAAGGTAGCTCATTTTTTTTTTATAGCAAAAAACCCCTTGCGGGGCCACCTTGGTCTAAGAGACCATGAACAGGGGGTTCTACACCATCAAATTCACCCGGAGTCGCACCTAGCCCTGCCCACACCAACATTATCAATTGGATTTTAGGTACCCAATTCAGCTTTTTGGTAGGGTGGAGATTCGAACCTAGGACCTCCCTTGGAGGATTGCCCTCTCGTCTCCAACTCACCTACAACACCTGGGTAAAAGGTAGCTCATTTTACTCTCTTGGGGGACATGTTGTATATACATGGTTATGATGGAATCCTCCTTCATTGTCTCAATTATGTTGAATCACAAAGAGCCATTGTTGAAGCTCATGACGGTACTTGTGGTAGTCATTTTAGTGGAATGGCCATTGCAAAGCATATTTAATGCATGGGTTAGTAGTGGCCCACCATGGAACATGACTATTGCACATATGTCAAATATTGTGAGCAATGCCAACAACATGCTAATTTAACTCATGTGCCATCACAAGCATTTTAGCCTATTCAAAGCCTTTGGCCCTTTTCAAAATGGGGTCTAGATTTAATTGGAAAACTCTTACCTTCTTCCTCGAGATAACATGTATTCATCATCACAGCCACGGATACTTCACAAAGTGGGTTGAGGCAATTCCTCTAAATAACATGATAGGACCATGAACTATGGAGTTTATACTTCATCATATCATTTGTTGTTTTGGTATTCCCTCGAAAATAATCTCAGACAATGGCAATTCTTTCAAGAACAAGGATGTTCAAGAACTTTGTGAGAAATATAATATCCAACATATTTTCTCAACTACTTATTACCCCCAAGCAAATGGACAAGCTGATGCTGAAAGGAATTATAATCATATCATTCCAAGTTGCAAGGATCTCAAGTGTTAACAGAAACACCACATTCAACCAAAACAAGAATCTTAAAGCAAATTGACAACATAAGCTTACAAATAGATATGCAAACAAGAGAGCAACAATATCATATATTATACATGAATAATGAACTTCCTCACTCTACAATACTCAATGAGTATAATGAATGTGCCTTGCTTATATAGTCAAGGATGATCAACCATAGCGGTAGGATCAAGCTAAGGATAAATATCCACCGTACAAAAGGAATAAGTGATATGGTCCATAGATCTGTAACCGCTATGGGGAGAAATAATATCAACCCTCCAAATATACCTAAAGATATCCCCATAACTCCTAGGAATAGTCAAACCCAAAAATATCCTCATAATATCTAAGAAATAAATATGTAACATATCATAATATCTAAATAAGATAAATGAAATATCCACACATAAGTGGGTGGGGAAAATACATGGAATAACTAAATAAAATGAAAATAAATTACCTAGGTGAACATAAGCTAAGGTAAAAAACCTACTCTAACACCCCTCCTCAAGTGAAGCTAGGTGCCAAAAAATAAAGTGGCATATCCATAATATGAGTCCCGACAACAAGGCCTGATTAGGTACTCATGTACAATGTGTATCCAGAAGGTGTAAAACCATGTGGAAAAAACCTTCCAGCTAGAAAGAGAGAAGAAAAAGTAGGAATGGAGCCAAGGAGTGCTCCCAACACCCCCCTAGGATGACGAGATCCATGAATAAGTCCTATTACGAAGTGGATGCCTCTATGATGGACAATGTGTCTCCCACAAGGAAGAAAGTAGCCATGAAGCATCCGTCAAATGTCTTCCCACTCCAAGTGAGTGTGAGAAGATGGGAACAAAATGTAGAATGATGACGTAGAATCCTTCAAACTGAGCTAAAGTGAAGAAGACGTCACCAATGAATTATGAAATGAATCTCCAATAATGTAGAAGCCCAAACCAACACCATAATAGGGTAGAATAGAGTCCCAATCAACATCCAAAAGATCAATATGCACAAAACCATGAGTGTGCAAAAGTGGAAGAGATGTGTGAAGAGCATCCATAAAGGAAGAATCATCAATATCATATTGCATAAGTGATTATGAGCCCATGGAAGCAACAAAATAAAGAAGTGGAGGCTTTGAAGCCTCAAAAGAATCAACATGGTCTTTAGGATCTCCAAGTGAGAGTTCAACTGAAGACAAAATCTTTGTATCCAACTCTTGTATAAGTACATCATCCAATGTGAAATAAACAAGAGAAGAAAATGGTGGACAAGGTGGTTCACTGAAAGAAGGAGTGCACACCAAAAAAGGGTCCACAAAGGAATAATTACATGGAGGAGATACAATGTATACATCATCATCAAATAAATGAGTGAGCTCCTCATACATGTTAAGAAAATCACGTGTGACTCTCAATGAAGAGAGAGGTAACACCATCCAAGAAGTCATATGTATGTAAGGATGTAACATGCCATGAAATCTCTGTTGTATATGTTGCAACATCAACATGATCATCTACATAAGACAAGTGTGGAGATGTATCTTGTAAAATATCTGAAGCGGGTACTATAGCATCAACCTCATCATCCAAAATATCATGAGATAGTGACTCCAAAAACAAAGATGCAATGTCACAAATGATGTTCTCCATGCAAGCAATAGTAAGATAAGGTGCCTTGGGTAAAAATTTATTTTCAAAATATGATAAGCAATGTGAGGTGTGTTCTTGTGAACTCCAATAAAATTTTTAAGCTCCTCATAAACTGAATAATAAAGCATGCTAGATATCCTTAAATTGTTCATTAACCATGTCCTATACTCCTTATCCTTCACCATTGGTTTGGGTTTTGGATTTATGAACAAAGGATCCAAACCTTCACTTTGACATAATAAACAAATTGCCTTAAACCATGCTTCAAAAGTTTCAGCATTTGCCTCTATGCTAAGTGTAAAAAAAGAAGTTTTCAAGATGTCCTTAAAAGTAGAAGAGGCCCCCCCCCAAAATCAAATGCCATTATAATGTGAAAGGTCTAGTGTGATGTAACAAGGTGGTGCAAAATACCACAAAATCACATCAATGCACACATGAAGCCTTTGAAATCTGAAAATTCTTCAAAGGAATTACCAAAAGGATCCCCTCCTTCAAACTAAGTGCCTCAATGAGGAAGATTGGCACAAGAGGATGCACCACAACAAAGCAAGGGAAGTCAAAGAAAAAGGACTCCTCAAGCACAACAATGTGTAGGCTCCACCAATACTGAACACCAAGTAAGCTGATCACAAAGTTTCAAACTAATTGGATAAACACAAAATGAGGGAATATGGGACTTTATAACAATAGTCCATATATCGGTTCAAGTGCAAAAACCCTTTTCATAATGCAATATTGAGAGTGCAGTCATAAAATAATTGTAAATGTCTAAATACAGATCCAAAAAATATTAAATTTTACAGACATATCAAAAAAATGATTTTACAGGCCTAGAAAAAATTTTGCTGAGCAACTCCCAATATTTCTCTTGAAATAACGAGTTTACTAAAAATAGTAAAATCACTGTAACTGTCAAAATACAAATCCAAATTCTATGAAATTTTATGGGATGGTCTATAATATGATTTTACACATTTTGTAAAAAAAATCTGCAAAAAATCAAAAGTTTTGATGAAGATATATGTAGATTACTAAAAAATTACAGGTTTTCATAAAATCAAGATATCTTGAGGAATACTGATCCAAATGAGCTGACATGACCTACAAATAATTTCATGGAAAAATGGTATTTCTATCAGGATATAATGCAAAATATAAAAATGGGTTGGGTTGGTGACCCTGCTAAAAAGGGAAATGCTCAAGAAAAAATGCTTTGGACAAATCTAAGGGAATGAGGTTGTTATAGTATGGGCAGAAGAGATTTTAAGATGCTGGTGATGATATTAAAATGGAATGAGTGACACAAAATAGCCAAAAAACTCCACCAAGGACCCGATCACAAAAACTGAATCTTCCACACCATTCTTCGAACCTACAAGAGAAACAACTGCACAACACTCACAAATGGATGATTGCAACACCTATTGCTCTGATGCCATGAAATGAATGATAATCAGATCATTCCAAGCTACAAGGATCTCAAGTGTTAACAAAACACCACATTCAACCAAAAAAAGAATCTTAAAGCAAATTGACAACATAAGCTTACAAATAGATATGCAAACAAGAGAGCAACAATATCATATATTATACATGAATAATGAACTTCCTCACTCTACAATACTCAATGAGTACAATGAATGTGCCTTGCTTATATAGGCAAGGATGATCAACCATAGCGGTAGGATCAAGCTAAGGATAAATATCCATCGTACAAAAGGAATAAGTGATATGGTCCATAGATCTATAACCGCTATGGGGATAAATAATATCAACCCTCCAAATATATCTAAAGATATCCCCATAACTCCTAGGAATATTCAAACTTAAAAATATCCCCATAATATCTAAGAAATAAATATGTAACATATCATAATATCTAAATAAGATAAATGAAATATCCACACATAAGTGGGTTGGGAAAATACATGGAATAACTAAATAAAAGGAAAATAAATTACCTAGGTGAACATGAGCTAAGGTAAACAACCTACTCTAATAGGCACTACCAACAACACCTGAATTTCTATTCTCAAAAAACTTATTAAAGAAAATAATAGAGATTGGCATTACACAAATTCCCTTGGCATTATGGGATTATTGAACAAGCATCCACATGCCTACTAGGGCAACACCATTTTCATTGGTCTATGGAGCCAAAGAAATCATACCTCTTGAGCTTGAGATCCCCTCCTTGTGAATTTCATTGTAGGAATTCATAGATGATGACACTTCTAGACAAGCACGTATTGATCAACTCACACTCCTTGATGAAATGCGAGCCAATGCTTTAGAGAATTTATGAGTATATCAAGACTACGTAAAACATGCTTAAAACACCAAATTTCATCTAGGTGAATTCCAAGTAGGAGATATTGTTCTTAAAGAGAATCAACAAAAAACCAATGCATTACTGCATCTTCGTGATAAATTCACGGCTAATTGGTTAGGTCCATACATGGTTATACAAAAAGTGGGTAAAGTAAATTATAGACTTGCTAGTCTAGAGGGAGTTGAAGAATCTGAACCACTTAATTTTATACACTTGAGAGTATTATATGCCTAATGTGATTTATATATATGTATATATACATGGCTATTACATAAAAACACATTCTATTTCATACATTTCATTTCATTTGCATACATCTAATTTTAAAACTCAAATTTCATTCATTACATTTGCATCATAATTTTCACACATTTCACATTTCATATTAGGGGCCATTTATTCAGTTTAGATATTAATTGGTCCAATACAGTCATGTTGCCTTAATCAGGGGTACTTTCAAGCATCATCCATTTTTTATTGCATAAAGCCAAATTGTCATTAGCAAAGCCACATGTCCATAATTCCTAGGTGTTTTCAGTCACTTAGCCACTCCTAGTGTCTTAAGCAACCTCCTATTCATGTCAAGTTTTCTTTAGGACCAAGAGACAATTTTCACTAAGAAAATCTTGAGTTCTGGTAATTGACTCCAAAACATGCTTGAATCAAACACAATTTCATATCTTAAAAACACCTTGTGTCAAATAAGGATAACACAATATTTGGGTTAAACCTTGAAGTGAACAGCCTATTCCTTGCTTGTCCCATTTTGCAACATAGTCCACAAAAATAGTGGTTTTCATCACTATCATAAATTTCAAAATAAAAGACAAAGTAGTAAATATAGGGTACAATTTTCATCTCACTTAGGTTGTGAATCTAATTTTCCAAAGCCCTAAATATTTCATCACATACCACATATCCTCAAGCTATAAGGATAGTACTATATTTCCAGTCAAAAGGTCAGGTAGTCATATCCAAAGCCTAAAGATCAAATTCTTGGACCATGGATCTAGTATCTATCGAAGCTATAGATGCTTGACTGGAATTGGAGTACGCTCATGCATGGCAACACATATATTTTAAAGAGACCTCTAAACACACATAAGGACAAGCTAGCTTATTGTTCTCAACCATAACATATTTTACCCAGTTTACTCAAGATGGGTTAATGAACTCACTTGCACACACATTGGTTCTTGATCACCTTGAGCCATTACCATGCTCTTGATTCGGTAAATGAATTCATTGCACACACATTTTATATTAAATAAATTATAAAACCTTTAGTGATTTTTTTTTATATCACTAGTATGTTTGAGTCTCTACAAAATAGTCAGTCTTCCATATCAACATCCATATTATTTCATACCACCAGTTTGGTGCCCCTGATTAACCAAAAATGCTAAACATGGACAAGAAAATTCTAAAATATGAATGATTATTAGAACATTTGCATTCATACATATTATCATTGCATTATCACTTGTATTAATCATCCATATACACATGCATTCACACAAAAACATTCACACAAAAGCATAACACAAAAATAAAAGCCATGTATATATATATATATTGCATATACAATGAATGCCCAAAGGCTATATACAATGGAGCACCAAGGCTCATATACAAGAAGTACATATAAGCACTAGCTAACACCTATAAGAGGATCATTGTGACCTTAAAGGAGCCCTAGATCTAGAGCTATGCCTAGACTCACTAGGTCTAACAAATCCAAATATGGATGAGGAGGGTGGATCTGGAAGCCCAATGTCATGCTCTATTAGTCGATCCTCTAATAATCAAATGTATCCATCCTAAGCATGGAGGTGTTGTACATCATGTCTCTCTTGATGAATCTTCTCTAGAAACTCTACCTAGAGCCTTGCAATCATGTCCTTGCCTCCACCTGTAGTCATCCGTACCTCTAGCTCTATCTACAACCAATCTATCTTTACACCCTGATCCATATCCCCATATTGCAACCAAGCTATCTCTATATCTTGAGCCACTACTATAGCATCTCGATCTGCCACCAACTACTCCAGCCTCATACAATCCTCCTCACTTTGACCTGGAGGTCCATCTAGAATCTCCTCCCTATCCTCCATACCACCTCCATCACTCCCACCCTCTAGAGCTTTCTCAACCATACCCCTAGTCTACCTCCTTCGACTTCTAGCTTGAAGTTTTCTTTGATGCTTAGGAGCCTCATCAGAATCCTCAATCTCATCCCCATCCCCATTACCCCCATATACTATTAGAATCAGTACCCATAGTGGATATATAGTGAACCATACATTGTACTTATCATTAGTCCTTGCATCATACACATCAAAGATATCTATCTCTTCATCATCCTCATAAGTGGCCCTCCATGCCTCAATACAAGGTAAGCTTATCTCATCTTGATGATACCTATAGAGCATTGGTACCTAAGGAACTCCTTGCCTCAGTACAAACTTCCATAACACCAGTGAGAACTGGATCAGCTCCACCTTACTTGTATGCCTCCCAACCATCCAACTATCCTATCACACCCATCGTAGATGCTCTTCATCACCTATCCACATGGCACCTCACCATGGCCTCTATACCACTTAAGCTACTATCAATCTAGCCCATAGATCTCGGTACCACTGACTCATCCAAATCGGATGACTCGGATGCACCTCCTTTGCTACCAGCCACCTTATAGCATAGGGTTGATCTCTATCCCATCCTTCAATAGGTAATCCCAATGGTCGAGCCACATTGAAATGCTCCTAACCCCAACACTACAGTAACAAACTACACGCTAGTCCCTGGTGTTTTTTCCTCCTCACCATATACAACTCCTGGTACAAATACACCAATAAAGCAAAAACCCATACATAGACCCGAGGTGTGTCAATAATGTCACACACCAACCCGATAAGGTTCTATAGGAATTGACAACTAGTATTATTTAGGGCCACTATGTTGGCCAACATGAATATCACCAAAGAACAACGGGCATCCAACTCCTTGTCCTTATACATGGACAAGTGTGTAATCTCTCCACCCTTCACATCCACATCCCACCACCCATATATGAATAGTTTTTTCAACTCATATAATTTATTGTGTCCTACCTCAACACGTAATCCCTCCACTGGAAAGTTGAGAATATGGTATACATTCTCAAGTATCATAGTCATCTCCCTAGTAGGGAGATAAAAGGTCCCCCTATCTAGATTTCATATCTTTTCCAGGGCAAAGATATACCCCGTATTCACCCTCACTACATCCATCCGGGCTATCCTAGCCAACCCCATAGCCTCCAACCACTTCCATTGGTCCTCTTGCATCACCTTCCTCATCCCAGGGATGAGAGGTAAGAATCGATACCAAGCCTTCAAAATCCTAAACTGCAGCATAATACATAAAGGTAAAACATTAAATTAAAAAACACACAATTTTTTTTGCATAAAAACAAAGAGCATCAAAGGTACTTACCTTGGAAAAAGACACATCTGCTCTCACTACCACATCCACTCCATCCATCGCTATAGCTTCCACAACACTCACTCCACTCCCTTAGATGCAACTTCAAAAATTTGCATACGCACAAATGAACTTTTTTTCCCTTCTATAGGCTAATAATAGCTATTTCAAGTACATTCAAATTCCCATGGGTGCTTCTTGATACATTGAAATGCACCCCTACATTTGGAGAACAAATTCTGGCAGGTGTTTGTACCTTCGGTAGGCATCCATCAGTGTTTGGTGTCAACATTGGTAAAAAGAACAAACTGAGTAAAAAAAGGTAGCTTACCTCCACCACATCATTCTAAATATTCCAAAACCATCCAAATTTTTACAAAATGACCATTTTCATCATATCATTAGTTCCATCATTGCATTTATTTTTATGATAACAAGGATTGATTTGGGTAGTTAACTTTTTTTTTATGCCCAACAAGTGCAAAAATTGTACAAAATTGCTTCAAATTGCTCCAAACCAATACAAAATTTTACAAAATCACTCAATTCAATCGTCAATGCATCTCTCATCATCACATTTTTATTAAAACCTCATTTTCTAATCATTTCATTGAAAATTTTGCCAAGTTCATATACAATTTCAAATGAACCTTGTATCTAGTGGTTTGTTCTATCTCCTTGGTGATTGTAGTGATTTGCATCCATGCAATTTGATAAGATGAATAAATCACCATAAGGACACTTGGCCATTTTTCATCATCCAATATCTCATTGATTGAAAAAAAAATCAATTTTGGTACTTCACTTTTTGAGTGAAACTATGCCAATACCAATTTGCTCAACAACTATCATCGATGGCCTTGTCTGTGGGGCTTAAAACATGGATAAATTACAATAAATAATTATCCTTAATACTCAGGAATTACATAGAGTCAACTAGGATATGCTTCCTAGCAATCATCTGATCTTAGGGTGATTGGTTCCTGATATTTTTCATATTCATCACTTTGCATTTCAATAGCGCCATACGACAATTTCTTCAACAACATGGAATCACCCCAAACTTGGGATAATAAATTTAATTTTGATCTCCCACAATGGGATACATCTTACATAATCATGGCATCTACACTTGGCAAAAACCTCTTTTCTCTGTTAGGGCAAAAATAAAATCAATCACTTGCATTTTTCCAACAACCCCCTTCTATCGTTGGGACAAAAATGACATCATATTTACATCATTCATATCATTCACAATTGCACCATACATTTCACATAATCATTTGCACAAATCTGTCAATTGGCTTATGAGATGCATCCATCACTCATTCACCAATTGAGGGGGTAAGCTACATAATCAAAATTCTTTTGTCTTCAAGTTCATCTTCGCATTCCGACAAGAGAAAGTTGCTTCTACATTAGGCCAAACCAGGTGTCTCATATTGTTGCACCATATTATGTTTCACGTAATACGGTACAAAAAGGGGCATCTGTAGACACCAAAATCTACCCACTTGTCATCCATTTATAGTTTTCCATCACTTTATCCATTATTTATATATATATATTTAATATATATTTAAAAATAATATTTTATATATTATATTTACATATATTTAATAAATATATGTATATATGTATGAATTAATTCCAACCATTCATCATGTTTAAATCCTAGCCATCCATCCGCCTTAATCCATGCCACTTGCATTGCTTTAATCTCTATCCTTCCTCATATTTTTATCTTAGCCACACATTTCGTATCATTGAAACCCTAATGTGCCTAAGGAGAGATTATAAAGAGGAGTTATTTTGACGACTCAACCCCAAAGTTCCAAGTAAAGTTTTTTGAGTTTTTGGAGTCCCTCCATATTTCTAAGGTCTTGAGTTCCCTAAGCCCTTGTGCCCTAATTCCTCAAGCACCCAAGAATCCTTGTCACTTCCATCCTCCATCGCTTCATTGTGCCTTCCCCACATTCAACGTCATCCACCTCGTGAACCATATCTAGTTTTGCAACCTTCCCCTCAGTTGCAAAACACCCCTCAAAGCTTCCCGAGTATCCACCAAAGTTTGTAGAGTGTCCACTAGAGCCTATCAAGTGCCTCTGGGTATTTTTGGCCAGCACCAAGCACTCGTATGCATTTCTAGCCCTAGTTCTATAGTCCTACGGTCCTTGGGTGCCATTAGGGCACATCTGTGTAACCACCATCTACAACAATAATGAATATAAAAATGGCAATTCAGTGAAGACAAGGTAAAATTTCATTTGCAAGTATTTTTAGTATTCTTAGATAAGTTTTTACAACTTTCTTTATGCAACTAGGGTTTAGTAATTTTTTGTTTTGAGGATCTCATGCAATGGAGCCCTCACAGGTGTTATTAATTCCTATTTATTTATTGTATGTACAATTTTGAGGATCACATTCATTGATAGATGTTAAAGCTTGAGTGGCCCTACATAGGATACCAAAGCCCACTCACCACTATTGGGATCAAAGACAATTTTGAAGATACCATCGTTCACTGATTTAGGGCTCAGAAACCCTAACATTGTAACAATTGTATGAAGTAAATTGAAAAGACCCCACATTGGGACACATTATTTGTACAATCAGGATATCTACCCCATATCAATAAAAGAATATATGTTTGTGCAATTTTGTGTCATTTATAGTGCTTTTGTTACTTTATATATTGCATTGGTGTTTCGTTTTTACATTCACAAGAAGTATATAAAAGCTCTTTATGTAATGAAATTATTTAGGAAATGAACCCTACCCAAAATATCGTCAACATAAAACTTCATATCAGATAGTTTATAATTGATAAAGAAATATATTTGATGGTTATTCAATGAGGGGAATTATGCAAATGTTTAGTCTGATGCTTCATTGAAGCCTTATCCTCTTATCTCTAACTCAAAATGGAAACCATTGGCTTGGGACTGCCTAGCTTATAAAGGTCCAAAGGTTAACGACTATATTAAAATGAGAAACAACTCCAAATTATGTACTCATTGACCAACCTTGAGCAAGGTAGGAGTAAACTAGTCATAGAGAGAACCAAGAATATAGCTTGTCCTTATGTGCATTCAAAGGTCTATTCAAGATAGATGTGTCACCACGCATGATTATAGTCCAATATTAGGGTCTCCAATTTTTGAGGAATTAGATTCTCAACCACTTGAATCAAGTTCTAATGAGAGTTTTGCCCTATCCTTACTACTTGGAAGATTTAATAGTATTATCTTTTTAGAAAGATTGTTAGGATTTTGGGAAAACAAATTCTCAACCACTCGAATCAAGTTCTAACGAGAATTGTACCCTATATTTACTACCCATTTTATTATTAGATATTTTCTGTGAAGATATTTAGGGCTTTGGGGAATCATATTCTCAACCACTCGAATCGAGTCCTAATGAGAATTTGACCCTATACTTATTAATTATTATATGATATATTATCTTTACGAAAATATTTACAGCTTTGGGGAATAAGATTCTCAATCACTTGAACTGAGTCCTAATGAGAATTTTACCCTATCCTTACTACCTGCTCTTTTCATTTTTGTGAATTTTTGTAAAGAATATATTTATTTATTTATTTATTTATTTTTATTTTTATTGCTTGGACTATATGCATAATGGGACAAGCAAAAATACATTTTCATTTTGAGGTTCAATCCAATAATGGCATCATCTTCTCAGACACAAGATTTTATTAATAAATGTGATAAGTGCTTGGTTCAAAAGTGACATGGTCAAGTCCTAAAACTCAAAATTTTCTTTAGTGAAAAAGTGTGCTTTGGTTCAAGAAAGATTTTTAATCAATATCAAGGATTAATATTTTATTAAAATATGAATCATGTGATTTGGTTCAATATGGGGTCTTAATCACTTGAATAAAATCAAGATAACTATGAACATGTCAACACTTGTCTAGAAAAGAATGATGGACAAGTATGACTATATAGCACAAGAAAATGGGCTAATTATAATGCAAGGTTGAAACTAAAGTTGTAGGATACCTAATACAAACTATAATATGTATGATGATGATGATGCAATGCAAAATGTATGAAAATATCAATTATGCATGATAGATTATGTGCAAACCTATGTGAAATGCATAGGTGCATGAAAGAAAAAACTCCAAAAGGCCCAAGAAAAATGATGAGAGGTGTTGAACCCAATATGGGTGCAATGTTCACTAATGGACGAAGAAAAGTAGAGATATATCCACTAGGATGTATGCTCATAAATGGTCAAATGGGGGTTGCCCCTCACTGGTGATCACAAAGCTATCAACTATGGGGTGTTGGAAATGATATTGCCAAAGCAAATACTACTCAATACGGGTGTGCACCAAAGTGTATGGTCAAGGTCAATGGATAAAATCTAGAATTACATACCTTACCATGGGAATGTAATCAATAAAAAATAAAATTCAAGGTAAATGATGTAAAATGACATGAGCGAATGTAATTATGGAAATGCAAACTAGATAAAAATGCAACACCACACAACTTTTATTTTATTTTATCCTTTTGACTCTTTTTTTTTGGTTTTTTTATTTTTATTTTTTGATTTATTTTATTTTATTTTTTATTTTACATGATGGAATTGGTGATATATACAAGGTGATCTATATACACTATATGAGGTGATTTATACATGATATTCCCTAATGTGGCTTCAAAATCAAAGGAGGTTTTGAATCATAAAGAAGCTCCTTTGTAACTTTCTCTTGAGTAGCCATTACACAAAAATCCATGCATTATCGAATAAAACCATTTTTCTTGACATAGAGAGGAACGATTCCTAATCTTGCAAGATCTCTGTAAGATAGTGAATAAGGGTCCTCTTGAGAAGCAAAATATTTACCAGTAGAATGTGCAATTTATCATATTCTAAAATAAAATGTCAAAGGGATAAGGAGATCCCTCATATTCCTCAGTCTTCTCTAAGCCTTGATGGTCCATAGGAGAATGAGGTGTGGGTGATAATAAGTCAATTATGGAAGATGAATTAAGTGTATTTGAATGGATATTGCATGGTGAAGAAGGATGATCAGGTGTAGATGAAGGAGAGTGATGAATAGTAGGTGATGGTAATGATAGGGTGAGACAGGATGAAGAATCAGGTGGATCCATCATTGCACAAGGCTCAAATGCTTGTGGGTCACTACAAATAGTAAAAATTTGATTCTTGAATTTAAACTTCAAGCATTGATGAAGATTCAAAGGTATAGCCCTCATCTCATGAATCCAAGGGTATCCAAGCAATATATTATAAGTCTCAGGGCAAGACACTACATAGAACAAGGTATCTAATAGCTTTGGTCCTATCTCAAAGGAAGGACTATAGCATCCCAAGTTTCTTGGAACTCATGGTTAAAATATTTTATGATGATATCAGGTTCAATGAGATATTCCTCATTTATTCCTAGTTATTGAAAGAATTGATAGGTGCATAGATTAAGTAAGGAACCATTATCTATCAAGACACTTTTGACAAATATTTCTCCAATAAATCTTGTGATGTAAAGGGATGAATATTCTTGCAAGTTTGAGGATCAGGAAGGAATATCATCATCATAAAATGAAATATGATCGATCTCATGAGAGCTTAAAACACTTGCTATATCCATAGAGAGAAGGTTACTAGGAAAAAACAAAAAAATAAATTTAAAACAAATTAGATCAGGCACCTACCTAAACCAGATGGCTTATCAAAGAAAATTTAGGGTCTCTCTTGTGAATTCGAGAGCTATAATCAAATTTAGGACTTTGAAATGAATTTGGGGCTCTAAGCTTGAATTCATGGAAAACCTACAATCAATCACATAAATACTGGAGATTGTGATTAGTGATTGATTATTTTCTTGGACCACTATTAAATGGATATTAATGGCACGACAATCAAATCCCCTTGGTCCTTTTAGAAAACCGTAAGTAAAAGAATGAATTTTGTGAATCTATTGCTAACATATAAGAAGTTGAAAGGAAATGATAAAATAACAAAAAATACAAAGTACAATATTGATTCAAGTGATCAAGATGCAAAATACAAGATATGAAGATGAATATGAAAGCAGCAATTTGCCCTTAGCCTATGACTATGTAAATTCAGGACTAGTAAGCAAATTTGGGCTCTATAGGTGAATTCAGGACTATGAGCATATTCGAGGTTCTACTCTTGAATTCATGATAGCTAGATCGATGTGTAGTATTTTGGTACTTTGGGGGACCAATATTATATCATTGGAAAGCTCTTTTTAAGCTTGATCCAATGGTATAATATTTTTGAGGAATGGATATGATTTGATAGGGGAAAAGTTGGCTCAAAGATACATTTTGCATAAGTGCACAAAAATGAGAACTTGCTAATGCAGAAAATGATATGTAAAAAGCTAAAATAGATGAAATGATTTGCTTACAATGATGGTATACTGGATTAGATCATTTGGTTTTGCGATAATGATGATAGCAAGGCAGATTCATTTGATCTTGTATTGATGACGATGTAAAGTAATTCCTCAGCTACAATATGAGCTCCAAAGCATTCCTCATCCTGTAAAACCTGTTGTTGATGTTCAACCTACAACCAATTTGTTAGTTCACAAAGTTCTCTCAATTCAAAATGCACTTGTCCTCAATTTTACAATTTCTCCCTTCATTCACTCATTAGTCTCTATAAGAGGCAAAGTGCACATTTATAACTTTGATTTATGTGGGATAACCAAGAAAAGGTGAGATTTAGGGTGGTAGTTTAGGTTTGTTAGTCAGTTTGGAAAAAAATCCCAATCTGGGCAAATTTAGGTCCTAAAAATGGGAGCCTCAAATTTGCAAAAGGTACAAAGTCAGGCCAATTTGGGATTGAATCACAATGACATTCAAGCAGTTGAATAGTTTATTATTTTAGAAAATTCATGGGCTATTTTTTCAGCCACAAATTTGTAAAGCAAATTTGTGGCCTGTAATGTAGGGCCACAAATTCACAACTTGTAACCTTGTAGAAAGCATACACCTAACTAATGCATCAATTGATATCAAACATTAAAGCATAAAATATTGACAATAATAACTTCAACAATAAAGATAGGGTTTCTTTTATTAAATATTTTATCAAATCTAATTACAAGTACGTCCCTCTTAGGGATACTCAATGTTGATACAATTAATACAATATTGAAGACCCTCTAAACGAGGGGGTGGTGTAATTCACAGACTCTCCACAAAGACACAAACTGCTCAAGATCAATGGTGACCTTCTTCTCTCATGAAAAGAGGTATTTGCTGCCTTGAATGCCTTGAAATGAATGGATCCTGTAAACCATGCATTCAAGAAACAACAAGAAAGGATTAAAAGCAAATATGGCCTCTCTTGATGAGGCTTTTGATGGAAAATTGCATAAATGATGATAAAGAAAACAAGAAACATGTAAATCTATGAATATTAGCATAAAATCATCAAATTACTATGAAGCATAGAAAGAAAGCATGTAATCTAGGTAATAAGCAACCTAATTAGCCATTAGAAACTTGAATTGCATGAAATAACAAGAAACTATGCTAAATTGACAAATGCAAGGAAATGGAAGCAAATATACCACTAAATCCTAGAATTAACCGGTCAAATGTCTGCTAAAATGTAAATCTATGCTAGACTAAGCTAATTGCAGAACTAAAAATGTAAATCTAATGCTAAAACAAAAGAAATCAGGGATCAAACCCTAGTCACGGGTCTGAGGTATGGGCACTATGCAACCATGACTGAGGTGCAAATGCTCTTGCTCTTGTAATTAGGGCTTGGATCTCTGATTCCCTCCATGGAATTGATGATCAAGGGTCACCTTTGTGTCCCAAGATGGATTGGTGGTCGAATTTGATGAGATTCACGTTCGATTGGCTTGATTGTGTGATTATGCTTCCTAGTCCTTTGGAAGCTCCATTGATGAATTCATGCTTGTCACTCCATAATTGGGCAGCATTTCAACTCTCCTCAAGGGGTTATCAATTTGCTATCCATTTTGATAGAGCTTCGCTATGTTCAAATGCAAAATTTCCAATTTCAATTGTTTGCTTCAAATGATCTTCTCTAGACTTCTCCCCAATTTGGAGGGGGGTCTTATAGGACTCCTAATCTCTAATATTGGCTTGCTTGGGAAGCCAAGATCAAGATCCAGGAGGTTGGATCAGTTGGGAGGAAAACTCTCGAAGCTTCCCCACCCAAAACCATTTGAATCTCCATTGCCCAAGCCATTGTAACCAAATTTTGGCTCGACCTAGGATTCAAAATAGTTTTGATGCTAGCCGTGGCTCTAAGGCATGGCTAACTCTATTAGCCATGGGTGTCAGCCGTGGCTAAGGCTAAGTTAGCCAACTCTACCCAAATTGAGTGGTTAAAACCACTGCTTCACCTTGGAGTTGTCCAAGATCATTCATATGGTCTATTAGCATGTCCCATATGAGTAGTCGCCTCGACATGACACGTTTTAGGTGTCTACAGATGCCCCTTTTGGGATGCATTGTGAGAACGAACAACATTGAGCAAAAATAGACCTCCTAAAATGATGTCGTAGGTTGAATGATGATCATTGATCTGATCAACATTAGATGCCCAGTCTTGCCAAAGGGCACACATCTTAGAATCATTGCTTCCAACTGAGGGAAGGCTTAAATTTGAAAAGCTTTTGCAAGCTCCAATGGCGATCGGGTAGCTTCAGTGCTACAATAGTACCGATAGGTGGAGAGCTACTAACTTAACTATCATAGTTGCTTTTTGCCCCAGCAAAGGGTAAGCTTATGATAGTCGTTGGCAATGATTCATAAGATGAACGTAATTTGACAAGATCAAGTGATCTCCTATTGAATTTGATTATGATAATTGATATAATGACTACCCCCTCAAGTGACAAGTCGATGAGAGTAGGACAATTTAATGAAGCGATGAGTCGCTTGACCACAATGAGTGATTTGAACAATTTAAGATTTTAGCACTTTGATATTACTTGGCAAGGCCTAATTCAGCCATGATTGCAACTGTTAATAGTAATTGTACATCTCTATCCCATGGAGAAGTATGAACTTTATGGCCTTCTTAGAGAATCAAGATGATAGCAATTCCAATTAGGCTTATGTTGAATCATAATGTTCTATGATCTACTAAAAATTTCATAGAAGCATTGAGATGAATACCTCATTCCCATGGAGTAGTCCGACTATCTAGGCCTTCTTAGGGATTGAAGTGAAGCATATCAATTCAACGATGACTAATTTACCCCAAATGGCCTTATGGTAATTTACTCATCTTGTCGGATTGCATGGATCACAAGTCGCTACAACCACCAAGTGTATAGGGTAAATAACTGGATACGAGGCGCATTTGAATTTTGAATTATATGATTTTTTTTGTTATTTTGAAAATTTTGAGGGTTTTGCACCATTAGATATTTTTAATTTTGCATTTTGAAGCCCCTCATGGTTGAATTTTGAGGGCATTTATTGCTGGATGCTAGTCGTGCTTGTCAGCCGTAGCCAATTTTTACAATTTTCTTAGCCATGGCTCCGACCCGCGGTCGAAAAACCCTAATTCTGTGCCAGCGGGTGTCATCCGTGATCGAGGGTAAAATTGAAAATATAAAAGAAAATCTATCATTTTCAATGTCATTATTTTCAACTACCAACTTGTAAAACTGAGAGCTCTGAGAGGTGAGATTAAACTTTTGACACGAAACACCCACATGGCGGACCCAATGGATGCATCCACTAGTGGCGAAGCCGGTGCTGACTAAGGTAGCCACACACAACTCTCTTATTTGATTTACCCAAATAAAATGAACCTCATTAATTAATGGTTTAATTGAACCTCACTAAACTACCGGTAAAGAACCTCACCTTAGTTAGGATTTATCGATTTAGGCTAGCTTAGAGGGGTGGGATTTTAATTTTTGGGATTTTTTAGGATGGGAAGTGACCCTAAAAAGGTCATTTCTCTTAGCCGTGGGTGGTAGCCATGGCTCCCAATTGGAAAATTGGGGGCCGCAATTGTCAGCCGCGATGGGATTCAAATCCCAATGGTCAAAAATTTGACCATTGCCGCCGGCCATGGGTCCTAGCCATGGTTAGCTGACTTTAGAAAAATTTTTAAATTTTTAATTTTTTTTTGAGTTTTTGACTGATTTAATTGATTTTTTTTGAATGTTTGAAGTGCAATCTTGATTTTTTTTAATGTGTTGCATGCATTTGTGAATGTTTTTATATTTTTGAATATTTTTTGAATTTGTTTGACTTTTTTAGGTCATTTTTTGATGTTTTTGATTGATTTTGTGTATTATTATTTATGTCTCTCTTTAGACTTTGACTGCGAGGGTGAGGGAATTAGATATCCTTCGTACCCTTTGCAATGGCCTCAATGACACTGAGTGGGCCTGGTTTGGAGCCATTGGATTTGGCTACGTGCTATGACTTCCATCTATTAGAGTCGATCAAGCTTACATGATCACTTTGGCCCGTCATTGGGATGCGAGGACCAACACCTTTCACCTACCCATAGGTGAGATTACTTTCACTTTGGAGGATGTCTACCACATCTTCCAGATCTTTATCGATGGTGAGGCCATCACATCTTCACCTATAGAGGTGAAGGATGTTATATTTCGATAGATATTTGGCACCCAAAGTGCTACAATGTAGGCAGATTCAGACCACGGTGGGGTCCACATCGAGGATTGGTACCATGAGAATGTCTTCTTATGATAGGTAGTTGTACTCATGCACTTGATAGTCCAGATTGTGCTACTCGACACATCAGGAGTGAGGTTCCCTTGGAACCTCTTGGCCAGGACACAGGATGTGCTAGCGAGCAACACTAGAGAGCCACTGATCCTATCCTGGGGGAGCGCTCTACTTGCATAGCTCTATGATGAGTTGTATCGGATCACATGAAGGAGCCATGTGGGAGTCGACTATAGTCTCCTACTATAGATATAGGCATGGCAGCACATCACAGTTGAGCACCCCATGCCACTACCCCTCCATATTACCGACATTATTGAGGAGAGCCAGTGCTATGCTTCATGCTGGCCTCGAGAGTCTAAGGGATTTTAGAGTAGGTCTCGAGTAGGGGATGTGCAGTACTACATTGATCATCTTGCACGACTATAGATTGGGTAGGTGCTATGGAGGCCCTACATGGATTGCCCAACATGGACAAAGGTAGATAGATACATGAGGAGGACTCGGTGTGACAGATGGCTTCTCGGGTGCAAGCTCGAGATACGAGAGTTCTTCTACTTCTCTCGTGTGACCAGGCAGTTCAGGATTCACTAGGATATCCCTCCCACTCCCACTATCTACCATCGCCTTAAGGTGGAGAAGGACTTGGCATGGCCTTAGGTGACTCCACTAGGGGATGAGGATGATGATTTCCAAGAGTCTGGACTGGAGGATGCAGGGACTATAATAGACTATGATGCCTAGTGGACTACCAGGTTGTGGTGGGGTGATGGCCCTCTAGGCAGACCTATAGATGGTGTGGTAGTAGTAGAGGTAGAGGAGGCACACCCAGAGGGAGTAGATCCTCATGGGTGTAGAGTGCACTAGCGGATAGAGGGTGGATGGGGTGAGGCTACAGCTGAGGAGGAGCCCTATGCAGAGGAGGGCGAGGAGGAGCCTAATGATGAGGTGTCCCAGCTCAGGGCCTAGGTTGCGAGCTTATATACATGGGTAGGGACCCTCTAGACATAGATTCTAGAGAGGGACACTTCCATGGTGACTCTATAGGCATGGGTGCGGGCATCATAGTCTCAGCTGACACAGGGATAGGAGCAGTGGTGGGGATTCAAGGAGGAGAGGGCAGATCTTCGAGCATAGATTACTACTGCCACCATAGATATAGAGAAGGTCACTGGACAATGTGATATTCTCAAGCTCAGCTTGGTGCTATCACCATAGAGCGAGACTTGCTCTAAGTCATGAGGGGAGGTCCCTCGACTTCTCAAGTTGCTCCTACTGCTCCAGTTGTACCAGGATTAGTAGGTTTGGATTCAGGTGTAGAGATCCATAGATTGCATGCCCTCGTATGGGAGGGTCATATATAGTAGTCAGCAGATGCAGCTTACATCTCTCCTAGAAGGAGAGATTAGATTGTTTTATGGTGAGGTTCTAGAGTGACCCATAGCTACAGAGTCTCAGTGGACTAGGACACAAGAGATAGGGTAGTCCTCAGCTCGGTCCAACCACAAGACTCACCGGACAGAGAGGTCCTCTGGTGCTAGCTCTAGGTGGACTCATAGGGAGGGTGGCACTAGTGGAGGAGCCTCATAGATTGGGGGTGTAGGCACTACCTAGCACAAATCTTGATAGATATTTATACCATTTTTGAGTGTAAGGTCGAGGACCTACATAGTTGTAGCCTACGGGCATTTTGGACATATGCCTTATGTACTCTATTTTTTTACACATATATATTTATATGATATGACATTTATGAGACTCATTATATGTGTACATTTATTTATTTTATGTTTATGAGATGCATATGGATGCAATGCTTATATGTGATGTTGATTTGATGCTATATGATGTGATGTATGGATGACATGCACTAGCTAGATGATGGATGTATGATTAGATATTGTGATCTAGATGTGTAGATGGACTACTATGATGTATGCATATGTGGATGCACTGTTTGATGTTAAATGCATGTTTAATTTGATTTACTTGTATGCATTTAATTTATGATGCTATGATATGATGAATGCAATGTATGTAATGCATTATTTACATGATGATGATCTAATGTAAATGAACATGTATGCTTTAATCACTTAAAACATAAGGAATGAATGCAATATGAGTTGAAAATATAATGGATGACACCACAAAATGTATAATAATAATGAAATATAATTGATACATCTTATCATAAGAATTAATCAATTAAACATCCATATGTGCTATGAAATGTTGTATTGTTTCTATTCATAAGCTTTTGGTAAGTTAAAATAATATGCACAACATAGTCAGTGGCCATCTAAATATCATTGTTGATATCCATCCGGTATCTAACCTATATTATGAACACCCCTTAACAAACAAACTCTCATAAAAAGAAGTTGATAATTGACTGAATTGAAATGAATTGTTGCTATTTGGGAATTTTTGAGGTTTTCCATGAGACTCAAACACCCTAGTTGACTTATCAAAAGTTGTATAATGACTATACTAGACTTCTGAAAAATAAAGTTTTCGCTATGAAATACCAAGCTATTCATTACCCCTATGTGTGCAAATGAATATATTAGATGAGACATAAGCATACCCCAGTGCCAGGCGGGATTCATTCAGCCCATTGTTGTATTGGGGATCCTCAAATGTCCACCCGATCCTAGGTTTGGACTTAGTTAGACTAGACCACTAGGCAATACAAGCCACCTAAAGCTAGCTCATTTGTAAATTGCTTAGACCTACCCCAATGTTAGGCGGGATTCATTCAGCCCATTGTTGTATTGGGGATCACCCTATGACTTTTGAGCATTGATCATTCTAGGGATTCAAGCTCACCCCCTTATTTTCTTCAATTTATTGGGATACTTGCTCATATATAGTGATAAAAATCACTGTTTATTTTGTATTTTGTTTTTCTTTTGTTTTGAGCAAGGGATTTGATTTGATTTCTGGGATTTTGCTCCTTTTTTGTAAGCAAGGGATTTATTTGGGTAGGGGGTAAACTTGTCCTTTTGCCAATGACCACTACTCTAGACCATTGCGCCTCACAAAATGAGCAAGTAACAAAACCTTTCACCTAAGGTGACCCGGACCACTTTTGTAGTGTTCATCCTTCCTTACCCTAATTAGGATTGTTAATGTGTTGATTAGTGATGGGATTATGATATGCTAAGTGCTATCAAAACTAGACCTCATCCTCAAAAGCAAAGCAAGATTTCTACTAAATTTGAGAAGACCACTAGGTATGGTTGAATGACCGGAAAACCCTAGTATATTCTTCATAGCAACAGGAGGGGTTGTGTTGAGAAACACAATTACTCACAAGGGTGATGGATGATGATGATAATGCATAGATGCATGATTGAAATACAAACGTGGTGTCATTTGTAAGATTGCAAACACAACCTATCCTAATGCAAGTGCGATGGATGGAAATACCTAATGCAATGCAATTAAATGAAATGCATGTGCAAAATGAAAATGCATGATGCAAATGAAATGCAATATTTTTTAGATTTTATTGCTTTTTGATTTTTATGGATTTTGAAAATTTTCCATATTTTTAGTTTTTGAATTATTATGTGTGGAACGCCTTAAGATGAAGGATGTTGAGAGGTTCAGGCTCTTCAACACCTTCAAGCGATGTCAAGCGATACGTTCCAGGTCCAATATTCTCTGAGATGATGTAAGGACCTAACCAGTTAGCCATAAATTTATCTCACAAGTGCGGCGATAGGTTTGAGTTATGTTGGTTCTCTTTTAGCACAAGATCACCAACCTTAAAGTCTCTCAAGTGGAATTTACTATTGTAAGCTCATTTTAAGCACTCTTGGTAAACATGAAGATGCTCAAGGGCATTCACGTGACGTTCATCAAGAAGCATCAATTGATCTAGGTGAGCTTGTCACGTAGTGTCATCATCGATGAACTCTTTCAATGCGACACGTAACATTGGAATATCCAACTCTAAGGGCATAATGGCCTCAACACCATATACTAGTGAAAATGGGGTTGCCCCAGTGGGTGTCCGAATGCTAGTCCTATAAGCCCATAATGCAAGGGGTAGTTGGATGTGCCAATATTTGTGGTTTTCTTGTACCATATTTTTCAAGATGGCTACCACTGTCTTATTTGAAGCCTCAGCTTGCCCATTTGCCTACGGATAGTATGGAGTCACAAAACTATGTTGTATATTGTACTTAGATATTAAAGCCTTCACAGTTTTGTTCTTAAATGATGTTCCATTATCCGAGATTATCTTGGATGGTATCCCAAAATAACTAATGATATTGTGAAGTATAAACTCCGCAATACATGCGTTCTAGTTATCGTTGTTAAAGGAATTGCTTCCACCCACTTTGTAAAATACTCAATAGCCATTATAATAAATGTATGTTGACCCGATGATGGAGGAGATATCTTACCGATTAGATCCAAACCCCACTGAGCAAATGGCCAAGCCGCTTGAATGGGTTGTAAGGCCTGTGATGGCAAGTGCATAAGATTAGCATGATGCTGATATTTGACACATTTCTTGACATACGCAGTGCAATCCTTCTCCATAGTGGGCCAATAATAACCCATTCGAAGGATGCACTTGAAAATGGCCATGCCACTAAAATGGCCACCACATGTACCATCATGAGCTTACAAAATTACCCAAGCTAATTCTTGGGGCTCAAGACAATGAAGGAGAATTCCATCATAGCTTCTACGGTACAAAATATCTCCAAGCAAGACATACTTTATCACTTTCTATCTGAATGTGCATTTTGTGGCATATGATAATCCCTATGGGATTAAACCAAGCTTAAGGAAGTCATGTAATTGTGACATCCAATCTTGATAAGCTTTTGCCTCAACTGACAAGATGACTTGTTCCCCTGGTGTTTCACTATGTGCGAATGCAGACTAGGATACAACCTTGTGGTGAATGGTGGTGCCATTCCTCGTAGGACCCTACGAGATCAAAGACCCCTAGGACACCTTCTTGAGAAATTCTCTAGATTTATAGAACCACTCATGGTTTGGTTCTATATGAATCATGTTGACTTATTCCTTGTTATCAAAAGTTGCACACTGCATCACAACATGCGATAGCATCTTTACATGAATGGTAGTAAAATCGGTAGATGAATTTTGAGGGATTAAGGATCCCAAATATTCCATAGTGTCTGCAAATCTATTTGACAAACGAGGGATTGCCTCGATGTCGTACCACTCTAGTTGGGCTAGATAAGTGTCAGCAAGATCCTTGTAAGCTTTCAATATGGGACACCTACATTGAAAAAGTCCCTTCACTTGATTGACTATGAGAAGGGAATCACCAAATATATTTAATCATTTAATATTCATGGTGATAGTTGTTTGGAGGCCCAAGATTAGGGCTTCATATTCAGCATTGTTGTTGGTACAAGGAAATTCTAACTTAAATGACAAGGGCATTGGAGCACCTTGTGGCATGAAGAAGATAATTCTTGCACCACCCCCTTGCTCACACTTCGAACCATCGAAGAACATAGTCATATCAGCTTTGTTATCTAGTTCTTCAGGTTTGGGTGCTTCTGATAATGCGAAGACCGCATCATTAGGAAGCTCTATGGTGAGAGGTCTACTATTCTCAAGAGGTGCCTCTACCAGTTGATCAGCTATGACCTATCCCTTGATGGACTTTTGGTTGATGAATTCCAAATCGAATTTTATCAATAGCATGATCCACTTTATAGTTAGTGTATTATGATATGTCTTGCTCATCATATACTACAAAGGATTTTGTTTGGATATCACATACGTCATATGACTTAACATATAATGATGCAACTTCTTCATTGTGAACACTACTACTAAACACAGCTTCTCCATGTACGTATACCCGAGCTCATAACTCACCAAGGTGCGACTGATGTAATATATGGCTTGCTCTTTACCTTGCACATTATTCTGGGCTAACATGGTTCCCAATGCAAAGTTGACCGTTGATATATATAGTAGAAAAGACACATCTAGTCTTGGTGGAGCTAGCATTAGCAATGTTGTCAGGTTTTTCTTAATTTTAGCAAAGAGCGCTTGATAGTCCTCGTCCCAATTGAATGGGACCCCCTTGTGTAGCAGTCAATTTATTGGTTGATATTTGTCTGATAATCATGTGATAAATCACTTTTTGGATGCTACTTTGACCTGCAGGCTCATTAACTCTTTGATATTTGTGGGAGGATGCATTTCTAGTTGTATTGACCCAAATTTTTTCTACCCTTACCTTCAGGCTATAGGATCCGTTTCCAGAAGGGGGATGCGAGAAGTATGGGACAATACCTTGGACTGAGAGGCCCTTTGAAGGTCATGCCTCTCGGAGGAGGGGTATAAGGGTGAATTTTCGATGGATGGTGGGGTTCACCAGGAAACTTTTAGAGGTAGTTTCCATGCCTAGGTTGAGAATGGGTTTGATGTGTTCATTTTATACTCAATAATTCATATTCCTAGGTTGGCCAAAATGAATCTAAGCTATTCTATATGAAAATTCTGATTTATATGAATACAGAAAGCATGAATGAATCCTAAATACTAGGAATATGTTAAATGAAAAAAGAATGCACCTAATTTCGGATGTCTGATGAAGATTATGAAGCTTTTAGGAGTCCAGATCATCCCGAATATGACAGGATCATCTACAATTGTACAAAATCGTCCCATATCACAGGTGATCATCTGAAATCAGACAAAATCATCGTCGATCTGACGAATTTATCAGACGAATTCATCAAAAACCTGCAATCATAGAAACAGACACCAAAAACCAAAAATGCAACTGCAATAATAATGCAAAATGATAGAAATGAGAGTATAAATGCTTAAATGATAAATCTAGATAGCAGATTAAAGGAAATGCATTGTTTTAATAACTTTTTTTTAATTTATCATGCATTTATGCTAAATGAGGTGAACTCCAGGATGCAGAATGAAAATAATCAAGCTAATGCATAATAAAATAAGGAAGGAAAATGAGAAATGTAAACTCAGGGCTCTAATTGCCCCTGATCTGAACTGCAGTCGATATCGCCTCCATTCGTACGATATCATCATCGATCTATGATAGGATCATCTAAAATCATGTGGAATCGCCTGCGACAATCCGAGCTTCCTCTAGCTGAAGCACAGTGAAAACCTGCAATGAAAACTTAAAACTACAAGTGTAAACAATGGTAGATAGGACGTCTTAACATAGCAAAGCTAAATTGCAGGGAAAATCAACTAGGGAGAGAGTCAGGAGGAGAGCTAGGGGGATAAACTGAGAAAATCCCAGTTTATATAGAATTAGGGGGAGGTTAGGAGGTTGGGGATCATCCCAATCTGGGAGATCTCCAACGGAGCAGACACACTTATGCCCAAGTTGGAGAGGCTATTGAAATAGAAGCTAATTATGAAAATTCAGTTTTGGGATGAAATATTTTGGACGTTCTGTTCTAGATGAATTCGTTCGATCTGGGATGATTTTGTCTGATCGGCGACGATATCATCCAACGATCAAAACAACTCCTAAAAATGGTGCAAAAAATGGGGTCAACGGTTAACGAGCGGTTTCGGGGTTAAAATTCAAATTTTTATCTTTTTACTAAGGGTTTAACTGCGCCAATTTTAGGGTGCTACATTTTGCCCCCTCTTTAGCAAATTTTCCGAAGAAAATGCGTTAAAGATGAGTTCTTCCTGCTTTACGAGAAAGCAAAAATTTATTCCATTTTTTAGACGACGATTCTAGGTTGAATCGTACGACTGCTTACTATGGTGCCCCCTCCGTGTTTTTACCCAAATCGAATGTTTGAGGTAAAAGCGCAAAAAAGCAAAAATTAAAAAAAGTTGTTTTTAAATAAAATTTAAAAAAATAGGGTAAAACCCTAATTCATTGTTACTGTTCACTTTTACTGTTTCAGAGCTCTGCAGGAAAAATGGTAGAAACGAAACACAGATCGACAGAGGTCCGACGCGAGTTGCGGGTAGGGATATAAACTTGATGCATTATGTTTTTAATTTGATTTGTGTGATTTTTAATTTGAATTTTGACTGTTTTTGGGGCATCGCGGCCGTTTTTAGGCCGTCAATGACGTCGGGACAAAATTGTCCCAATTTCATCGAAATCGTCCCTAGATCACCGATTTCGTCTAGGGCAAAATCAGCAAAATAGGGACGATCCCGTCCAACAAGGGGCAATCCCCAAGTTGAGAAATCAGAGACGATTTTGTCCTACCAAGGACTATTTGACTTGATTTAGGATGATATCGTCCAATAATGGATGATATCATTTTTTTATAAGATGAAATTGATTTAACTGATTTTAATGATTATCTATTAATGATTTTTGTTGTTTTATTGTTTATTTTTTAGAGGTGATTACTAAAAAGTCGAGAGTGGAAATACGAGGGGCTAAGAGACGATGTAGCCGTGCTCGATCAGGTAGAGTGAGACCGACTATCGAAGGTTGGGCTACAACATGTGGTAGAGATGCCACAAATACCTACAGATATGGGGCTATTGATAGCCCTAGCAGAGAGGTGGTATTTGGGGTCGTCCTACTTTCGGTTATCGATAGGGGAGATGGCTCCCACTCTAGAGGATGTATGGAGGATCTTGAGGATCCTCATATATGGGTTATTGATGACTCCTATGGCCAATCAGGGCCATGCCATGATGCGACTGTGTGGAGACCCTAGCTTCGCCCTGGAGAAGGGCGAAGTGAACATCGATACATTGAGGCAGATGCTTGGGGCATCTCGATTGACTTAGGTTTTGGCAGGGGTAGTGGGTGGCCTACTGCTATGCCACCAGATCAGATGCAGGTTACAGTGGCTGTTCATAGATGTGGTCTATGACATGAGAGACCACGGCTACAAGTTTGTTTGGGGTAGTTTTGTACTATGTCGCTTGTATAGGATCCTATATGGGGTCATATACAAGGGAGGTCGATGTCTAGTACTGACATTGTTGCTACAGGTTTGGTGCTAGGAGCACATTGTGGTACGGAGGCCGATAGGGCTTCCACTAACAAGGGTTGACCAAGAGAGACCCTAGGTTTTCTATTGGTGGCTCCAGAGAGGGTCACAGCGGTGGATAGATCTGTCGATGTCCCAAAGGTTGCTAGACGACCTCATCCCTGACCAGATCACATGGAGGTCATGGAGAGAGCATCCAAGATGGGGATAGGATGGACAGGAGTTGGCTCGCATCAGGTGAGTTTTTTGGCTAAGGATGGAGCGGGGAGAGGTAGAGCTCCATCGTTATGACTAATTTTTGAGGCAGTTCGATCTACAGCAGGGGATCCCTTCTCTCAAAGACTACGAGTACTCTTGGAATGTCTGGGATAATACTACATTAAGTGGGGCTCTAGATATGCAGCGATTCTGGAGTCAGGATGCTGACAATGCCCCCATTCAGCCAGCGGATGGGGATGATGTTGGGGTCACATACGGATACAATGCCTGGTATGCAGGCATCCACCCTCCTTGGATGATGAGGGCACAGGGTCCAATGCATGTTGTGGTGCAACGTATGGGGAGGCGGTGCCAGGCTACCATCGATGCAATGAGGGGTCACGGAGGGAGGGAGCAATGACGATCTCCTCAGGAGAGACGTCGAAGAGTGCCACAGGATTTGGAGGGACCATAACAGCTAGAGAGGAGAGAGGAGGGACTCACTTCTCAGAAGAGGGATAGGCCAGTATCGCTCGATAAGTGCAAGGGTGTCGAGGTGGGGGAGAGCAACGATATGGTGGCTCTCTGGGCTGAGAATGCTCACTTCTGGGCTCAGGTGCAGACATTATAGGATGAGGCTACACAACTCAGGGCTCAGAGCAGAGGGGCGAGCACTCGAGATCTAGCATAGGCTATTGCTCAGACCGTGTTCTACCAAGGATTGTACTATCATGTGGTTCCAGAGGGGCAAAGGATATCGTTGCCAGCTAGCATTGCAGAGCCGGTCATGATGGGATCATCGAGGACATCCTCATGATCGATGTCGAGGACCCACAATACAGCACGGACCTCGATGGGACCACCTCCTCCATGCCAGGGCGGGAGAGGAGATGAGGCTGAGAGCTCGAGGGCTTCTCGAGACTAGCTGCTTTCTGACTATAGACTATATATTTGAGAAGATTAAGTATTCTAGGGTATGGATTGTGGTATACCAATCCAGTGTTGATATGATGTACATAATTTTGATATATATATATATATATGATATTTTTGTGATATGACTTGTCCATATGTTTTATGATGCTTTAAATTTTGAATTATTGATTGATTATTCATGTAATTATGTTGTTGGCAATAGTATAATTTTATGTCATGCTGTGAAATTTAAATGAAATAATCTGATGTAAACAAATTGGTTGTTGTGGTATGATTTGATGAAAAATAAAGGGACTTCTAACAATAATTTCAAAAGACATTGTCGCTGTTATATGACCATTTCATGGAGTTGCCGCTCGCTAGGTCGTCAAGCTAATCCCAGTATAGAAATATTGCTAAAAGTAAAAGAGTGCTTAAGAGACTGTCTTAAGACTTTGTGTTGTGATAATGAAAAATGATGATGGTGATGATTTATTTTTAGATTTTCATGAAAATATTATGCATGAAATATAAAAATATGATTTTTTCTAGGCATAAAATTCCTAAGTGTGATAAAATTTTGAACAATTCCTTAGGAATTATACCATCGTTGCAAAATTGAATGTTGACATAATGAAATGAAATAGAAAAAAATGTTCGTTCTTTTTAAAGCACAATTGTGTAACATAATGATGTAAGCCATATGTTTTTATGAATTAAAATGAATGGGAAATAAAATTAGAACAATGGTTTGCGCTAGGCATAGAATTTTTAGATATAGACTTATACCATCATCGCGAAATCCAAAAATAATTTTATTGCATGATTGATTTTTGATTTTGAGATAAACAAAAAATATAAGATGAGGACTTGCGCTAGGCATAAAATTCCAGTTTAGGTTTTAGGAACTATACCATCGTTGCGGAAGTTGAAAGTATATAAAAGTGACTTTATTGCTAGATTTTTGAACATGTTTTGAAAGAAAATTTTGGATTTTGGAAAAAAAATGTATTTAATTATTTTTACGCTAAGGAGATGTTCGCAAATAAGATGAAATTATTCCAAAAGATTTGCATAAATATTTTAAATTATCTCAAAGACAAAATGTAGATTTATAAGGAACCCTCATGTGCATATGTGAGTTCATTGTCGATCTTTATTTATCATAATGATACAAAATCTCTCAAATACAAATGTGTGTGCAATTGTATTGTTCATTTACCAATTTTGAGCAAGATAATTTGATACAAGTAATTTGAATTAACCAAATAAGTGTTCGTTGACCATGATTTATATGCATGTAACCGTATCGGACTACTATGTAAGTCGGGTCATCAAGAGCTAGTTGATCCATAAGCAGACATAGGTCTGTACAAAAGAAGGTCACTAACATGACAGACATATCACCACGCTAGGAGTTACCCAAGGCCAAGCGGGTTGGGCACAAACCACCTGTTATGGGGCTTACCTCACGGTTTTCGAATAATTGAGAATTCTAGGGATTCAAGCTCATTCACCCTTCTTTTCTTTTCAAGGGGTAGGGAAAGGGATTTATTGCATTTTGCTTTTTATTTTCTCTTTCTCTTTTTTTTTTTTGTATTTTTTCTTGGAACTGAGATAATGCTGAAATATTGCTGCGATGGTACAAAATGATATTTTTCTTTTTCTCATTTTCTTTGACTTTTATTTTTCTTCCTATACTAGGGATACTTGCTCGGATTGGCTGTAGAGCAAGGGATTTTTATTCTGGACATGGGTGAGCTTGTCCTTTTGTCAATTCTCAAAGATTCTAGACCATGTGCATGATAGGATAGCAAGGGAAAATTTTCGCTCAAGAAACCACTTCTACTATGTAGCATCATATTGAATTTGCAATGAAATCATTTTAATGTGAAAAGATATACTTGGTTCAAGTAAATAACAAGATCAATTCTCTATGCTCAAAACTTTATTTAATTCAACTGTGGACTTTGATATAAGAGATATTAATAATCATACCAAATAAAATCAAAATATTTATTCATGTGAGTGTGAAAGTGCGGGATTCCAAATAAATGCTAATTTATCCAAAATAATTGAAAATATGACTGCAATATTTCAAGAATTGACAGGTGCAAACATAGAAAATGTTTTTGAATATTTTTATGTTTTTTTATATATTTTGGTTTTAATTTATGAATTGAAATAATAAATAATATTATTGTTTTTGAAATTTTTATATGGATGACTAAAATGAAACAATATGCAAAATATATACAAATTATGAAATTACCATATTTATGCATAATAGCGTTTAAGATGCATAATGTTCATAGGTTCTTTAAGATCTTTACCATCTAAGGTAGCTAATTTGTATGCTCCCAATCCAAATTTAGCAGCGATGATATATGGCCCAAGCCAGTTAGGTTCAAATTTACCTTTAAGATCTTTAGTTGCATTAGTATTTTTTTTATTTTCTTTTAAGACGAGGTCATCGATCTCAAAGGATCGGTGATGAACTTTCTTAAGATACGCTCGTTTAAGCTTGTTCTGATAGGCTTGAAGATGTTCCAAAGCATTGATGCGCTTCTCATCTAGGAGTTCCAGCTGACTAAATCTGCCAAAGATGATATTCATCTCCTACTTTAGTATCTTGAAGTAGCAGAGCCAAAGAAGGAACTTCTAATTCAAAGGTAAAAACTGCTTTAGCTCCATAAACCAAAACAAAAGGTGAAGTGCCCGTGGGAGTATGAACACTAGTTCGATAAGCCCACAAATCAGGATATAATTGAATGTGCCAATCTCGACCAGATTTATTGACCAGTCTTTTGAGGATTTTAATTAATGTTTTATTAGATGTTTCTGCTTGGCCATTACCCTGAGGATAATAGGGAGTGGACCAACGATGTTGAATTTTATATTTTTGACATAATTTCTTATCTTTATTTTTGAAACAAGTTCCATTATCCTAGATGATATTTGCAAGAATTTCGAACCTACAAATAATTTGATTAAAAATAAATTTGGAAACTTGGGTTCCAGTTCAAGAAGCTAAGGGCATAGCTTCAACCCACTTCGTAAAATACTCGGTGGTGGTTATGATGAATTTGTGTCCATCAGATGACACATGATTGATTTTTCCAATAATGTCTAAGCCCCATTTTTAAAAGGGCCAAGGAGATGAAATAGCCTGTAGTTCTTATGCAGGCGCATGGACAAGGTTAGCGTGTTTCTGGCACTTTTCGCAATGGCACACGTAATCGTGTGCATCATTCTCCATGGTAGGCCAAAAATATCCTATCCTAAGGAGGTTCTTAGCAATGGCACTACCACTAAAGTGTCCCCCACAAGATCCATCGTGGGCTTCACTCAAAGCTGATCTAGATTCTTCTAGATTCAAACATCTTAGTAGGATACCTTCAAAAGATATCCTATATAACGTATTTCCAATTATTACGAAGCGACTTGCTCGTCTACGTAATAACCGGTGCTGGTTTCTATTAAAACCTTCAGGGAAAGTACCATTTTGAATAAAATTGAATATATCAGTGTACCAAAGTTTAGGAGTAGTTTCATTGATTAGAAACACATCCAAAGGTTCTAAGCATTATTTATTTGAAGTGGGTTCCTAGAGTCGACGAATAATTATGGTAGCATATTCGTCATCTAACTCCAAGGGTAAAAGAGATGCAGTTGTAGCCATAGCGTCAGCCGCACAATTATTAGTTCTAGGAATAGCTTCCAAGGTAACTTGATCAAATAAAGATATTAATTGTAATACATATGCTTTATATGGATGCAATTTATCATCTCTGGTCTGATAAACATCATTAATTTGATTTATAACAAGTTGAGAATCACCGAAAACTAATAGATTTTTAATTTTTAGTGCCAAGGCAGCTCGTAATCCAAGGATTAGAGCTTCATATTCAGCAATGTTATTAGTACAAGCAAACGTTAATTTAAAGGATAGAGGTATAAGATGTTTCTATGGAGATATTAGAATAATACTTGCACTAGCCCCGCTCATGCATTGAGCTCCGTCAAAGTATAGGGACCATTGCTCTGGATGGTCTGCCTCTAGTTTAAGGCATTCATTAGGAAACTCAATTATGAGGGGACTGGTAGACTCTAAGCGTGCAACAGCTAATTAATTTGCTATGATTTGACCCTTAACAGACTTTTGTCCTATAAAAGTGAGTTCAAACTCGCTTAGAGCAAGAACCCACTTTGTTGTGCGACCAGATAAATAAGGTTGACTCATGAGATACCGCAAAGGATCATATTTAGCAATAACATACGTTTTCTGACTGAACATATAATGGCGTAGTTTCTGTGTAGAAAATACGACTGCTAGACATAAATTTTCTAATGCTGTGTAGTGGGTTTCATAACTAATTAATGTTCTGCTAATGTAATAATTAGCACGTTCTCTTTTCTCATCATCCAGTTGAACTAACATGGATCCTAAGGCAAAATCTGAAGCAAAAATATACAAGATAAATGGGCGATCAGGTCTAGGTGGTGAAAGCATAGGCGGGTTAAGAAGATATTGTTTGAGGAGTTCAAATGCTTCCTAACATTCGTCGTCCCAATGGAAAGAGACATCCTTATTAAGAAGCTTAAGAAAGGGTATGATTTTATCCGCTAGCTTATCGATGAAGCGACAGATAGCTTGAATATTACCTTGTAAACTCTGTAATTCAGATATATTTGTGGGCGCAAGCATATCAGTGATAACCGCAATCTTGAGAGGTTCAATTTAGATGCCACGTAAAGAAACTATAATCCCCAATAATTTACCAGACTTAACTCCGAATATACATTTGGTTGGATTCAATCGGATAAGATATTCCCTTAACCAATCAAATACTTTTCTCAAGTCATCTAAATGGTCATCTTCTTCAGTAGAACAAGCTATAATGTCGTCTACATAATCATGTAGTATATCATGCATCATATCATGAAAGATATAAGTCATGGCTCGATATGTTGAACCTGCATTCTTCAAACCAAATGGCATCACTTTCCAACAAAATGTCCCCCAAGGGGTAATAAAGGCTATTTTATCCTGATCTTCAGGAGCTATCCTGATCTGATTATAACCAGAAAATCCATCCATTAAGGATATCATTCCACTCCTAGCAGTAAAATCAATGATCTGATCCATATTGGGAAGAGGAAAATCATCTTTAGGGCATGCAACATTAATATCTCTAAAGTCTGTGCAAACCCTAACTTTGGTAGCTTCTTTCTTAGTTACTGGAATTACATTCGATATCCATTCAACATAATCAATGGCTTGTATAAAAATAACATTCAAAATTTTTTCTAACTCCCCTTTGACTAGTAAGGCCACTTTAGGATGCATTTTTCTAAGTTTCTGTTTAACAGGTTTAGCATCCGGATGGACTACTAGGTGATGCATAACTACAGAAGGGTCTAAACCTGGCATATCTTCATATGTCCAAGCAAAGACATCTTCATATTCTTTAAGAAATGCAATGTATTTATCCTATTTTTCTTGACTCAATTCTGATCCAATGTTGATTATGTGAGGATTATCCTCAATTCCAATGTTAACTTTTATGACATTTTCTACTTCCATGTGTAGATCTTTCTCAAAATTAGGTGGGGCAGGTGAAACGCCCAATTCTTGTAATTCTGCCAAGGTTAGCTTGGATAATTCGTCTTGAGGAGTCGTGGCCTCAAGCTGGGCTATACTAGGTATAGAGCCATCAAAATAAAATTCATTATGTAATAATTCCTCAACGGAGACATCATGGAAGATATCTCCCTCCAACTCATTTTTAGATTCAGCGATCATCTCAGGGTAAGCTATAGATAGCATATTACATGTAAATAGCTTATTTGTTAAACGCAAAGCATCGCGCTCATCCAAATAATCTTGATAACATATGATATGATCATCATCCTCAAATGGGAAGAGGTGACCCTTACTAGGAAATAGGCCCACACCACATCGGGCGGGCCACGGTTCTACCTCAAAAGGTTCTTTCATACCATTTTGGAAAGGTCCTAAAAATTTCCCTTTATATCCCAATTTAAGCATTATATTTTTGGCTTTAATATACTCATTAGTAAAATAACATCAAGCATATCCATCATAATGAATCTTGATGTTTCTGGGTATTCTACCCCAGTCATATCCATTATAAATAAAAGCACAGCTCCTGACTTGTTAAATACTTCCCATAGGCTATGGGAGACCCAAGGTACAAGGAGATGGTGGAAAATTATTTAAAATAATGGAATCTTGCATAGAAGCATTTGTTTTCTTTGATATAATAATTTTAGATAGATCGGGTAAGAGCTCATCAGTAAGAGCATAAGAGGTAGAAGGAACATTTCCTACATCTTCTGATGCTGAAACTATGCCTTTGGTGGATGTAGATGTTGTAGAGATGTCGATGGATGGGCCTATTATAGGTATAGAAGTTATAGGAGTAGAACAAGAGGCATCGGTTATGGGATTAGGATGTTTTTGAGGTCCTAATGTGGTTTGTTCATAGGATGGTTGAGCTGTATGTAAGGGTGGAACTGATGGAGAAGAAGTAGATGACATTGTGGGTGTGTGTTTCACATGTTTAGATGGATAATGATAATTAGGATGTGTGGATGACAAAGCAGGGCAAAATTTAACTCCAATAGGTTCTGCCAAAGCACACATATCAAAGGGTCTAGGATCACCATGAATGGTAACCAACTGATTCTTAAATTTGAATTTAACACATTGATGTAAAGTTGAGGGAACAGCCTGGATCACGTTGATCCAAGGGCAACCCAAGAGTATATTGTACGATGCAGGGCAATGTACAATAAACATGGTCGTATCCAAGGTTCTCGAACAAACCTGCAATGGGATGGTAATAACTCCACACGTTTCTTGTGTTTCATCATTGAAGGCTTTTATGATCATATCAGTTCTTTTCATTTCATCACTTCTAAACCCAAATATTTGGTAGAAGTCAAAAGTGCAGATGTTTAAAGATGAACCATTATCAATCAAGACTCTTTTATCTGCTACATCTCCAATTAAGGCAGTAATATATAAGGGGTTATCCTTATGTAAACTATATTGCGGTATGTCTCTATCTCAAAAGTCGATACAATCAACTTCATGAGTTATTATAGTATTGGCCATGGCTTTAGGTTGAATGTCTTGTGGTACCATCATCTGGCTTAATGTGAGCATTAATTCATCTCTATGTGTAGGAGAAGATATTAAAAGGTCCAAAAGAGAAATTCTAGCTGTAATATTTGATAATTGTTCATTAATATTATAAGGAGGTTTAGGTTGAACATTAGATGCCTGATTCCATTTATTGAGAACTTTCAAAACAAATGGAGTTGATCCATCGTTCTGCATTTTATCTTGTTGAGAGTTTTGAGCCTGTTGTCTAGTAACGTCTCCGATGGTACCCACAATATTATTCTATGGATGATGAATGGGTCTTGGTCTAGCATTTATGGCTTGCTCATTAGAAAGTAATTGGTGATAGGATGGTCTAGTAGTGACTCTTATTGGAAATGGTTCTTTTGGAACCATATAACTTGTGATAGGGAGAATAGGATTCGATTCATCTTCAGAGCTATTCGATTGATTTGATGTGATTTTCATATCACTCTCAGTCTCATATTCTGTATCACTAAGATCAGGTATCCGCATATTATATAGAGGCCTGGTTGTAACCATGGATAAAGTTGTGTCAAAGGTTTCTGGCTCATGAACGGGTAAATACCCACTAATAGTCCCTACATATCGGGTAGGAGGGGGAACATTATGATGTTCAATTTGATTAGCCACTTCCTTGCCATGTTTTGGTAAAGGATGTTGAAATATGTCCAATGACTGATTGGAATTCTGATTCTGGTTTTGGGGGATGTTATTTTGAGCATTATTAGGAGTATTTTGCTTAGGTTGAAAGGCTGGCACCTCCATCTCATTGTTATCAATTAAGTCCTGTATTTTATGTTTTAATATTTTACAAGAGTTGGTAGTGTGTCCAGGTCCTCTATGGAAGTCACAGTGTAAATCAGCTCTGTATCCGAGTATAGTTGGATCAGGTTCCTGGATATTTGGTAATTGAATCAAACCTCGTTCTAATAATTATGGTAGAATGGTTGATAAAGGTTGATTTAACCTAGTAAATTCTTGAGGAGGTTTATCAGGAGGTTTCAGTATAAACTTCTCCGTTGTCTTCGCAGCATTAACAGTAGCAATATTTCTACTATCAGTGACTCCATCATCCACAACTTGTTTATTTTTATATTGATTTTTGGATGTTTTCTCATCGTCTTTCTTTTTAAGTTGACCTCTCCTAATGAGAGCATCTTCCACTCATCTGGCTAAGTCTATAGCCTGATCGAAGGTGGTCAAGGTAGCAGTTGATAATTCGTAGGATAGTTGGTCTTGTAAATTATTAATAAAGATGTCCAACATCTCCCTATAAGGTAACACAAAGTGCAATTTTCCTATCAACTGTCTCCACCTAGCTAGGAAATCAGCAAAACATTCATCTTTATCTTGTTTTAAGTTGTACAAGTCTTTAATGGTCACATGCCTTTCGATGTAGGCACTAAATTGATGAACAAAAGACTCGGATGTTTCTTTGAAATTCCTCAAAGAATTAGTGGGTAATTGATAATACCACTCTAATGCCATTCCTCCCAAGCTTTTTGGGAACATTTTTAGCAATAACAAGTCATCATGTGATATATCATGACATGCTATCCTAAACATACGAAGATGATCTATGGGATCTTTGGTTCCTTTATATATGGGCAAGACAGACATGAAAATGTTTAGGATATGGCTATGCTATGACTATAGGATCTAAAGGTTGACTACACATCTCTCGATAATTGTATGAGGGATGGTAGGGATCTATCTGGTCCATGCAAGAAACTAACTGGTTCACCATGGTTTCAAGATTACTAGTTTTTCCACCATATTGGTTCAATGGGACATAGGTATGGGATTTATGAGTGTATGATGGTGTGACATAAGGATTAGATGCTATATTGCTATTATGTAAAGTGTTGGTAGGAAGAGTATTATGAAGGAGATTTGTAGTGGTATTATGTTGTATCCCAGATTGTTGGTAATTGGTGTTTGGTTTTGTTTTGGGCTTTTGTTGATTTGAAGTATGTTGATCAATAGCTTGGTGAAATAGAGCATTAAATGATGGTTTCTTTTGTGTGGGAATAACCCTAGGCTTGCTAACAGGCACTTTAGATGGTTGGGTAAGCTATTTTTGTTGCATGTTCTGGATTATAGCGGCCATATCCAAATTGGATGGCCCAGCTTGATCACTTTCTTGATCAACAAAGGACAAGGGATTAGTGCGTGTGTGAAATACGTCTTCTAGAGTTGCTTGAGTGTCACTAATTCGATCCTTGTCCATATGGAATACTCTATTAAGAACACCAATATTAGTATTAATGAACTTCTAGAATTGTTCCATGTTTTCAAAAGTGACAGCTCCTCCCGGAGACATTTTAGGGGATGAGGATCCTTCCTCTCTAATAATTTCTTCATGTTCATTTCCTATAGCAAGCTCTTCTTCTTGCTGGTCTAGGGTTCCTTCTTCCGGAACTTGATCTTCAAGAAGGACATCTAGGTTATTTAATGGTTTTCCTAACCAATCTTCTTCTTCTTCAGTTTGTTTTCCATTCCTAAGTCTAGGCATTGTGCTTAAACTTAGATTTCAGCAAATATATATACTTGTATATATATGTGATAGGGTTGAGAGGTATATATTTTAACTATATACCTACTATAAAAAGTAAATGTTTTGTTTTTTGTTTTTTTTTTTGTTTTTGTGTTTTATAATATTATTATAAAGATAACAAATAGCATTCTAGTTGTAAAAAAAAAAATAACAATAATAATAATAATGACTTAGTTTTCTATAAATAGTTTATGGATATCATTAATAGGATCGAGTTCATCAGGAGTCATGAAATGCTCCTCTTCAAATTGAAAATGGTTTTTCAAGAATTTGACAAAGTGTGCTATAGTAATATGATCTGTTTCGGACTCTGACCTGTAGAAATAAAGTTCATGGCAATACTCTCGATATAACACAACTCTAGGAACTCTATTCCATATTTTTCTATCCGTAAGAACGACTTCTTGATCCTCTATATGAGATAGAAACTTATGTACTACAACTGCATTCTCAAGGTATTCCTCAAAGGTGTACAATTCGAAGACACAAGTGCTCTTTTATCTCGCTAACCACCTATGGCAAGCTCTCTGAAGTTCATGATACAAGGTTACCTGATCAGGATCCAGGATTCTATCTAGGACAAACCTTTTAATTTGCCTAAGTTCTGCAGATCTAGATTCAATAATACCCAATCTCCTATCAAGTTCATCCCACAAAGGTTGGACTCTATTTGTTTGAGGTACTCTAAGCACAGAAGTAATATCTATGGTTTTTAATTGATTTTCAACATTTATGGTGACAGCTCGTATTTTATTATAATCTACCATCTAAGTCTGATATGCAATTTTAACAATTTTCTAATGATTCTAGTTGTTCTTAATAATGCATTTATATTTTTATTTTTTATTTTTTGTTTTCAAAAGGCTTTTGAGTTTCACGTCGGGTTCACCAAAATATACTGACCCAAATTTTTTGCACCCTTACCTTCAGGCTATAGTATCCGTGCCTGGAAGGGGGATGCGAGAAGGATGGGACAATACCTCGAACTGAGAGGCCCTTTGAAGGTCACGCCTCTGCGGGAGGGGTATAAGGGTGAATTTTCAATGGATGGTGGGGTTCACCAGGAAACTTTGAGTGGCAGTTTCCATGCCTAGGTTGAGAATGGGTTTGATGTGTTCATTTTATAATCAATCATTCATATTGCTAGGTTGGCCAAAATTAATCTAAGCTATTCTATATGAAAATTTTGATTTATATGAATACAGAAAGCATGAATGAATCCTAAATACTAGGAATATGTTAAATGAAAAATAATGCACCTAATTCTGGATGTCTGATGAAGATTCTGAAGCTTGTAGGAGTCTAGATCATCCCGAATATGATAGGATCATCTGCAATTGTACAGAATCATCCCAGATCACAGGCGATCATCTGAAATCAAACAAGATTGTCATCGATCTGACGAATTCGTCAGATGAAATCATCAGAAACCTGCAATCACATAAACAGACACCAAAAACCAAAAATGCAACTACAAGAATAATGCAAAATGATAGAAATGAGAGTATAAATGCTTAACTGATAAATATAGATAGTAGATTAAAGGAAATGCATTGTTTTAATAACTTATTTTAACTTTATCATGCATTTATGCTAAATGAGGTGAACTCTAGGATGCAAAATGAAAATAATCAAGCTAATGCATAATAAAATAAGGAAGGAAGATGAGAAATGCAAACTCAGGGCTCTGATTGCCCTTGATCTGAACTGCAGTTGAGATCACATCCAATCCTATGAGATCGTCGCTGATCTGCGATAGGATCATCTAAAATCATGTGGAATCACCTGCGATGATCCGAGCTTCCTCCAGCTGAAGCACAGTGAAAACCTGTAATGAAAACTTAAAACTACGAGTGCAAACAATGGTAGATAGGACGTCTTAACACAGCAAAACTAAATGGTAGGTAAAATCAACTAGGGAGAGAGTTAGGAGGAGAGCCAGGGGGATAAACTGAGAAAATCCTAGTTTATATAGAATTAGAGGGAGGTTAGGAGGTTGGAGATCATCCCAATCTGGGAGATCTCCAACGAAGGAATCTCCAACTACATAGACACGCTTCTTCCCAAGTTGGAGAGGCTATTGAAATAGAAGCTAATTATGAAAATTTGGTTTTGGGACAAAATCGTCTGGACATTCTGTTCTAGACGAATTCGTTCGATCTGGGACGATTTCGTCTGATCGACGACGATATCGTCCAACAATCAAAACAACTCCTAAAAATGGTGCAAAAAATGGGGTGAATGGTTAACGGGAGGTTTCGAGGTTAAAATTCAATTTTTTATCTCTTTACTAAGGGTTTAACTGCACCAATTTTAGGGTGCTACACTAGTATGGCATTGAGCTTTGCTGGGTCAACTTCAATGCCTCATTTTGAAATGATGAACCCCAAGAGCTTTCCTAAAGTTATGCCAAATATGCACTTCTTGGGATTCAACCTGATATTATGCTCTATAAGGTGATTGAAGACCTTCCTCAGGACCTCAACATGCTCTTCTCATAGCAATGACTTTGTCAACAAGTCATTGATATAATCTTCCAAGATCTTATGCATGTAGTCATGAAAAATATATGTCATGGCTCACTGATATGTGGCACGAACATTTTTAAGGCAAAATGGAATAACTTTATAGAACATGGTTTTGTGCTGGTCCTCAGCTTTAATATGAATATGATTGTAACCTAGAAAAATTATCCATAAGGGAGATAATCTTATGACCCGTAGTTGCATCTACAAGAGCATCTATGTTGGGCAATTAGAATGAATCCTTTGGTGTTGCCTTATTGAGGTATCTAAAATTTGTACAAATACGGATCCTTCCATCAGGTTTTCCTACGAGTACCATGTTTGATACCCATTCCGGATAGTCGATGGAGATAATGAACTCTACATCCAACAACTTATACAACTCATTTAATCATTAAAGTGACTATTGGATGCATCTTCCTGAGCTTCTGCTTGATAGGTCTCTTGGAGGGATCTAGCAAAATTTTATTAGTAACCAATTTCAGGTCTAGTCTCGACATATATTTGTATGTCCAAGCAAAAAATTTAGGTCTCTCTTTCAGTAGAGGGATGAGTATGACACACTCATCAGGAGATAGACTCTCTCTAAATTTGACCTTATTAGTATTAGTGGGATCATTATTGATATCCACATCGAAGGTCTCCTCTACTAACATGTGTGATCCCTCCTCAATCTGGTGAGGTGTAGGAATCAAGTGGATGTCATCAGATGGGTTTAAAGGTCATACATTGGAATCTCCCTCAGCATGATAAAAATCATGTGCACAACCTGGCATAAAATGAAAAGGTTGTAGAATTTTTTCGTTAGGGAAGAAATATTCAGGCTCTAGTGGTGAGTCAGCGTAATTCCAATCAATAACATCTATATTTAGATACAATGGCTTGGAAGGGTCGTCTAGATTGCAAAGTGGAGTGGTCAAATCAATTGAGATCATATTTATGGAATGGATTAGATCTCTAAGACTACGTGTGTGTGTAACTCTAGATTTATATAACATCCCCGAGATGTGGCTCTAGGGGTATGAGGATCTCTGGATCTAGTCTATGAATAGGCTCGAAAATAGGATTGCTAGGCTCAAGGAGATCTATGTACGTTGGTGTATCAAGTAAGACTATATAATAAATTATATCCAAATTGAGTGGTCTCCCTTTAAGGCATGGGCCAGGATGGACTCGCCAATACATCTCGTCAATGTCAACTGGCTTATGCTGATTACGTAAATAGTGAGGTCTAAAATAGGCTCTCTCGATATCATCCTCATCATTACTGTCATATATAAGTCCTTCGCCCCTACCCACTGGGATTGGGTGATTAGCAAGATGGGTCCCAAGGTAGGCCCACTCCATGTCATCTTCATAGTCACTATCAACTATGAAGTATTCCTCAATATCACCCATTTGCTCCATGGATAACAAATAACGCATATTTAGAGGGCCTAAGTAAGCCAACTCATTTTTATCCTTATATTGTTTATTGTGTGAGGATAGCTCATCATCTGTTGCAAAATTATAATCTGGTCCATCACTTTCGATAATGGACTCTGCTACATCTAGATTTTGGATCTACATACCTGTTTTATCAGTAGCTCCATGACTTTCATTGTCCAATTCAGCTCTTGGATTATCTCCTTGATTTATACCTACCACAATGTGTTCATGATAGCTCTTTGGTGGTGCTTTTGAGATATAGGTTACCAACCTATTACCCATTCATAGATAATAAGGGTTGGGGTGATAAGGATTCTAGTCCACATCATCCCCCAAAGAAATATTAAGATGGTCTAAATATGTTGCTAGAAACTCATCCCATCCTCAGATATGATAGCCTAACCCAAACCTATAAGTTGGTAGCTGATACTATGGTTCTATGGAAACTTAGTGCCCTTGCTCAAATAAACCCAAGCTGTAACCATACCAATGGTAATGTTGGAAGTAGCACAAGGTGAATTGAATTTTAGACAGATAATAAAAATTCACCATGAATGGTTCATCATCATCCTCATCTATGGATGTGCAATTTTTTAGTTGATCTAGCCCTCCATAAATAAAGTTTGTTTGGTTGGGTGGCACCCCTAGTGGTACCACCATCCCCACAAGAAAACTATGGGCTTGAGGTTGGCCCATGTCTTGTGTAGTTTTGATAAATAGCATGAACATCACATTCTATATGATATATTCCACTAATTCGGGGTTAACCAAATACATAGTCACCTGCGGTGCATATGACCCTGCTAAAGATGCAAGCGAAGCAGGCTGACGTGCCTGCTCAACTTGATTTTGAGAATCCCCTTCGTCCATAGGAGTAGTACCCTCGACAGTTGCTTCTTTGGGATTTTTATTTGACTCTTTGTCACCCATAACTACCTTAATCTTCTTGTCATTCCTAGGCATTTTAGATATCGTAGGTTTAGTCGAAGTTGTTATTGTGTACTTTGATAGCTGTGGTGCTACCATGGAAGGTCCTGCACACACTCCTTTGAGTTTACATTCTAGATGTATAATAGGTGACGTCGGTTGTATATCTAGATGCATTTAAGGGAGAATTAAGTCCCTCGATAAATCAGCTAGGTTCACATATTTGAATGGCTCTTCATCTGAAGGTACCATGTGAATTTGTCCCTTGTGTATATATTTTAAACACTGATGTAATATCAAGGGAACACAATGTATTTCTCTAATACAATGCCTCCCCAAAAGGATGTTATACTTCATGGAACCTTCAATAACATGACACATCATAGGGATGGTCTTTAGTCCAACCTGAATTGGAAGAACTATGGTACCTACCGTTGAGCATAGTGCATCATTGAATGCTTTCAAGGTAAAAGTGGAAGGTACAATATGTGACTTTGAAAACTTCAGATATGTTAATGCCTTGGTTATGATTATGTTGATTTATGACCATGTATCAATCAAAACCCATTTTAATGGTGTGTGATTAACACATGTAATTATATGTAGCGGTGGGTCCGCTATAGTAGTGGAGACCATATTAATCTCGTGATCACTAAATTGAATGACCGGTTCACTACACTGTTGCACATGTCCCATGAAGTTCATAAATGCTTTAGGGTCCTGGGATTGAACTTCTACTGATCTTAGTATCCATGAGCATCTTCTTGTGCTTAGGATACTACTAAATTAGTTCATATATTGACAACTTCACTGGAGTTGTCTATAGGCTTTGAACTAGCCTACTCCTAATGGTCACCACCAGTCTTGTAGGTGGGCCTGGAATATTATGAGCTAGCCTTTGCTGAGGTGCAACATGTTTTTTTATAGGAGCTAGAGGTGGATTTTGATGCTCATACCTCCCTTGTCTCGTGACAACATTAACCATGCCAACGAATCCTTGAGTTTGCAGTTCAACCTGCACTTGATTCACATGATCGATAATGTTTCTCGATGACTCATGATTTGGTAAGGTATTCTTAAATATCCCCATATTTTGGTTGTTTGGTGCCTGAGGGTTATGCACAATTAACTCACCTCTTTCAATCATGTTCTATACTACATGCTTGAAACTCCAACATCCTTCGATGTCGTGTCCTTTCACCCTATGGATAGTGTAGTACAAATCATCCCTATACCCGTTTGGCTTGGGCTGATTAGGGTCTATTAACTTGATCTCAAGTAAGTTAAGAGCTTTGGCCTCGCACAGTTGATATAATATCAAAGTCATCGATTCCAACAACAACGTGAGCTAGTGAGGTGGGCGTTGTTCTTTATTCTTACCCTTTTATTATTATTTCACTGGTCATACCACACTAGAGGAAGTTGGGATTGATAATTATGTTATTACCCTTATCCCCTTTTTAGAGGTTTAACACCAATTGGTTTACATGGGCCAAATTGACATGTTCCTTCTGATTGTGGGTGTTATTTTTGTTCCATTCCTTCTTTTTCTAGAGCTTCAAGTTACCCTCTTGTAACTTGATGTCCTCTATTACCTTGGCTTGTGCCAAGGCATCCTTAAATGTTTGGTACTGTTGCAACTATAACAATAATGATATGTGCTTTGTACAACTCTTGGTAAACATCTAAGTTAGTTCTATGATTGGAATGGAAAATGACAACTTCACCATTATCTTTCTCCATATTTTACTATAATCCATGATCGGCTCATCATCATGTTGCATTAAAGTTTTTGATGAGGTGCAACATGCACTCTAATGGGAGCTGGAGGTGGATATCGAAACTCATACCTCCCTTGTATCGTGACAACATTAACCATGCCAACGAATCCTTGAGTTGGCAGTTCAACCCACACTTAATTCACGTGATTGGTATTGTTTCTCTATGGATCATGATTTGGTAAGGGGTTCTTAAAGATCCCCATATTTTGGTTGTTTGGTGCTTGAGGGTTGTCCACAGTTAACTCACCTCTTTCAATCATGTTCTATACTACATGTTTGGAACTCCAACATCCTTTGATGTCATGTCTTTTCACCCTATGGAAAGCTCAGTATAAATCATCCCTATACTCCTTTGGCTTGGGCTTCTAGGGTCTATTAACTTGATCTCGGGAAAGTTAAGAGCTTTGGCCTTGCACATTTGATGGAATATCAAAGTCATCGATTCCAACAACAACATGAGCTGGTGAGGTGGGCGTTTTTTTTTATTCTTACCCTTTTTATTATTATTGCACTGGTCATACCGCACCGAATGAGGTTGGGCTTGATAATTATGTTGTTGCTACTTATCCCCTTTTTGGAGGTTTAAAACCACTTGGATTACATGGGCCAGCTTGGCATGTTCCTTCTAATTTTCGGTGTTCTTTTTGTTCCATTCCTTCTTATTCTAGAGCTTCAAGTTACCCTCTTGTAACTTGATGTCCTCTATTACCTTGGCTTGCACCAAGGCCTCCTCAAATGTTTGGTATTGTTGCAACTACATCAGTAATGAGATGTGCTTCACACAAATCTTGGTAAACATCTAGATTAATTTTGTGGTTGGAATGGAAAATGGCAACTTCACCATTATCTTTCTTCATATTTTACCATAATCCATGATCGGCTCATCATCATGTTGCATTAAAGCAACCAGATTGGATAGGTTTACCTTCTTCTTAACACCTAAGGAGAAACATTTAATAAATGCATTAGCCAACTGTTCAAAGTTGGTTATGTTGTGCCTCTTAAGTTGATTAAACCACTCTCATGTAGGGCCTGAAAGGGTTGTGATAAATGTTCTCAGCAACAGAGCATCATTACTTTCAATATAAAAGCACATGTCCATGAAGCTCGTAACATGTTCCTGAGTATCTTCCTCACCTTGAAACTTCTCTAGCTTTGGCATTTCAAAATGCTTAGGACATGCTAGAATGGGCATGGACGGGCATAAAGGCTTGTATGAATCTTGTTCAAAGTCAGATGTTGATAATTTGTCCCTTGCTTCTCTATAGCTCGAACCTTGTCTACCAAGGCCTGATATGCCTTCAAATATAGAATTTTCTCTTCTCTAAGAGGTCCATGAGGAGCCTTTGGAGCTAAATTATTCTTCGGATGAGGTGGGGGAATGGGATTATCCTCCACATCTACTAGGGATATCTTAGGATACTCCTATTCTTGATCATCTCTCGCTTCTTCTTCATACTACGTATGCCCATGATGTTCGAATGCTTGGTGCTGCATCATGTTTTAGGCCATGTGGAGAGTATGGTTTTCAATATGCTCAGGGTACAAATTAGGATACAAAGCAACTTGTCTATGTGTGCACTCCCCATACTCACTACAAGGGGGTAGGTTAGCATGAGCTAATCGATCCTCCCGCTCAGCATACTCCTTTTACTAAAGGATGCATTCCTCACACATGCATTGCTCAAAAATGTGTTGCCTTAGAAACATTTGTATCTGAGTATCCTCTTTTTCAATGTGCTCACGCTCTACATAGACATCCTCCAATTGATCTTGGATAGTCTGTTGTCGTTGTTCTGACATCAATTTTTGTGATCAATCTATAAGATCGATCATATGCGGTCTTTGGTGTATCTATTCTATCCAAGAATCTTTATCGGTATGACCTCTAATACACTTGTTTGCCACACTCTTGCTCTTGTCTGTGTAGACAACATTCACTTTCTAGTGTTGTCTGTACTCTATGCCTGCATGGATCGATGGGGTGATTATACTATGAGAATGCTTAGAGAATTCTCTTGGCTCTCGAATGGTCTGACATGTTCTATCACTACGAGAACTCATAGAATGAGAATGCACAATCGAGGGTTTATATCCTAGCTACCTTAAGACTCTATGTAGACCATACAATTAGCTGGTGGCGTACCATTGACTCCAACCTTAGATAAGTCAAATGTGAACTTGCCAGGTTGATTTTTGTTTGGATTTTGTGAGGGTTTATACCTTGAAATAACTCTCTCTTCCTACCTCTGAATGGGTAGATTTTGTACTTGTTTATTTTGAACTAATGGGGTCTTGGAGCCACCCTTATCTCGAGTACGGATTGAAACTTATTTAGTTATAGTTACATCTTCAACGATGTACTCTTCAACGGATCTAGGGAATCCATGAGGTGTACGATCATGATAAATGCTCCCATATTTGAAGGACCCATGTTGGAATCTTCCCTACTCGGATCTATCTCGTGAGGCATGTACATTGCCTCCTTTGGGTGGGGTATTTGGATGATAACCCCTGCACGTAGAGTTATCTCCTATAATGCTCATTGCACATCGTTCGGGAGGATCTTATGGTTGAGGGTTATCCTCATTATGGTGTGAATTACTTGGAGTTTCAGCTTCAACCTTGGTTCTACACCCAGATCGACCTCTTAATGTTCTACCCATGATATTGTATTATCTCGTATGTATATTTTTAGGCAAAAAGAGCAAACAATGATGATTGTATCTTTTAAATGTTCCTTGTGAGCCCTAACTGGTTTGATGTATTTTGAGATTTATTGGAAACTTAAAATACTCTCATTGTGTTTGAAATTGTTGATGATATACTCAATATTTTAATGATTTTCACCTATACACTCGCAGCTCGACAACCTGGAAATGAAATTCTAGGCCACGTAATCCAACCTATAATGTGTGGTAATGAATTCCACACACAGTCAAGGAGCATAGGTCCTCCTGGTACTCATCCAGTTCACCCGTAGTCAGCGATACACCTCTTCGAAGAGAGATATGTGCAAATTTTCCAGGGGCTATGACAGTTCTTGAAGCCGGTATTGGTCTAGTAATAGGATTTGAGGGAGTTGGGCCAACGGATGGAAATAACTACCATCGTCGTTGAACCCTACTAGTGGTTGGATATGAATTCCAACTCACTAGTGTTTAGATAGTGTGTGACGTGTGTTTTTTCATTTTAGATTTTGCATGAAAGTAGAAATGCAACACCAAGCACGCAATGCTCTTTCCTAAATGCCTAATGATAAAAGCATTTAATATTCAAAAATATGCATCTGATTGATCTAAATTTTATTTTAGATAATGCATAGTAAAATGTTCTAACATACCTCTAACTGGGTCACAAAAAGTAAAATTTATAAATAGACATTGACTGTTAGCCGTGGAACAGTGCTGACCGTGGAACAAAGCTGTGAGCCAAGATCTTAGCCACGATTGACAAGTGCAGCTAATAGTGCTAATCACGGCTGTCAGCCATGGCTAATAGACAACATGATATTTTCATTATTCTTTTCCTTTTACTATTTTCTATGTGATTTTAATTATCTAAAACCAGAAATACAACAAAAACAAAAACACAAAGGATCAGAATTACCTAGATCCTCATTCTATGGAGAGGCAGTCTGCTTCCTAACTATTTTTTGCGCTGATGTTAACCGTGGATAACACCTACAACAAAAAAATAGAATAAAACCATAAGTTGCTATGGAATTTTTGGGGTTTCCACTGTGATCGCCATCTGTAACCTTGTAGAAAGCATACACCTAACTAATGCATCAATTGATATCAAACATTAAAGCATAAAATATCGACAATAGTAACTTCAATAAGAAATATAGGGTTTTTTTATTAAATATTTTATCAAATCCGATTACAAGTACATCCCTCTTAGAGATACTCAATGTTGATACAATTAATACATAATTGAAGACACTCTAAATGAGGGGGTGGTGTAATTCGTAGGCTTTCCACAAAGACACAAATTGTTCAAGATCAATGGTGAACTTCTTCTCTCATGAAAAAGGTATTTTCTTGCCTTGAATGCCTTCAAATGAGGTAAAACCTACATTCAAGAAACAAAAAAAAAGGATTAAAAACAAATATGACCTCTCTTGATGAGGCTTTTGATGGACAATTGCATACAAGATGATAAAGAGAACAAAAAAACATCTAAATCTATGAATATTAGCATAAAATCATAAAATTACTATGAAGCACAAAAAGAAAGCATGTAATCCAAGTAATAAGCAACCTAATTAGCCATTAGAAATTTGAATTGCATGAAATAACAAGAAACTGTGCTAAATTGACAAATGCAAGGAAATGGAAGTAAATCTACCACTAAATCCTAGAATTAATCGATCAAATATTTGCTAAATTGTAAATCTATGCTAGATTAAACTAATTATGAAACTAAAAATGTAAATCTAATGCTAAAACAAAAGAAATCAGGGATCAAACCCTAGCTATGGCTCTAAGGTACGGTGGGCACTATTAGTCATGGTTGACAACCACGGTTGAGGTATAAATGCTCTTGCTTTTGTAGTCAGGTCTTAAATATCTAATTTCCTCCATGGAATTGATGATCAAGGGTCGCCTATGTGTCCCAAGATGGATTGGCGATTGAATTTTATGATATTTGCGTTCGATTGGCTTGATTGTGCCATTGTGATTCCTAGTCCTTAGGAAGCTCCATTGATGAATTCATACTTATCTCTCCACAATTGGATAGCATTTCAACTCTCCTCAAGGGGTTATCAATTTGCTATCTATTTCGGTAGAGTTTCGCTATGTTCAAATGTAAACATTCTTCAGTTGCTCTCAAATTTTTTAGGGCTTCATTGTGTTCAAATGAAAGCTTATCTAGACTTCTCCCCAATTTAGAGGGGGGTATTATAGGACTCCTAATATCTAATATTGTATTACTTGGGAAGCCAATATCAAGATCCAAGAGGTTGGATCAGTTAGGAGGAAAACACTCGAAGCTTACCCGCCCAAAATGATTTGAATCTCCGTTGCCCAGGTTGTTGTAACCATATTTTGGCTTGACCTGGGATTCAAAATATTTTTGATGCTAGTCACAGCTCTACGGTGCGGATAACTCTATTAGCCATGGGTGTCAGTTACGGTTAAAGGCTGAATTAGCCAACTCTACCCAAATTGAGTGGTTAAAACCAATGCTTCACCTTGGAGTTGTCCAAGATCATTCGTATGGTCTATTAGCATGTCCCATATGAGTAGTTGAAATGACACGTTTTAGGTGTCTACAAAACTAAAACCATGTGCAATTTTTTAACACTTTAGAGGGCCAAACAGTGTTAGAATGGAATAAATATTATATTATTGGAAATATCTTTTCAAGCTCGATCCAATGGTATATATTTTGGGAAGAATAGAGATGATTTTATAGAGGAAAAGTTAGCTCAAATATGACTCTACTTTTCTAAGAGGAAAACTGAGGATCTAAGGAAAATGGCTCATCTTAATGGGTCAATTTTCCATTTCTACAATGAGCAACAACTCCAAATCATAGATTTATGTTAGTAACCTAGTTGAAGAAGAGGAACTCAATCAAATTTTAGGTGAACTTCAAAATATGCTTCAAGATTTTTATTTGTCAATTTTTATATGAAAGGATTAGTTGGTTTAGAATATATCAAAAGGTGGTGATACTTGATCAAGTTGAAATATAATATTTTATAGAAATCAAAATTTCTTACTCCCAAATATTTTTCTTTGAAGAATATTTTGACACTAAAGACTCCCTAAGGCCTCAACATTTCTTTGGTTAGTAGTTCAGAGTAAGATTCTTATAGAAGAGAGACTACAAAGAAGAAGTTATCATGGACCTTTTAGACATGTCTTGTATGAGAAATATTTAGAAACATAAAATCATTTACTTCTTCATTATCACTTTGATGACACCATTTAGGTTTTTATTTAATATGAAAATGTATTGGGTAGGTCCATCAACATTGAAAGAGTTGAAATACTAGATTAATTATTTCAAAGTTAAGGTAATACACATTCTATGGATGACTAGCCCGTCCATTATTTTGTTGAAATTTATGGTTTGAAATGAATAATAGATTTTTATTTTTTTAAATAAACATCTAAATCATGCCCAAGTTTGAAACTGTATTATTATCTCTCTTGGAGAATGTTTACAGATATGGCGACCATTATAGGAAGTATCAAATATGGAAAAAGAGGTGGTAACAACTTTGTTACAAGATTTGAACATACATAGAAGAGTCATATATAATAATGGTATTAAAAAAATGATATACTTTGATCTAAGTTAAAATGAAAATGTCCAAAAATTAGGTTTATCAAAATTAATTTTAATAGTGCTCTTAAAGCAAATCTAGAAAAATATGGTGGAAGTGGTACTTTTTTCTAAATCATGGAAACAAAATTCTCCTCACTCAATGAGAATTATATAAAACTTCAACTAAGAACTACGCAAAAATTAAAATGCTTCTTACCAGGATTAAAATTACACAATATATATATATATATATATATATATATATATATATATATATATATATATATATATATATTTCAATTGAGATATCAACAAAATAAATGTAATAATTAAATAAAAAATTTAGGGCTCCTACTTTTATGGAGATATTATAGGAGCTATTTTCAGAGGCGTTGTTGGGATTCCCATGATTTGTTGGTATGGGTGGTTTTAGCCCATGGTATTGTACCCACGGTATTCTAATACCATATTGTGGTTTAGGGTTGTAATATTTTTCTTTATATTGATTGTAATGTCTCATTACGGGTCAAGGAGTGAATAATAATATCAAAGGAGGTGTGGCTCTTTTTTTATGGAGTAGCCCATATTGGGTGAACCATGGTAAATCTCATGTGTTCTATGTACATGATTTATTGTGAGTTGTTGTTTTCATATGAGTTATTTATTTATGTATTAATTATTCTGGAATAATATTGGATAAAAATTTTCACTCGAATGGTCTGACGTGTGCTCTCACTATGAGAACTCGTAGAATGAGAATGCATAACTGAGGGTTTATACCCTAGCTACCCTAAGACTCTATCTAAACCATCCAATTACCGAGTGCACCACGGCTCAGGTGGTGGTGTACCATTGACTCCAACCTTAGACAAGTCAATTGTGAACTTACCAGGTTGATTGTTGTTTGGAGTTTGTGAGGGTATATGTCTTGAAGTAGCTCTCTCTTCTTGACCCTGAATGGGCAGGTTTTATACTTGTCTATTTTTAACTAATGGGGACTTGGAGCCACCCTTATCTCGAGTACGGATCGACACTAACTTAGTTATAGTTCCCTCTTCAATGATGTACTCTTCAACGGATCCAAAGGATCCATGAGGTGTACGATCATGATAAATGCTCCCATGTTTGAAGGCCCCATGTTGGGATCTTACATACTCAGATCTATCTCGTGAGGCATGTACATTGCCTCCTTTGGGTAGGGTATTTGGATGAGAACCCCCACACGTAGAGTTTAGGGTTATGCATAAGGGGTCAACCCCAAAATATATTTATAAAAATTTGACAAATCGGTTTCAAAATCCAGGTGAATAGTTTCTAAACACATGTAGAAGGTTCACTATTATTAGGGGTAATGTTGAAAATTTAAACTTAAAATGGTCAAATTATTATAAAATTGGGGCAAATCGACCCAAAAAATAAATTGCACCTAGAAATTTTTGGCTAATGGACCCTGGTCAAGGATCCCAAATATTAGCCAATTCCAAATTTTGAAAATCCTAATTTTAGCCAATTTTGTGAAAATAACCACTATGCATAACCCTGGTAGAGTTATCCCCTCTAATGCTTGTCGCATGTCATTCGAAAGGATCTTATGGTTGAGGGTTCTCCTCATTGTGGTGTGCATTACTTGGAGTTTCATTTTTGACCTTGGTTCTACACCTAGATCGGCATCTTCATGTTCTAACCATGATATTGTATTATCTCGTATGTATATTTTTAGGTAAAAAAAGCAAACAATGATGATTGTCTCTTTTAAATGTTCTTTATGAGCCCTAACTGGTTGGATGTGTTTTGAGATTTGTTGGAAACTTAAACTACTCTCATTGTGTTTGAAATTGTTGATGATATACTCAATAGTTTAATGGTTTTCACCTATACACTCGCAACTCGACAACCTGGAAATGAAAGTCTAGGCGACATAATCCAACCTATAATGTGTGGTAATTGAAGTCCACACATGGTTAAGGAGCACAGGTCCTCCTGGTCCTCACCCATTTCATCCATAATCAGTGATATACCTCTTTGAAGAGAGATACATGCAAATTTTCCATGGGTTATGACAGTTCTTGAAGTCGGTAGTGGTCTAATAACAGGGTTCGATGGAGTTGGACCGACGGATGGAAATAATTACCATCGTCGTTGAACCCTACTAGTGCTTGGATATGACTTCCAACTCACTAGCCTTTAGATAGTGTGTGGTGTATGTTTTTTAATTTAGATTTTGGATGAAAGTAGAAATGCAACACCAAGCACGCAATGCTCTTTCCTAAATGCATAATGATAAAAGCGTTTAATATTCAAAAATATGCATTTGATTGATCTAAATATTGTTTCAAAGAATGCACAATAAAATATTTTAACATGCCTCTGATTAGGCCACAACAAGTAAACTTTACAAACAAACTTTGACTGTTAGTCATGGGACAGAGCCACAGTTAACAGTGTTGACCATGAGACACAGTTGCGGGCCAACATCTTAGTCACAGTTGATATGTGGAGCTAATAGTGCTAGTCGTGGCTATCAGTCGCAACTGATAGACACCATGATATTTTCATGATTCTTTTTCTTTTACTGTTTTCTATATGATTTTAATTATCTAAAACCAAAAATACAAAAAAAAACCAGAAACACTGAGGATCAAAATCACTTGGAGTCCTCATTCAATGGAGAGGCAGTCTACTTCCTACCTATTTTTTGCTCTGATGTTAACCGCGAATAACACCTACAACAATAGAATAGAAGAAAATCGTCAGTTACTATGGAATTTATGGGGTTTCCACTATTATCGCCATCTGTAACCTTGTAGAAAACATATACCTAACTAATGTATCAATTGATATCAAACATTAAAGCATAAAAGATTGACAATAGTAAATTCAACAAGAAAGATAAAGTTTCTTTTATTAAATATTTTATCAAATTTGATTACAAGTACGTCCCTCTTAGGGATACTCAATGTTGATACAATTAATACAAAATTGAAGACCCTCTAAACGAGGGGGTGGTGTAATTCGTAGGCTTTCCACAAAGACACAAACTATTCAAGATCAATGGTGACTTTCTTCTCTCATGAAAGAGGTATTTGCTACCTTGAATGCCTTGAAATGAGGTAAACCTTACATTCAAGAAACAACAAGAAATTATTAAAAGCAAATATAGCCTCTCTTGATGAGGCTTTTGATGGACAATTGCATACATGTTGATAAAGAGAACAAGAAAGCATCTAAATCTATGAATATTAGCATAAAGTCATCAAATTACTATGAAGCATAGAAAGAAAGCATGTAATACAGGTAATAAGCAACCTAATTAGCCATTAGAAACTTGAATTACATGAAATAACAAGAAAATATACTAAATTGACAAATGCAAGGAAATGGAAGTAAATATACCACTAAATCCTAGAATTAATCGGTCAAATATCTTCTAAACTATAAATCTATGCTAGATTAAACTAATTACAAAACTAAAAATGTAAATCTAATGCTAAAAAAAAAGAAATCAGGGATCAAATCCTAGTTGCAGGTCTAAGGCACGGTGGGCATTGTTAGTCACGGTTGACAACCACAACTGAGGTACAAATGCTCTTGCTCTTGTAGTCAGTTCTTAGATCTCTAATTTCCTCCATGGAATTAATGATCAAGGGTCGCCTCTGTGTCCCAAGATGGATTGGCAATCGAATTTTATGATATTCGTGTTTGATTGGCTTGATTGTGTGATTGTGCTTCTTAGTCCTTGGGAAGCTCCATTGACGAATTCATACTTATCGCTCCACAATTGGACAACATTTCAACTTTCCTCAAGGGGTTATCAATTTTCTATCTATTTCGATAGAGCTTTGCTATGTTCAAATGCAAACTTTATCCAGTTGCTCTCAAATTTGGTAGGGCTTCGTTGTGTTCAAATGAAAGCTTCTCTAGAATTATCCCCAATTTGGAGGAGGATCTTATAGGACTCCTAATCTCTAATATTGTCTTACTTGGGAAGCCAAGATCAAGATCAAGGAGGTTGGATTAGTTGGGAGAAAAAATCTCGAATCTTGCCCACCCAAAACCATTTGAATCTCCATTGCCCAGGCCGTTGTAAAAAAATTTTGGCTCGGCCCGAGATTCAAAATAGTTTTGATGCTAGTTGCAGCTTTGAGGCACGACCAAATCTGTTAGACACGGGTGTCAGCTGCGACTAAGGCTAAATTAGCCAACTCTGCCCAAATTGTTTGGTTAAAACCACTGCTTCACCTTGGAGCTATCCAAGATCATTCATATGGTCTGTTATCATGCCCCATATGAGTAGTCACCTCGACATGACACGTTTTAGGTATCTACACAACTAAAACCATGTACAATTTTTTAGTACTTTGGAGGGCCAAACGATGTTAGAATGGAATAAATATTATATCATTGGAAATATCTTTTCAAGCCCAATCCAATGGTATAGATTTTGGGAAGAATAGAGATGATTTTATGGAGGAAAAGTTAGCATAAAGATGACCCTACTTTTCTAAGAGTAAAACTAAGGATCTAAGGAAAATGACTCATCTTAATGGGTCAATTTTCCATGTCTACAATGAGCAACAACTCCAAATCATGTATTTTTGTTAGTAACCTAGTTGAAGAAGATGAACTCAAACAAATTGTAGATGAACTTCAAAATATGCTTCAAGAGTTTTAGTTGTCAATTTTTATATGAAAGGATGAGTTGGTTTAGAATCTATCAAAAGGTGGTGATACTTGATCAAGTTGGAATATAATATTTTACAGCAATCAAAATTTCTTACTCCCAAAATTTTTTTTTGGAAAAATGTTTTGACACTAAAGACTCCCTAAGGCCTCAACATTCCTTTGGTTAGTAGTTCAAGGTAATATTCTTATAGAAGAGAGACTACAAAGAAGAAGTTATCATGGACCTTTTAGACGTGACTTGTATGAGAAAGATTTGGAAACATCAAACCATTTACTTATTCATTATCCCTTTTATGACACCATTTAGGTTTTTTTTTAATATGAAAATGCATTGGGTAGCTCCATCAACATTGAAAGAGTTGATGAGATGCTAGATTAATTATTCGAAGGTTAAGGCAATATGCATTCTATGGATGACTAGCCCTTTTATTATTTTGTTGAAATTTATGGTTTGAAAGGAATAATAGATTTTTATTTTTTTAAATAAATATCTAAATCATGCCCAAGTTTAAAATTGTATTATTATCTTGGTGACCATTATAGGAAGTATCAAATGTGGAAAAAGAGGTGGTAACAACTTTGTTACAAGTTTTGAACATACATAGAAGAGTGATCTCTAATGATGATATTAAAACAAAGAATATACTTTGATCTAAGATAAAATGAAAATATCCAAAAATTAATTTTAATAGTGCTCTTGAAGTAAATCTAAAAAAATGAGGGGGAAGTAGTATTTTTTTCTAAATCATGAAAACAAAATTCCCCTAACTCATTGAAAATTATATAAAAATTTATTTAAGAAATATGCAAAAACTAAAATAATTCTTACCCAGATTAAAATTACAAAAAAAAAAATATATATATATATATATATATATATATATATATATATATATATATATATCTTTCAATTGAGATATCAGCAAAAATAAATGTAATAATTAAAAATTAATATTATAACTTATATCACTTATATTCATCTGTTATTAGTGGCATTCCGGTCTATTCTTTCGGATCCTTTAGAATGCACGCCGTCGACATGGACGCTCGAGGTGCAGCGATGCCAAAATGCCGGACTTAATATTATTATTTAAAAAAATAATAATAATTGTTGGAAGCGCAGCTATAGCCACGTATTTTCAGCGGAGGTATGCTCCTCGTCATTGCGCACGAATCGAGCATGTATATTTTTGAGTTTTATTTAAAAATTCAGATTTAATTTATTATACAAAACATTAATTATATATATAAAAAGACCGTATAAAAATGTAGTGAATTAAATCATTAGTTGTATATGTATTGAATATAGCTTTCATGCAAGTTGGAGTTGTTGACTGAGAGTGACCTGCTTCGTCTCAGCGAATATTAAATAAAATCTTCGACTAAGTTTCGAGAATACAAATTATTACATAAAACCTTGAGAAAGGTTTGCAGGGCCGGGGCGACCACGCAGCTTTTACACAAGGAAATGTAAAGTATACCCAAAAAAAAATGGTTTGAAGTTTATTTATACGTAGATCTGTGGACTTATAGACGAGATCGAGCAACGACGTAGTGGTTGTGGTAGTTGTCCTCATTCTTTGTCTTCTTATTCTTCTTCTTCTCCTTGCTGGATTTCATCGATGACGTTGATGTTCTCTGGTTTTGGAGTGCGAGGGCCTCTTGCTGTGGAGGAGTTTGGGAAAGCTTCCGGGCCATCTCTCGTAAAAGAAACTTTTGAATCTTGCCCGTCGAAGTCTTGGGCAGGTCCATGAACACCACGGCCTTCGGAGCCATATAACGCGGCAGTCTCTCTCTGCAGAAAGACAGGATTTAAATAACTGACTCTACACATTTGACACATTAAAACCTGAACAGTTTGACACAAACAACCTTACTTAACAGAAAGAGGATTTAAATAACTGACTCTAACCTACCACTACAACAACTATTTATTTTACTAGCTTGGGATAGATTTCCAGCATCCGACTAGACTGCAACATTTAACTAAAAAAACTTGAGACAAACATTCACACTTACACTAAAGAACTTAAACTACCAGCCTTGGGGAATTAACAAACCAATGCTCCTGCATCATATGGTTTGAATCTTGGACCTCCCGAAGAAGAGACAAACCTCAAGTCTTCCCATCTCATCTGTTGGAATATCTTTGAGTGAATGCACATCAGGGTCGACAATGTTTACTGCATTCAATGTTTGGTGTTCTCTATCATTTTTTGATGTAAAAAGGCATTATTTTAAAGAATTAACAGAATACAATTTTACAAAGCATTTAAAAAGAGGTAGATAAGCAGACAATCATTTATATATTAATAAAGAAAGACTTTATATTTAAGAATAACAAAAAAATATTAAAAATTTGATGGTAAAAGGTGTTTGTACCTGCATGTTGTGTAGAATCTGTAGAGATTGATGTCTCACTGCATTTTGATATTTGTATAAAATATTTCAGAATTGTCTTTTTACAAGAATATTGGCCTCTCTTCTTTCTATAATCAGTAGCTGACATTGTATCTGTAAATAAAAACCTTTAGATGTTATGAAATGAATATAAAATTGAAGAAAAATAGCATACATATCTCAAGATGAGCCTACGCGACCCTATAGAATGACATATGATAGATAAGAAGTAGTCTCTAACAATAAAATACTCCTAACACGTAACATGACATGGATACTTATCGACCACAGTTGTAGATAGTGCTTCTACACTACCTATGAAACATACTCTAAGAGACAAGAAGCAGTCTCTGAAAAAAAAAATACTCCTAACACACATCCAAATGACATTGATAGTTGTCTACCACAGTTGAATATAGTGCACCTACAGTGCCTATAAAACTGAAGAAAATGAGCTTTGGACAAAAGAACAATGGAAGAAGAATACTCTATCTATTTTCACAGTCGTGAATCCTCTATAATCGATTACCCTATCTTGATCAACACACTTCTACAATGGATCGACTTAGTACCATAAATATACCTTTCCAATCGATCGAGTTTTATCGATAATCTCTCCTCTACAACTAATCGGCTTATGCCGATATATCCTTTTCTACAACTAATCGAATTATACCGATAGTTTCTCCTCTACAATCGATCGACTTAGGCTGATAAATATGTCTCTACAACTGATTAGCTTATGCCGATAGACACTTGTTGGCAATTTTGGGTATTTTGGGTACATTGCCTTTGCTCAAGTATATAAGTTGTCATTGATGTCAAGAAGCTTTTGAAGGAATTTGATTTGATGTCAAATAATTTGTTTTTTTGAAGGTTACGGCATGACAATTTCAAAGGTCTTTTGCAAACCCCAACCTGACAGGTTCAAAAGAAAGTAAGTTGGAAAAATGTTGCGATATCGTGACATGTCGCATTTTCGTGACTTAAGCAAGAGAGAGAAAGCTTTTTAGAAAAGTGTCGCGATATCGCGACATGTCGCATTTTCGCGACTTAAGCAGGAGAGAGAAAGCTTTTTAGAAAAGTTTCGCGATATCGCGACATGTCGCAGTTTCGCGACTCAAAGAGGAGAGAGAACGGACGAAGTTAGAAATGTCACGATTTCGCGACATATTGCAAGGAAGGTTGTACGGACGAAAAAGTGTCACGATTTCATGACATAATGCAGAAGAGAGAGTCCGTAGTGTGAATTGTCATGATTTCGCGAAAAGTTTGAAGAGAGAGAAAATAACACGAAATGTGTCGCGATTTTGTGACATGCTACAGAACTCGAAGTGAGAACTGTCACGATTTCGTGACATGCAGCAAAGGGAAGAGTCTAAAAATGAGAACTGTCATGATTTCGCGATAGGTTGTAGAGAAGACGTACGGAAGCTGAAAGCGTCGTGATTTCACGACAGGCTGTAAAGAAAACGTATGGAAGCTTAAAGCGTCACGATTTCATGACAGGTTGCAAAGAAAGCGTACGAAAAGTTGATAGCGTCGTGATTTCGTGACAGGTTGAAGAGAAAGCAAACAGATGCAAAAAGTGTCACGATTTCGTGACAGATTGAGATGGTAGCGTTCGGTTGGAGAAAGTGTCATGATTTTGTCACATAAACAGAATGCAGGTCTTCTATAGGAGAAGTGTCATGATTTCGCAACAAAAGCAGAGAGGAAGGCTATGAAGACATAAGTGTCACGACATCGCGACAGAAGTAAAGACGAAGTCTGGAAAGGCAGAAGTGTCACGATTTTGTGACAAAAGCAAAAAGGAGGTCGACGAAGGGAGAAGTGTCACGATATCGCAACAAAAGAAAAGTTGATGCTGACAAAGTCAGAAGTGTTGCGATATCACGATAAGAGCTTAGTTGAAGTCGACAAAGGCTGAAGTGTCATGATATCATGACAAAATCCAAAAGAAAGTGTACGGTTGCAAAGGCGTCGTGATATCACGACATGTTGTATTTTCGTGGCAGAAGCTACAGAAGAGTTACAGAGGCAGTGAAGCCAACAAAGTCAAATTTTAGCCGACGAAGATTAGGGCTTGCAGCCGACGAAGATTAGGGTTTGCATTTGTTATAACAGTCGACTAAGATTAAATTTTTCATCATGAAAATTCTGTTATAAAAGGAGGGTTGTTTGGAGAGTTGAAGGATCGATGAATGTGTTGTTGAAGTGCGACGTTCACAGATAGTGTGCAGAGCAAGAAGTTTGATCGTCGAGAGTAGAGTGCAAAATTCGATCGTAGTGTGTAGAGTGCATTTCATCAAATCATTCTAAGTGTGAAATATCGCAAAGGAAGCAGAGTGTGCGAAGACAATGTCGCTATGATTGCGCAAAGGTGCAAAGGTTGAAGTTCGATCAAGTGCGACTGGGATTGCACAGAAAGAGCAGAGGACTTGTGAAATGAGTTTGATAGTTCTATCATAGAACTTGAGGACAGAGGTGCATTGGTTCTTTGAGAAGAACCTGAGAACAGATTTGGTTGTTGAGCTATTATGGACATGATCATAGAAGGCATAGGTCTCTTAGGCTAAGCATTGAGGACAGGAGGTCTTCGGTGGAAAGGAGTTCCACGTGTTGGCAAGAGGTAGAGGCAGTTGATCTTCTGAGGGATCATTTCCAGAGCAGATGGGAAGGTATCTCCTTTGAGCAGAGGCTCATAAATTTTGATTGGGGGAAGGTATCTCCTTTGAGCAGAGGCTCATAAATTCTGATTGGGGGAAGGTATCTCCTTTGAGCCGAGGCTCATAAACATTGTAATTGGGAAGGATTCCCAAATAACTTTGAGATAACTTTTAGAGAAAATTTTTGTGGACGTAGCCTAGCCATTCCGGGTGAACCACGTTAAAATTGATGTCACTTTGTGGATGATTTTGTGCATTGCTTTGATGTTGCTTTGGGTATATTGCTTTACTATTTTGAAATATAAAGGAAAAAGTAAAAAGAGGTCTTATACTATTCACCCCCCCTCTTAGTATAATCTTGTGTTCTTCAATTAGTATCAGAGCCGGTGCCTTCGAAAATTTTAACAGCTTGAAGAAAAAGCTAGTAAAGAACACAATGGATTATTCAAGTGGCAATGCAGCACCTATTCTTGATGGTTCAGATTTTGGTCTTTGGAGTGCAAGGATGAAGGTTCATCTAATGGCACTTGGTAATGAGGTATGGGAAGTAATTGAGGATGAGTACACTATTCTTGTACATGATCCAAATACTAAAGAAGAAAGGCTCCTACATCACAACAATTCAAAAGCAATGAATGCAATCCCGAAAGGCTTACGGAAAGCGGATCTCACCAAAGTGATTCAACTGCAAGACAGACTAGTGAAATGTGGAAACGATTGCAGGTGGTTCATACAGGTGATACAAATGTCATAAAGGCCAAGTTGAGACACTTCAAAGGTATGTTTTAACAACTCAAGATGAATGATGATGAAAATATTAGTGACTACATGCTTCGTATGGATGAGGTTGTTAACTCCATGAAAGACTTAGGTCTTGAGCTTGCTGAAAATGATGTTTGTGATAAGATTTTAAGATCTCTTCCGAATAGATTTAGTGAAAATATTTCTACTATTGAGGAAGCTAAATATTTGGATAAGTTGAAAAAGGATGAGCTCCATAGTATACTTGCAGCATTTGAGTTGAGAACTCAAGTTAAGGTTGATGTCAAGAAAGAGGCAGCTTTCAAGGCTACCAAGAAATCCAAGGGTAAACATCTTTAAGAGAGTGATGAGTCTTCTAGTGATGAAGAGTCATATTACAGCAAGAAAGGCAAGTTCTCTAGAAAGCACAAAAGCGTGAAAAATATAAGATGTTTCAATTGTGAAAAGTTTGGTCATTATGCTACTGACTGTACTTGTTCCCAAGAATGAAAGTGATGAAGATAAACAGGATTCTAAGAGCAAGGATTCTGAAAAGCACAAGCATCACAGGAAAAACAAATATGAGCACAACAATCAAGGAAAGAGGTATTCTCACAAGCACAAGAAGAGTTTCTACCTAGACAAAGCAAGTAAGTGTTCTAGTAGTGATAGTGAAAGTTCTTCAAGTGATGATGAAAATGAGATGTTGTTCATAACAAAAAAAGAGGAAGAACCGAAACATAGATTCATTATCATGAAATATCTTAGATGTGGAAATTTTGGTCACCTTGAGGATGATTGTACAAATAATGATTTGATTTCTAGTATGTATGAGGATGCTTCAGAAAACAATAAGGAAGATGCTTGTATGGTTTTTGAAAAAGGTAGCACCTCTAGTGATAAGAAATCTGAAAAAGGCTTTGATGATTTAGAAAGCAAACAAATAAAGGATCTTGAAAGTGAACTTACTAACGCTCTTAGTGCTTTGAAAAAGGAAAGAAAGAAGAATGCTAGACTCAAGGATAAGTTAGATGAATGTTGTATGGAGAGAGATGATCTTATAGAAAGTCTTGACTTCTCTATGGCTAAGACACAAGAACTCAAGGATGAGTTAGAGTCTAAGGTTCTTGAGTATAGTGAGTTAGAACAGAAAATGGCTTCTTTGAAAGAGGAAACTAAAGAGTACAAGGATAAGCTTTACAGGTTTCAAGATAGCTCCAAAAAGGTTAAGTCACTCATCAAAGGTCAAATAAAGAAAACAGATAAAATAGGCCTTGGTTTTGTTAAGCCACACAAGGAACAAGCTGGAGAGTCTAGTAAGAGACTCCAAAAGGAAGAGAGTTCTGATGAGGAAAGTATTTCATATCATGAGTTCTTGAATGATAGATGCGTAAAAACAGAAAATAGAATTCAGGATGAGAAGAAGTTTTCAGGACCCAAGAGGTCAAATAAAGGAAAATTTCAAGGCAGATGTTTTGCGTGTCACAAGTTTGGTCACATGGCTTCGCATTGCATGACTCAAGTAAGGAAGGTAAATGACAGTTTCAGAGGTGGTAATTTATTTCAAGGGTATTGCTACTCTTGTAAACAGTTTGGGCATAAGGCAATTTTTTGCAAGGCTAATAACGAGAACGAGGTTAGTCGAACGAGCGAATTCAAAGAATAGGTATGCCTAAAAGAAATAACATTGTTACTTGTTATAAGTGCAACAATGAAGGTCACATAGCTAGACAGTGTAGATCTGAACTTCCAAGGCACAGGAACAGGAATAGGAACAATGGTATGAACAGGTCCAAGGATCAAGGCATGGATAAGAACAAGAATGATAACAGGAATAGGAATAGTCACAGGAACAGGAACGAAAATATGGACAAAGAGTTCAAGAGAAGGCCCGGCAAGGAAGTGATAGACACTGATGATGATCAGTGCCTAATGGGAGTTTTACTCCCACCAAAGAATTAATCACCTCGTCAGGAGGTGGGGGAGGGACTAAGCTAAGAGGCTCATTCTTAGTCTCGAGCCCCAAAGGTGACCCTTTGCCATTGATGACAAAGGGGGAGAGATATGAGTAAGGGGGAGAGCTTCAAGTGAAGAGGAAAGCTTCAAGTCAGGGGGAGAAAAACTTCAAAGGAAGATTCTCAGTTGTGGGCACAGTTTGTCAATTGTCAGCACAATTGGTTTCAGTTTTGGCTCTTGAGAAGTGTTTTCAGTAAATGTTTGCCATCAATGACAAAGGGGGAGATTGTTGGCAATTTTGGGTATTTTTGGTACATTGCCTTTGCTCAAGTATATAAGTTGTCATTGATGTCAAGAAGCTTTTGAAGGAATTTGATTTGATGTCAAATAATTTGTTTTTTTGAAGGTTACGGCATGACAGTTTCAAAGGTCTTTTGCAAACCCCAAGCTAACAGGTTCGAAAGAAAGTAAGTTGGAAAAATGTCACGATATCGTGACATGTCGCATTTTCACGACTTAAGTAGGAGAGAGAAAGCTTTTTAGAAAAGTGTCACGATATCACGACATGTCGCATTTTTGCGACTTAAGCAGGAGAGAGAAATTTTTTTAGAAAAGTGTCGTGATATCGCGACATGTCGCAGTTTCTCGACTCAAAGGGGAGAGAGAACGAACGGAGTCAGAAATGTCACGATTTTGTGACATATTGCAAGGAAGGTTGTACGGACGAAAAAGTGTCACGATTTTGCGATATGTTGCAGGAGAGAGAGTCCGAAAGAAAAAGTGTCGCGATTTCGCGACATAATGCAGAAGAGAGAGTCCGTAGTGTGAATTGTCATGATTTCGCGACAAGTTCGAAGAGAGAGAAAGTAACACAAAATGTGTCGTGATTTGGCGACATGCTATAGAACTCGAAGTGAGAACTGTCATGATTTTATGACATGCAGCAAAGGGAAGAGTCTGAAAATGAGAACTGCCGCGATTTCGTGACAGGTTGTAGAGAAGACGTATGGAAGCTAAAAGCGTCGCGATTTCACGATAGGCTGTAAAGAAAATGTATGGAAGCTAAAAGCGTCACGATTTCACGACAGGTTGCAAAGAAAGCGTATAGAAAGTTGATAACATCGTGATTTCATGACAGGTTGAAGAGAAAGCAAACAGATGCAGAAAGTGTCATGATTTCGTGATAGATTGACATGGTAGCGTTCGGTTGGAGAAAGTGTCACGATTTCGTGACAGAAATAGAATGCAGATCTTCTATAGGAGAAGTGTCACGATTTCATGACAAAAATAGAGAGGAATGCTATGAAGACAAAAGTGTCACGATATCACGACAGAAGTAAAGACGAAGTCTGCAGAGGCAGAAGTGTCGTGATTTCATGATAAAAGCATAAAGGAGGTCGACGAAGGGAGAAGTGTCGCAATATCGTGACAAAAGCAAAGTTGATGCTGACAAAGTCAGAAGTGTCGCGATATCGCGACAAGAGCTTAGTTGAAGTCGACAAAGGCTGAAGTGTCACGATATCGCGACAAAAGCTAAAAGAAAGTGTACGGTTGCAAAGGTGTCGCGATATCGCGACATGTTGTATTTTCATGGCAGAAGCTACAGAAGAGTTACAGAGGCAGTGAAGCCGACAAAGTCAAATTTTAGTCGACGAAGATTAGGGCTTGCAACCGACGAATATTAGAGTTTGTATTTGTTATAACAGCTGACTAAGATTAAAGTTTTCATCATGAAAATTTTGTTATAAAAGGAGGGCTGTTTGGAGAGTTGAAGTATCGATGAATGTGTTGTTGAAGTGCGACGTTCGCAGATAGTGTGCAGAGCAAGAAGTTTGATCGTCGAGAGCAGAGTGTGAAATTCGATCGTAGTGTGTAGAGTGCATTTCGTCAAATCATTCCAAGTGTGAAAGATCGCAAAGGAAGCAGAGTGTGTGAAGACGATGCCGTTGTGATTGCACAAATGTGCAAAGGTTGAAGTTCGATCAAGTGTGGTTGGGATTGCATAGAAAGAGCAGAGGACTTGTGAAATGAGTTTGATAGTTCTATCAGATAACTTGAGGACAGAGGTGCATTTGTTCTTTGAGAAGAACCTGAGAACAGATTTGGTTGTTGAGCTGCTGTGGACGTGATCATAGAAGGCAGAGGTCTCTTAGGCTAAGCATTGAGGACAGGAGGTCTTCGGTGGAAAGGAGTTCCACATGCTGGTAAGAGGTAGAGGCAGTTGTCTTCTGAGGGATCATTTCCATAGCAGAGGGGAAGGTATCTCCTTTGAGCAGAGGCTCATAAATTCTGATTAGGGGAAGGTATCTCCTTTGAGCAGAGGCTCATAAATTCTGATTGGGGGAAGGTATCTCCTTTGAGTCGAGGCTCATAAACATTGTAATTGGGAAGGATTCCCAAAGAAATTTGAGATAACTTTTAGAGAAAAGTTTTGTAGACGTAGCCCAGCCATTCTAGGTGAACCATGTTAAAATTGATGTCACTTTGTGGATGATTTTGTGCATTGCTTTGATATTTCTTTGGGTATATTGCTTTACTATTTTGAAATATAAAGGAAAAAGTAAAAAGAGGTCTTATACTGTTCACCCCCCCTCTCAGTATAAGCTTGTGTTCTTCAACACTAATTTACAACAAATTGACTTATGTTTATAGACACATCTCTGCAATCGATCGGCTTATGGCGACTGACACTTCTCTACAATCGATAGACTTATACTAACAAACTCTCCTCTACAACCAATAAATTTATGCTGACAATTTATCCTCTATAACTGATCGGCTAATGGTGACAAACAATACTCTACAACCGATTGACTTATGTCGATAGACACGTATCTACAACCAATCGACTTATATCGACAAACACTTTTCTATAACCGATCGGCTTATACCGACAATCTCTAAAATCGATCATCTTATGTCAATCGACACTTCTTTGCAACCTATAGGTATATACCGATTGACACTCCTCTACAACCAATCAGCTTATGTCGATCATCTTAACCCGATTGACACTTCTCTCCAACCGATAATCATATGTAGATCGACACTCCTATGCAACCGATCGACTTATTTCGATAGACATTTCTCTGCAACCTTGTCAAGTTTTTTTATTTTACAGCTATTTTTGAGTTAGAGTATTTTAGATGTGTGTTTATTGGTACTCTCTATAGTATATATACGGGTAGTATATGAGGCAAATTGGATGGGAATATCAAAATTATTTATAATTTGAAGGTGAATTTTTTGTGGAATGGGGCGAAAGTGGTCGATGAATTAAAATAAAAATAGGATAATTATTATCAACATCGAGCAAATTTACCCCAAAAAAACTTCCACCCTGTAAATTTTGGTTGAATGGGCCTTAGTAAAAGGATCCAAAATTATCCAATTTTAAATTTTAAAAATCCTAAATAGAGCCAATTTATGATATTTTGTGCTTATGCATAACCCTGGTCCAATCTAAATTTCTTCCTAAATTTGGAGTCCACGTGCCTTTATAATATTTCAACGTATATCTAAAAGGTTCACTTTTAACCACTAAATTCTATTGTATTTACATCTCATCAGTCATTTTGATAACTTCAATTTGGGTGGCTAGTTGGCATGCATGAATCTGATTGATAAGGATAGGTTTTGAAACTCTTCCTCTAGTGTTGAATAGATCTAATCCTTCATGTTAGATCAGATGCCTTAGAAAAATTTTGAGTCTAACATAGTATCTCAATCTTATACTTTTTATCTCACATGATGATGTCATATTTCTTGGATGTCTAACCACATCTTCATACTTAACCAAATATTTAATCTAGTGAGGAGCAACCTTGGGTACTGGTAACTATATATCTCCTTAGGATGACATTAGTGCCTCCAAAATTCTGGATGCTTGCTAGCTTGGTCTTCATACTTAGCCAAATTTTGGGTCTAGTAGTGTGTTGAACACAAGTTAATCTCAACACATGTGGTGACATTAGTTATTTTATAAAGTCCAACACGTGTTATTCTAGGTGCTTTTTCTTAGTCAAATTTTAAGTCTAGCCATGTGATGTGCATCAGATATCAAGCTTTCTCTATCATTGTGCTTACATTACCATTTGAAAATATCTGACTTATATTTATTTACACTATGTCTCATGCCTTAGACAAAATTTTAATCTAATACTACTACAAAGTGTTGAATTATTTTATCTTTCCCAAATTTTGGGTTTTGCTAGGGATTGTTGAGTATTAATCTATTTTCTAGTTCTTTGGCTTGGCTTTCACTACTTTTTTGTAGCCAAGTCTTCATTAGAAACTTACTTTAATCTTCAACTTGTGCAAAGATAATGCTTTCAATCCAATTGCTATGCTACCACCTTGGAAAAATAATGACATGACCTAAGCAAAATTACAACCCAATTGGGTTTGCAAAGGATTGTGAGTTAGGGTGATCAGATCGACCCATATTATTGTGATTTATAGCGATTTTTTCTTGAAAAAATAGAGAACCTAGTAGGCCTTATCTATGGGGAAGTGTAATATTTAAGGGCAATAATGTCTAGAAGATAATTTAATAGAAAGTGGAGGTATGGAGTTAATCAAAACTTAAAGCTAAAGGAAATAAAAGAATTTCAAAATAGAGAATTGAAAGAAAAATATCAAATATGTGAAGTGGATGAATGAATTCTATAGTTGTAATTGTTTTGTCTAAAACATTCAGTGGAGAGTATCCCTATTGAATATCCATCCCATTTACCTACAAAATATGGGTTTTCTATAGAATGAGGAGGAAACATTCTAGAACAAGGAGTTAAAATAAAAATAAATATAGAAGATGGGTTTTTAAGGAATAACTAAGGGTAGGGATATGATTGGAGAGGTGAAGGATGCAAGAAAATAGGAAGCAAAAATATAAAGAGGAGGGAAATGTGATAAGAGGAAAAGAGAAAAAATTAGGGAGATGCTTGTTTGCAACTACCTTTCACAAAATTGAATCCTACATGAGCATAGTCTACCATAGCTAAAAATTGATTTAGATCTAGGCAAGTAGCCTTAGATAAATATTCCAAGAACTTAGGGGCCTCATTATTTTACTGCTTTCCTTTGCTCTCTTCTTAACAAAGTCATGTAGGTACTCTTTCTTTGGATTGAAGACCCTTATGTAACATCCTTGAGATTTTGATATATGCATGGTTTCTTGGCTTGAGATCCTATTGCTAAATAAAATCCTTATGCATGATGCTTATCTCATATCTCTTCTTATAGCTTTGTGGATGGTAGAAATAGCTAAAGCTTTATTTGTATTTTTTCAGAGTTGGCACCTCCAAATGGAAATTATATTTCATGCATCATGCAAGCATGTTTTTTGCTTTTTGGCATCACATGTGTATCTTTAATATTTGAGTGTCATGGAATGCAAATAATAATTTATCTCATATTCTTTGTTTCTTCTTATTCTTTTGCACCAACTATCATTCATTTGTCTTAGTAGTACCAATCTTCCTAAATCTTAGTATTTTATTGTGACACTTTATTTTATGTAACCAATAACGTTTTGCTAGCTTTTTCCTTATTATGATGACACCTTGTGTTTACTTTCATCATCAAGATACTGAGGTGTCATACTATAGATTTCATACATTTTTATTTTATTAGTGTGTATCATATTCATACAACTTCTTAGAACACCCTCAATTGCTTGTAAAGGAAGAATTTAGCCAACATATACATTAGGCTACAAAGTTAGAAAAAAGTGATAAATAAGTAGAAGGGAATATGGAATGAATGGAATAAAATAGGGAGAATCAAGATACAAGGGATGAAGGAAAATAAGGATATCTAAATATTAAAGGATTGGGTATTTTGGTGGCGTTTATTGCTCTGTTATGACTCTAGGATTCACATTTCTTCCTTCTTTTCATTTTGTCATTTACATTTTCAAATGGAAAAAAGGCAATAAATATGAAGGCGCCCCTTCATGACCGAGGGGTTCTTTTATGCTTATGCCTCCTCTTTTCCCATGGATTTAGAGAAATAACCATTTTATTATACTTGCAAAGGCTACAAAGCCACACATTTTGAAGGCCTACTACAAAGCTTAAATGTTTTTGAGAGGTTAGGATGTTTTAAGACCTATGGCTCTACACCCTCCTTAAGCTCAACCAAACAATTTGTTTTTCACTTTGTGGTTGCCCCTACCACAAGCTTGTCAATATTATTGGTTATGGGATTGTTCCTCTTATTTTTCTTTTATTCTATATTTGGACTTTGTTATTTTGGTATAATATTGATATCTTCTTCAAGATCAAATTCCAAGGATAAAAGAGGAACAAAATAAGGGGGAAAATCTGATAGAAGTGGCTATATTTTTTAAACCTCCTCACTATATTTCTAGTAGAATCACCAAAAAAGATGCATTACTATAGGGAAATATTTCTAGTAGAATCACCAAAAAAGAGACACTAACCAACCATCAATTTTAGCCCCTTTTTCTTAGACTTTGATCTCACCAACTTTCAAAAATAGGTAGTACCAATGCATTTAGACTCGTATTCCACATAATCTGCCTTATTCTTCCTACTCCTGCACATGCGCATGCGATCTACTTAGTGCTCTCTTCAAAATCATGATTTAGTTGTTTATTTAAAAAAATATCTTATTTGTAGTTATATTTGTTGACTATCATCTTTTATTTACATGTCAACCTATTTACACAAAACTATGGCACACCTTCTAATGTTGATGGTGCTAAAATTTACTTTGTCCTTTGAATCTATAATAACTAGACCATATGATGTTGAGATCAAAGAGCTATGGATTATGCATTTGGTAAATTGATAAAAATAATAATTATGATATACTTAGATGATATGACTCTGTTCTCATATGAAATAGAAGATCATATTTGTCATTTAGAACAGGTTTTCCAGAAATGCAGAGAATTTGACATATCATTAAATCCTAAGAATTCCATCTTTGTAGTTCATGAAGAAAAGTTGCTAGGACATGTAGTATCAAAATAGGGGATGTCTATTGACCCTGATAGAGTGAAAGCACTACTATTATTACCCTTACTGATGAATAATAAATCTCCTCAATCCTTCTTTGGACAAATTAATTTTGTAAGAAAATTTATTTCACACTTTGCTCAGATTATAAGACCAATTTTAGAATTACTCAAAAATAATGTAGGTTATAAATAGACTGATAAAAGAAAGCAAGCATTTGAGATGATCAAACAGGCCATCGCTACAGCTCCTGTATTTATCAATATAAAATTTGATAAAGAATTCATTCTCTATGCTTACAACATCGAAGAGAGTTATGCCACTGCACTAACCCAAAAGGATGAATAGGGGAATGAACATCCTATCTTATTTTGGAGCTCAACCTTGCACAAATACTAGGTAAAATACAACTTCATAGAAAGGTAAATATTTGCAGTCATGAAGTCATTAGAAAAGTTTAGATAATATCTGGCTTAGAGCAAGACACTGGTCTATGTGGTCCATCCTGATGTAAGAGCTTTCATCTTACAAGGGAAAATTGGTAAGAAAAGAGTAGGTTGGATTACAAAGATTCAAGAGTTTGAAATTGAAATTTACCCAACCAAGGTGGTAATGGGTAGAGCTCTCTATCAGGAATTAGTGGCTATAGCAAATCCATGAGAAGAAGTAGTATGCCATATCAATGCACTAGATCAAGAGGATGAGACTCTTCCACAAGAAGTTGATTGGATAGATCAACTCACAAGTTATTTCCAGACCAAGATATGTCCTTAAAATATCAATGCTTCACAAAGGATGAGGTATAGGTTCCAAGCCTTGCACTACACCATAATGTCTGGAGAATTCTACAAAAAAAACCTTGATGATGTCCTCTTAAGATGTATAAGATAAAATTAAAATCATAAGGTCTTAAAGGAGTTTCATAAGAGCAGGTTATTTCTAGCCTAATGTTTTTTCTGACGCTTTTAAAATTGCCAGAGCCTGTGACAAATACCAGAGATACATAGGTAGAAATAAAAATGTTGCAATGCCTCTACAACCAATACAAGTTGAGCAACATTTTCAACAGTGGGATATAGACTTTGTAGGAGAAATCAGTCCTAATTCTTTAGTAGGCCACATGTACATCTTAACTACCACAGATTATTTTACTATATGGGTGGAGGCAATACCAACCAAGAGGTGTGATCAGGATGTAGTGCTCAAATTCCTTGAAACTCTGATCACTAGGTTCGGAATCCTTGAAGCTTTGGTAAGTGGTAATGGCCCAAATTTCATAGGAACCAAGTATATATAATTTACTAGCAAACATTACATTTACTTGAAGAATTCTTCAAATTATTACCCATAGGGAAATGGCCTATTAGAATAAAGCAATACAAATCTCCTCAAGATGCTCAAAATATCATTGAAAGACAATATAAATCTTGGCATTTTTTGATGAACCAGGTATTATGGGCAGATTGAATTACCATAAAAATCTATAGGTACATATCCCTATACACTAGTCTATGGGAAATAAGTTATGCTACCAATCCATTTAGAATTTCCAGCTTTGAAATACATCAGTGATAGCGATTCTGATAAAGAAGACCCTGTGAATGAAATATTGCTTCAACTAATGCATTTGGAATAAAAGAGAGGAATATTACCAGAGGTTCCAAAGACACTTATCATAGACAAAGGGTTGGTTCGATAAGAAAACCACGCTCAAAATTTTTAAATTTGGTGACTTGGTTTTAAAATGGAACGTAGACAAATCCAAGCCAGGTAAGCACGAAAAGTTAAACTCATTCCCTTCCAAATAGAATATTTCAAACATAAGAACACCTTTCAATTGAAAAATTAATAAGGAGATGTGCTACCCATTCTAGTGAATGGATATCACCTCAAGTTGTACGTCCAATAGTAAGTTATCCCTTGTATAATATGTATCATAAACTTGTAAATATTTTCACTTTTACACTTTATTTTATGATATAGGTAACTAAAAGACAAAGGTTTATCCATAGTGGCAAGTACCCTCGCAAGCTACAATATCAAACTACATCATAATTCAACCATGCTACATGGCTCACAATGATTTCACCTTGTTACAAGAAAAGAATATTGCTACATAAATGAGAAAAGAGAGACTCGAGGAAGATTACACTCATTCGATAAAAGCTCAAAATAAACGTGGGACCCACAATCCAAAGCAAGCATGAGAAGTGCATGTGTCCAAGAAGCACCGTCAACCTTGAAGGTGACCCAATCATGGGAAACAATGGCATCAACATTGGTTTACATGCAGAAGAATGTTGTAACCATATCATTTAAATTGCACATGATGAGACAACTATGTGTTCAATACTGCTCAACAGATTTTACTCTTGCTACAAAATTTGACTTCTAAGAATTATGTGAGGGGAAGAGAAGAACATTTTTCTGTAGAGCAACCACGAGCTCAAATTTTTATTTTAGAGGGAAGCAGTTCAGTTTTACCCATAACCATGGCATCATCATCTGCTACCACCAAGAAGAGCCCTTTTGAGGAAACCCAAGTCAGTAGCCATTTTCAAGATAATGCAAGCAAAATTGTTGATACGATTACCACCTTAAAGGAGAAGTTCCAAATGAGTATGGAGGTAGAACAAAGGCTCACTAAGTGCATATCATCCTCGAGCCCCAAGGCGATAGCGGTAAGTTTTTTACTATATTTTTACATGTGTGATTATGTAAATCCATACCCTTAACTCATCCAAGCTATCATAGAGAATTTTGAGCCCAAGAAAAATAAATTACAAAGCATCAAGGGTAAAAACCTAATCTATTTTAAAGCTCAATCTCTCAATAATGCTTTTACCCTAGGATCAAAACCAGGTTCAAGAGCCAAAGCATTTTCCACTAAGGCCCAAGATCAATATTACACCCTAAGTAAGCATACCGAAGGGGAAGAAACTTTCTAAACTGGGTAGCTAGACAGTTAAAGGAAACATGGAGTACCTATGGTCCCCATAAAATTGGAAGAATTCAAATACCTAGAACTTTACTCCATACTAGCCATAATTATTGGTTTATAGTCAAGCATATAGGTGTATAATTGGTAGATAGTTGCAGCCCACTACATCTCCAACCCAAAAAATTATGAGTCTTCTAGATACAAAAACAAACCAATATTCTTTGATTGGCCTCAATACTTAGCAGTATGGTCTCAAGAATACCTAAGTTAGATGAAAACAAAGAAGGAGGGATCCTCATTCAGGTATTGTTCCCATTTGGATTGGCTTTTCTTCTACTTTAACCACGAATATTTTCCATTTATTCCTACACAAAGAGAAAATCCTGACGAAACTACTCAACCCATATATAAATGGAAGAATGCTCTAAGAAAAGGAGAGTCTTTTTATAATTTCAATAGATAATATTGAGGACTAGCTTTGAAGTTGATAAAAGGATAAATCCCTAGAATTCCCCAATTAGCAATAGATATTTTGAGGAAGAAGGGTGAAGAGGAAAGTGACTGGTATATCATAATAGAGGGGACATTCATTCATGTATATGGTTTCACTAAGAATACTTTTGTCCTACCTCACTATGTCACTGAGCAAATTTTTGCTGTTGAATATTGTTGCCAGAAGGATTATACCAACATCATCTTTGAAATAGGCAAGGGCAAGAAGGGCACCTACACCTATCCCTTAAAAAAATGTGATATAGTGGTTGGTAAAGGATAAAACAAAAGTATTACCAGATACATGTGAGAAATAGGTTTAGTAGAGCTCTATCACAGATGGAGGTATGACCCAGCAAACAAGTTCTCTGACAAAATAAATAGGTTCAAAATAACTCTTTGTCCCCACATAGAGAAATTTAGAAACAATGATGAAAGATCCAAATTAGAGTGGGATGTTCAACATATGGAAGAACTACCCCCCTGGAGAGACTTCTATTATCAAGTGGTAGATTATGAGCCAAAAAATCACCCAACGCATATTTTTATAGAAGACTATGTTAAATATTTGGTGAAAAAACTTGGAATTCTGCAAAGTTGTTTGAATTTTGGAAAATGTAGGTAGAAACAGATACCATAAGATCCAAGTATCCCATAAAAATTGATAGAATATTTGAATACTATTATGATTTACATACTGACACCTAGCAGGGGATCAAAAATTTCCTGGCACTAAGCTTCAAGAGGCCTACTAGACCAACCAAGGAGGTAAGGAATGAATAGGCCATTAGGGAAAGACTAAGGCCTTTCACCATTCGAACATCTTTGTCTTCTCCTCAATGGACTAGGAGTACTACAGAAGATATCCCCGCTAGGAAGGGCATATAGGTAGCTTTCCAATCCCCAATAGGGGAATTACAAATATATGGGTCAGGTGCTCACCTAATGCAAAGGTAAGAGCACCAAGGGGAGGATTGGTTCCTAATGAATTAGGCAGTGTAGGGCCTATCCTAGTTGAGCAAAGATAAAAATTATTGGCTCTAAGAGCATCTACTGAAGATTATGTGGGACCTAGGTACAAAGTTAATCAAGAGCAAATCATGTCAAGGACTTATATGGTGAGAATCACATATTCTACCTCCCCTCAATGACAATAATAGCCCAATGCTTCACAATTGCATAGTCAAGATCCTATTCAAATAGAGAAATCCATGGAGGAAATCTCTAGGTCACAATCTATAATAGCCCTTTTTTCAATGCCTTAGGAAGAGGAACAAAAATAGAGGAAAGACGGATAGAAGAGGAGCAGATTCAGGCTCCACCAAACAAGCAATTAAGCATAGGTCAAGATGCACATCAGTCCCAACCAAGGGACTCAGGTGCATTTTCTATATCTTCTCCTCCTAATCCTTCACCTCTAAGTTCCTAAGATAACCTCCCCTACCATTCTAAAATTCATGTCTCATCAGCAGAGGTTCCCCCTCTTATATCACCTCATGTTGTTACAAACTTCTCAACTCCATCCATACAACATCCATTAGTTTTCATTGGAACCCCACTCCCACAGTCATAAGAATCCCCCATAATTCCATGCACTATATCAGTCCACAAATCACAACATTACTTCCTCCTCCTAGATCATTAGAGGTCATGATAACTACTCCTTCATAACAAGAGTCCACTATTTTGACCTCTCCACTTATCCCTATAAGTTTGGGATCATCTTTGATCACTACATCTATTCCCACAATTGACTATGTTGCATCTCAGTAGCAAAGGATAGGATAAATGACCTTCAATGCAGCAACCTGGTGGAATGAGCATATGGTAAAGGATTCTAAGGAGGTAGCACAAAAGAGAAAAACTACAATCACCAATCTAGTATCCAGAAAAAGGACAAAGTACATTGTCACTCCAAAAGTGAATTAATCAAGAAGAGTGATGACTCTGGAAGACTATGAGATAGTGAAGAAAATTGTAGATATCATGTAGCTACTAGATTCTTATGAGTCTGTAATGGCTAAAGATCACATGGATAAGATCTTCTTGCAAGGATATGTTAGAAGAGAGGAAAATAAAGAGCTAAAACAAAGAATAGAGCAGTTGGAGATCTCTCTCAAAGAACATGAATACTTGACCAAATATCTTAGAGACGAGATGAAAGAGTGGTAATATAAATATAATGAAATAGATAATTTCAAAGAATAAGTATAAGGTCTTTAGGTCAAGGTTATGGCTCTTACAGAGTAGAACAATAAGCTAAATCAACAATTCTTGTTAGAAAGATCTATACCTGTTGGGTTTTCCAAAGAAACCATAAAACAAGATCGAAGAAGGGTATGGTTAGATATCAAAGTAAAAAGCACATAAGCTAAGCCGATATTTGTATTTTTAGATGAAGCCACAAATGAATTGGTAAGTGCAAGGAATACCCTTCAAAAAGTAAAAAATGAGCTTCAACATAATATAGTCCTAGCAAAAAATATTTGTAGGCTAGCAAATACTAAGTCTAGAGTCATGATCAGACTCATTTAAAATAGGCAATGGTACATAGCCGAGGAAATAGCCAAGGATATCTTGGAAAAAAATAAGTTGTTGTGGAAAGGTCTACAATTGCTATCTAGACTGGAGGAGAAGACTAACAATATGATGAGCAAACTCTCCCACCTTAGGTAGTTGGGATTCCTTGACTACTTTGGATAAGATCATCAATTCATCATAGAGGTAGTACTATCAAGTTGTATAGATTCCATCATACAATATTACTCTGATATAGAAGGGTGGACTAAACCAATCCAGTAGGAACAAGTAATCTAGCTGATCGAGAACTTGATAGAAGTAAAAGATGTTATATCTGAACTGGAAACCAATGATTCTGAACCATAACATAATAGGTTGTCCAACCTATAGATACTCCATTGGAACATATCATTGATGTCTGGAATTCCAAAAAAATATATATGGGAACAAGCCTCGAGCACACTAAGCCATGTTATCCAACTACTTAGTGAATAAGAAGATGATGATATCAATGTCATCGCAGAGGAAAGTGAAGGATATGAATCTAATGAAAATAGATTTGATTATGAAGACCATGAAGAAGAGGAAGAGAAAATTTATTATGAAGTCAGATAAGATGAAGAAGATGATTAAATTTGTGAAATCATCCCAAAAAAACCAGAGATCGAAGTGGTTCACCTAGGAGAAGACAAAGGAGAAGAGAAGAATGGATGAATTGGTCTAAACAAGAGACCTATCAAAAACATATTTTTGATTAAATTTTTACAGTATGCTAATAGTAAGGAAATAATTAAAGCATGAATATGTACATAGCCTCACACTCATGGCATGGAAGATTGCTAAGAGATAGCCTATAAGAGAAACCCTCTCAAAAATTTAGAATCATTTTGTCCTAAAAAATAGTTTCTTCATGACTATCAGCTGCTAGATGTTTTATCTCTAATCAAGAAGTTAGTAGTCACAAAGGAGCAATTTTTGAGCCATGATTTTGGGTCTAATTTTACCCTTCATTTCCCTCTATATCATCTCAAAAATACCTACTCACTCCACTCCTCCATTTATTTCCACGTATCCCGAATCATACCTTCCATATCATTCCTATTTTCCATTCCGTAAATCGTCCATCCCATCAACTTCATAAACCCAATGAATAAGGCTCTGAGTTTTCAAAACCTTGCAAGCAAGATTCCCTAGGAGGTGCCAATAATGTAGGCCAAAAAAGGCTACATTCATACTTAGGCCAAAATTTTGTAAAATTTGGCTAAGTATGTAAGGGAGATGCAAAAGCGCTACAAATTACCCAAAGCTAAGAAGCATTGAAATCGGATCAAAAGTGATAAGGCTAGCAAAGGGTGTGCTTCTCACTTTCCTTTGTACTCATCGCATAGAAGTGAAGAGCATTTAAAAATTGAAAAGCACTGCGCAAAGGCAGAAAGCGAGAAAGCACTGAAATCGAGCTAAAAGTAAGAAGTCTAGAAAGACCACACTTCTCAATCTTCCATGTATCAAGTGCGTAGCCGAAAAGCACCAAGAAAAGGCCAAAATTGAGAAGCACCAAAAAAGGTGAAAAGATAGAAGAATGAAAAGCCATGCTTTTCCTCCTCCTTCACATGAGCCACACAAATGGGAAAGCACTGATAAAAGGCTAAAATTGAGAAGCACTCATAAAAGGTGAAAATATAGAAGAATGAAAAGCCACATTTTTCCTCCTTCTTTGTTGAGCAAGGTACAGCAACAGTATTGTCATTGTTGTCAACACAGTAAGAATAGATCTGTTGATACAGTGGACAAGAAGTTCAAAAGCTAGTCAGATGCAGAAGACAGGAGTTCAAAGGTTACTCAGAGTATGTACAGTGATTTTCCAAGAAGACCGAAGTGGACCACTTGCAAAAGATCAAAGAAAAAGACAAGTAAGAAAAGTGTCACGATATCGCGACATATTCAGCAGGCAAGAAAAATTGTCACGATTTCACGACATGTTGGAAGAGAGAGAAAAAGAAATAAAAACTATAATGATTTCGCGACATGTTGGAGGAGAGAGAAGAAGAAAGAAAAACTGTCACGATATCGCGACATGTTGAGAAGAAAGAAAAACTGTCGCGATTTCATGACATGTTGGAAGAGAGAGAAGAAGAAAGAAAAACTGTCATGATATCGCGACATGTTGAGAAGAAAGAAAAATTGTCACGATTTCGCGACATGTTGGAAGAGAGAGAAGAAGAAAGAAAAATTGTCGCGATATCGCGACATGTTGAGAAGAAAGAAAAACTGTCACGATTTCGCGACATGTTCGAAGAGAAAGTGCAAGCAAGAAAAATTGTCGCGATTTCGCGACATGTTGAAAGAGAAAAAAGCAAGTAGAAAAAGTGTCACGATTTCACGACATGTTGGAAGAGAAAAAGGCAAGACAAAAAAGTGTCACGATTTCGCGACATATTGCAAGGAAGGTTGTACGGTCGAAAAAGTGTCGCGATTTCGCGACATATTGCAAGGAAGGTCATACGGACGAAAAAGTGTCGCGATTTCACGACATATTGCAAGGAAGGTCGTACGGATGAAAAAGTGTCACGATTTCGTGACATATTGCAAGGAAGGTTGTACGGAAGAAAAAGTGTCGCGATTTCATGACATATTGCAAGAGAGAGTGTACGGACGAAAAAGTGTCACGATTTCGTGACATATTATAGGAGAGAGAGTCTGAAAGAAAAAGTGTCACGATATCGCGACATGTCGGGTTTTCGCGACCCGAAGGCAAGAAAAAGCGCTAAGGAGAAAAAGTGTCACGATATCGCGACATGTCACGTTTTCGTGACTCAAAGGCAAGAGAAAGTGCTAAGGAGAAAAAGTGTCGTGATATCGCGACATGTCGCACTTTCGTGACTCGAAAGCGCAGGAAGGAAGAGAAAGAAAAAGTGTCACGATTTCACGACATGTCGCATTTTTGCGACTTGAAGAAAGCAGGAAGGCAGAGAAAGAAAAGTGTCACGATATCGTGACATGTAGCATTTTTGCGGTCCGATACAAGGAGAAAGAGGAGAGAGAAAATAGTGTCACGATATCGTGACATGTATTTTCGTGGGCCAAAGCAAAGAGAAAGAGGAGAGAGAAAATAGTGTCGCGATATCACGACATGTTGTATTTTCATGAGCCAAAGCAAATAGAAAGAGGAGAGAGAAAATAATATCGTGACATGTTGTATTTTCGTGGGCCAAAGCAAAGAGAAAGAGGAGAGAGAAAATAGTGTCACGATATCGCGACATGTTGTATTCTCATGGGCCAAAGCTAAGAGAAAGCGTACGGAGGTGAAAGTGTCACGATATCGCGACATGTGTTTTCGCGACAACAACAATAGAAGAGTTACAAGGGAAATTGAAGCCGATGAAGACCGATGTAAGTCGACGAAGATTAGGGTTTGCAACCGACGAAGATTAGGGTTTACAATCGACTAAGATTAGGGTTTACAACCGACTAAGATTGGTTTTTTCATCATGAAAATATTGTTATAAAATGAGGGCTATTTGGAGAATTTTGTAAAGGTATGAATGCGTCGTCGAATGCGTGTCGAAGTGTGAAATGTGGTCGTAAGAGCGCAGAAAGCGTAGAAGCGGCGTGATGATGGCGAAGTGCGCAAAGTGAGCGAAGAGTGGTATCGAATTGTCTTAAGTGTGACTGTGATTGCGTAGAGAAAGCAGAAGGCGCAGAGTGCACGAAAGAGAGAAGACGATTGTAAAGCTCGACTGTGTCGAAGCAGAGTGTGCGAAGTGATTGCGCAGAGAGTGCAAAGTGCACAAAGAATGCAAAGGTGAAGTAGACCAGTCAGGGTCTTGTAAAAGCGAAGGTATCTTACTATCAATCTTCTAGTTTCAGAATTGAAGTCCAAGTTGGTGCTTGGCATCAGGGGTTGGTGCTCCTTCCAGTAGGTGCTGGTAAATCAGGGGTTGGTGCTCCTTTCTATTGGTGCAGATAAATCAGGGGTTGGTGCTCCTTCCAGTGGGTGCTGGTAAATTGTTTGTAAAGTTGTTTCTTTGCAAAGGCTGGATTTGGATGGTAGTCCAAGCAGTCATTCTTGAGGAGTAGCCAAATTGGTGAACCTCGTTAAATCTTGTGTTGTGTGATGTTCTCTTGTGATACTTGCTTTATCTGGTTTTAAGGTTTCATTATTTAAGTTTTAAGAGCTATGAATTTAAGATTAAAATTCTACACTGATTCACCCCCCCTCTCAGTGCCATTGTAAGACTAACAATTGGTATCAGAGCCAAGTTCCCTTCGAAGGCTAAATCAGTCAGGGTTGATCTTGGATTAGTACGCAATGGGTAAGAAGAATAGATCCTCCTCCAAAAGGGCATCTCAGTCAGTTTTAGTTCCTGTGGAAGAGAAAATTGAACCAAAAAAGGTTGAAGACTTCTCATCAAACCAAGCACCTTTGTTTGATGAAACAAATTACGCGATCTAGAGAATCAGGATGAAAGTATATCTTTGTGCTTTGGGATACGACATCTGGGATTTAGTAAACAGTGAATACACAATACCCATCACTCCTCCAACCGATGCTACCGGTAAGAATCTGTTTGAGAATGACTCAAAAGCAAAGAAAGCTATCAGGAGTGGATTAGTAGACAGTGAACTGGTAAAGATCATGAGTTGTAAAACGACAAAAGAAATGTGGGACAAACTAAGGAGTATTCATGAAGGAGACGATGAGATCAAGGAGGCCAAGTTACAAACTCATCAAGCTCAGTTCGAAGCTTTAAAGTTAAATGACGATGAGAACATAGAGGATGATTCTAAAAAGGAAACAGGTGGAGGTCTTCTCATAACACTCGAAGAAGAAACATAAGAAGAACAGGAATGTGATAAAGAAGAAATTGATGCAGAAATAAATTTGAAAGAGGAACTAATTGCAGCTCTGGATGAATTGAAGATGGAAAGAAAAAGGAATAAGGAAATCTCAAGAAAGCTTGAGGATGCAAATGAAATAATAACCAGTTTGAAAGTACAGGCAGAAGAATTCAAAAGGATTGAAGAAACTCTCAGGTCACAGATCAATGAGAAAGAGATTGGTTGCTGCAAACAAGAGGAAGAGATTGTTTTATTGAAGAAACAACTAGAAGAGGCCAACACAAATCTCAAATTTGAGAAGAGCACAGAGTTGCTAGATAAAATGATAAGCCAACAAAGAAGCTCCACGGATAAGCGTGGTCTTGGATATGAAGCTGAACAACCTTCATCTTCCATCTCTGCAGAGAAGAAGAAGTTCATTGTTGAAGGATCGAAGCAAGAAAAGTTTGAAGCTGAATCTTCAAAAGGAAGAAAATATCAAAGGAGATCTATAGCAAAGCAACCACAACAAAAGAGGTTCTATCACTCTCACTCTTTTCATAATAATACTTTTAATGGCTATTGTTTCAGATGCAACCAGTATGGTCACAAGGCAATTTATTGTGGATTGAATAATAAATCAAAGAGTTATGCTGGTAGAAATACTTCTACGTTTTTGAGTGAACAAAATGTACAATGTTTTCAATGTAATGGTCATGGGCACATAGCAAGGTTTTGTCCAAGCAGTTTTGTATCAAATCTAAGGCAAAACAGTAGATTTCATCAGACGCAAAGAACGCAACATAGACAGGGAATAAATCAGGTACATAAAAAGGAAAATAATCATTCATCAAGGATGCACAAGAGACAACCACACAAGAGAAATGTTTGAGTTCATGAAAAGGTGCAAAACAGGGATGTAGTTGAAAAATCCAAGCCCGAGTTCAAGAAAGTTTGGAGAAAGATAGAAGAAAGGAAATCGTGTCTCCTTGGACTGAAGGAGACTACTCCGCTATTGCACTAAGCAACTCCAGGTAGCACATTCTCAGGGGGAGCAATCTTGAAGTTTCATTTTAATGCTCCTATGTATTTGTTTGATTACCTGAGGATGAAAGGCAAGTAGTCAGGGAAGTTGTTGTATAGTTGTCAAAGTGTGTTTTCAGTTCATATAGTTTGTGGAAGTGCCGTGAAGGGTGGTGATTAAATTGAGAGTTGTCTTTATTGGTAGTATTGCTATATGTCATTGTTGTACTGGTGATGGTTCTTACTGCCACTATCCAAAGTTAAGGATTATAGCAGTTCAGATAATTTGGTTAGTGAAAGAATGTTGCTCTAGCCGCATCTATGTGTTTCGATAAAAGCAGTATGTATTTGAACTACACATTGACGTGAAGATTGTTAGATCTATTATGATGTTGTGGTGAAAAATATTGAAGTCTGATCATTGATTCATGTTTAGCTCATCAAGATGAGCAACTTTGCTTTGTGAATCTTACCTATCCGAGGTCCAGAAGTATGAGTTTGAGTAAGGTGCACCATAGTTGGCTATGAAGTGTTTAACAAAATATTGTCTCCTGATTCGAACAGTTGAAAGTAAGGTGTGACCAACGGTGACTGTAGAAAACATAGACCAAGTTGAAAATGTAAAAAGGGATTTGGTTGGTGTTGTGATACAGTGTTTGATGCTTGCACAGAGTTGGCAGTAAAATTGCAGTGTCGGTACAGTGTTGGACAAAAGTTGGTACAAGTGTGAGTCACTTGTCAATTTTGTTGACAAATGTGAAATCAGCTTTTTTGAATTGGAAGCTTACTGTTCCTGATAGCCACTAGACCAGATATTGTGCAGGAAGTATGCATGGTAGCACGATTTCAAGCTAATCCCAAGGAGACTCATGTGACAACATTATGGTGGTTGATTTATGAAACATCATTGAAGGGAAAATGATTGTTTGTGGTTTCCTTTTTCGAAAGTGGTTGGTTGAATGCATCAAGGTTTTCTGAATTGAGAGTTGTGTTTAAACCTTGTGTTATAAGCATAGTGGTTGAAGCCCATTGGTTATGAAAGAACTTGAGTTAGAAAATAACATGAGTATCATTGTTATGTGATATTTGTGGTTGAGCATTGTTGGAATTATTTGAGTTTGTTGATACATACTTGGACTAGGGCTGTGTGAGAGAGAGTTGTCACTTGAGCATGATTGATTGAGCCTTTGAGAAGGCCTTTGGGAAATATTTAAGGACAATGCTGGGTCAGATTTCTAAAGCAGATTTGGGCAAGTTCTTGGTGAGATTGCTAGAGAAGATTCGAACAAGTTCTTAGTGAGCTTGGTGGAGCAGATTTGGACAGGTTTTTTATGAGCCTGTTATTCAACATTGGACAAGTTCTATGTGAGCTTGTTAAGCATGTTCTATGTGACCCTATTGAGCAGGTTCTTAGTGAGCCTATTGACTGAGCTTTGGAGGTGATAGAGTACGAGAGGTCGAGTCTCAATGGATAGAAATCTAGCAGCCAACACAGTTGAAGATAGATCTCGAGTGAGGATTCTTCAAGTGAAGAAGAGGTCCACCAGTCAAGACAGACAGAGAGACAGAGTCTTCTATAATATCACAAGGGTACTATGGAGTATGGGTTATGGTATCCTAAAGATGCAAATTGGGCAAGATGTGTAGATGACAGAAAGAGTACCAGTGGAGGTGCATTCTATCTTGGAGATAGATTGGTCGCGTAGAATAGTAAGAAACAAGAGTCAGTTTCCTTATCCACAGCAGAGGCAGAATATATTGCAGCGACAACATGTTGTACGTAGGAGAAAGTTGCAAAAAGTGAGGTTAAGTTGGATTTTTATTCCAACAAACAGATTGTGAAGTGGTCACGTTTCCCAAGAATTGACTAGCTATCGGGATCACATTCTCAGGGGGAGCATTTGTGTATTTGTTTATCTTTTTGCTCATGTTTGTAATTTTTGCTAACTGTAATAATTTGTGCCTGAGAATGTTGTGCATAGACTCAGGGGGAGTCTGCAGCAGCCCTTTGGTATTATTGTCAAAGGGGGAGAAGAATTACAGGAAAATTGCACATGTGTTGCCAACAATTCCAAAGGGGGAGATTGTTGAGCAAGGTACAACAACAATATTGTCATTGTTGTCAACACAGTCAGAATAGATCTGTTGATGCAGTGGATAGGAAGTTCAAAAGCTAGTCAGATGCAAAAGACAGGAGTTCAAAGGTTACTCAGAGTATGTACAGTGATTTTCCAAGAAGACCGAAGTGGACCACTTGCAAAAGATCAAAGAAAAAGACAAGTAAGAAAAGTGTCGCGATATCGTGACATATTCAATAGGCAAGAAAAACTATCACGATTTCGTGACATGTTGGAAGAGAGAGAAAAAGAAAGAAAAACTATCACGATTTCACGACATGTTGGAGGAGAGAGAAGAAGAAAGAAAAACTGTCGCGATATCGCGACATGTTGAGAAGAAAGAAAAACTGTCGCGATTTCACATGTTGGAAGAGAGAGAAGAAGAAAGAAAAATTGTCGTGATATCGCGACATGTTGAGAAGAAAGAAAAACTGTCACGATTTCATGACATGTTGGAAGAGAGAGAAGAAGAAAGAAAAACTGTCGCGATATCGCGACATGTTGAGAAGAAAGAAAAACTATCGCGATTTCGCGACATGTTCGAAGAGAAAGCGCAAGCAAGAAAAACTGTCGCGATTTCGCGACATGTTGAAAGAGAAAAAAGCAAGTAGAAAAAGTGTCACGATTTCGCGACATGTTGGAAGAGAAAAAGGCAAGACGAAAAAGTGTCGCGATTTCGCGACATATTGCAAGGAAGGTTGTATGGTCGAAAAAGTGTCACGATTTCGTGACATATTGCAAGGAAGGTCGTACGGATGAAAAAGTGTCACGATTTCGTGACATATTGCAAGGAAGGTCGTACGAATGAAAAAGTGTCACGATTTCGTGACATATTGCAAGGTTGTACGGACAAAAAAGTGTCACGATTTCATGACATATTGCAAGAGAGATTGTACGGAAGAAAAAGTGTCACGATTTCACGACATATTGCAGGAGAGAGAGTTCGAAAGAAAAAGTGTCACGATATCACGACATGTCGGGTTTTCGTGACCCGAAGGCAAGAAAAAGCGCTAAGGAGAAAAAGTGTCGCGATATCGCGACATGTCGCATTTTCACGACCCGAAGGCAAGAGAAAGCGCTAAGGAGAAAAAGTGTCGCGATTTCGTGACATGTCGCATTTTCGTGACTCGGAAAGCGCAGGATAGGAAGCGCTAAGAAGGGAAAAAGTGTCACGATTTCGTGACATGTCGCATTTTCATGGACTTGAAGAAAAGAGGAAGGCAGAGAAGAAAAAGTGTCACGATATCGCGACATGTAGCATTTTCGCGGTCCGATACAAGGAGAAAGAGGAGAGAGAAAATAGTGTCACGATATCGCGACATGTATTTTCGTGGGCCAAAGCAAAGAGAAAGAGGAGAGAGAAAATAGTGTCGCGATATCGTGACATGTATTTTTGTGAGCCAAAGCAAAGAGAAAGAGGAGAGAGAAAATAGTGTCGCGATATCGCGACATGTATTTTCGTGGGCCAAAGCTAAGAGAAAGAGTAGAGAGAAAATAGTGTCGCGATATCGCGACATGTTGTATTCTCGCGGGCCAAAGCTAAGAGAAAGCGTACGAAGGTGAAAGTGTCACGATATCGCGACATGTGTTTTCGTGGCAACAACAACAAAAGAGTTACAGGGGCAGTTGAAGCCGACGAAGACCGATGTAAGCCAACGAAGATTAGGGTTTGCAACCGACGAAGATTAGGGTTTACAGCCGACTAAGATTAGGGTTTATAGCCGACTAAGATTGGTTTTTTCATCATGAAAATACTGTTATAAAAGGAGGGTTGTTTGGAGAATTTTGTTGAGTGATGAATGCGTCGTCGAATGCGTGTCGAAGTGTGAAATGTGGTCGTAAGAGCGCAGAAAGCGTAGAAGCGGCGTGATGATGGCGAAGTGCGCAAAGTGAGCGAAGAGTGGTATCGAATTGTCTTAAGTGCGGTTGTGATTGCGCAGAGAAAGTAGAAGGCGTAGAGTGCACGAAAGAGAGAAGATGATTGTAAAGCTCGACTGTGTCGGAGCAGAGTGTGTGAAGTGATTACGCAGAGAGTGCAGAGTGCGCAGAGAACGCAAAGGTGAAGTAGACCAATCAGGGTCTTGTAAAAGTGAAGGTATCTTACTATCAATCTTCTAGTTTCAGAATTGAAGTCCAAGTTGGTGCTTGGCATCAGGGGTTGGTGCTCCTTCCAGTAGGTGTTGGTAAATCAGGGGTTGGTGCTCCTTTCTGTTGGTGCAGATAAATCAAGGGTTGGTGCTCCTTCTAGTGGGTGCTGGTAAATTGTTTGTAAAGTTGTTTCTTTGCAAAGGCTGGATTTGGATGGTAGTCCAAGCAGTCATTCTTGAGGAGTAGCCAAATTGGTGAACCTCGTTAAATCTTGTGTTGTGTGATGTTCTCTTGTGATACTTGCTTTATCTAGTTTTAAGGTTTCATTATTTAAGTTTTAAGAGCTGTGAATTTAAGATTAAAAGTCTACACTGATTCACCCCCCCTCTAAGTGCCATTGTAAGACTAACATTCTTTGTTGCCATCGCACAAACAAGAAGTGGTACTCTAGTCATTCGATGGATAGATCTATGGCCACAATTAAACTTCTACCTTCCTCAAGGATTTTTTATGAACTTTTGTGTGTGTAATACAAGAAATAGGGAAAAGCTAAAATTAATTCCAGAGAAGCCAAACAGAAAGCAGTTACAACCTAGAACCTTCCAGAAGTATCATGTTGAACTAGATTCATTTGAGAGATTGACAGAGAGAAATTGATTCCAAGAATCACCAATGACAACGATGGACTCAATCAGAAGACCGTTGCAATAGAACCAAGAGGTCATAGTTGGTGAGCATCAAGAATGGCAAGTGGTTAGAGAAACCACAAGAAAATAAAACCTCCTTATAATTTTTGAGAGTAAAATGACTATTGTAAAACCTATAAATATGGGTAGCTACCTCCTTTCAAATTTTCGGCTCTGGAGTGTTTACTTGCACCACTATGTAGTTCTTTGTAAATTGATGAATAAAGCATTACAAGGAATGTTTACCTTGAATTTTTGCCTGTATTGAATGGTAGATTTGATATTATCTCATCTTACTACTATGGTTAGTATATTCGGTTAGTTTGAAAAGCTAACTTAGATTAGATTGATTTAATTGTTTCTGCATACATGTTTATCAAGAATTATATTTCTATCAAATTAGGGTATTGATCTTATTCTATTGAAATTGGATAATCAATATTTCTAGATATTTGGAATAATTCAGTGAATATACAAAATACCATTTCAATAGTGTAACTGTATAATTTTTTAATGTTGTTAATCCTATAGGATAATTTTTTTAAATCAATTGTTAAAGGATATTGTGTGGCTATCTATGCTATTAGCTTAACTCGACCATCTTAAATTCATTCTTTGTAACCCTATAATTTATATCCTTAACTTTGCTATAATTGAGCTAAATAGAGTCAACACTCATTAAGTTGACAAGGATCCAACCTTCTCTGGAGGTTGAGTAAAAAAAAATGGTTTTCCCAATGTTTAGTCTTTGATGTGATCAGTGGGTGCTCACATTCAAATCTAAAGAGAAGATAATCATAGTTCTAGTGTGAGCTAGATGACAAACTAGGCTACAACAGTTACCTTCTAATATAGTCTTTGATAGACTTCCACTAATTATTCCCTCTATTTTCTTGTTATAGTTGGGTAGTATAATATTTGGTAAGCCTATTTTCTTTGGCAAAGTAAGCATAATATTTTTGGACCATATTGTTTTGTACACAGTCCTAGTATTTGCTTTTTTTGGGTGCTTCCCTTGTAAACATAGTATTTTTTTGTATCATCTTCTTTGGCTTGCTCCTTCTCTTGCTCCACTCTTTATTTCATATTTTCCATATCTATGATCTTTGAAGCATATGTTGAGAAAGCAAGATGACCCAATCCTACATTTGGATTGACCAAATATGTTGTGGAGTTCTTTTCTATTACAAATAATTACTTTGGATCCATTGCAAAAGCAAAAAAAAACATCTAATTCTTGAGTTGCCATTGAGTGGAAATGTGATCGACAATGTTGATAAGTGCTACCACCAAATATTGAGAACTTGAACATGACTAGGCCAGATTATTCCCCCTTTTCTTGATCTCTGGTAAGATAAATAGGTTCCTTATTCATCTCACCAATGTGCATAACTTATCCTTTTGTGAGTTCACCCTATTAAATTCAATGGTCAAGTATTGTATCACAACCCTTAGTTTCTACATTGTTTGAGATTTTGGGGTGGTCATGGTAGGTATCTTTCTTTTTATTAGGGTGGAAAAAGGGTTTTTTAAGGGATCCCCAAATATTTTACAAGAGAGAACCTATATAACTCCTAAAATTCTCAAAATTGAGACATCACAAATAAGACAACCCATAAAACTAAAAAAACCGGCATGCAATGATCCACAAAATGAAACAACCTACCAAGACCAAAAAAAATAGGAACTAATAATATTAGGACAAATAGAAGTAACAAGACTAAAATCCCATAACACTCCACATCAAAATTAAACACTTGCCATAGAATTGGTTCTAATTTTAATGTCCTCCAACTAGATGACATACTCCTAAAAGTTATGGGTCAAAATTTAGCTAAATCTCATCCTAGATTTGTGCATGGCTTTTAGTATTAGGTAACTCTAATAAAGAATTTCCAACGAATGCTCCATCAAGAGACTCCCAATCAAGTCCTTTTTAACTCTTAGTCTTTCCCAAGTTTCCCTTTACTTCAAGGTAAAGTCCAAAGGAGAATGAGGAGTAGGTGATCCTTTATTATCACACTCAAAATGATTTACATTATCTTATTTATTTTCCTAAACTGATTTTTCTTTTGGTCCCAAGTTGGCCACTCCAAAATGTATAATAGTAGTATGCTTAGGGACCACCTGTTGATCATCTTGTCTTTTTTTACCTTTTTGGGTCCCCTTTTGTAATAGAACCTTTCCTAACAATAACATGCATAAGATTCTTCTAGGTGTAGTCCTGTGAAACATTAGGAGTAGGCAAACCTTGGGTTCCCAAAAATGCTATCCTCCTCTTTATTGTCCTAGTCTAAAAGATCAATCAATTTTGCTTTTGAATCCATATTAGCCATATAGACGACGTCTAAAGGTGTGTTTAGGAATCAATGGTTGATCATATTTACCTTTATCGCCAAGCTGAGTCTCTTTTTTAGGAGTAGGATATTTTATTATAACATCAAGCATAGGATTCTTATTTGACTCATCAGATTCATCCTTCAAGGATCTATTCTATGAATCTATGGGTCCCTATTTCTCCTTGATCTTTACCACCATTGGCCCCCCGATACAAGTTAAAATCGATGAACGACTTCTTGCGGTATTTAAGCGAAAATGAATTTTTCTACTAAATCTAACTCCTATTTTAGCTCATTCAAAGTCAAAAAATGATGCGTGACTTTTATTTGATTTTGTTATTCCTTCTTCTCACTTTGAACAATTTTGTACTGAAATTACAAGCATTTCCATTTCTAAATTCTATGCTTGGCAACAAGCAAGAAGGATTAGGAATTTAAAGAAACTATGTAGAACCACGTTAATGATGAAAGGGCAAAGCAACCACCTTTGGAAATGTTAGTTAAATTTGATTTTGAAACCTCACTAGATCTCAATGTCGACCAAGACTTCTTGCCTAAATAAAGAAAGCACCGTGATTAGACATGGACACGTCACTTCTATTTTAGTGTATTTATCGGTCATATATTACTGTTTTAAATTTAAAATTACCATTATACATTTACACTTTATAATTCTATATTTATCTTATATTTTGGTTAACCACACTATTTTTAATAATTGACAAGCACATGATTCAAACCACAGGGGTTTCTCCCACTAAACATATTCCACCTCATACCTAATAACCCCCAGTAAACCTATTCCACCTCATACCCAATGTGAAGGGGACCATGGGTCAATCAAGATTTATACCATCATCATTAGTCTGGTGTGCACTTAGAGAATTCATATCATACTACTACCTTTACAAACAGGTTGCCCCAAAGTTTGAACCTGAGTGTCTTCTTGGTAAGTGCTTGGCCAAACAAGCACTTACCAATGCACCTAAACCTTGGCAAAAAATTTAGGTTAGAAACAAAACCTCAAGATCCACTCTTAGGTGGCCAATAATATCATCATATTCGGGTATACCACTATCTATAAGGAAGCCATGAGAGATTTTTATGTGTTCTCCTTCCTTCGCATTGTAGAAGTTTGAACTGTGGACCTCCCATTCAATGGGGCTAGACTCACCTTCTCCACTTGTGCTATAAGATATTTATCATATTTTTTTATTATATGGACAAAGGAGTTTTGAAAGGATCTTCAAACCTTGTACAAAAGAGACTAAGTCCCACCCAAAAAGAGAGAACAAAAATTACTTACATTTGGTAATAATCGAGGAATGACCAATCAGAGGATTTATCCCTTCCAAAGCCAAACTAGTACATAGGTAAGACCATAAATAATTTAAAACTCAAAAGAAAAAACCAAATCAGGATGTCAGAGTTAACCAATCGAACACATATTAGTAGCAAGACCTAAATCACAAACCAATCCATGTACCAGTCCCATTATCCCCTATGAGGTCATTGCTTTCCTAGGCCTATCAGTCCATTAGGGCAAAAATTTCTTTTGCATTTGAGATTGTGGCTTACGAGGATGAAAAAATAGCTTGGAGATATGAAATTTGGTGCAAAAACCCAAAATCAACAAGTGCCCCCAAGTTTTACAGCCAAGTCATCAGTAACAACTTGACCAGATCAGATCAAAGGCTAATTCTGTATAAGTTCGTTATTTATAGAAGCAAATATCCATTGGAAAATTATCCCACCATACCACTAAACCATTATGAATAACTCCTTTGTTAGCCAATAGATCGGTAGATCGATTACCTTCCCTGTATGTATGCTTAAACTAAACCTCTTCCATATTTTTGATGTATATCTGAACTTCTAGAATAAGGTTCAAAATAGTCCAGGTAGGATATTGAGTCTCTCTTGCCACATTTATAATATTTAAGGAGTCCCCTTCAATGATTAGTTTCCTGCAACTTACAAAATCCAATAGAGAAACTCCTTGGAACAGGGACCTGGCTTTGGTGAAGTGACTGGTTTGATGGCCAAAATTATCAAGTCATCATGTTTCGTTACAATCCCTCTAATACCTATAGGACTCATATTTCCTTTAGATGCACCGTTGAAATTCAACTTCACCCAACCAATTAGAGGTGTCTCCCACTTAACCCTAGCTTTGTTCAAAGTCACAATAGGTCTAACTAGTTATGGATTAGCATTGAATCTAATAGATATCTCCACTAATTGTTCTTGCTTTGTAGTCACAACATTCATATTTAGGGTTGTAATGTCCTCCATGAAAAATGAAATCGCCTGCAAAGCCATAATTTTAGCTGAATGAGTAGCATCCTTAAACGCCCTTGAGTTTATTTCCTTCCAAATCCACCACCAGATATGAGGAAGGCTGAATTTCCAAAACCAATGAAGGCAGAGAGATAGGAAGGGATAAACCCATTGGGTTAGCACATCCTCTAGGCTATTTGAAAACACCCATTGGATGTTCAAATATTAAAAAAAGTATTTTAAAATCTCCTATGAGAAAGGACAACTAAAAATAATATGGATTAGGTATTCCTCTGCATTTTTGCACAAGAAATAAGCATTAGGTAATATCATATCTCTTTTTTTGAGATTGTCTAAAGTTAGAAATTTTCCTTGTAAGACCAACCAAAAGAAAATATCGATTTTCGGAGTCAATCCTTTCAGCAAAATTTTAATTTTCAAAAACCAAGGATAAGAAGGACCATCTGCTACTAAATAGATGATTTGATAGAAAATTTTCCATCCTTCTCTAATACCCAGATGAATCTATCCAGAATTTCTCTTTCAAAAATTATAATTCATTTAATGATATTGAAAAATTCATCAAATATCCTCCATTACTCCACCAAAATTCTTGGGAAGTCAAATGGTTTTCATTGGGGATGGTCTTCAATCCTTTCAATGAAATCACAAACCTTATTCCCCTAGAAATGATATGTAATTATTTTTACTAAAGCCAACTCTGATATTGACTCCAGCAGAAGCTCGAGCCTACACGTCACTCCAAAAGTTGATAAACCTACCATATCCCAAGCACCACCTACCTCCTATATGGATATTCAATATGCATCATATCAGGCTAGATCAAAAATCTAAACCCTAAAGGGGTAACGGGTCTCTAATAAACTACTTCCCATCATTTAGGTATTTGGCTTTGACAATATCAACCCATCCCACTTTCTCCTCTTGAACTAATCTCCAACCCTGCTTGGCAACAAGAGCTTTGTTCATGAATTTCAATCTTCTAAGACCTAAACCACCCTCCTCCTTCTTGTTGCATACTTGGTCCCAAATCACTATATAAAAATTATTTTTCTCACTTGCTCCTAACCAAATAAATGAGCATTGGATCTGTCTATTCTTTCAAGAATCTTACTTAGGATTTGGAATAGATAAAGAAAATATACTAGTATGCTTTTAAGGGTTGCCTTAACTAGCATCACATTTCCTACTTGGATTAGGAGAGTCCCTTTCTAGTTTGTAAGCTTTATTTGGATATGCTCCACAACTAGTTCCCACAAGGATGATCTTGAAGTCCCAAAAAACATTGGCATCCCCATGTCAGCTGAATGAAGAGATCCAATATTACATTCCATAATATCTGCAATCCTTAATTACCTTACTGGAGGAGTATTGAAGAAAAAATAACACTTTTCCTAAAATTAACCTTTTGACCCATCGCATGTTCATACTCTTCCAAAATACTTCTGACCAATTTTTCTCATGGAATTGAAGCTTGAAAGGACATAAGAGTATCATTAGCAAATTGATGATGGGATATGGGATTGATGGGTATAGCTAACTTAAGGTCTAAAGTAGAATAGTCAGCTTTGATGGCCCACCCAATATATTTTGCCAACAAGATAAAAGGTATGGGGACAACGGATCTCCTTGATGAATTCCCTTGTAGCTCCTGAAATATCCCATCGAAGAGTCATTCACCAAAACTAAGAACTTGTCTGAAGAGACACATGATTTGATCAAACTTATCCACTCCTAACTAAAACAAAATTTATGCAATACTTTGAAGAGAAAATCTCAATCAACCATGTCGTAAGTTTTTTTTATATCTAGCTTGAGCAAGGTCCCAGAATTACCACTTTTGATCACCGAATGGATGATTTCATGGACTGCAATGATTCCATCCAAGATTTTCCTCCCAGCCATAAAACTGCTTTGTAGGATATCAATGATGCCTAGTAATTAAAGTTTCAATTTGTTCGCCAGGGTCTTAATCAAATTTTTAAAAATAATATTGCATAGACTGATAGGACCATAAGCTACAAAATCCTTAGCATCAACAGTTTTAGGGATAAGCACCAAAAATATAGAGTTGACATCTAAAGGGATTTGTTTCAAAGATTGAACATCTCTAATGGCATCATAGATCTCCGACCCCAAAATATGCCAAAATTTCTAAAAAACTATTAGGGGAAACCCATCAGGTCCCATCACTTTGATCCCGCCCATTGTAAAATTTGCTTTACTGATTTCATCATATGAAAATGAAGTATCCATAACATTAGTCATATCTACAGAGACCAGAGGTGGTATGTTATTCAGTAAGAGACCTCCAGCCTATTGATTTTTTGTTGATGTGGAACACAGGAGGTCCTTAAAAAAAAATCACTACCTCGGATCTAATCTCTTCGATATCTTCAAAGAGTTCTCTATTTGCTTTCCTAATCACCTTGATTCTATTGTTACTCCTATGCCTCAGTAGAGTGGAGTGAAAATATTTTATGTTTCGATCACCCTCCTTAAGCCACAGGGCCCTAGATTTTTGCCTCCACATAATTTCTTCCCCTACTAGAACATTATGGAGCTTTGTGAGAATAGATAGTACTTACCTTTTTAATTCCGTAGAATAACCTTGAGTTTTGGCTATCTACTTAACCTCCTATAATTGGTTGCAAATCTCCATATTTTTGGTGACAATATTTCCAAAAATCTACTTATTCCAATTCTTCAACTTAGACTTTATAAATCTTGACTTAGAGTCTATTTGTGCCATTCGAGAACTTGAAAACCTGTGATTCCTATATTCCTCAATGTTGGATTCTATACTAGGGTGTTGAAGCCACATTGCTTCAATTCTAAATGGTCGGGGAAAGAAGACCGGATCATGTGTCTTCTCAAGAAAAATTGAATTATGATCCAAGGCCAACTTAGGGAGAGATCATAAGGATGCATCACCAAAAAATTGAATACCTTCTTTAGACACCATCATTATATCCAGCCTAATCTAAATGTTTTGACTCCCAATTCACCTGTTACTCTATGTAAATCTTGACCCTTTCAGGTCCAAATCCATCAGCTCCTGGGAGTAAGTAAAGAGGTAAATTCATCCATGCTATTGAGCACCGATATTCCTCCTTTTTTATCACATATATAAGGATGTATTGAAATCACCCCCCAAAATCCAGACCTCTCCTTTCAAACATTCTCTCATAAAACCAAGGACATCCCAAAGCATGGTTCTAGAGGATATCGAATTTGGGACATAAATATTTGAGGTTATCCATTTAAATCCTGACTCCTTGGAAAAAAACAATATGGTAATCACTCGATAAGATACGAACACAATCAATCCATCAATGGTTTTAGGGTTCCACATGCACAAGAGACCCCCCAAGGCACCGTTAGCCAAGTCCTTCTTCCAAACCTTATTATGGTAATACAATATATATTAATATTAATATGTTTACTATGAATAAATCAATTATTTTGTGTATATTATATTGTATTATTTATATTTACTAAATAAATTCAAAAAAAATTATTTTATATATTATATCCCATAAACTTTCAATTACTTAAAAAGAAAAAAAAAAACCACAATTTAATCTTAGTTTCATGGGTGAAGGTATCTGTTAAGTTCTACGCCTACGAACAGTTGTAATTTTTCATTTTATTAAGAATAATATGCAAGACTTAATATTATTAAAGACACTCTTGAAATATTAGGGACTCATACATACCTTAAAATATATTATATCAACTTTTTATAATTAAAATTGCAATATTTTCTTAAGAACAATATGCAAGACTTAAGACTATTAAAGACGCTCTCGAAATATTAGAGAGAACAATATGCAAGACATAAGACTATCAAAGACATTATCAAAATATTAGGGACTCATACATGCCTTAAAATATATTATATCAACTTTTTTACAATTAAAATTGTAATTTTAATTATTATTTTATTATATTCATAGGAGAATTGGTTATGATCGCACTACTTTTTAGTAAATGTTAATATTTTTAGAAAATGTTAATGGCAGGGTTCAAATTACATGGGTTGCTTCCACCAAATCTATTCCACTTCTTTGTTGTTGATCCGGTGTGAGGGAGACCATTGATTGCTCAGGACATGTACCATAATCTGGCATACACTCAAAGGATTCAAATTAGACTACTACCTTTGCAAACAAGCTGGCCCCAAGGTTTGAACCTCGGTATTTTCTTGAAAATTGCTTCGCCAAACAAGCAACTACCAATCCACCTAACCCTTGGGGGATAAATTTGGTTTAATATGAGCACCAAAGAAACTCATAGACTCCCGGCCACAACCTATGAGAAATACTTTTTTTTGCGTATCCACATGAGGAAGTGGAAATCGTACCTAGGTCGGCCACAACCATCACCCTTTGTTAAGTTCTCCATCATCATCAACCAACTCACCCACTCAAGCATATTATTATAATTCTATTATAAACAACATGATTCATACCCAAGGGCTAGGTGGATTGGTAAGACATTGGGAGCTTACCAAGAGGATACCTAGGTTCAAACCTTGAGGGCATGTCAATATGGGTAAATGGAGTAGTCTAACTTCAATCCACTAAGTGTGCCAACTTGATGATGATGGTACTTGATTCCATTGAGTGTGCACCAACTTGAAGATGGTAGTATTTGAATCCACTGAGTATGCATCAGCTTGACGATGATGCTATCAACCTCAAGCCACCAAGGATCTCCCTCATGATGATGATGCTATCAACCTCAAGCCACCAGGGATCTCCCTCAGTTTGAGTCATTTTTACTGAGGTGAGATAGGGGTTATAGTGGTAGCACCATGATTTCACACTACAATTGGAAGCATTTGTCCATTGAGTGTGCACCAACTTGACGATGATAGTATTTGAATCCACCGAGTGTGTGTCAACTTGACGATGATGCTATCAACCTCAAGCCACCAGGGATCTCCCTCAGTTTGAGTCATGTTTACTGAGGTGAGATAGGGGTTATAGTGGTATAAGGGTTATAGTGGTAGCACCATGATTTCACACTACAATTGGAAGCAATGTGACTTGACCCTGTGACCAGTTGTTAAAAAGGAAAGGTAGTTACCAATTCCTCTATGTATATATAAAAAATAAAAGGTAGTTATCGATTCCTCTATGTATATATAAAAAAAAAAAAACAAGCAAACATGCTTCATACCCATTGGTTATATGTTAATTTATTTTATTTGTTAATGGTAGTAAAATTATTAATATAATTAATTTTAAGAAAAAAATTCAAATAAGTGATTGATTTATACAAATATTGAATAATATAAAATTTTATATTAAAACAAAATTTAAAGTTAAATTGTTATATATATAAATTTAAAATAATATATATTAAATTGAGTAATGATTTAAAATATTTTGGAAATTAATAAATTAAATCTAAATACTTATTTAATAAATAAATAAATAATTATTTGCTAAAAGTAGTATTAAATTATAAAAAATGATTGACAATAGTTTTTAAATAAACCACTTTGGAAATCCTTTTTAAAAAATTTGAACAATTCTTTGTTAATATATTGACAATAAATGAAAAATAGAATAAAATATTTCTCATAAACATAAAAAGAGGATACATTTCCAATGAAATTATCTTATGCATCTATAGTAAGAACATAAATATTCATTTGCAAAACCCTTTTGGAAAGAAATATCATAAGGAAAGATTGTTCAATGTTCTTGTTCCTCATGAAAAGAGCATACTATATATTTGATTTGAAAAATCTTTTTCTAACTAAGACCACAAATAATCCATGTAACAAAAACACTCTAAACTTGTAATAATGGTGGAAACCACAACCACAAACTCTATTAATTTTGGTTCCAATAATGCAAAGAGAAGGTAAGAAAAGCATAAATCCATGCTTTTAATACTTAAATCCAGCCTCCAATACCTCTCTTATAACCAATTCATAGCATCCTCAAATGACATGCAATATCATGAAACAAATGAGCCTAATGTCTTTCAATATTTATAAAATGCATTATCTTAATATTTGAGACAACTCCATCTATTCTCGAAGAAACCCCATCAATTGACAATGAGATTTTTCTTATTATAAACAACATTACTATCAAGCTTATCATCATTGATATTCTCTAAATGAAAATGCCATGAGTATAGAGGTCCAAAGGGTGCATTGATTCAATTTGTTCAAATGGAATATTTAAAGTGTTAAACTTATAACAAACTAGTATTCCTCTATATAAAGCATAGATACATCAGTCTTTACTTCAAATGGTTATTAGTTTGGCTTTGGAAACACCAATGCATTGTGGATTTCATGCTTAAACGCTTCAAATATTTATGTATGTGATCTCTTTAATATATAACTTTTGATTAGAAAAATGTTTTAATATGAAGCAAAGGGATTATAATATAGATAAAATATGAAATGATCATTCTTAGAAAATTAAATTGTTCTAATGAAGATCCTAATTTTGGTGTCAAAAAATTCAAATTAATTTTAGCTTTCTATGGATTAATCTTCAATTCACCTTTATTCACAATAAATTGATAATACATTAAACTCATTTTGGAAAATTTGAATTTAAAATTATCTTTTAATCTAATCTTTCTAACAAAAGGAGACTAATATCATTTGCAATGTCTACTAAATAATTTTAAAATAATGGTCATTTTAACCAAATATCAGAATAAATTCTGTTACAAATAAAAATTAGTAGTATCCCATACACCAACATTTTAACAAAAAATTGATAGTTGATTAAATAGCTTTTTAGGATTTGAATCTCATTTTTGTTCATAACAAATCCATGATTAGCCCCTTACTTTTTAAAGAAGGTCTAAGATTAAATTTTATGCTCAAAAATTAACTAAAAAGTCATCATTTATCTCATGTTGATGTTTTCATTAAAAAATAATATTTTATAACCAAACAATTATGTTTCTTTATTTATTTTTTGATATACTATATGTGGCTTGTTTGGGCCCACTCCCATTAAAATACCAAAATATTACACTTATTGTTAGGACAATTCAATCTTATTCTACTTGCCCTTTTGTAAAATATATTCTTCATCCTCCTCAAAGTGTTATGTTTATGTACTTAGCTCCTTGATATTATTTTCATAAAAATAAATAATCTCACTTGGCTAATTACCTTCTAAAATTTAAATTTCACCAAGACACATATTAACACTATGACTGACTAAATTATTTGCTACCTATTTCCTTCTCTATAGATATACTCATATTTTCAAGAGAATGCTTCCAATAATAGATGGTGAAGATCAACAAAATTATGTTTTAAATACAATCCCCATATTTGTTTTTTGTTGATAGCATTAATGACAATTTTTGAATCTCCTTAATTGAAATATATTTCCATCCTTTTTTTAATTTGATTTTAATCCGTATGAGAGGAGCCCTAGCCTCTATATATTTTTTAGTTAAATTTTCATATGATTATAAGTAAGTGAAGATAATTTTTCTTTTATTATTTCAAAAAACACCATGTCCACTAGCTTTCCTTAGTTTTTATTTGGAAGCACCATCAAAATTAATTTTGATAAACTCAATTTTTAGACATTTTTACTTTTACTATAAATCAAAGCAAATCAATCACTTTAATATCATTGTCATAGATGATCCTTCCATGTATATTCAAATCATGTAACCAAGTAGCTAGCACATCTTGTTATATACTTGGCACTTCCCATGATGAGAAGCATATCTATAACATTCTACAAGAAAGATAATGATATAATTCCAAACTTAGACTTGATTATGGGAGTTATTTTTATAAAAATACTATTATTTCTTTCAAGACATAATTTTAAAGAAAAAAATGTAGGACCAATCCTTTATAAAAATACATAATGCTTTAGATTTGAAATAATTACTTCAGGATTTCATCAACTCTTTCAATGTTGGTGAAGCTACCCAATATATTCTCATATTAAAATAAAAAAAAAATAAATCCCAAAAGGTGTGAGCAAAAGGACAATGAAAAATTATATGGTTTAATATTTCTAAAGCCTTCTCACGTAAGGCACATCTAAAAGGTCCATGACATTATATTCTTTGTAGACTCTCTCCTATAATAATCTTACCATGGACCCTAACCAAATGAATGTTGAGGCCTTAGGGAAAGCCTCTAGTGACCAAATAATCTTCCAAATAGAAATATTTAAGAGTACAAAATTTTGATTTTTCTAAATATCATATCACAATTTGATTGAGTATCCACCATATTTTGATAGGTCCAAACTAATTCATCCTTTCATGTAAATGTAGGCAAATAAAACTCTTAAAGTATCTTTTGAAGATAATCTATTATTTGTTTGATTTTCTCTACTTCAACCAAGTTATACATGATGATATGGAGTCATTGCTTATGTTAATATAATATTTGATTTTTGGACCTTTACAAGTTGAACATGGTCGAGACAATAGTTACCATTTAATCATAAATAAGAAGATAAGGATCAAAAAAGCATCAAAACAAATATTTGCATATCCCCTAATTGACTAACCATCTAATATGTTTATTGATCAATTGCAAACTATATGATATGAAGTTCCATGTCAGAAATCCTTTGGGTAGGGTTTATTTCCTAAATAGTTGTATTGTATTAAGAGAATTTATATATTTTTTGAATTAATATTTTTTCATAATTCTTTCCTTAATATTTGAGTAATCTCCATCCTATTTTTACCTCTAATGCCAAATTCATAAGTTAGAAATTGGGCATGCCTAACCTAAATTTTTTATCATATCCTTTCCGAAGAAAGTCTCCTTGAATTTTATCAAATTTTTATGTTATACCTACTAGCAATCTTGAAAGTGACATCATATAAATAAGGATGGATTGTAATGTAGTCTTTATAGGTTATGACCTTCCTAGTAGGTTAAGAACTTACCTTTCTAACCTAACAAACAAGTTTTCATGTCCAAACATGATTACCAAAGCTCATTTTTCTTCCTATATGAAATAAACAAATATCCAAGTAAGTTGATGGAATTGTTTTAATATTAAACCCTAAAATATCCTTAATAATTTATTGTAAATATAGGGTAGTGTTAATGAATATCTTGGATTTTGTGGTATTAACCAACTATCCAGTAGACTTATCGTAGAACACTAACAATAATTTAAACTTCATGGCCTCACTGAGTGAGGAATGATCCAAAATACAAGTATAATCAACAAACTAGAGACGAGATTTGAAGAATCCATTTGTACAATCTAATTACCTTTGAACTTTAATTTCATGTTTACCTCTAAAAAATCTCTTTGTAGTGCCTCCACAAGAATAATAAATAGATAAGGAGATAATGGATCGCCTTGGTGTATAGGATGACTTAAAGTATTTATCAAGGGAACCATTGATAAAAATAGAATATTTTAGAATGTTATAACTATATCTAATCTATTCCAACTAACGTTGATAAAAAATCAAACATTTTGAAAAGAGCATGTAAAAAAATCAAACAAATCTTATCTAACATCATAAGCATACCTATTTTCTTCATAGAATAAATGGAACGTATGTCTCTTGTGTAATTATTACACCACCAAGATGAACAAAACCACCTTGTTCCTCTAAGATAACAAAATCTAAAATGCTTTTCAACCTATTTGCTATATTTTTTAAAATGTTCTATATCATATTACAAAGGCTTATTGGAAAAAATATTGAAATATTTGGTTTCACCTTTCTTAGGAACCAATGTAATAAAGGTGGCATTAATCTTACTTATTGTAGCCTTCCTCTTCTAGGCCTCTTCAATTGTAACCAACATATCACTATTCAAAATCCCAAAACAAATTGAAAGAAAATTTAAGTAAATCACTCCTAAGATTGTTTTCTCCTTTGGTTAGTCATTAAAAATAAAATTTTGACCATTGAAAACCTTAGAAAGAGAGGCTTATTCTTTGTTAATAGATGTAATCTTTGTGGTCAAAATGAGGAAAATTCACATCTTCTTCTAGATTTTTATTTTTCTTGAGAAGTTTTTCAGATCCTTCTAAATTTTAGTGGACTCAAATAGGTCTTCCCAAATTATTTAGTAGAGCTCTTTTAACAATGGTCAGCTTTGTTTGTTAGTAGACGATGCAAAACCTTCTGGGCCTTGCTTCTTTCACACTTTTTGTGGGTTATATAGAAAGAGAGAAATGATCAAACTTTTAAGAATATTTCTAAGGATACCATTTCAATTAGTAACAAAATCCTTTGTGCTCTAAAGGAAAATATTTCTTGTATTATCTTTACTAAACAGAAATAACTCTCTCATGAATTCAATCTTGTTGAGTTCCTAGGCATTTCGGTTGGTGTGATGCTTGTCATTGATGACACTTAGTATATTAGATGACAGACTATTTGGAAATTACCTCAATCTGGATGGCTAAAGTTCAATTTTTATGGAGCATCTAAGGGAAATCCAAGGCTAGCAAGAGCTGGTGGAATAGTAAGGAATGAAAAGGGTGAGATTATCTTGGCCTTTTCCAATAATTGAGACTTCCAATCGAGCCACATTTTGTAGAGGCAAGAGTATCTTACCAAGAATCTATTCTCCTCAACTCTTTCTAGGGAAGGAATTTTATATTTGAGGAAGACTCATTAAATATAATCAATATCCTATTGGGCAAACAATCCACCAATGGGTCTATTGAAATATGATGCATGAAATGATCAAAACCTTAGGAGACCAAGACTCCTTAAATATTGAGCATGTCCATAGAGAAGGAAATGAGGTAGTGGATTTTTAATTGAATTTAGGATTGCTTCAAATTGTATTGATGGTTTGGAGGAGGGATTTCCCTCAGGAGCTTCTTCAAAATTTTCAGAACGAAGTCTCAACATAGAATTTTTGGAGCAGGGAAAATCTTAATTTTCTAACTTCTTTGGATGAAACGCCCTCTTCAAGTCTCATTGAAGCTGGATGATAATGATTCTTCTTCCATGAAGGAGAAGAAGTTGATTAGAAAAAAAAAAACTAACTCTCTAAAGAAGACAAAGAATGAGGAGATCGATGCACTTTAATATCAAAGTTACGAAGAAATTAAAGACTTCCTATTGTTCTGAAGACTCGAATGACTTTGATGATTCCCCTATTTCTAATAAAATTCTAAAGAATCTGGGCATTCCATATACCATACATAATATTTAGGAGGAACCTATTGCAATGCCAAGCATCCATTACAATCCTTTTAAAGATTTAGTGAGATCTATTAAGATATACGTGAAGCAAACTACTTATTTTTTGAATGAGTTGTCGTGGAGACTAAAACATAACACAAATTTTTATAATTTTTTATGACTCTTCATAAGATTAGGCTTTGTATTTGGGATGTTTGTGTTGATCTCTCTTGTTCTTTTTTTTTATACCTCTATTTCTCCTCTACGGTGGTTTGGTTGGGTTAGCATTTTTTAGGTGAATGTCTTCTTTCTGATGTTTCGAGTTGTTTTTCTTACTCTATGATAGTTTGGATCTTATTGTAAAAGGTTTGGGGAATTCTTTCAAAATCCCTATTTTTCCATATAATCAAAAAAATATTATTTTTAGGAGTATTTTTTCAAGTATAATATATAATTACAAATATATAAAATAAGGTCAAAATCAACACACATATGAAAAACCTTAATTATGAAAATCCCCCTTTTGAATTAAAATATAACCCCCCTTTTGAATGACCCTTCACTTTTCAACTGAAATTATTCTCCTTTATGAACACACCTTCCTTTTCATTTTTGAACAAATCCATCTTTGTCAAACATAATTTAAAATGACTTAAGGTCTAATTAGTTGAATTTGGACTATCAATGATAGCTAATGTGGATAAACATTGCTTATGTCATAGGTAGAAATCGATGGTGTACAATAGAATGGTGTGGTCTCATAATTCATACAAATAAAGTTTCATGGAGAATATACATGATTTTTATCACAATTGTGTAGAGATAAATGGGGTTATTAATCCCCATTAATGACCATTTTATAGCCATAACTGTTTTTCATAGAACTATTTTATGCCCTCTTATCTTGCCCTTCCCTCTTACCGCATTAGATGCCATAGTGGAGGGTGGGTGACTTAATAATTTTACTCAAAAGTATATTTGCACAAAATTAGGCTTAGGAAAAGGCTCGTATGTGGCTCAAGAAGCATGAAATAGTTTCATGCAAACCCAATTTTATCGCAATTTGTAAAATTGTGGTGGCATTAAAGTGTTGCAAAATACCACGTGTTTTTTGTAGTTAACTACAAGTAAACTAAATATAATCAGATTGATTTACTACATAGTTATGGTGGCTTAAGATCCCATTTTCAGTTGATCATGTCTTCTTGTTTTATTTTTGTGGGGTATCTTATTTTATAATTTATTTCATTCTTACTTCAATTTATGGAAAAAATGGCACCTTGCAAGGGCAATATTTATACAAGGGAAATTTTGAAACCTAAATTCAAGGCAAATATATATATTTTTGTCCTTTATTAGTTAATGGCATATAAGAAACGCAACGGGTAGGCCTTGAGGTAAATGATCCATTGATTACCTTTAGTTTTCCTTCCTATTTAAGTCATAAATTATATAATACTTAGATATTACTTAAAAATCACTAAGAGGACTTTATGATCCAATATAACTCCTGTGGAACCACCTAATTCCATTCAATTTACTTAGATTATCTCTCCCTTTTGAAAGGGTTTCTCTCTCCATTTTACATCAACTAAGTGACATCAAGCTATATAGCCTATTTGATGCCCTCAAGATTTGAACCTTAGTGTGAGCTAAGTCACCTATATGTCTAAACCATTGAACCAACTAAAGCTATAGATAACTTTAAAAACAATAAAATTATTTTAAATGTCTATTAACTATTAGGAAAGGTAATATCTATTCATAAGGGGGAAAAAATATATATTAGATAACTTAACTACTAATCATGTTTTGATAAAATATTTGCTTGCTAATAATAATGTTTTGATAAAAATCCCAAGGGACAATGCAAAGACTTGAGGTTTGTCTCTTCTTCGGGAGGTCCAAGATTCAAACCATATGATGCAGGAGCATTGGTTTGTTAATTTCCCAAGGCTGGTAGTTTAAGTTTTTTAGTGTAAGTGTGAATGTTTGTCTCAAGTTGTTTTGGTTAAATGTTGCAGTTTAGTCGGATGCTGGAAATCTATCCCAAGCTAGTAAAATAAATAGTTATTGTAGTGGTAGGTTAGAGTCAGTTATTTAAATCCTCTTTCTGTTAAGTAAGGTTGTTTGTGTCAAAGTGTTCAGGTTTTAATGTGTCAAATATGTAGAGTTGTTGTCATGATCCAGGGTGTCTTTGTTTTTATTTTATTCTCCAGTATATTGTAAAACCATTCAGAAACATTCTTCCTATATTTTCTCACCTGCCATCAAAGGAGGAGTCCGTTGAAACATAAAAAAGGTACCATTCAATGTGAAAATGCGAAGTTATTGGATTCAGATCACAGAGCCATAAATTTCATCAGGATTAAGACAAACATGGACCAAAGGCGGGAGGTTTAAAATGAACAATTAAAGAGAGCATCAGTGGAACAAAATACCTTGGCTAGGAAGGTGTATTGAACTTGCCAAGTTTATACTTCACTAAGGAGTGATCATAGGATAAGAGATCCATAAAACGAAAGAGAAACATGCACAATAAAAGTGGAACAAACATAGAGGCACATGGATGCTTACCAAGTGAGGGAGGATTTTCAACGGTCTAGAATATAGAGCTAACGTGGGGAGCCAGAGCACCATGGAACGGGGTGTTGAACTATAGTAGGAGGTGGTCTGTAGATGCGTGGAGACTTCGGGGGCAAAGGAGGAGACCATATCCATTAACAGAGAAAAAAAAGGGGACAAGACTGGAAGAAGGGTAGAGACGGCAAGTAGGGGGATGATGAACGGGTTGGGAGAGGAAAAGAGAGGAAGCATCGAGCCTGGATGGATGATGAAGGGGCTACACAACAGGAGTTTGTGAACTGAAGAGTGTTGGTCCTACTAGTTGCATTGGTTATCTGTGTGAGGACACCATTAGAACAGAGGATCAGAGCTTAGAGAGAGCACACCTCAGGGGAAAGTTACAAAGTCAGGAACCATTAGGGCACAGTGTGGGAAAACAAAGAAGAAGCCAATCACGTTAGGTGTAATCTGACTGAAGATATACCCATCATTGATCCCTTATCTACTCTACATGTGGGGATTCAACCCAAAATGAACCAATCTAACTCAATTGTTTCTTCCAGCAAGGCACTCCCATGAGCATACTGTAGTGGCCCGTCTCAGAGACATGATAGAATGGAAAATGTTTATGTATATAACCGTGATAGCACACTATAATATTTTCCTGTGAGAATTGAGAGTTGTGTTAAATTTCATCTACCAAATTTATCAATTTCTTGTGGGTATTTTGCCATTGGGTCCCACCCTTTCTCTTGACTGCATAAAGTGGTATCAGAGCGAAGAGTTAATTCGTGTGGGGAGAATCTATCTCAGAATTTTGGCTGGAGAAGGGAGGTTTGTGTTGTGGATCATCTTGTTGAAAGGTCTGTTTGAGTGTATTTGTTGAAGGAGATAGTGATCTGCCTAGAGGAATCATGTCGGATGCAGAACAAGGGCCAGATGTGCAAGAGGAGAATCCATCGATCCCAAGAGCCAATCCTCCTAGAGGAGCCCGAGGGGTAAGGGCAAGAGGAGGAAGACAAAGAGGTGGAGGAAAGAGAGTTCGTCCAATACAAGGAGATGAAAGGAACACCAATGAAATTTTGCAAATGTTGCAAATAATGGAAGCAAACGAGCGAAGAGTGGAGGCATGTTTGCGAGCTCTAGAGAATACATAGAGGTATGAAGTTCCAGGAGCATAATCGGATTCATCAGAATTTGAAGCTAACTCTTCAACCTCTACAGAGGAAGAATATGGGGATAGTGACCAAAGAAAATTTTTGAAGGCATTATCAAGGTTAGGTAGTAAGCCAAAATTTGACTTACCCACCTATGATGGCAACTTGAATCCGGAGGAATTGATAGACTAGATCTCAAAAGTGGAGAAATTCTTTGATCTAGAAGACAGAAGATTCCAAGAAGCTGAAGATAGTTGTGACCAAGTTGAAAGGTCATGCTTCATTGTGGTTTGACCAAGTCCAAAGGCAAAGAGTTGTTGCGGGCAAAATGAAGATAAAATCATGGAAGAAGATGGTGAAACGGTTGAAGGATCAATTTTTGCCAAAAGACTATGATTTGTCTCTCTTGAAGAAGGTACAAAATCTGAAGCAGAAAGAGACCAATGTCAAGGACTACACAGAAGAATTTCAGAGGTTATCCATTAGAGCTGGCCACCAAGAGCCAACTTCAGTCACCGTATCCAGGTATATTAATGGACTAAAGTTTTCAATTCAGGATGAATTAAGTATGTTGCATATAAAAACCTTTGAAGATGCCTATCAATATGCTATTAAGGCTGAAGAGAAGCTTAATAGGAAGTTTTCTCAATCCTCTAAAGGCAAGGAGAAAGCAAGGAGCAGCAATAAGAATCAAGGAAAATATGAGAATGCAGAAGCAAACCAAGCCAAGGGAAAGTACCAACCTGGTAGAGGTAAGAGAAGGGCTGATGGAAGTCAAGAAAGGGCTTCAAAATTCAAAATTACTTGTTACAAGTGTGGTAAGGAAGGTGATATAGAGCTACACACAACACACAACAAGAATGCAGAAATCAACAATGCATCGGCAAAATTCCAGCAAGCTTCATTAAAAAAAAATAGAGGTCTCTCCTCGAATACACAGCTATCCCCAAAAATAAATGGCCAAGAGTCCTTCAATACAATGCATGCGCGCCTTTTATCCTCGGCCGCCACCTCCTTCTCCATCATTACGCAAAGTGCGGGCCTTTTTTTTTATCCCCGTGCCCGACTCTCTTTGGACCATCATTACCTTGAATGCGAGACTCCCCATACCGCCCGCACGAATGCTCTGTCCCACTTGCATGATGCCGCCAGTGCATCAAAAAAAAATCATGGCCTGTAGTGGCGGCATGCCCAGCAGCCGCCTGTCAATCCACCGCCAAGTCATCATTCATAAGAATGCGCCATGGCCGCTTGCGCTGATGCCACGTGTCCTACCGTCATGCTCCCCGTAACCGCTTCATACTCTCGAGCCACCCGTAACTTCACGCCACGTGTCCCTCTGCACCGGTCTCTGTAATCGCCGGCTGGTCAACGTCGTGAGAGCTCTGGTCGCGATATCACGACGTTTTTGCTCCAAGATTTCTCTCTCCTCTTTGGTCGCGATATCGCGACGTTTTGGCGTTAGGCTTCTCTCTCCTCCTTGGGGCCGCGATTCCGCTACACGTCACGAAATCGTGACGTCTAGGCTTTTCTTACTCGCCTTCCTCCCTTGGGCCGCGAAACCGTGACATGTCACGATTTCGTGACATCTTTGTGTTTCGTACTTGCTGCCTCGTTCCGGGCCGCGAAACCGCGACATGTCACGATTTCGCGACATCTTTGCATTGTGGAACCTTGCCTCCGGATATGTCACGATTTCACGACATCTTTGCATTGTGGAACCTTTCCTCCGGATATGTCATGATTTCGTGACATCTTTGAGCTCTGCCTTCGAAGGTGTTGCGATGTCTTTATGCTTCCAAGTCTTGCCTCCCATAAGTGTCACGATTTCGCGACGTCTTTTAAACTTTATCTTTGAAGGTGTCACGATTTCGCGACGTCCTTAAGCTTGCCTTCGAAGGTGTCACGATTTCACGACCATTCTTGTGCCTTAGAACCTTTTTGCCAAAGATGTCCCCGTGCTTTCAAATCCCGCTTCCGAAAGTGTCACGATTTCGTGACCATTTTGCGTCCGCACCACGTTGCTACAGTAAATGTCACGATTTCACGATAGTTTGGCGTCCCGATCGCGCTTTAGAAATGTCACGATTTCATGATAGTTTGGCGTCCCGATCGCCTCTTTAGAAATGTCACGATTTCACGATAGTTTGGCGTCCCGACTGCGCTGCTTTAGAAATGTCATGATTTCGCGACAGTTTGGCATCCCGACCGTGCTTTTTCAAAAACGTCACGATATCACGACGCATTGGCCCGCTGGTGCCCTTCTTCAAAAAGCGTCGCGATATCACGATAGCTTTAGTACTTAAGAAAAAAACACATTTTGGGTGATGCAAGATTGCAACTTCGCCACCGGATGCTCCTGCATCAGACACCCGGGTGAGTTTGAGAAGTGACCTCACTTCTGATCTGTCCGAGGTAGACCCATGCGATCAACCTCAGCCTTTGATAACCAGGTCGCGTCTTCAATGGGTCTGCCCTTCCACTTGACCAAGTACTCCGAGTAACTCCCTGTTCCTAGTACTTCGGCCCTCACGCATATCCAAAACTTCTTCTATCTCGTCCACAACTGGGATGGTCATGGGAATGCTCCACGAATCTGGATTGGGTATCTCACTGCTTTCTCCTTCATGATACTCGACCAAATCCGAGATGTTAAACACGGGGGAGATGTTGAGTTCGCTTGGTAACTCCACCTCGTACGCATTGCCCGAATCTCGTTTGCCAATGATCTTACATGGTCCAAATTTCTTCATTTTCAGTTTGTTGTAGGTCTTGGCAGGAAACCGTTCCTTCCGTAGATGGACCATGACCGAATCTCCTACTTGGAACTCCTTAGCTCTGCGTTTTTGATCCGCCCTTGTCTTGTACTGAGCATTCATCTTGGCAATGTGTTTTGTCACTTCCTCATGCACTCCCTTCAGGTGTTCAAGAAAGTCTTCTCGCTTCAAGGACCGCATTTCTCCCTTGTATCTAGCCTTCTTAACTCTGAAGCGTTCCTTGGGCTGCTCCCATAGATAATCTGGAATGGTGACTTGTTGGTACTCCGATTGACCGAGCTGTTATACGCAAACTCAGCTTGCGACAGAATTAGATCCCATCCCTTGGGCTTGTCCCCTACCAAGCATCGCAGTAGGTTGCCCAAACTCCTATTAACCACCTCTGTTTGTCCATCTGTTTGGGGGTGGTATGCGTAACTGAACTTTAACTCCGTCCTCGCCTTCTTCCACAGGGTCTTCCAAAAATAACCTACAAACTTGGTATCCCCTGTCCGACACAATGCTTCTTGGCAGCCCATGAAGGCGTACCACTTCCTTAAAGAACAAACCAGCTACATGGACCGCATCGCTAGTCTTCTGGCACGGGATAAAGTGTGCCATTTTCAAAAATCTGTCCACTACCACAAATATGGAATCGTGCCCCTCTCGCATCCTAGGCAAACCAAGCACAAAATCCATACTGATATCTTCCCACGGTCTTTCGGGTATAGGTAGCGGTTGATACAAACCAATAGGCTGCCTCATACCCTTTGCCATCTAGCAAATCTTGCAACTTTGCACAAACTTTGCCACATCCTACTGCAATTGTGGCCAGTAATAGTTTTCACTAACCAAGTGAGATGGTCTTGTCACGACCAAAGTGTCCAACTAAACCCCCACCGTGCTTTTCTTTAATGAGGTTCTCTCTCATTGAGCTCCTCGAAATGCACAATTGATTCCCCCTAAACAACATTCCATCTTGAATCGGTAATCCAACCATCTAGTCCTGTCCAACGCAACAGCGCAAGTGCAAGCTTTCCAAGCTTCTACGAAATCGGGGTCTGCAGGGTATAAGTTCTTGAGCTCAGCAAACCCTACAACCTCCACTCTCATTTCTGTCATCAGACATTGCCTCCTACTCAATGCATCTGCCACCCTATTGGATCTTCCACTCCGATGCTTCAGTACAAAGGTATAGCTCTACAGGACTCTACCCATTTCAGGTGCCTCTGATTCAATTTGCCTTGACCGTTGATATACCGCAGCGCTTGATGGTCGGTGTAAAGAACAAACTCCTTGGGCAACAAATAATGCCTCCATTTCTTAAGCGCTTGGACTATGGCGTAGAACTCCTGATCATACACCGAATACTTCCTTCTGGCATCATTGAGTTTTTCGCTGAAATATGCAACAGGCCTACCCTCTTGGCTCAATACAGCTCCTATGGCATTGCCACTTGCATCGCAGTCTACCTGAAACACCTTATTGAAATCTGGAAGTGCTAAGACGGGTTGCTCAGTGACCTTCTTCTTCAGCATAGCAAAGCTTTTGTCTACTCTAACTGTCCACTCGAAATTCCTTCTTGTTCCCCTTCATTGTCTCTCGTAAGAGATGAGCAAATACTGCTGAAGTTTCTAATGAATTTTCTATAGAAACTGGCCAGACCATGAAATGATCTAACCTCGGTCACACTTCTTGGGACAGGCCATTCTAGGATAGCCCTCACCTTTTCGGGGTCCATCTTGAGACCATTTGCTGATATGACAAATCCTAGGTATACCAGCTCCTTCTTCACGAAGTTGCACTTCTTCAGATTGATCAGTAACTGTTCCTCCTGTAGTTTCTCAAAAACCTTCCTGATGTGCATCGTGTGCTCCTCTAAGGTTCTCGCTAAAAATCAGTATATCATCTAAGTAAACAATAACAAATTTGCCCAAAAATTCCTTCAAAACTTCATTCATTAACCTCATGAAGGTACTAGGTGCATTGGTTAATCCAAATGGCATAACCAACCACTCATACAGCCCCTCTCTGGTTTTAAAAGTTGTCTTCCATTCATCCCCTTCTCTAATGCGGATCTGATGGTATCCACTTTTCAAATCAATTTTTGTGAAGTACTCAGCTCCACCCAAGCAGTCCATGATATCATCCATTCTCGGTAGGGGGAACCTGTATTTAATGGTGATCTTGTTGATTGCACGAGAGTCGGTGCACATCCTCCATTCTCCATCCTTCTTGGGTGCTAGTACTGCTGGTACAACACATGGACTAAGACTCTCCCTAATCAGGCCTTTCTTCAACAGATCTTGAACTTGCCGATTTAATTCTTCAGTTTCCACAGGTGTCATTCGATGTGCAGCCTTGTTTGGCAAGCTCGATCCAGGCACCAGATCTATGTGGTGAGTGATCTTCCTAACAAGTGGTAAACCTTCAGGAACATTATCTAAAATGATATCTGGGAATTCTTCTAACAGTCCCATGACTTCTATTGGAATCTCCTTGCATCCTTCTTCCCTAACCCTGGGGATTATAGCATAGCACATATGATCCGGCTTCATGCCTTCCAAGAATCTTCTCGCCATCAACTAGACAGACTCGTGCACCGCTCGCATACTTTCTCATCCGCCTCCTTCAGGGGTTTTAACTTATGGCGAACTCCATTCTTTGACAGAGAATATGTGTTGGCTCGACCATCATGAAAAACACTTCGGTAAAACTTCCATGGCCTCCCAAGCACAGAGTGACATGCATCCATGGGCAAGATGTCACATAACACTTCATCTTGGTAAGTTCCAATGTTGAACTTCACCAGACATTGCTCACTCACCAGAACCCGATGGTCCTTTTGCAACCATGCAATTCGATAAGGGTGTGGGTGTTTTCTCCTTTCCAACTGCAGCTTGGCAACCATTTCCTCAGAAACCAAATTATCAGTGCTTCCATTATCTATGATGATGTTACATACCTTGCCTGCACACTTGCATCTTGTCCGAAATAGGCTGTTCCTTTGGTCTCCCTTCTTTTCTTCGTTTAACAGACTCTTCTGATGATCATCGCTTCTCCTCTTTCTGCCTCCTCTGAGTGCTCATATTCTACACCTTCATCTACTACAACATCTCGGGCCCGACCCTCGTGTCTTCGATTTGGCCTCTCTTGATGCCGCGGGCGCTTGTATGCCCCGTGTCCTTCCCCTCCCGTAGTTGAAGCAGGTTCCTCTAAAAACACCTCTTCCAAACCCTCGCCCGCACCTACCTCTTCCTCTTGGGTAGTTGTTGCTCTGATTGCGTGGGTGTTGGTCATCCTCCTCTTTCACCTCTTTCTATTTCTGGCTGCTGCTAGCTTCACCAGTTTTCCCAAAATCTTTGTATCTTCCACCACCGCCTCTTCCACCAGCCTCTTCCACCCCCGTCCTTCCCTCTCTCGCTTGCCATCAAACCTTCTATTTAGTTTCTCTTCCAATTTTAATGCAAACTGATATGCATCCTCCACCGTGCTCATTCTAACCAGCCCCAGCCTCTTCTTGAATGCTCGGTTCGCAATCCATTTATGTAACGTGCGACCTTCTCTTTGTTCGCCTCCGAATGGCCGGTTCTGATAGAGATTTGATAGAACTCTTCAGTATATTCCTTGACAGTCTTACTAGCCTGTCGAAGACTCCGCATTTTTTTTAACAAGTCCAACTCATAATCTGCAGGGATGAACTACCTCTTTAGTTTCTCTACCATCCTATCCCACCTGGTGATCCTTTCCTTTCCCCTCCTCGTTCCTTTCCAACCGCACTCCTTTCCACCCGTATGCTAGCATGTCCTTTCAACTTGGTTTTCGTGAACCCGATCCGATTTGGATCTGATATCTCTTCATATTCGAAATACTCCTCCATATCGTTGATCCAGTATATCAACTCCTCAGGGTTGAGGTTCCCAGAGTAAGTGGAGACGTCAAATTTTGGCTTCTTCCCGATCTGGGAGATAGCCCGATACAGCCTAGCTTCTCGTTGGATCCAAGGCCTCTTCCTCATCGGATGGAACCTCTTCTTCCCACACTTCATCTTCGCCGGGTTCTTCCCTTCTCGGCTCGACTCCTCTTCTAATTTCCTCTTGCAGGGCCTCAACTTGCCTCCGCAGGGCTCTTAGATCGACCTCCTCCCTTCTTGCTCGCCTGTGTCTTATACCACCACGGTCTCTACGCGGAGGCATCTTGCTTCTTCTTCACAACCCCACAACCACGGTCCCGGCGCAAACTGCCTCTCTGTTCGGCGATCGGTTTGCACTCTCAGAACCAACCTGCTCTGATACCACTTGATATAGAGCTACACACAACACACAGCAAGAATGCAGAAATCAACAATGCACCGGCAAAATTCCAGCAAGCTTCATTAAAACAGAGGTCTCTCCTCGAATACACAGCTATCCCCAAAAATAAATGGCCAAGAGTCCTTCAATACAATGCATGCGCGCCTTTTATCCTCGGCCGCCACCTCCTTCTCCATCATTACGCAAAGTGCGGGCCTTTTTTTTTATCCCCAGGCCCGACTCTCTTTGGACCATCATTACCTTGAATGCGAGACTCCCCATACCGCCCGCACGAATGCTCTGTCCCGCCTGCATGATGCCGCCAGTGCATCAAAAAAAAATCATGGCTCGTAGTGGCGGCATGCCCCGCAGCCCGCTCGTCAATCCTCCGCCAAGTCATCATTCATAAGAATGCGCCATGGCCGCTTGCGCTGATGCCACGTGTCCTACCGTCATGCTCCCCGTAACCGCTTCATACTCTCGAGCCACCCGTAACTTCACGCCACGTGTCCCTCTCGCACCGGTCTCTCGTAATCGTCGGCCGGTCAACGTCGTGAGAGCTCCGGTCGCGATATCGCGACGTTTTTGCTCCAAGTACTTTCTCTCTCCTCTTTGGTCGCGATATCGCGACGTTTTGGCGTTAGGCTTCTCTCTCCTCCTTGGGGCCGCGATTCCGCTACACGTCGCGAAATCGCGACGTCTAGGCTTTTCTTACTCGCCTTCCTCCCTTGGGCCGCGAAACCGCGACATGTCACGATTTCGTGACATCTTTGTGTTCCGTACTTGCTGCCTCGTTTCGGGCCGCGAAACCGCGACATGTCACGATTTCGCGACATCTTTGCATTGTGGAACCTTGCCTCCGGATATGTCACGATTTCGCGACATCTTTGCATTGTGGAACCTTTCCTCCGGATATGTCACGATTTCGCGACATCTTTGAGCTCTGCCTTCGAAGGTGTTGCGATGTCTTTATGCTTCCAAGTCTTGCCTCCCGTAAAGTGTCACGATTTCGCGACGTCTTTTAAACTTTATCTTTGAAGGTGTCACGATTTCGCGACGTCCTTTAAGCTTGCCTTCGAAGGTGTCACGATTTCGCGACCATTCTTGTGCCTTAGAACCTTTTTGCCAAAGATGTCCCTGTGCTTTCAAATCTCGCTTCCGAAAGTGTCACGATTTCGTGACCATTTTGCGTCCGCACCACGTTGCTGCGTAAATGTCACGATTTTGCGACAGTTTGGCGTCCCGACTGCGCTTCTTTAGAAATGTCACGATTTCGTGACAGTTTGGCATCTCGACTACGCTGATTTAGAAATGTCACGATTTCACGACAGTTTGGATCGCGCTGCTTTAGAAATGTCACGATTTCGCGACAGTTTGGCGTCCCAACCGTGCTTTTTCAAAAAACGTCGCGATATCGCGACAGATTGGCCCGCTGGTGCCCTTCTTCAAAAAGCGTCGCGATATCGCGACAGTTTTAGTACTTAAGAAAAAAACACATTTTGGGTGATGCAAGATTGCAACTTCGCCACCGGATGCTCCTGCATCGAAGGTCACATTTCTATCGAATGTAGAAGCAATAATAGAACTGAGAATAGAGTTAATATGGTTGAAGGGGAAGAGAGTGATGAAGTAGATTCAGATTATGGGAATGATGTTGAAGAGCATGAACAACTGATGATAAGAAGAGTCCTTGTGTCAGATGAACAGAGTACTAAACCATGGGAAAGGAGGAGCATTTTTCGGATGAAAGCAAAATCTGGAGGTAAGTTTTGTGATGTTATTATTGATGGTGGTAGCACAGATAATCTTGTTTCCACATACATGGTAGAAAAATTATCATTGCCAACTTTTCCTCATGCAAAATCCTACAAGGTTTCATGGTTGAACAAGGGTCATCAAGTGTTGGTAAATCAGTGTTGTGAAGTCTCTTTTGAGAGGGGAGGTTACAAAGATCAAGTGTTATGTGACGTCATTCCAATGGATGCTTGTCATTTACTCCTAGGGAGGCCATGGCAATATGATAGGTACACTCTACATGATGGGCATGAGAATCATTTTAGAGTGGAAGAGGATGGTAAGGAATGGTTGTTCAAACCTTGGAAGGCAGCCCATGTTGAGGCTAGATGTGGATTAGTGTTGTTGGGAGAAAAAGAGTTCCTTACTGAAACAAAAGGAGCACATGTGTGTTATGCCATCTTTCCCAAGGAGCATCAAGAGGAAGCGGAAGTGCCTAAAGAGATTGAACCAATATTGAAGGAATATGAGAGTATTGTGGTAGTTGGTGAGATGCCAACTGGTCTACCACCAATAAGGAGGATCTCTCACCAAATGGACCTGATTCCAGGAGCTAGTTTGCCAAACCAGGCACCACATAGGATGGATCCTATGAGAACCATGGAGTTAAATAGACAAGTTCATGATTTGCTTGAAAAGGGGCTAATACGAGAAAGCTTAAGCCCTTGTGTTGTACCTACTGTTTTGACTCCAAATAAATATGGCGAATGGAGGATGTGCACTAATTCAAGAGCAATCAACAAGATTACTATCATAATCAAATAAGGAGATGAGTGGAAGACTACATTCTAGATAAAGGATGGTCTTTATGAATGGTTGGTCATGCCATTTGGGCTGACCAATGCACCAAGCACTTTCATGAGGTTGATGACAGAAGTGTTGAAACCATTCTTAAATAAATTCATAGTTGTTTATCTTGATGATATCTTAATCTACACTAAGACAAAAGAAGAACATATGCAACATTTGAATGTTGTCCTAGAGAAACTACAGGAGAAAAAACTTCTAATAAACTTGAAGAAATGTTCATTTCTCAAGTCAGAATTGATATATCTTGGGTTTGTGATATCCAAGGATGGTTTAAAAATGGACCCAGCAAAGGTGGCTGCAATCAAGGATTGGCCCAGCCCAAAAAGTGCCACGGAGGTGAGAAGTTTTCATGGTTTAGCAAGTTTTTACAGAAAGTTCATTAAAAATTTTAGTTTTATATGTGCACCTTTAACCTCTTGTATAAAAAAAGGAATTTTTGTGTGGACCAAAGAGGCTGAAAATAGTTTCCAACTGTTGAAAAACAAGATGATTGAACAACCAATATTGAGAAGTCCAAATTTTACAAAGGTGTTCCAAGTGGATTGTGATGCTAGTGGGAAAGCCATTGGGGTTGTTCTAAGTCAAGAAGGAATACCGGTTGCATACTTTAGTCAAAAATTAAATGAGGCTCAACAAAAGTATTTTGTGTATGAGCAAGAGTTTTATGCTATAGTTCAAGCATTAAAATATTGGAGACATTATTTGTTGCCTAAAGAATTTGTTTTGTTTACTGATCATCAAGCATTGCAGTACCTAAATAGCCAAAGCAAGCTGAGTACAAGACAAGCTAAATGGGTTGAGTACCTTGCTAGCTACACTTTCACAATCAAACACAAATCAGGGAAAAGCAACCAAGTAGTTGATGCTTTGAGTAGGAGAGTGTTACTATTGAATACCATGCAGGTTGAGTGCATTGGCTTGGATGAAATGAAGGATCAATATACGGAAGATGGTGATTTCAAAGAGGCTTTTCAAGAGTGCAACGAATTTGAACACAAGGTATGGAAAGACTATTTCCTTCAAAATGGTTTCTTATTCAAATATAGACAATTATGCATTCCTCAAGGGTCTATGAGAGAAAATTTAATTAGAGAAACACAAGGTGGTGGTCTTGGAGGCCATTTTGGCCGAGATAAGACAATAGAATAACTCAAGGAAAAATATTATTGGCCATGCTTAACCAGAGATGCTGAAAGGTATGTGACCAGATGTAGGATATGCCAAGTGGCCAAAGGGTGCAAACAAAATACTGGTTTGTACACTCCTTTACCTGTTCTAGAAAGCCCGTGGGAGGATATCAGTATGGATTTTGTATTAGGACTACCAAGAACACAAAGAGGGTTTGATAGTATTCTTGTTGTTGTGGATAGGTTCTACAAGATGACACATTTTATTCCTTGTAAGAAAACAGAAGATGCTAGCAGTACGACAAAGTTATTTTTTTAGAGATTGTAAGATTACATGGATTTCCAAGAAGTATTACAGCATATAGGGATGTAAAATTTATGGGCCACTTCTAGAGAATGTTGTGGAGTAGGTTAGGCACAATTTTGGATTTTAGTTTAGCTTATCATCCTCAAATGGATGGACAAACTAAAGTTGTCAACCAAAGTCTGGGTAATTTGCTTAGGATTTTGGTTGGTGATAAACCCAAATAGTGGGATGGGGTGTTGGTACAAGCTGAATTTGCTTACAATGATTCAGTAAAATGGTCGACTGGAAAGTATCCATTCCAAATAGTGTATGGAAAATCACCCAAAGGGGTCACATATTTGGTAAATATGGTGGGGGAAGTAAAGAATATGGCAATAGCTGAAGATATGACTATGCAGTTGAAAGAATTACATGAGGAAATCAGAAAGAAAATTGTCCAAAGCAATCAAGTGTACAAGGAAAAGGTCGATCAGAAGAAGAGAGTCAAAGCCTTTCAGGAAGGAGATATGGTAATGGTATTTTTAAGAAAGGAAAGATTTCCAAAAGGCACTTACAACAAGCTGAAAATGAAAAAAATTGGTCCATGTAAAATTGTTAGAAAATTCTTAGACAATGCGTATGAAGTTGAACTACCAAAAAATATTGATATATCACCCATCTTCAATGTTTCAAATTTGTATTCTTATGATGGAGAAAATACAGCAGAAAAGATAGATGCTCTAGTGGAACAAATCAAGAATTGGTCCAAAGAGTTACCAAAGAAATAACCTGTAGTGATAGAGCAAATTATGGACCAAAGAATAGCCAAGAAGACCAGGAACAAAGATTACAAAGAATTCCTTGTCCGATGGAAGAACAAAGGTGCCAAAGAAGACTCATGGGTTTCTGAAGATGAGCTTGCTCACTTCAAGCATTCAGTTCCACCAACACCTTTGTGAGTAGGAGCTCACAAATGTTTTAACTTGGGGTGATTGATGCAGGAGCATTGGTTTGTTAATTCCCCAAGGCTGATAGTTTAAGTTCTTTAGTGTAAGTGTAAATGTTTATCTCAAGTTGTTTTGGTTAAATGTTGCAGTCTAGTCGGGTGTTGGCAATCTATCCCAAGCTAGTAAAATAAATAGTTATTGTAGTGGTAGGTTAGAGTTAGTTGTTTAAATTCTCTTTTTGTTAAGTGAGGTTGTTTGTGTCAAAGTGTTCAGGTTTTAATGTGTCAAATATGCAGAGTTGTTGTCATGATCTAGGGTGTCTTTGTTTTTATTTTATTCTCCAGTCTATTATCAAACCATTTAGAAACATTCTTCCTATATTTTCTCACCTGCCATCAAAGGAGGAGTCCGTTGAAATAGAAAAAGGTACCATTCAATGTGAAAATGCGAAGTCATTGGATTCAGATCACAGAGCCATAAATTTCATCAGGATTAAGGCAAACGTGGACCAAAGGCGGGAGGTTTAAAATGAACAATGAAAGAGACCGTCAGTGGAACAGAAGACCTGGGCTGGGAAGGCGTATTGAACTTGCCAAGTGTATACTTCACTTAGGAGTGATCGGAGGATAAGAGATCCATAAAACGGAAGAGAAACATGCACAATAAAAGTGGAATAAACACAGAGGCACGTGGATGCTTACCAAGTGAGGAAGGAGTTTCAATGGTCTGGAATGTGGGGCTGATTTAGTCTATTATGGTGTTGATTTTCACCTTAGTTGTAGTTTTAGAGGGCAAATAGATAAAGGAGAATGTATCTCTTAATAAAAAGGATATAAAATTTTTGATAAAACATAGTTAACAACTTAAGAGAAAAAATATATTTTTGATAAAAAGATAGATTAGATATGGTCAAATGACCTAATAACATATATAATGTTTTTTTAACATAGGGTTTTGAAAGGGTTTCTCTCTCCCTTTTACATCAACTAAGTGACATCAAGCTATATAGCCTATTTGGTGCCCTCAAGATTTGAACCTTGGTGTGAGCTAAGTTCTAAACCATTGAACCAACTAAAGCTATAGATAACTTTAAAAACAATAACATTATTTTAAATGTCTATTAACTATTAGGAAAGGTAATATCTATTCATAAAGGGGGAAAAATATATATTAGATAACTTAACTACTAATCATGTTTTGATAAAAGATTTGCTTGCTAATAATAATGTTTTGACAAAAATCCCAAAGGACAATGCAACAATTGAGGTTTGGCTCTTCTTTGGGAGGTCCAAGGTTCAAACCATAGCATGTGTGTGGTTGTGTTAATCCTCTATTGATAATTTTAACTCTTGGTCTTGCTAGGGGTCATGGCTAGGATGGGAATGCTCATAGCAGGGTTTCTCATACTAATAAAATAATGTTTTGATAAAAGATTTGCTTATAGAATGCATAAAGGATCAATTCCTATCACTGTTATTACTACAATGATAACACTAGTATATTTTTTTTTTTATATAAGCGGAATCGGTAACATCCTTTCATTTTTAACAACTGAACACGGGATCAAATATTCTCCTCAAGGTTTTTGCCTTAAAACACAAGTCAAATCATTGAAGCTACCTCTATAACCCCTCCTTGCCGGAATGAGATAGACCCTCGGTGACTTAGGGTTGGTACCGTCGTCGTCAAGTTGGTGCGTACTCAACGGACTCAAGTCAGACTACTACCTTTACCTTTATTGGGCATTGCCCCAAGGTTTGAACCTAGGTCTCTTGTTGGTAAGTGCCCAAAGTATTACCAATCCACCTAGTCCTTGAGGACCAACACTAGTATATTGTTACAAAGTATGAGTTTACAGATAAAGAATATCTATAATCTCTAGCCGGTCTAATGAAATATTTCATGATTGGAATTTTAGTCCACGTTTGTCTCCCAGTCAAAATGAAGTAAAACTAGACCCACTCTCCAAGTACCTATCTCGACATCAAAATGAAGTCAATTAGTCCGAGTCTCCAAGTAATAAAAACCGGTAGCATTATATAATTTGCAATAGCCTGGTCGGTGGTGATAGCGGACAAGGCCTAGAAATTCAAACCTGTCATAGCCCACGACGATAAACATGTCCCCACATCTGGCGACAAGCAGCCACAAGATGACGGCTCCTTATGACGTTTCACACTGACGTTTTTACCGCGTAAGGCGAGCGAATTGATAGGTGTCTTCACAACAGCCAGAATTTGGAAGTTGTAAAATACTCGTGCTTTTGGGTAGAGTCACAGCCTCGTACCCACAACTTTTTCGTGTAATTGTCAAAGCATTTAGCGCTCAAAAGGAGGAAGAAAATGGTGCCCGTATGACCACAAATGTATCAATTGACTGATCCGAAATGGGAACGGCCGGGGAAACCCTACACGAGAGCTAGTAATGGCGAAGAGAAATATTTTCGGGCCTTTCTATTCAAAATATTTGCACATGGGAGGTAAACACCCCGATTAGCAGTCAAAGATCCAGTTTCTGTCATTTCACGATTTTTCCAATTGACAAAGACCCAAAGCGTGAAACCAGCACCAACGTGGAAGGCATAGCCTTCTTCCAACACCTATAAAAGAAATTTGCAATTGGCAAGCAGATGCACAAGGCTTTCCGCTTTCCTCTACGCTCTGCCTTCGTTTTAGTTTCTTGCATACTCCAATCATAATAAAGCTGAATTCTGAGCATGCAATTTGTTTTCAAGAAGAGAAGGATCATGGAGAATTTGCCCAAATGCTCAGCAAATTACGTGCCCCTTTCGCCCCTCAGCTTTCTGGATAGAGCGGCCGTGGTGTACGCCAAACGGCCCTCTATAATTTACGGAGACATTCGCTTTACATGGGCAGAAACGAGGGATCGGTGCGCGCGGGTGGCATCCTCTCTTGTCAGCTCTCAGGCTCTCAATGTCAGCAGAGGGGAGGTGGTTTCAGTACTAGCACCCAATGTTCCCGCCCTTTACGAAATGCATTTTGCGGTTCCAATGGCCGGGGCAGTTCTCAACACTATCAATACTCGCCTCGACGCTCGCAACGTGGCCACCATTCTTTCCCACTCACAGGCCAAGGTCCTGTTCGTGGACTACCAATTGCTACCCTTAGCCAAGGAAGCTCTCACTCTCACCGTGACCAAGCCTCGCCTGATTCTTATCCACGATGACCCTTGCCATACTGATTCTGAGCTGATGACCTACGAAGATCTGGTGCGAGGAGGAGATCCGCGGTTCGATTCCGTGAGGCCTCGTGATGAATGGGAGTCCATCGCCCTCAATTACACCTCGGGAACAACATCGGCTCCGAAGGGAGTAGTGTACAGCCACAGAGGAGCTTATCTGAGCAGCCTCGCTGTTCTGTTGATGTGGAATATGGCCATTGAGCCCGTCTACCTGTGGACGCTTCCCATGTTCCACTGCAACGGCTGGACATTCACTTGGGCCGTGGCGGCCAGAGGCGGAACCAACGTCTGCATCCGCAACACCTGTGCCAAGGAGATATTCTCCGCCATAGGGCAGCATGGCGTCACTCATCTCTGCTGTGCGCCCATCGTCTTCAACATTCTTCTCAATGCAAAACCCCAGGAGAGGCAGCCTTTACCGCAAGGAGGAGTGAATGTCCTCACCGGCGGTGCGCCGCCCCCTCCGCCAGTTCTGTGCAAGATGGAGGAAATGGGCTTCAACGTAACGCATGCGTACGGCCTCACAGAAGCCACGGGGCCGGCTCTCGTGTGCGAATGGAAGAGCGAGTGGGACGGACTCTCCCCCTCAGAGCGCGGTGCCATGAAAGGGCGGCAGGGGGTGAGTGTGCTCAGCCTTGACAGCGTGGACGTGAAGGACCCTCTCACCATGTCCAGCGTGGCACGAGATGGAGAGAGCATGGGCGAGATCATGTTGAAGGGCAGCGGGCTCATGAAGGGATATCTCCATGATCCCGACAGCACCGCCCAGGCGTTTGCAGGTGGTTGGTTCCACACGGGTGACGTGGGGGTGATACATCCGGACGGGTATGTACAGATTAAGGATCGTTCGAAGGACGTGATAATCTCGGGCGGAGAGAACATCAGCAGCGTGGAGGTGGAATCTCTTCTCTACACTCACCCTCTCGTTACGGAGGCAGCAGTGGTCGCAATGCCTCATCCTCACTGGGGTGAGACGCCCTGCGCCTTTATCAACACCAAAGAAAAGGTAAAGGAAGAGGAAATCCTGTCTTTCTGCAGAGAGAGACTGCCGCGTTATATGGCCCCGAAGGCCGTGGTGTTCATGGAGCTGCCCAAGACTTCGACGGGCAAGATTCAAAAGTTTCTTTTACGAGAGATGGCCCGGAAGCTTTCCCAAACTCCTCCACAGCAAGAGGCCCAGAAAGCCGCATCGTCATCAACATCAACATCAATGTCATCGATGAAATCCAGCAAGGAGAACAGGAAGAATAAGAAGACACAGAATGAGGACAACTACCACAACCACTACGTCGTTGCTCGATCTAGCCTGTAAGTCCACATGTCTACGTATAAATAAACTTTAAACCATTTTTTTTTGGGTATACTTTACATTTTCTTGTGTAAAAGCTGCGTGGTCGCCCCGGCCCTGCAAACCTTTCTCAAGGTTTTATGTAATAATTTGTATTCTCGAAACTTAATCGAAGATTTTATTTAATATTGAGACGAACCAGGTCACTCTTAGTCAAGAACTCCAACTTGGATATACAACTAATGATTTAATTCATTAAATTTTTGTACGTCTTTTTATATATAAAATTAATGTTTTGTATAATAAATTAAATCTGAATTTTTAAATAAAACTCAAAAATATACTATTCTTCAGGCTCGATTCATGCGCAATGACGAGAAGCATACCTCCGCTGAAAACATGTGGCGATGGCTGCGCTTTCAACAATTAATGTCATCGTTGAATATAACTCTCGATTCATGCGCAATGACGAGAAGCATACCTCCGCTGAAAACATGTGGCGATGGCTGCGCTTTCAACAATTAATGTCATCGTTGAATATAACTCTTCCATGTATGTTTATATCTTGTACTAAAGTTGTTACGGCCTCCTTTTTTACGCTTAAGACTTTTTATAATGGGCACCACATATATATAAACATTTTTCAAGAGAGATAATAATGCACTTTCAAACTTGGGCATGATTTAGAGATTTATTTTTTTAAAATTTTATTATTCCTTTCAAATCATAAATTTCAACAAAATAATAAAAGGGCTAGTCATCCATAGAATGCATATTGCCTTAACCTTCGAATAATTAATCTAGTATCTCATCAACTCTTTCAATGTTGATGGAGCTACCCAATGCATTTTCATATTAAAAAAAATCTAAATGGTGTAAGCAAAGGGATAATGAAGAAGTAAATGGTTTGATGTTTCTAAATCCTTCTCAAACAAGACACATCTAAAAGGTCCATGATAACTTCTTCTTTGTAGATTCTCTTCTATAAGAATCTTACTTTGAACTACTAACCAAAGGAATGTTGAGGCCTTAGGGAGTCTTTAGAATCAAAACATTCTTGGAAGGAAAATATTTGGGAGAGAAATTTTGATTGCTCTAAAATCTCATATTCCAACTTGACCAAGTATCACCACCTTTTGAAAGATTCTAAACCAACTCATCCTTTCATATAAAATTTGATAAATAAAACTCTTGAAGCATCTTTTGAAGTTCACATAGAATTTGTTTGAGTTCCTCTCCTTCAACTAGGTTATTAATAGAAATCCATGATTTGAAGTTGTTCCTCATTGTAGACATGGAAAATTGACCCATTAAGATGAGTCATTTTCCTTAGATCTTCATTTTTCCTCTTATAAAAGTAGGGTCATCTTTGAGCGAACTTTTCCTCCATAAAATCATCTCTATTCTTCCCATAACCTATACCATTGGATCGGGCTCGAAAAGAGCTTCCCAATAGTATAAGATTTGTTCCATTCTAACATTGTTTGGACCTCTAAAGTATCAAAAAACTGCACATGGATTTAGTTGTTACGAATTCGTGGCCCTACATTACAGGCCATGAATTTGCTTTACAAATTGGTGGCTGAAAAATAGCCCATAAATTTGCTAAAATAGTAAACCGTTCAACTACTCGAATGTCATTGTGATTCGGTCCAAAATTGACCCTTCGCACTTTTCGCGAATTCGGGGCTTCCATTTTTAGGATCTAAATTTACCCATATTGGGAATTTTTCCAAACTGACTAACAAACTTGAACTAGCACCCTAAATCTCACCTTTTCTTGGTTATCCAACATCAATCAAAGTTATCAAATGTGCACTTCACCTCCCACAGAGGCTAATGAGTGAATGAAGGGAGAAGTTGTAAAATCAAGGACAAGTGCATTTTAAATTGAGAGGAGTTCGTGAAATGACAAATTGGTTGTAGGTTGAACATCAACAACAGGTTTTACAAGCTAAGAAATGCTTTGGAGCTCATATTGTAGTTGAGGGATTACTTTACATCCTCATGAATACAAGATCAAATGAATCTGCCTTGCTATCATCATTCTCGCAACACTAGATGATCGAATCTAGTATACCATCATTTTAATAAGGTCATTTCATCTATTTTAGCATTTTACATATCATTTTCTGCATTAGCAAGTTCTTGTTTTTATGCAAAAAGTATCTTTGAGCCAAATTTTCCCCTATCAAATCATCTCCATTCCTCACAAATCTTATACCATTGGATCAAGCTCAACAAGACCTTTCCAATGATATAAGATTGGTCCCCCAAAGTGCCAAAATACTACACATCAATCTAGCTATCATGAATTTGGAAGTAGAACCTCGAATTTGCTCATAGTCCCAAATTCGCCTATAGAGCCCAAATTTGCTTACTAGTCCTAAATTTGCATAGGCATAGGCTAGGGGTAAATTGTTGCTTCCATATTCATCATCATATCTTGTATTTTGTATCTTGATCATTTGAATCGATATTGCACTCCGTATTTTGTGTTGTTTTATCATTTCCTTTCAACTTCTTATATGTTAGCAATAGATTCACAAAATTCACTCTTTTACTTAGGGTTTTCTAAAAGGACCAAGGGGATTTGATTGTCGTGCCATTAATATCCATTTAACATTGGCCTAAGTAAATCACCAATCACTGATCACAATCTCTAGTATTTATGTGATTGATTGCAGGTTTTCTATGAATTTAGGCTTAGAGCCCCGAATTCATTTACAAGTCTCGAATCCGATTATAGCTCTTGAATTCTTAAAAGATATCCTAAATTTTCTTGGATCAGCCATCTAGTTTAGGTAGGTTCCTGATCTGATTTGTTTCAACTTTGTTTTTTTGTTTCGTGTTTGTTCCTTGTCTTGTTTATTGAGAGATTATTTAAAAACCTAAGAAAATATTAAAAAAGAGAAATAATAATGCTTTTAGCTTAGAAAAATATTGCTTGTTGTGTATTGTTTTCAAGGAAATTGAATTGCATTTAAGATTATAACTAGTTGCATTCTATCCTAAACATAGGTGTTTACAAATCAAAATAATACATCAAAACACATACCTTGGCCAAATGTAGAAATTGTCTCTAAATATTTCTTGGTGAACCCCCAAATTAATTAACCATCACCAAAGGAGGTATGACATTAAGTACCTCTCACATTGAGGTGTGGGATTTTAACTTCCCATCCCCCTTATAGGCACAGATCCATCAGCCTGAGGGAAAGGGGTGCGAAATTTTTAGCCCATATTCTTTGATGAACCCGACATGAAAGATCATTAAGGGTTTAAATTTTTCACACTTATCTTCTTTTGAACTTCCCCATTTCAAGCTTTTCCAGTGATAGTTCATACTGACATCGTTCTAGTTTCATCCCACGATTGGAATCAAGTGGTGTCAAGATTTGGTGTGGGTTTGAGGTTGAACCCTCCAACTTGCAAAGTTAAGTATTAAGTGGTGTACGCCTCCTACTCTTGGGACAACTAGATACAACTAAGATTAGACCACATTGTACTAGATTGAAAAGAGGATTTTGGTTGGAATGGATATCTTTCTTTTCACCATTCTTTTTTATTTCTTTTCACTTAATCAAGATCACATAAATAATTGTTGGAAAGAACTTAGGCACATAAACAAGATAAATTCCAAAAGACTTTTCTCTTACTAAAATAATATCTTAAAATAAATTCTTTACCTTGCTTGTGTGTGATTGTGATCATTAGAGTAAGAAAAATATTTTTGTGTGAATCATTTCTTTAAAAAACAACATAAAAAACAAAAACAAAAACAAAATAGAACAAAAAATGAATACCACTCTTAGGAATGGTAGGGAACTTGTGAATCCTATGAATGTCCCAATCCAATACCAACCTATCTATGCTACTTCCCTGATCGTCAATGTTGAAGGGATTCCACAAAATCTATTGACTGATTATAGTCAACCTCCTCCACATTTTCATCCATATTGAACATTTTCTTCACCACAACCTAATGAGGAATCTCATGGATGGGTTGGTGTTGAGGACAAGACCTAGTAGCCATGTATTTATAAATGGTCTACTCTTACTCATATATATATATAGACTAAAAGGTGATAAGTGAAGCTCATTGACTACCTCCTCTACTTTCATATACCTAGATGGTTTAGACACTTCAAAAACCATTGGTTTATTCCCCCATAAATCCCTAGAGTACACCTCATTTCCAAGGTCTATTCTTTTAAACTCTATACTATCACATAAATTAACTAATCCCCACCCTTCATAATCTAGTGTTGAATATAATTCAACATATACATTATTATGAAATCCAACATGAACCATTAAGGTAAAATATTGTGGGAGCTTCTCATTGTTGGATAGTTTTCATTGTACATAAATAAATTATGGATAAATGGATACAACCATATGTAGGTGTACACACTTGGTCACCCTATACCCTTGAATTATCTTCATGCTATCATAATATGGTTAGTCCTATAGTAGCAAGGACTTAGGTAAATATTCATAAACATCCTAATAACTTGTTTCCTCTCATACATTATCCTTCATGGAATCTTTGAGAATAAGATACATGTTTTGTTATAGATGGTTAAGTTCATTTATTGATTTAATAAATTAAATTATATTATTATGAATTAAAGTTAGGTTTTTTTTAATAGTAGGGTTTCTTTTGCATTCTATTATTAATGGTATATATGGAAATTTTTCTTACAACATAATCCACTTTATATTGCCTATATTTATAATGAAACCTAATTTAAAAATCTATTCCATTTTTTTGGAAACCTTAATTATGAAAATCCTCCTTTTTAATTAAAAGATAACCCCCCTTTTGAATAACCCTTCACTTTTCAATTGAAATTATCGTCCTTTTTGAATAAAAATTCATTTTCATTTTTGAACAAATACCTCCTTGTCAAACATAATTTAAAATGAATTGAGGTCTAATTAGTTGAAGTTGGACTGTCAATGATAGCTAATGTGGATAAACATTTCTTATGTCATAGGTAGAAATTGATGGTGTACAATAAAATGGTGTGGTCTCATAATTCATACAAATAAAGTTTCATGGAGAATATAAATCATTTTTCTCACAATTGTGTAGAGATAAATGGGGTTGTTAGTCCCCATTAATGACCATTTTATAACCATAACTATTTTTCATAGAACTATTTTTATGCAAAACATTTTGTGCCCTCTTATCTTGCCCTCCCCCCTTACCACATTAGATGCCATAATGGAGGGTGGACGACTTAATAATTTTGCTCAAAAATGTATTTGCACAAAATTAGGCTTAGGAAAAGGCTCGGATGTGGCTCAAGAAGCATGAAATAGTTTCATGCAAACCAAATTTTATCACAATTTGTAAAATTGTGGTGGCATTAAAGTGTTGCAAAATACCAGTGTTTGATGTAGTTAACTACAAGTAAACTAAATATAATCAGTATGATTTACTACATAGTTATAGTGGCTTGGGAGCCTATTTTTAGTTGATCATGTCTTCTTGTTTTATTTTTGTGGGGTATCTTATTTTATAATTTATTTCATTCTTACTTCAATTAATGGAAAAATAGGCACCTTACGAGGGCAATACATATACATGGGAAAATTTAAAACCTAAATTCAAGGTAAATATATTTTTGTCCTTTATTAGTTAATAACATATTGGAAGGGACTTCCTTCACTTCCCTAATGTATTTAATTACAATCACAAACTCAACAGCAAATATGCACAGAATATTTGCACAAAGTAAGAAGTGAATAAATCAATGCCTCTTGGAGGAGGGCAGATCCCCGCCACAAATGGGCAAAATGTAATGCGGATACGCAGAATGAAAAAATGATTGATGATGAATCCTACACTTGGATAACTAAACCATATAAATATGAATAAAAATGAATTTATACAATATAGTCGATAGCTATCACATTTGTATTGTAACATGGCTCCCCTCCTCGAAAAGCTTTGTCCTCAAAGCTGGAAATGTTTAGAAAATACTTTCAGGTTCCCATGTAGCATCTTCTTCTAGTAAGTCCTGCCATTTGATGAGAAATTATTGGATGTGATGAGATCTCAAAATGCATGTTCTTTGTAGAATTGCTTTCGACTAGAGATATATACGTTCTTCTTCATATAGAATTGGCAATTCTGATTGAGATTGCACTTTCTAGCCGATCACCTTCTTGAGATAGGAAACATGAAATACTGGATGTATACGTGATGAGGGAGGTAAATCTATTTGATATGCCACTTCTCCAATGTGATGCACAATTTTGTAAGGACCATAAAATCGAGGATCCAACTTCTAACTAGACTTGATCTTCAATGATAATTGTTTGTAGGGCTGCAAACGCAGGAACACCATATCACCAATATTCAATTCTCTTTCTGAACGGTGTGTGTCATGTTGCTGCTTCATATTATTTTGTTCTTGGACCAATATCTTTGATAATGGTGAGCATTGATTGACATTGCTGAAACCAATCATCTACTAGGGCCACTTTGGAGGATCCTAGTATATAATCTGCTACTATTGGAGGCTTAGTTCCATACAATGCTTCAAAAGGAGACATCTTGATGGAGTAATGGTAAGAAGTGTTGTACCACCATTCTACCAATGATAGCCACTAACTCCATTGATATTGTTTATCCTAAACAAAACATCTTAGGTAGGTACCCAAACATTTGTTAACTACCTCCATTTGGCCATCTATTTGTGGATGGTATGCAGAAGACATATTTAATTTGGTACCACTAAGTCGAAATAATTCTCTCCAAAAATTTCTAGTAAATATGGGATCCCGATCACTTACAATATTTTTTGACATGCCATATAATTTGAAAATTGAGTCCATAAATACCTTAGTCACTTTGCTTGTTGAAAATGGATGTTGTAGAGCTTGAAAAATGAGCATATTTGGAGAGGCGATAAACTACCACAAAAATTATTGTTTTGCCTTCTAAATTAGGAAGACCTTCAATAAAATCTATGGAAATGTGTTCCCACTGATGATCTGGAATGGGTAATGGTTGAAGCAACCCTGGTGATTTGACTATTTCACCATTATTGCATTGGCATACTTCACATTCAGATACCCATTGTTTAACCGTTGCTTTTAATCCTTTCCAACAAAAATATTGTTTAACTCGCATATAAGTTTTCAAAAAACCTGAATGTCCTATTGACGGAGAAGCATGTGACTCATCTAGAATCCTTGATTTGATTGTTGAAGAGTGTGGAATGTAAATGCAATTCTTCCTTCTTAATATCTTATCTTCATAGGAGAAAATAAGGTGCTTGGATGAACCCAATGATAATTCTTGAATTATTTGAGTAGTTTCACTATTGGACAATCATTCTTCCTGTAACTGAGATACCCATTGAGAACAAGAACCTGAAATAGCATTAATAACTACTTCATCTTCATATTTTTTGGATAATGCATCTGCTGCCACATTTTCTTTCCCTTTCTTGTACTCGATAACGAAATCATATCCCAACAATTTAGTTAACCACTTGTTTTGTTATGGATAAGAAAATCGTTGTTCTAGAAAATTCTTGAGACTACTATGATCTATTTTTATAATGAAACGACTACTGATTAAGTAGTGTCTCCATTTCTCTACTGCATGTAGAATAGCCAACATTTATTTTTCATATGTAGGTTTTCCTATACTTTTTCCCGAAAGTTGTTTATATTTGAATGCTAAGGGATGACCTTCCCACATTAACACTATCCCAATACATGTTCCTGAAGCATCATATTCGATTATGAATGGTTTGAGAAAATCTGGAGTTGCCAAAACTTGAGTAGTACACATTGCTTCCTTGAGATCCTCGAAGGCTCGAATGGTTGCTTTCGACCAATGAAAAGCATCATTTTTTGTAAGAGTTGTGAGAGGAGCTACAGTTTTTCCATAGTTACGCATAAACTTGTGATAATATCCAGTGAGACCCAAAAAACCATGAAGTTTCTTGATAGTTTTAGGTAAGTGCCAATCCTGAAATACCTTTATCTTATTGGGATCCACTTTAACACCTTCCTGAGAGAATGTATGACCTAGGTACTCAACTTCTTGAACACGAAAAGAGCATTTAGAGTGTTTGACAAATAGTTTGTCCTTGTGTAGTATATGAAGCACCCTTCCAACATGCAACATATGATCATTCCATGATTTACTATATATGAGTATTTCATCGAAGAAACTAGGACAAATTTGTGAAGGAATGGGTGAAACACATGGTTCATGATACTTTGGAATGTGGATGGGGCATTAGTGAGACCAAAATGCATGACCAGGAATTCATGGTGACCTTCATGGGTACGAAAAGCTATTTTAGAAATATCTTCTTCTCTAATCCTAATCTAGTGAAACCCCGAACGTAAGTCTAGTTTTGTAAAAAAATTTGCACCATGTATTTCATATAATAAATCATCAATGACAAGTATAGGGAATTTATCTTTGATGGTGATTTTGTTAAGAGGATGAAAATCTGGACACATGCACCAAGAATTGTCTTTGCGACGGGCCAAAACTACTAGTGAAGAATAGGGGCTAGTACTATGACGGATGACTCCATGTTCTAATAGTTCTTGGATAATTTTCTCAATTTCTATTTTTTGAGGTTGGGGATATCGATAAGGACGGTCATTAGGAGGAAGACTTCCCGGAACAAGGTGTATGGCATGGTCATGGGATTTTTTGGGAGGTAGTCCCTTTGGTTCTTGGAATACCTCATCATAGTTGGCCACAATGTTTTGTAGATCTTCTGATTGGATTTCTAGCATATCTTGTGCTTGCATTTCCATACAATTAATTTGAGAAATGAATCCATAACTACCTTTTCTTAATATTTTTCCATGTTATGCGAACTTACTATATTTTATGGAGGTGTTGGAATTCCTTGGAGGCGAATGGTCTTCCCATTTTATTTCCATTCAACAAAGCACTGCTTGTAATTAAAATCGACCATGGTTTCCATTTGTTCTAACCATGCGACTCCCAAGATAACTTATGAATTCCCTAAATTCATAACAAAAAGAGGACCATGCCAAGTATAACTTCCCATTTGTAATGAAATTGAAGATGTTTTACCTATACATTCATCACAACCCCCATTTGCAATTATAACTTAAAATTTATCTTGATTGGAGGAGTGGATGTTCAAGTTTAATGCCCTGGCAATATTTGCATCAATAAAGTTATGAGTGCTTCCTGAATCAATTAGTACAATTACCTTCCTTTGTCGAATGAAGCCTACTACCTTGATTTTATGGTGAGATGATATTCCCATAAGAGCATGTATTGAAATTGCCATAGTATCTTCCTCAGCTACAACCTCCTCGTGTTCAATTTTATATTCATCTATGGGAACAACAGGTGAGTTGTTCTCTATTTTTTCATCTTCCTTATCAGCATATTCAATTTGAAAGTTCTATCGTGGTACACATGCCTAATATTTTGGATGGTGATTACGATATTTAGAACAAAAATATCTTGATGGTTGATCATTTTTGTGAAAAGAGTTGTGGTATTGAGGTCGATCATATGAATCATGTCGTATGGATGTCCCCATTTGCACCTTATTCTCAGCCAACTTGGCAATCCTTATACAAGCATATAAAGAGGATGGATCTTGTAGATCCACTTCAACTTTAATATTCTCTTTCAACCCATTTCTAAAAGCAGCTACCACTACATTAGTTTGTAAATTTCTTGCATAGGAAAGCAGGCTAGTGAATTCTGAGATATAATCCATTACCGATTTGGTTTTCTTACGTGAAAACAACCACACCATGTAAGAGGATGAGGATCCTTCATCAAATATTTTAAGAAAATATTTGGTGAAATCATCCTAGTAGATGGTATTTCTCTTCTCGCATTTGAGCCATACAAACCATTGATAAGCTTTAGTACCTAGTTTGGAGGCAGCAAAAGGAATTTTTTCTGAATCTCGAATTTGGTATAAGTCTAAAATGCATTCCATTTTGGCTATCCAACCACGTGGATCATGGCCCTCAAAGGTGGGAATATCAATGCATAGAAAATTGACCCCATTAGGACCTCTTGATTGTTCATAAACTTCATCTCTATCTTGGTCCTCATTATGCCTATGTCTATGGAAGCGATTTTGAGTAGGACCTTTATGTTGTACATAAACTTCTTCGTTATCGATATCCTTGATGAGCACCAGAAATGCTCATTTTATATACACTTTTAAGGGGTATCATTACTGGTTTAATTATAATATGAGATGTATTTTATATAACTTATGCATAAAATTGATAGAAAAACTTGTATTATGCTTGATTGGTGTTTTTAGTGGAAACTATGTATAAATGTAGGTATTGGTACTAATCTGGTGTTTTCCAGTCTACATCCACTTGGACCTAGCATACTTCTGCTTTCAGATACTAAGGCATGATAGTAGGCACCTTCCCAAAGGAGAAGGCACCCAGCAGAAGTAGGTGCCTTCCTGATGGAGAAGGCACCCAGCAGAAGTAGGCGCCTTCCTTATGGAGAAGGCACCCAACAGAAGTAGGCGCCTTCCTTATGAATAAGGCACCCAACAAAAGTAGGCGCCTTCCTCATGAAGAAGGCACCTCCATGCCTCCATACTTTGCAAGATTGACCAAGCAAGCAAGTGGGACCATGTTGACCATTGACTCCACGTCATATGCACCAAGTTGGGATAGCTACCAAAGCACATGAAGACAAAGGAGAAATATTTTTAAATCATGCATTATTATTAATAGAATAAAGTATTTATTATTATCAACCGATTGGTCGGTTGACCTTGTAAAGCTCTTAAAGTATTATTTTTAGGATGCATTAGTTTAGGTTTTGTTTGTTACGTACACCTAAGGATTTTTTATATTTATCCTTGTGTGAATGGACATGCTTTAAAATAGGGAAATAAAATTTGTGTAGAACCAATTGTAAACTAATCACGTCATGTGATTAAATTAGATTGATTTGTTATTGTAACAATATCAGGTCGTGCTTTATATAAAGACGCAGGCCAGATGAACGGGGGATCAATGATTAATTTTACACATAATATTATTTCATTTCATTTCTTTTTTTAATTGATTAAGAGTGCAACTCCTCTTATTCAAGCAAGCTCTACGTAGCTAGTCGGGCGGACTATCTACGGGAGCTTGGGCCCACTCCCTGCAGTAGTCCTCCCCTATTTATTTTTGTTCTTTATTTTCTGTAGATTAGTTAATTGCTTTAGTTCTTGCTTTATTTAATTTAGGTGTGTGTTTCTTTTCCACGCATTTAATTTCCTATACATTTCTTTCCAGCATTTCATTTTCAGTATTTAATTAATTTATTTATTTATTCTACACTTAGTTTGGATGAAATGAAAATGTTTAAACATCCCCCACCAAACTAAATAAGGTACAGCCATATTTATTCCCCAACACTACAGGCATATACTGTACGTGACACTCATAAGTTTACGAACTTATCGGATTGATAATTTTTGGAAGAGAAATGATTGTTTTCGAGACATGAATTTTTTCTCACCATTTTGGTGTCGTTGTCGGGGAGTGTCAAAACTATAGTGTTAGGATTTATAGGTCAGTTAGAAAGCCCATTTAAAATTACCTGTAAATATTTTATCTGAGAAGCATGAGTTCACCAAGGGCCTTTTTACAGGGCCAAAACAATTGCCAAAATAGTCAGAGCCAAATCCTATAAGCAACTGTTAAATTTACCAGCTTCTCAGGTAAACATGGGAATGAACTTGATGTACCAAATTAAGTGTAGAAGTAGGAATAAAATGTGTTGTTGAAAAAATTAGAAAAATCTGGCATTGAAGGATTTCCATCATATTTTCAATGGTTTCAAGAAATCAAAATAAATAAGCACAACCCAGGTCTGATTGAAAATTTTTAGGGATGTGTTTTTATACAAAAACCATTGAAAAATTGTGCCTCTAGAAGCTTGGTTTTAAATTAAAAAATTTATAGGCTTGAACCTTTTGCAACGTATTGGTAAATGTTTTTTTAATGATGAAATTAATAGCAGGAAAAATGATAGAGCAAATTTTTTAAAAAGAATATCTTGTTATGAAGTATGCTCTTCACTTGCGCTTAAGGCGACCTAGTGAATCAGAAACTAGCATGTGTTTTTTGAATACTGCTATGCCATATTTTCTCCAATTTGCCAACCTACAGATAGTAATTTTCCCGTCTACACATTTTGCCATTATGTTGAAAATTTTGGTTTTGAGGTCAAAGGGGGAAATTTCTCTTCTCATGCTATAACACATCAAACTAGTTGATAATGAAATTGATAATTTTTTAGAAGACTAGTTTAGATGTAGGCATGGGGGAGACCCCACCTTCATTATTGCCACCAACAATACAATGAACATTGTTTACAGTGTTCATACCAAAGAAAAAAAATATCTTCTGTTGAAAATGGCCCCAAGTTAAGAGCAGATAAAAAGGAATAGAGTTTTATTTTGCTACTTGTTAGAAGAGAGTATCCTCTTTCTTGAGGACCAGCTTGGTCCAGAAGGGAAATGAGAAATCTAAAACCAGTAGCTAGATAAAACAGTGGAGAGAAAAAATAGAAGTTTTATTTTTGTTACTTGTTGGAAGAAAGTATCCTCTTTCCCTAGGACCAAGTTGGTCTAGAAGAAAAATGAGAAATCTTCAACTAGTCACTAAATAAAGCAAGGGAGGAGCCTAGAAGTAATCATAAGATAAAAAAAAATTATATATATAATTAAAAAAATGAAAAAAATTAAAAAGAAAAAAAAAAGTTAGAATTTTATTTTAATACCTTTAGTTTAGATTTTTCTTTTATGTTTTGCAGGACAACATGAAGTATGATGTAGACAAATAAGGAGGTGTCTGTGAAGATTTTGTGATTTAAGATTTATACGTGAAGTTCTTAATAACACTATATGAACTATCTCGTGTACCTAATCATGTAGCATCCAATCTAGCAGGTGGAAGCTAGCAGAGTTTTACCTTGGCAACATTAGCACCTGAAGGCAGGCTAAGTAACCATGATCAAGTGAAAGGCTTCTAGTCCAAGGTGCTTATGAAACTTTGGGAAAGTTTTGCTACAAGGTGTGTGACTATTACAACCTAAGTAAATCAAAGTACAGTATTGAGATAATGTTCGAGTAATAGTCAACAAGCTCCATTAACAATCGCCTCACATTTGCGAGAGTTGATTAGAAATCAGCATGGGGGAGACCCCATACCATACCAGTAGCTCAGAAAAATGTTCAATAATTCGTTAAAAAAAAAAAAAAAAAAGAGAAATAAAAGAAAAAAGAGAAAAAAAAAGAAAAAAAAAGAGAGAAAAAAAGGGAGGATACATGAAAAAAAATGATGAAGTGAAAGACGCCTTGATCATCAAGAAGGCACCTTTCGCATGAAGAAGGTGCCATACAATGGAGGTGCCTTTCGCATGAAGAAGGCGCCATACATTGGAGGCGCCTTCCGCATCAAGAAGGCATCATACATTGGAGGCACCTTCCGCATCAAGAAGGCGCCATACATTGGAGGTGCCTTCCGCATCAAGAAGGTATCATACATTGAAGGTGCCTTCCATAGGAAGCAAGTGCCTTGAAATCTAGGGTGCCTTGATCCATTTCCCGCACTTAAGCGGTTCGATGGCATAAGGGGCAGAGAGAAAAAAAATAGGAATAAGTGACGATACGCCTTGATGGCATACAATACAGGTGCCTTGATCAAAAAAAAATCATGCGAAACCTTACAATGAAAAAAAATGCATAGAATATGTCTTGCTTAGCATAAAATTCCTTTTTATTTGCTTTGTAGGAAATCATGAACCGCATGCAAGTTGCAGGCATCCTGAGAGTTAGGGCCTAATAGGCACGGAGTCATGACTCCCGTTTTCCTGCTTTTGTGTGTTTTTACAATTCATCGTGCCCTCTGAATGCAATCTGAAGGCATCCTAAGAGCTAGGGCCTCAGGCACAGGCATGATTCCTATTTTATAGCTTTTTTGTGTGTAGTTTCGCAGGACACAACCATGAGCATGATTTGTAGGCAAGGCCGACTTAAACTAGGTCTAACATATGTGACATTTTGTGCCCTGAAATTAGGAGAGCGGCGAAGCGAAAAAGGCGCTTACTTCCCACTAGGAAAATAGTGCCTACAATCAGTCTAGTACAGTTGTGCCTTTTTCCATTCGGAGGAAGGCACCAATAAGTGATGTTCTTCTCCCTTGATGGGGGTGCCTGTTGTTCAATATAGGACCTAATGTTCGAAAGGTTGCAGAATTGTTGAGCATAGGGACATGTTTTTGGCAACGAGGGCGTCACCAATTTAAGAAGGAAAAATAAAAAAAAATGGTAAATTATGGCTACGACACTGGATTTGTTAAATCCACACCTACAGAAGAAAGAAGAACAATGATAATTAGTGGTGTGGGGAAGATGATAGCCAAAAGAAAAAAATAAAAATAAATATATAAATAAAATCTCCAGGAGCACCAACGTACGGGCAGCATGGAAACATTTCACACAATCAGCATCATACACATTGAAATCTGTGAAATTCACCCAGGTATATACTGTTATTTTTTGTTAATTATGTGTATAGTTATTTAAAAAATCATTTCAATGTTAATATCAGTAGATGCCTCTGTAAAATATTTTTGTCGAAATCTCCCAACCACATGATGTCTCGAATCAGAGAAAAAAATTATTATTTACCTCAGGAGCAATTGAAAAATATATATATATTAAGTTATGGCATTCACGTGAATAGATTTGGCACTATTCTATTTACTGCATCATGAGAAATTTGTAATGTGGAGCGCCAAAGAAAATATTTTAAACGATTGATTTCAAACACTTGGACTCCAGCGAGTTTGCAATCTGCTGGTAACATGTACCCAAATCAGCGCAATATAGCACTCAATGGAAAAAAACAACAGCGTTCAATGAAAAAAGAAAAATGCAGTGCTGAATAAAAAAAAAATAGTGTTGAGTAAAAATTACAACAGTACTGAAGGAAAAAAATAGTAGCGCTCAACGACGAAGAAACAGAGATGTTGAAGGCCATTAAAAAAAAAAAAGAAAAAAAAAAGGAAGAAAAATAAAAGAAAAATATATATATCCCGAGGGTTGCTGTCACAAGAACATGACAATCTTTAGCATGGTCAGCCTACGAGAGGGATAACTTTCACTTTTGGTGCCATGAGGGCGTGGCACATGTTAGGCATGGGGGGATGATGAGCACCAAAAATGCTCATTTTATATACACTTTTAAGGGGCATCATTACTGGTTTAATTAGCGTATGAGATGTATTTTATATAACTTATGCATATAATTGATAGAAAATCTAGTTATGCTTGATTGGTGTTTTTAGTGGAAATTGTGTATAAATGCAAGTGTTGGTACTAATATGGTGTTTTCCAATCTACATCCACTTGGACCTGGCATACTTTTGCTTTCAGAGACTAAGGCATGAGAGTAGGCACCTTCTTGAAGGAGAAGGCACCTAGTAGAAGTATGCGTCTTCCTGATGCAAAATGCGCCTAGCATAAGTAGACGCCTTCCTAATGGAGAAGGCGCCCAACAGGAGTAGGCGCCTTCCTCATGCAGAAGGTGCCTCCACACCTCCATACTTTGCAAGATTGACCAAGAAGGCAAGTGGGACCATGTTGACCGTTGACTCCACATCATATGCACCAAGTTGGGATAGCTACCAAAACACGTGAAGATAAAGGAGATATTTTATTCTATGCATTTAAATAAGACACTTCTATTATTAATCGATCAACTGGATAACTTTGTAAGGTGAGCATTTCTCCTCATGCTCATGAATCAATCAAAGCAACGATTTATCGGTAAAATGATATGCGTAATAGATAGCATGAAGAATCAGATCCATTAGCGACTAAGGAGGACAACCATCCAAATGGATTCATTATTTCCAAACATATTCTATTCTAATAAAAACATAATACGCCTGATTTATCCTATGGATAAAATTAGTGCATGACTGTTATTATTAGTGCATGATTGTTAGGATTGATTGGCTATCCTATTTTCTGTGTATCTGTTGTAACTGCAAGTCTAAAATAGACTTACCTAAAAATGTAACAGAGGAAGGTTGTGCATTGTATAAATGCACAGATCTTCCCTAAGAGAAGGGAACGACGATTAATTTTAATAGAAGAACTATTTTATTTTATTTATTTTTAAATTTATTAAGAGTGCAATTCCTCTTATTTGAGCAAGCTCTACGCAACTAGCTGGGCAGACTATCTGTGGTATATTCGGCCCACTCCCTATAGTAGTCCTCCCCTGTTTCATTTCTGTATTTGCTTTTTGTAGATTAGTTTATTGCTTTTTTTTTTGCTTTAATTAATTTAGTTGTGTGTTTTAGTTTTATGTATTTTAATTTCCGCACTTTAATTTAGTTTGTAATTTATTTATTTAATTCTTTGCACTTAGATTTATTTAGTTTGACTGAAATCCAAATGCACATACATCCCCCACCAAACTAAATAAGGTACAAACAGATTTGTTCCCCAACACTGCAGGCATATACTGTGCATGACACTCGAAAGTTTACGGACTTACCAAATTGATAATTTATGGAAGAGAAATGAATATTTTTCGAGACATGAATTATCCCAAGGGTTGTTGTCACGAGGACATGAAAATATTTTAGGCATGGTCAGCCTACAAGAGGGATAACTTTAGCTTTCGGTGCCACGAGGGCATGTCACATGTTAGGCATGGGGGGATGATGAGCACCAAAAATCCTTATTTTATATACACTTTTAAGGGGCATCATTACTGGTTTAATTAGCATATGAGATGTATTTTATATAACTTATGCATATAATTGATAGAAAATTATGTATTATGTTTGATTTGTGTTTTTAGTGGAAACTATGTATAAATGCAGGTGTTGGTACTAATCTGGTGTTTTCTAGTCTACATCCACTTGGACCTGGTATACTTTTGCTTTTAGAGACTAAGGCATGAGAGTAGGCACCTTCTTGATGGAGAAGGCACCTAGTAGAAGTAGGTGTCTTCCTGATGGATAAGGCGCCCAGTAGAAGTAGATGCCTTCCTTATGGAGAAGGCACCCAACAGAAGTATGCACCTTCCTTATGAAGAAGGCGCCCAACAAAATTAGGCACCTTCCTCATGAAGAAGGCACCTCCACGCCTCCATACTTTGCAAGATTGACCAAGTGGGCAAGTGGGACCATGTTGACCATTGACTCCACGTCATATGCACCAAGTTGGGATAGCTACCAAAGCACATGAAGACAAAGGAGAAATATTTTTAAATCATGCATTATTATTAATCAAATAAATTATTTATATTATCAACTGATTGGTCGGTTGACCTTGTAAAGCTCTTAAAGTATTGTTTTTAGGATGCATTAGTTTAGGTTTTGTTTGTTACATACACCTAAGGATTTTTTATATTTATCCTTGTGTGAACGGACATGCTTTAAAATAGGGAAATAAAATATGTGTAGAACCAATTGTAAACTAATCACATCATGTGATAAAATTAGATTGATTTGTTATTGTAACAATATTAGGCCGCGCTTTATATAAAGACACGGTCCAGATGAACGAGGGATCAATGATTAATTTTACACATAATATTATTTTATTTCATTTCTTTGTTTAATTGATTAAGAGTGCAACTCCTCTTATTCGAGTAAGCTCTACGTAGCTAACTGGGTGGACTATCTACGAGAGCTTGGGCCCACTCCTTATAGTAGTCCTCCCCTATTTATTTTTGTTCTTTATTTTCTATAGATTAGTTTATTGCTTTAGTTCTTGCTTTATTTAATTTAGGTGTGTGTTTCTTTTCCACGCATTTAATTTCCTATACATTTCTTTCCAGCATTTAATTTCCAGTATTTAATTAATTTATTTATTTATTCTGCACTTAGTTTGGATGAAATGAAAATGTTTAAACATCCCCCACTAAACTAAATAAGATACAATCAGATTTATTCCTCAACACTACAGGCATTTACTGTGTGACACTCATAATTTTACGAACTTATCAGATTGATAATTTATGGAAGAGAAATGATTATTTTTTGGGATATGAATTTCTTCTCACCAATCCTCATCATTCTTGTGTCCATTGAAGCAATTTTGGAAACTACTATTATGACCTCTTTGTTGTGCATAAACTTCTTCTCCATCCTAATCCTCATTGTTCCAATGTCTATGAGAGTGAGTTGGAATAGGAGGGATTTGTTAGCTTTATCTATCCAAAAGTTGGGTCACCTTGATATTCAAGTTGTTCATACTAGCAAATAGTGTTTGTATGGATTTGTTAGTGGTAATGGAACTTTTTGTTTCCTCGTGTGTGAGGTTCTCATGGAAATAATTTGGGGACTGATTTGATGCCATATTTTTAAGCAATGGATGACCGAGATCAAAACTATTAATTCGTAAAGGAGAAGAATTATGTGTACCTTTGTTTCTAGGAGGTCTTCGTGGTGACTTTAGGCACCCTTCGTTTGAATTTTTTGAGCTTGTTAATCATCTCGTTTGGTCCTTTGGTCTACCTTTTGCTCATGCACTTGCCAATAAATCTTTGCTAATCAATTTCGTCTTGGAACTCTACAAAAATTTTGGTTAATTTGCAAAAAAAAAAATTGTTCTCCGCTTTAGTTGTCACTCCAATTGCGATGCAGATTTAATTTTGAATTTCCTGTTTGAGACCTCACGGCTACTCGACTGCTTTCAAATTGTAATCAGCAACTCTTCTTACACAACACCACTAATTAGACACCAATTTTTGACACACCAATTGAAACTACCTGCCACCTCAATTAGATGCTAGACGACAAGGGACTGAGGGACCACTGCACGACATGAGACATGATATGACAAGACAATGATGAGGCTCGAAGACCACCGAACTAGATGACGTAGGACCCGAACGACGACACGAATTTATTGGACCACATAGAAAGGTAAGCGAACATAGAAGACTATAAAACTAGACGACGCATACCGAGGTGAGATGTGATGCAGGATGGAAGAGGGACACATGATGAAATACAGTAGACAAGGGAACACTAGGCAATTGACGATGCAATAGACTAACACTGACGACGATCGATGATGACGTAATAATACTCCACACATGAAATATTGGGATGGCTATGTGACCATAGTCACAATAGGTTATATGAGTCAGTGTGCTTTTAAACCTTGCTTATGACATCACCTACTCAATGTGGGATATTAGCCTTATTTGGTGAACAAAAACTGAATGTGATGGCCACGCTAATTTATAAAATGTAATTTAAATACTTGTACCTGGCGTATTTATTTACTCAGTTTGATGTTAGAATGATGTATGAGAACTTGAAAATATTCAGGTGGTTTGAATGACGTATGGTAAATCTGTTGCATCGTTTTGTTTAGAACTTGCAGTGATAAAAAGTCCTTGATGCCTGCTGCTTGGACTTGTTTAGAAAATATTATTTGTTGTGGTTAATCTGGTGCTTATGGTTAATCCATTTCTTCTGTATGGCTTCTTATGCACCAAGATGTCCAAGGTACCACGTGCAATAATTTATGAACTTATTTTAAAACTTCGTATACTTCCCAATAATCACGCAATAATTCACAAATATATGCTTAGGATTGGGATTGTTATTACACCACGCCTGACGTCTCCGACGTAATTCGTGTATGAAAAGCAGCAAAATTTCTAGGGTTCACGTCGATTATCCCAAAATAATTTTTATTAATTTTGTTGCTGCAATTAAACTTCATTCATCAGACGACGTATGCGCTGTAGAATGTCCACTCGTTGTGATCATTGTAAGCGATCGAAGGAAACCCACCACGCCATGCTCAGAACCCAAAATTTGATACCACTTGGAAGGGAATTTCTTCCCTTCCCTAATTTATTTAATTCCAATCACAAACTCAACAGTAAATATACACAAAAGATTTAATGAAAGCACAAAGTAAGAAGTGAATAAATCAATGCCCCTTGGAGGAGGGTAGATCTCTGCCACGAATGGGCAAAATGTAATGCGAATACGCAGAATAAAAAAATATTGATGATGAATCCTACACTTGGATAACTAAACCATATAAATATAGATAAAAATGAATTTATACAATATAGTCGATGGCTATCACATTTGTATTGTAACACATATAAGAAAGGCAATGGGTAGGCCTTGAGGTAAATGATCCACTGATTACCTTTAGTTTTCCTTCCTATTTAAGTCATGAATTAGATAATACTTAGATATTACTTAAAAACCACTAAGAGACCTTTATGATCCACTATAACTCCTATGGAACCACCTAAGTCCTTTCAATTTACTTATATTCCATCATTTTTTCTATCTATCTATCTATATATATACACGTTGTAGCTATGTTAACTATAACAACACGTGCTAGTATCTATTTGTATACTAGAGCATCTATTGTGTGCACTTCTACTAAAATCAAAGAAAAAACTTGATGAAATTACATATCTTAGATAATTTTCTCCTAAGAGAGACATTCTAAGCTTTTTATTACATTTCAAATTAGGGCCAATGTGAACACCTATTGTTATTTGATTCTCTCAAGATAAATTCAAACAACAAAATTGTATAAACATAGAAGCAAAAATGGTGATTTTAACATTTGAATTTGATATTTATACCTTATCCTTAAGCTACATATCCTTGAGGAGAATCCTTAAGGCACATGTGGAGGAAGAATATTGGCTAGGAAAAAATAGAGATCCCTTTTGACAGATGAAAAAGTAAGAAAAATTCCCTATTATCCATTTCAATATCCTTGGATAACTATAGAAGAGATGGTTATTACAAACCGAAGCATTAGTTTGCTCTTCGTATTCATGGAAAAATATATAGGAATTACATCAACTCCGTTGAGGCAGTTTGAATCTAGTTGGGTGGTTCTTAAACTGAATAACTAAAAAATACGTACCACTCCTATAATGCTGTCTATCTTAATTAATGTAATATAAGATATACTAGTTATTCTAACATCCCCCCTTATTACATTGATGTTGACTACACATAGCATTGCGGAACAATTCAAATTTGACTCGAGCAAGCGCTTTGGTGAAGATGTCCGCTATTTGCTCATCTGTGGGAATGTAGTGGAGCTGGATATGATGCTTTGGAATCTCATCTCGAATGAAATGACACCTAGTGTCAATGTGTTTGGTGCGATCATGAAAGATAGGATTTTTGACAAGATTCATAACACCTTGATTGTCGCAAAATAAATGTAAAGGAAGATGCTCTGGAAGGCCCATATTTGTGAGGATGCGACGTAACCATATGATCTCGCAGACTGCTCCACTAGCTGCTCGATATTCTGCCTCAGTAGACGAAATAGCAACAACATGTTGCTTCTTGCTATGCCAAGAGACAGGACCAGATCCAAGGTGAAAAACATATCCTGCAGTTGATTTTCGGTCATCTATGGATCCAGCATAATCAGAGTCCGTGTACCCTTGAAGATAGAACTTGTTGTTTTTTTTGTATTCCAGACCGATATATGTCGTCCCACGGACATAGTGAAGAACTCTTTTTGCTGCTTTCCAGTGGCTAACTTTAGGATCTTGCATGAATCGTGAAAGATAACCCATAGCAAAACTAAGATCTGGCCTGGTGTTTGTGAGATAGATGAGACTCCCAATCAGCTGACGATAGAGAGTACTATCTATTTTAGGAGATTCATCGAATCGGGATAACTTAAGTCCTGCTTCCATTGGTGTGGCTTTGGGTTTGCAGTCAGTCATCCGATACTTATCAATGAGAGTCTTGGCATATTTCTTTTGAGTAACTTGTATGCAATGCTTGTATTGAGTTACTTCTAGACCAAGGCAATAGTGGAGAAGTCCAAGATCTGTCATTTCAAAAGAGGTATTGAGATCTTTCTTTACTGTTTTGATCATACTCTCCGAGCGCCTGTTATGATCAGATCATCCACATATAGTACTAGAATTACTATGTTAGAACCATTGTTCTTGATATATAGGTTGGGATCTGCAGGACTTCTTCTAAACCCATGTTGCACTAGGTGACTATCAATTTTGATATACCAAGCTCGAGGAGCTTGTTTAAGTCCATATAGAGATTTGATCAGCTTACAGACTTTATGTTCTTCCCCTTGAACTACAAAACCTTCGAGGTTGAGTCATATAGACTTCTTCTTGTAGGTCACCATTTAAGAAAGCACTCTTTACATCCATCTGATGTAGCTGCCAACCAAATTGAGCTGCCATTGCACACAAAACTCGAATAGTGGTCATTTTTGCAGTAGGAGCAAATGTCTCTTCATAGTCTATGCCTTCTCTTTGTGCATAGCCCTTTGCAACAAGTCGGGCTTTATATTTATCTATTGCACCATTTGCCTTATATTTGATCTTGAATACCCATTTGCAACCAATGGGTTTCTTTCTTGAAGGTAAATTCACTAACTTCCAAGTTTGATTTTTCATTAGAGATGTATGTTCTGCATCCATAGCAGTTTTCCATTGATCTTTATTGAGTGCATCTGAGACTGATGTGGGTTCTTTTTCATCTAGTATTGTCAAATAGACTTTTTCATCTTCCATATCTATATTCTCATCTTCTTCTACATTCACAGATAAATCATCAAAATGTTGACAAAGGTCATCAACATCTGTTACTGATGTTGCAGCATCTGCTCTTTTGTGTTGAGTCATACTGCGAGTAGCGGGTCGATCTAGAGTTAGATCTGGAAGTGATGTCAATTTTGAATCTTGCAATGTACTAGTATACCATTTAGGAACCTTCTTCTGAGGAGATGCTGCTTCTTTCTTAGGTTCATCTTCCTTAAGGTATACAAGTGTGTTATTTGATGTGAAAGTTTCATAAAATACTACATCTCTATTGATGTGTGTTTTCTTGGTTATAGGATCAATCAACCGATATCCTTTTGAATACTCATCATAACCAAGAAATATACATTTTTGAGTTTTCTCATCTAGTTTCCTTCTTTTCTGTTTAGGAATGTGCATAAAAGCTTGACATCCAAAAACTTTTAGATGAGAGATTGAGGGTTTCTTACCACTCCAGGCTTCTTGTGGAGTTTTTCCTTGTAGAGCCCTTGTAGGTGCTCTATTTAGTAGGTAAGATGTTGTGTTTACTGCTTACGCCTGATATTGTTTTTCTAAGTTTGCTCCTTTTAACATACACCGACTCATTTCTACTATGGAGCGATTTTTTCTTTCTGCAATTCCATTTTGCTGCGGTGTATATCGTTGTAGTGAGTTGTCTCTTGATCCCATGTTTTTCCAAAAATGCTGAAAATTCCTTGGAAGTGTATTCCCCCCCTCGATCTGAGCGGAGGGTTTTGATGGAACAACTTGTTTCTTTCTCAACTTGTCTCTTGAACTGACGAAAGTAGAGAAGAGCTTCTGATTTGAGTGCAAGGAAGAAGACCCATATTTTGCGGGAGTAGTCATCAACAAATAGCTAAAAATACCTCTTTCCACCATGACTGGTTGGGAAAGGACCGCACAGATCGGCGTGGATTAACTCCAAGGGTTTGTTCGAGCGAGAAGAACTTGTCTCAAATGGAACTCGATGTTGTTTCCCTGCGAGACAATCTGAGCACACTGGGAGAACAGATGAAAGTTGAGGAAGCCCTTTGACCATGTCATATTTGCTTAATTCGAGTAAATACCCGAAGCGAGGTGCCCGTATCTTTTATGCCATAAGGAAGTAGCTTCTTTTGTAGTGGCAATGAGGGCAATATGGGATGTAGAGACTGTATCCAAGATGAATAATCCATGTTTGTAGGAGCCAGTGGCAATGTGGTGACCTTGATGACTGATGAAACATCTCTTTTTTCCATTTTCAACTTGAAAAACAACATCCATATTTCTATCTAGCATTTGTGGAACAGATAAGAGATTGTTGGCAAGGCCAGGAACATAGAGAACTTTCTCTATGGCACAGTCACCATCAGGGAGTGTGACTGTAACATCCCCTTCACCTTGTACTTGATAGACCTGATTGTCTGCAATAGTGACAGGTTTGCCTTCTTTGGCGTGAAAGGTTTGAAACCAGGACTTGTTCCCAGTCATATGTTTGCTTGCTCCAGAATCAATATACCATACAACATCTGAGTTGGAAGAGGAAGTATGGGTCATGAGCACCTTGTGTGCTCTTTCGGAGTCATTATCTGAAGAAGAATTGGAATGATCGGAAGGGGAATCTGCATAAGCAACATGACCTTTTTGTTGGTTACGATGCTGGGGATATTTTTGCTTCCCTTTGCTTTTCTTATTTTGTGAGGGATCATTCTGTTGTTTGTTTTTGAACCAACACCGGTTGGTATCATGATTGTTCATATCACAGATCTTGCAATATTTATCTCGTTGGAGATTAGGCTTGCCTTTGCCTTTGGAAGAAGACCCTCCCTTCTGGAATTGTCCTTGCTTGGGCCCTTTTTGATGAGTGGAAAGAGCAGTGGCAGGTTCCTCATCTTTTTGTACTTGATTGGCTTCTTTAGTTTGAAGCAAGTTAACCAATTCAACAAAAGTTAATGTTCTGCCAGAAACATTGAGTGAAGTGATAAAACTTTTGTAAGATGGTGGGAGTGCCCTCAAAATAACAGATGTCAAAAGATCATCATCGATGGGTTTTCCCATAGTATTGAGTTTAGCTTTTAATTCTGCCACTTTGCAGAGAAACAATTCAACAGTCTCCCCTGAATGCATTGTGAGATTGTGAAGCTGGGTTTGTAGGTGAAGAATTGTGGAATTATTCTTTCCTTCATACACAGTAATCAATGCCGCCCAAGCATCTTTACTGCTCGTGGCATCACAAATATGAGGTTGGACCTCATCTGTTATGGCAAGTAACAAAAACATAAGGCCCTTCCTGTCCTGATCATCAAATGCATCTTGATCTGTCCCTGCTGTGGTGGGACGAGAGGTAGTGCCACTGACGACATCCCATAATTTTTTGACCTGAAGAATAGCTTTCATTTTATGCTTCCATGGCACAAAATTGGTGCCTTTAAGCAATTGGGCATCTGAAAGATACTTGTGCACTGTAGCCATTGTTTAGGGTTCCTTATAGCACCAAATGGTCCCCTTTTCGATATACCGTTGCCAGGCCAGTTATACCTGAACTGAAACAAAACAATACCCGCCCTTACGTGAGGGAGACTATAGGTATTATGAAGATCAGAACGATACGTGGAACATAGGCAATACTGAAAAGGATTGCTTTGTTGATGGCACCTACCTTAGAAAGACAGGAATCCGCATGCGTGGGGCGTAACTTCCCCTAAACACTTTGGAGTCCAAGACTTTCGTCGGGATTTACGCCTAAACACAATAGCAATGGGGGTAAAAAATTTAACTCAAAGAGATGTTTAATGACACCTGCCTGAGAATCTTCGGAAGAAGAATAATCAGTTGGAGGAAATTAAGTCAAAACAAAACTAGGAGAAAATTAGTGTTGGTAAGAAAACATCAAGTAGATGATCAATGAAGATCCCTGTGCAAAAGAGATAACTGCTTTCTGCTGTTGGAGAACCTGTGGAACATATTAGGAACATATGCTGAGAGAAGTAGTGGATGCTTTGATGTAGATGATTTTTAATTGCAGAAAAAAAATGCAATAATCAAACAAGCATACGCACAAAATGCTTCTCACATAGGTGTCGGGTTCAACCGAAAATGCACCCAAATTTGACAGGAAAAAGGTGTCGAGTAAAATCGAAAATGCACCTTGGAGTTGCTATCTATGCTTTTTGCTGAGGATTTGAAAAAAAAATTGAATTCCCCCCTCTATCTTGCAAAATAGAGTAAGGTGCCCAAATATGCCTCTTAACAATTGTTTTTGAAGGAGAGAAAAAAAATTGACATGCCGTGGAGCGTCAACAAGACCCGGCGTCACCTTGGCAGCAATGTTTTAGCAATTCAAACTCCATAAAGAAAAACGTAAGCGATGCTGTGACGCATGGGAATGCACAGCGACGGAGATTTATTGACCGGCAAGCACGAGAAAGACAATGAAAAAAACGTGAATCAAACCGGTGTCTTTTTTTAAATGAATGGTGCGGGCGCACTTTGCAAGGGGAAAAAAAAATAAGCGCGTGGGAAAAAATGCCTTTAAAAAAAATTGTTTTTTTTAATGAAAAACGCGGCCACTGTGTCGCGCCGCCTCCGCTGAAAAAACACGGCCACTGTGTCGCACCACCTCCGCTGAAAAACGCGGCCACTGTGTCGCGCCGCCTCCGCCTCCGTTGTGCGGCCACCGAGTTCACTGCTCGGCCCGGGTCCGCTGCTGCTACGGGATGAAGCCGCCTCCACTGAAAATAGACCGCGGCCACTGTGTCGCGCCGCCTTCGCCTTGGTGTGCCGAAAAATCGAACGGGACGTCAGCTCCCGTATTCTCTTCCCCTTGCTGCCGAGAACCGCTTTCCGAGAAACGAACCGACGGCAGCTCCCGTATTACCAACTGCCGCACCAGTCCAATGTTGGGGTCCACTTTACGTGCACATTTGCTTCAAAAAAAAATAGTTGAAGTTTCGGAAACAGCGTTCCCATTTTGGCGGCCAGAAATTACTCGGGTCGGCCGTTTCATTCCAACAGAGGAGGCGACAGGAACGAATCTCAGTCAGAGGAATCTTGATTTTTTTACGTGCCGTATACCATCTCCCACTTGTCTCCTGGAACCTTGACCAACAGGAAACAGCAGTAGCCTTGATTGTTGCTTACGAATCCAGCACGGCACTCAGCAACCTTCGCTTCGCTCTGTCGCTGGGAGCACCAACGATATGCTCTATCGAGACTGACGCAATCCAGAGACGGAGAATCCAACAGACCACCAACTGCTGGCCCTTTCCCGTCTGGTTATGGAGTGCCGGAATAGCACATTATCAAAAAAATTCACATTGCCCAAAGATCTTCAATGCTCTGATGCCATATTACAAACCGAAGCATTAGATCTCTCTTCGTATTCATGGAAAAATATATAGGAATTACATTAACTCCGTTGAGGCAGTTTGAATCTAGTTGGGTGGTTCTTAAACTGAATAACTAAAAAATACGTACCACTCCTATAATGTTGTCTATCTTAATTAATGTAATATAAGATATACTAGTTATTCTAACAATGGTTGTATGGGTGATACAATTTCAATGGTAGAAAAGGATAGAAGAGGGCTTTCACTATTATTGATAATTGTCCAACATGAAAAGGTGATCTATGATAATGGATTTTATGCAAAGTATTTACAACTATTCATTAATAAGGTAGAAAATTTGGATGTCTTAGAAGAGGCATCAAAGGAAAGTATCACTAAGTTGAAACTTGGATCAACTTAGTGACATCAACTTATCACTAAGTTGATGTCACTAAGAAAAAGTATCACTAAGTTGAAATTTGATGACGATTTCAAAGGAAACCCTAGAAATCTTAGAAGAGGTGGTGCTTTGTAGGATAATGAAGGAAAAAATTTCCTCGCATACTCATAATCATACAAAACTTTAAGAAATAACTATGTAGAGGTTAGAAAATGTTTTATAGGGATCAAGATAGTCATGGAAAAAAAATAAAGATACATTTCAATTGAGAGGGATTGATAAATTATTATTAATGCTATGAAAAAATATGTAGAGGTTGGATCCACACTAGCATAAGTTTTTATGTCCATTAATTAATATGTCTACAAAGAAGGAAATAATTAGTCTATTATGGTGTTGATTTACACCTTAGTTGTAGTTTTAGAGGGCAAATAGATAAAGGAGATTGTAACTCTTAATAAAAAGGATATAAAAATTTTGATAAAACATAGTTAACAACTTAAGAGAAAAAATATATTTTTGATAAAAAGATAGATTAGATATGGTCAAATGACCTAATAACATATATAATATTTTTTTAACATAGGGTTTTGAAAGGGTTTCTCTCTCCCTTTTACATCAACTAAGTGATATCAAGCTATATAACCTATTTGGTGCTCTCAAGATTTGAACCTTAGTGTGAGCTACGTCACCTATATGTCTAAACCATTGAACCAACTAAAGCTATAGATAACTTTAAAAACAATAACATTATTTTAAATGTCTATTAACTATTAGGAAAGGTAATATCTATTCATAAAGGGGAGAAAAATATATATTAGATAACTTAACTACTAATCATGTTTTGATAAAAGATTTGCTTGCTAATAATAATGTTTTGATAAAAATCCTGAGGGACAATGCAACGACTTGAGGTTTGTCTTTTCTTCGAGAGGTCCAAGGTTCAAACCATAGTGTGTGTGGTTGTCTTAATCCTCTATTGATAATTTTAACTCTTGGTCTTGCTAGGGATCATGGTTAGGATGGGAATGCTAGCAACAGGGTCTCTCATACTAATAAAATATTGTTTTGATAAAATAGTTGCTTATAGAGTGCATGAAGGTTCAATATCTATCATTGTTATTACTACAATGATAACACTAGCAAATTGTTCTTTTTTATATAAGCGAAATCGGTAACATCCTTTCATTATTAACAATCGAACACGAGATCAGATATTCTCCCCAAGGTTTCTACCTCCAAACACAAGTCAAATCATTAAAGTTGCCTCTATAACCCCTGCTTCTCGGAGTGAAAAAGACCCTCAATGGCTCAGGATTGGTACCGTCGTCATCAAACTAACACACACTCAACGAAATCAAATCAGACTACTACTTTTGCCTTTATTAGGCATGCCCCCAAGGTTTGAACCTAAGTCTCCTCTTGGTAAGTGCCCAAAGTCTTACCAATCCACCTAGTCCTTGGGGACCAACACTAGTATATTGTTACAAAATATCACTTTACAAATAAAGAATATCTATAATCTCTAGCCGATGTAATAACATATTCCATGATTGAAATTTTAGTCCATATCTCCCAACCAAAATGAAGTCAACTAAACTCACACTCCAAATACCTGTTTTTCTCCCCAGTCAAAATGAAATCAACTATACCCATTCTCCAAGTAATCAAAACTGGTAGCATTATATAATTTGCAATAGCCTGGTCGGTGCTGATAGCGGACAAGGCCTAGAAATTGAACCGCGTTCAAACCTGTCAAAGCCCACGACGATAAATATGTCCCCACATGTAGCGACAAGCAGCCACGAGATGACGGCTCTTTATGACGTTTCACACTGACGTTTTTTCCCGCGTAAGGCGAGAGAATTGATAGGTGTCTTCACAACAGCCAGAATTTGGAAGTTGAAAAATAATCGTGCTTTTGGGTAGAGTCACAGCCTCGTACGGTACCCACAATTTTTGAAAGGCCTTATACAACTGTTTTAAGGAGGAGTACAACGCACATCTTAATAACGAGGGTTTTGAAAGGAATTTCAGTCTTGGAAAACAACACTATGGAGCACAATACATAAACAATAAATAACAGCTCCATACGGAGAACAACCAACCAACTGTCACCAAACATAAATGGAAAAAATTTACATACAAGACGACAAGCATAAACCTCCACCAACTCTAACCCAAGTTAAGACAACGTCAAAAAACGCCACCAAAAGATGAAAAGAACGAACAAAAGAAACCGATTTTGACGCCACCACAAGATGAAACAAACGGACAAAAGAAACCATCCTCCGAAGGAAACAAAAAACACATGACAAAAGCGGTATGAAATTTAAAATTTGAAATTTGAAACTAGTCTCGCACAAAACCAGAAACTGCCATCCTCTGGAGAAAACCACCAACACAAGGATCCCCTGCAACACGCAGAGACTCACCAAAACACGCTCCAAAACACGCTCGCCTCAATTGAAGCAAACCCGCTGGCGGAGGAATAAGACTGAGAAACCCGCAAAGCCAAACAGACCACCACAAGTAGAAAATCCCTGCAGAGGAAGTCAGCCAGAGAGACAACGTTCCCTGCAACACCTCGCCAGACACCAATAGTTCACAACAGAACATGCAAGCGCATAACAAACGCAAAGGAAGGAAACAGGCGAACTCCAATGCAGCAGTGACCAATGAAACCGAGATATCACCATAAAAAACGAAGCTGAAGCCCACAACAAAGAAGAAAGAACCACAAAAACGGGGACCCTGCAGGAAAAGCAACACCTCTGCACAACAACAACCAACAAAGGCTCCGGAAGGAGCCAAACCACCGCAAGAACAGCCAAACCCTTAAACAAGAAGGAAAAAACATCTGCTGGCGGAAAGGAAGGAAACAAAACCAGGAGCCACCGGACCTAGAGGACAAACAGTAGGGTAAAAGAAGAACCCACCCCTGCTACGAAAACGCCTAGCCCAACTGGGGAACCACGAGGGCAATACTTCCACAAAATCTGGGAAAATGAACTCTGTAGCCAGAACCACCAACCAACCACCCAAGAATCGGAACCCTGATTTGGCACCAACCAAGGAAAACAGCTAAAAGCTACTGCAACAGCAACACCCCACATTCACCCCAGCAGGTTTGGTTCGGCCTTTGGTCCGATCTCCTTCCCATAGGGACCCCGACCGGATATTCAGAAGCATACTGAAACCAAGAAGAAAAGCAAAGCCGAATGACCATAATCCCCGATAAGCGACCAACCCAAAAGGATACGAGGCACACCAAGCAGGCAAGTCAAGAACCAAACAGGGGACCACCAACCAGAACCAACTGCACAGCAACCAAAGCCCCAAATCACCCCCACAGGTTGGACCAGCAAGTAGCTTTTTCAGAGAACCAGATTTTCAATGTTTTACCGCACCCATAAAAGATTCAGAGAAAACTAGTAAAATCTCCGACCAGCAAAAGACACTCCCAACCACCACCACAACTAAACAAATTGACCATAGGAAATACAGGGACCTCTCGCTCAAAGTAAGAATCGCGAAGGAGCTGGAGCCAAAGGCACAATCCCTGCGTGAAAGCTATATTCGATATTCGATACATATACAACTAATGATTTAATTCACTAAATTTTTATACGTTTTTTTTTTCAGATCTTTTAGTTATATATATAAACTTAGAATAAAGATTAAATTTTAAAAAGTTTTATGTTTTGTATAATAAATTAAATTCTCAATTTTTAAATAAAACTCAAAGACAGATGCGCAATGACGAGGAGCATACCTCCGCTGAAAACATGTGGTGATGGCTGCGCTTCCCACAATTATTATTATTATTTTTAAATAATAATATTAAGTCCGGCATTTTGGCATCGCTGCCCCTTGGGTGTTCATGTCGACGGCTTGCATTCTAAAGGATCGGCAAGAATAGACCGGAATACCACTAATAATAGAGGAATATAAGTAGTATAAGTTATAATATTAATTTTTATTTAATTTTTACATCCATTTTTGTTGATATCTTAATTAAAATATATTTTTATTTTTTTATTATAATTTTAATTTTTATAAGAAGTATTTTAGCTTTTGCATAGTTGTTAGTTGAAGTTCCATATTATTCTAAATAAGCGAGGAGAATTTTTTCTTGGTTATTTTGAAAAAAACACCACCTCTATCATCTTTTCCTAGATTTGCTTTAGAAGCACTATCAAAATTAATTTTGATAAACCCAATTTTTGGATATTTTTATTTTACCATAGATCAAAGTACATCTTTTGTTTTAATTTCATTATTGGAGATGACTCTTCCATATATGTTCAAATCTTGTAACCAAATTATTACCACTTCTTTTCCCACACTTGAGACTTCCCATGATGGTCACCAAATCTGTAATATTTTCCAAGAGAGATAATAATATAGTTTCAAACTTGGGCATGAGTTTGATATATATTTATAAAAAGTTCTATTATTCCTTCCAAACCATAAATTCCAACCAAATAATGGAAGGGCCAGTCCTCCATAGAATGCATAATGCCTTAGCTTTGAAATAATTAATCTAGTATTTCATCAACTCTTTCAATGTTGATGGAGCTATCCAATATATTTTCATATTAAAAAAAAAACTAAATGGTAACACCAAAGGGACAATGAAGAAGTAAATGGTTTGATGTTTCTAAATCCTTCTCACACAAGGCACATCTAAAAGGTCCATGATATCTTCTTCTTTGTATACTCTCTTCTATAAGAATCTTACTTTGAACTACTAACCAAAGGAATTTTGAGGCCTTAGGGAGATTCTCTAGTGACAAAACATTCTTCCAAGGAAAATATTTGGGAGTAAGAAATTTTGATTGCTCTAAATTCTCATATTCCAACTTGACTGAGTATCCACCATCCTTTGATAGATTCTAAACCAACTCATCCTTTCATATAAAAATTGATAAATAAAACTCTTGAAGCATCTTTTGAAGTTCATCTACAATTTATTTGAGTTCCTCTCCTTCAACCATGTTACTAATAGAAATCCATGATCTGGAGTTTTTGCTCATATTAATATAGTCTTTGACCTTTGGATATTTATAAGCTAGGCATTCCCAAGCCAATGGTTGTCATTTTGAGTCAAAGATAAGAGGATAAGGCTTCAACGAAGCATCAGACAAAAAATTTGCATAATTCTCCTCATTGACAAACCATCTAATATGTTTCTTTATCAATTGCAAACTACCTGATATGAAGTTCCATGTTAATGATCCTTTGGGTAGGGTTATTTTCCTAAATAATTTCATTGCATTAAGAGAAACTATATATTATTTAAGTAATATTTTTTCCCAATTCTTTCCTTGATCTTTGAATAATCTCCACCCAAGCTTTACCCCTAAGGACAAACTCATAAGTTTGTAATTTTACAATCCTTCTCCTCCAATATTCCTTCCTTTGCAAACCTTGTCCCACTTATAAAGAGAAAACCTAAAATTTTCCTCACAACCTTTCCAAAGAAAGTCTCTTTAAATTTTATAAATTTTGGATGCTATACCTACTGGCAATCTTGAAAATGACATCATATAAATAGGGATGGATTGCAATGTAGTCTTTATGAGTTGTAGTCTTCTTGCCATGGTTAAGAATTTACCTTTCCAACCTTCAAAACAAGATTTCATTCTATCCAAATAAGAGATCTAAATCTCCTTTTTATTTCCTTTATGAGACAAAGGAATACCCAAGTAGGTTGATGGAAATTTTTTAATTTTAAACCCTAAAATATTCATAATAATTTATTGTAAATCTAGGGTAGTGTTAATAAAAAAATCCTAGATTTTGTAGTATTAACCAATTGTCCAATAACCTTCTCATAGCATGATAATATTGATTTAAACTCCATGGCCTCATTGAATGAGGGATGGCCCAAAATAAAAGTATCATCAACAAAATTGGAGATAAGATTCAAAGGGACTATTTTTTGCAACCTGAATACCTTTGATTTTTCCTTCCATTTTTGCTTTTGAAAAATCTCTTCCTAATGCCTCCACAAGAATAGTGAATAGATAAGGAGATAGTGGATCACCTTGACAGAGTCCATAAGATGACTTAAAGTAACAAGGAGGAGAACCATTGATCAAAATATATTATTTTGTAGTGCTATAACAACATTTAATCCATTCACACCAACTATAATCAAAATCAAACTTTTTGAGAATATCATGTAGAAAAATCTAGGAAACCCTATCATATGCTTTGTTAATATCTAATTTCATAAGCATTTATGGTTTTTCATGGAATGAAGAGAATGTATAGCCTCTTGTGCAATTATTATACCATAGAGGATTTATTTACCATGAACAAAACCACCTTGTTCCTCTGAGATAATACAATCTAGAATACTTTCAACGTGTTTGCCATAATTTTTTAAATGATCTTATAAATCATATTACAAAGTTTTATTGGATGAAAACTATCAAAATATTTTGTCTTGCCTTCCTTAGGAATAAAAATAATAAAAGTGGTATTGATCTAACTTATTATAGCCTTCATGTTTTGAGCCTCTTCAGTTGTAACTAACATATCACTCTTTAATAAACCCTAAATTTTTAGAAATAAAATTTTGGGAAATCCATCAGGGGTAGGTGCCTTGTTAGGATGGAAGAGAAAATTGCCTCATGTAGCTCCTCCATAGATATATTTCCATTCAAGGTTTTATTTTGTCCCTATGTGATAATTGATGGAATATTTTGCAAAAACTTATCTTGTGCCTCCTTATCTTGCCTAGTATTTGAAAAAATATTTTTGAAATAATTAATTACTTCCTTATATTTTCTTCTTCCTCAATATTTCTTCCATCTGGAGTTAAATTATTTTTGATGTGATAAAAGGAAAAAACTTGTTTTTGCTGTAACATGTTTGTATTTTTATCTCCTTCCTTGAGCCATTTCTCCCTATATTTTTGGACCCAATATGACCTCATTCATCTCATTTTCTTTAAAATTTACCTCCCCATCTTCCTTCACATGTTTAACTCCTGTACTTGAACTTATACATTATACTTTCTTATCCCTTGTGTCAAATTTTCTTCTAGTAGTTGATTTGAGTGAACTATAATGACTGTTATTTGACCTAGCTTCTCTTATGAAATGATATCCTTGTTTTATATTGAAGTTTACCTCATGCCCAAATTTTTCCATCTCTTTCTCCATCACTTTCACTTTGCAATCTCTTTCCATATGTTCAATTTTATAACATTTATGACATTAGTAGGGTTTTTCTTAGTGGCGAATTTCGCAATTTAGCATGAATTTTCGGATTTCCAAAATGTCAATTTTGCGATTTTTGGGACCATAGAGGTCGGCCCGTTCGCCCGAAAATTTTGGGATCTAATTTTTTTTAGGGTAAATTCGCCCCATTGTCATAAGGTTTCCCGCCCAATTTTTGCCCTAAATTTATTTAAAATAAGAAATATCCCACCCAAATCGCCCCTTGTACCCCATTATATATAGCTAACCCTGACAACGACTCCCATACAATTACAACATTTTTTTCGGATAGCGAGCGATACAAAGCAAAGTACTGACAAAACCAGAGTCCACGACTGCGAAGGTGACTGGAAGAAGGCGATTGATAGAAGGTGACTAACAAAAGGCGATAGAAAAGGTGATGAAGAAGGGATAGAAGGGAAGAAGGAGGAGAAGGTGAGGAAGGGATAAAAGGAATAAAGGTGATGAGAAGGGAAAGGTGAGAGAAGGGAATAGTAGAAGGTGATGAGAAGGTGATGATAAAAGGAGAAGGTGAAAAGAAGGTGATAAAAGTAAGGATAAGAAGGTGAAGATAAAAGGTGAGAAGGTGATGATAGAAGGTGATGACAAAAGGTGACTAAAAGAAGGTAAGGAGAAGGTGATTGATAGAAGGTGACGAATAAGGAATGGTAGAAGAGGAGAAGGAAGGTGATTGACAGAAGGCGACTGATAGAAGGTGAGGAGAAGGCGATTAGAGAAGGAAGCGAAAAAGGTGATGGAGAAGGTGTGACGAAGGCGATGGTAGAAGGTGACTAAAAGAAGGCGATTGGTAGAAGGTGACTCAATTTATCTGTATGCTTCTTTTACCATTAAATTTCATTTTTCATTTTATTAATGGACACTCAATAAGGAGGTTTATTCTTCCTACGAACAATATTCATGGGACAGTCATAGATTCTGTTGTCTCTAGCAGTAGTTCTCTTTTATACCTATTATTTTCATATTTAAAAATGATGTTCTTTGTTCATGTTATTCTTCTGTTCATACAGGTAAAAATGTCAACTACAGGCAGTGGAAAGAAGGGAGGAGAGTCTTCCAATAAAAGGAGTATCCTCAAATACTTTCCTAATATTTCAAAACCTAGTCTGCCATCAACATCTGCACAAACTGAAGGTATGAACACCTTTACTCACCAGTTAATTTTTTTACTTTGTTAATTTTAAATATAATGTCCTCAATTCATAAAGAAGTGTGTTTTTTGGTTGATGGCTTTGTTCACTTTTATCTGTAGAAAACACTAGTATGCTTTTAAATGCCATAGTGATAATGAATCTACTATTGACACTAGAATTATCTCTACAGAAAACATTGTTAACCCTGGTATTCCTCCACTTCCACATATCCACGATAATCAACAGTCCACACATGAAGATAATCTCAATCAAATCGAACAACAACATGAAGAGATTCCTGAATCTAACACGCCAAGTGGAAAAGAAACTAATAGTTCTTATGCAGTCCCTACTTTCGGAGAATCTTCATCTAAAAAAAATAAACGTGCAAGGTTATCTAGGTGGACAATTAACGAGATCATTTCAGCTTGATTGGATATCAAAATTTCCATTTATTGAGCCAGTGCTTCCAGAGAATAGTAGTGATGATATAACAGAATTAAGATGCGTAATTTGTGGTTGGAAACATGGAAAGGAGCATAGATTGCAACTTAAGAAAGATACAGTAGAAAAACATTGTGGAAAGGTTTATATCAAAACAAAAGAAGGTGATCGAGCAACACAAAAAACTTATAGGTGGAAGGATGCATCAGAGTGCGCACATATGAGATATGCGGAAGAATATGATAAAGAAATGAAAAAAAAGCAAACATTGGTTGAGAAAGGTGCAACGATTCAAGCCCAATTTCAAAAAATGAATAAGTTAACTTTAGCTTCAAAAAGTTTGCAGTTTGTTGTTGTATTTTCTATTCTTAAGAAGGGTAGACCTATGTCTGATTTCATAGATTATAAATCTCTATTTCGACTAGCTAATGTGCAGAACTTACCCAACGCTCATTGGTCAGATCGAAGTGGTTAGGAAATGGCAAAATATCTATCATTGGTTGAGCGAGAATGACCTCAGAGAGAAAGTAAAAAAGGCAAAATTCATTTCACTTTCAATTGATGAGGTGACTGCAGTTGACAATACATCTTGGATTTGCATGCATGTTTACACATTGGAAAATCATTCAAGGCAACCTCATTTACTAGGAATACGCAAAATGGTGGAAAATTGTAATGCAGAAAACATTTACAATGTTGTTGTAACTAGTTTAAAAGAAGAAGTAGGAATGAATGAAATTGAAATAGCCACTAAGTTAATATGTGTAGGAGCTGATGGTGCTTGCTACAATGCAAGGACACAGGAATGGTCTTTGTGTTAGACTACAAACATCGGTTGCCCCATATTTGATCCCTATTCATTGCATGGCTCACAGAATGAATCTTGCATACAAAATTGTGGATACATTTACAAATGTTGCCAGAGTGGAAGAGCTTGTCCGTGAAATTCATGAATATTTTTCACGTAGTCCAAAAATATTTTTAGAGTTTCAACAGTTTGCACTAGGAGTTACCGAAGGTAAAAAATTGTTGAAAGATGTGGATACTAGGTGGATTTCGATGTATCTACCGGCATTAAGAGTTTTCAAAGAATATCAATCCTTGATAGGGTTTATGTATGCAAATCGTAGGGCGGTTGATAAGGCTAAAGATTTACTTTTTTGAATGAGTGACTTTGAAACTCTTCTCACATTGTGTGGAATTCTTCCAATGTTGGAAAAAATGAATACTTTGATCAAAATTGCACAAGAAAGATCGATTTATATTATGGATTTCATCAGGGCGAGAATACAAATTTGCATGCATATTGATATGATGTATGCATCTGGTCAAAATTTTATGGATCCCTTGTTTGAGAGTTGGAGAGCATTAACAAGTGTGAATAGTCCTCAAAGCTTTTTGAAGTTCAATATTAATGATCATCTGTGTATTAATGTCCATGGAAATGAAATACCTTTATATTGTTATGGTGTGCGATTGGATATAGCTACAAATGAAGTTGAGCAAATGCCCATAACCTACAATAGATTTCATGTGGTTGTGGACGATACAAAACTTAAACTAAAACAAATAGCAGAATCATTGACAAAAGAAATCGAGAGACCGTTTTCAAAGAGATGAATTGCTAGAGGCTATGGGTGTGGTAAATCCAATGTTTTGGGATCCTTGTAATGAATACCAGATTATAAATTCTTTGTTCCTCAAATACATGGGCAGACTTGCTGGCCATTTTAGTCAAAGTGTTGTAGTCAATGGCATTGAAATCAATGGCATTCTGAACAAAGATCTTTTGACAAAACAATCCAACTATTTTGGAACAACAATGTCTGCTCAAGTTTCACAACTCTCTAACCGTCATGAAGCAGGTTCTATTTCACGTTTGTGGAGAATATTACAACCAAGTATTGTCTTAAAACATACTATGAGTGAATATTTTCATTTATATGAATTATGTCAAACGATGATTTTGGGATCCGTGGAAGATGAAAGGGTGTTCAGTGCACTTTCATATATAAAATCTAAAGTTCGAAATAGGTTGGACAAAAATTTGGAGAATTGCTTGAGAGTATATGTGTCGGCCTATGAGGTGGAGGAGTTTCCTTACGAAAGAGCATTGTCACATTGGAGTTCTTTGGCAGAGAGAAGAGGTGTAACGAATATTGATAATGATGAGGATGATGGTAACACTGGTCAGATTGTGACGACAAAATTTTTGGGAATGAGTGCAGAACATTTTGTACAATCTGAAAAGAGTTTGTTCCAACTTCCAGCATTATGATGCAAGGATGCATTCATTTGATTTTATTTCACATATTATCATTTGATTTGATTTCACATATCAGAATGAGAGGAAGCTATCATTTGATTTGATTTCACATATCAGAATGAAAGGATGTTTTCATTTGATTTAATTTGAGTTCACATGTTATTATTTGATTTGATTTCACATATCTGAATGAAAGGATGCTATCATTTGATTTGATTTCACATGTTACATTATTTTTCTTGTAATATTTGTTATTCGTGAAAGTAATTGCCTATGTTGTATTTTCTGACATTTGAAATTAATTCATATAACATAAAATAATATTTTTCTGCATTCACATAATTCAATATTACTTAATATATCAACACAAACAATCAAAACATAACAACATTCAAAACAAAGGTTTAAAAAGATAACACATATCAAACATTATTTCTTCCACTTCAAATTAAGAACAACAAACTTTTACATCATCATAAATAATCAAAACATACTCTCTTTCATTGAATTCAATATTTAAAGAAGATACCATTCATTCGTTATTTACAATACATATCAAACATTATTTCTTCCACTTAAAATTTCCAATAGATAACATATTTTTCGAAAATAGTCATTCATTGTTTCAATTCTCAAAAAGGATACCATTCATTTACAATTTACAATATATATCAAACATTATTTCTTTCGGTTCAAATTACTTAATACATCAACACATATAATCCTAACATAACAACATTCAAAACAAAATTTCCAATAGATAACACATTTTTCGAAAATAGTCTCATTCATTGTTTCAATTCTCAAAAATGATACCATTCATTTGCAATTTACAAAACATATCAAACAGTATTTCTTCCACTTAAAATTACTTAATGCATCAACACATAATCATAACATAGCAACATTCAAAACAAAATTGCAAATAGATAACATATTTTTCAGAAATAGTCTCATTCATTGTTTCAATTCTAAAAAATGATACCATTCATTTGCAATTTACAAAACATATCAAACATTATTTCTTCCACTTCAAATTACTTAATACATCAACACATATAATCTTAACATAACAACATTGAAAACAAAATTTCCAATAGATAAAACATTTTTTGACAATAGTCTCATTCATTGATTTCAATTCTCAAAAAGGATATCAAACATATCAAACAAAACATATCAAACATTATTTATTCTGCTTCAAATTAAAACATAACAATAATTAAAAACAAAACTTCAAAATGATAATATGAATTTTTTAGAAATTGCCTCTAACATTGATTTCAATTTTCAAAAAAATACCGAGTCTTAAATATTTATAAAAATATAAAGATATAAAGAGTTTTTGTTTCACTTGAAACCCAACACAACAAAGATCTATTGTTTTTCAATGTTTCCTGAAGGTCCACCCACATCTACCTCAATATCCTTTTCTTCTAATGCCCTAACCCTAACCAAAATTTCTGTTGTAGTGTTGATCCTCGATAACAAGGCACTCTCTTCCTTCGTTGGATCTTCTTTGAAAGGTGCATTCAGCTCCTTCTCCTTTTCTTTCAGTTTAGCCTCGACATCCAGGCCCCCATCTTTGATAACCTTCTTTAGGTAATTATTTTCTCTAACCGTCTGTTGTAACCTCTTCTTCAATTCAATAGCATTATTAATGCTAATTTTGGCAGTCTTGATCAAAACTTTCATGGCACTGACTTGTTGCTTTAGGTGCTGGAAATTAGACTACAAAATAGAAATAAAAAAAGGTTAATATTTATAAACAAAACATATTTAACAAAAAAAATATTTTTTAGTTAGATGTAGAACTTACATCAGTTGTAAGTCGTGTTGTTTCTGCAACTGCTACTTTGTTCTGATCAAGTGCCCATTCATTAAAATATGCTTGGGCTTCTGCATTGAGGTTTTCCAAATGATTCATAACAACGACAAGAATTTCATCTCTGTATGTAGACTCGGCCTCCATAGTGCCAGATTCAGCTTTATGTAGCAAGGCATCGAGCTTTTGGGGCTCATTCTCCATCTTGAGAAACAACTCTTTTCTTTTTGAAAAATTCTTATATCGACCATTGATGGCTTTAATCAAAACCTTGGCCCGATATTCCCATTCCTTCAATTTATCAATATCCGAAAGAAGAGTATTATGAACTACAACTTTACATGCATCGGCTAATAACACATTTTCAGAAACGTTTAGGATATCATCTTCTGTAACAGTACGGGCGACGACTTGTTGTGGGTCGGAGGGGGAAACTTCGATGACATCTACATTGACATCATCTTCTTCTCCATCAATGCCCTCTTCATCCTCAAGAATATCACTTGCCTTTAAAGGGAAATTTTAGGATTCATACCATGATAAAGAAAGTCACAATCAAGAGTTCTCGAGGGCATTTGAGATGCACTCTCAACATTTGAAAAATTCTCCAAGGTTAATATCGGTACAACAAAAATATTAGATGATGACACATTTTGTGTCTCTGTAGCACTTCTTGCATTGTGAGGTGGCGGTGTGAGGAACATTTTACCACGCATGCGTGATTGGTTCCTCGTAGGTGGAACCTGAAGTGGATGGACCTGAACTTGCTTTGGGTGGACCTGAACCTGCTTTGGTTGTGGCTATGGTTGTGGTTGTGGCTGTGGTTGTGGCTGTGGTCATGGAGGGTCAGGTGGTGGAGCCATATTTTTTTAGCCTTTTGAATCTACGAGGTCCCTCTGTTAAATTTCACACAAGAACATAAAATAAATCATTTGTAAATAACAATAGCATTAAAAAATATTTATTCAAAATATACATACCTGACTCAGACTCTGCAACCATTGATATTTCAACCATTTGCCCTTTGTCTGAAAAATACGTAAAACACATTAAAAAAACATAATTTTAAGTCAAAAAAATAAATCATTTAAAAAAGCATTTTTGAACAATGCAGAGTAAGGTTACCTTGTGGGTTGGAGGTAACCTCTTCTACGTCGACTGTAACTGTTTCTCCAGTAAAATGTGTCGCAGGTGTATGCTGAATCCGACCATCATCAGACCTCACACGTTTGTTGGGAGTCATTGGTGATGACTGCGATTGCGTGTCAGAATCAACAGATACTTCCAGAATCCTAAATGCGGCATCCCTCTTACTTGAAGATTGAGATGCTCTTTTCTATTTTCAAAACAAAATTAGAGAATAAAAAGATAAAATTAAAAAAATAAAATAAAGATATTTCAACAAATATTTTTACCTGTATCTCACCATCAGACATGCCAATAGACAACAAACTGGGGTGCAATGCGGTGGGAGGACTGCTCTGTTGAAGGTTGAAATAAGCTTCCTAAAATAAACAAAGAATAAAATTGTTGGTAGTCACTGTGTAAGCAGATGCTTGAATTTTTTGGGCACTCAAAAGGTCGTGCTTTAGGCGGTTGGAAATGTGCATGCACCAGTCAAATTTACCGCCATCAATACAATGAAGCAATAAATAAAGTGCCCAAAAAGGCATTTATGTAGGTCGCCCCTGTAGAATAAGCCTTGCCTAAAAAAATTCAATGCAAGCATATAGAAATTTGTCTCCAACATTCGAAATGTTTAAGCCCCTTTTGGACTTAGAAGAATTGACTAAAAAAGAGAACATTATTAGAAAACAAAAAATAAAACAAGGAGAACATTTTTAGAGAAATGAAACTATAGGAGAACAATATTTAATGTTAAATAAAAAATAAATTTTCAAATTATACCTTTCAGATTGTCAGGATGAACAACGTAAAGGTTTCCTAGGGTGGATTTATCATCGTCGGTTAAGGCGTATTGGTTGTTCACCAGTACACCATCCAAAAATGGTAGCCCTGTTAGTCGTTGCACATCGGAGGGTTTAACCAAAAAACAATTTCGTTGTTATCCATAGGGATCAAAATAGTGCACACGTCATGGTTGTAACAAGAAATGATCTGTTGCATCAACTGAACGTTAATGTTCAACTGAGGCATCTTCAACACACCAGCAAGTCCAACGGTGTAAATCCATTAGGAATCTCTATCAGGAGTGTTGAAAATGCTCTTGAGATTGGGGCAAAAGGTGTACTTGAAATGAACTTTGGATGGAAGAGGGGAGGAACAACTAGTCATCTCTGAAAAGTAGGAAAATATTGGCAAAACCTTATAAAAATGCTGCCAAAATGCTCTAAAAATGTTGCCAAAATGCACTAAAATTGCTTGGAAACGCTCTAAAAACTCTCTAAAACCATTGTGGAAAATGCCCTAAAAATGTTGGAAAAAGGTTTTAAAGTTGCTCTGGGAAAAGCTGCAAATGACCCTACAAATGAATTTATAGATTTTCTGCATGGCAGGAGTTAACGCATGAATGACACATGGCAGAAGGGAGGACATGTGGCACCATATTATTTATGGTTATGGTGGTCACCTTGTTCCACTCGCCATCTGCTAGTCGCCTTGTGCCACTCGCCATCTGTCAGTCACCTTGTGCCACTCACCATCTATCAGTCGCCTTGCACCACTCGCCATCTATCAGTCGCCATGTGCCACTCACCTCTTAGGCCACTCACCTTGTGCCACTCGCCATCTGCCAGTTGCCATGTGCCGAGTCACCTTCTACAGGTCGCCTTATGCTAGTCACCTTCTGCAGGTCACCTTTGTCGCCTTCTACCGTCCTTATGTAGGTCGCCTTCTACGGTCACTTATGTCGGTCACCTTCTACGATCACCTTATGTACACCTTCGTGTCACCTTATAGTCTTCTACCTGTCGCCTTCTGCTGGTCGCCTTGTGTTAGTCATTAGTCACCTTCTAAGTCACCTTGTCATCGCTTATGCTAGTCACCTTTTGGTCACCTTCTATGTCACCTTATCCTTATGTCGGTCACCTTCTCGGTCGCCTTATGTTCTTTATCTCCTTCTAATCATCTTATGTCGGTCACCTTGGTCACCTTAGTCGCTTTCAGTCACCTTATGTCAGTCGCCTTCTATATCGCTTATTGCCTTCTCCCTTGTGTAGTCACCTTCAGTTGCCTTTTAGTCCCTTTGTCGGTCACCTTCTGCAGTCGCCTTGTGTCGATCACCTTTTAGTTGCCTTTTCGATCGCCTTCTGTCAGTCACCTTCTATCAGTCACCTTCTGCCAGTCGCCTTCTTCCAATCACCTTTTGAGTCGCCTTCTGCTAATTTTGTTGATACTTGTAGTTGAAAAAAAAATCGCCATGTTTTGAAAAAATTTCTTCAAAAATTTGAAAAATTTGCCCCACAGTTTATACAGTTTTCACGTTGATTCGCCCCGATTTGATAAATACTTTTTTGGTACTACCCCTTATGCATCACCATGGACATCAGAATACAATATTTTCATAATCCATTTGTTGATCCCATTCTCTTTATTCAAATTTAATTCTAATTGACTATGATAAAGGTTTTTAAATATCCATGGAAACACATATTTGAGTGTATACAACATGCCTTCTCTGCTTGGCAGTTTGTCCCTCCTGGATAACTCACCTAGAGTATTGTCATCATTCTTCAAAACCTCCTTATTAATGAGTTTCTAAGTCCAAAAGCCTAATCCACACATAAAGCCTTTTAATAGTATCTATTTCCACAAAACAACTCTTATTCCATGGTCTTAAATGTATTGCATATTTTCCCCTAAACCAAGGGCCTCCATCTATTATTTTATCCCTAATTTTTGAATTGGATAAAATGAAAAAAAAATATTTTTAGAAGAAATGTCATGGAGTAATTTGAGTTCAGTACCCACTTCCACTTGATCCAATTTTAATTCTAAAAAAAACCTGGCCAATATCCATGGAACTTGCATATGAACCCATTTAAGAACCATTATATCATGCTCAATCATATCATCCTTAATAATCACTTTTGGTGTAGGACCTATTACTTATATAGGTTTGTATAGATTTTTTCTTCCTCTTATCACTAACTAGGGCATCCTTACTTCCAACTATGTCATCCTTACTTCTAGTAAGGACTTTCAAAAATGACTTTCTTGCCATGTTACCTAGATTTTTTCACATGAATCCTTTAGTTTTTGAGTTTTTCCTAAGATTTGGAACAAGAAGAGGCACTCACTCCTTGATCTTTCTTTCCTTCCTAATTCCTACTAACAATTCCTGCTTATTGTTCATGCTTCCTACTCACTTCTAGCTCGCACTCGATCCGAGCTCACACTTGTTCCCAACTTGCACTCAATTTACTATGTCACTTTAATCTTACCTCCTTTAAGAATATTTATTTCCTCGATATTTCCTTAGAGTAAAATAAATTTGTTCCTTGGACATCCCTTATGCAATATAATATGACATAAGTACTTATTTACATTTTATAATGGTTCATAAACATACTTTGTTGAAAACATATTAGAACCACATTTTTTTAATTTTGTTTTAATTTAAACATTTTTTAGACATGAAATTAAAGAAATTAACATATTTTACTTTTTAATATATGCTAGAATTTTATTTAACTAATAAATTTTATTTTTATATATTTAATTAATATATAGTAATGAAGATTATAGGATGCCATTGTCCACTTGTGTTTATAGTTGATTTTGATTCATATGTAAACATATCAATTATTTTGAGATTATAAAATTTTGGAACATGAATGAAACTAAAATGAAGTTCATGAATATCTCTAATGAAATTTTAGCATTAAACACTAATACATTTTTATCTATCTATTATTATTTTTTGTTTGTGGAAAAATTTGTAACAAAAAGGAGAAAGAAAGAAGCTAATAAGAAAACAAGACCCTTAAACATTTTTAAACTAAAATCTAATATTGAACTTCAAGGATAGTGTTTAAATTATTTTGAAGAGCCCCCTAGAAATATCAAGCAATTCATAATAATATTCTTTGAATATCAAGAAGAAATCATTCAAGGCATAGAATCAAGTGTTTCCACTACCCAATTGTAAAATTTGTATAGATAATGTTGTGTTGGTGTTCAAATAGAAAATATAGTCATAAGATATTGATTTCTCAAATCATTGGTTATAACATAAATGGTTTATATGTGTTTGAATCATTTTTTTAGCATAGTAATATTCTCTTATCAACCTCTAATACTAGTAGCCAAATTTAGATTGTAACTTACAAGTGAATGAATTAACAAGTCAGAAAATTCAAAATTTGACAATGTGAAATGAAATATGTTGTATATAAGATCGATAACCTAACTTCAAATATGTACATGCTATTAAATTGATTGGCCCTAAGATTGATAACATGAGTTTCAATTATTTCTCTATAGTGATCAATTCCTTATCAAATTTGCTCTCTAGCATAGTTAAACATCCCAAACCCATCATTAGTTCCATAATAATCATGGTCTTTGATAATATTTCCATCAAATATCCTAGTTTTTCCTTCATGATTTACTATATAAGGTATGTGACATTGATTTCAATAATGTGGATTTAATTCTATTTGGACTCTCCCACAAATGAAATAACATGATAATGACTAGCAAGAGGATCTCAATTATGATTTATCTTTCTTATTAATGACCTCTATGATTAAATTAAAATAGGGTATCCCTACCCATAGAGATCATAATTATAAATTATGAATTAAGGAAGTGTTAGCCATGTATCATCCTTTGGATTTTGTCCATGATTTTTAGATCATGTAGTCTCTCCCATATGTTAGAATACCTTGAAAACAAAACATATGATGTGGATAAACACCATAAAGGATTTGGAATTAAAAGTATGTGACTTTTTTTTATAAAATTTAGCATGCATTACAATTATAATTATGTGGCATATGCTATTAATAATACTAATGCCAATTATTTCATTTATTTTCTTAGGTTTACTAATATCCTTGGAACCACATGATATTTCAAGCATCATAACAATTATGACATGAAAAGGTCCCTCATGAAGATAAGGGAAGTGACCATCCTCAAATCCTTGATAAATTGAGTGTGTAATAATTTCATACTTGGAAAATCCTATCATTATTTTTGTGTAGTAATAACATTAGAAACTTTGTACAATCCATGATAGGTAAAGACATAAGTACGAAATTTTTTCTTCATATAAGAATACTTTAATAGGAATTGCAGATCCACCATTTCAATCCTATGATGGTGATTTTATAGACGAATTTTAAGTCCACCCAATTTGATATTTGGTCTTAAGGATGCACTATATTCAATATATACTTTTGATGTATAAATTTTTAGTAAATTTTCATGTTATATAATGATAATAATACTATAAAAAAATTAATTAGGTTGATATCTTGAAAGATGTAAACTCGTTAAATAATAATAATTTATTTGTTCTTGGATATTAATGCTATATTTTGGATATCAAATATGAAAACATTATTTTCTCTTATTTTTTTAATTGAAATATTACTCTCTTATTTTATGACTATAGTATTATAAAATAAATTGTATTCACATTTTAAATTTGATTAGAAAATAATACATTATTGATTATATGCTAGATAAATAAGTGTGTTTATAAGCTTGGAAAATATAGAATTAGAAAAGAGAAATGAAATATAAGTAATGTTCTTTTTAATATTAGACAATCTATCATTACTAGGTATTATGATGGAGTAGAGATTGTTGTGAAATTTGATATTTGACGTTGTAGAAAATGATTTTGTTAGCATTGTTATCAATTTTTCTCTTTTTCATGACCATGACAAAAATGTTGTCTCAACTCTCATATAGAAACATTTAATTTAAAATATAGACACAAGTATTTTATCTAAATTTGGATAAGCATATAAAGACACCATAAAAAAATTTTGTCCTCAAAACATTAGAAGAGGCTAAATAATAAGATCTTATGAGCCATGCACAGTATTGGTACCAATCTCAATCATCCATCCATCCTAGTGAAACTTTTACTAGTGGTGTTCCTTATTGATGTTGATATACCCTTATGCCACGTAAATAACCATTATTAACCCATGGGTTCCATGTATGTCCATCATAGCTCCTTTGTTGCTCTGTGCCTAGTCTCCATGATTTTTGCCTCTCATGGTGATGTGGATGGTGATATGCTCCAACCTTAGCCCTATGTGCTACTTTCCTTGACTCTTCAATATTTTGTTCCTCTATTTTGTGCTCTTTTGTCATGCTCCTATCCATTGATTCTTCCCTTACTTTTACTTCCTTGATTTCTATTACTGCCTCCTTCTGAGATTCTATTTTAGGTTCTTTTATTTGTTCTTCATTTTGTTCCCCTACAATTGCTACCTATTTTTCCTTACAATAATGTTATCTTGTTCTTTCAATACCAAAGTTCATTCTTTTGAACTCTCCACCACAATAGAACATATCCAAGGAGAGGTTCATCCCATATCATCTAAGACTATTTGTGTAGTGGTAGATGAGCTTTGGCAATGACCAATAATATTGAGGTTTTGGGTTTAAAGAATTTTTTCATGTATTGGGAGTGTACAACATATTAAGCATAGGTCAAGTTCACCTTAAGGGATGAATGTACCATTTTAATCTCAACATGAAGGCACAAATGTACAACATATTAAGCATAGGTCAAGTTCATCTTAAGGGATGAATGTGACATTTTAATCTCAACATGAAGGCACAAAATAGTGGCTAGCTTAGCTATATCAAGTCATTTACCACGTAGAGGTTTATAGTTTGAATTTAGCCTTCTCCTCTATCATACACTCATATCATTTTCACAATGGATCAACTAAGGTGGTAACCAACATGGAATTTAAACCAAGTAAACCCTAGTAGCCATTCATAATATGACATATGCTAAAAAATCATTGGATATAAAAATTTAATTATGAATAGGTGGAAGAATATTAGTGAAAGTCATCAAAAAGTTAGTGGGTGCCAAGAGGTAGATATAGGTTGGATACTCTTGATCAAAGATCTTCCTATGTGGATGATATATGCCCTGATATCTCATCCAATATTGGATGATTGGAAATATTCTCTTATTCAACCTCTATATTAGGCCATTTCTTATGATGCTAGCTAAACTAAAAATGGGGTTAAAGTCTAAAGAAAAAAATGAGAAGGGTTAGAATGTAGAAATGAAAACTAGTCAAGATTCAGCTACAATAAGAGACACAAGGTATATGATTCTTGCACTCTCAATTCAAATAAAATGCCTAATAGGCTAGCTATCTTATAATATTGCAGAGCATCATTTAAATCAACACATACACAACTAAGCTTTCCAAGAGCTAAATAACCACTGATTTAGACAACTATCTAGTTTAGCAAAATAATCTTTAACAAAATACACCATCCATCTAACATAAACAGAAATGCATAGCACTTTAATTCACATTCATATATGTCCTACAATATCTTCTAATAGAAGCAAAAAAACACTTCAATATTTATTGAGAAGCACACAATACAATCATCATAAAAATTATGCAATTGTAAAAGCTAAAGAACCGACCCTCATTTAGAGGTGCATTGAGCTATATATAGACTTTTAATCCCTTTTTGTTACCTCATATCATTACATAGAAGCTCCTTTTAGGCCTTATCAAGGAAAATGCAAGGAGTGAGCATTTATTTCCATTTGAGCTAAGCTTAACCTTCTTGATTATGGTTTGCAGATGTATCTAGTCCAAATTTCTTTCTAAATTTGGAGTCCATGTGCCTTTATCAGATTTCAACGTACTCTAAAGGTTCATTTTTAACCACTACATTCTATTGCATTTCTATCTCATAACTCATTTTGATAGCTTAAATTTGGGTGGCTAGTTGGCATGCATGAATTTTATTGATAAGGATAGGTTTTAAAACTTTTCTTCTAGTGTTGAATAGATTTAATCCTTCATGTCAGATCTAATGCCTTAGAAAATTTTTTAGTCTAAAAAATTCTCTCAATCCCCTACTTTTTATCTCATATGATGACCTAATATTTCTCAAAAATCTAGCCACATCTTCATACTTAACCAAATATTTAATCTTGAGAAGAAACCTTAGGTACTGGACACCAAAATTTTCACCTCCTTAAGATGATATCAATGCCTCCAAAATTTTGGATGCTTTATAGCTTTATATTCATACTTAGCCAAATTTTGGGTCTAATAGTGTGTTGGACATCAAATAATATCAACACCTATGGTGACATTAGTTGTTTTATAAAGTCCAAAACATGTGTTATTCTAGGTGATTTACCTTAGTCAAATTTTAAATCTAGCCATGTGATGCACATCATATGTCAATATTTCAATGTCGTTGTGCTTACATAACTATTTAGAAATATTTGGCTTCTATTTATTTAAACTAAGTCTAATGCCTTAGACAAAATTTTAATATAGTACTGCTATAAAGTATTGGATTATTTTGTCTTTGCCAAATTTTGGGTATGGCTAGAGGTTGTTGAATATTAATCTATCTTATAGTTCTTTGGCTTGGCTTTCACTACTTTTTCATAGCTAAGTCTTTATTAGAAACTTACTTTAGTCTTTAACTTGTGAAAATATGATGCTTTTGATCCAATTGATATGCTACTGCCTTGGAAAAATAATGATAAGAAAAATTACAATCCAATTGGGTTTGCAAAGGATTGTGAGTATGGGTGCTCAGATCAGCCCATATTATTAGTGACTTCTAGGTATTTTTGCTTACAAAAGTATAGAACCTAGTAGGTCTTATCTATGGGTAAGTGGAATCATTAAGGGGAATAAGAGCTAGAAGATAAGTTGACAGAAAATGGAGGTATGGAGATAAGCAAAGCTTAAAGCTAAAGGAAATAAAAGAATTTTAAAATAGGGAATTGAAGGATAAATATTAAATATGTGAAGTGGGTGAATGGATTCTATAGTTGTAATGGTTTTTTTCAAACACATAGTGGAGAGTACCCCTATTGCATATCCAACCCATTTTCCTACAAAATATGGGATTGTATATAGAATGAGGAGGAGGAAATATTCTATAAGAAGAGGAGGTTATGTAACAAGGAGTTAAAATAAAAATAAATGTAGAAGATGAGGTTTTAAGGAATAATAAAAAATAGGTATATGATTGGAGAAGTGAAGGATGCATGAAAATAGGAAGCAAAAACATAAAGAGGGTGGAAATGTGATAAGAGGAAGAAAAAAAATCAAGGAAAAACTTGTCTACAAGTACCTTCGACAAAATTGAATCCTACATGAGCATAGTCCACCATAGTTGAAAGTTGCTTTAGATCTAGGCAAGTAACCTCAGGTAAATATTCCAAGCACTCAGGCTTGATTATTTTACTACTTCCCTTTGCTCTCTTCTTAACAAAGTCATGTAGGTACTCTTTCTCTGGATTGAATACCCTTATACAACATCCTTGAAATTTTTAGATATGCATGGTTGTTTGGCCTAAGATTCTAGTGCTAAAGAAAATCCTTATGCATGATCCTTACCTCATATCTCTTCTTATAGCTTTGTGGATGGTAGCAGTAGCTAAATCTTTAATTTAGATTTTTCATAATTGGCACCCCCAAATAGAAATTGTACTTGATGCATTATGCAAGAATGATTTTTGCTTTCTGACATCACATGCTTTTCTTTAATATTTGAGTGTCATGGAATGCAAATAATGATTTACTATGTCATATTCTTTCTTTCTTCTTATTCCACCACCTGTCATTCATTTGACTTAGTAGTACCAATCTTCCTAGATATTAGTATTTTATTGTGACACTTTCTTTTATGTAACCAATAACTTTTTGCTATCTTTGTCCTTATTATGATGACACCTTGTGTTTAATTTTATAATCAAGGTATTGAGGTATCATACTATAGACTTCATACACTTTTCTTTTATGCTTGTGTGTCTTCTTCATACTTCTAAATAATTTAGAACACCCTTAATTGCTTGTAAAGGAAGAATTTACCCAGCTTATGCATTAGGCTACGAAGTTAGAAAGAAGTGATAAATAAGTAGAAGGGGATATGGAATGATTATAATAAAGGAGGAAGAATCAAGATACAAGGTATGAATGGAAATGAGGATATCTAAATATTAAAGGATTGGAAAATTCTGGTGGTGTTTATTTCTCTATTATGACTCTAGGTTTCACCTTTCTTCCTTCTTGTCATTTGATCATTTACATTTTCAAATGGAAAAAAGGAAAAAAATATGAAGCCACCCCTTCATTACTGACAGTTTTTTTATACTTTTACCTCCTCTTTTCCCATGGATTTAGAGAAATAGCCATTTGATTATACTTGCAAAGGCTACAGAGCCACACATTTTGAAGGCCTACTTCAAAGCTTAAATTTTTTAAGAGGTTGGGATGTTTCAAGACCTATGGCTCTGCACCCTCCTTAAGCTCAACCAAGCAAAAATTCTCTCACTTTGTGGTTGCCTCTACCACAAGCTTGTCAATATTGTCAGTGCTAGGATTATCCCTCTTATTTTTCTTTTCTTCTATCTTTAGACTTTGTTATTTTGGTATAATATTAATATCTTATTCAAGATCAAAGTCCAAGGACAAAAGAGGAACACAGGAAGGGGGATAATCTAAGAGAAGTGACTATATTTATTAAACCTCATCACTATATTTCTAGTAGAATAACCAACAAAGATGCATTGTTATAGGGAAATATTACCTTATATAGAATCCTTAATACAAAAGAGACACTAACCAACCATTAGGTTTAGCCCCTTTTTCTTAGACTTTGATCTCATAAAATTTCAAAAATAGGTAGTACCAATGCACTCAAACCTGTATTCCACATAATTTACATTATTCTTCCTATTCCTGCATATGTGAATGCGATCTACTTGGTGCTCTCTTCAAAATCATGATTTAGTTTTTTATTTGAAAATTTGTCTTATTTTTAATTATATCTATTGAATATTGTCTTTTGTTTACATGTTGACCTATTTATACAAAACTATGGCATGCCTTCTCATGTCGATGGCACTAAAATTTACTTTATCCTTTGAATCTACAATGACTAGACCATATGATGTTGAACTTGCATTTTTATCTGATTGGCATCTTGAAATATGTATCTTGTTCTAGCCTAGTGTTGGTGTTTCATTGCCTTTGAGCCTATGTGGGTTTTCAAACACTTCTAATAAGTGATATTGATAAAGAGTTTATGTGATCCTTCTTGAGCATGTGAACAACAAATCATTTTTCTAATATATGTTTGTCTATGTGCTAGTTTAATATTCAATAAATGAAGAGTTACAAGGGTCCTGAGAATATTTGTTTTGCGATACATCCTAGGACATTATTTGTCTATACTTGATTATTTTGGTAGTTATCCCATAATATTTAGATTTTTTTTTGGAATATGTGAGTCACTATGTGTTGCAACAAATTATAGCTAGTTTGATGATTTTACTACTTCCTCTTGATTGACCAAATTATGGATTTAGGACTACTAAAAAATAACATGTGTCAATTAGCTCTTGCTTACTTTTTGACAAATCTATTATCTCAACCTAGGAATGTTCCATAAATAGTACCTCCATCTATTATTTTTGCTCTTTATATATTTTGATATGCTAAGGCTAAAGTATTTTAGTATGAATCCAGACCATTTCTTGAATATAGAGGATAGTTATGTATGTATGGTTCTATGCTAGGTGTCTCCCTAATTGTACCAAAAACTCTTTAGATAGGCTCATCCTAAATAAATGTGGTAAGTCAATAAATATAACATTTTGCATTGCTACATAACCTACACAATAATATTGGTACCTTTTCTATAATGCCCACTATCTAGACTTGTGTTCCATTAAAATACAATGCCCCGAAATGTATTCTATTATAGCTCAAGCTCATAGCATCATATTTTTCTTGATTCATTATTGTGATATTAGCTTCCAAATTTATTATGTAATTATGTAGCATCTAGCCTTCTAAGCACACACATAAGTAATAGGGTCAAGACTTAGGCTTGCCTATATTGGGAGATGATTGATTAGTACTAATTTGGGATCTAAAAGAGCAAATTTATTAGCTATTGATCCCTATAGAGCTACTTCAACCAAATTCATTTATCTGGATTTCGACAAGGTTTCTTCCATATTTTTTGTTTCTTTCCCAATGTTGCCTCTAGAAGTACTCACTGGCTTGGTTACCTTCTAAGCTAGTCTTTTATAGACTTCCACTAAGTCTTCCTTCTATTTTCTTGTTATAGTTGGGTCGTATAATCTTTGGTAAGACTATTTTCTTTGGCAAAGTAAGCACAATATTTTTGGACCACATTATTTTGCACATAGTCCTAGCATTTGATTTTTTGGGTGCTTTCCTTGTGAACATGGTATTTCTTTTGGATAATCTTCTTTGGCTTACTCCTTCTCTTGATCCATTCTTTATCTCATATTTTTCATATCTATGAAATTATATTGTAGTTGCAAAGTTAGAAAGTGTTGTGGATTGTCCACTTCATTTTAAGCATCTCTGCCTTTAATGTGAGATTGAAATTAGTGATTGTTGTTAGTAGGTTCAATTTTATCTTGTCGATTTAATGACCTACTGACTACAATGTTAGAAATTTAAAATGTTATAAAGTTAGAATTTTAGAAAGTTAGAATGTTAGACAATTAGCATTCCTTTATTTTATCTGCACTTAATCTGAGATTGAGGGTTAGTGGAGTCAACAATTCCTTTTATCTCAATTAGAAATAAAAAATGAAGTTAGGAAGTGTTGTGGATTGTCCACTTCATTTTCTTATCTTGACTTATCTGCAATTTGTAGGTTAGTAACCCTCCCTCCTAGGTTAATTTTATCTTCTTATGCAAATGAAATCTTGTGCAGAAAATAGAAAGTAACTGAGCTAAACAAAAAGGAAAACTAGAACATTAATGCAAAAAACCTAGCATAATGCTACCCTACACAGCAAAACCAGAGATAATGAGAAATTTCAAAAGGGTAACCCAACCTAATCAAACCTGCAAAAGCACAATTTGAGTTAAATCAAGTGCTAGCCTCTAAGGAACATAAATGGAATCTACACCCCATAGATCTTCACGTAGTGCAACCCTTTTATAGTATTAAACACCAGATAGAAATCCAGGAAAGCGTAGAGAAAGATAGACAGTAAAACACTACCCTCTGAAATTGTCTCCTCTAGTCTTGCTCACAAAGTGCAAGTTTTTGGATTTGTTTGCATTAAAATAGAATAATGGTCTCTTTTTGTTACAAAAATTCCAGCCCCTTGCGACAATGGGGTCCATGGGTATTTAAAACCTTTAGGAATCCTTTTCGTTTCCACTTCCTTTACCAAAAAAAAAAGTGCAACAAAAAGGTGGACCGAAATACAAAAATATGACCTTTCAAATCCTTAAAGAATTCTTGAATTTAAAAATCTAACCCAAACTATTTTATTCCTCCTTATATCTCCTTCTTGATTTGAGCTCCCTTTTTTCCCTATTCACACATATTTCAATGTTAGAAATTGACCCTATGAAGGACCACATATTAATTAACCTTAGAAATAGGGAAAATGAGCATAAAAAACTATGATACCCTAGGTATTCATAGAATACCCATAAAAATATAATACCAATAAAACTTTGGGCGGCCAATTTAAACAAAACAAAAAAAATCCCCCTTTTCTTCCTTCGAGTGGCACCGATGCGACTCAAACCAAGGTCGATAGGGTGCAAGCCTTATCTGGCTTACCCCTACCACAACGCCCAAGGCTTGGGTTGAAACCAAACCTCGATGACCCCACATTTATCTTTCTCTCCTTGCGGTGAGCTCCTATCGCGTACAACATCGTCCTAAAAAACCTGAAATGAGATCATAGAACGATCACTCTCAGCGTCTCAAATTGTCTGCTCCTCCATTTTGCGACTACGTTCGACCTTCGAAGACACTCCAGGACTCCACTATGTTTGATGCTTCAACCCTTTCCTGCTCTCTAGCACTTGGCAATATAAACAGTGTGTATGAGGTTTAGGGTTTCCAAGCACCCAATGAAGGTTTAGCCATATCTCCCACTATCACGTTAAGCCCTTCTGCACCATGGACCTATTACCAAAATTCCTTTGTCACCCCTACCACTCGCTATCCTTTGACATTCGTTAGGTGGAGGTGTTATCTCATATTTTTGCTGCAACGGGTCTCTACGTGCCCCAAATTGGATATCGTCACATTTCCCTATCATGGTCAGTGTTTATCATGGAACCTACCCTACAGATCTAGATAATTGGTATGCCACGTGTGAGCCATCGATGGGTGGAGGTTGTTTTACTTTGGTGTGGGGAAATCAATTATCCCACATTTGTGGTGTTTCATCCTTCGAGCACTTTATAAGGCATGTATCACCTTAACTTAGTTGACTACCTTCAGGTGGTCTCTCCTATTTTCCATGCACTACATAGCTCCACCCTATGATATACCACATTTTTATTCATTAATCCATCGTCTTGTGGTGCCACATCCTTGTCATAAGTCTGTCATCCTGCCTTGTGGTGCCATGTCCTCATCCTCAGTTCGTCGCCTTGCCTTGTGGTACCATGTCCTCATCATAGGTCCATTTTCTTGCCTTGTGGTGCCACATCCATGTCCTCATCCTACCTTGTGGTGCCACGTCCTACTTTTTAGAGCCCTGTGACAACATTAGGAAACATAAAGAAATAACAAAGAAAACCTAATGAAGAAAAATAGAGAACGCATTAACAATAAAATCAACAAAACCTAAAACATAAAATAAATTGACAATTAACTCACATAACCTAAAAATAAAACAAATTAACAATTAAAACACATAACCTAAAATTAAATCAACATAACCTAAAGCATAAAATAAATTAACAATTAAATCAACATATTTGAGAAATAGCAACAAAACATTAATCAATAACATGTAACCTAATTGCTAGCAAAATGGCCCCCATTGGTATTATATTAAAAAAAAATCAAGGGACATTTAGGGGAAAAAAAGGAAAACCCAACTGCTCAATAATATCCCATTAGTTCAATTTTCTACAAATTTCAAGTGGGTCCCCAATATTGGGGTTAGTTGTGAGATAGTCACAACAAATGGCGACTCTATTGGGAAATGCTCCTAAGCATTTTGGATGAAGAACCCAATTCTGAAATGAGAACACAAAATATTAGAAAAATATAAATTATTTAGCGAAGGCCCGAGAAGGTGGGGGTAAACAACTTTAAATAAAAACAACTAATCCATCTGCCTTTGCTTGGTGTGTGAAATGTGATTCATTTTGCATTCTTGAAAACCTATCCAGATTTCATCACATGGCTTGCATTTAGGCTATAGAAATGTTGCTCATAAAAAGCACTTTTATAGATAAAGCCCTACTGCCAGTCAGGCGTCTATAGCCCCGGTGGAGTTTATCTAAATTACCCTTTGTGTTTGATTGATATTTTTAAAGCTTTTCCTTTTGATCAAGTTGTGTCTAGACAGAGCCCTCATTGCTATTCGAGCGTCTATAGCCCCGGTAGAGTTTATCTAGACTTGGTGACTGATTTGATCAATGTTTTCATGTGCTTGCATTTTCTTTTTTGAGCTTTGCAAAAATTTATGCATCACATGGGTATTTGAAGCTAGATATGGAGCATATTGGATTTTTGCTTTGATTTGTAAATCAAAATGACTTCATATTTCAAGACTTCGAGGAATACTCTTTAACATGTGAGTTATGTGAGGAGATTTGGTGCAATATTTCATTGTTCCACTCTCCACCATTTTAGTCCCAAAATTTGAGCATGATCACAAAATAACTCCACCTCCCTTTTCTCAATTTCACCTGTTTTCAGATTAGATAATCCAACCTACTTAACAAAGGAATGCAAAAATGGAAAAGAGGCCATAAGTTAGTAGCTACCACAAAACATCACCGCAAAACAAGGGAACAAACCCAAAACACAAAATTCTAAAACAAAAACAACCTTAACCTAATGAAAACTGACAAGAAAGCAAACATAAAATCAAAATCAAAAGCACACCTATGTACACATGATACACGATCTCACACATTTCATGGGTTGAAATAATGCTTTAAATGCAGCCCATTAATAGGCAAAGATAATTCCTCTCCATCCAAGGTTTTTAATCTGAAAGTGTTTTCACCTAGGATTTCAGAAATCTGGTAAGGACCTAACCACAAGCGATCGAATTTGTCATGATCCCCTTTTTTCTTGTTTCTTGTCCCACAATAAAACCAGGTCAAAAATCTTGAATGTTTTAATTGTAGCTCTCCTATCAAACCACCTCTTTACTACATCTTGATGTTTACTAAAGTGAAGCATGGCTTCCTCTCTCTTCTCATCAAGATGCATCAAGTGGGTTAACCGAGCTTCAATCTGATTATCCGTTCCAAGATATTCTTTCATAAAATGAAGAGTTTGCAATTTTAGATTAGTGGGAAAAATGGGGTCCTACCCATAGACTAGATGATATGGAGATGTCCCAATTGATTCTTTTATTCTAATTCTATCAGCCCAAAGAGCAAACTTTAATTTACCATGCCAATCTCTAGGATTCTTTTCAAGCAATTTTTTTATGATAGACAACAAGTTTTTGTTAGAAGATTCCGCCAAACCATTACCTTGTGGATAATAATTGGAAGAAAATTTCAAGCTCACCTTGTTATCATATGCCCAATCTACAAATTGAATAGAAGAAAATGTAGAACCATTATCACTTACTATTGCATCAGGCATTCCAAAATGAGTTACAATGCAATCCTCTAAAAACTTAATGACAACATCAGTAGTAGCATGTTTTGTAGGGATTGCTTCCATCCACCTAGTGCAGTAATCTATAGTTGTGAGGATGAATTTATGAGAATCAGAAGAGTTGGGATTGATAACCCCAACAAAATCCAACCCCCATTGTGCAAAAGGCCTCATCTCCACTACAGGTTGTAATGGCATGGCTGTGTTTCTCTCTCTATTGGCCGCCACCTGACATGTATGGCAAGATCGCACATGAGCATGTGCATCTTTGAAAAGATGAGGCCAATAGTATCTAGCTCTGAGAATCTGGTGTGTTGTTGCATTGGTTGACCCATGTCCGGTTCCATACTTACCATGGAAGTCATTGAGCACTTGGGTTGCTTCTTCTTGGTTCACACAATGAAGGTAAATCCCTTCGTGGTTCTGCCTATACAAAACACCAGATTTAATCAAAAAATTTGCAGATTTTAGACGTAAAGCTCTTCTTTGAGTAGAAGTGAGATGTAATGGACACTTACCGTTCAACAAAAAATATACAATATCTACATACCAATCATATTTAGTAATATCTTCTATAGTATAATGTTGGCATGAGATTAGAGGATCAATTTCAGCAATTGATTTTACCAATCCTTGTCCATGAACTAGCTTCATAGGTTGGATTTCAAGATCAAATTCTTGGAGTGTAGAAATCCATTTTCCTCTTCTCTCACCTAGTTCGTTCTGCAAAAACATAGTTTTGATAGTAGGGTCAAGCACAATAGCAAAAACCCTACTATGTACAATGTAATGTCTGAATTTTTTTATAGTTTTAAAAAGTGCATACATTTGCTTGTCTAAAATAGAATACCTCAACTTCGCATCTTTCAAAGGAGAACTCAGAAAAGCGATGGGATTTTCAACATTACCTTCACCCTTTTGAGTTAGGACACTTGCGAATGAATGTTCTGAAGCAAACGTATAAATGTAAAAGGGCTTTGAGTAGTCTGGACTTACCAAAATAGGTGCCCTAGAAATAGCATCCTTAATGCTCTAGAAAGCATCCTTACTCTCATTTGTCCATTTAATTTCAACATCCTTTTTCAGCATATCATTCAATGGTTTGGCAATCTCAGCAAATCCAACAATGAATTTCCTTACAAAATTGATTTTGCCAAAGAATGATCTTAATTCCTTCTTGCTATGGGGGAGGGGGATTTCTTGGATAGCTTCTATTCTTTCAGGATCAATAGAAATTCCTTCTTTTGAAATAATGTGACCCAAAAGCTTACCCTCTATTACTCCAAAAATGCATTTTCTTGGATTTAGGGAGATCCCATGTTCCCTACACCTTTGGAGGACTTTTCTCAAATCCTTAACATGGTCTTCTCTCTTCTTAGAGAAGACAGGAATATCATCCACATAAACAATAATACACTTGCCTATGAGCCCCTTAAATGCGTAATCCATGGCGCGTTGGAAAGTTGCGCCTGCATTCAATAATCCAAAGGGCATTCTCCTATAAGCAAATGTTCCCCATTTGGTTGTAAAGGTTGTTTTCATCCTATCACTTGGGTGAATGAGAATTTGATTGTACCCAGAGTAACCATCTAAAAATGACATCATTTCTGACCCATTTACCATTTGGAGTATCTCATCAATGGAAGGCAATGGGTAGTTGTCCTTTTGAGATGCTTTGTTCAGATTTCTAAAATCTATGCACAACCTTATTTCTCCATTTTTCTTTCTTACAGGAACTAGGTTGGCGACCCATGTAGAGTGCCTAACAGGAAATATGATCTTTGCATCTAGCAATCTCTTCACTTCTTTCTCTATTAAGGGCTCTAACAATGGATTGACAGGTTATTGTCTCTGTCTAAAGGGCTTGGAATCAGGCCTCAATGGAATCGTGTGCATTATAACATTCTGATCATACGTTTTCAACTCCTTGTAACTCCAAGCTATACAATCCACATATTCCTTTAGTGCATGAGTGATAGATTCTTTTTCTTGACTTGTACATGCTTTGGCAATGAATACCTCTTGTGGATTTTCTGTACTCCCTAAGTTGATTACATCACACGCTTCTTTAGGGAGTGGTACATTTTTACCTCTTTTTGCTTGATATTCAATATCAAATAATTTTTCTAGTGAAATAACCTTTTTTTGTATCTTGTTCATTTTTTGATCTACCTCACTATCCTGATATATTTCTTCCTGCCACCTCTGATCTTCATCTATCACCTGATTTTCAAAAATACCAGAGTTAGTAACAAAATTAAAAATGTGCCTATCACTCTCAAATACCTGCATATTTGTGATATTATCTGGTATTGAAGGATAGGAAACTAGTTCAATCAAAAACTTTTTGCATTTCTTATTGTCAACCAGTTTGAGCATACTTGCTGCAATAGCTAAAGAATCGACCATCCGATTACCTTTTCTAGAGATAAGGGAAATGTTAAAAGCATCAAATTCATTTATCAAATCCCTAACTCTAGTCCTATAATGGCTTAATATTTTGTCATGACATGCATATTGCCCTTTGACTTGTTTAACAACTAGCTCAGAGTCTCCTAAGACCTTGAGACACTTGACTTTCCTACTCAGAGCTAGTCGTAATCCAAGAATAAGTGCTTCATATTCCACCACATTGTTGGTGCATGAAAACTATAATCTATAGGCAGCAAGCAAAGGCTTGCTTCCTAGACATGTAAGTTCAATACCAGCTCCAGCACCTTGTCTTGATTTGGATCCATCAAATCTAAGAATCCAAACTAGATTATCCTTTTCAGGAGGGCTACAAGAAAGGATTTATTTTTGAGGTTCTTCGGTAGCCTCCTCTATGTCCAAGCTATAGACCCCTAAATTGGATTTCATTGGGTTTTTTATATTCAATGATCATTTCCTTAAGTCTTGGCTCACTATCCACCCAAATTTGGTTTGCTAATCCCCTCCAAGGTAGCCACATGTGGGAAGAATCAATAATGATGTAACCATTCAGGTTCTTACTCCAATCCCTACCCAACACCATGCCATATTTGATGGGAATATTGACCACAAGAATATCAACATGATGTTGAATCCTGGGTTCTAAATTAATTTGAATTCGGACATCATAAAGAGTTCCTACCACATCTACTACAGTTCTGTCCAATTGTATCACCTTGCTCTTTGAAGGAATTGGCTTGAAACCTAGCCTTTGGCAAATCTCAAGGGGCATGATATTGCCCGAGGCACCTGAGTCCACTAAACAATTATGCAAGTTTTTTCTTGCAATCCTAATTGTCAAAAGAAAAGGAGGCACTTCTCATTTCTCCTTTCGTAAAACTAATTGAGACTCAACACCTTTGACCTCATGGGTTTGGCTTGGTGGGTATAATTCCTTTATCAAGGCCTCCTTCTGACCTAGAAATCTAGCAGCCTCTAAGAAAGAGATATTAGCTTTAGTCCTTTTCAGGTCTTCCACTATGTCATAGGTAGGCTTCTCAAAATTTTGCACCTTCTGCGTAGGTTTGGATGACTCAATAGCAGGTGGGGGAGGAGGATTGTTATCAACTTTGGTATCAGGAGGAAGAAGGGGAGTTGTTTGGTGGAGTGGAGGAAGTTTTGGGGGTCTTGGATTTACTTCTCGTGTAATAACCATGGTTCCCTCTCCCAAACTTCCTAATAGCTTGGACTTCCTCTTCTATGATTCCATCATCATCCTCTTCTAATATTTCATTATCCTCTTCTTCTTCCTCACTTTCTTGATAGTGAACTATTTTAGCTACTAAAGCAGCTTCCTTTCCCTTAGAAAAGTAAGGTGGACCCTCGGTCAGCACTATCTCTAAGTCATCGACTTGAGCTTGCAAGCAGTTTGTGTATCTGGAAGTTTTTGGATATTCCTTCTCACTATGGTCCTTGGTGTTATGCAACCTACATCCATTTTCCCAAGCAAAATCTAAAATATTGATAATGGAATCGGATCTACTAGGGCTTGCAAAAGTGTCAGCTTGGTTGGCTACGGGGTTAGGTACACCCCCATTGTTAGGCTTAGTATTCCATGACCTCCTCTGATTATTGAAATTTTGATTAGAATGAGGAGTTTGGGAATTGTGCTTTTGCATTTGGACAATGTCATTACTCAACTTGAGACACATTTTCTTTACCTCCTCAACTTTAGAATTAGATTCTTTTGGTTGAGGCGTTATGGTATTAGGTCCAAAAGGATTTCCAACACTAGAAGTATCTTGACCTGGCATCAAGGTTTGATTTTGACTACTTTGGCTGGAAAATAGGGTTCACACTCTGAAGTGGTGTGGGCATTGGAAATACTATCAAAGCCTGAGCATTGGTCGCATTGACTCCTTGTGTAGCCATCTGATTATCTAGGAATGATGGTGTGGTAGATGAAATGGATGTATTTGGATAGGTGGGAATGGATGGATTAGTTGGCATTAATGGATAAGATTTATGGTATGGTAGGGCATTCATCATTGGCATTTGAGGTGCCATGACTTGATTCATCATAGCAAACTGACTATAAGGACCAAACTATCCTACCATAGGTGGTTGGGGCATCCCAACACCTTGGGGTGTCATTTGTTGTTCTATGACCATGGCTTCCTCGTAGGCTTGGGCTAAAGTAGTAACTTGAGGATTTCTCCTAGTGAACATGGCAATCATGGGGTCTAACGCCCCAAAGTATATTTGCAAAGCAAAGGCAGCATCTATGTTAAAATAGTGAGTCGATCTAGAATAAAGTTTTTGAAATCTCTGATTAAACATTCTAATCGTCTCATTAGGTGCCTTTTTGGAAGTCACAAATTGATGGTAGATGATAGTGGGATTCAAAGGTGACCTAAACTGATTGACAAAAGTATTTTCAAGTTGAACCCATGAAGTAATGGATCCAGCAGGTAAACTGATGTACCATTCATAAGATATTTGATCCAGACTCATAGGAAAGAGTCTACAAGTGACATCTTCATGATCTACTTGTAGTCTAATTAAAACATCCTTGTAAGCCTGAATATGCTCTTCGGCTGTCAAATCACCATCGTGTTTAAACTTGGGTAAGGATTTCTCGATATTTTTGGGTATCTCATGAACATCCCCAGCTATGTTTAGGGGAATATTACGTACTCCATACTAGGGAGCTGGTGGTGGTTGGGCCATGATGTTCAACGGTGGTGGCCCTACAGGAGTAGTAGAAATAGTTGAGGTAATGGGTGTAGATACACTTGGTGTACCCTCAATAATAGAGACAATAGGTGTAGATACACTAGGTGTACTTGACACAAAAGGTAACTCTAGAGCAAGTATACTAGGTGGGATTTCAACCTCTTGAGTCTTGTTCCTTGGTTTCCTAGAATTAGGAGAAAGGCTTTGAAATATGGTTTCCCTAGTGGTTTTAGACCTAGTAGTGATATACTCAGGTTGGGCCAGCTTGGGACAGACACTCGCTCTACAAGACCTCTCACAACTCACAACTCAGACAATAAACAAAAGAAACACAAAACCTTGCAAAACAAAGTTCCTGCAACAAAGCACAGTGGAAACAGAACTTCACACATTAGCTGTCAAAAAACAAAAGGCTTCTGCAACTAAAAGTATTGTTAGATGAAAATTATCTTAAGCAAATAAATCACAAAAGCTATGAAGGCCCTCCTTCTAGCGCCATTTCTGTTGAGTGAAAATTATGCCCAATTGCAAAGTTTTCACCACAGTCAGGATTTTGGAACAAAATCCTCTCTTGCAAAGAAGTTAGAACAACTTCTCCAAGGTTCCTTTTAGCTTAAAAGCATGCACATGTGTATCTAAAAGCAAATAAATGAATTACCAAGTGCTAGAACACCTTAGTGGTTTGCAAGTGATTGTAAACAAGGGGCCTATGGTATGATTAATTTGTGATTACCTTACTTGAATCATTTGAATGCATTGAAATGCAAGTGCTCTTCTTTCTTATCTTTGCTTAATCTGACCTACCCTGAATCCCTCTTAGTGTGTTCATTTTACCTTCATATTAGAGTTGCAAAGTTAGAAAGTGTTGTGGATTGTCCACTTCATTTTAAGCATCTCTGCCTTTAATGTGAGATTGAAATTAGTGATTGTTGTTAGTAGGTTCAATTTTATCTTCAAATTAAATGACCTTATTGACTACAATGTTAGAAAGTTAAAATGTTATAAATTTAGAATGTTAGAAAGTTAGAATGTTAGAAGTTAGCATTCCTTTATTTTATCTGCACTTAATCTGAGATTGAGGGTTAGTGGAGTCAACAATTCCTTTTATCTCAATTAGAAATAAAAAATGAAGTTAGGAAGTGTTGTGGATTGTCCACTTCATTTTCTTATCTTGACTTATCTACAATTTGTAGGTTAGTAACCCTCCCTCCTAGGTTAATTTTATCTTCTTATGCAAATGAAATATTGTGCATAAAATAGAACGCAACTGAGCTAAACAAAAAGGAAAACTAGAACATTAATGCAAAAAACCTAGCATAATGCTACCCTACATAGCAAAACTAGAGATAGTGAGAAATTTCAAAAGGGTAACCTGACCTAATCAAACCTGCAAAAGCACAATTTGAGTTAGATCAAGTGCTAGCCTCTAAGGAAAATAAATGGAATCTACACCCCACAGATCTTCACGTAGTGCAACCTTTTTACAATATTAAACACCAGATAGAAATCCAGGAAAGCATAGAGAAAGATAGATAGTAAAACACTACCCTCTGAAATTGTCTCCTCCAGTCTTGCTCACAAAGTGCAAGTTTCTGGATTTGTTTGCATTAAAAAAGAATAATGGTCTCTTTTGTTACAAAAATTCCAGCCCCTCAAAAATGGACCTCCATGGGTATTTAAGGGTTTCAGGAGCCTTTTCGTTTCCACTTCCTTTACCAAAAAAAAATCGCAACAAAAAGGTGGACTGAAATACAAAAATATGACATTTCAAATCCTTAAAGAATTCCTGAATTTAAAAATCTAACCCAAACTATTTTATTCCTCCTTATATCTCCTTCTTGATTTGAGCTCCCCTTTGTCCCTATTCACACATATTCCAATGTTAAAAATTAACCCTATGAAGGACAAAATATTAATCAACCCTAGCAATAGGGAATATGAGCATAAAGAACTATGACACCCTAGGTATTCATAGAATACCCATAAAAACATAATACAATAAAACTTTGGGTGACCGATTTAAACAAAACAAAAAAATCCCTCTCTTTTCTTCCTTTGGGTGGCATCAACGTGACTCAAACCAGGGTTGATAAGGTGCAAGCCTTATCTAGCTTGCCCCTACCACAACACCCAAGGCTTGGGTTGAAACCAAGCTTCAATGACCCCACATTTATCTTTCTTCCCTTGTGGTGAGCTCCTATCGCATACAGCATCGTCCTCCAAAACCTGCAATGAGATCATAGCATGGTCACTCTAAACATCTTGCACCATCTGCTCCTCCATTTTGTGACTATGTTCGACCTTCAAAGACACTCCAGGACTCCACTATGTTTGATGCTTCAACCCTTTCCTGCTCTTTGGCGCTCGAAAATATAAACAGTGTGTATGAGGTTTAAGGTTTCCAAGCAACAAATGAAGGTTATTCATAGCTTCGTCTATCATGTAGAGCCCTCCTACTCTACATACCTACAACTAAAACACCTCTGTAATCCCTGCCACTCACTGTAATATAATATATATAAGGTGGGGGTGTTATCCCACATTTTTTCCATAATGGATCTCTGCACGCTCCAAATTGGATATCATCGCATTTCCCTATTATGGTTGATGTTTACCATGGAACCTACCCTATAGATCTGGACCATTGGTATACCACGTGTGAGCGATCGACGGATGATGGCTTTTCTTTAATATGAGGAAATCTGTTATCCCACATTTGTGGTGTTTCGCTCCTCGATCACCTTATAATGTTCATCATGCATTAACTTAGTTGACTACATTTAAGCATTATCTCCTCTTTTCCATGCACTACGTAGCTCCACCCTATGATATGCCACATTTTTGTTCGTCACTCCATTGCCTTGTGGTGCCACAACCTCATCATAGATTCATTGTCTTGCCTTGTGGTGCCATATCCTCAACCTTGATTCGTCGCCTTACCTTGTGGTGCCACGTCCTCATAATAGGTCCATCATCTTGCCTTGTGGTGCCATGTCCACATCCTCATACTGCCTTGTGGTGCTATGTCCTCCTTTTTAGAGCCCTGTGACAGCATTAAGAAATATAAAGAAACAACAAAGTAAACCTAACGAAGAAAAATAGAGAACGCATTAACAATAAAATCAATGAAACCTAAAACATAAAATAAATTGACAATTAACTCACATAACCTAAACATAAAAAAAATTAACAATTAAATCACATAACCTAAAATTAAATCAACATAACCTAAAGCATAAAATAAATTAACAATTAAATCAACATATTTGAGCAATAGCAACAATCCTTTTGCTAGCTAGAATAGCAACAAAACATTAAGCAATAACATGTAACCTAACTGCTAGAAAAATGGCCCCCATTGGTATTATATTCAAAAAAAAATCAAGGGATATTTAGGGAAAAAAAACCAACTGCTCAATAATATCCTATTAGTTCAATTTTCTATAAATTTCAACTAGGTCTCCAATATTGGGGTTAGTTGTGAGATAGTCACAACAAGGGGTTTATAAGGGATCCCCAAACCTTTTACAAGAGAGCACCAATAAAACTTCTAACATGCTCAAAATTGAGACATCACAAATAACACAACCCATAAAACTAAAATAAACCATCATGTAATGATCCATAAATTGGCATGACCTACCAAAACCAAAAAAATTAAGAACCAATAATATCAATACAACCAAAAGCAACAAGACTAAAATCCCATAACACTCCACACCAAACTTATGCATTGGCCATAGAATCGATTCTACTTTTAATGTCCTCCAACTGGATGACATACTCATAAAATTTACGGGTCAGTATCTAGCTCAATCTCATCCTAGATTTGAGCATGTATTTTAGGATCAGGTAACTCTAATAAAGAGTTTCTAATGAATGCTTGTTACAGCCCCAATATATAGCTAGTTGGCTATAGGGATTCTTCCAATTATTCACTCATTGATTTATTATTAATTAGGGTATATTGATTTGTATTTGGATCATATTTCATTTTGAGAATTCATTTGCGATATCCATAAGGACTGTGCCCTCCTAGAGGTGAGGACGTGGCCCTCCTTAAGTGGTGATTTAAATCTAATTGATTCATTCATTTGTATTTCTATTATTGCAAGATTATCGTTCTTTCGTTATATATTTATATATTTGCATGATAAATTATTAAGGTAGAAATACCGTAATAAGTGGTATCAGATTCAATGATCTATCGAGGCTTTGTGGGCATATCTATTTTAGTCTTCAATTGTTACAGTCCCCACTCACATAACTCCCAGCACTCAAACACAAAAACACCATTATCCGTAGTAGAAGTCGTAGCTTGCATGCATAAGAATCTAGCAGATGCTCTTTGTGAAAAATAAATTCATGTCATAAACAGGAGCTTATTTCCTAGCAAAAGTATACACGCACATCGGGCGAGTGCAAACCCTAGGCAAGCTGGTAGTCAATTTGGATGAGCCCCAACAAATTAATTAAATGCTTCTAAGCATCACATCATCTTCACGCAGGGTGGAAAGTCACAGTCTAACAGTAGCTCACGAATTCAAAGAACAAAAGTTGGATGTCCATACAAGGCATGGTAACACACACATAATATTCAAAAATCCTACGTAGGTGAGATTCCATTGAAACATCATAGAAATCCAACATCGAAGAAAATCATCAGGTTATCACACAATTAAAAGTTTGCATAACCCTAAAATCATTCATTCTCATCGTTCAGCCAATCAGGTACCATCATAAACTTATAATATAAGGTTTATATTTATTTATTAGTGAGCAGATCAATTATATATATCCCATATTCATAGGGAAGACAAGTAGTAGGGGTTTATATTCACCAGTTTCCCTAGTTGTATTCATTTCTACAAACACATAGGTTCCTTGCATCACGCGTGTAGTTGTTGTCGATTCATTGGTAGTCAGTGTTCTTGGTTTTATCTGTTTCTCGTGTTTCATAGCTTCTAGTTTCATTCAATCATGTCCAAAACTGTAGTCAACAATATCGTCTAGTTCTTCCTATCACATAGTGTCATATGTCACATAGTGTCATCTAGTCCTTCCTATCGCATAGTGTCCTTCCTATCGCGTAGTGTCGTTCCTATTGCATAGTGTTCTTCCTGTCACATAGTATCATCTGTCGCATAGTGTCCTTTCTATCGCATAGTATCATTTGTTGCATAGTGTCCTTCCTATCGCATAGTGTCCTTCCTATCACATAGTATCATCTATCGCATAGTGTCGTGTCCACTGTTAGACCATTCACCTATCACATTGTGTTTCGCATCTAGCCATTGGATGTCATCTAGCGTGCGTATTTAGCCATTGGTAGTCTGTCTGCATCTAGCTATTAATCATCTAATAAATCTAACCATTGGAACCAGCTAATCGTGGTATTCAAATTCAAATCCTACTAGTTTTTGGAAGGAACTTATTATTGATATTCATCGTTACATCTGCATCATAGTTGGAGCAAAATTTAGGTGGAAATAAACCAAAATTTTTGTACAACTTTTCCAAATTTTGGCATTTCAAGGCAAATCTTGAGAAAAATAACATTACCAGAAAAGTCGACCAATAGATTTTTATCTCTTATTGATAACTTTTAGCAGGAATCCAAAGTTGTATAAAGTAATTGCATGAGTGACAAGTGGATTAAAGGTGCAAACGATAGATTATCAAGCTTCGATATTCCAAATGAAGTATTTCTAAAGTCACCATGAAGACCTCTACAAAATAAAGGTACACAATACAACTCTCCTTTACGCATTAATAGTTTTGACCCCAACCATCCCACTATTAACCCTATGGCTCATTCCAACTCATCCCATGAAAATATCACAAATGAGGAAAGGGAAAACACCAATGCTACTAACCAAGATGTCAATTCCAGTATAGCTCACCTAGTGACTAGTATGAATGCCATGAATGTAATGCTACAACAATTTTTCGACAGGAAAAACCAAGAAGCCCCTCATTCCCCACATAACTACTATAGAAGACATACTAGTAAGGATAGGGATACAGAGGAATATTATCACCGAGCAAGATGGCCCACATGTGTTAATATCCCACGAGCTAATATGCCTACCTTTGAGGGTAATGATCCACGTGGTTGGATAGCTAAAATGGAAGGCATTTTAAAATTATATCAGGTTCCCAAATATGAAAAAGTTTTGTATGCCTCTTCCAAATTAGGTACGAAATATTACCAATGGTATGATTGGCAAACATGAGACCATAGTCGACCCATCTCATGGCATGAATTCAAAACATTGTTTCTCAACAGATTTGATGAAGGGTCTTCATCCTCATACATGGTTCGTTTGTTGTCATTGAAACAAATAGGTTTAGTAAGGGATTATATTTTAAAATTCACTACTCTACTTGCTTATATAGGAAACTTACAATTCGATGTGGTGGTATCAGTTTTTATACATGGATTGAAAGAGAGTATTCAGATAAAGTGGACCTACATAGTCCATACTCTTTATATGACAATATAAATATTGCTAAGTTGGTTGAGAAAAAGGTGTAGAATCAAATACTTTTCCGATGTGACTCCTATAATTGTCCTCAAAATCGCAACAATTTCTTTCACAGAAATGATAAACCGTCAAGATATTATTGCTTTAAATTTTGCAATCACCATCCAAAATATCAAGCATGTAGACCTAGACAAAATTTTCAAATAGAATATGATAACAGAGAAAACAAAGAGGTAGACGAGGATATCATTCCATAGGACCCTCTCCTGATCGAAGAACAAAATGAACAGAATGAAGCAACAGATGATGAATACACTATGGCTATCTCAGTGCATGTTCTTATGGATTTAACAGCTCACCATACAATCAAGGTACTAGGATTCATTCGATAGAAAAGGATAAATGTGTTAATATATTCAGGTAGTACTCATAACTTTATTGACATAAAAATTGCAAAGGTATTCAACTTATTTATTCACTCCTCTAATCAAGATAAGTTTTAAGTATTGGTAGCAAATGGATGAAATTCCCAATGTATTGGTAAAACATCTTCGATCTCAATACAAATGGGCAATTACACTTGGCAAGGAACCCTTTTCGTTATGATTTTAGGAAATTAAGAGGTTATTTTGGGAGTTGAATGGTTAGAAAAACTGGACATGGTCAGTTTTAACTTTAGAAAACTATTTGTAGAATGGAAATAAAATGGAAGGACTATTTGCCTCCAAGGAATTACAACTCCTCCATAAAATGTAGTAAGTTCTCATAGCATGGATAAAATATTAAGAAAATGAAGTTATGGATTCATAGCTCAAATCAATTGTGTGGAAAAGCAGGCATAAAATAACCCTGAAATTCAATCAAAGGATCTTGAGGACATTGTGGCTAGCTATGATGATGTTTTCCAATAACCAAAAGGACTACCTCTCAAACGATCTCATGACCATGACATACACTTGGTTTTAGGAAGTCTTCCCCCTTTTTTTAGAGCGATTTGCTGAGCGATTGTCGATATTCCCATGGTTTGTGGGTGGTTGGTGGGTGTGGGTAACTTAGCCCATAGTATTGTACCCATTGTATTCTAATACTACATAGTGGTTTAGGGTTGTGATAGTTTCCTTTATATTTTATTGTAATGTCCCATTTTCGGGCAAGAAAGAAAAATAATAATATCAAGGAGTGGCTCTTGTTTTGTTGGAGTAGCCCACATCGGGTGAACCAGGGTAAATCTTGTGTGTCATATGTGCATTGTGTGGTGTCATTTCTTCTAAGTTATTTATTTCTTTATTATTTTTGGAATAAGTTTATATAGATCTCTTCAATATGGCTAGGAATAAAATTTATGATTTTGTCTAATGAATCTAAGGGGTACTATCATGGTGGTTCTAGGTAAGAGATTTCCCTTTGACTCATGGACACCTGGAAGACTTGTAGGAAATATTTCTCATCAAATTATTAGATTATAAGGCTTAGATATAGGATCATACCATGAAGGTAATAGACATAATCCTATGCATATGAAGGCCTTATTGCTTGGGAAATTATTTCCATGTTCTTCTAAACTTGATATTGAAATCAATGATACTCTTCTAAGGAATATTGTGTATATAAGAAAACAAAATGAGCAATAAGAAGGTGTTTTCTAGATCATCATGCTCTAATATTAAGTATTCAAATAGGTCTACCTAGGTCCTAATGCTATTATCTTCCAAGTATTAGTATAATAGCAGTTACTTACCTCTAAAGGACAACATCAAAAGTCTTACCATCACATCTTCAAATGGAATATTATAAATGGTGGCCAAAGCAACAACTTCTTGACAATGCTCATAAGTAGTCTTTCTATTACCATCATAAGTGGGCAAAGCCTTCAATGCAACTTGGGGAATCTCATGGAGGTTTGGAAGATTAAGGGGTTTGACACTATTCCAAGCTAGACAAATCATTCAACCATGGCTTCAAAAAATGTATTGCTATTAATCTAACTGATGTGTGGTAAGTTATTTTACCTTTTAGTCTCATCATCATGTAATTTTGAGCTTTTCCACTAGTGGGGTCACCAAATTTTTTGGTCCTTGAATCAACGAAGTTTCTAGGTGAACACTTATTCTTTACTTATGAGGTTAAGACTATTCACTAAGATCTTGAGTGCTCTAGGAAACTAAGATGATAATATGAAATTGTCCCATTGGGCATGCCAAAAACTCTTGGTCAAAAACTCTTGGTTTTGCATAGTGGGTGATTTCTTTTGATATTTAGTAAACTCTTTTAAGTTTGATATGGGAGCCATACCACTAGGTGTAACAAAAACTCCTGGTTCAAAATCTACCTATGTGGATGAGATGCACCCTAAGGTCTCAACCAATATTGGATGACTGATAATATGCTCTTAGTCACCCATAAGAGTAGGTTGGTTCCTATGATGCTATCTAAACTAAAAATGGGGCTAAATATTAAAGAAATAAACGATAAGGGTTAGAATGTAGAAATGAAAATTGGCCAAGATTCAACTATAGCAAGAGACACAAGGTATGATATTCTTGCACTCTCAACTCAATTAAAAGGTCTAATAGACAAACTACCTTAAAATATTAGAGAGCATGATTAAAATCAACGCATACACAACTAAGAATTATAGGGGCTAAGTAAATAATAATCTATTCAATTATCTACTTAACAGAATAATATTTAATAGAATACACCATCCATCTAAAAAATAAAAATGCATAGTAGTTTAACTCGCATTCATATATGTCCTGCAATATCTTCTAATAGAGGCCAAATAAAACTTCAATATTTATTGAGAGGCACACAATTGATATGGGAATAAAATCCTAGATGTATTTTTATTCATTAAAATAAAACTTTTATAGGCATAAAGTATGCCCAAATTACAAGATCTGCAATATTGTAAATATTTACAAAAATAGCCTAACAACTAACAATAAGTTGTTAAGATATTTTCAATAAATTTTTCAACTTTCTAAGTTGCCAACAAATTAAAATTCTAAAATATTTATTAAATCTAACTTTAGACTTTAGAAACTAAATAATAAATTAAATCCTATGCCTATCCTTATCATTCCTCCCAACCATAGAAGCATTGGACTCCAATGCTTTTACAAGAAGGTGGGAGAGAATATCAAGTGCCTAAAATACATTTCTCAAATGGATGAAGAATATAGATACCCTTTTAAATGTTGACAACACAATGGAAGTATGCAATTGCCTTAGTGGAATCAATACAACTCATATGAATGGAGTACCAAAAAGAAAAAAATGCTTCAAAATGCCATGGTAGGAATTTCCTTCAATATTCTCCATGAAATATTGCATGCTCCTCACACCATTCATGCTTAACCTTGTAGCATGCACCTCAAACCATCAATCATACCATACTAACATGCATGCATCTTGAAATAGTAGTCAGTGGAGGATGAGTTGCAATAAAGAAAATAAAAAGGCAAATCATTGTGATCCAAGATAAGGCATGGAATGGAGTGTTAGATACCATCAAACTTGCACTCCTTATTACAAATTCACAAAGGTTTGGGCATACCAAACTTTGAGGTACCATAGGTCAAGGTAGACATTTACAAAATTGAAAAATATTGGTTTTACTAGAATTGGATCGAAAAGAGCTTTCCAATGAGTATAAACAAGGATATACTCAAGAAAAATAGTGCCTTGAGAAGCGAGAAAAATAGAGGTCCCGCTAGGCAAAACAAAATGGGAATAATTTCCCTCCAAGTGGAATATTCTAAGATATTTTTTAAAATATTTTAATGTTTTAAGATTTTACCTGCCACTAGGTTGTTACATGCCTTTAAAGTGTAAAAGTATAAATATAATGGCTAAATTAGCCTCCTACGCATGTGGGATAAAATATGTTTTTGTCACAATAAAATATATAAAAGGCAACAATCATGGCACATCATGACACTTGTAAAGTATACTAGACTAGAAAATGCATTGACGATGATAACACATCCACAATGTATGAGCTAGATGGGCGAATGAGGGGCCATATTTCTCCTCATTAATAATAGTGGTTGATATGATAAATGAACACATGGAATCATGAAGTGGTCATCATGGCACCTCTAAAATATCCTAGACTAGAAAATGCATTGACAAATTGTGGCATATCCAATTAAGCTCTTTGTTCAAAAATAGTGATCCTCATTCATGCAATAATAACAATTGCATCATGGAATTCTGGGTACTAGATCTAGGAGGATGCATTGTTATGGTGCATGCATACCTCCTTCATGTTGTGGCATTAGGTGTTTCATGTCATGTGCACCCTTGTGCACTATGGTGCATGCCCACATGCATCCTATGCACTATGTTGCTAGGTGCTACATGCAATGTGTGTCCCTATGTGCTATGGTGCACACTTACACAACACACCCCTATGCATTATGGTTCTAGGTTCTACACATTGACCATGCCCTTGTGTATTGTGGTGCCAACATGCCACCTTTACCTTTTTTTTTATGTAGCCTTTGATGATATGGAAGAATAGATAGGTACAAGTATTCTTTGGAGAAATTCATAATGCATATATGATTTTATTGATTACAATGACTAGAATATGTGCAAAACATAGAGAAACAAAACCAAAATATAGGGATGAATATGCAAAAGAAAATAGGATGGGGTTGTTGGAATATTTTCAACATTATCTCTTTAGTCCTTAGTCATTAGTCCTAAGTATTACGTCTTAAGGACCTAGTATTTATTAATTAGCATATGTTAGAATATTGTGTTGGATAGTCAATGTTGTTAGGATTATGCTATTCCTTGGAATGCTATTCACATAGCATCTATAGCTTAGATTAGAGTGTTTGTTATTGTCATTAATTTAAAATTATCCTCCCAACACAATTGTAGCATTTACAGTTTTTTTCCAAGCTCTATAAGAGCATGTAAACTCAATTTAATTAATAGAACATTTTGGAGTTCTCAAGGGGGATTTCCATAAAGGAAATCCCCTCTCACAAGGCGGATCCATCACTCTCATACCAATTATATGGGAATAAAATCCCAAATGTATTTTTATTCATTAAAATTAAACTTTTATAGGCATTAAGGATGCCCAAATTACAAGATTTATAATATTGTAACTAATTACAAAAATAGCCTAACAACTAACAATAAGTTAAGATATTTTTCAATATATTTTTTGACCTTCTAAGTTGTCGATAAATTAAAATCTAAAATATTTTATTAAATCTAGCTTTAGACTTTAGAAACTAAATAATACTTTAAATCCTATGCCTACCCTTATCAACACTACAATCATGATATAACTTATGCAATTGTAAAAGCTAAAGATTCGACCCTCATTTAGAGGTACATTGAGCTATATGTATATTTTCAATCCCTTTCTATTAGTTCATATCATTACATGGAAACTCCCTACATGCCTTGTCAAGGTGAGTGCAAGGAGTGGGCATCGCTTTCCATAAGTTGAGCTTAACCTTGTTTAGCTTCAACTTCTTTACATTAGGTCCCATGCCTTAGACACAATTTTGATTTGATATTGTTGCAAAGTGCTAGATTATATTGCCTTTGCCAAATTTTGGGTTTGGCTGGGCACTATTGAGTATTAATCTATATTTTAGTTCTATGGCTTGGCTTTTACTACTTTATTGTAGCTAATTCTTCATTAGAAACTTAATTCAGTCTTCGTCTTGTGTAAAGATGGTGTTTTCAATCTAGTCGTGTTGCTTCCTTGGAAAAATAATGGCATAACCTAAGAAAAATTATAATCCGATCGGGTTTGCAAAGGCTTATGAGTATGGGTGATTAGATCAACCTACAAATATAACTCTAAGGTTATATTTGTTAATTTTACAATTTTGTGGGGCTATTAGAAATTGTTTTTGATACATAAACATTTTGAACCTCTTTCTTTAAATCACAAATGTTTGAGCTCTTTACATTAGTAATATTAGTTTAAGAATATTTTACATTGTTGGGACTAAATTGTGTGTGATATTCCTCAAAGACTATTATTATATTTCAAAATGGTAAATTTATGATATATTATACAATAAGAATATTTGGTCTATATTTATGGGAAAATATTTAGATTTGTAAAACTTGAAGAAACTATTGGATATTTTGGAGGTATATAGAAAAATGATTGAAAATATGCTTTAGTCAATCCTTCCTTTTCAAATTAGATGCTTGGACTATTGATTCATCTTATGCATGAATATATAACCCTTTGTAGAAGGGAGAAAACTTCCCTACTGTGTATGATTCTTGATTGGATCCATTGGGAGTCGAGGTGGTTGTGGGGGTATGTTGATTCCTCTACACTCGATGGGCTTAGGAGATCAAAGGGTTCACCAAGAATGGTTTAAGTACTCTCTCCAAGTTTGAGGTGGAATGTTTGATGTGTTGATTTAACAAATAACCTATGTTTGGTCTCACTAAGATCTAATCTATGAAAATTTAAAGAACAATGTAGGACAAATAGTAATGCAAGCAAACAAGGAGCTATCCTAGAATGATTCTTATTTTCAATGAGATCTAACCCTAGTTTGCAAAGAAAGGAAATCTTTTATTTTATTTTTAGCAAGGGTTCAAGAGAATGCATAAACAAAATTACCCTAGATTCAAACTATATCTCTTTCTTCTTTTATAAGCCTAGAAATAAAGTGTTTAACTCAATATTAAAAAGGGAAATTTTTCTCTTTTATTTAATTATTTGATCAAATCTATGTTATTTTCTTGCATTTATAGAAAGCAAAATGAACACATACACTCAATAAATAACCTAACATAACTAATATATCACTTACTTATCCAATGGTTGATCCTAGACAAATTCACGACCTATAAATCTCGACTATGAATTTGGTCAAATCCCTACAAAACAACTTTCAAGAATTTTGCAAAAATAATATTCTCAACTAAATTTGCATCCCATAAATTTTGACCATGAATTTGGTAAAAATCCTACAAAATAGAGTTAAAAATTAATAGTTTGATCAATGTTTGGGTAATTTCTTAGGCCTCTATGTGACTGAGCTTGGAGATACAACAATCAAGCCCCCTTGGTCCTTTTAGTTGACCATTCAAAAGCAAAAATGATTGTTGATATTTGGGAACAAGCAAGGTAAGATAACACTAACATGAAACAATGAAATATAGTGCTAATGGAAGGAATGCAATACACAATGGATATGTTAATTAGAAACCTAGGGTTTGGGGATAAAAACTTACCCGTAATATAATTGTGACCTAATTCACATCCCACAAGCAGTGACTGCAAATTCATCAACAAAGATAGATTGGCGAAACCAAGGGTTTTACCAAATTCATGCCCCATAATTGTAGGGCATGAATTTGCACAAGGGGCCTAAAAACTTAATCAAAGAACTAAAAATATAATTTAACATAGAAATTTGAAGATCTACAAAAAAATAAATGCAAAGAAACAACCTGATAAGCTTATGGAGAAGCAAGAGCAAAGGTGGAAGACCTCTCCTCCTTTCTAGAAGATAATCTATCATCAAGGCTTCTCCACCTACTTATCTTCAACAACAAATCATAGAAGCACACCAAAAGTAGAGCACTAGAGAATTTTAGAGCACAAGACTAATTGAAGATCAAGATTACACATCAACTTGCTTAGATCACTATGTGCCACTTGGGGGGAAGGAGAATCCAATCCTTTTATAGGAGGTTTAAAGAGGAAAATGGTAGGAAAACAAAAAACAACCTTCGCCAAGCCGACACCTTAGAGGTTGGCCTTAAAATTAGGGCTTTAGAGAGGAAAAACCTTATTTTTTTTAAAATTAGTGCCCCTAAATTATTGGGCACGAATTCAGTAAAGCCAAGCAAAAAAGGTAAAACAAGAGGGAAATAAAGGGTCCAACTTGCACTTGACAATTTTGGATGCCTTCCTTAGGGATCCTAAGGAAAAATGACTCATTTGGATGGGTTAATTTTCTATTTCTATATTTCTCTCCCTCTTTGATGAATTTATGGCATAATAAATGTATCAAAGAAATATGTAGACACCTATGATATGAAAACAACAAACGTAAAAAGGGATGGTAAGTTTAGAAGAAGGGATGGTGTAAAAATAGTATCATTTTGGAAATTTTAAAAAATTTCATGTAAAACGAGGCATTAATGACATTAATTTCTCCCAAGATAGGTTTCCCCCTCAATTTTCGAAAAGGAGTGCAATATTCCTGAGGAAACATGAAAAACTAGATGCAAAAAAAAAAGAGCAGTAGATAAAAGAGAGAAAATAATGCACCTTGCTAGGGCCATAACTTTTGCTTCGAGTGTCCGTTTTGCCCCGTTCTTTTTTCAAAATATGCAAAATTGCATGGAGAACTTAAAAAGAATTGCCCTTTGTGTTTTCAAGCCAAAAATACCTCTAGGAGGCCCAAAATTATCTTTTAATGTAATTTTTAGTTTTCGCAACTGAAAAGTTATCATAACTATTAGTGTAGAACTAGAGTGGGATTGCTATCTTGGGGTAGTGGGTATTATTGAATAACAGGTGCATGATTCCATTTTGGATGCCATCCAAGATTTTTTTAGGGTTACTAAAAATAGCAAGTGAGTTGCTAAAAATAGAAAGTGACTAAAAATAGTAAGGGTAGCATAGTCTAGGGTTTTTCTTTTTGAGGAGTATAAGGAGTGGGAAACTATTGTAAGGGGGTGTGAATTCAGATAATGAAAGGAAGCATTTGCAGATTTCTTTTATTGGTGTATTTTGTATGATGTCTTGTCTTACAATTTTATCCTTGGAGTCCATTGTCGGTCTCCTACAATGAATTTACATTAGAAAAGAAGAAAGGGGAGAGATAAAATAAGGGAATAAGAAGGGGGGAGGGTGAAAATGAATTCATTTTCACCATGCAAGAAGAAGAAAATGGGCTCTAGAGAAAAAATACAAATGGTACTTCCCATACACTATTCAATGATCATGAGGAGTGAGGCTGATGCGGGGGTGGACTAAGTATGGGTAAGCACCAAATCTAAACCTTAATATTTCATTTTTTTCAATTTTTTTAATTTAATTTAGGGTTTTAGGAAAAAATCACCATGTGGGGCCTCAACAAAAATTTAGGGGCCACCCATGAATTTGGCATGGACCCGATAGTTATCAAATTTATGCCTCGTCTATACAAGGCATGAATTTGTGAATTCATGCCCTATAAAGAAGGGATGTGAATTCAGCAAAGGGAAAGGAAAAAGAGAGGAAAGGGGAGAAAAAGAGAGAAAATAGAGAGGAGATAAAAATAAGATATAGAGAAGAAAGAAAGAAATAAAGGAAAATATTACTCTAGTGCATGCATTATGATTAATATTTATGATGATGAAAAATATTTTTGAAGTGATAAAATTTCATTTAATATTTTTGGTTGCAGCATGAGGTACTCGTGAGTAGGAAGTGATGATTGAGCTTCTTGTAGGAGGCACTATAGTATCTCACAACATCATAGTGAGACACACTATGAGCGGTGGAGCTACTACATCTAGTAGAGATAACCTGGGTGGAGGCAAATAGATTTTTATTGATGGCACTGGTGGAGAGATGGTACCTAGAGTCATATACCTTTTAGTTATCGATTGGGGAGATGGACATCACAATAGAGTATGTGTGGAACATATTATGCATCCCCATCAGGGTGAGGGAAGTTTACAGACCACATGGGTGGTAGATAATATTGCAAATATTGTCAAGGGATTCGACCCATGAGATCCAATAGAGTGGGACTCACATGGATGAGCTACCAAAATGGTATGGATTAGATACCTTGATGAGTGTAATCTATGGGGTAGTGGCAAGATTTCTAGTGTGCCATACTAATAGGAAACACCTATCATGGGTGCTAGTAGGAGTAGTGGAAGACATATGGGACTATAAAATATGGTTCTCATAGGGTTTGTATGTGTTGGCCCATTAGTATAGGACATTGTACAATATTATGTATAAATGACATACATGGCTAGTGTGTATAACCTTGATACAGTGTGGTGCTAGGAGCACATGATAGTTTAAAGACCACATGCAATTTTTGGGCTATTACCCAACCCAAAGTGGCCAGCAGTATATAGATGAGCTAGAGACCTAGAGCAATTCTAAAGGACGTATGCAGGTCTCCTACAACTAGGGAAGTAGGTAATAGATGAGTTGTGGGACCATACTATCATATGATGATCATGCCTTCTACACCCAATCTAGTCCAAGTATGGGGTGGAGCTAGCTACAATGATAAGGGTTAGGTGAGTCTCTATGGATAAGGAGGAGATAGAGCTCTATCATTTTGATCGATTCTAATGATAGTTTGACATCCTTGAGGAGATATCAAAATTGGAAGACTACTAGTTTAGATGGGTGCAAAGGGATCCACTAGGAGTCTAATGGGATCTTGATGTGGGTAGATGGGTATAGGAGGACCTAAATGACCCATTATATGTTGATTCAAAGAGTGAATGATGTAAGTATGGCACTCGGGTACAAGAGATGGTATAGGTATGTTATGCCCCGAAGGATATCCCCATTAGTGCTTGTGTAGAGATGCTAGGTCATGAACCTACAAGTGTGGTTAGCCTTTCAAGAGGCTACTTGATGCACCATTGAGCAATGATAAAGGGTTCTAGACCCAAGGCAATCTAGGATACAAGTAAATATAGAGATGGTGACAACAACAATGATGACCATCAACCTCTCAAGCTCAGAGGGAAGGGGGACATTAGGGGTTACCCCCACAATGACAAAGGTTAATCCAAGCAAGACAAAAGGGGGTGACTCTACATCGATAATGGTAAGACCTAGCAAGACCACACATTAGTACCTAACAAGGGAGATAGAGGTACAATAGGCCTATATAGCAACCATGCAAAGGAATATGGCCTAATTCGAGAGGATAGGACCAAGAGGATAGAGGGGCTACAAAGTACCTTAAGAATGACACTCATAGAGTGAGACAAGGTGAGGGCTAAGGTGGATCACCTTAGGGGAGAGAGAGGAGCCAACTGGAGTAAGAGTGGTAGTAGTATTGGGTAGAGGGGATGGTTTTCATAATTGGTAGCTAGCAGGGCGATGGGATATTCCTACTATAGGTAAAGCTACAAGGTGTAGGGGAGAGGTTGGAGGCATCTATATGAAGGGAGAAATTCTATCAAATATTATATTTTTAGGTATTTCTAGTGTAGTAGAGGGTGCCTTTGCCATCATCCAAATAAACATAAGATATATCATGATCTATATCATATACTATTTCATCATATGTGAGCATGCCTCTACTAGGACCACCTCTTATAGGAAGATTAAAGTAGATGGGCTCACAGAGCTAGGGTTAGGATCAAGGTGACATACCAAATTTTATTGTGGAATGCATCCCTAGGAGTGGTTAAGTATGTCAGTCTTGGACTGTGGTATATCAATCAAGCTAATGTGTACTCTATGGATTTTGAGTAATATCATGCTACATTTTTTGGTATATGTGTTTGTTTAATGTGTGCTTATGATTTTTTATGTTAGTGCTTTTATGTTTGATTATGCATGAATGAGTGAAATGAACTTAACTATTGAATGCATGAATGAACTAAACTAATGCAATGCATGATGTGATGAATTTAATGAATGAATGAAATATATGAGTAGATGAGGAGATGGAAAAATTGTAATGGAAGTTTAGATGGTAGTGATGTAGTATTCTCGATGGGTATGTAGTTTAGAAGCTTTGGAAATGATGCCCAAGATCTCAAACCCCAACTTGTACAAATTGTACAGCCTGTATGGTCTTCATCGTACACTAGTTCAACTTGCTAAAACAACTTGTACAATCACCAAATCATATAGTTGTACAATCCAAATAATACAACCCTATACCTAGATTTGATACATATCCAACTAACTGGAACAATTTTTTAAGGTCAAATTGATCAGTTTTGTAATCAATTTCCTCAAACTAGCATTATTTTCTTGTTTGGCAGAATTGGGTTGCAACCTTAATTACCAAATCAGGTAAAACAATAGTTTGTACAATTTGATAGAAACCCTTGTATGGTTTGTATGAACTCCTACTATAACTATCCTCCAGATCTATCACTTGATACAACCAATTCTTCCAAGACATATTTTTGGAAGTTTCTAAGCATCAATTACTCTAGTTCTCCATAACATGCAAACCCTAATTCACTAGCAATGAATTATATTTACCATGGATGATTCCAAAAATCGTACAACTATTGGAAAACATAAAAATATGGTTGTAAATCATCTTATAATATACTCCATGCTTCACACCAAGTTTGTAGGTTAACCATGATTATTCACACTGCAATTCCATCCATATTCTTGCCAAGTTATGTGTTAAACATTAACTACAGAACTTACAACAACCAGAATGTATGGTGAAATTCACAAAGACAAGGAACTAAGGAAAATGGCTATCATATTCATATTATCAATATTATTTCATCATTAATTAACCTATCACTCATTGAACAACAATTCTACTCCATAATCCATACTCCATGAATTCTATATTGATATTGCATCAATAAGCAATTAATGAACATGAATGAAAAATAATGAACCGCAAAAAAAATGAATAAGTGGGGCTATATAATGCATGCTTAGACCATTCCAAAGTGGTTTTTGAAGCATTGCATCATTTACAACTACCATTCCCAACGGATTTCCAAAACAATTCTATTTATAATGTTTATTAAGGTTTAATTCAATTTTTATCAAATTAACCCAAAATGCACATTCCAACTTCATTTCATTTCATTTCACATCATACATGTGCAACCTTGTACCTTTTGCTCTCTGCTTGTATCATTTGACACTCGTAAATTTAAATAAAAATTGAGAAAAATTCAACAAAATTGTGAAAATCCATGGATTACTTTTTATTCTTCTGGGAGGTGGATTTGCTGCCTACATGAAGAAGGAAGAAAAGAAAAAATAAAGAAAAACAAATCTCTATCCAAATTTGTGCCCCATAAAAATGGACCACAAATTTTTCATAGATCGAATTCACACCCCATATGGTCAGGATGCAAATTTGGAAAAAGAGAAGAAAAGAAGAAAATAAATAAGGAGAAGAAGAAGATGAAGAAAGAGAAGGTCAAAAAAGGAAAAAGAAACCAAAATGGTGCTTAAAGTATGGCATTTGAGTCAACATAGACTACAAGTGATCAGTGTGATCAAACAAACATAAACTAAGTGAAAAGGAAAAACAAAAGGGTGGAGTAGGACCCTGTAAGGATGTATGCTCACAAATGGTTGAATGGAAGCTACCCCTTGCTAGTGACCATGAATCTATCCTATAAATATGTAATGCTCACTAGAAAATAACAAGTGTGGAGTGATACCCTCTATGGGTTTGATGCTCTCTAATGGTTGTGGTTGGAGAGATACCCACTATGGATTTGATGCTCTCTAATGGTTGTGGTTGGAGAGATACCTGCTAGGATGTATGCTCATAAATGGTTGAATGGAGGCTTCCCCTCACTAGTGACCATGAAGCTATCCCATATGGGGTGTAATTTTTGATTGATTTTACAAAAGGAGTGTAATCTGATAGGGGTGTGGTGTTATGAATGAGCAAAGCAAAACATAGCCAAAAAAAGTGTGTGTGCGTGTGTTAAATGAAAATAAGATAGAAGAATGATAGAAGCAAGAAGCAAACAATGGTGTGTGTGTGTGTCCTTTTTGAAATTTCAATAGCTAAGAGATGTGCATAAGATAGTCAATGGACATACAAACACCATGAATTATTTATAGAACCCTCAATTCTATCAATATTAAAGTATTTTAATTCAATAATATTGGAATTTAATTGCAAAAATGGTAAAAAGAACCACTTTTGTAAAGAATCACAATGCCTCTTCTAAGGAGGCTCCCTCCAATTAAATAAATAAATATCTCTTTTTCTTCTTGGATGATTTTTTACAACAATATCTACCCTACTTTATATCTACCTAATGCTACTATGAAAGGACACAATGGTTTGTTTGTAAATATAAAACATAATTAAGTAGTTAAGTAATAAGGGTAGGTTAGGATGTGAAATCCTAACATGCCACCCTCCTTTAAAGAAGTTTTATCCTCAAAGCTAAAAATGAGGAAATTGTTGTTGGAATGGATGAAGCATTTCCCAAGTAGCATTTGCTCAATTTCTTGCACAAATTTAATGTTACTTTTCTATAAGCAAGGATATCTTGAAGGTCAAACCTTTAGTGGGATATTGGCAAGAAGAATAGTAGGAGCATGATAACAGTGGAGGGATAACCTTTTGGTTCATTAAATACTCCGAAATGATGTATAAGAAGTTGTGGTAATTCTAGCATCTCGTGTTGTTCCTCCTTGGTGGATTGAATAGAAAATAATTGTGCAACCATACCTTTACCTCCTTTATGAATTATTTTTTCCATGTGATGAGAACTCACTATTTGTGAGGGTCTAGATTGTAATCCTTTAAGAGTATATGTCTGATTTTTTTATTGTGAATTGCATCCATAATACTGCAAAATCCCATTGGATGGTCTCGATTATTAGTAACCATTGCACACCTAGGACAATATCATATCCTCCTAGTGGAAGTGCATACATATCATGTTTCATGCTATAATCGCCCATGATGAGTTTAATATTATGGCACTTCCCTTTATAGGTGATCCTTCCCCCATTACCAATCATGACCTCAAAACTATTACAGGGTTGTATATAGTAATTAGCTTGTTTTACCACATGTGGATCAATGAAATTATGGGTACTGTCGAAGTCAATGAGCACAATGAGATCTTGTCATTTGAAGGACCCTAGAACTTTCATAGTTTTTGGAGAAGAAAAATTGTTGAGGGCATTAAAATAAATTTCTAGTGGACCTTTAGCACTATCATCGGGTGTATCTATCACTACTTCTACTTCTATCTCATTTTCTTCTTCTATTGAACTACAAGGATCAACTACATCCATAAGATATAGTTTTTGTGAAGTGCATTTATGATTTGACCCACATCTATCATCACAATGAGAGCAGAGGCTCTTTACTCATCGTTCCTTCAACTCCTCAAAGTTGAGATGTATAATTGGTAAGGTTTTGTTAGATGTGGGGGTAGTCAAATTGATTTATGGTATCCCAATAGGTGGTTTTCCTAATCAACATTGAACATTAAATTTATCTTCAACTAATTTGGTCAATCCAAGGGTTTACATTATGGTAGTGGGATTGAACATCTATACTTCCAACCAAATTTATTCTTTTAACCCACTGATGAAACAACTTTGGAAAAATGAAGCATCCAACCATGTTGTATGATTGGCTAACTTCTCAAATTGGGCCTGGTATTCATGCATCGAAGTGGTTTGATGCAGCTTAGTAAGGGCTCATGTAAAATTTTTGAATTTACTAGGACCAAACCATACTAATAGATTCTATGTAAAGTCTAGCCAAGTAGGGATGAAATTAGTCTTTTCGTACCACTGGTACCATTGGATAACATCATTTTCAAGGTGGAAGGATGCAATACAAACTTTTTGTGCCTCAAGAATCTGGTTGAGGGAGAAGTATTATTCTTCTCAATAAATCTAATTAGTTGGGTCACCTCCTTCAAATTTAGGAAAATCTAATTTAGTTGTTCTTGGAAGGATGGATTTTTGTGGCCCCCCAAGATGCAGCGGGTGCATCGGCCCTTAGGTGGATTGGCCAACTAGAACTAGTGCCATTTTTTTATTCATCGTATTAACAGTTTGACACAGGTCATCTACTTTCAAGTTTAACTCGGTTATCCTTTCTTTAAAATCTAGCCACGTAATAAAATTTATTTAAGAAAATTGGTCCTTCAATTGGCGAAGCTTGTGGTTGATTTTTTCGAGAGTAGGGTCTTATAATCTTCGTTTGTCAGCCATTCGAGGAATTGTTGTTGGATTGAAAAATTGACCAAGTTTTAATTTAAATTTTGTTTAAAATTTTAAATATAGTTTCTTAAAAAAAAAAAATTAGCAACTTGATTTTGAACCCTCCCAATGGTCAGATAGGGTGGGGTGGTTGGCGACTGGAAATGAATTTAAAGGTAGACAATAGGTGTAAATCAAGGTTGTGATCAGCAAAAAATGACAAGGTACAGCTAAGCACTATAGACAACGAGGCAGAAGTTGGAGGGTAAGGGAGCAAACAAGAATCAGGGATAGTGAATGGTGAGGTTACAAGGACAGTAAGAGGGGCATGATAGTGAGGTGTGAAAGCAAGCATAAGGAAACAATTGGATAGAAATAGTAGTGACATGTGGTCATAAACCATGAGTTGGAGAAGAGCGACTAAGGTGGTAGTGAGGGGGCATTCATGAGGGGAGGGCACATGACCAAAGTCATGATTAAATCTTAGTGCTTAACCATTTATAAGGCACACTATATCCTTCTCCCTCGCCAATGTGGGACTAAGTCCCCAAACAAATTTTATTTTTAAGTGTGCAATTCCTTGAATGGTATTTCTTCTACCACATGTAACGATAGTATTGAAGACTGCTTGTGTGTAAACAATTGGACAATTAACTTTAGGTTCTAAAACATTAAATGGCAATTTATAAGGTTTGGAATTTATAATTTATTTAAATTTGCTCATGTGTAGGAATTGAGATGCGATATAATTCCAATTAAATCCCAACTGTGAAAAATATTTCATATATTTCTCGCGTTCTTTTGATTGTTTGAATATAGTTATGATGTCCGCATCAGTTTTAAGCGTAGATGTAAATTTTTCTCAATCACAAGGATCTGACATATAGCACATCCAAGAGACCTTCTCAATATGTCACACAATAAGGATCTTGCATGCAGCTCTGATACCAGATGATATAACCTTCAGTTCTATCAATATTAAAGGATTTTAATTCAATAATATTAGAATTTTAATTGCAAAAATGGTAAAAAGAATCACTTTTGTAAAGAATCATAGTGCCTCTTATAAGGGCGCTCCCTCAAATTAAATAAATAAATATAACTATTTTTCTTCTTCGATGATTTATTATAACAATATCTACCTAATGCTACTATGAAATGACACAATGGTCCGTTTGTAAATATAAAATATAATTAAGTAGTTAAGTAATAAGGGTAGGTTAGGATGTGGAATCATAACAATGATATTCATGCAATATCTACCCTATCCCACAAGGATATCTTAAAAATTGAAATATCAAGGAAAATTTTGAGAAAAATAAAATGCGTAGATAGAAGAAGGAATGTATATCCTTTGTCTTGGAGAAGAGAATAAATGATTGAAATTTTTCAAAGGGCAAAGGACATACAAGATATAAATAACTATATCCCTTGACTTGGAGAAATGTAATTATTGAAACTTTCAAGGTTAAGGAATATATGAGGGGAGAAAATAAGAAAATACATGACCAAGTGCACAAATAAAAAATACATGGAAATGTGCCCTAGGTTGGGGTTTCGCTAAGCATCAATGACATAGTATGAATGCAATACATGTGAGTTAGAATCTAAATAGGTTTCATCACTTGCCTCATTGCTAAGTCCTCAAAAATCTATATGATCAAGCAATCATGCAAGTATGATCAATCAACAATTAATCTATATTATAAGAAAATATGCAGAGTGGAATAGAATATCAAACAACTAATGCAAAATATGATAGGCAATCATGCAAAATGAGCAAGCAAACCAAATGCAGGATGAAGAACAATGATGTGAAATCATGCATAATATAATTTTAGGTGCATAGTATTCATTGGTTCTTTAAGTTCTTTACCATCTAAAATTTCTTGGTGATAGGCTCCTAAGACAAACTTGGCCATTATGAAAAAGGGGCATAGCCAATTGGGCTAGAACATGCCTTTTAGATCTAATTGAGCATTAGTGTTCTTCTAGTTTTCCTTGAGCTCAAGATCCCCAACCTCAAAATAATAAGTGCAAACTTTCTAAAAGTAATATTACTTGAGCCTATTCTTATAGGCTCAAATATGCTCTAAGGCATGGATGTACTTCTCATCTAACAACTCCAATTGGTGTAAATGATCTAAATGATACTCATCACCAACTGAGGCATCTTGCAACAAGATGTGCAACAAAGGAACCTCTAACTCAAAGGGAAAATTTTACCTCAGTTTTGTAGAACAAGACATATGGTTTTGCACCTATAGGAGTATGTATGCTAGTATTATAGGCCCACAAGGCAAGATACAGTTGGATAAGCCAATTGCAATTGGTCTTACTTACTAGTTTGTTATGGATCTTAACTAAAGACTTGTTGGATGCCTTGGTTTAACCATTACCTTGAGGGTAATATGGATTTGACCACTTGTGTTGAATCTTGTACTTAAAACAAAGCTTATGGACATCCTTTTTCTTAAAATGAGTTCCATTGTTATAAATAACCACTAAAGGAATCCCATACCTACAAAGGTTTTGGTTGAATATGAACTTAGAGACTTGAGCTCTAGTCACCATGGCCAAGGGTATGGCTTCAACCCACTTAGTGAATTACTTCATTATTGTAATGATAAAATTGTGATCATCTAATGATGTTGGTTAATATTTCCAATCCCAACATGGAGAATGGCCAAGGAGAAGAAACAACCTAAAGATTTTGAGGAGCATGAACAAGGTTTTCATGGCATTGACACTCATCATAGCATCGAACATAGTCACATGCATATTTCTCCATGGAAGGCCAATAGTATCTAATTCGAAGGAGCTTCTTAGAAATAGCATTGCTTCTAAAATAGCCTCCACATGATCCTTCATGAGCTTCTCTAAGAGCTACTTGAGATTCATCAGAGTTAAGGCATCACACTGGATGCCATAGAAATAACATCAATATAAAGTATTGCCAATTATGATGAATTAACATGCTTCTTTTAGTAGAAATTTTGGTTGTAATCTATACAATTAGACATTGAACCATCCTCAAGGAAGTTAAATATGTTAGTGTACCTAGGCTCAAATTGAGAAACTACAATATTTAGGACATCTAACAAAACAAGACTAGAATGAAGGAATGTGGGCTCTTAAAGTTATCATATAATAATCAACGCTTGATCATCTTATAACTTCAAGGGGATAAGGGATGCAGTAGTGGCCATGGCATCTTCATGGCAGTTGGAGGACCTAGGGATATACTCTATGGTTACCCTATCAAAGGTGGACAAAAGCTTAGTGATAATCTCCTTGTAGGGTTTTAACTTATCATCTTTGGTTTGATAAATGTCATTGATCTTATTAACCACAATTTTAGAGTCACTAAATATGGACAAGACTCTAATATTCAAGTCTAATGTTTTCCTAAGATTGAGGATCAAGGTTTCATACTCTGTAGTGTTATTAGTACAAGATAAATGAAGCTTGAAAGAGAGGAGAATGAGTTGTTTTTGTGGGGTAACCAAAATAATTCCAGCACCATTGCCCTTCAATTAATGGACTCCATCAAAAAACAAAGTCCAAGACTCTTGCTCTTAGACATCTAAGGTAAAACACTCATCAAGAAACTTGACAACTAAGGGATGAGCAACTTGCAGGGGAGTAGTGGCTAGCTAGTCAGCAATCACCTAACCTTTTATAGCCTTCTAACCTATAAAGGTTAAGTCAAACTCACTAAGGGCTAGAACCCACTTAGTGGCTTGACCTAAAATGTGGGGCTTCAACATTAAGTAGTGGAGAGGATCAAACTTTTTGACCACCAATATCTTATGGCCAAGCATGTAGTGTCTCAAATTTTGAGAAGCAAACACTAGAGTGAGGTAAAGCTTCTCTAAGGGAGTATACTAGATTTCATAGCTAACTAGGGTTCTACTAGTATAGTAGATAGCTCACTCTTTGTTTTTATCATTGTGCTACGCCAGCATGGCTCCTAAAGCATGAGTCGTGGCTACTGTGTAAAGCATCAAATGCTTATCTAGTCTAGGGGGAACTAAGATAGGTGGGGAAGTGAGATGCATTTTGAGTTCATCAAAGGCTCTTTGACACTAATTATCCCACTTGAAAACTACATCTTTCTTAAGAAGCTTAAGAAAGGGTTGACACTTATCATCTAACTAAGATATGAACTAACAAATAACTTAAAGTTTTCCTTGTAATCTACACAACTCTATTAGGTTACAATGAGGATGCATATCGGGATAGCTACTATCTTAGTGGGATACACTTCAATGATTCACCTAGATACTATGAAGCCTAAAAGCTTACAATATGTGACTCCAAACACACACTTAGAGGGTTTAATAAAAACCTTGTGCTATAAAAGTATTTCAAATATTTGTCTTAAATCAAGAACATTAGTTTATCAATTTATGGAGCGACCAAGAAGATTGTCCACATAGTCCTTAACAATATCATGCATCATGTTATGGAAGATATAAGTTGTGGCCCTTTGATTTATGGAATTGACATTCTTTAAGCCAAAATACATGAATTTATAACAAAAGGTACCCCATGGAGTGATGAAAGCCATATTATACTGGTCCTCAGGGGTAATCATGATCTGATTGTATCTCAAGAAACCGTCCATCAATGATAGCATTCCACATGTGGCAAAAAAATCTATGATCAGGTCTATGTTGGGGAGAGAAAAATCATCATTGGGACATGCTAAATTGATATCTTGAAAGCCAAAATATATTTTGATTATTCCTTTCTTCTTAACTATAGGAATGATGTTGGAGATCTAATCAAAATAGTCGATAGCTTTGATAAAATCAATGTCAAGATGTTTTTGGAGCTCCTCCTTGACTAGAAATATGACCTTAGGATGCATCTTCCTAAGTTTTTTCTTAACATGCTTGGCATTGGTTCTAACTACCAAATGATGCATAATTAGGGAGGTATCAAGCCCTGGCATATAAGCATATGACTTAGCAAAAAAAAAATGAAATTCCTTTAACAATTTGGTCAACTACTCCTACTCATCCATGGACAATACTTTGCTTAACTTAAGGATTATAGGGTTTTTCTCAAAACCTATATTAATATATAGGGTTTCCTTAATTAGGATGTGATATTCATCATCATAGTGAGGATGTTGGGAACAACTCCTAGCTACTCAAGGTCTTCAAGAGACATAGGAACAAAATCCTCTTCAGAACTAGAAAACTCAACATGAACGACACAAGGGACTGACCCGTCAAATAAGAAGCTATTTTGAAGGGTTTTTTCATGTTTTATGTCACAAAGGGTATCTCCTTCAACATACTCCATTAGTGTCACAACTAACTCAAGGTGCACCAAAATTATCATATTGCAAAACAAAATTTTAGAGGGATATGGTGGTCCCTTATCCTCATTACTCCACTCTAAGCCATGATGATCCATAAATTCAACATAATTAATGACATGATCATCATCAATTGGTAAGGTTTGGTTTTTTTTTGGGATGTAACCTATACCACATCATCCAGGCCAAATATCAACTTCCAACAGCTCTTGATACCTTTTTGTTTTGGCCCCAAACCCTTACCTACATATCCCATGCTATATTGGATCTACTTAGTGTTGGTCTAAAAATCTACCTAGGTATAAATTGTGTGCCCTAATACTTTGACCAATATTGAAAGACCTTGAAGATATGAAGCTTTAGAGGTCAATATTCAGAGTAGACCGGTTCCTATTGGATCCTAACTAGCTAATCCTAAAATTTGGGGGGAAAAGGGTGCTAAAAGAAATAAAGGAAGTTGAAGCTAGAACTTATAATGGTGCAAGTTAAGCCACATCAAGATACATAATATATGAAAACTTATGTAGATGAGATATCCACTGACTACCTAATAGACCAACCAATTTTTTTCAATCATAGAACATTACATTTATCTAATTTATGAGCTATTTGATTGTAAATTCTAGAACTAGAGAAAGAACATATGCAAAAATCTAGAGAACAAAATTAATATTATGCTCATTCAACTAGCTAATAATAGAAATAAACAACCATTCATACATACATGTTCTACAAATATTTGAACTAGAGGCCAAACAACAATCCAATTGTATTTCTCATAGTATAATGTATTTTTATTCATAAAAATTGTAAAATTTTAAGAGTCGACATTTTAAACTTCTTATAGTCTAGTATATATAGTATTTTATAATTTATTCTATTATTAGGGCATTATTACCTCAATCATAGATTGTTGTTTCATCAGGTGATCTGATAGCTTGTACACACATTCAAAAATAAGTTTATTATAACTAACTAGTCATGGCTTCTTGATGTTGCTTGATTAAGCATCACCCAAAGGCATAATGGCCATGTTTTTTACATATGGTTCATTGGATTCTCTAACATCTTCTATTAGGGTGCAACCTCCATCATGATTATGCACCCACACGAGCAAGCAACTAGTGGGTTGATCATTAAAATTCTCTAACAACACATTTTAACAACTCGATGTGCTATGATGGTGGCTATCTATCCCTTGTCTGATATCATAAATTTGACTCCTACTTGCTAATTTGTTGTTGGGTATCAAATTTTATTCATTCTTTATCTCCATTTGATTGTTAGATATCAAGTGCTAGTTGTCGAGTGTTAGGGTTTGCCTTACATTGGTTTCCAATTATTAGCCATTTGTTGCTTCCACTAGCTTCTACAAAAATTTTGGATGATGAGATTTTGGTACCCGTTCACTACTTCATGAGGTACAAATTCCTCAACAACTTTCACACTTAGACCATTTTCCACTGCTTGTTGCTATATGATGGATTTTTTGTACCTAGCCCCTCTCATTTTTGGTACACCATTTTCAATGGGATCTATACTTATCCAATTTTGGCATTTAAGCTCAATTGACAGGCAATGGGTTTTTGGTACCTGTCCACCTCTAATAAGGGGACAAGACCTCTAGTGATATCCATACTTGGTTACTTTTATTGTTTGTGGGCAATGGATTTTTTGGTACCCATCCACTCTAAGGCTTAGTACAAGACCTCTGGAAATTTTCCTCTTCTTGTTGCTACTTGGCAACGAGTTTTTTGTATCCATTCCACTCTTAGTGACAAATTTCATACATAGTCACTTTTTGATAGGCTTGTTGTTGGGCGATGATTTTTTTGGTACCTATCCTCTGCTAGTGTGATTCAAACAATTTGGTGCACTCTAAACTTAGATGGGTGATAGATTTTGGGTGCCTATATACTACTTAGGGGGGTACAAGAAGTCTAAAAATTAGCCAATGTTATCATTTTGAGTCTTTGATGGGTGACATGTTTTTGGTACTCATCTATTGCTTATCAAAGTACAAGGATCCCAATGAGCTCCTTACTTGGAAAATTTCACTCTTCCTACTTTTTTCCAACTGCCAAATATTTAGGACCTATAAATTGATCATATTGGTTCAAAATGTCTAAGGATTTCTAGACTTGATCATTTTTGCTTCTTCTTTCTGCCAAGCACCAAAATTTTCCAGACTTGTCTATTGTAAATCTGAATATGAAACATCTGGCATTCGCTATACTTGATTGTTTTGGCTTCTATTGCAACCTTTCACACTTTCAACCAAAAGTGCATGTGGGTGATGACCAAAATTACCCACATTCTTGGTGACTCATAAGGGTTTTTCCTTAGTGGAAAACAAGAACTCAAACTGGTCTTTTCTTAGCAGGTACATGTAGAATAGCAAAAATGATATGCAAAAAGGAGGTAAAATAGTACTACATAGGCTATCATCAAGGATAAGGATAGGCACATCATTTTTTGGATAAGACCTCAAGAGAAAAGAGACCTATAGTTGCTTCCCATTGTTCTTGTAGCTTGGATTTAAGGTCCAACAACTCAAAATATGATTACTACATTATGCCCTATGTTGCTTATAGCTCTGTTTCTAGGCTCTTCATTTTTGTATCCTTCTATTGCAATTCTTCTTCAGAGGGAGCATTATCAAGGATCCTTTTCAACTCTTAAATTTTGTTTTTAAGAGGATCTTTCTCTATTGTTTCCTTGCTAAGCTTCATCTCTAGGGCTTCAATATTTTCTTGGTAGCATTCAATTGTATATCTATTCTCTTGCCTTGAAGAAATAGAGTATTTGCCTTAGTATGGAGAGCCTAGAGTGTCTTTTCCTTGGATATTTTAGAGATGTCCTAACTGTGCATCTCTAATTCATAATCCTCCAACCTAATTTTTGAAGCTACTTTCTAGACTTTAGGATGGATAGTCACTTTTATCCTTTTCCCTTAAATAGGGTCTAGTGTGTCATAGGTCATGGTGATTACCTCCTCTTTTGTTGTAATTGTTGTTATTTCTCTTCTCCCATCCATTTATGCTTGTTGTCCTGCACATTTTGGATGATGTAGACCACTTCTAGAAGTGGCTCCTTAGAGGCATAGGGTATAATTAAGGTGGTTAGAAATGCAAGCAATGGAGTAATTGGGTAGGACGTCATTGCTTTTACATGGGTACTACCCTCCTATATTCCTTGGTGATTATGACCTGAGGATGGAGGGTTGATATGTACAATGAGTGATGGTGCTTGTAGAGTGAATGATGGTGCTTGTAGAGTGTGTTATAGTGATGGAGGAGTGAATACAAGCAATTACATGTGTGATGGAGGAGTGTGTGACATATATTAGTTGGGATACAAGTTATTTGAGGCCCATGATGGTGGATGGTTGTTGTGATATAGGTGATATGGAGCCCAAATTGCTAATGCATATTGTGATACATGTGATCTTGTCCAAAGAGAAGAAATAGCTTGTGATATAAGTGATTTGAATATTTTTTGTGAAGAAAAATTGTGTAGAATATGGTTGTGTTCGCCATGACAAAGGTCATATTTTTACAGTTGAAAGTGATAGTTATATTTTAGAGTGTGTTGAAGGCCATTGTGATGATGATGTGTGGTATTTCAATATTGTTGGTGATAATTGTAGAAACCATAGAGGAAATAAGAAAATTGTGTGTTTCAGCATTGTTGATGATGTTGATAGCAATCAAAGTGGTGATGCAAACCTTGGATGCTTTGAAGAGTATACCAAAGGTATAGGTTCAAAAATACTAAGAAAAATAGGATATGAGGGAACAATTTTGGGAAGATATGGACAAGGTGTGTAAATACCCATAATATTGGGTATAAGTCCAAATAATGAAGACCTTGGTTATGATAGTCCGATATGAATCAATGAGACCAAATTTGTGAAATGGGAAACCTTTGGAAAAGATAAAAATAATAGGTCAAGAAATAAGTAATAACAAAATATTTGTGAAGAAAAAATCATATGTAGAGAAGTACCTAGGGTTAGTTTTTGTAATCATTATGGAAGAAGTGGACATGTGATAGCTAGGTTTTGAAACCTATACTCTTGTTAAAATTTTTGAGGCATTAATAATTCCAAAATAAAGTGTTGGCACAAAGATAAAGTTACCAACAAAATACATATGATTTATGGATGGATGAATGTATCAGCATGGGATAAAATAAAAGAAATGTTAAATTATTTTCATAGAAGGAGACCAAGTTTGTTGAATAAGAATAATGTAAGTTTTTCATAGAAAAATATCCTGGGAAACTTAAGTTAAATGATTTTTGTATCAAAGGAATAAGACCCAAGCTATGATTAGAAGATATGTAATGATAAATTTGCAATGAAATATTATGTGGATGATTTTGAAGATGTGGAATATTACAAAGACATAATTCAGTGATAATTTTCTATAGGTAATCACATACAAACATATCCAAAGGATAACCAAGAGGTAATAATGATCGAGATTTAACCCAAAGGTTACCTGGAGGTGAGGATAACTTAGAGATTACCCAAATTCAAGGACCTAGAGGTAACCTAGAGTAAATGTTGACCCTAAGGAAAATATTGAAATGTATTAACCTAGAGGAAGAACTAGTGACTGAACATAGAGATAAACCTAGTGAAGACTAGAGCTAAATCTAGTAGAGCCAAAGCTAGAGTTAGATATATAGTGAGAGCTAGAGTTATATCTATAGTGAGAGCTAGATTAATATCTAGATCAATATCCAAATCTATATCTAGATCTAGAGCAAGAGTGAGAACTAGTGCTAGATCCAAAGCATAGTTTTAGTGTACCACCCCTAGAATCATGGGGGGTAATGATCTTTATACCAATTAATGTAATAAATGGAGGTGTTAAAATTTATTACATTATAATAATTAGGGGATGATTGATGATGTCACCTTATTCAAGGTTAGATAGTCATATATCCCATGAGAAAATTGAGAAGATGAAAAGGCATGTTGAAGGTGAAACACCAAGTGTATCTTAAATCAAAGCAACATAATATTGTATTCAATAATGCTGGAAAATACTAACTAAGTTGAAAGAAATATATACTACAAATATTTTATGAGATATATCTTCATGTTTAATATTATTCTTTCATAATGTTTTTGTAAATTTTATTATTTTTATTTCCCATTACAAATAATATTTGCAATATAAACTCCTTTTTCACATGGAACATACTTGTGTACTAGTTAGCAAGCACTCAATGATGATTTGAGAAGTTTACTTTAGCAATATAGCAAGTCACTTTGGCATGGAAAAAGCATTGGCAATTATTTAAAAGTACTTCTATTATCTCAAAATGAGGAATGACGTTCAAAGGTATATCAAGTCATCTAGACATTTTTCTATTACCAAAACAACCAACAAGAAGCATAGATTGTATAAACTATTGGTAGTACCATCCAAGCCTTGGGAATCTATCTACATGGATTTTTTGTTAGTTTTTCCCACATTGAAGCATGGTATTAATTATATTTTTGTAGTAATTGATATTTTTAAAAACATGGCTATCATTGTTTCTTATATCAAAGTCGTTTTATCTAAGGAGACTACTAATCTCTATTTTAGTCATGTGTGGCTTTGCTTTGTCTTGTCAATGTCCATTGTATCTAACAAGGATAGAAATTTTTTAAGCATTTTTTTAGTTCCACCTTGTGGAGCATAATGGAGACCAATTTAACCATATCCATAGCCTTTTATCCTTATACTAATGCCCATATATAATTTATGAATTGATTTATTATACATATTTATTAAATATACAGTTCTAAGAATCCATGCACATGGGATATGAACCTTCCCTACATTCAACATGGGTATAATTAAGCTTTACACAACTCTACCAAACATAGCCCATTTCATGTATATTTCACATTCCAACCCTTGGCACCCATTGATGTATCTCTCCTTGTGCAACTCATGGATTACATAAATCATTGATAAAAATAATTGCAAAAGGATACATAGTTTATGAAATATATTTAGCACATCTAGCAATAGTTTCACAAGCCCTTGGAAAATAAAAAATATAAATACAAGCAATGCCTTGACCAATATTAGGACCCACATCAATTCAAGGTTGGAGATAAGATATGGTTATATCTTTAGAAAGAGAGACTTGTAGGATCCCATAGGAAGATTAGAACTCTTTGCTTTGGGTCATACACCATCATCAAGAATGTTGAAGAGAACACCTTTGAATTGAATCTTATATTTTATCTTGGTTTGCATCCAATATACAATGTTGAACTTCTCAATGCCTATTACACATCTTTGTTTGATACTTTTATAGTAGTAGAATAGTCGGATATTGAAGAACTAAATCTAGATAGTTTAGCACAAGTGTAGAAGAGTCATATTGTTGACACATGGACTAAGATCATAAGAAGGTAGTCCATTAATATGTACCTAGTGGTCAAGGCAAAAAACTTGGTTACCAAGCAGAATGGATCAAAAAAGTAGATAAAGAAGCATTTTCTTCACCTAATGTAAAAATTTGACATAGTGGGGACTATTTCTTTCCAATGAGTATGAATTTTCTAGGTTTGTAATATTTTGGGGGTATGGATTTATGCTCAAAAAATTATTTTTTATTCTAACCACATTGTTAGGGGCATAACATTGTGCTTAGACTCCATTTTGATCCATTCAAGAAACATTGGAAATATAATAGAGAGAGAGAGAGAGAGAGAGAGAGAGAATAAATTTTAGTAGGGAAATATATGACAGATAGATTTATCAATAACTTTGTGGAAAAGACATCCACAAACCCTAAAAAATGCACAACAAAATAGTTACTAAAAAGAGGAATTTTTTATTTTTAAATTTGCATAGCCAAAAATGCATCTCTAGCCATGTTGATGCAACAATAGAAGATAAAGTGCTAAAGGATAAGTTATATGTATGTAATTTTCAAATAAATTCACTTTATAACTCATGGAAGTTGAATCACTATATTTTTGTATAGGTTACCTTCTAACTCATGGAATATGAACCACTATGTGTATGATCTTCCATATTCAATACGATTGATTTTCAACACACAAAAATATTGTATAAACAGATATGCACCCTGTTGGGACCTGAATTCATATCAAGGTAAAATTGAATTGTGACTATCATCTGCAATGGTTTTAAAGGTGAGCACCCACTAATCATATTCCAAACCCTGACTTTGGATGGGTAAAAAATGCTTTAACCCAACCTCCAAAGTAGGCTAGTATACCTTGTCAACTTACTAAATGTTGACTCATTTAAGCTCAATTAAATGTATAAAGATAGGGATAGAAAGGGGAAATGGTTAATAAAGTAATGAATCAATAGTGGATAGATAAAGCTAACAACATAGGCATCTAAAAAGAACTTCTAAAAAATCAACTTCTAGCAAACAATACTTGAGACTAAAAACATTCAAAACCAGTCATCTTCATCATTAAGGAACAATAGCATGCTTCAAGAATTATTTCAAATGTCTAGGGTATTAACAATCTAAATTATCAAAATTATATTAATACTCTAACTAAAAATAAATCCTTTCCAAGCATACATTTAAATATGAATCATTCAAATTTACTCTAAGCTAGCAATCCAAATTAGCAGAATAGACTAACCATAACAACAGTAGTAGAAATGACTTCAATGGTTTGTAATTCATGGAAAATAAGGTACTAGTTTGAGGTAAACATCCAAGTAATGCTCCTTCTATTAATTTGCATAGAGTGTACAATAGTAGCACCAGCAAACACTTTAGAGCTGACCCTTTAAAATGAGGGATCAACCTCTATTTGTAGTTTTGCAATAAATTTGAAAGAATTGAGAACACTACAAGGAAGATGGAGTACCAGATAAAAAACATGTTGAGGTGACAACCTCCTATTTGATTCAAGAAATAAGAGGACTTCTAATCCATTGATACCCTACAACTTGGTCTCTATAATTTGTTTGACCTTCATTGCTTCCAATTGTAGATCTCCAAGAAAATATCAAGACTATTTCTTGTTCTTGTCATTGCTTCCTCTCCATAGATTTAAAACTAAAAGGAGCTCACAAATCTTGGATTTCATCGCTTCATCTTCTTGGATCACCCACTTTGGCTTAGAATCAAATTATATAGAAGCCTAAATCTTAATTTTGTGACAAATATTACATTTACACATCATCCCAATCACATTCAACATGGGCCCTTGATCTGCTCTTAGATGGATGACATTGAAACCTTTTAAAATACTTCACACACTTTCAATAATCATGGCCTAGAACACACTTGCAGCCTACAATTTATTTTAGAAAGGAACCATTTTGTAAAGTTGGATTTAGCTCTTTTCATCAATCATGACGTATAACATGTTCTAATCTGACCTTTGGATCTCAAAGTTCAATTGTTTAATCATTTTGACCATGACATAGAATAAGGATGTGCCAATCTAGGGCTACAATATAAATCTTTGCTATGTTTCACATGGAGAAAAACCATACACTGAACTGGGGTTTGATATCACCAGTTGCAATTCTGACCCAGTTTGACCATGGCTCATGGAACTTTACCCTTAGCTATTTGCATCACTCGTAGTGCAAAACTTGCTCTTTTTTGTCTTTTGAATTTTGCAACTTAGCATTTTGACTACTCTGACCGTGATGTGGAGTAGGGTGTGCTAGTCCAGGGTTGAGGCATGAAAACCTTGCTCTGGACCACACAGTATAAAACCTTGTTCTAGGCCAATATTTGGTTCACCTTCCAAACACTTTGACCAATATTGACTATGACAAGGAACCATGTGTTGAGTCACACAGTGTAGAATCTTATTCTAGGTTATGATTTGAAATGCCAAGATGACTACTTTGACTATGTTTATCATGGTTTCGAACCATGTTCTAAGATAGGGCCTTCATATCCTACTCTAAGCCATGATTTGAGTTGCTTGACGAGCACTTTTGACCATGTTAACAGTGGTGTAGAACCTGTTGCACTAAGTCATTATTGTGGTTTGGAGCACATCTCTACACTTAGACAATTTTTTGGAAATTTTGTAAAATTTTCTAAGCATGTGGCTTTTACACACCCTAACAATAAAATGTATAAGTAATGGATGCAATGTCATATCTTCAGATCTCATACATATTGCTTGTATTTTACTCTATTTTCTAATAAATTAAATCATTATGTAATTTTCCTTATATAGTTTTGAGTTCTAGTTTGTTATACTTTATCTTTTTGAGTTGCACACTTTTATCATATTTCTTAACTTAAAATTCTAATTTTTTTATCAATGCCACCATGCCAATACCCGATCATTTTACCTCAACCACTTCTATACCAACATCTACATCAATTGTAACCATAAGAGGGGAGGCTATTAAAACCTCTTGAAAGGTTGCTACCATGCCTCAAAATTTTATGCCTTCCCTTAAAAACATGTTCTAACCTTCTAAAAGTTATAGAAAAATTGGTCCTCCATCATCATAAATAAGTAATAAATAAAATTTATAATCTTTCATTAAAATTAGAATGTTCTTTCTATGTGAGGAGGTTTTTAATGGGGTTATATTGATTAAAAAAATGGACTAAATTTTGTTTTAAGTATTGTGACCATAAATCTAAGTTTCAACAAGGTTGGAAGAGTTTTCTATAGGCTTTGCCCAACCTCTAGACTAAATCCAAATTCCTACTTTTCTTATTTAAATCTCTAATATAAACTAATTAATTTGCATGAAATATAAAGCACACATGAAAATAAATACAAAATTAAAGATACATAAAGTAAAGTGCAAAAATTAAATTCATGAAGTTTAAAGTGTGATATATGAAAGCATATACATTTATTACACCGTAGTGAGGATAACATGCTATCAGCCAACACACAAGATTCCAACATCAATGTCCACCCATTCATTTTATTATGATATTGATAAGCAAATAATAATATGGGCTAGAAGGGTAGTACCCAATCACCATGCACTTAACAAACCATGAGGTGATACCTCTAATGGGATGCATAAGGACTTACCAATCTCTTACAATCTCATGAGTACAAAGCATAAGGTGGGTTCCATAAAGTGTAGCTGTAAATTATCAAGGCCAAAATATGATTACAATAAAGGCCTTTGGCCCCTATTTATAGCAAAATTTAATCCCTAAGTTACCTATGGTAAAAAAAATCTACTAATAAAAGTAAATATTTGTAGGTAAATTTAGAAAAATACTGCATCTCTAAATATTACATGCCTATAATTGCACCTCTAATAGGCTTAGAAGGCTCCAAAATTACCAAAAACATAATTTCCAAGATATTCTCCTCAAAATTTATAATGATTTTCATTTGTATGCCTTATCTAGGTGATTTGCTTGTCTATGTCCAATTATTCACTCATTTTGCAAGTGATTCATTTACATTATCAAGTAGATCCCTAATAAAATTGATACCTTTGTCGAGTAAATTTCTCCTTTGAGCTAATCAACAAGTTTTATAAGTGAATTGCAACTTTTCTAAAAAAATCGCTAAAATTTTGAATTTTGACAAGTTTTCTACCACTTGGTTCTTTTTTGCTTTTTCTTACTCTAAAATGTGCAACATTTTGAAAAGGTAGTGCTAAGATACTATATTTTTGGCTATTTCATGGGACACCAAGATCAATTGGCATGGAATCCTAGATATTACCTCTATCCTTGGGTTTAGAGTCTATAACATTATGGTCCTCATTAAAAAAATAACAAAATTTGTTTCTCCATGGTGTTTTATCTCTCCCTAGCTAGTCTTGGATACCAATAGGTTAAACAATTTCTTCCATTCCTTATCATTAAGTAACTACATGATCTTAAGGTCTTCAGCTTCCTCTAACAAGTCTTTAAAAGGATTTGTTGATAGTGTTTTTGTTAGGACCCCATCCTAACACTATTATGTAATAACCCCTTTCGTAATGTAGGGACCCCATTATAATGTTTTGTAATGATATTATGTAAAGTTTTGTAATATTTTGTGACACTAAAGATGCCTAGAAAATTGGTGTCATTTTATGTAACTGTTATAAAGAATGTAACTATTTTATTTGGTAGAAGATTCTAGCTCGGGTGGCATTTTGCATGTAAGCCAGCCTTGAGTGTTAGGTAGGGTTATGAAGTCTTTAAAAATACAAAGGGAAAGAATTGATATATATTTTTGCATAATTGAAATTAAATTATTGAATAAGTTTGCCTCCTTGAAGAGGCCCATGATTCTGTATTATGATTTGTGAGATTTCTGCATTTACATTTTATATTGCAATATTATGTTCTTTCATGAATTTACTGCTTTCATTACAATATTTATGTGGATGTTATTATTTTAATTAGAAGTGTCCTAATAAGTGTTATTAGAGCACTTTCCAGGCCCAGGTTTCATTGTGACTATGATAGTTCTTGCCCTACCATTTTGACTGTTATAAATTTTTTGTGTTTTTATTTTTTTGCCTATTTTCTTGTTAAAAAAAAGTCTTTTTTGCATTAGTTTATTATGTTAGAATCCCTGTGCCAAGGATTTTAAAATATCATGAAGGAGTTGTAGTTATTGGCTAAGCTATATTTCTTGTAAAAAATCTAATTAAGTGAGGGGTAATCAAGATCCAATACCCAGGCCTTAAACAACACCCATATATGGAATTAAGTTTCCATGTATCTTTCAGTGTATCGGGAGACCCCCTAGGATTAGGAGAAACATTTAGTCCTAGGAATATTTTTGACCATGTATTCTCCATAGTACATCAAGCATAACATCTAGGAAGAACAACCTCCCATATTGTTAGATAGGAGGGTAGTATGCTCAAGGGCATGCATGGAATCCTCCTTGAGTAGTGGCCTAAAATATTGTTCCGAGCACTACCATTCATCACTATGATATAACAGAAGGCCTATGGGTAGTAAACACACCCTAGTGTATAGTATCATATTTTTATTAAATTTTAAACTTGAAACCAAAAATATTACCATAGAAATTGAGCATATTGAGGAGACTACACTATCCTAGAATTACTACATGAAACAAACAAAAGAATTTGGTGATGAACATAATAGTCAAGATAGGTTCTATCAAGAGTATTCAATAATAGTTAGATATTAATTTAGTCAAAGTTAGTAACAATCAACATCAGTTATAGTTCCTTGGGACACTCAAAAATCATAATAGCTAGGGAATTTATTAGTAATAGAGTCAACCTAGACAGTCATCAAAGACAATGAGCTAAAGTGTCAGTGATAGAATAATTTCAGACAAAATAGTGTTAATAACAAATAAGATAGAGCCTAGTAAGGGGTTGCTAGAATAAAGTTAAATTTTTGAGTGAACCAAGACTCTAAGATAAAAACTAACACTTGAAGACAGCACTCCTATAAAAACAAATATGGGGTGCCAAAAAATAGTGTTGTGGGATATAGCCCATTGCAATCATCTCATCAAGCTAATAATTTTTATATATAGTCTCCATGTACTTTTGCTAGGGTGCTAAAATATCTCATTGTGGGACCTAGCCCATTTAGTTTGTATTCTCAAGCTTATCATTTTGATATATAGCATTGAAGCACTTTTTCTAGCTCATTACTAAAAAATAGTAACTTTTGGAACCACACTTTTATTTTTAGTATCATCAGATAGTTAAAAAATCATAGAACATGTCTACATGCACTAGGGAACAAAAATAGACACAAGAATTAGATAAAAAAATTCTATCATGTAGAGTCTTGGGAAAAACTTGTAGGGGATCAATTAAATAAAAATTTAGATTAGTTAAGGGTGGATAACAAATATCTACATGATGATCTTCTCAATGTATAAAGGGAACAAAAGTAAATAGAGGAATTAAATTAAAAAATTGAATACTTGGAAGGTTGTATAACTAATAATACCCACACACATGGTCTATTTAGGTCTCATGACCATAAGAATGAGGGAACCAACAATCAACAACATGAAGCTCCCAATATCTAGGGATATAAACTACCAAAATTAGACTTTCCAAATTTTGGTAGAAAGGATCCAAAAGGATGGATGTGTCATGCAAAATAATATTTTAGTCTTCATAATATCCCCTAGTATATGCATCTAACAATAGCCTCTTTCAATTTTGAATCAAATGCACTACATTGGTTTCAATGGCTTAGGAAATCAAATCTTGATCTTACTTGGCATGAATTCGAGCAACACTTTCTCACTTGATTTGGTCCTAGTGGATTTGAATACTTGATAGAAGCCCTTTATAAAATCAAATAAACTTAAACTATTTGAGATTGTAGACATCCAAAAGTCACACATTACCACTTCTCACATCATCATGGTTGATCAATTTGCAAAACCCATAAAATTTGCATATATTAGCCTTAAAATACTATTCATTTATCAAAACCACTATTCATGCACTATTCCTAAGCCTCCTTGGGCCACTTAATACTTTCCTATGTTTAACCCTAGGTCCCCATATGACCATCATGCTAACCTAACCTTGGTTAATCTCTAACCTTGGTCAAAGTCACCTCATAGTCAAACTCCACCCCATGGTCAATCTGATTCATGGCCACCTCACCTAGTCTACTCTTTGACTAGCCTAGGATCCACCTCATCCATTTGACCTTAATCTAACCTATGGGTAACCTAAGAAGGGCTAACCTTAACCCTTTCTCCACACATCTCCCCATGTACATTTAGGGCCTTAAATAGAATTTGAAGACTTTTATGTCCCAAAGCATGGGAGGCATGGTGAGTCACCTTCCACCTCACCCAAAATTCAACATCTAACCTAGGGTCAACCTAACCCTAGTAAGAATTAAATCTTGCTCCATTTCAAATCCCCATGTGCATTTAATACCATAAATGACATTTGAGGATTTTTTACTTTCAAAGCATGGGCCAAGGGTGAGTCATCTTCCACCTCATCCAAGTCAACTCTTAAGCCATGATTAATCCTACTACAGTTAGGATTTTATCTCAACTCCACTCCACATCCCCATGCTCATTCATGATAGGTATATGGGTGAGGTATTCTCTCACCCAAGTGCACTTATGAGGCATTCCACATCAGGGAACACCTTGCAAAGGATACCTCACAAGGGACACCTCACAAGAGACACCTCAAGAGATACATAAGGGACACCTCATGGGATACCTCATCCCCCAACCTCTCCAAATTGTATACATAAAGGCTATTTTCCTTCATATCCATCTATCCACCTTTTGCATACCTAGACTCTACCAAAATTCATCTAGACTACACTACACTCCATCATTCACTTTGCCACAAATCTCCATCAATCACCATACAAAACATATTTTTGCATCCTTTTTGTGTCCCAAATTTCTCTTTATTGTAGGTTTTGAAGGTGACCTTATGAGTATAGGAGGTCCAACTATAGAAAAATACCACTTTGTACCACCCATAATTATGTTGGGATATCATAGTTTTAGTCGCAAGGTAACCTACAACCCAAACGATTACACCTTAAGGTGTGACCCTTTTCAAAGGTTAGTTCCAGATACCATAAGGATAGAAAACCCTCCAAGAAAGTAATTATTATTGCCCACACTAGTTTTGTAGCCATTTTTAATGTTTTTGTAATATATCAGTTCCATTTTGTTGTATTTTTATCTATAAACATGAGGGGTCTGATTGAGATAAGCCCCAAAACATTCTAACCCCTTTTTGTAGGTCTTGTAGGTCTTGAGGACAAGTTTGATCAATAGTGGCACACAAGCAATAAGCCCACTCCTTTTGAGGATATTTTGGAAGACTCTTGGTGTTTTTGACCCACTTACTAGAAGAGGGTTTTTCATCTCCCAAAATCCATTTTGTAGCCTCCAAAAAACACTTTTGTAAAATGGCATCTCTTGTAACCCCTTTAATCATCAATTTACAAACAACATAGTTTTCCATTAGTTCATTCTAGCATGCACAAGGGGTTTTATTGAGACAGGCCCTAAATATTCTAACCCCTTTTTATAGTTCTTGAGGACAGGTTTGATCAATAGTGGCACATGAGCAATAAGCCCACTCCTTTTGAGGATATTTTGGAAGACTCTTGATGTTGTTGACCCACTTATTGGAAGAGGGTTTTTCATCTCCCAAAACCCATTTTGTAGCCTCCAAAAGATACTTTTGTAAAAGGGCATCTCTTGTAACCCCTTTAATCATCAATTTATAAATAGCATGGATTTATATTAGTTCATTATGGTATGCTCGAGAACCAATAGTACGAAGAACACAAGCTTATACTGAGAGGGGGGGTGAACAGTATAAGACTTAACCAATTAATAATTTTAACTCTAGATAGCAGTGGCATCAATACAACATTAATCAAGACAGAAAGCATCACATATTGAAGACCCATTTTAACGTGGTTCACCCAAAATGGTTGGGCTACATCCACAAAAGCTTTCACTAAAAATTATCAATTCAAATTCTGGGAATATCTTTCCCGATTACAATGTTTATGGGCACCAACCCAAAGGAGACACCAATCCCCTAGCTCTGTTCTGGTTGGTGATCCTCTAGAAAACCTCTGCCTCCGTTGCCCTTAGCAAATGGAACTCTATCCATAGAAGACACTTGTCTTCCCTTCTCTGGCTGGAGACCTCTGTCCTCAACTCTATCACCTCCAAAGTTGGTCCTCGAATTTGCACTAAACACAGTCCTTCGGTCTAGCACAAATGTCCTCTTTCGTCTTTTCCTGTTGTGCTCACTACGCCCTCTGCTTTCTGTGCAAAACATAGCAGCACTGTCTTCGCGCACTCTGATTCCTTGCGATCTCTCTCACTTAGAAGATTTGACAGAATGCACTCTGTATATTGCTATCAAATTTTGCACTCTGCTCTTGATGATCGAACTTCTTCTCTGCACACTGTCTGCGAACGTCGCACTTCGAACGCACACACTAATCGATGCTTAACTCTCCAAGCAGCCCTCCTTTTATACTAACACTTTCAAGATTAAAACCTTGATCTTAGTCGATTGCACACCCTAAACTACATCGATTGCAAACCCTAATCTTTGTCGGCCCAAATTTAACTTTGTCGGCTTCACTGCCTCTACAACTCCTTTGTAGCTTCTGTCATGAAACTACAACATGTCGCGATATCGCGACACCTTTGCAACCATACACTATCTTATGGCTTTTGTCACGAAATCATGACACTTCTACCTCTACTGACGTCATCTTCACTTCTATCATGAAATCGTGACATTTCTCGCTTTCTCAACCTTTTCTTGGCTTGCACTAGCGAAAATAGAACATGTCACAAAATCGTGACACTTTCGCTGCCTTATGCTTTTCTCTGCCTTACGCCCGTGAAACTGGAACATGTCATGAAATCGTGACGCTTTCGCCTTCGAGCTCTTCCTTCTTGAATTCATCGCGAAATCATGACACTTCTTCTGTTGAAGACTTGCTTCCTATTTTTGTTGCAAAATCGCAACACTTTCTCCAACTAAATGCTGCCATCTCAACCTGTCATGAAATCGTGACACTTTCTCCAACTGAATGCTGCCATCTCAACCTGTCGTGAAATCATGACACTTTCTGCATCCGTACGATTTCTTTGCAGCCTGTCACGAAATCACGATGCTTTCAGCTTTCGTACGTCTTCTTTGCAACCTGTCGCGAAATCGTGACGCTTCTCATTTCGACTCTTCCCTTTGTTGCATGTCACGAAATCGCGACAGTTCTCACTTCGACTTCTATAGCATGTCGCGAAATCGTGACACTTTGTCTTGCTACTTTCTCTCTCTTTGTCGCGAAATCACGACAATTCACACTACGGACTCTCTTTTCAGCATTATGTCATGAAATCGCGACACTTTTTCTTTTGGACTTTCTCTTCTGCATTATGTCACGAAATTGTGACACTTTTCCTTTCGGACTCTCTCTCCTACAACATGTCACGAAATCGTGACACTTTTTCTTTCGAACTCCCTCTCCTGCAACATGTCGCTAAATCGCGACACTTTTTCTTTCGGACTCCCTCTCCTGCAACATGTCGCGAAATCGTGACACTTTTTCTTTCGGACTCCCTCTCCTGCAACATGTCGTGAAATCATGACACTTTTTCGTCCGTACAATCTTCTTTGCAATATGTCACGAAATCGTGACATTTCTGACTCCGTGCATTCTCTCTCCTCTTTGAGTCACGAAACTACGACATGTCGCGATATCGCGACACTTTTCTAAAAATCTTTCTCTCTCCTGCCTAAGTCACGAAAATACGACATGTCGCGATATCGCGACACTTTTCCAACTTACTCACTTTTCCAACTTACACTTTTCTTTCGAACCTGTCAGCTTGGGGTTTGCCAGAGACCTTTGAAACTGTCATGCCATAACCTTCATCAAAACAAATTATTTGACATCAAATCAAATTCCTTCAAGAGCTTCTTGACATCAATGACAACTTAATACACTTGAGCAAATGCAATGTACCCAAAGTACCCAAAATTGCCAACAATCTCCCCCTTTGTCATTGATGGCAAACCTTTATTGAAAACGCTTCTCAAGAGCAAAAACTGAAACAAACTGAGCTAACAACTGACCAACGTCCTTTGAAGTTTTGCTCCCCCTGACTTGAAGCTTTCCTCTTCACTTGAAGCTCTCCCCCTTACTCATATCTCTCCCCCTTTGTCATCAATGGCAAAGGGCCACCTTTGGGGCTCGGGACTAAGAATGAGCCTCTTAGCTTAGTCCCTCCCCCACCTCCGGATGAGGTGATTAATTCTGGGGTGAGAGTACAACTCCCAATTTCTCCCTTAGATACTCAAACGTATCTCTTGGAAGAGGTTTGGTGAAGATATCTGCAATCTTTTCTTTAGTAGGCACATACTCTAGCTTGACCTGCTTGTCTTGCACTTTCTCCCTTAGAAAGTGATACTTGATGGAAATATGCTTTGTCCTTGAGTGCATTACCAGATTTTTGGAAATACTTATGGCACTTGTATTATCACAAAATATGGAGATGGGTTGTTCATGCCTGACTTTGAAATCCTCCAAGGTGGTTTTCATCCATAAAACTCGTGTACACCCAGCCACTGTTGCTATGTATTCAGCCTCTGCTGTAGATAAGGAAACTGAAGGTTGTTTCTTACTTAACCAAGAAACCAAACTCTTTCCTAGAAAGAATGCTCCACCACTAGTGCTTTTTTTGTCATTAATATTGCCTGCCCAATCTGCATCTGTATAAGCTATGAGGGTGAAATCATCACCTTTGGGATACCAAAGCCCAAAGTCCATAGTCCCCTTCAGATATCTGAATATCCTTTTAACTGCTATAACATGAGAATCTTTTGGAGCTGCCTAAAATCTTGCTACTAACCCAACTGCCTGCATGATATCTGGTCTGGTAGCCGTAACATATAATAAGTTGCCAATCATTGATCTGTACAATCTCTGATCTGCCACTAGAGATTCATCATCTTTACTCATCTTGCACCCTGTAATCATTGGAGTACATATTGGTTTGCTGTCCATCATCCCAAATTTTTTCAACATTTCTTTGATATACTTCCCTTGAGAGAGAAATACACCGTCTTTTGATTGAGCAATCTGAAGACCTAAAAAGAATGACAGCTCTCCAATCATAGACATCTCAAATTCCTTCTGCATGGTGTTAGCAAAAACTTTGCACATCTGAGTATTATTTCCCCCAAAAATAATATCATCAACATAGACAACCATAATCAGCATATCATCATCTTCATTCTTAATATACAGGTTGCTATCTGCCATGCCTTTCCTGAAGCCTTGCTCATGAAGATAACTGTCAAGTCTTGAGTACCAAGCCCTCGGTGCTTGCTTTAACCCATACAAGGCCTTTTTCAGTTTACACACATAGTCTGACTGTTCTGAGAGAGACACTCCTTCTGGCTGTTCGATGTAGACTTCTTCTACCAACACCCCATTTAGAAAAGCTGACTTTACATCCATTTGATATACCTTGAAATATTTGAAGCTTGAAAGGGCCAAAAACATTCTGATAGCTTCAAGATGAGCAACAGGAGCGAACGTCTCTTCGAAATCAACGCCTTCTACTTGAGCATAACCTTTGCAGACTAGCCTAGCTTTGTTTCTGACAATCTTTCCATCCTCATTGAGTTTATTTCTGAATATCCATTTTGTGCCAATGACATTCTTGTCCTTAGGTCTTGGAACCAAATCCCATGTTTCACTTTTCTCTATTTTATTTAGCTCTTCATCCATCGCTTTTACCCAAAATTTATCTGCACATGCTTCACTAAAATTTTTTGGCTCAATCTGAGATAATAATGAAACATTTGTAGAATCGTGTGAAGGAATGACTCTTCTTCTTGTTTGCCTGCTGTTTGGATCACCAATGATCAAATATTTGGGATGATGTTTCTGAACATATCGTGAAGGAGTTTTGGGAAGCAATTGTTGTCTTTCCTCTTCTTCATCTGACACCTCTCTGAATTCTTCTTGACAAATTTCATCACTGAGTTCCTTGACTGGTTCTCTTATCCCTGTCTTTTCATCAACTGTTACATTTATGCTCTCTACGATTGTATGCGTTCTTTTGTTGAAGCATCTGTAGGCCTTGCTCCTGCTAGAATATCCAAGAAATATTCCTTCATCACACCTAGGATCAAACTTACCCAAATTCTGATCTTCCCTTCTGATGAAGCACTTACTCCCAAACACTTTGAAGTATTTTACTGTAGTTGGTCTTCCTTTCCACAACTCATAAGGAGTTTTATGATGATTGACTCTAAGTTGGGCCCTGGTGATAATGTAGACTGTTGTACTGACTGCCTCTTTCCAAAAACCATCTGAAATTTTTGACTCATTTAACATAGCTCTGGCCATATTTTCAATAGTTCTATTTTTCCTTTCAACTACTCCATTTTGTTGAGGAGTTCTTGCTGCTGAATATTCTCTTTTGATTCCGTGTTGCTCATAGTATTCCACAAATTCATTTGAAGTGAACTCTCCTCCTCTATCTGATCTTAAGCATTTGATTCTCTTGTCAGTCTCATTTTCAATCATTTCTTTGAAAGCTTTAAATTTTTCAAACGCTTCAGATTTTTCTTTGAGAAAAGTAACCCAAGTCATTCTAGAATAATCATCTATAAACAACATGAAGTAGCTTTCTCCCTGAATGCTCTAAGTTCTGGTGGGGCCACATAAATCAGTATGAATAAGATCCAATGGTTTTGAAGAAGTATACCCTTTTGATTTGAAACTAGTTCTGGTCTGTTTTCCATGTTGACAAGGACCGCAAACGATGTTATGGGGCCTTTTTATTTTGGGCAAGTCTCTTACTACTTCCTTGTTACTAATATTGACAAGATTATCAAAGCTCAAATGCCCCGAGTATTTTATGCCATAGCCAACTCTCATCTTCTTGAGTTAGAAAACATTTTTCCCTTTTTATCTCACTTAACATGTAAAGATTGTTTGGAGTCCTTGTAGCACTCGCAATGAGTTTTCCATTTTTTTCTTTACTTATCTCACATCTATCTAAAAAGAAAGATACTATGTGCCCTTGATCGCAAAGTTGACTCACGCTTAGAAGATTATGTCTTAGGCCTTCTACATAAAGCACATTTTCTGTTTTGGATTTCCCATCCAAACTAAGAGTTCCTTTACCACAGATTTTAGCTAACTTGTTATCTCCAAAACTGACTGTTCCTCTGTTTGTTTCTTTTAAGACCAAAAAATTTTCCTTTTCACCAGTCATATGTTTTGAATAGCCACTATCAAGATACCATTTTTCTACTTTGTCTTGAGCATGAAAAGCAGTTTGAACTATCATTGACTTAGATTTGATCTCATTTCTCTTTTTAGTGAACTCAAGGCTAGATCTAACTAAACTGCACATCCTTGCTATATGCCCAAAATTCTTGCATTTGTAACACATGACATTTTTATTCATAAGAGGAGCAAAAGAGTTAACATTTTCCTTACTATGGCTATTCAAGGATTTATTGCAATGCATAGCTTTGTGACCAAAATTCTTGCAGGATAAACAATAGCCATGGAAAGTATTATGTAACCTGTTTTGATGCCTTGGATGATTGTTCTTCTTGTGACCAACTGGAATCCACCGCTCTTTAGGATGAAGATTGATCTTGCTCGAAGACCCTATTTCATGAATGGTGAAACCATCCTTCTCTTGCTTTTCACACGGAGTATTCTGTCTGAGAGCCAACTGTTCCAACTTCACTCTAAGAGACATAACCTCTTCTTCTAGTTTCTCGCAATCAGCTTCCTTTCCTTTTAAAGCCTCTGTCAGAACCTGTTCAATCTTCTTCCCTTCTTCAGCTAGAATTTTGAAATCTATAACTTTTTGAGACAATTTTGATCTTGCTATCTCTTCTTCCTGACATTGATGCTTGAGAACAGAATTCTCTTCCCTAAATTTCTCAAGCTTTCTTAAAGCCAAGAAGAATTCACCTTTGAGATCGAACTCAACCTCTTTATCTCTTTTTGAATCTATATGTTCCTCTGATAGATCCTTCTCCAAGCTATTAGGCTCTTTCTGGAGAAACCCGCTCTAATACCAATTGAAGAACACAAGCTTATACTGAGAGGGGGTGTGAATAGTATAAGACTTAACCAATTAATAATTTTAACTCTAGATAGCAGTGGCATCAATACAACATTAATCAAGACAGAAAGCATCACATATTGAAGACCCATTTTAACGTGGTTCACCCAAAATGGTTGGGCTACATCCACAAAAGCTTTCACTAAAAATTATCAATTCAAATTCTGGGAATATCTTTCCCGATTACAATGTTTATGGGCACCAACCCAAAGGAGACACCAATCCCCTAGCTCTGTTCTGGCTGGTGATCCTCTAGAAAACCTCTGCCTCCGCTGCCCTTAGCAAATGGAACTCTATCCATAGAAGACACCTGTCTTCCCTGCTCTGGCTGGAGACCTCTGTCCTCAACTCTATCACCTCCAAAGTTGGTCCTCGAATTTGCACTAAACACAGTCCTTCGGTCTAGCACAAATGTCCTCTTTCGTCTTTGCCTATTGCGCTCACTACGCCCTCTGCTCTCTCTACGCAAAACACAGCAGCACTGTCTTCGCGCACTTTGATTCCTTGTGATCTCTCTCACTTAGAAGATTTGATAGAATGCACTCTGTATATTGCTATCAAATTTTGCACTCTGCTCTCGGCGATCGAACTTCTTCTCTGCACACTATCTACGAATGCCGCACTTCGAACGCACACTTGATCGATGCTTAACTCTCCAAGTAGCCCTCCTTTTATACTAACACTTTCAATATTAAAACCTTGATCTTAGTCGGTTGCACAACCCTAAACTACGTCGGCTACAAACCCTAATCTTCGTCGGCCCAAATTTAACTTTGTCGGCTTCACTGCCTCTGCAACTCCTCTGTAGCTTCTGTCGCGAAACTACAACATGTCGCGATATCGCGACACCTTTGCAACCATACACTATCTTATGGATTTTGTCACAAAATCGTGACACTTCTACCTCTGCTGACGTCATCTTCACTTTTGTCATGAAATCGTGACATTTCTCGCTTTCTCAACCTTTTCTCGGCTTGCACTAGCGAAAATGGAACATGTCACGAAATCACGACACTTTCACTGCCTTATGCTTTTCTCTGCCTTACGCCCGTGAAATTGGAACATGTCATAAAATCATGATGCTTTCGCCTTCGAGCTCTTCCTTCTTGAATTCGTCACGAAATCGTGACGCTTCTTCTGTTGAAGACTTGCTTCCTGTTTCTGTCATGAAATCGTGACACTTTCTCCAACTGAATGCTGCCATCTCAACCTGTCATGAAATCATGACACTTTCTGCATCTGTACAATTTCTTTGCAGCCTGTCGCGAAATCGTGACGCTTTCAGCTTTCGTACGTCTTCTTTGCAACCTGTAATGAAATCGTGATAGTTCTCATTTCCGACTCTTCCCCTTTGCTGCATGTCATGAAATCGTGACGCTTCTCACTTTGACTTCTGTAGCATGTCGCAAAATCGTGACACTTTGTCTTGCTACTTTCTCTCTCTTCAAACTTGTCGTGAAATCGTGACAATTCACACTATGGACTCTCTTTTCAGCATTATGTCGTGAAATCGTGACACTTTTTCTTTTGGACTTTCTCTTCTGCATTATGTCACGAAATCATGACACTTTTCCTTTTGGACTCCCTCTCCTACAACATGTCGTGAAATCATGACACTTTTTCTTTTGGACTCCCTCTCCGGCAACATGTCGCGAAATCGTGACACTTTTTCTTTCGGACTCCCTCTCCTGCAACATGTCGCGAAATCGTGACACTTTTTCTTTCGAACTCCCTCTCCTGCAACATGTCGTGAAATCACGACACTTTTCTGTCCGTACAATCTTCTTTGCAATATGTCACAAAATCGCGACATTTCTAACTCCGTGCATTCTCTCTCCTCTTTGAGTCGCGAAACTGCGACATGTCGCGATATCGCGACACTTTTCTAAAAAGCTTTCTCTCTCCTGCCTAAGTCGCGAAAATGCGACATGTCGCGATATCGCGACATTTTTCCAACTTACTCACTTTTCCAACTTACACTTTTCTTTCGAACCTATCAGCTTGGGGTTTGCCAGAGACCTTTGAAACTGTCATGTCGTAACCTTCATCAAAACAAATTATTTGACATCAAATCAAATTCCTTCGAAAGCTTCTTGACATCAATGACAACTTAATCACTTGAGCAAATGCAATGTACCCAAAGTACCCAAAATTGCCAACATAGTAAGGGATGTTTTACAAGGGTGATCGAAGTCATGAATGGATTATATGTTAGGAGAGGATACACAAGAATTATTAATATTATACTCTCTTGGACTAGGGTTGGTCATATGTATAGAAACATGAGGTATTCCATAATGCTCTTGTTGGGGTGATGACCCCTTATGTGGTGAATATGATGATGGATGTAACTCTTGAGGAAGTGGAACAAGGAAAGGAGCAATGGATGGAACAGACTGATTGAGTTGGGCATCAAGTTGAGTGGCACATTATTCCCAAGAATGATACTTAGCTAGAGTTGATAAAATGGGATGGTTAGCATGTGGAAATTGTGAAGTGGGCCAAGAAGGAGATTCATCGATAGGAATATTGGCATGAAAGAGATATAAAAATGGTTGTGGATGAATTGGAGGAGTATTTGGAATGGGTAGAATTGGGGAGTTAGCAATGGAATTGGAAAAAGTAAGAGGACATACCCCAAGGTGGGATGATGTGACAATGGTAGTGGTAGATGTTTGAGAGAAGAAGAATAAGAATACCTCGAGGATGAATGAGAAGTGTGTTGCACACATGTAGCAGGTTGATTAGGAGGGTTAACCAATATGTTAGTAAAAGGAGGAGAAGCAAGGATTGGAGGGTTTGATTGATTGGTGGATGAAGTAGATGAATGATAGGATGAAAAATGTTATACCATGGTAGATGTGAATTGAGTAGAAGATAATGGTGGATTGGGTGGAAGAGTGATTATGTTATAAAATTGGAAGAGATCCTCATCATTCTAAATTTGATGCACTTGGCTACCATGAAGATACTTTAAATAATTATGAAGCATGGAAGGGACACACTGCATGTCCCAAATCCATGGCCATCCAAGGAGGATATTGTATTGCATCTCTCCCTTGATAACATGGCATAGAGTGGGTATTGTCTTAACACCAACTTGGATTAAGAATACAATGGAACCCACTATTTTATGCATAAAACCATCAAACACTTGCTCATAGAGAGTAGGAGTAGTAAGATGGATGGAATGTTGAGATGTTGAAGGGAAAAAGTATAAATGATACTTATAGATGTTCCTATGTCGATTAGGACACACTTATATGTAATGTAATTTATGGAAACCAAGATATGCATTGGAGGATTGATGCCCTCCCTTTCAAGATTAGTGATCTCATGATCATAGAAGACAATGGAAGTATGCATACATGTATGTACATTTCCTCAAACTGTAAAAAAGCGTTAGTATTGTATGTTTCTAAATCAATTGACCGTAGGATTTTTTAAAATCCTCATGATGAGGCTATGATTGCTACAAAAGGTCATATATGGAAAATCTGGTAGGGATCATGCAGATTTGATGAGTGATACTACTATGAATGGTGATGATATTGCATGATATCTATAGAGGGTTTCTTTATATCAAATGCATAACTAAAGAATTTGTGATGATAGGTAGGTTTTCTTGATGATTAGAGCGAGTAGGGTAGCACTAATTTTACATAGTGATATTGATCATCCCTATGAAATCTTGTTGGGATGGGTATTGATTCACATGATTAACCTATTGAGTTCTAGCTTGAGATTTGGAAGCATTGGTTTTTATTTATGGTGTCCCATGTTCTAGCAGAGGTGTTCTGTAGATCCCCAACTGTTTATTTAAGAGAGCTAAATGATTTTTAGCATATATAACTCTATTGTCATTAAGATATTGTACCAAATTGTGAAATGTGTGGAAACTATTTATGTCATGTCCTTTCTACCTATTATATTCATAAAATTTCTACTCGTTATAGTGTCTAGGATTTGACCAATTTAGGTCCTTAGCCTTTACGTCTAATAAAGTGATATGTCCAACATTGTATAACTTCTAAAATATGTTTGGTAATGGCTTCGATAAAGGAGTCCAATTGTGAGGTACATACTATTAATAATATTGCAAATTAAGGATTTTATTTGTTTGGGGAGGAACCCCAGACTATTGATATACTTTTTGATATTGTTCATATTGTTGTGGTGGTGGGGTAGGTGTTGAATTCAACATGACTTGATTGGTCTATGGTGGTTTTGGAGGATTTGGATTTGAGCCACCTCTACTAAATCAAGTATTAGGAGTGTAATAATTTTTCCTATGAAGCTTAACTTCACCCTCCTACTTCTTTATGTCTTCAATCATCTTGGCCTAAGCAATAGCATCCTCAAAGGAGCGATGTTGTATTTGAAGTGTAGCTGATATGTGCTTGACACAACTTTTTACAAATATTTTGACTAACTCCAAGGATGGGATCAAAAATGTTAAATCATGGATGACCCCACACCATCGAGCAACATATTTTTAACAAACTCATCATCAAATTGTTGTAGACTATAGAGATCTAGTAGTGACATTTTCTTTTTGATGTTGATAGAGAAATGCTTGAGAAATTGATTGGCTGCTCGCTAAAACATAAACAAGTTGTGTTGGGGAAGGTTATTGAACCAATCAAGGGCCCAACCACCAATCGAAAATGTAAATGTAAATATTATAAGTGCATCACTACCTTGAATTAGGTGGAACGCATATCGATAATTATGCAAGTGCTCTTGAGGATCCTCTTTACCCCTAAATTTATTGAACTTGGGCATCTCATACTTGCATGGGTACTGATGAAGGGTCACTGATATATGAATGGGATCATTGTAGATCTAATTGTAAGTGGTTTTGTGGCCTTTAACCACTAGTTCACAACTCCATATTTTTGAGTTTTTCCCTCATGATTTACATTTCAGTAGGGAGTGCTTTCAATGTATGGGTGGGGAGAACAATTTATTTTATGATAAGGTTGTTTAGAGTAATATTTGTGGATGTTGATAGAATGAAGTGGTAGCAAATGTGTATAATAATTAGGATTTTAAGTATGATATGACATGGGATTGATTTGAGATGAAGAAGAAGGAATTTGTTGTTGTTATTGTTGTTAATGAACCTATTATTGGTAGAGCTATTATTGATGGAGCTACTCTTGATGGATCTATTGTTGATGAAGTTGCTCTTGATGTAGTTGTTATTGATGAAGTTGCTCCTGATGGAGCTATTTTTGATGAATTTGAAATTCATGAAGTTGTTGTTGATATGATGGAGCCATGGGAGATTGATTTGAATTGTTAGGGGCTTGATGTTGCACTTGATAAGGCACTTTTTGATGCATCTGAATCATAATTTGTTGAATATTTTGATTGGACCCCTAAATAGGTGCATGATATGGATGTTGAAGATAGTCTTGATTGACCTATTGAACATGTTCTTGGGTTGGTGCCTATTAATACATGAAAGGCCACTCATATTGAGATGGAAGAAGAGGATGAAAATATGATGTTGTGGGTATGGTTGAAGTCCATGTTGGTGGTGAAGTAAAGAAGTTGCTTTGACCTAAAAGAGGCATGGAAGTAGATGTAGGAGTTTGAGATGAGGGGTAAGTGGTATAAACACTTACCTGAGAAGATGCACGAATATTATGTTGAAGATGTTTAGAGGAAGTTGTAGATAAGAATATTAGGTAGGCATCTTTTGTAGAAATTGGGGAATTTGAGAATGGGTTGGTACCTATGTATAACTAGAAGAAGAAGTGGCATGTGTACTAGTGTGATGCAAGCTTTGAATAAGAACATCAGAAGAAGAGAGAATGATATTAAGAAAATTGGCTTTAAGTGGTGGGTTGGTGGAATAGAAGAAAGAAGGTGGTACTGTCAAGATGTAATGAGGAGCTTCAAGGTTTATATCAAAGAAGAGGTCAGAATCAATGAATGTGGATGATGGGGGAGCTTGAGTATGTTGTTGTGAAGATGAAGGTACGTTTGAAGAAGAAGCCCCCTAAGTGTTAGGGCGATTGGAACTGGAAAAGACCATATCTATAGTTTAAATGGTAGATTTAGTGTCTTGATGAGTATGCGAAAGAGTTTCTTTGTCATCCAATTGGTGTTGTGATGGTCATTCTATAAATGGATTTGAGGAAGAGAAGAGGGTGGTGAATGCTCCTCATCATAGGTGATTCAAGTTTGAATTCATGAGGTGCAAAGTAAATGATCCTATAAAAAGAAACTACTTAATGAGTTGATTCTTTAGAATATTTGGGTGATAAGGTGGTAGTGGAGTGTTAAAATGATGTATTGAGTGACACCTAATGTGGTATATGATGCTATAATAATTTGAGATTAGCCATGATTATGGGCTACAAAATATAAATATTCAGGTGATGAGGTGCTACTGGAGTTTTGATTGATTTATTGAGTGACACCTGATGTGGTATATTATGCTACAATCATTTGAGATTATCCATGATTATGGACTGTTAAATTTGGCATAGCGATGGTGCCAAATTTTGTAGAAGAACCAATGGATGGAGAGGTATTTGTACAAGTGGCTTCCATTGCAATACATGCTTTCTTGCATGCTTAGCTACAGGTAACAATCATTGTTTGTTAGATAAAAGGCTAAGAAACCAAGTTTATATCAAATATGGCAAAGCAAGCATTTATGAGTGTATCTCTCTAGTTATCAAACTTTTTTATAAAATAGAGGTTTGGGTCGCAAGTCAACCTATGATTTTTTTTTGTCACACCTTACCCTGTGACTCTAATGAAAATTGATTATAGAGATAGAAGAGTTCCTTGATCTATTTTTGGAGATGTTTAGAACCCTATTTTTGAGATTTTGTAATAGATTTTGCAACAAAAATCAACCTATTTAATGAATAAAGTAATCAACAAAGAATTTTTGTGACATAGTGTGTTTGAGATGTTATGCAAACCCTAAAAAAAAAAAAGTGGTGGATAGGACCTATGAAGGTATGTTTTTGCATAATTTCCTATTATACCCAAAAATATGTGAGGGGTAACTGTGCATAAACGAGTGAATATATTCTACTAAAGGCAATTGCTCGAGTAAACGAGAGGGGAGATATATAGAACCTCTTAAAAAATAGGTGACATTGTCTAAGACTTGTTACTGGTCTAGCTAGGCTTTTGCTTCAACCTTGGATGGGCTTAGTCATAAATGGTAGTTGCACACTTACTAATTATATGAAGCTCTATGAGTGGGGGAATCTAATCCTAACCTACCCTAAGGATCTCTCAAGAGTAGGGGATTATTTGGTGATGAAGTCTAGAAAATATCTCATGGGAGATACTATGGTGTTGAGGGGGTAAGCCAATGGAAGGAGATGAATTTCAATGTTATTGGTATCGATTGGGGGTTGGTTATGAAATCCAACCTTACCAATGTGTGAAAGATGTGAAGTGTGTGAGTTGTTTACCTAGAAATATTGAAATACGAGAAAAAAATACTAATGTAAGCAAAATTAATGTCTTTTTATTTTTGTAGAATGAAATTCCTTTTTGAAATGAAAGGAATGCAAATTGATTTTTGTAAAAAAATAACCTTATACTAAGGAAAAACAAGTCACTTGATTTTAGTGAACTATTCTAAGACTTGCTTAGGCTCAAATCGTTTTACACTAGCCAAGATATGCCTATTAAGGTTATGGCTAGATGTCTTTTAGAGCCTTATATATGAGACAAATCAAGATTTGTTCTCAGCTCATGAAGATGAAGAGGTTAAAAGGCCTCTTCAAACCTTATGCAAATGTTTTAATTCTATGTGATGCAAGTATTTAACTAACCAACATCTATGGAAGCAAAGGAAAGAGATTTTGGAAGTTGACCAAAGTAATTTGGAGCCTTTTAAGCAAGTAAAAAGTAAAATTAAATGTGACCAAAGCTATTTGGTGCATTTTGTAAAGCTAAAAAGTAAAATAAATGTTGTTTTTAAACTACCCAAAATGATTTGGGCCTTTTGTAAGAGCAAAAGATGCCAAAAATTTTAAACTAAACTTACTATTGTTGAAGTAGATATACATATTTTTCTAAGTTTACATGTGGTATCTAGCTCCTAAAGTTTTGGTGATTAAGTATTTGGGTCTAAACTATGTCTCAGATATGGTCGTAGGTTACCCTATGACTCAAATGGTCACATCTTACCTTGTGATCCAAACTAAAGTAGGATTTTTACCAAGTTTGGGCTTTCTAACAATCTGTGTGGTACAATAGCTGGTTTGTGTACAAGTACCTACAAAAACAAAAGATAGAATATCATTTTTGGTTATGAAAAGCTCTCTACACAAAATAAATGAAAGCATAAAGTGCAATTTACAAGATGGTGTGGTACTAATTTTTGCAAAAGCTAGAATAAAAGAAAACGTGATCGATTACACCTATGGGGATGTCATTTTCATTAGGCCACTTGGCCTAAGAAGTCATGGTAGCAATGGAGATAGCAATCTCTTGTGAGGAAAAATTAGTCCCCTAAACTTACCTACAAATATGGAGTTGATTTTGGTTGTGTAGAAACTGGTATCTGAACCAGTTTTAGGAGTGCTTTGTGTAGTCGTAGGGTACCTTACGACTAAAACAGTCGCACCTTTCCTTGTGACCCTAGCTCATAGACCAGAAAGACTTTTGTCTTATACGTGAGTTGTGTTTCAGGATTTTATAAGGTCATATGCTAGTTTTTTATCACTTGTAGCATAGAAAGATGGCAAAAATTAAATTAACAAGCTAAAAATTTAGCCAAAAAAGAATAACAAATATTATCAAACTTAGTTTGAAAAATTGGCCAATTATACCACTAGTTTAAGTTTTGAATTATTCCAAAATTGTTTTTTGAGTGGTTTGAAGAATGATATTAAAGCTGAAGTTAAAATTTTGAGGCCATAATCATTATAGGATGCAATCACCTTGGCTATATTGAAAGAAGAAAAATTTAAGGCTCAAGGATGCACCCCCAAATTTTCTCAATATTGACCACCTTTTTTGTCCAAGCCAAAACCAACTCCTACCAACAAATCTCCTACCATAAAAAAATTGAAACAAGAGGGGATGGAATCCAAAAGGACCTAAGTAATATGTTACAATTGTGATGATAAGTATTCCCCAGGGCATAAGTGTGTACATCCAAAAATGTATTTGCTTGATGTGCATGAAGCAACAACTATAGAATATTTGGATGTGGAAGAAGACCATCAAGAGGTGGAACACATAGAATAATAAAAATTTCTAGATGAATCCCAACCAAAAATTGCAATGCATGCCTTAGCAGGTTTATCAACTCCTCAAATGATGAAAATATTAGGACACTTTAAATAATAGTGGATAATAATTCTTATTGACTCAGGATGCACACAACTTTATTGACTCATGTGTGGCCATACAAGGGAATTATTACATTAATACTTGTAATTCCTTTGAAATCATGCCAATGGAGGCCCTTGCCATGTAAATGGAAGTGTCATAATATTAAAATACAAATAGGGAATTATAATATTAAGGGGAATATATTTGTCTTACCACTAGGTGGGTGTGATGTCATTTTGGGAGCACAATGGATGTAGATGTTAGGTCCCGTATTAAGGGATTTTTCTAAGATATGCATGAATTTTTCTCAATAGGGAACATAATACACCTTAAAGGGCATGAATATTGGAGTTGCTCTATTTATTTCAACCCATAAGATGGAAAATTTGTTAAAAAACCTCCAATGGGGTTGTGGCTCAATTATTTGCTATCAAAGCTTCTAAGGGATAAGGACCATTCATAGGAATTATAGGTTTTATTTCAAATAAATGCCTTATATTTTGAGGAACCCAAATAACCACCCCCTCATCATACTCATAACCATGCAATTCAGCTTATTCTTGGTAGTATTCCCCCCAATGTTCATGCTTACAGCTATCCATATGCCTAAAAATTAAAAATTGAGAAAATGGTATAGTAATTTCATGTTGTAGGGATTATTCATTCCAATGTTAGTCCATATTATTCTCTAGTTTTGTTGTTTTTAAATAAGGATGGGTCTTGGTGCTTGTGTGTGGATTACAAGGAACTTAATAAAATCACTATTAAATATAAATTTCCCATTCTAATCATTTATGACTTGTTAGATGAGTTGCATGGGACCCAAAAATTTTCAAAATTGGATTGTAGTTAAGTAATAATCATATTTGAATCAAGGATGAGGACACTCCTAAAATATCTTTAGAACTCATGAAGGGCACTATGAATTCTTGGTTATGCCATTTGGGTTAACCATACATATTCCACTTTTTAGATTTTCATGAATTCCAGTTTTTGATATTTTCTTCACAAATTCATTCTAGTCTCATTTGGTGATATTTTGATTTATATTCATTATTTGGAGGAGCATCTCAAGCATTTGGATCAAACACTATGACTTCTATTAGAAAATAAATTATATTCCAAGAGGTCCAAGTGTTCTTTTCGGTTGTAATAAGTTGAATATTTGGGTCACATTGTTACCAAACATGGAGTTCAAGTGGACCCTAAAAATATTTAGGTTGTTCAAGATTGGACTAAGCCTCAAAACTTAAAGGGAATTCATGGGTTTTGGTTACTCATTGGATATTATCATAAACTTGTACCAAATTATGAAAAGCTAGTAGCTCCCTTGACAACGATGCTATGAAAGAATCATTTGATGTGGTCAAAACCTGCAAATTAGGACTTTGAAGTATTGAAACAAGCTATGGCCACCACCCCCATGTTAGCAATGCCTATTTTCTTTAAATATTTTGTAATTGAAAGTGATACTCTTGGAAACGCCATTGGGTAGTTTTGATGCAAGAAGGAAGACCATTGGCCTTCACTAGTCAAGCACTGTTTGGCCAAAATTTGAGCAATTCTACTTATAAAAAGGAGATGCTTGTCATTTTACATGTTGTTAATAATTGGTGGTCATATATCATTGAGCATCACTTTTCCATCAAGACTAATCATCAAAACCTCAAATATTTTTGGAATAAAGGATGGCCACACTAGAACAACAAATATGGGTTTCTAAATTGTTAACTATGACTATTAAATAACCTATACGAAAGGTAAGGATAATGTGGTGGTTTATGCCTTATCCCAATAATTTGAAGATCAAGGAATTCTACATGTCTCCTCAAAGACTTGCCTCAAACCTGCTTAATAATTCCACATAGAACTTGTCTAATCTCATAGAAACATAAAGAGAATTGTTAGAGACTCAATATGTTCTACACTCAATGCTCAATCACTTTCTCAACTCAAATCATAATATAGAATAGTTTGTTTTATGGAACTTGAACAATCACTTCACACATCCACTTGACTAGGCTCAATCAACTCTACTCAACCAGACACTCAATGAAACACTTCTTTCTCACAAAACCTAGTCCAAGAATATAACCACCAACTCAAAATATTTTCAACAATGCTCAACAACAAATCTCACATAACAATAATACTCATGTTCTCTTCAAACCCTAGTTCAATTTCTTTGTACAACAACTCGCTTTAACCACAATGCTTATAAAACAATCTTCACATAACAATGATACTCGTGATCTTTATAAAACTCTAACTCAAGTTCTTCACACAACCAATGGCTTCAACAAAAATGGTTGTCAAACAATCTTCACATAACAATGATACTCATGATCTTTGCAAAACTCTAACTCAAGTTCTTCACACAACCAATGGCTTCAACAACAATGCTTATCAAACAAGGTTTTAACAACTCTTTATTCTAGAAAACCTTGAAGCATTAACTCAACAAACTCAAAAGGAAACCTTAATCAAGTCCTTTTCACTCCAAACTTATTTTCCAGAAAACCAATCAATCAACTCAACTTATGAAAGAATGTGTTCATACCTTTTTATTGAATATGAAGGGATCTCATAAATCTGTCACAACCACAAACACTTCTATGCCAAGCTCAAAGAGGTTAGAAGATAAATCTTTCTCACAATATAATGTAAATACTCAATTACACCTTATCACTCCATATTTCAAAAACAACCATCAATGTACATAAAATATTTATCCAATAACACCTTATAAACTCCCAACTAAAATAAACTTAACATCCACCAAAAATTACTCAAACCTCTTTGATTTAAATGAATGGCAAGAGAAACTTTGATAAAAATCAAATCTACTTTCTTTATAATTCCAATGATGTCAATCACTCATCAATAACACAACCTCTCATTTACCCTTATTACTCCACAATAATAAAAATCAATTGTCAAATGAACAACCTTTCACAAATCCTTATTACTCCAAAATAATATAAATCAAAATAATCAACTTTTCACAAACCCTTATAACTCCATAAAAACCTTAGGAAAATAAAGATTTAAATTATCAAAAAATTACCTTTACCAATGGTGCATTTCAAACCCTCAATCTCTGCCTCTACGAGTGCTCTATCCATGGCTTTGATCACCACATGCGCTAGACACACTGTTAAGAGCTTAGATGCTCTTCCTCCTCTTTGTCCTTGGCTGGCATGCAAAACAAGGCATGCACAAAAGATTTCCCTTGGCGCTCAAGACACACCACTCCACACGAATTGATCATGGGCTTCTCAAATCCCAACTCCTTCACAAAATATGCGTTGCCAATGGACCACCGTGTCCTTTTCGTTTCAACCAATGTGCTATTTCCCTTATCTCTTTTCACCTAATGCTAAAGACAAGCAAAATTCTTGTCTTCTTCCTCAATGAATAACAATTGCACGAAAATGTTTCACTATATCGCATGTAAAAACAAATGTCGAGGGATAAATTATAAATGCCTCCTTGGAATTAATATATACACAAAATCTCTTTGTTTCTTAGCCATCGGTGCTTCCACTTATTTTATGATGTCGACACTCCCACCTTCATAATTTGTAAATTATTAAAATTCTAAGGAATTTAAATTTTATAAATTATATTTATAAACTTTAGCTTTAAAAAAGACTAAATCCTTCCTTGGGTTTAAACTTAAACCTTTAACTTGTAAATTATTCTTCCACCGTGGGTCTTTTTAAAACCTTAACTGCCATCTCAATGTGTGAGGAGACTTTTATATCCTCATAATGATTTTAATAAAATCATTTACTCTTCCACCATGGGTTTACCATAAACCCTCATAAAATATTATTTTGCCAAATTTTCTTCAACTCTTCACATTGTCCTGATGTTTTTGATGGTGTGCTTCGTGGTATTAATGACAAATTTTCACCTTGACATCAATGACAACTAATTAAGCTCAAAATTTCCAACACTTGGAGGTATATTCCCCCCCTCAATCTGAGTAGAGGGTTTTTATGGAACATCCTGACTCCTTCTCAACAAGCTTCTTGAACTATTGAAAGTACAAAAATACCTCTAACTTCAATTGAAGAAATAAAACCCACATCTTCCATGAGTAATCATCAACAAATAATTTAAAATACCTCTTTCCACCATAGTTGTTTGCATAGAAACACACAGACCGGTGTGTACCAACTCCAAAGGTTTCTTAGCTTTGGAAGATCTAACCTCAAATGGTACTCGATGTTGCTTCCCTGCTGAGCAATTCGAGCAGACTGGAAATATGGATGAGAGGTTGGGAAGACCTTTCACCATCTCATATTTTCTCAACTCAAGCAAATATCCTGAACTTAGATGCCCATATCTCTTGTGCCATAGAGAAGTAGCCTCCTTTGTAGTTGTTGCCAAGGCAACATGAGGCATTGAAACGACATCTAAAATAAACAAGCCATGCTTGTATGATCTTGTTGCTACATGCTTTCCCTTGCTGGTGATGAAATATCTCTTTCTACCCTCCTTAACACAAAAAACAACATTCATGTCTCTATCCAAGATCCGAGGGACTGACAACAAAATGTTGGTCAATCCAGGAATATAGAGTACCTTCTCAATCTGACATTTGTCATTTGGAAGAGTGACGAAAACATCACCTTCACCCTGGACTTGGTAGGTTTGATTTTCAACAGTTGTCACTGGCTTGCCTTCCTTTTCCTCAAATGTATCAAACCATAATCTATCTCTAGTCATGTATTTACTAGCACTTGAATCAATATACCACAATGCATCTTACTATTGGGATGAAGTGTGAGTCATGAGCAGCTTGTGTGCTCGCTCAGAATCTGATTCTGAGTTTGATTCAGCATAAGCAACATTCCCCTAGGGTTACTTATTCTTCTTCTGTGGTTTGTATTTTTCTTTGCCCTTCTTCTTGTGATCTTGGTCATTCTGTTGTTTTTCTTAAACCAACACCTATTGGCATCATGGTTATTCATATCACAAATTTTGTAATATTGCTTGTTTTTTTGTTGATGTTGTTTTCCTTTTTCTTTTGATGAAGATCCTCTCTTTTGAAAATTACCTTGTTTCTTACCCCCTTGTTTGGTGTAGAGGGCATTATCTAACACTTCATCTTTTTTAAACTAATTTGCCTCCTCATTTTGAAGCAAATTCACCAATTCCACAAAGGATATTTGTCTACTAGATACATTGAGAGAGGTAATCAACACCTTTTAGGATTCTAGAAAAGCTCTCAAGATGACTAAGGTCAAGAGAGAATCTTCCATTGTTTATCTCATAGCATTCAATTTGGATTTCAATTCCACTACTCTGCATAGGAATAGGTCAATTGTCTCACTAGATTTAACACTAAGTGTATGTAGTTGAGTTTGAATTTTTAGAATAGTGGACTGATTCTTTCCTTCATAAATGATAATCAAAGCATTCCATGCTTCCTTACCAGTTTTGGCATCACAGATATGAGGTTGGACCTCATATATAGTAGCAAGCAGAATAAACATGAGACATTTTATATTCTTTTTATCAAAGACCTCTTGATCTAGCCCTTCTGTTCCAGGTTTTTTTGCAGTGTCAGTCACTACATCCCACAAATCTTCAACCTGAAGGATAGATCTCATATTTGTCTTCCATGGTGCAAAATTAGAACATTTTAGCAACTTTGAATCTAACAGGTATTTGTGAACAGTGACCATTGTGAAGGTTCCTTATAACACCAAATGGTCCTACTTTCTTTATACTTGCAAGAGTACGTGAAAGGAAATTCAATCAAATTGATGGCACCTGCCTCAAAACCCTTCGAAATAAGGTTGATGAGTTGGAGGAAATTAAGCCAAGCAATCAGAAAGAATTAGGGTATTAAATGGAGTGAATATCAGAACTAGTTTACCTTATTTCTCCTTGATAATTTATAGAGAACAATAGCTCATACACTATTTTTATAGCTATATTAGGCATTAGATACAATAGTCCAAACACAACAGCATCACCTATAAGTGTGTACCAGAGGTATCGTATATATCAAACGTTGTTATGCAATAAATTGCACAAATAGGTGTAAAAGTTGGGGTTTTTTATTTGATTTGTATATTTTACTTTATTATTGAAATGCAATAAAATAGGAAATTTAAATGCAAAATACAATCGCAAGTGCCCACAAATTTAAACACTCTAGGTGTCGGTTTCCACCCAAAATGCACCTATTACAATGCTAGTTTTGTTACAATGAAGATATTCATTTCCAAAAAAATCATTTTTAAATCATCAATTTGTCTTCCCCCTTATGTCTTAGAATTTTTAAAAAGCAAATGCTTGTGAGCCCCCCTTTTTGTTGCAAAATAAACAAGGATGAAAAATTGTGCTTTATACCCTTTCAGGTGCCAAAAAAACACTTATCCCTCCAAAAAAACAAAATTGCTTGAAAGGAATAAACAAAGTATTTTTTATAAAATACCTCTTAAAATAGTGTCACTGCTTGTGTTGCACTTCTTAGCCCTTCTTGGTCAAAAAATGCCCCTTCATTGCAAAAAGTTGCAAAATCTTGTTTGACAAGAAAAAAATTGTCAAATTCTTGTTGACAAAAAAAAACTTGCTTGTCAAAAAATTAGCGATCATAAAAAATTGCTTGTAAAAAATTTGTTTCATTTGGCATGGGTGGGACTTGATCCCATGACCTCACATATATCATGCACTAACAGTGCCCATCCAACCAGTCCGTCTGCCAGTTCGAACGAGAACCAAAGGACAAAACGTCCTTTTTGTATTCTTCCCACCGACGAGCGAAGAAAAATATGTCAAACCCTTATGACTCCCCATGAGATTCAAACCCCCAACATCTGCCTAAACACCATGCAACTTTACCAATAATTCTATAGCATCGGATGGAAGTAGGAAAGGAGGATAACAATCTTGTCTTCATCCAAAATATTTGGTGGAAAAAAAATATAATGTGGGTGTTTATCCCACATGCACCACACTGGTGCTCTATGAACGCTTGAAATACTGCAAGGTGTATGCAGTGTAGTGACTACCTTCAGGCAGTCACTCATCCACATCATTTTTTCATGTATAGTGCCAATCAAAACCTCATCCATGTCAGCCTATTGACGTCACTTGTCACTGTTAGATTACCTCCACGTCGGTTTCCCTCCACATCATACTGCTTCCACACCATGCCACATGTCTCCCTCAGTCTACATGTAATCTAAGTTAGTTTGTGTTAGGTTCATGTTAGTTTTGTGTCGATCTAATCGGCATCTGGTCTTGTTAGGTCTCGATCTGATTGGTGTTAGGTCCTGTCAGGTCTATTTTGGTTTGGTCTGCATTAGGTCCTCAGGTTACATGTTGAGAGGTCTATGTTGGTCTACATTGGGAAATGTTCTCAGCCCATCCTTGTCCCAATCTCCTTGCCTCCTCACCTAGAATGCCTTACGCTAATATCATATAAGCAATGCAAAACAACAGCATAGCATTAATTTGATGTGGGAATAAATACATTGCTAAATTGGTTCTAAGGTGGTTAATTAACCATCCAATTGGTTACCAAAATACCCAACTACTTGGAGAAGCGCTATGCGCTTATTTTTATAATAATGTAATAAACTAGTATACTTGCTAACAAGAATTTTCTAATATTTGGGACCCTTGACCAAGGCCCATTAGCCAAATATTTTTGGATGCAAATTTTTTTTGGGTCGATTCGCTCCAATTTTATATTAATTTGCTTATTTTAAGTTTAAATTTCCAACATTACCCCTAAAAATAGTGAACCTTATACATGCGTTTGGATACTATTCACCTGGATTTTGAAATTAATTCACCAATTTTTTATAAATACATTTTGGGTCTAACCCCTTACGCATAACCCTAAAACCTACTATATGTAGTATATGTGAAAGAGGAAACCTATAGACTATTGCAATCTCTTACCTAATATCAAATCTACCCTTTATAGAATTAATCCATCCATAGACTCTATTATGTGGGGTAAAAGAATAATGTTTTCTATAATCACTACCCCCAAAGACTCCATGGATGCAAAACTCATGGAACACCCCTTGGAATATGTCAATGTCTCCACAAAAATAGGGCCAATATCCATGCACACCCCTCTATAATGGTCTACTATAGGATGGTCTAACCAATAATGGATGGCACAACCAACATCCAACCAACCATGGATGACCCAAAATCAACATTAAATGGGATCATCTCAATCCATCCAATGGTATGTAGGGCAAAAATTATTTCAAAATCAACAACAAGCTTTGTTGTAAGGATCTACTAATTCTCTTCAACTAATGCAACCATCACAACCTAAGAAACCTCCACTCCTTGTCTAACCTATGGCTAATACAACTAATAAGAGATACGCAAAACCTATCTATAATTTTGATCCTAATGATACAATCAATCTAAATTCCACTGACTATGATAATGTACAAATCTGCTTAGGAAAGGTCTTATCTAATCTAGCTCCATCCCTTATAACATAACTATGGGATAGTGAAGTAAGATGTCAAACACAAAATTATCCTAAATTTTATCCTCAAAAGGTTGAAAATGCACATGTGGATGAAACTCCTAGTTATTCTCTTAAGGTACCATACCCTGAATGGCTTCTATCAAGAGAAAAACTCAATGAAAAGTATGATTTACTAGTGTAACTAAAGTGCCAAAACATTACGATTATTTTGCTACAAATAATTAAATATTTACCAATTTTTAATAATGCTATCTAGGAATTGCATATTAAGAGACCTAGAAGAAAAAAGATCTATCCAAATATCATACAGGTAGAAGGAAAGTTAGTAGACTTCCTTGCAGGGAAGCTTGTTCCACCTAAGTATGGATATCTAGGGATCTTAGTGATCATGGTCTCAATTGGCCTAATAAAAATACCTAATGTGTTGATTGACTTGGGATCTTCCATCAATATTATATCTATAGAAACATTAAACAAGCTACCCCTAAAAAATATGCAACAAACTTCTACTATACTTCAAATGAAAAACTAGTCACTAGCAAGACCTAAATGAATAGTGGAGGATGTCCCAATATCCATTGATTTATAGGAATTTCCCATTTATTTCATGATTTTATGGCCAAAATCCAAGGAGAATGGTTATCTATTAATCCTTAGATGATTATTGCTTGCTATGATAACTGGTTTTATAGATTGTCAATTCATGGATATGACCATTCTAATGGGATTTTCTAGTAACTTATGGATTCATGAACCAAATGAACAAGAGACTTTTCCTATTTAGCTAAAGCTATTGTAAAGGAGCGTGTGGAGGAATTATATTACATGGAAAGAGCCCTTTGTGAATATGAAACTATTTTTCTAGACTCTTCATGTGGATCTTGTTTGAAAATGAGCAAGCCACTATTCATTGACTCCTCTAGGAAGATGATGTAAAACATCTAAATATTTTCCACTAGTGCCTTTACAAGATAGTCCATTGACCATGGTACATGGTTGGCAAAGACACCTTATTTCCTCTTTCCAATATCCATTTACAAGCATTATTTCCTTGAGAATTTTTTAACAAAATTACTAGAAATTTCCACTCTCTATTGCCTCACCACTATCCTTTGAATTAAGTAGTGAGTAATTTTTAAGGAACCAATTTGATGCATCTTAGCACCAAGTAAATAGAAATCTAGGTAGGAAAAAACCTAAATATCAACAACTAGCTACATGATGAAGAGGATTCAAAACTATTTGATGTGTTAAGTAGACATACAAAATCTTATATATGGGACTATAATGATATGAAGGGAATACATCCTCATGTTTGCACACATCATATATATACTACCGATAAGAAACTTTTCTGCTAGCCTCAAAGGAGGATAAATCCTACCCTAAGAGATTTAATAAAAACCAAAAATAAAAAATATACTTGAACTAGGGTTCACTTATCCTATTTTTGATAGACAATACATTTCTCCATTGGTAATCATTCTAAAAAATAATGGAAAGTGATGAGTATGAATGGACTATTGAGATCTAAATAAATCTACAAAAAATGATCATTTTCCACTTCCATTTATATAATAATTCCTTGATACACTTGCTAGAAAGAAATAATTTTGTTTCCTTGATAGTTTTAGTGGCTACAACCAAATACAATTGGCACCCAAAGATCAATATAAAACTACCTTTACTTTCCCTTGGGGGATGTTTGCCTATCAAATTATACCATTCAAACTTTGCAATACACTTGCTAATTTTCAATAAGCAGTTCTTGCTATCTTTACTGATCTTACCAATGAGTATGTAGAATTTTATATGGATGACTTAACTATTTATAGATAAATATTTGATGAGGCACTCCATAATATTGATATGGTTCTCACTTGATGTGAAACCCATAATTTTTTTGTAGGACATGATAAGGGTTTAATGATGATGGATGAAGGTATTATTTTAGGGCATAATATCTCTACTATAGTAATAAAGGTAGATCCTAATAATATAGAAGTGATAGCCCAATTGTCTCCTCCAGTACAACAAATAGATGTTATAAGCTTTTTAGGACATGTAGGCTACTATAGAAATTTCATTGAAAATTTTAGGTAAAATTGTTTCCCATTATTTTCTTTTCTTTTCAAGGATATAAAATTTAAATGGAAATAGGAGTGTAAAGTAGCATTTGACACCATCAAGGAAAAACTTACTTCTACACTTGTGCTAAGAGAAACAAACTAAAAACTTCCATTTCATATTCATAATGATGCCTCTAATATTACCATAGGTTTATTTCTTAGACAAGAGGAAGAAGAAAGTGAAAAAACTAATGTTATTTATTATTTATTATTAATATTACCATTACAATAATTTGATATCACTATCATTGATAAGCCCGGAAAAACTAATCTAGTAGTAGATTTTTTTGTTAAAATTAAATATTGTAGGTGAATAAGAGCCTATGGATGATGCCTTTCCAAATGAACATCTACTTGCAATATCATCATGCTCACCATGGTTGCTAATATTTCTAATTATTTGATAATAGGTAAGTTTCCTCCTCAACTTACAACTAAAGAGAAGCAATGGTTAGTTAAACGAAGTTCATATTTTAAATGGATTAAAGGGTTATTGTTTAAATGTGGACCTAACCTTGTTTTATGTAGATGTGTACAAAAAGATGAAACTTATGACATCCTTTGGGTATGTCATGATGAGCCTATAAGAGAGTAGTATTTAGCAAAGAGAACCATATATAAGATATTGGGTGTTGGATATTATTAGCCATCACTTCATTGGGATGTGAAGAAATATGTTCATCATTATGATCAATGTCAATGCATGGGAAAACCAACCGTGTTTAATGATATACCCCTACACCCTTAGATTGTTTTGGAACCATTTGAGAAGCCATGGATAGATTTTTTTAGACCTATTAATCCATAATTCTAGGGGAAGCAATGTATTCTGGTATGCATGGATTTTATAACAAAGTGGACCTAGATAAGTACTTTCCAACATGCTCATGAGGACAAAGTAGCCAATTTTTTATATAATCAAATCTTCTAGTGATTTGGTGTTCCTCATGCCATTGTGTCTAATCAAGAACCACACTTTGTATCAAAAATCATTTATAAATTCATATATGTTTACCAAGTAAAGCATAAAAATTCTTCACCTTATCATCCTTAAGCCAATGGACAAGTAGAAGTCAATAATAGGGAGCTAGAAAATATACTAACAAAAATAGTGGCTTCTCATAGGAAATATTGGACAAACAAGTTACTTGAGAAAGTATGGGCATAAAATATCACTTGGAAAATGACAACAAGATTCATGTCATATTAGTTGGTCTTTGGTAATAGACCATTATTTCCTATTGGGTTTGAACTACATATACTTCGTAAGAGATTGTATGTGGGTATTGAGTTGTTGTAGGCACAACACAAGAGGATCATATAGCTAATTATACTTGATGAGTTGTGAGGCTCTTTACCAAATAAAGGTTATCCAACAATAAAATAAAGTATGACATGACAAACACATCAAGAACAATAGGTATAAACTAGGTGACTAGAAACTATTTTTTTATTCTAACTATATCAATTTTAGTGGTAAGTCGTTAACACAATGGCTAGCACCATGCAAGATTCACCAATTCTATGAAAATGGCGTCATGCGACTCCTACCTATTGATGGTTTAAGGTAATGAATGGAAGTGAATAGACATCAGTTGATGTTGTACCACAAGCCATTGACCGAAGAGAAGTTTCCTTCTCAGTTACTTGTATAATGTGATTTACATGTTATGGGAGATGCATCCTCTTCCATGATAAATGACAAGTGATTATGTCTCCTAAAAAATGAAAAATGACAAAAAAATTATCCAATGATAAAAATCTCTTGTTTGAGGTACTATTAGGCCAAGGCTAGCATAAAATTTGGCTTTTGCATGTTAGCTTTACAAATAAAAATTTGGTTGTGAAAATATCTCATGGATGAAACTAAGGTTGAGAGGATTGAAATCCACAAATGGCAGTTCCTTCTATTTGAAAAAAAAGAGGTATTCAATGCATGATCATTCATAACTTTGGATATTATTTATGCATATATAACCTTCCTACATTGATAGAGCTACAAGTTCCTTCTACTTTAAAGCATCAAACATTATATATTTGTATAATGTACATATTTTTCATTTTAGCTAATGCTTAATCTAAATATTTTGCATTATTATATCTAGTTCATAGTATATGGTGCATAAAAAGAGGATATATGCCATTTGTGCAAGCATTTTCCATTTTTTTGTAAGTTCTTCCTAAAAAGCATACAACACCAAAGCCCTTCGATGCCTTTTTCTAGCATCTGGTGTAGCACCAGAGAAGGTGATGTAACATTAGACAAGGCCATACAACATTGGAGAGAGAGTTATGTAGAGCCAAAGTACACTTAGTATTGAGCACCAAAACCCTTTGATGCTCTATAGTGGGTCTATATGGTTAAAAACAATTAGCTTCAGAATATAGTTTTCAATGCCACATATTTTAATAGCAGATGGAATTTCTATACATTATGCAAGGAGAAAAGGTCATATGAAGGTAATTGCTTATACAAGAATTGACACATTGATTTATACCTGATATAGCATGGGATGGAAATGAGCATGGGTGGAAGTGAATTATTGACACCTCTTATTAAAATATAGGATCTCCATACCACTAGACCCTTTTGGCAAGTCCATGTATGCCAAGATTATGCAACACATGGATAAACAAAGGGTATGCAAGATTTACACATTAGATTAAAGGCACGTGTAGAAAAACCATTAATTATACATGACACCTAGGAACATCATTTGAGTTTCACACGATATTTTGAAATGCCATGCAAGGATGACAAGGAATCATTTGAGGCATACAATAACGTGCATCGACTAGCACATTGTAATCCTTAGAAAATTTGGCATGTGAAGGATATAAATGCAATAACAATAAAGGGGACATACGTTCCAATTTTATTTTGGCATACATGGATAACATGGATGGTGGTGGTTTGTAGCATCTTACCTTTGTCTTGGATCAATGCCCCTATTTCTAATATTTCAATGATAAATGACATGTGGATGAATGGGAATTGCTCTAGAAAATGAGCATAGAATTCTTATGCATGAATTGATTGGCACATATAATAAAACACCTTTGATAGCTCAACATGTATTATTAGGGCTAGTGTTAAAATTAAAGGGATTCAAATACCAAAAAGTACCACCTTAGTTGGATACCTATTTGAATTTCCATAGCATACTAGTTTAAACCACCTCTAAAGCCTATATCACTTTTATCTCATCTAACACCATGGGATTGAAGCAAAAATCCAAATCATATAATATCGATAAACTATTATAGAATTAGGAGGTCATAAATATGTTTAGGATAGTAGAGTGGTTATAATTTGTCTAGATATTTGACTACCATGATGCCAAGATACATGGGCAATTTACATTGAATTTGTGGGATGGAGTTACGAAGGTTAGGGAAATTAAAATTACAGCCACTGCTAAAATTCTAAGCTAAATATTTGGAGTTCCTAACACTGGGTAGAATTTCTTCAAGAGTAGTGGCTTGATAGCTAAATTATTTACACAAATTAGAGAGGACGTAGACCTAGAACTATATTATGATGTATACGATAACCCGTGTAAGGGTTTGAAAAAGATAAATTTAGTGCAACCATAGGATATCATTGATTTATGGGTAATGAAGTTACTTACCTATGATGGACAGTTTATAATGATTTCAATCCCACATTTGAATTTTTGCATCCACCTATGATATGGTAAGAAAAAACCTAACACCTAAATTAACTTACATTTTTATTTAAATTCTACTTTGCAGTATATGGTTGTTAAGTTCTAGGTAGAAAAATGCATGTTTAAACATCATGAGTTTATTAAGTTGATTTACTATCACCATTTTGGGACTAAAACTATAAGTGAGAAAATATGGAAAAAATTTCCTAACAAATGTAGCTATGGTTCTCAAGAAATGCTACCAAAATCCATTACTTTAGAAGCATCCAATACCCCTGAGTTATCCAAGCACCAAAATCATCTAGTGCATCAAATACATCAAAGGAATATAGGAATCTAGGGTATCCACAACACCAGAGTTCCTTGAGACATCATAACTACCTAGAATGTTAAAAAATTAGAATCAAGGAAGAGATCTACTAAGTTGGAGGGAAAAATAAACGTTGAACCCAAGACAACATTAGATTCATTTGGTGTGTGAAAATATATTAAAATATTGAGGGAACCAAAGTCATCTAAGGGGCCTCAAGAACCAAAATTGTTTAATGCTCCAAAGCTACCCAAATATTAAAAGAGGGACCAAAAATGAGAAAAATATATTTCCCTTGAGAAGAAAGGAGCTACTGGGAAACTAGGACCCTCCAATGCTAAGTAGAGACTCATGAGGCACACATGGTCAAAAACTTTGAAATAACATGCATCCCACCAAACGCCTCTAGAGGTATAAGTTCTAGAAGAAGGCAACTTCCAATAAGAGATTGAAGTAGTAAGCAGTAGTGAAGAGGATCCTTTGACCACCTAGTAGCAAACAAACCCTAACAATAAAATACTAGAAAGAGGATCTAGGTAGGTCATAGGAGGAGGAGAGATTCTTTGAGGATCAACAACAACCCATCTCCCATGAAGAAAGTGGTCAACAAGACTAGTTGAATGATATGTAAGTAGTGGCTAAACCCCTCAAATTTGCTTCATAGTAGCCCTTAGTAAATGAAGGAATAATTCACCAAGGGAAGCTAAGGGAGGATGACATAGATTTAAATGGACTATATTTGGAGGGTGCAAATATAATTGTCTAAACCCTACAAATAAAATTTGTAGTTGTTGAAATATTACTAAAAGAGAAAAGTGCTCGTATAACATAAATTTAGGAGTAGATAGTTTAATTAAGGGTTTAAAATGATAGAGGAATCAAATTTACAACCCTGAATCAACATCTAGGGTAGTCAAAGAGAATTTTGAGAAAACTCTCTAGCATCCATTGTAAACCTTGGTATAACTAGAAAAAACTTCTAGCCAACATGTAGAACTAAAATAAAATTCAATACATGAAGGTAGGATTCTAGATATTGCACCTAATTATACAAACACTCTAAAAATGATTGTGGAGTGTGAAGAAATGTCATAATGGCCATAGGGAGCATATGAATTAGTTAACACATAGTCTATGCAAGAACTGGGGATATAGACTAATCCCTGAAAATATCCAAGGCTAAAGGTAATAACTCCTTCAAGTAGAGTCACCCTATATAACCACAATGTAGTTGTAGCATGATGGAAAAAGTGGTGCCATTATTTAGAGCAAAAGATTCAAGTTCTTAAGGCTCAATATAAGCAGAACAAAAGAATGTAGTAGGAAATGGTTGAAAAGTAAGAGAAGTTTACCAGTCTATAGGAAAATTTTGACAATGTGTGCTAAATTGTTAAGATAATGCTTGAATGAAAACATCCAACATGAATTTATAGTCTATTCCTATGGGAGTAATTCTATAGATTGTAGCTTTTATGACTATATTTTAGGATGAATCATTACTCAGAGATAGTTGAATAATTCCTAGACACATACTCCCACAGTAGCATAGAAGATAAGAATTTATTATGTGAATTCTATATCCACAAGAATTCCATGCCAAAAGACATGTAATTTCACCTTAATATTTATGTTGGGGATGTATAGTTATGGGATTCATGTCTACCTTGTGCAACTAGAATCACAAGAAAAATAGGGTAACGAGATATGAGGCCAAGAAAAAGGAGGTAGTATTGCTAATGAGGCCATGATCATTTTGGCATTCTAAGAAAGATACATATTAGGAATTGGTATTAAATTTAGCTAAATAAATGCATCCAAGAATTTAACGATATCTACAATTCATAGCTGAATAAGTCCAAGATAGCTTGTTTCCATAGGTGGAAATAATTTAGTGTATAATTAAGGAAGGAGGAACCAATTTCCCCAAAAAAATTGAATTGGTCTTATCAAAGAGCCCAGACAATAATCATAATGATTCAAGATCTAAGATTTAGATGGATAGGGATATATTTTAAACCACCACTCATTTTAACTCCAATCCCTCCATTATATTTTCCTATGCCATAGAGTAAAGAGGATTTTAGATAGTGGATGATCAAAGTTGGTGAATCTCATGGGTACCATCCATGAGATGCAAAACTTACAACCATAAACATCATCAAATTTGACCTCAGTGCCATGTTGGAAAACAAAAATACATGAGGACATACATTGGCTTTAGCTAGGAGGAGTGATCAGGCTCTAAAATGCCTCATTTGATACCAACTTTAAACCGCTTTTTTTGCCATTTAACTATATATTAGACTATAGTTTGCATAATTACTATAGCTAAGCATAGTAATTAAAATAATTTAGTACTAAGCTGAATAGAATATATTTAGGTACTTTTAGGGGTAGAAATTATAGGTTTGGTATTTAATCAATAACTATTATGGCCTAGGGAAGAATGGTGGCACTTTATAGGTTTGAAGATAGCATTAGAGAATTGGAGGTGCCAAGTAGTGACCGACATTGAAGGTGATAATTATCATGTATCGCTTTAAATTTTTTGCACCCTTACCTTCAGGCTATAGGATTCGTGCCCGAAAGGAGGATGGTAAAAGGATGTCACGATACCTCGGACTGAGAGGACTTGCGAAGGTCCCGCCTCTCAAGGGAGGTGTATATTGGTGATTTTTCGATGGATGGTGGGTTCACCAGGAAACATTTAATGGCATTTTCCACGCCTAGGTTGGGAATGTGTTTTATGTGTTCATTTTTAGCCTTAAACATTCAAAATCCTAGGTTTGGCCAAATGAATCTAAATTAATCTATATGAAAGTGTAGATTTAATGAATACAAAAAAGCAGAATTAAGACAGAAAAAGAGAAATTATAGAATTTTAAAGAAAAATACCTGATCCGGATGTCTGATGGAGATTCTGATGTTTGAAGCAGTCAGGATCGTCTGGAATTCGACATAATCATCTGAGATCAGACAAGATCGTCTGAGATCTGACGAATTCGTCAGAGACCTGCAAACAGAAAAACAGATGTAAAATACAGAGAATGCAACTATGATGATAGAGGGAAACAACACAAAATAGCAATATGAATACTAAACAATAGTTATGAATAGAAATTTAAACAATATTATGATATTCTAATGACAAATTATGATCTTATCATGCAACTTGAGCTATATGGGTGAACTCCAAATGCAAAATAGTAAGAAATAAGGATAAACTAACTAAAATGCAGAATAAAATAGCAAAAGGAATAAGAGAAAGTGTAAACTCTGGGCACTGATTGCCCCCAATGCAGATTGCAGTCAAAATCATCTGGAAGTAATGAAATCATCTCGAATTGCGACAGGATTGTCCGAGATTTGAACGAGATCATCTATGATGATCTGAGCTTGGTCCTACTGAAAATCAATGAGGTCCCTGCAAGAAAACTTCAAAATAACAAATGCAAAATGATGCTCTAGGTATTCTAATGCACGTAAAATCAAGTTACAAGGAAATTCAGCCAGGGGTTGGGAAGGGAAGGTCCTAAGGATTAAATAGGCTTAGGGGAGTAGTTAGGAGGTTGGAGATCTTCCCTATTTGGGAGATCTCCAACGGGGGAGGGTATCTAACGGCGCAGACAAGCTTCCGCCGGATTAGAGGCCCGTTGGAACAGAAGCTAATTGTGCAAAATCAGTTTTGCGACAAGATCGTCTGGACGTCCTAGCCTAGACGAAATCGTCAGATCTAGGGCGATATCGTCTGATCGGCGATGATATCGTCAAACGGTCAAAACAACCTCTAAAAATGGCACAAAAAAGGGGGAAACGGATTACCCGACGGTTAACGGGCGGTTTGGGAGGTTAAAATTTGAATTTAAATTATTTACTAGGATGAATGTAATTATTACAATTTCATTGTGCCAATTTTAGGGTGCTACATTTTGCCCCCTCTTTAGCGAATTTTTCAAAGAAAATGTTTTAAAGATGAGTTCTTCTCGATCTACGAGAAAACAAAAATTATTCTCATTTTTTAGGCGACGATTCTTGGTCGAATCGTATGACAGCTTACTATGGTGCCCCCTTCGTGTTTTTACCCAAATCGAACGTTTGAGGTAAAAACGCGGAAAAGCAAAATTATTTTTGAATTATTTTTGAATAAAATTAAGAAAAATAGGGTAAAACCCTAATTCATTTTTACTGTGCATTTTTCTTGGTTTTAGAGCTCTAGAAGCAAAAATGGTGGAGACGACGCACAGATCAACAGAGGTCCGACGCGGTCTACGGGTAAGAGTCTAGACTTAACTTAGAATGCTTTAATTTGATTTTACATGCTTTTTAGGTAAATTTTGATTAATTTTTGAGCATCACGGCCGTTTTTGGGCCGTCGACATCGTCGGGGCGAAATCATCCCGATTTTGACGAAATCATCTCAATTTCACCAATTTCGTCTAAGGGCGAAATCGACGAAAGGGGGACAATTTCATCAAATTAGGGACGATTTCGACTTGCAAAATCGAAGACGATTCTGCTCAAATTTGGGACGATATCATCCAATAGTGGACGATATCATCAATTGCATAAAATTGAACTTATTTTACTTGCATTATTAATACTTGAATGTGTTATTAATGATTGTTTGTTGTTTTGTTATTTATGTTGCAGAGAGATTTGCTAAAAAGTAGGGAATGGAAGTATAGAGGTTTGAGAGATGACTTGGCCGCTCTTACACAGGCAGAGCGAGATCAGCTGGCACAGGCCGGCTTACAGCATGTGGTAGAGATGCCACAAGTGTCTACAGATATGGGGCTACTGACAACCCTAGCAGAGAGATGGTATCCGGGTTCTTCATGTTTTTGGCTACCTACAAGGGAGATGACTCCCACTCTAGAGGATGTATGGAGGATTCTGAGAATCCCCATACAAGGACGGTTGATCACTCCTACGGCCAATCAGGGCCATGCTATGGGACGATTGTGTGGTGACCCAAGCTTCGCCCTAGAGAAGGGAAAAGTTAACATCGAGGCACTGCACTAGATGCCTGGGGCATCTAGACTCACACGGGTTCTAGCTGGAGTAGTTGGTGGACTTTTTTTGTGCCACCAAAGCGGGTGCAAGGTGTCATGGATGCTGGTAGATGTGATCTGTGACATGCGGGACCACGACTACAGGTTCTCTTGGGGCAATTTTGTACTATGTCGGTTGTACAAGATCCTATATGGGGTCGTGTACAAGGGCGGTCAATGTCTGGTGATGACATCGCTCCTACAGGTTTGGTGTTGGGAGCACATTGCGGTGCGGAGGCCGGTAGGGCTTCCTCTAACAGGGATTGACGGGGAGAGGCCCCGAGTTTTCTACTAGTGGCTCTGGAGAGGGTCACAGTGGCGGATCGACCTACCGATGTCCCGGAGACTACTAGATGACCTAGTCCCGAACTAGATCACCTGGAGGCCATGGCAAGGGCACCTAGGGTGGGCCAAGGATGGAAATGAGCTAGCTCGCGTCAGGCGAGTCTGCTGGCTTCGAATGGAGAGGGGAGAGGTGGAGCTCCACCACTATGATCGAGTTTTGCGATAGTTTGGTCTGTAACAGGGGATCCCATCTCTCAGGGATTATGAGTTTTCTCAGACTATCTGAGATAACACTACAGTGAGCAGGGCTCCAGACATGCAGTGCTTCTAGAGCCAAGACTCAGATGATGCCCCCATTCAACCAGTGGATGGAGATGACGCAGGGGTAGCCGATGGCTATGATGTCTGGTACGCAGGCATCCGCCCTCCTTGGATGACGAGGGCGTAGGGTCTGATACACGTGGTTGTGCATCGGATAGGGAGGCGACACCAGGCGGCTATGGAGGCGGCCCAGGGTCACGGTGGGAGAGAGCTGAGGAGGTCGCATGCACAAGAGAGGCCGCAGCAGAGGGAGAGGAGGGAGGCGAGACCCCCTTCTCCACAAAGAGAGAGGCCACCATCGCTTGATAAGGGCAAGGGTGTCGACATAGGGGATAGTAGCGAGACAGCTACTCTTTGAGCAAAGACGATTCGTCTCCAGGCACAGGTGCAGACATTACAGGAGGAGGCTACACGACACCGAGCTGAGGTAACATAGCTCTGAGACAAGATTGCATGCCTTAGGGCACGGGGCAAAGGGGCGAGCACTAGGGAGCTGACATGGGCTATCACCCAAATTACTTTCTACTAGACTTTGTACTATCAGCTGGTGCCAGAGGAGGATAGACTACCCCTGCCAGCTAACAATGCAGAGTCAATCAGGATTGGGTCATCTAGGACTTCATCCCAATCGAGGACTAGGACTCACAATACTACACAGACTGCGATGGGGCCACCTCGTCCACCTCAGGGCGGGGGAGGAGATGAGGCTGAGAGCTCGAGGGGCTCTCAAGGCTAGAGGATTGCATTACACTATACAGATTGATATGTAGATTTATTATTTTTTGATAGAGGATTGAGTATGCCGAGGTACAGATTATGGCATACCGATCTAGTTTTGATGATGTATATGTACTTTTGATATATATATGATATGTTTTTGATCATATGACTTGTGTTATGTATATGTTGATGATGCTTTTATGGTTGATTGATTAATTTGTTGATTGGATTGAGGATTCATGAAATTATGTCATTTTGAAAATTTATAATTTTGATGTCATGCTGTAATATTTTAAATGAAATAATTTGATGTAACAAATTGGTTGTTTGTAATGTGATGTGGTAAAAATAAAAAGAGACTTCTAACAATAATTTCAAAATACATTGTCGCTATTATAGACCTTTTTATGAAGTCACTGCTCACTCGGTCTTCAAGCTAATCCCAGTATAGAAATATTGTTAAAAGTAAAAGAGTGCTTAAGAGACTGTCTTAAGACTTTGGTGCAATGGTGCAAATGATGATGATGATGGTTTGTTTTTCAGATTTTCATAAAAAAATAGTATGCATGAAATAATGTTAAAATGATTTTTGCTAGGCATAAATTCCTAAGTGTGATAAAATTTTTAGATAATTCCTTAGGAATTATGCCATCATTGCAAAATTGAAAGTTGACATAATGACATGAAATAATGATAATGTGCATTCTTAAAAGCATAATTTGTGTAACATAATGATTTAAGTCATATGGTTTTCATGATTTTTAAATAAATGGGGAATAAAAATTGTTACAATGATTTGCGCTAGGCATAGAATATGTAGGTATAGACTTATACCATCATCGCGAAAATCAAAAAAAGAAATAGTTTTATTGCATGATTGATTTTTTGATAAACAGAAAATATGAAAATGAGGACTTGCGCTAGGCATAAAATTCCACTTTTGGTTTTGGAACTATACCATCGTCGCGAAAGTCAACCAGATATATATGTTTTGATTGTATATTTTTGAAAGGAATTTTGATTTTTCTATTATATAGTTGTCTTTATGCTAAACAACTGTACTTGAATTATTCCAAACAAGTTGCAAAAAGAATATTTCAAAGTATTTTGAAGACAAAAGTTAGATTTATAAGGAATCCCATGTGCATATGTGAATTCATTTCCGATCTTGATTTATCATAATGATACACAAAATCTCTCAAATACAAATGTGTGTGCAATTGCTTTGTGCATTTACCAGTTTTGAGCAAGATACTATGATACAAGTGATTTGAAGAAACCAAATAAGTGTTCATTAACCATGATGTAGATGCATATAAGCATACTAGACTATTATGTAGGTCGGATTATCAAGAGCTAGCTAATCCATAAGCGAGACATAGGTCTGTACAAAAGAAGGTCGCTAATGTGACGGACATATCACCATGCTAGGAGTTACCCAAGGCCAAGCCAGGTTGGGCACAAACCACCTATTATGGGGCTTACCTCACAGTTTTTGAATAATTGAGAATTCCAGGGATTCAAGCTCATCAACCCTTCTTTTTTTTTCAAAGGGTAGGGAAAGGGATTTTATTGCTTTCTTGCTTTCTGCTTTCTTTTGCTTTTCTTTTGAACTTTGCTTCTTTTTCTTTTTGTATTTTTTTTTTTTGCTTGATTTTTGAGATAGTGCTTGAAGTATTGTTGTAATGATATAAAATAATTTTTTTCTTTTCTCTTTTTTCTTGAACTTTTCTTTTCTTTTTCTTTGCTAGGGATACTTGCTCGAATTAGCTGTAGAGCAAGGGATTTTTATTCTGGGTAGGGGTGAGCTTGTCCTTTTGCCAATTCTCAAAGATTCTAGACCATGTGCATGATAGGATAGCAGGGGAAACTTTTTTCTCAAGAAATCACGTCTACTATGTAGCAAAACATGGAAATTACAAATATAATCATTTTATTGTGAAAAGATGTGCTTGGTTTAAGTAAATAACAAGATCAATTCTCTATGCTCAAACTTTATTTAATTGAATTTTGTGGACTTTGATATAAGAGAGATTAGTAATCATGCCAGATAAAATCAAGATATTTATTTATTGTGAGTGTGCAAGTGAGGGATTCCAAATAAATGCTAATTTATCAAAAATAATTTGAAACATATAACTGCAACATTTGTAAGAAAATATATATAAATACTTTTTGATAAGTTTTGAGAATATTGACTCTCTCTTTCTTCTTTATATTGTTTTGGTTTCGAAAGAGTCAAGCATATTGTTGTTTTTATATTTTTATCATTATTTTTTTATTTTTGAACAAAAAATTAACAAGTGCCATAAATAAATGCAACAAATAGTTTTGAAGATTTTGATGATTATGAATGTTTTTGGTGTTTTTGAATTGATAAATTTGAAAGAAATACAAGATAGTGATTTTGAACAAATATATACATGGATGAAATGACCAAATTTATACATAGTAACGTTTAAGATGCAAAATATTCATGGGTTATTTAAGTTCTTTACCATCTAAGGTAGACAATTTGTATGCTCCTGATTCGAATTTAGCAGTAATAATGTATGGTCCAAGCCAGTTGGGCTCAAATTTGCCTTTAAGGTCCTTAGTTGCATTTGTATTTTTTTTATTTTCTTTTAAAACAAGGTCGCCGATCTCAAAGGATCGATGACGCACTTTTTAGCATATGATCTTTTAAGCTTGTTTTGGTAGGCACGGAGATGCTCCAAAGCATTGATGCATTTTTCATCTAGGAGTTCCAGCTGACTGAGTCTGCCAGCTCGATATTCATCTCCTACTTCGGTATCTTGAAGTAGCAGAGCCAAAGAAGGAACTTCTAATTCAAAGGGAAAAACTGCTTCAGCACCATAAACCAAAACAAATGGTGAAGTTCCCGTGGGGGTTCGAACACTAGTTTGATAGGCCCACAAGGCTAGATATAATTGAATGTGCCAGTCACGACCAGTTTTATTGACCAATATTTTGAGGATTTTGATTAAGGTTTTTTTAGATGCTTCTACTTGACCATTACCCTGAGGATAATAGGGAGTGGACCAGCGATGTTGAATCTTGTATTTTTGACATAATTTTTTAACATCTTTATTTTTGAAACAAGTTCCATTGTCAGAGATGAGATTGGCAGGAATTCTGAACTTGCAAATGATTTGATTAAAAATAAATTTAGAGACTTGTGTGCCAGTGCAGGAAGCTAAAGGCATAGCTTCGACCCACTTCGTGAAATACTCAATGGCAGTTATGATGAACTTGTGTCCATCAGATGACACAGGATTGATTTTGCCAATAATATCTAAGCCCCATTTTGAAAAGGGCCAAGGAGAGGAAATAGTCTGCAACTCTTATGTAGGCGCATGGACAAGGTCAGCATGTTTCTGGCATTTGTCGCAATGGCGCACATACTCATGTGCATCCTTTTCCATGGTAGGCCAAAAGTATCCTATCCGAAGGAGCTTTGTAGCAATGACACTACCACTAAAGTGTCCTCCACAAGATCCCTCGTGGGCTTCACTCAAGGCTAATTTAGACTCTTCTAAGTTTAAACATCTTAATAGGATACCTTCAAAAGATCTCCTATATAAAGTATTGCCAATTATTACAAATCAACTTGCTCGTCTACGTAATAACCGACGCTGGTTTCTATTAGAATTGGCAGGGAAAGTCCCATTTTGGAGAAAATCAAATATGTTCGTATACCAAGGTTCAGGAGTAGTTTCATTGATTAGAAACACATCCAAAGGCTCTAAGCATGATTTATTTGAAGTGGGTTCCTGGAGTCAACAAATAATGATAGTGGCATATTCGTCATCTAACTCCAAGTGTAGGAGAGATGCAGTTGCGGCCATAGCATTAGCTGCATGGTTGCAAGTTCAAGGAATGGCTTCCAAGGTAACTTGATCAAATAAGGACATTAATTTTAAAACATAGGCCTTATATGGGAGCAGTTTATCATCTCTGGTCTGATAAACTTCATTAATTTGGTTTATAACCAGTTGAGAATCACCAAAAACTAACATATTTTTAATTTTTAGCGCCAATGCAGCTCGTAATCCAAGGATTAGAGCTTCATACTCAGCAGTATTGTTGGTGCAAGCAAATGTCAATTTGAAGGATAGAGGAATAAGATGTTTTTGTGGGGATATTAAAATAATACCCGCATCGGCCCCAATCATGCATTGGGCTCCATCAAAGTATAAGGACCATTGTTCAGTATGGTCCGCCTCTCGATTGAAGGCATTCATCCGAAAACTCGATGATGAGGGGATGGGTAGACGCTAAGGGTGTAGCAGCTAATTGATCTGCTATGATTTGACCCTTAACAGACTTATGTCCTATGAATGTGAGATCAAACTCGCTTAGAGCAAGAACCCACTTAGTTGTGCGACCCAATAAATAAGGTCGACTCATGAGATACCTTAAGGGATCGTATTTGGCAATGACATAAGTTTTTTGACTAAGCATATAGTGTCGTAATTTTTGCGTAGCAAAAACAACTACTAGACATAGTTTTTCTAATGCTGTGTAGCGGGTTTCATAACTGATGAAGGTTCGGCTAATGTAATAATTAGCACGTTCTCTCTTTTCATCATCAAGCTGAGCTAAGATAGCCCCTAAGGCAAAATTTGAAGCTGAAATATATAGGAGGAATGGGCGATCAGGTTTAGGCGGTGAAAGCACAGGTGGATTAAGGAGGTATTGTTTGAGAAGTTCAAAAGCTTCTCTACATTCATCGTCCCAATTAAAAGGGACATCCTTCTTAAGGAGTTTAAGAAAGGGACCAGTTTTGTCCGCCAGCTTATCAATGAAGCAACGGATAGCTTGAAGTTTACCTTGTAAGCTTTGTAATTCAGATATATTAGTAGGTGCGGGCATATCAGTGATGGCCGCAATTTTGAGAGAGTCGATTTCAATACCACGTAAAGAAACTAAAACCCCTAATAGTTTGCCAGACTTAACTTTGAATATGCATTTTTTTTTATTTAATCAAATGAGATATTCTCGTAATCGATTAAAAACTTTTCTCAAATCATCTAAATGATTATCTTCAATAGTAGAGTGAGTTATAATATCATCTACATAATCATGTAGGATATCATGCATCATATCATGAAAAATATAGGTCATAGCTCATTGATAGGTTGCACCTGCGTTCTTTAAGCCAAATGGCATCACTTTCCAACAAAAGGTACCCCAGGGGGTAATAAAGGTTGTTTTAGCCTGATCTTCAGGAGCTATCCTGATCTGATTATAACCGAAGAATCCATCCATTAAGGACATCATCCCACTCCCGACAGTGAATTCAATGATTTGATCCATGTTTGGAAGAGGAAAGTCATCTTTAGGGCATGCGGCGTTAATATCTCTAAAATTTGTGCAAACCCTAACTTTGGTAGCTTCTTTCTTGGTGATTTGGAACTACATTTGAGATCCATTCGAGCATAATCAATAGCTTGTATAAAAACAACATTCAGGAGTTTTTCTAACTCCCCTTTGACTAGCAGAGCCACTTTGGGATGCATTTTTCTATGTTTTTGTTTAACAGGTTTAGCATCTGGATGAACCACTAGATGATGCATGACTACATAAGGGTCTAGACCTGGCATATCTTCATATGTCCAAGCGAAAACATCTTCATACTCTTTAAGGAATGCAATGTATTGTTCTTGTTTTTCTTGACTTAATTCTGATCCAATATTGATTATGTGAGGATTATCCTCAGTTCTAATATTAATTTTAATGATGTTTTCTACCTCCATGTGTAGGTCTCTTTCAAATTTAGGTGGGGCAGGTGAGATGCCCAATTCTTGTAATTCTTGTAAGGTTAATTGGGATAATTCATCTTGAGGATTAGTGGTCTCAAGTTGGGCTGTAGTTGGTATAGAACCATCAAAATAAAATCCATTGTGTAACATCTCTTCAACAGAGACATCATGGAAGATATCTCCTTCCAACTCTTCATCGGTGTCAGCAATCATTTTAGGGTAAGCTATGGATAGCATGTTACATGAAAATGACTAATTTTTAAGAGGTAAATCATCACACCTATCCAAATAATCTTGATAACATATGAGATGATCATCATCTTCAAAAGGAAAGGGTTGACCCTTACTAGGAAATAGGCCCACACCATAGTGGGCAGGCCACGGTTCTACCTCGAAAGGTTCTTTCATGCCATTTTGGAAAGGTCCCAAGCCTTTCCCTTTATATCCCATTTTAAGCATCATGGGTTTAGCTTTAATATAATCATTGGTAAAATAACACCGAGTGTATCCCTCATGATGAGTTTTGATATTCCGGGGGATTCTTCCCCAGTCATATCCTTTATAAATGAAGGCACAACTCCCGACTTGGTAAGTACTTCCCATAGGTTGTGGGAGGCCCAAAGTACGAGGAGATGGCGGTAAGTTATTTAAAAGAATTGAATCTCGCATGAAAGCATTCATTTTTTTTTATATTAAGGTTGTGGATAAATCTGGTAAAAGTTCATCAGAAAGAGCATAAGATGTAGAAGGATTATTCCCTATATCTTTAGATGTGGAAGGTATAATAGTTGTGTCTGTAGGTTTTGAATTTATAGGGATAGAACATGAAGGATTGGTTGTAGATTTAAGATCTTTTTGAGGTTCTAAAGTGATTTGTTTAGAAAATTGTTGATCTATATAGGAGGATGAAATTAATGGAGGGGAAGTAGGTGAAGTTATGGGTGTGTGTTTCACAGTTTTAGATGAAAAATAAGAACTAGGATGTGTGGATGACAGAGCAGGGCAAAATTGCACTCCAACAGGTTCTGCCAAAGCACACATATCAAAGGGTCTAGGGTCACCATGGATAGTGACCAACTAATTTTTAAATTTGAATTTAACACATTGGTGTAAAGTTGATGGGACAGCCCGCATTGCGTTGATCCAAGGGCGACCCAAGAGTATATTGTATGATGTTGGGCAATGTACAATAAACACGATTGTTTCTAAGGTTCTAGGACCAACTTGCAAGGGGATGGTAATAAATCCACACGTTTCTTGTGTTTCGTCATTGAAAGCTTTGATAATCATATCAGTTTTCTTCATTTCATCACTTCTAAAGCCAAATCTTTGGTAGAAGTCAAAAGTGCAAATGTTTAGAGATGAGCCATTATCAATCGGGACTCGTTTGATGACTACATCCCCAATTAGAGCAGTAATATATAAGGTATTATCCTTATGTAAACTGTGTTTTGGGATATCTTTATCCCATAATTCAATACAATCAACCTCTCGAGTGATGATAGTATTGGCCATAGCTTCAGGTTGGATGTTTTGAGGTACCATCATTTGGCTTAATGTAAGCATCAACTCATCCCTATGGGTGGGAGAGGATCTTAACAAATCCAAAAGGGAAATTCTGGCTATAGTATTGGACAATTGCTCATTAATATTGTAAGGGGGTTTAGGTTGAACATTAGGAGCATGATTCCCTTTATTGGGATTTTTCAAAACGAATGGAGCCGATCCATCATTCTGATTTGGTTCTTGTTGAGAATTTTGAGCCTGTTGTCGGGTAACGACTCCAATGGTACCTACAATGTTATAATGAAGACGTTGAACTGGTCTCGGTTGAGCATTTATGGCTTGTTCATTCGAAAGGAATTGATTAGAGGAGAGTCGAGTAGTAACTCTTCTAGGAAATGGTTCTTCTGGAACCATAGCATCTGTGACGGGTTGAATAGGATCTGATTCGTTTTTAGAACTATTCGATTGGTTTGAAGTAATGTCTAGTTCACTTTCACCATCTGATTCTATATCACTAGAATCAAAAGTTGGAATATTATGTAAGGGCCTGGTCGTAACCAGGGATAAGGTTGTGTCAAATATTTGAGGATCCTGAACAGGTAATTGTCCGCTAATGGTTCCTACATATCGGGTAGGAGGGGGAACATTATGATGTTCGATTTGATTGGCTACCTCTTTACCATGTCTTGGTAAAGGGTGTTGAAATATGTCTAATGTTTGATTAGCATTTTGATTTTGATTTTGGGGAACGATCTTTTGAGTATTATTAGGAGGGTTTTGTTTAGGTTGGAAGGCTTGCACCTCCATTTCATTATTATCAATCAAATATTGTATTTTATGTTTCAACCTTTTACAAGCATTGGTAGAGTGTCCAGGTCCTCTATGGAAATCACAAGTGTAAGTCAGCTCTGTATCCGGGTATAGTTGGATCAGGTTCCCAGATAGCTGGTCATTGGATCAAACCTCTTTCGAGTAATTGAGGTAAAATAGTTGATAAGGGTTGATTTAATCTAGTAAATTCTCGAGGAGGTTTTTCAGGAGGTTTCAATATAAATTTTTCTGTTGTCTTCATTGCATTGATATTAGCAACATTTTTGCTATCAGTGACTCCGTCACTGACAACTTGTTTATTTTTATATTGATTTCTGGATGTTTTCTCATCATCCTTCTTCCTAAGTTGGCCTCTCCTAATGAGGACATCTTCTACTCTTTGAGCTAAATCTATAGCTTGATCGAAGGTAGTTAAAGTAGCGATTGATAGCTCATAAGATATTTGTTCTTGTAAATTATTGATAAAAATGTCCAACATTTCCCTATAAGGTAGCACAAAGTGCGGTTTTCTGTCAATTGCCTCCATCTAGCTAAGAAATCAGCAAAACATTCATCTTTGTCTTGTTTTAAGTTGTATATATCTTTAATGGTTACATGCCTCTCAATGTAGGCACTAAATTGATGGACAAATGATTCAGTTGTTTCTTCAAAGTTTCTCAAAGAATGAGTGGGCAATTGATAGTACCACTCTAATGCTATTCCACCTAAACTTTTCGGGAACATTTTTAGTAATAGCAAGTCATCATGTGATATATCATGACATGCTATCCTAAACATGCGAAGATGCTCTATGGGATCTTCGGTTCCTTTATATATAGGCAAGATGGGCATGGGAAAATGCTTAGGGTATGGTTGAGCTACAACTATGGGATCCAAAGGTTGACTACATATCTCTCAATAATTATACGAGGGACGGTAGGGATCTATCTGGTCCATACGTGAAGCTAATTGTTTCACCATGGCTTCCAGATTACTAGTTTGCCCCCCATATTGGTTTGGTAGGGCATTGACATGGGTTTTGTGAGCATATGATGGAGGAACATGAAGATTAGATGCCATGTTACTATTGTGTAAATTGTTGGTAGGAAAAGTGTTATGAAGGAATTTTGAAGTTGTATTATGTTGTATTCTAGATTGTTGAAAATTGGTGTTTGGCTTCGTTTTAGGTTTTTGTTTACTTGAAGCATATTGCTCAATAGTTTGGTGAAATAAAGTAATGAAGGAAGGTTTCTTTTGTGTGGGAATGATTTTAGGTTGAATAACAGGTTCCTTAGGAGGTTGGGTAACCTATTGTTTTGACATGTTTTGCATCATAGTGACCATGTCTATATTGGATGGCCCAACCTTGTCACTTTCTTGATCAATGAAAGACAAGGGATTAATGCGCACATCATACATATGTTCCATGGCTGCCTGAGTGTCACTAATTTTCCCTTTATCAATACGAACTGCCACATTAATGGCATCAATGTTATCATCAAGAAATTTCTTGAAATGATCTATGTTGTCAAAAGCAATAGTTCCATCTAGAGCTACTCTAGGGGATGAGGATCCATCCTCTTTAACACTTCCTTCTTGTTCATTGTCTTCACCTAGGTCATGTTCTGATTGATCTAGAGTTTTTCCTTCCGAAATTGGATCTCCAGGAAGGACATTTGGGTCTCTAGTTGTATCTTGTAACCAATCTTCTTCTTCTCCTACAGTTTCTTTACCATTCCTAAGTTTAGGCATGGTGCTTTAATTTTGATTTCAGCAAACATATATATATATATATATATATATATATATATATATATATATATATATATATATATGCAACAAGTTTAAGAGGTATATATTAATTATATACCTACTACAATATTTAAAATGAAATGTTTTTGGTTTTTGCTATGTTTTTAGTTTTTTAGTTTTTTAGTTTTTTAATTTTTGTTTGTTTTTCTTTGTTTTTGAAATAATATTGTAAAGACAGCAAATAACACAATAAATGCAAGAAATAGTACTGAAAGTAATAATCTAGTTTTCTATAAACAATTTATAAATGTCATTAATGGGCTCAAGTTGTTCAGGAGTCATGAAGTGTTCTTCTTCAAATTGAAAGTTTTCTTTTACAAATTTAATGAAAAGAGCTATAGTGATATTATCTATCTCAGATGCTGGTTGATAAAAGTAAAGCTCGTGGCAATACTCTTGATATAACACAGCTCGAGGAACTCTATTCCATCTTTCCCTATCTGTAAGAACAACCTCTTGGTCTTCTACAAGACCTAGGAACTGGTGTACAATGGCTGTGTTCTCAAGGTATTCCTCGAAGGTGAATAATTCTAAAGATACAAGAGCTCTCCTATAAGCTAACCATCTATGGCAGGCTCTCTGAAGTTCATGATAAAAGACTAGTTGATGAGGATCCAAGATTCTATCTAGGACTAGCCTCTTGATTTGTTTAAGTTGTGTTGACCTAGATGAGATGACACTAAGTCTTCTATCAAGTTCGTCCCACAAGAGTTGATTTCTATTTGTTTCGGGCACACTAAGTACAGAATTGACTTCTATGGCTACCAATTGGTTTTCTACATTTATGGTAACTGCTAATATTTTCTTAGGAGCTACCATCTAATATGTGACTTATCAGTTTGAAAGGATTTGAAATGCATCTATGTTTTAGTTGTTCTATTTTTTTTTTTTTTTTTTTTTCAAAAGGTTTATAATGCATTCACGTCGGGTTCACCAAAATGTATCGCTCCAAATTTTTTGCACCCTTACCTTCAGGCTATAGGATCCATGCCCGGAAGGAGAATGGGAAAAGGATGTCACGGAACCTCAGATTGAGAGGACTTGCGAAGGTCCCGCCTCTCAAGGGAGGTGTATATTGGTGATTTTTCGATGGATGGTGGGTTCACCAAGAAATATTTAATGGCAGTTTCCATGCCTAGGTTCGAAATGTGTTTTATGTGTTCGTTTTTAGCCTTAAGCATTCAAAATCTTAGGTTTGGCCAAATGAATCTAAACTAATCTATATGAAAGTGCAGATTTAATGAATATAGAAAATAGAATTAAGACAGAAAAAGAGAAATTACAAAATGTTAAAGAAAAATACCTGATTCGGATGTCTGATGGAGATTCTGATGTTTGAAGCAGTCAGGATCGTCTGGAATTTGATAGAATCATCTGAGATCAGACAAGATCGTCTGAGATCTGACGAATTCATCAGACGAATTCGTTAGAGACCTAAAAACAAAAAAATAGATGCAAAATACAGAGAATGCGACTATGATGACAGAGGGAAACAACACAAAATAGCAATATGAATACTAAACAATAGTTATGAATAGAAATTTAAACAATATTATGATATTCTAATGACAAATTATGATCTTATCATGCAACTTGAGCTATATGGGTGAACTCCAAATGCAAAATAGTAAGAAATAAGGATAAACTAACTAAAATACAGAATAAAATAGCAAAAGGAATAAGAGAAAGTGCAAACTCTGGGCACTAATTGCCCCCAATGCAGATTGCAGTCAAAATCGTCTGGAAGTAATGAAATCGTCTCGAATTACGATAGGATCATCCGAGATTTGAACAAGATCATCTGCGACAATCTGAGCTTGCTCCGGCTAAAAATCAATGAGGTCCCTGCAAGAAAACTTCAAAATAACAAATGCAAAATGATGCTCTAGGTATTCTAATGCACGCAAAATCAAGTTACAGGGAAATTCAACCAAGGGTTGGGAAGGGAAGGTCCTAAGGATTAAATAGGCTTAGGGGAGTAGTTAGGAGGTTGGAGATCTTCCCTATTTGGGAGATCTCCAATAGGGGAGGGTCTCTAATGGCGTAGACACACTTCTGCCCGAATTAGAGGCCCGTTGGAACAGAAGCTAATTGTGCAAAATCGGTTTTGCGACAAGATCGTCTGGACGTCCTAGCCTAGACGAAATCGTCAGATCTGGGGTGATATCGTCTGATCGGCGACGATATCGTCAAACGGTCAAAACAACCTCTAAAAATGGCGTGGAAAAGGGGAAAACGGATTACCCGATAGTTAACGGGCGGTTTGGGAGGTTAAAATTTGAATTTAAATTATTTACTAGGATGAATGTAATTATTACAATTTTACTGCACCAATTTTAGGGTGCTACATATCCTATAAGGGATACCATAGTGGTAAGTCCTTGGGTTTTCATCTAGGATATCCATGCTCAAACCCCAATATAAGGGGATCAAGACCCCTCAAAATTCCATGCTTTACCCTACCATTTTAGTCCTAATAAGGATACCATAATGGAAAAAGGCATTTGGCTCTCTTAGTAGAGACACAAGTTCAATTTACAGGGAGGGTAGCCCCTGATGTGCCCCCAAATTTTCAACCAATTCAAAAAAACATTGAAGGTGCTAAGTAATGACCAGCACCAAAAGAGTTGCATTGAACTAGCACTAGAGGAGTCGTATTGACCAACACCAAAAGTGATGATGCTAGAAAACAAAAACTTTGTTAACATGGGATCAGATATGATGACAACATTAGATAAACAACACAACATTGGCTATGATAATGTCAACATGCAAATTAATATGATCACTAGACATATTAGCAATAACAATCAATAAGCAAAATAGCCTTTGAGTATTATGGTGACGGTTTTTTAGGCACAACTATGGTGACTGTAGCAAACATGGGCTGCCTATTTTTGAAACCTAAGAATAGGAAAACATTTCAAACAACCAGGTGGATCAACTAATTTTGGGATTCCTATCATTGGGCTAGTTTAATAGATTTTGTTGACTAATTTAGTGCCAACTAAACTATTTTATTTGTCTATTTCTTGACCATCCATCCTTTCAACTTGGTCACTTGTTATTTTCTCTTAGTATTAACATGTGTATGCATGGAAATGAAAGGAATATTTATTATGATATATTTTCAATGTATAAAATTTTGAAGATTCTTTAGAAATATGTTTGTCTTCAAGATCTATAGTTTAGTTATTGTATGGAGTGAATTGGTTGAGATATGAGTCTTTGTTATGTATTTCATTTGGAGTAAATAAAAATAGTGGCACAATTTTATTAACTAATCAAAACCCTCACCTTTTTAATTAATAAAAAAAACTAGTCGCAAAATTTTGTTCTTAGTTTTGAGTTAGTTTATCATTTCCACACCATCATAGAGCAAGGGCCCACTCCATGGTGAGGTGCAAAGTATTTTTTATATTTTCTAGGTATGTTGTTCTATGTTTAGTTCTTTTTATTTTGATTACTATATGCTACTAGACTCATTAAAGTAACATTTTATTATTATTATTAATATGTTAAGAAGGGGATTGAAAGGGCCCCATCCCTTTTACATAAACTTCCTTACAAGTAGATCATAAAAGGTAAAGAAAACATCATACCAAGTACATTTGAACTATTAAAAATCCTAAAGAACCAACCTAAAGTACCTGATAAGAAACATACATACTATACTTCAAATAACAAGAATAACTAGACAATAGTTGAATTTACAAACATAATAGTATGCCACATATATATTGGGACACCCATAACAGTTTGCCCCAAGAGCTGAACCCCAAAATTTAGCTTCTTCCAACTGGAAAGTGAACATCATTGGATCGATTTGGCTTCTCCTTAGCCACAAATTCAATAAGTTGAAGTGGGAAATTATCTTCCTATATAATAATATCCTAAGCATCCACCCCCATATTTTCCAATAAATTTGTAGCTTCATTCCCCTCTCGATAAACATGCTTCAACTGAAGGTTGTAACAAGACTACAAGATCTCTTTCATAGCCAAAACCATATCTACAATGCTCCAACCAACTTATTATTTTCCTTTTAGAACATTTATAAGGTTTAGGGATTCCCCTTCCACAATAATGTTTTTATAATGGACTTATTTTATTAAATTAGACCTTATAAAAAAAATTGAGCCTCAATGAAATGGTTGGACTAGATGGATAGAGGTTTAGTAAAGGCTTGCAAAATCATCCCCTAGAATTCGTAAAAACTCCACCCACACCAATAGGCCCTAAATTCCCTTTCACAACACCATCTACATTTAGTTTGATCCACCCATCTAGAGAGGGTTCCCACTTAACTTCCAACCTTAAAGACCTTAACAAATTCACATAGATTAAAGGCTTCAAATTACAACAAACAACAATGGCTTCCTCAAGTCTACTTTTAGCTACCTCAAGAAAGGATAAGGTCTGAGTGTTCTCCATAGTAGCATTGAGAATATGAAAAGCAACCATAGAAGCCTCTCTTTTCCTATTTTCAAAAGCCCTGTTATTCATGTCATTTAAGATTCCCCAAAGAAAATGCAGGAGACAAAACCTCTAGTGAACTTTCAATCTACCGCTATTGAAAGGAGGATCCCACTGCACACATAAATCTCCTATAGTGGTTGGGAAGACCCAAGTAACATCAAAGGGTTCCAAAACCTTCTCTAAACTCTACCTAGCAAAGGAACATTTGAGAAAGAGATGATGAACTGATTTCAAATTTTATTCACATAAATAAAATCTATATATAACAAGGATGCCTCTTTTGTGTAATTTATCAGTAGCTAATATATTATTTTGATCCACCAACCATAAAAAAAAAAAAAACTATTTTAGGGATGATCCCTTTGATCTAGCTTTTCCTCACTTGAAACTAGCTTCTACCTTCTATCTCAAGCAAATGGTATTCAGACTTAACAAAGTATTTTCCATTATTTTCCTCCTTCCAAATGATTGAATCACTAAAATAGGAGAACAATATAGGATACAAAGGAAGCCATATTTTTAGATTGTTAATGTGGCCAGCCAAGTTTGGGTCTAAATCTGGAGCAGATAAATATTTCTAGATTTTTTCACTATTTTTGGTTGTTATATAATCAACAACTTTGATACCAAAATGGAGGAATAGAGCAGGTTCCAATGCACTTACCTCTGAATCCTCTAAAATGGGAATGTTCTGCAGCCAACAATATTTCCAAAATTTTACCTAATTTCCATCTCCAATATGCTAGTGAATCCATTTACATAACAAATATCTAATATCCACAAGACTATTCCAAAAGAAATATTGGATTGGCAAGTCATTGGAGTATAAAAAAAATTGTTTCCTAAATACTTGACTTTGAGGATATTAACCCAATCAAGATGATCATTTTTCAATTATTTCCATCCTATATTTCCCATCAAGGCTTCATTCATATTTTTTACCCTTATAAATCCCAACCCTCATACATCTTTAGTAGAACATATTTGATCCTAGGCAACCAAGGTAAATCATATTCTATCTTCTGATCCAGACTAGAGGAAGTATCTTTGAATATGTTCCATTTTAATCCTTATTTTAGCTAGAATATTGAAAAGAAACATAAAATAAATGGGAATACTCTATAAAGAAGACTTCACAAGCTAAGCTTTACCTACCTGGCTAAGAAGACTTCCTCTCCAACCTATTAACTTTTTTGCTAGTCTATCTAGAATTGGATTCCAAATATGTGACTCCATCCTAAATTTGAACATAGGCATACCCAAATACATGGCTAGGATTTCTCCAATGTCACATCCAAATATCCTCATGATCTTTATTTTTCTTCCAACTAGGGTGTTGATAAAATAAATTTTACATTTTAAGAAGTTCACTTTTTGACCAACGACTTCTTCATAAGACACTAAAATGTTTTTTAACTCCTTATCTTGAGGGATAAAGGAGTAAGAGATCAACAAAGTATCATAAAAAAATTGTTGATTTGAAATAGGGTCTGATGTTGAGGCTAGTTTGAAACCATACTCTCACCCACTTTTTATAGCCTCTAAAGTAGGTCTTCCCAATATTTTAGCAAGAATGGTAAAAATATATGGTGATAATGGATCCCCTTGACAAAGACCACATCCACTTTTGAAGTAGCCAGCAAAGACTTCATTTACCAAGATTAAAAACATAGTAGATGAAAAACACTTTTTAATAAACCCCACCCATTTACTCTGAAAGCCAAATTTCAAAAGGACTTTGGTCAAGAAGTCCCAAGAAACCCGATTGTAAGATTTATTCATATCTAAATCCCTCTTACTATTTTCCATAGAATGAATAACTTCATGAATGGTAATTATGCTATCCAAAATTTGTTGATCTTTAACAAAACCACCTTGTTGATCTGCCACAATAAAATGTAGAACCCTCTTTAACCTATTGGTAATAGTTTTGGATAAAATTTTATATATTGTGTTGCACAAACTAATAGGTCTAAAAAAATTTAAGATGTCTTGCTCCTTGCACTTTTGGGATCAGAGCAAAAAAAAGTGGAATTTACATCCTTAGGTAGGTATTGGGTTTTCTGGATCTCCTTGATAGCCCCAGTAATATTTGATCCTACAATATTTTAGAACTTTTATAAGAAAGTAGCTAGGAAACAATTTGGTCCTGGGGCCTTTTTCCCACCCAGACTAAACATGGTCATTCTAATTTTCTCATGTATAAAGAGGGCCATAAGAGAAGAATTCATTTGATTATTCATTAAAGTAACATTACTATTAAGTTCCAAGAAGTATAATTATTAACACGGTATTAAATTTTGGTTTAATTTTATAACTTTGTGTTGACTTGTGTTAATTCAATACTACAATGGTGTGTATTTAAAATCTATTAGCTTTCATATATTTAATCCTTTTATAAATATATAATTATGTGTTTTCGTAGCTTTGCAATTGTGTATGAGTTGGTTTTGCAAACATGTTATTTAAGTCTGCAAGTATAGGTGTGAATTTAGTGATATCAACATAGTTTACTTTATAAAAAGAGTTTTATTTTCTTCTATTTACCTTCTACAAGTGTGTTTAGAAACTCCATACCAAAATTCCTACAAAATAAAACCCTCTTAGCACATATAGCCTATGGATGCCATCCTAGATTTGATATTAATTAAAGTGATAATAATTCAAATATTCATCAGTAGCTTTTCCAATAGGATACATCTTCTTTATGGCAAAAATTTAAAGCACAATTTCTCCAAAGGTTTGACAATGGATATTCTATATCATATGTGGTCTATTTAATTCAAACCAAGTAAATGGGATTAATTGAGGAGTATTGTATAGATTTCACAAGTCTTCTCACCTACACCTACCAAGGGTTCAAGAAATGCACAAACAAAATTAGCCTAGATATAAAACTACATGCAATTGGTATTTCAAATTCCTAAGGCTTGAGAAGAAATAAACAAATCAAAGATAGACCTATATTCTTTGATTACCCTTTTATTTAATGAACTACAACCTAGAATAAAATTTAAAAAGAAGGTTCTTATTATCCCTTTTGATATTTCTATGAAAATAGAGAGCAAAATCAACAACAAACAATATTCAAATACAAATCCTATTAAAATTCACGAAGAAATTTACCTTAAATGATGGTTACCACATTTTTATGCTCTGTAAATCTTAATTGCAAAATTGATTTCACACCTTGGAAAGGCCAATCGTAAATCCATAGAATCTTCAAAACAAAAAAAAAAGAAACTTGAAAAAATAATTTTTTTTTTAGGCGTTTGTTATGTACAGGAGATAGTAACTATCTAGTTGAGTAGTCAAACCCTTGAGGTCGCATAGATGACCTAAAAATAAATATGAAAAATTGACCAAAATGCATGGAAAATGATATTGCAGTCCATAATTATAGGGCACAAAATAGCTCTATGGATGAATTGTAAATTCATAGCCCATAAATATAGGGCACAAAATCTTTGTATGGATAGAAATCCAAATGCAAAAATTGAAGGGTTATTGCATGCTATAGGTCTAGGACATCTTCCAAAGGGATAATAGGGTCAAAATATGCTATAAAAATGCATCAAAAATGGGATAGAAATATGAATAAATTTTGCAAAAGTAAGTGGTGTGATGATATGCAATGGTGAAATAGAAAATGCTTAAGATAAATGTAAATAGATAAGATTGGTGGTGGAATTAAGAGAATAGAGAAAACTAACTATGAAATGGAAAGACTATGTAAAACTACAAATTATGTAGAAAATAAATGAACAAAAGAGTGATAAGAAAGAGAGGGTGAAAGAGCACAACCCTTTAAGAAGATTTGCCTCCTTCTTGGTTGAATCTTGATGGTGGCCTCCTCCCTATGCTTGGATGCTTGAATATTGGTGATGATGATTCCCTCTTGATAACTTGAATGCTTTCCAAATGCTTGAGAGCTTGGAGAAAATCTATTAGTCTCACAATGACACTGAGAGGGGGGGTGAATCAGTGTAGCTCTTAAAAACTTGAATCTTCAATTCTTAATGCCTAAACAATGAAAGCTTAAAACTCAATAAAGCAAATATACCAAAAGAGCATCACACAACACAAGATGTACCGAGGTTCACCAGTTTTGGCTACTCCTCAAAATTGACTGTTTGGACTCCCATCCAAATCCAGCCTTTGCAAAATAACAATTTTACAATCAATTTACCAGCACCCACTGGAAGGAGCACCAACCCCTGATTTATCTGCAACAACAGAAAGGAGCACCAACCCTTGATTTATCTGCACCAACAGAAAGGAGCACCAACCCTTGATTTACCAGCACCAACTAGAAGGAGCACCAACCCCTGATTTACCTACACCAACTGGAAGGAGCACCAACCCCTGATTTACCAGCACCAACTGGAAGGAGCACCAACCCCTGATGCCAAGCACCAACTTGGACTTCTTTTCTGAAACTAGATGATTGACATAAAGATGCCTTCACTTTTACAAGACCCTGACTAGTCTATTGCTTTCTCAACATTGCCCACTCTTCACATAACACACACCCTGCTCGCTCTCCTCTTGCTCCCTTCGCAAGATTAACTCCACCTCGCTTTAATCTCGAGCGCTCTCTCTTTATTTCAGCAGCATTTAATTCTCCACACCTACTTGCTTTTATAACATAGTTCTGACTCTATTTTTAACTTCCATATTTATGCATGCAACCCGTAATCGTCCCGTAACTTTCGTTCGACTTCGTTCACTAGTTCTTATTTTAGCTACATGATATTTTTATATACTAATTTTTTAGTTGCATGATATTTCTTCTGTAATCCCTGTAACTATCGTATAACTTCAGTTAACTGTTCTTAATTTAGTTGCATGATTTTTCTTTGTAACCACCCTTGTAACTGATGTATAACTTCAGTTAATAGTTACATATCTTATTTTGGCTAGGTTCTCTTCTTAGCTTGCACCAAAACAACCTATCATGAAATCGTGACACTTCTACCTCTTTGTCCTCTTCTCGGCTTGTACCCATGAAAACACAACATGTCACGATATCATGACACTTTTGCCTCCGTACTCTTCCTTTTTACTTTTGTCACGATATCGCGACACTTCTGCCTTCTTACTTTCTCTCTCCTCCTTGAGTCGCGAAAATGCGACATGTCGCGATATCGTGACACTTTTCTCCTTGCTCTTCTCTAGCCTTGGTCAGAACGTGAACATGTCGCGATATCGTGACACTTTTCTCCTTGGCACTTTCTCTTACCTTCGGGTCACGAAAATGTGACATGTCGCGATATCGCGACACTTTTTCTTCTCTCCTTCTCTCTCTTCAAGTCACGAAAATGCATGTCAGAAATCGGCTTTTCTCCTCTTTCTCTGAAGCATGTCGCGATAATCGCGACACTTTTTCTCTCTCCTCTTTCTCTTCACTTTGGACCGCGAAAATGCGACATGTCACGAAATCGTGACACTTTTCTCTCTCCTCTTTCTCTTCGCTTTGGACCGCGAAAATGCGACATGTCGCGATATCGCGACACCTTTTTCTCTCTCCTCTTTCTCTTCGCTTTGGATCGCGAAAATGAAACATGTCACGAAATCGTGACACTTTTTCTCTCTCCTCTTTCTCTTCGCTTTGGACCGCGAAAATGAAACATGTCACGAAATCGCGACACCTTTTTCTCTCTCCTCTTTCTCTTCGCTTTGGACCGCGAAAATGAAACATGTCACGAAATCGCGACACCTTTTTCTCTCTCCTCTTTCTCTTCGCTTTGGACCGCGAAAATGAAACATGTCACGAAATCGTGACACCTTTTTCTCTCTCCTCTTCCTCTTGCAATATGTCGCGAAATCGCGACACTTTTTCTACTTGTCTTTTTCTCTTCCAACATGTCGCGAAATCGCGACAGTTTTTCTTTCTTGCTCTTTCTCTCCGAACATGTCACGATATCGTGACAGTTTTGCTTTCTTGCTCTTTCTCTCCAAACATGTCATGATATCATGACAGTTTTTCTTTCTTGCTCTTTCTCTCCAAACATGTCACGATATCGTGATAGTTTTGCTTTCTTGCTCTTTCTCTCCAAACATGTCACGATATCATGACAGTTTTGCTTGCTTGCTCTTTCTCTCCAAACATGTCATGATATCGTGACAGTTTTCTTGCTTGCGCTTTCTCTCCGAACATGTCACGAAATCGTGATAGTTCTTCTCAACATGTCACGATATCACGACAGTTTTTCTTTCTCTCAACATGTCGCGATATCGCGACAGTTTTCTTTCTTCTCAACATGTCGCGATATCGCGACAGTTTTCTTCCTTGTGATTTTCTTTTGATTTTTAGCATATGGGCCACTTCGATCTTTTGGATAATCATTGTACATACTCTGAAGAACCTCTTAACTCTTGTCCACTGCATCACTAAACTCCTATCCACTACATCTATCGATCTATCTGAGCATCAACCGATCTGTCTGACTGTGTTGACAACAATGACAATATTGTTGTTGCACCTTGCTCATCAATCTCCCCCTTTGGAATTGTTGGCAACACACATGCAAATTCCTGTAATTCTTCTCCCCCTTTGACAATAATACCAAAGGGCTGCTGCAGACTCCCCCTGAGTCCATGCACAACATTCTCGGGCACAAATTATGACAGTTAGCAAAAATTACAAACATGAGCAAAAAGATAATCAAATATATAAATGCTCCCCCGAGAATGTGGTCCCGATAGCTAGTCAGTTCTTGGGAAGCATGACCACTCCCAATTTATTGCGAAGGTATCCGCTACTGACTGGTGGACCTCTCTCCAATTGAAGAATCCTCACTCAGATCTATCTTCAACTGTGTTGGTTGCTGGATCTCTATCCATTGAGACTCTGTTCTCTGTACTCTGTCAATAGGCTCACATAGAACCTGCTTAACAAGCTCACATAGAACTTGTCCAATGTTGAATAACAAGCTCATACAAAACCTGTCCAAATCTACTCCAACAAGCTCACTAAGAACCTATCCGAAATCTGCTCTAGAAGTCTGTCCCAACACTGTCCTCAAATATTTCCCAAAGGCCTTCTCAAAGGCTCAATCAATCATGCTCAAGTAGTATTCAAAATGAACTCAACAATGAATGACAATCTCAAATCAAATCCACTTCATAGAAGCATAAAGAGAATTGTTAGAGACTTAATATCTTCTAACCTCAATCTCAACTCAACATAGAATGATGGAATAATTTATTTCAGAGAACATTAAAAATCACTTCACACATAACTTGACTAGGCTTAATCAAATCAACTCAACCAATCATCACCAAGCTGGAAACCATCTGGCTGCTCAATATAAACCTCTTCTTCAAGCTTCCCATTTCAAAAACGTTGATTTCACATCTGTCAACAAAATTGACAAGTGACTCACACTTGTACCAACTTTTGTCCAACACTGTATCAACACTGTAGTTTTACTGCCAACTCTGTGCAAGCATCAAACATAGTACCACAACACCAACCAAATCCCTTCTTACTTTTTCAACTTGGTCTATGTTTTCTACAGTCACCGCTGGTCACACCTTACTTTCAACTGTTCGAATCAGGAGACAATATTTTGTTAAACGCTTCACGGCCAACTATAGTGCACCTTACTCAAACTCATACTTCTGGACCGTTACCTCTAGCGTTGGAACCTCAATCTGCGCATAGTCATCAACTCTCGGTATTCTGCTTCCTGCTAGGGCATATGTCAGGGCTACTCAATGTCTTAGGCGAACGTTCTTCACGCGATTCCAGGGAGCATTTCTCCTGGCTGCGATCAAGGGATTCCTCAGGCAATATCTCGCATTCCTCAAATAATGCAAGACTTTCTTAGGTGCATAGGCATCTTGTCCTCCTTGGCGCTTCACCACCTGGGCGCTATTCTCTCAACGTCTCTACCTTGCATGTGCCACTTGGCACTCTTGACCAACTGGGTGCTAGTGCCACTGTTTGCTTTGACTCTGGCATCTCTTTGACAACTGCTACTTCTTTAGAGAAAATTAATGCTCTCTTATACCAAATGATGTGTTGTATTTTTGGTTAAGAAACGCACGCCTTCCCACTCACACCACGGATTCTATTTTATCTGCAGATTGGGAAAGTTACAGGCTTCATTGACACGTCGGCCTGTGCTGCATGTTCTATCTCAGATAACGCCTATCAGCTGCTGCATCGAAAACCTAGTTGTTCACCATGTTGTTCTACTGAAGCACATCAGTTTGATACTATCTCCACAAACATCTACATGAACTGGAACACATTTTGACAACTATACGACAACTCCCCGACTACTTTCCTTTCATCCTCAGATAACCACACAAATACATAGGAGCATTAAAATAAAACTTTAACATTGCTCCCCCTGAGGATGTGCTACCTGGAGCTGCTTAATGCAATAGAGGAGTAATCTCCTTCAATCCAAGGAGACACGATTTCCTCTCTTCTTTCTTTCTCCAACCTTTCTTGAACTTGGGCTTGAGTTTTTCAACTGCATCCCTATTTTGAACCTTTTCGTGAACTTGAACATTTCTCTTGGGTGGTTGTCTCTTGTGCATCCTTGATGGATGATTATTTTCCTTTCTTTGATGCACATGATTTCTTCCCTGTCTGTGTTGCATTCTTTGTGTCTGATGAAATCTACTGTCTTGCCTTAGATTAGATACAAAATTTCTTGGACAAGACCTTGCTATGTGCCCATGACCATTACATTTAAAACATTGCACATGGTGTTCAATCGAGTAACAGATGTATTTCTACCATCATAACTCTTTGATCTATTATTCAATCCACAATAAATTGCCTTGTGACCATAATGGTTGCATCTAAAACAATAGCCATTAAAAGCATTATTATGAATAGAGTGAGAGTGATAGAACCTCTTTTGTTGTGGTTGCTTTGTTGTAGATCTCCTTTGATATTTTCTTCCTTTTGAAGATTCAGCTTCAGACTTTTCTTGCTTCGATCCTTCAACAGTGAACTTCTTCTTCTCTGCATATTTGGAAGATGAAGGTTGTTCAGCTTTACATCCAAGACCAAGCTTAGACATGGGGCTTCTTTGTTGCCTTATCATTTCATCTAGCAACTCTGTGCTCTTCTCAAATTTGAGATTTGTATTGGCCTCTTCTAGTTGTTTCTTCAATAAAACAATCTCCTCTTCTTGTTTGCAGCAAACAATCTCTTTATCATCCAGGTGTGACTTCAAGGCTTCTTCTATTTTCTTGGCTTTATGAATTTGTAAGAAGAGATCTTCAATATTATCCCCATATTCTTCCAACTTCTTGGACAGTCTTTTGTTCTTTTTCCTTTCTATATTCAACTCTTCAAGTGCAGCGATCAACTCACCTTCTAGATATACTTCACCCTCAAGGTTTTCATCACATACTTCAGAATTCACTCCTTCTATCTTTTCTAGTTCAATTTTCTCTTCCACAGGAACTGAAACTGACTGAGATGCCTTATTTGAGGAGGATCTATTCTTCTTACCCATTGCGTACTAATCCAAGATCAACCCTAGCTGATTTAGCCTGATAAGGGAAACTGGCTCTAATACCAATTGTTAGTCTCACAATGACACTGAGAGGGGGGGTGAATCAGTGTAGCTCTTAAAAACTTGAATCTGCAATTCTTAATGCCTAAACAATGAAAGCTTAAAACTCAATAAAGCAAATATACCAAAAGAGCATCACACAACACAAGATGTACCGAGGTTCACCAGTTTTGGCTACTCCTCAAAATTGACTGTTTGGACTCCCATCCAAATCCAGCCTTTGCAAAATAACAATTTTACAATCAATTTACCAACACCCACTGGAAGGAGCACCAACCCTTGATTTATCTGCAACAATAGAAAGGAGCACCAACCCCTGATTTATCTGCACCAACATAAAGGAGCACCAACCCTTGATTTACCAGCACCAACTGGAAGGAGCACCAACCCCTGATTTACCAGCACCAACTGGAAGGAGCACCAACCCCTGATTTACCAGCACCAACTGGAAGGAGCACCAACCCCTGATGCCAAGCACCAACTTGGACTTCTGTTCTAAAACTAGATGATTGACATAAAGATGCCTTCACTTTTACAAGACCATGACTAGTCTATTGCTTTCTCAACATTGCCCACTCTTCATACATACACACATCGCTCGCTCTCCTCTTGCCTCCTCAAAGATTGACCTCGCTTTAATCTCGAGCGCTCTCTCTCTATTTCAGCAACACGTAATTCTCTGTGCAGACTACTTTTATAACATAGTTTTGACTCTATTTTTAACTTCCATATTTACGCATGCAACTCGTAATCGCCTTGTAACTATCGTTTCGACTTGTTCATTGTTCGTTATTTTAGTGCATGATATTTCTTTTAACTGTAATTGTATAACTTTTTATTTTTTTTTTTTTCCTAAATAACTTTAACTTGTTCTTAATTTAGCTGCATGATTTTCTTTTGTAACCGCCCCTGTAATTGATGTATAACTTTAGTTAATGGTTACATATCTTATTTTGGCTGGGTTCTCTTCTTAGCTTGTGCCAAAACAACCTGTCATGAAATCGTGACACTTCTGCCTCTTTGTCGTCTTCTCGGCTTGTACCCGTGAAAACACAACATGTCGCGATATCGTGACACTTTCACCTTCGTACTCTTCCTTTTTACTTTTGTCGTGATATCGCGACACTTCTACCTTCTTACTTTCTCTCTCCTCCTTGAGTCACGAAAATGCGACATGTCACGATATCGTGACACTTTTCTCCTTTGCTCTATCTCTAGCCTTCGGGTCGCGAAAAGTTCACATGTCGCGAAATCATGACACTTTTCTCCTTGGCACTTTCTCTTGCCTTCGGTTCAGAAAGTGACATGTCGCGATATCGCGACACTTTTCTCCTTCACTTTCTCTTCCTTTGAGGTCACAAAACGTGACATGTCACGATATCGTGACACTTTTTCTTCTCTGCCTTCCTGCTCTCTTCAAGTCGCGAAAATGCGACATGTCGTGAAATCGTGACACTTTTCCTTCTCTGCCTTCTCCTTTCAAGTCGTGAAAAATGAACGACATGTCATGATATCACGACACTTTTTCTCTCTCCTCTTTCTCTCGCTTTGCCAAAATGAACGAATGTCACGAATCAACTTTTTCCTTCTCTTCGCTTTGGACCATGAAAATGAAAGGACATGTCACGAAATCGCGACACCTTTTTCTCTCTCCCCTTTCTCTTCGCTTTGGACCGTGAAAATGAAACATGTCACGAAATCGTGACACCTTTTTCTCTCTCCTCTTTCTCTTCGCTTTGGACCGTGAAAATGAAACATGTCATGAAATCGTGACACCTTTTCTCTCTCCTATTTCTCTTTGCTTTGGCGAGAAAGTGAAACATGACATCACGAAATCATGACACCTTTTTCTCTCTCCTCTTCCTCTTGCAATATGTCACGAAATCGTGACACTTTTTCTACTTGTCTTTTTCTCTTCCAACATGTCGCGAAATCGTGACAGTTTTTCTTTCTTGCTCTTTCTCTCCGAACATGTCGCGATATCGCGACAGTTTTGCTTTCTTGCTCTTTCTCTCCAAACATGTCGTGATATCGTGACAGTTTTGCTTTCTTGCTCTTTCTCTCCAAACATGTCGCGATATCATGATAGTTTTGCTTGCTTGCGCTTTCTCTCCGAACATGTCGCGATATCGTGACAGTTTTGCTTGCTTGCACTTTCTCTCCGAACATGTCGCGAAATCGCGACAGTTTTGCTTGCTTGCGCTTTCTCTCCGAAACATGTCGCGATATCGCGATAGTTTTCTTTCTTCTCAACATGTCGCGATATCGCGACAGTTTTTCTTTCTCTCAACATGTCGCGATATCGCGACAGTTTTCTTTCTTCTCAACATGTCGCGATATCGCGACAGTTTTCTTCCTTGTGATTTTCTTTTGATTTTTAGCATATGGGCCACTTCGATCTTTTGGATAATCATTGTACATACTCTGAAGAACCTCTTAACTCTTGTCCACTGCATCACTAAACTCCTATCCACTGCATCTACCGATCTGTCTGAGCATCAACCGATCTGTCTAACTGTGTTGACAACAATGACAATACTGTTGCTGCACCTTGCTCATCAGAATCCTGTATATTTTTGGTGCTTGAGAATGCTTGATGAAAAGGCTATCCCAAGGGTCCTATTTATAGATTTTTCATGGCCTTAGGAGAGAGGGAAAAGATTTTGAATTTGAAAAAGAGGAGGAAATACATAGATCTTGGTGATATTGCTTGGGGATTTGTAATATTTAATGGGGATTTGATGGATGAGTTTGAAATCTTGGTCTTGGTGAAATAGACATTGCAAAGGAGTCTAGCCCTAATGTGCCATTAATGACACAAGGCTCAAGGAAGGTGGAGAAATCCAAGAAATTGAGATTTTGAGTTGATAGGGCGATATTGCAGTCAAGATTTGGGCATCGTGATATCATTGATTTGATCATTAAGGTTGGCTAGGTGGATGGAATAAAATTTAAAATTTTGTGATATCGCATCCTGGGTGCAAAATCACATCCTATATTTATAGGGCATAATATCATGACAGCTAGAACCATGTGCATTATTTTCACATTTGGGGGGATCAAACTATGTTAAAATATAGGTAAACCTATACTCTTCAAAATTTTGTTTTTGAGCCTAATCTAATGGTGGTTTTGTGAAATTTGGAGAGGATTTGACGAGGGAAAAGGTGCATTAAAGATGACCTTATGTTTTGAAGTTATAAATACTCGAATTTAGGTCATATTTGGCTTGGTTGATTAGAGGGATGATGTATGAGGGTTATTGATAGAAATTGATGAAAAGTGGGTCAATTTTAGGTGTTTATATTTTACCCCCTTTTTATCCATTCATTGTAAAATGAATGCATCAAAAATAGTTGTGCACCAATTTTTATGGTGGGGAGCTTTTTGTTGCTTGAAAATCCAATGTAGAGGGGATTGTGTGAGTGTAGACTCAAAATTTTTGCACTCCTTTCCTTCAAGCTAATGGATCCATGCCTGAAGGGGGATGGGAAAGTAGGGGATCTACACCTCAAATGAGAAGCACTTGTGTCATGCTCTTTTTTATGATTGTCGATGAATTGTTGGTGGGTTCACCAAGAAACACTTTGTGGTAGTTTCCATGCCTATGTAAGGTGAGAGTTTGATGAGTTATTTTTGTTTAGCATACACCTAAGTTTTAGGTAAAAATGCAACTATGCCTAGGCTACATGCAATTCAGCTTTTATGAAGCCTTTTATGCAACTATGTATAGCTACAGGAGCAAAGGTTTCCTCATAATCAATGCCATACTTTTGTGTGAAGCCTTTTGCTACTAGTCTTGCCTTGTGTCTTTCAATGCTTTCATCAGCATTGGATTTGGTCTTGTAGACCCATTTACATTCAACACATTTCTTTCCTTTAGGGCTTTACAAGCTCCCAAGTATCATTGTTTTTTATAGAGGTCATCTCCTCTTTCATGGCTTCCCGACATATCTTCTGAGTACAAGCCTTCTCATAGCTAGAAGGCTCTAGTTGTGCACTATTCAATAAAGCATAATTGACTACATCTCCTTGAGGCTCTTGGGAGTCATCATCTCCATACAAATGCAAATTTTTAAGTCGTTGCAAAACTATACTCATTTCACTAGCTTGGCTTCTAGTGTATCTCCTCTGAAAAATTTTATCCAACATTTGATAAGATGGATGATGTTGTAATGTTCTCTTACCTCTAGATGGAGAATCAATATCCATTGGTGAAGAATTGACTGATCGTTGTGGAGGACTTGGAGAAGCTATTGACATACTAGAAGTAGCACTTCTTCTTGGGCTTGGATGGGGTGTGTCTTTGCCTTTCTTGGGTGACACCTGTTGAATTTGAGAAGAACCTGCATCATGGGGTTCATCATCAACAAAAACTTTTGTATGACCTCATTCTCCCCCTTCATCAAAAATTACATCCCTGGAAAGAACAATTTTACAGGTCTTAGGATTGTAGAGTCTATAGGATTTGGTAGATTCACAATATCCTACAAAAATACATGCTTGACTCTTGGGATCAAGATTTTTCCTTTTTTCTTCAAGGATGTGTGCATATGCTAAAGAACCAAAAGCTCTGAAATGTTTTATATTTGGCTTCTGGCCATACCACACCTGGTAAGGAGTGATTCCTTTCAAACTAGAAGCAGGACTCATATTTAGAATGTAAACACTGGTTTTGACAGCATCAACCCAATACATGTTACTAAGATGCTTTTTTTGAAGCATCGATCTGGCCATTTCTACTATGATGCGATTTTTCCTTTTTGCCACACCATTCTATTATGGAGTACAGGCAGTGGTGAATTATCTTTTTATCCCACATTCTTTACAATATTGCAGAAATACCTTGGAAGAGTACTCTCCTCGATCTGTCTTGAGATATTTTACAAGAAACCCACTTTGTTTCTCTATATTATTCTTGAAATCAATGAAGCAATCAAAGGCTTCATATTTGTGTTTCAAGAAATAAATCCAACACATTCTAGAGAAATCATCTATAAAAGTGAGAAAGTAAGAATTGTTACCAATTCTTTTTGTATGCATTGGACCACAAATGTCTGAATGCACTAATTGTAGTGGATAGCTGGCCCTCCATGCTTATCCTCTTGGAAACTTGGACCTAGAGTGCGTTCCCAAAGCACAACCTTCACAGACTTCCTTGTGATCCTAAATTTTAGGAATTCCAGTCACCATAGCTTGAGAAGTCAACAAATTTAGGCTAGCAGAATTCAGGTGACCATATCTCAAGTGCCAAAGCACACTTGGATTTGCAATAGTAATATTTACAAGTTGAACTCCCCCTGGCTATCCAAAATTAAGGGTAAATAACCTATTTTTGGTCATAGGTACCTGTGTGATGACTCTATTACAATTGTTCTTATCAAAAATTACACATTTTCCCTCATCAAAAACAAGTTTGTAATTATTTTTCATAATTTGTCCAATACTTAGCAAATTATGTTGGAGTTGAGGGGTATAGTAGATATCATTCACCTTTTTAATGTTTTCCTTTTTTGGAACCTCCATGGCTCCAATACCTTCAACTTGCAATGATTTATCGTCTCCCAACTTAATTTGGGATTTATAGGTGGAATCTATTGTAGCAAAGAGTTCTTCTTTGCCACTCATATGGTTGGAACAACCAGTATCCAAAATCCAAGTATCATTCAGATTTTGATACGATTGCCCATAAGAAATAAAGAGATTAGAAGTCCCTTCTTCTTCACCATAATGGCCATACTGACTGCTTTCACTGCTGCTTCCTTGAAAATATATGGACCAACAGTCTCTAGCAAAGTGACCTGGCTTACCACAATTGAAACAAACCTTTTTGGACTTATCACTTCCTCTTCCTCGACCTTGATTTCTACCTCTGCTTTGCTGATTGCCTCTGATTTTATTTCCACCTCTACTGGTATTTCCTCCTCTGCTAGGATTTCCACCTCTTTGGTTATGCTTTCCTCTGCCTCTTCTTTGACCTCTGCCTTGGCCTCTTCCTTGTCCTTTTCTTGCACCTTCTTGAGATGTGAAGGCTTTATCATCGCCTCCATAACTTGTTGATGGAGATTCCTATAATCTCTCTTCATGTGAAAGTAATGAACCAATTAAAGCATCAAAGGATAGTGTAGACAGATCCTTTGATTCTTCGATGATGATTGCTATGTGATTCCATTTTGGAAGAAGTGTTCTCAACACTTTCTTCACAACAATTTCTGGTTTGACTTCTTCTTCAAGTGTTACCATCTTGTCAACTACTGCTTTGAATCGAACGCAGTAGTCACCAACTTTCTCATCTTCATTCATCTTGAGATTCTCAAAATCTCATTTCAGTGTCTGAATCCTGACCTGCTTCACTTGATCGCTTCCTTGGAAACCTTCTTTTAAGGCCTTCCATACATCTTGGGCAGTTATACAAGATGCAATTCTGGGGAAAATATTTTTATTCAATGCTGCTTGAAGATGATAAAGGGCAGATGAATTGTTCTTTTGTGCTTCCTTCCTTGCTTTCTTATCAGTTGCACTCAATGTAGTCCAATCAGAGGGTTATGTGTAACCCTCTTCTACTACATCCCATAATCCCTTACCTATGAGTAAGGTCTTCATTTTGATAGACCAATACTCATAATTGTACCCATTAAATTTAGGAATGGGTAGATTAGCATTGGAGGCCATAACTATTGAAAGAAATTAGGAACAGACTTTTATTTCTCTATTACAATCAATTTTAAAAGAAAGCAGTTACAAATTTAGATCAAGTCTAGCTTGATCTACTCTTTCGCTTATATCTTGTTCTTCTTGTTGAGGTTCTCCGTTCACTAGATTCACAAAGTTATTAGCAATGGAGTCTTCATCGTCACTGATGAGAATAATTTTTGATGAATCTAGCTCCAGTATTTCAAGTGAAACACTGTTATTGAAATGAGGATTTTCTGGCTCCGATGGTACAATGCCTACAGATGATGACTGCTCAAATCTGCTATCGAAGGAATTATCCTTTGAATCTACTTCGTATCCTAAGTCTGGATGTCTTTGATGGGCTATGACTGTGTTTTGTAACTGGATGAAAACTGTATGTAAACCATGTCTCTAAACTTTTTTTTTTAAGATTCAGCATTCTCTCTTAGTAAAAGAGAACACAGGGCATGAGAGCACCCAATAGATCGTATCATGAATTTTTTACAATGCTACCCTTCAATGCAAAAATTATCCCCCTTAGAGCCTCTTGCACGTATTACATAAATTTGCAAGTTTTTAAAGCCCCCCTTGGGTGTATTACACAAATTGCCTCTGAGGCAATATTTTCTCTTTGCCCCTTTTAAAGTTTACTAAAAACTTTAAAGTAATTTTAATAAATTTCTATTTAATAATAAAAAACTATTGCTTTAAAAATCAAAATTTTTAAAAGGAAATGATTTAAAAAACAATAATTTTAAATTATTAAATAAAATATTACAACAAATTTAAAAAAAAAAAAAAACCTTTTAATTTTTGTCGTCCACGTGAGTTGAACCCGTGACCTCTCGAACCAGCACACCTTCTTACTGACTCAGCTCTGTCCACTAATGGAAATCGAAAGTAAACTTGCTCGCTTTATTATTTCCTTGGCTACGGGAAGGCAAAAAAAAATTGTTTTTCTACCACCGAGTTTTGAACCCGTGATTGAGCGAAGGGAGAAACACCTTAGCACTGGCTCGAGGAGCCAGTCAGGCTATAGTGCCCGCTGTGAAGGCAATGCACGAAGCCTTCTATTTAACACATAATGCATTTGAATTTTTTAAAAAATATATAGGAATGCACTATCCCATATTCACCGGGACAAAGCTTACGAAGGAGAACATAAGGTGTAATTCACGTATTTGAAATTTATTGCCTTTGGGTAATCGATCATGCCTATTTTATCAATTGAAATAGCCACGCGTCCGATCTGTGTCAGGTCATGTGGTTTTCTGCCACGTGTCGATTCTGGGTCCTATTGTTAGTTGGCCACCATGTTAGCCTCGATCTACATGCGGTATACATATCAGGTCCTCGGTCCTCATCAGCTTTCCACCTCGGTGTCCGCTCACCTAATTGTGTTTGGTCCACCTCAAGATCCGTGCTTGGATCTGGAGTTCCTGTCCAGTCCGTCTGCCTCAAGAACCATGCCTGGGTTTCGATCTATGGGCTGCTCGTCGATATTGGGAGTCATGCCTGCCTTGGACCCTCATCATTGGTCAACAGCCCTCACAAGCTCGCTGGCTGTGATACCAAAGTGTGACACTGAAGAATATTTCTTTCAATTAAAAATTCAAAACTAACCTTATACAATATATAGTCCAAATTGAAACTAATTACAAAATGAAATGCAGAATGGAAGGAGAAGAAGAAGGAGATAAGGAATTTGCGAGAAGAGGGGGGATAAGGAGATAGGAAGAAGGAGGAAAAATAGGGATAGGAGATAATTTAAAATCTGTCGACATTCCTCCTGTCGACATTCCCTTGGTGACATTAACCTTGACATTCACCTTGGTCTCGTCCACCGTGGTTAAACTCTAACAGACAACACACAATGAACTAGAAATTTTTAAATCAAAGCATGATGCAATAGATCTATGAATGTAAAATGGTAATTTTATGCTATCGTGTATATATATATATATATATATATATATATATATATATATTTGTATTTTGTTATATTATGAAACTGATCTACAAATGAGATGGACAAAATTAATAAAGAATTAAAAAACTAAATTCAAAACTGAAAGAGTTAACTACTTACGTGATCCGAATGGTTGAAGAAGACAGATTCGCTCCTTGTGAGCGATTTCGCTTCTTTTTGCGCGATTTCGTATATTACTAGTTCTAAGAGCAAAAATGTCGATTCTAGAGCAAATTTACAATAAACCTATAAACTATCAAATAAAACACTAAAAATAGGGATCAAGATTCGAGGATCTACATAAGCCACTAAATTTTTGATCTTATGGATGTAGCAGTCAAATCCCTTCAGGATTTTTAACCAATCATATACAAAAGCGAGAAATCATAAGGTTTTATTTACATATGATAAAAAACTATGATGCAATGATCAAACAAGATAATCTATGATGTAATATGCAATATGAAAATAATGTAAATCCCAAATTACAACTTAAAATTATGGATCTAAAGATCAAACTACCCCTAGGATAGCGTTTGTGCAATTTTGCTGACTCTATAGTGAATTTACTTTAAAATGAGCGAATTCGCTGTCGAAGGGGTTTAACCCACGAAAATGCGTAATTTAAATCAAAGCCTAAGGTTTTATGTAAAATCGACTATGAAAATAACCTAAAATTCAATCGCACTTCCAATGCTTGGCTCGACATCGTGAGGTGATGGTGGCTAAGGCTGGTAGGTTGTTGACGAAACAATGGCTCCAAAATGTATCCTTCGAAAGCCATGACTTCACCTACAATCGAAAGTTAAAACAAAAATAAAAAAATATGTATGCTACTCTTTGCACGAGATTCCACCATCAGGGGTGCTAATAATCCAAGGAGGGCATTCTATAAGTTCTCAACCAGCGTAAGAGGAAAGTTGTTGGGCAAAAATGAGGTTGTCATTTGTTTGTTAATCCAGGTTGGGAAAATTGCCAATCTGGGCAGATTTGCAACATAATCCTGGAAGCCAACGCAGCATAGGTAACAAAAAAAAAATTTCTTTGGGATGGAATCTTGGAAGGTTGCCAAATCCAGGCAAATTATTGGATTTGGCAAATTTTCTCTCGTTTGCGCATATTTGCTCAAAGTTGAGCAAATTCGCAGGGGGTGCAAAATCGCTTGAAATGGAGCTAAATCGCTTGAATCAGAGCAAAACTACAAGGGTAAGAGGGGGTTATGATTAAAATAAATGTATATAAAAAGAGGGGTGAAGACGATAAAAACCTAATTTTGGGAAGTTAGGGAATTTTTATGTGAGTCAAAATTTTGTGTCTACATTTTACCCCCTCTTTGGCGCATTTATAAGTACTAAATGCATCAAAGAAATATGTAGGCACGCTAGGTAAAACAAATTATCCACAGAAAATGGGTAAATGGTTTAGAATGAAATGTTGACCTAAACAAGCCGTTCATTCATATATATTTTATTTATTATTATTTTTTAATTATTACACGTAAATTAATGCATGAAATTAATATATTAGGGGTGCACCCTCGAGTTTTGAAAGGAAAAAATAATTACTCATGAAACTCGAAATGACACAGGACAAATAGGAGGAAAATAGAGTTAAAATGAGGAATAGGATAAAAACCCTAATTCATTTTTACTGCACGAGTTAGGGAGAATCGAGCTTTAGATAAAATGGTGCATTCGACTCATAGAGCGGATATCGTGCAAACGGGGGGTGACCGAGCAAATCCGAGTGTACGGGTAATCTAGATTTTAGGCTTTTTCTTGAATTTTACTTTTTGTTTTAGAATTTTACTTAGAAACTATGAATTTTTGCTAGATTTAGGGTTGCACAACTATCACGATGAATTTGCGCCCTAGGCAGCAAATTTACGTCACGACCGCACGATCTAGCAGGGATGCGCAAATTCATGAGAAACCCTATGAATTCATCGTAAACCCTACGAAATCGCTTCAAACCCTATGAATTTGATGAATTCACTAGCTAAAGATGGGTGGGAGCGAAAATGCTCAATATGCAACAAATATTCTTAAATGAAAGCGAATTTGCACTGTTTTACTTATGCATTTTAAATTCAATATTTTAATGTTTGGATTTTTGATAGATGTACTAATTGAGTGATTTATGTGTTTTTGTTGTAGTATGGTATGCTTGAGAATCAATAATGGTGGATAAAGGATTATGAGGCTCAATTAGGAGCTTTAGACCAAGTATATAGAGATCGATTACAACAAGTAGAGCTATTGAATATAGCTAAGATACCTCGAGTCAAGGTGGATACAACTCTGTTGATGACTTTAGCAGAGCAATGGTACCCAAAATCTTCTACATTCCAGTTACCAACAGGGAAGGTGATTATTACCTTAGAGTGTGTGGCACATCCTCAAGATTTTTATTAGAGGGATGGGTTTTTACCAATCCATATTATATACGAGAGCGTTAGAGCAGATGATCAGAGATCCATAGTTTTTGGTTTATCAGAGCGGTATCAGTGTGAACCGCTTAGCAAAGACAGAGTGTGACTACATTGATAGTGGTGTTGAGTGTAGTTTTTTTTGGCTTGGTATCTGGCAATATGAGTAGATGACATCTACCATGGGCTTTGACTGGAGTTGTCATAGAGATGAGGGATACAGAGAGACACTTCGCATGGGGCCCCTTCACCTTGTGCCGCCTATATAGGATATTATGGAATATCATGTATAGGGACCATAGCTACATCGTGGTCACTACTTTGCTCTAGGTATGGTGTTGGAAGCATATTACAATGAGGATACCTAATGAATTGACCTTGGAGGAGTTGGACAATGGTCATCCAGTTGTATATCGTTGGGCTCCAATGAGAGAAAACCATAGAAGGCAATAGGGAGGATTGGATTCAATGAGGCAAGCGGTTGATAAGTTTTTGCCTCATTAGATTGTATGGAGATCTTAGAGGGTGCATCCAAGGTGGGTGATAGATGAATTTGAACTTGCTCGAGTGCAGCAGATTTGATGGCTATAATCTGAGAAGGAAGAGATGGAGCTGCATTGATTTGATCAAGTATAATATTAGTTTGGATTGGTACAAGGTATACCAGTAGTTAGGGATATTTGGTTCTGATGGGTGATGAGAGACACCACTATTGTAATAAGGGATCCAAATATCACTCGCTTTAGAGAGATAGAGGTAAATGATGCTCCTATTGTGAGTTCTAAGGTGGATGATGCAGGGGTTGAGGATGGCTACAAGGATTGGTATGCTAGGATCAGACCTCAAAGGATTACTATGGAGCTACTAGGTGACCCTCGGATAGTACAGGTAGCTCGATAGGTTACATGTTAGAGAGCTAATAAGGGGATCCCATCTATGCATAATCTATGTCAAAGGTTTAGGGTTGGGGAGAGGTCGAGGTAGAGGCAAACAAAGGGGCTTGAGCGGGGTAATATTAGCAGATCTGGGGCTAGACTGGAGGTGGGAGGCAGTCCTAGATATAAGGAGACCTCAAAATATACAGAGGAAGCTCCTCAATAGATGGAGGAGCGAGTGGTTGAGGATATGAAGACATATGCTACTAGAGGTGAGGGGGATTAGCAATGGACTACTACCTTGGAGGCCTAGGTGACTACTTTGAGGGCTCAGATAACATCTGATAGGGCCTAGATCCAAGAGCTGGAATCACAACTTGCTTAGGCCTGAGCTAAGGTGTAGCATCTTAGTAGTGCACCTTCTTCTAGCAGACCCCCACTATTGAGTAGCAGTAGCTTGCAATGTCAGCAGTAGCATGAGCTGACGAAAGCCTTGCAATGAGAGACTTTCTATCAAGGCTTGTACTACTACGTAATGGTTGAGGATCAGAGGATACCCTTGCCCCCCTATATGACCCCTATTCGAAGTCAAAGTGGGACACACTGTAGTTCACGGATGATGACTCGATCTGTGAATATGACTTCATCTAGACCACCATCAGGATACATAGGGGGTGATCAGGGCTCTCTATTTTGACCTATTTTGTGACACTCTCTTCTAGTGACTGATTATGTCAATTTTATGATTATGGCATACCAGTTGACTTCTATTTATCTCTTCTCGGTATTAATACCATACTGCTATTTTGTTATTATTTTTATGTGTGATGCAACTATTTTTGTTGATTTTTATGATCTTACATAATGATGCATATGGTTATGTGTTGATTTTTAATGTACCCTTTTTATCATGCTCAATCAAGATATTAAAGGAAGAACAAAGTGTGACTTGATGTAGTGTAATGTGATTTGATTTTTGTAGAAAAGGTAATTGATATTTTATGGAAAGTGTAATTGTTGAAAAAGTGTGTTAGGAAATATATCCTTGTGATTTTGATCAGTCAGCAATAGACCTCGAGGATGTATGCTTGTATGTGATCGTAAATGGAGGCTGCCCCTCACGTTGGTCGTGAAGTGGATCTTGTGTGAGATTTTGTTGTTATGCTGACATCGAAGGGTTATGATCCAAAAGTAGTTTGAGATTGTTGATTGAAAGTGATATGATTGGTGATAAGTAATGTGTGACCTTAAGATTAATTTTTATTAAAACTTAAGGCAGTAGGATAGAATATGGGTGATTTGAGCATGAAAATTGGGATAGAGGACTTGTGCTAGGCATAAGATTCCTAGTGTTAAGTAAATGAATAAATTTTACTAGGGTTATCTCATGCCATCATCACGAAGTCTTTATACAACTACATGACCAAAGCATTTATGTATGGTCGATGCAAATTTTTGTATATGACCAGCAATCATGCAATGTGATGTAATAAATGGTTGAAAATACATTATACTAAGGTGGTAGATATGAGATGCAATACTAATTGGTTTTAGGTCTAGTTGCTTATGCTAACAGCCATTCAAATCCATGAAGATATAGTGACATTTAGCCAATCAAAATTCAAGGAAAATATTGGTTATTTTTTAGATGAAATCGAGTTTATTAAGGACTGGTGTCTGTGATTCATGTATTCTTTTTCCATATTGATCTTATTTATGATGCAAATCTCTTAAGAATAAAATATGTGTACTTATTAAGTTTATTTATCAATTTTGAGTGAGGTAATGATGCAAACCAACTTAAGAACCATTGTGTTTGTAAATAATGAATTCATTTACCTTGCTTTTGGATGCAGTTAGACTTAACTGCTTTGTAATACAAGCCACCACAAGCTAGCTCATCCATAAGCGAATATTGGTATGTACAAAAGAAGGTTGCTAATGTGATAGACATATCACTATACGTAAGGATACCCCATTGCTAGGCGGGATTCATCCAATATATTGTTGTAATAGAGATCATCCTATGACTTTCAAATAACTGAGGATTCCAGGGATTCAGGCTCATTACCCCCTTCTTTTCTTTTGATTTCTTTGATTGGGGATTCTTCTTCATTTTTTTAACAAGGGGATTTATTTGCCATTTTTTTTGTGGGATACTTGCTCACTTTTGTGGAAGAGTAAGGGATTTATCCAGGTAGGGGGAGCTTGTATTTTTGTCAATTCTCAGCATTCTAGACCATGCACATAATAGGATAACAGGGGAAACCGTTCACTTAAGGGGTAAGGACTACTGTGTTACACAAAATCATATTAATATGTGTAAACATTTTTTGGTTCAAAAGTGGTTGAATCAATTCCCCAAAACTCAAAATCCTCTTAATGAGAAGTAGTGGTTTTGATTCAAGAGAGATTTTTAATCAATATCCAGAATCAAGATTTTATTAAAGTGTGAGTCCTATGAGTGGTTCAAGATAAACTTTTAATCATGTCAAAAAGGACCAAAATGGACTATGAATTTGATAGGATCTATCTAATATTTAAATGATATAATAATTGGATGTGACTATATGCCATATGCAATTGGATCGAAACCAAATATGGATATGCAATAAATGCAGCTATATGATAGATGATTATAGAATGAATTGTATGCAACAAATGCTTTAAAATGCAAGGCAGTTATATACAATGATGAGACATGAATTTAATATAATAATTGGATGTGACTATATGCCATATGCAATTGGATCGAAACCAAATATGGATATGCAATAAATGCAGCTATATGATAGATGATTATAGAATGAATTGTATGCAACAAATGCTTTAAAATGCAAGGCAGTTATATACAATGATGAGACATGAATTTATGTGTAGTATCTTTTAAGGTGTATTATGTTCATTGGATCCTTAAGATCTTTTCCGTCTAATGTGGCCAAATGATATGCACCTGATCTGAATTTAGCAGTTATGATAAATGGACCTAACCAATTTGGTTGAAATTTTCCTTTGAGGTTTGTTCAAGCATTGGTGTTCTTCTAATTTTCTTTGAGGACTAAGTCACCAACCTTGAAATATCTAGTATGAACTTTATTTGAGTATGATCTTTTGAGTTTTTCTTGATATGCACGAAGATGCTCTAAAGCATTTATGCACTTTTCATCTAGCAATTCTAATTGACTTAATCATATAGCACAATATTCATCTCCTACTTTAGTGTATTGAAGTAAAATCCCTAAAGAAGGTACTTCAAGATCAAAGAGAAATATAGCTTTAGCGCCATAAACCAAGACAAAATGGGAAGCACCTGTGGGGGTTCGAACACTAGTCGGATAAGCCCATAAGGTCGGATATTACTATATGTGCTAGTCTCAACCCGCATTATTAACCAAACTCTTTAAGATTTTGATTAAATTTTTATTAGATGCTTTAGCTTGGTCGTTTCCTTATGGATAATAAGGAGTAGACCATCTATGCTAGATTTTATATTTTAGGCAAAGCTTTTTTATATCTTTATTTTTAAAGCAAGTTCCATTATAAAAAAAAGCATAGAGGGAATCATAAATCTACAGATGATTTGATTAAAAATAAATTTATAGACTTGGGTTCCTATGCAAGAAGCTAATGGCATAGCTTCTACCCACTTTGTAAAGTACTCAGTTACTGTTATGATGAACTTATGACCATCAGATGAAATAGGATTAATCTTCCCAATGATGTCGAGGCCCCATTTTGAAAAAGGCCAAGGGGATGAATGGCCTGAAGATCTTGAGCAGGAGCATGAACAAGATTTGCATATCGTTGGCATTTATCACATCGACAGACATAATCGTTGACATCATTTTCCATGGAGAGCCATAAATAATCCATTTGTAGGAGCTTTTGGCTATGGAATTACCACTAAAATGGCTTTCGCAAGATCCATCATGCACTTTGCTTAGTGCCTTTTGGGATTCTTCTAGGTTGAGGTATCTTAGAAGGATACCTTCAAAATACCTTTTATAGAGTGCATTTCCTATGATCACAAAGCGAACGACTTGTTTATGCAGAAGGCTACGTTGGTTCCTATCTAGACCATCTAGGAGTGAGCCATTATAAAGAAAGTTAAGGATATTTGCATACCATGGTTCTAATGATAATTCTCCAATTGTGAAGACCTCCAAAGATGCTAGGAAATATTCTAGTGATGTAGGCTCCTAGAGTTGATGAATGATGATAGTAGCATGATCATAATCCAACTCCAAAGGAATGAGAGAAGTGGTTGCCACCATAGTATTCACAGAACAATTACCAATGTAAGGGATAGCTTCAATAGTAACTTTCTTGAATAAAGACATAATATTTAAGATGAACTCTTTTTAAGAACAAAGTTTCTCATCTTAGGTTTGATAGACATTGTTAATTTGTTTTACCACAAGTTGAGAGTCTGCAAAAATTGATAGAATTTTAATATTTAAAGCTAAAGTTACTCGTAAGCCAAGGATTAAGGCCTCGTATTCTGTTGTGTTATGTGTACAAGCAAATTAGAGTTTGAAAGATAATGGAATAAGTTATTTATGTGGAGACACCAATATAATGCCTGCACCTATGCCACTCATGCAATAGGCTCCATCAAAGAATAGAGACCAAGAGTTCGAGTGATCATCTTCTAAATTAAGGCATTCATCTAGAAATTCTATGGTTGAGGGATGAGTTGATTCAAGAGGAGAAGCAACAATTTGGTCTACTATAATTTATTCTTTAATGGATTTTTGACCAATAAAGGTTAGGTCAAATTCGCTCAAAGCGAGAACCCATTTTGTTGCTCGTCTTGATAAGTAAGTTCTACTCATCAAATACCGTAATGGATCGAATTTTACTATGATGAATGTTCTTTGACTTAGCATATAATGACGTAGTTTTTGTGTAGAGAACACAACAGCTAAGTAAAGCTTTTCTAGGGGTGTGTAACGAGTTTCATAACTTACTATGGTTCTACTAATGTAGTAGATGGCTTGTTCTTTATTTTCCTCATCATGCTGAGCAAACATTGCCCCTAACACAAGCTCTAAAGAAGAAATATATTAGATAAAAGGTTATTCTAGTTGGGAAGGGATGAGCACTAGTGGAATAAGTAAGTATATTTTGAGAGCTTAAAAGGCTTCTTGACATTCATTATCCTAATTAAAAGAGGTATCTTTCTTAAGTAGCTTAAGAAAAGGTTAACATTTATCTGCTAATTTATCGATGAAATGATGAATGGATTGAAATTTACCTTGTAGACTTCAAATCTCTATCAAATTATTTGGTAGTGGTATGTTCATAATAACATCAAATTTAATAGGGTCTATCTCTATTCCTTGCATGGACACAATAAACCCCAATAATTTACCATATTTAACTTCAAAAATGCATTTTTTTGGGTTTAAACGGACTTTGTATTCGCAAATCCTATCAACACTCTTCATAGGTCAGGGATGTAATATTCCTTTTTAATAGAATGATCGATAATATCATCGACATAATCATACAAAATATCATACATAATATCATGAAACACAAATGTCATGGCTCATTGGTAAGTTGCATCTGTGTTCTTTTAGACCAAAGAGCATTACTTTCCAATAGAAATTTTCCCAAGGTGTAATGAAGGTAGTCTTGGGTTGGTCCTCTGGTGCTATACAGATTTGATTATATCCTAAAAATCCATTCATAAGGGATAATATCCCACTTCTTGCTGTAAATTCAACAATTTGATCCATATTACGAAGAGGAAAGTCATCCTTGGGACATGTGGCATTGATTTTGGTAGCCCCCTATTTAGATACTAAAAAAAATTGGATATCCAATCAGAATAGTCGATGTCTTGGATAAAATCCACATCGAAGAGCTGTTGTAACTCTTCTTTAACAAACAAGGCTATTTTAAGATGCATCTTCCTAAGGTTTTGTTTTACATGTTTAGCATCAGGACATGGTGCCTGATTATAGAGGTATCTAAGCCAGGCATATCTGCATAGGTCCATGTGAAGATATTAGGATATTTTACAAGGAGTTTCGTATATCTAACTTGTTCTTTACTCAAAGCGATTCCTATCTTAACCATGTGGGGATTGGATTCAGTGCCAATGTTAACCTTTAAAACATCCTCTACTACGATGTTCAAATCCCTTTAGAAGTTGGGAGGAGCAGGTGAAACACTCATTTCTTGAAGTTCTTCTAAGGATATTTTTTTCAATTCATCTTGTGTAGTTGATGTTTGAATGTGGGCCATTTCGCATGACTTCGTCAGGTGCGATATCATAAAATAAATTTACAAAAATAATGTCTTTGTGTGGGACTCTTAAAAGAACAAATAGCTACATCATCATCATTAGACAAAATCTAAGTTGGAATAGGCTAGTTATGATTAAGGATATATCCTAGCCCATAGCATCCTAACCAAGCTTCAGCTTCCAAAGGCTTATTTATGCCTTTTTCATGTATACCCAATCCTTTTCCTTGGTATCCTATATTTGTAAGCATATATTTGGGGATGGGATACAAGCTAGATAAATAGCATGTGGTGTATTATATTTTGATTGGGCAAGGGTTACACCATGGATTTGCTTCTCATTTTTAGTACCATTTCAAATAAAAGAGCAATTTCATATTTTTATGATTAAACCCTTCCTAAAAGGTAAACCTAATGTGTGAGAAGATACGGGTTGCTTGGCTAGGTCAAAAAGAGGGTCATTATTATATTGTTCCTTATTTTGAATATGAATTAAGTTGGTTGTCTCAAATTTCATTCTTATTTAATTACTAGCTTTGTCTTTGGATTGATCATTAAATTGATGAGAGTAATTGCTTAGAGTTTAAAAAAAACCTAATGTGTAATTGATTTGAGAGGAAGTAGTAGTAGATGGAATTACAGTGAGAGAAGGAAAAGATTAAATTTAGAATTCTTAACCTCAATCATCTTATAGTAGGAAAAAGTTTTAGGATTAACCAAGATGTGAATGATTTTTTCTTGATGCTCATACTTGATACATTGATGAAGGGTGGAATGGATGGCCCACATTGGGTGGATCCAAGGCATTCCCAAGAGAATGTTATAGGTAAGATTACATGGCATGACATAGAATAGAGTATTAAGGATATGAGGCTTGGCCTTGAGGGGTAATACTATGATTCCAGTAGCCTTATATATACCATTATAGAACTCCCTAATTATAAGGTTCAATTTTTGAAAATCTTGTTTAGCAAGACCAAAATTATTGATAAACTTAAGGCTACATATATTGAGGCATGTTGGATATTTTTCCTACATCCTTGGGATATGTTGTCACGCTACAAGAAAAACCAATTTCCAACGAGCAATTATAGACTTTGGTATACTTACCTCTCTTTCTTTTTCTTTTTTTTATTTGTGGAAAACATCCCAAAAGGGATGCCACTTTCGGGTAAGACCCAAGGAGGCGGGGGTATCCATTCCGCCAAAAACGCCCGAGGACTCGGACCTGGCCTACCACCTTTGACATACTCAAGGAGCAAACAAACACACAAAACCAATTTAAAAATAAGTAAATAACAACAAAAATAATAAAATAAAATAAAAAACATGCTCCTTGAGTGTGTCAAAAACAAAAGCACAACCAAACACGCACAATAAGAAAAAAGAAACCACAACACAAACCACATAGAAAAACACAAGAACCACATAACAAAACACAAACAAGACAAAAACAACAGAACACTACAAAGACATAACCCAAAAAAAAACATGAAAAATAAACACAACCAAAACCTAAAAAATAAAATAAATAAAATAAAAATAAAAATAAAAAACAACCAACAACAGACAATAAACAAAAACAAAAAACATAGAAGACACTCACACATAAAAACACGAAATAACACAAACAAAGAGAAACCCAAGAACAAGAACAGAAAAAAACACAAGAACAATAACAAAAAACATAAAAAAAACAAAACAACAAAAACACAAGAACAACGAAAAACAACACAAAGAACACAAAAACAAAACAAAACAAAAGAACCCACCCACCTTAAAAAACTAAACAAAAAAAAACAAAGAAGAAAAAAGAAAAAAAAAACAATGACCTATCTAGACCAGAAGACTATTAAGGCAAGAATCAACTGAGGAAACAAAATAAAGAATAGAATGAGCTAGGGAACTAAAAAAAACTGAATGAACCAAAGAGAAGCAAAAAAAAAAAAACAAGAAGAAACTAGGTACCTTCGAGTCGGAGCCATCCAAAGAAATGATAGAAAGAAGAGCTTCCCTAATTTGAGAAGCCCACCATATAGGAGGGTGGCCATAACAAGTAAGATCACCTTTGTCCAAAGCCCAATTAGCTAAAGCATCAGCACTCTTGTTTTGATCTCTGACCACATGATTGTAATCAACTTTCAAAAATCCCATCTGGATTAACTGAATCTTCTCAATAATTCTTTTTATTCTCCAATCCACCTTATGATTCTTAGAAGGAGTCTTCAAGAGATTAATCATAAGTTGAGAGTCGGACTCAACTAACACCTTTTCCCATCCAACCTTAGTAGCCTCTTGAAGGCCTCCGAGGATACCATACCCCTCGGCAAGGTTATTGGAAAGAATACCCAAATTCTCAGCAAAAGTAAAAACCAGGGAGCCATCTGAAAGTCTACCAATTCCTCCCACACTGGCTTTTCCAGGGTTCCCTCTAGAGGCTCCATCGGTATTGACTTTTCCAAAATCCTTAGGAGGAGGTTGCCAATTTCTAGTCCTATCCATCTTACTAATACTCACATTCCCTTTAAGTTGGTTGCCCTTAGAAGGTTTAATCTTCAATCTTTGCATCACTTGATCCCATCTTTGGTGGGAGTTTTGAGGGTGATTAAGGAGTTGATGGACTGATTCAACTAAGTTGGCTATGGTCTTTTGCCAAATATAGTGAATATCCTTCCTATCTTGATTAAAAATTTGGTTGTTCCTTTCATTCCAAATATTCCAAAGAAGAATGGTAGAACCCATCCAAACTAAGCTGCCTAATAAAATGATCAACACCCTCTTGATTAGGCCAATCCCTCCAAAGTTGTTCAAAAGTAAAAAAATTGGACCACTGTAAGCCAAGTAAAGTGGCCATTCTCCTCCATAGCTCAGAGGCTAAAGTACACTCAATAAAAATATGGTTGATATTTTCTACATTCTCTTCACACATTTCACATCTAAAAGGGCCATGAAAACCACGCTTCATAAGTTGCTCACCGGTAAGCACCCTACGATGCAATAAAAGCCAATTAAAGAACCTCACCTTAGGCCAAAGATTTTGAGCCCACAATTGAGAAAATATGTCGGAAGAATGGTTGGGATTATTATGGCATAAGGTCAAATAACCTTGAGCAACGGAATACTCACCCTTAGTAGTGTTGTTCCATCCAAAACAATCTTTTTCATGGGACCAAGAGAGGGATCTCATATGAAGGATGCCTTGGATATCTTGTCTTTGCCTTTCTGGGATTTGAATAGGCCAGTCCTCAATAGGGATCCAATATCTACCAACCTTTGAATTACCGGTATGGTACCAGACGATAATTAGCCACCTTTATCCAATTAGCTCGGTGAAGCTCCTCCATCAAAGGCCTCCAATCGGGAATCTGAGTTATCAAAGGCTTGTGACCATCCCAAGAATCTGTCCAAAAATTTGCATGTTGACCATTATGAATGATCCAAAATAATTTTTTCTTTATCAAATCCTCACCGAGTCTTAAGAGCTGCTAAAATGGGAGAACCTTTGGTAGGAAGTTGATAGCGAACAAGGTCTTCGGGACTTTTGTTCTCGAGCATATTTAGCACGGAGATTATTGGCCCAAAGAGCATTGGGGTTATGCAACATCCTCCAATATAATTTAGCAGCTAAAGCTTTGTTGTTATTAATTGAAGACCGGAATCCTAACCCCCCTTCACTCTTAGGAAGACATAAAGTATCCCATTTCACCAAGGCCCATTTTCTTTTCTCCTTAGTACCACTCCAAAGGAAACGATGACTGATTTGATCCAATTCTCGAAGAACGACCTTTGGGATATTCAAAATGGAAGAAACATAAATAGGAATAGCTTGAAGGACTGATTTTACCAAGGTGATTCTACCCCCGGAAGAAAGCCACTTGTTGGTCCACTTTCCAATTTTCTTCTTGACTTTGTCCAACAACCAATTCCAATCTTTATTTTTTTGCCTTTGAATATTTATGGGAATACCTAAATAAGTGATTGGAAGAGAGGTCTTCTTATATCTTAATTTATCCAAGACCATGGATTCTTGTCTAGCAGAGCAGTGAAAGAAAATAACTTTAGATTTGTCTTCATTGATCAAGCTGCCCGATAGCCTTAGAAAAACAGCTAATTATTTGCTTAATATTAGAAGCTTCCTTAGCTGTAGCTTTACCTAAAAGAGTAGAGTCATCCACAAATTGAAGATGAGAGATAGGTCTAGCTCCATGAGCAATGGTAACTCCCTCAAGGGTTTTGTTTTCCCTCTTTTTGGTTATAGTCCTACCCAAGCATTCAACAAGAATGATGAATAAATAAGGGGATAGCGGGTCACCTTGCCTAATACCTCTGGAAGCTGGGAAAGACTGAGAAGGCCTACCATTGATAAGAACTAAGTAGGAAACTAAAGAGATACATCCCATAATCCAATCCATCCAATCCTTAGAGAAACCAAATTGCCTCAAAACTTTGATAAGGAAGTGCCAATCCACTCTGTCATAAGCTTTGGATAAGTCTAACCGAATGAACATAGAAGGAGAATTTTGCATATCCATGGAATGGATGGCTTCTGAGAAAGAACTATCTCATCTACTATTTGACGTCCTTCCACATATCCCCCTTGCTGCGGGGAAATAATCTTATGCAAAAGAGGCTTCAACCTTTCCTGCCATGATTTTAGTAATGATTTTGAGAAGAACATTACATAAAGCAATAGGTCTAAAAGCTGAGATATGATCAACCTCTTGAGCTTTTGGAACAAGAGTAATATAAGTTTTATTGATAACCTTCAAAATTTCTTTGGCTTTCCTGGCTTCTTCCACCACCTCTAATAAATCAACATGAAGGATATCCCAGAACTCTTGGTAGAACTCAATAGGAAAACCATCAGGACACGGGGTTTTCCCTTTTTGCATTTTAAAAACTACTTGTTGAAGCTCATTGATAGTAACAGGAGGAGTCAAAATAGAGTTCTCCTCGAAAGTGATAAGAGAAGGGATTGCTTGAAGAACATTTTGTTGAGAAGGTGAGTCAAGAGGAGTAGCAGCAAAAATATTGGAAAAGTAATCAACAACAATAGAGTTCATGCCATCCCAAGTATAAACAACATCTCGAGTATCTGAAGTTAAGGAAGAAATAAAGTTGTGAGATCTTCGAGCTAGAAGAGATTTGTGAAAGAAATTTGTGTTTCGATCTCCTTCTTTGAGCCATTGAATTCTAGATTTTTGCTTCCATAAGATTTCTTCTCTTTTTTCCCATTCCTCTAAGTGAGTTGTGAGTTTAATTTCATCTGCACTTCTCTTCTCTGTGAGGCCATCTAAACGGATTTTCTTATTCAAATTTTCAAGATGAGCAATAACTTCATGTTTTTTTTTATGAACATCCCCAAACTCTTTCCAGTTCCAAGTCTTGATTTTGGATTTAATGTATTGCAGTCTTTTGGCAAAACAGAACATCTTAGTCCCATGCCTAGGTTTACCTTCCTTCCACCATTGTTGCACACGAGGTCTGAAGGAAATGTCTCTAAGCCACATTAATTGAAAATGAAAAGGAGAGAAACTCACATTGGTTTTCCACATTTCCACCATGGTGGCCAATGATCCGAACCAGCATTATTAAGAGTCTTCACTTTAGGAATGTGACCATGGATTAAGAAATTTTCAGAGAGCAAAAACCTATCCAATCTCTCCATTATACAAGCTAAGCCTTGCCTTCTGTTAGACCAAGTCATAAGGCCATTATCTGGTTGGATATCCACAAGATGGAGGTTTGCAATATATTCGCTCATGAGGTCGGTGCTTTTGTCCAAATTTCTATTTCCCCCCCTTTTCTCATCCAGGAGAGAGGATGGTATTGAAATCTCCTCCGATCAAGATCCAAGCTTTAGGAAAATGAGAGATAATATGAGTAATATCCTTCCATTGTCTTCTTTTTTCCTCTAAAGAAGTCGGGGCATAAACGAGTAATGCAGAGCATAATCTGGTTGGAATGTCTACTTTGAATAGCTATAGCCAACAAACCCCAACTGCCAACCATATGGTGAATAACTACCTCTTTTGGGTCCCAAAGACAAGCAATGCCACCTGAAGTCCCTTGGGAGCCGAGGGAAACCACTTTTCCAGTGGCCAAATTTTACTGGCAATTAAGTCCATATCCTCCATTGACATCTTTGTTTCTTGAAGGAAAACAAGATGTGGATGATTTATTTGAATCATTCTTCTAATTTCATTTTGTTTTGAAAGACTCCCTTTGAGTCCTCTAATATTCCAAGTGATGATCTTCATTAATACCGGGGCTAAAAAAGTTGGGAAGGGCATTAATCTTACCTTCCTCTACAAGCTTTTCACCTTCTTTTACCATATGATATTGATTGGTCTTGCGACCTATTTTTTGATTGGAATCCATCTTCAATTTTTTTTTCCCTGTTTCTTGACTTATTCCAATTGAATCTGAGATGGCTTCTAACCTTGAAGAATGCTCATACACTGCCAAAATTTTACTAGATGGTTCAATGGAGTCTATATTGGGACCTGCATTATTTGAAGTTTTGACATTTGAAATATTGTTTTTCTTGTGTAAATTTTCTCCTTTTTTTTTTTGTTGAAAACCTTTGATTTGTTGGTTTGTCTCCGAGTTCTTCCCTTCATATTTAAATTGTGTTTCTAAGATTTCAGTTTCCATTATTTCCTCTTCCTCACTTGGGACATCATTTGTGGAAAGTATTTCAAACATATTAGCAAATGACTTTGATTGATCCTTCATAACTATTTTTTTTTGAGTGTTCTTCTTCTTAGGTATTTGGAAACCTCTTTGAGTTTATATCTTCTTTCTTTTGATCGGGAATTTTATTTGGGCAAGCACTGGCCAAATGACCATATTCATGGCAAATTCTACAACGAAAAGGAATGTTCTCATAGTCCACTACTTGCTCCCAAGTGTCTTCCCCAAATTGTAATGTGATCTTTTTAGGAAGGGGTTTGTCAAAATCCATTAAAACACAAATTCGAGCATAAATAATATGTTCAAAATTTTGAGTACAATCAGCGGTCATCATAAAAGTTCCTAAAGAGTTTCCAATTGAAGAAAAAATAGTAGGATTCCAAAATTCAATAGGGAGGCCAAAGAGTCTAACCCACACGGGAGCTATAGAAGGCATCTCTTCTTCGGCTTTAAATTTAGTATGCCAGGGCTTCATGAAAAGCCCTGCCCTTCCAAAAAACCAAGGACCCCCTTGAAAATTTTTCTCTCTATCTTCATTATTAGCAAATAAAACAAGAAAATAACCATTTGGATAAATAGAGATTTGTAACTCACCTTTAGTTTTCCAGCTTTTTGCAGCCCGAGACTTTGAAAGCAGATAGACTCGGACGAAAACCCACGAACCGACAAATTAGTCCTCTTTTTTCCAAATCTTCAATGCCAGTCTGAATGTTCCCCATATCAAGCTTAACAATAGGAGTTCCATCAGTTGCTTTAAGACATCCTGACTCTGTTTTCCTGGGATCAATCTTAGGCATTCTTAGAGGTTTATGGGAAGCCCTAATATTGATATTAGCATTGGGCTGAGGTTGTCCACCACGAAGGGCATCCCTAAAATTCATTTTTGGGACTGGGTCTTCAAAATTCTTACCCTTGACAGGGGTTTTCACGGTAGAATTATTTTGTGGGTGCACCTTAGCACCAGATTCATTTGAGATATGAGCCATTTTTTGATCAACTGCTTGAAACTTGTTTCGAGATCTCTTTAATCCTTGCCCTAGACGCCGTGGAAAGGTATGGTTTTCACTTTTCTTTTGAGCAGACAAATTGGAAGCCGTTGTCACTCAAGTTCACGGTATGATCTGTTGAAAGACAAATTTCTAACCCATCTTGTATCCCCTACAACATTTCTTGCTAAAATATTGAGCATAAACCACAAAAATATTGGCCGCTAGGGCCCGAAGGCCCTAAAAACCAACCTCTGGAGCTGCTTGCACTCAACCCAGATGAAACCCTCGCATAGCCGCTTGCCAAATATATCGTTCACACATAGGGCTGCGCTAGGATATGTGTTGCTCCAAATGATATGAAAATTGGTGGAGACGTTCTAGGGTTTTTCAGGCATCTACCCTCAAAATTTTAGCTCAATCCGAGTTCGGATGAGTGAGATATGGCCGAAACGAGTTCGGCAGTTTGGGCAGTCCTGCAAAAATCGTCCAGCTTCCTCTCCTAGATAATTCGGTTTCGATACTTGGGTATCTTTTTGAAAACTAATTTATAGTGGAAAACACCCCTTTCGAGGTGCCACTTTCAACAGGTTGGGCATAGGAGGAATGGAGCCTTGTCGGCCTCTACCAGCACATAGGACATTCCTAACTATACCATATATCTACGAGGATGGAGACAAGGGGAATGGAACCTGGGTCGGCCTCTACCAGCACCCAGGGCATTTACCACTACACCACAACAAGCAGATTACTTACCTCTTTTACCTAGGAATAGAGTTATATATGTTTTCTAGACATACTAGGTATGGTAAGGAAACCCTTGAGGTGAACTTAAAGATTTAACAATTTATGTTCATGCTCTTCCAGATTTATGATAGCAAGTGAAAGGTTTTATAAAATTGACCAATTTTAAACAATAACAATTCAATCATACCTTATGTATGATTGGTGCCTTAATTTTTTGGGCCACTATAGCAAAATTTGGTACATTTTAATGTGATAGAAATAATCAAGAAAGAAGAAATTGATGTAATTATGTTCATTTGAATATCATAACAAGCATAACCATTGACCAATGAAAATAAAGCGTTTATTATACATTCAAATGATGTAACCTATAATAAAGACAACACACAAGATTGAAACAAGGTACAATGAGGATAAAAGCCTGAAATTGTATTAATATCAAGAGATTGTTTACAATGAGAGTTGGCATTAATTTGCCGTAATGCTCTTTTAGATTAATACAATAAAAATTCTTGTCCAAATAATGTGACAAGAATATTTCACCTATCTATTCCAGTCTGATAACAGAGAGACCTTCAGACCTTTGATTCACTGGCTGGAAATAATTTCAGTTCATGAATGCTTCTCTACTAAGAACCTACACAAAAATGGGAGGAATGAGGAATGACGAGAAATAAGACACAAAGGAATACAATGACAGAACAAATGGGACTCAAGCATACCTTTAGCAAAAATATGCTATGCAAAAGCTTGATACCGATTCTGCCTATGAATGTCCATCTTATAGCTTTGGTGACTCTGTAACTATCAAAACTGCTCCAATCTGGATCCTCCACTTGTCGCCATATCCTACCTTGTTACTGGTTGGGTGTATTATAGCCTAATATTAGTTGTTTCAAAAATTAAACTTGATTGTTAGTATCTCAAAATTGACTCCAGTTGTCATTAGTTTTATATCTTAGTTCGGCCTTGCAACCTTTTCCTTTCCTTCTCTCCTTTTGTGTGGCCCACGCTACTAGTTGACCCTGAGGACTTTTGACTTTCCTTAATTGTGTTCTTTTCCTTTTGACTAGCCCCAATCATGTCAGTAATGTGTACCCAAATATCTTCATTGAACGTACTGAGAGTATCAATTCTATCTAGTACCCTCATCACCTTGGTCTTATTTTCTCTTAAGATCATCTGTTTAATCTAGAAAAGTCTAATTATGTCAAGAGTGGTTTTTGACAAAGGGAGGAGTTGATCAGATAATTTGTCTTCATCTATTTCATCACATTGAAGTTCTTGAATGTCGTTAATGACTAATCTATTGAACCCTTTCGCGATGAGTATTTTGGTGAGGTTGATATTAATTTGTCTTGTTCTGGTAGTCATATCTCGTTCCACATTCTCACGCTCTTTTACTGTAAACTTCCATCAGGGTCTATCAACCAAGAAGTTGGTGACTTTATCATATTCTATATGATGGCTATGAATTTGGTTGTGACCACTTGCCTGGATCTAGTCTGTCCATCCTCAACTTTGCATTTCTCATAGATTAGGGATATAGCTACCATTGTTTTATCTACTCTTTCTAATAGGGGTTTTAATTTCTTATTCATTTCTATTATCTCTCCAAAATCTCTACAACAACCATCAATCATATTTTATTCTTCTTTTATGGTGGCGATCATCTTCTCTTTGCATTTCTTTGTGAGCACTTGGCCTTGAATTTGCTTGCTTATTGAATACATTTTCACTTGAATCTTGCTGACCTCAACTTGTAGCCTTGCATTCTCACCTTGTAGCCTTTTATTTTTTGACTACAACAATTTTGCTTTAGCCTTCCATCTTGTTATTTTCTTTTCTATAGCCAAAGAAATATGTGCATGCACTTGTACTCCATATTTTAATAAGGCTACTATTTCCTCTCCTATTTATGCATCACCTATTGCAAGATTTATCTAAAGTGGCTCTACTCCCTTTGTAGGAACAGTAATTGTGGCTCTTGCGGAAGGACAAGAACTTTCTGTGGGAATGGGAGTTTCTTTTCCAAGTCTTGATTGGGCTTTCGTCACTCTCCCTTTCAATATCACTTGGATATGTTCTTCTTCTTTAGGGGTAAATTTTACGGTCTCCTTCTTTCTGATCAGGGTGATACTTACAGGCTAATTAGTGCTTATTCCAATCCTAGATCTCTTATGTGTGGGAGAACTCAAATGGCTTTGAGTTTTGATAATCCCTAAAAACATTAACAAACTCTCCACTTATTTGTATCTTCTTCCAAGCTACTGCAAAAATCTTAATTTCTTTGTTATTTATCCTTAAAGCTAAAGGTATTGTCTAAGGTGAAACTATGATCATCTGCTGCATATGTTCTGGGATCATCAATTCTTTAGCTAGATTTTATGCAGTAGGGTGACCTGGGATAGAAGAGTCTAGAAAAATCTCCTTTCCTTTCCCAATGTTTGGGTGGTGATGTGTGATGGAAGCATCAAAGGCATTTTCTGTCTCTTGGCCCACCACTTCTGCCAATATCTCAATTTGTTTAGGCTCTTGAACAACAATTTCTATGAGAGGGTCTATGAAGTCTTCTGGAGGTATGACTGATACTCATGGATTCATCTTTTCCACTATAGCCTTCCTTAGTAATTTTAGGTCTATGGAGTAATTACCCACCTTATCTACTTGGGCATGTGCCCTTGTTAGATTCTCATTTTTCCATGTCTTCTAGGTTCACCCCTTGTTTCTAAGCCCACACAAGACTATATTCAAATTGGTCTCCTCTGTGTATTGGTGGCTCTTTCTCAATGATAATTTTCTTATAGCATCCATTGGGATCATATGGTCTCCATGTAATTTCAACAAAACAAAATGAGTCCATTTTCAACAAGGCTCCCATCAGACTAGGATATCCCCTATAAACATAATGGTCTATCTTACTTAGCACAGTTATCAAGGGAAAGGTTATGCATAGTGGCAAATATTAACCAATTGGGTGAATATTAGGATTTTCAAAATTGAAAATTGGCGAATATGAGGACCCTCGACGTCGGCCCATTCGCCTAAATTTTTTAGGACCAATATTTTTCTTAGGGTCAATTTGCCACAATATGTATCCAAACATAGGCATATTTGTACTCGTTGAAAAGCTCTTTTCGAGCCTGATCTAATGGTGGTGTTGTTATGAAGTTTTAAGATGATTTAATAGGTCAAACATGATCCCAAATATGACCTTACTTTTTAGGGCTTCAAATACCTCAAATTTTGGTGTGAAGATGATTGATTTGATTTGCTTTGGATTCGCCATGATTCACCTTGATTTTGATTAGGATTCGCTATTTTTTTACAAGTACATTTTGAGTCCAACCCCTTATGCATAACCCTGATCAAGGGGATTCTATTTTGCTTTTTTATAACCCTTAATCGGGCCTCCTCTACACTATGTCTTACAATATCTAGGGCAACTACTAATTTTGGATAAAAAGAGGGTAAAACTTTGGGCGGTAATTTGGCCCCATACATCCTGATATAGCTAAGGTTTTCTATGAGGAAGAAATCCCCTGCCTCTTTGTATTCCAAATATTTTACAATGCCTAAGCTCGTCCTAAAAGGATATTTATTAGGAATAACATGATACATTGCAGGAAGAAATCTTCCAAAGAATTTAGAATAACTAGAGGCACCCTCCTGTATACACAATAATCTATCTTGAATTATTGCTTTTGGTACACCTCCCAACTTGGTAATTTTCTTTTCACTGAACTATCCCACAATTAGGTGAATGAGCAAGCAGTAGTGGGAGAAGTGAGGCATGATGTCTCTATCTTTGTTTATTACCTTCTATAGTTCTTTAAATTCTCTATCTGTTGTATCACAGATTAAGTTCTTCCACTTGTACATTGGAAATTTATAGGCTTTGTTGCATTGTACTATTAAAAACATACTTCCATTTCAACCCAATTTTGTAGTGTGGATTTATGAATGGGGAACTCAATGGACACTAGTTTTCATAATAAAAAAACTTTGCATAAAAGGAGGTGCTAATCATATGTTTTACCTGTGTAGAGACTACCTCCGCATCTTAAATTAAAGAAGCTTTTTATAACCCAAACTTGGATGATTTTATCTGGTGTAATTCTATTGATGGCTTTGTTTTTGCTACTAATTATTGCTCTGGCCTTTGAATTATACAAAATAGCTAGCCAAGACAGTAAGTGAGAAGAGAAATACACCCTTGGACATAATAACTTTGTTAATTTAGTCCTCCATCTATTGTAGAATGGGCTCTTCTTATCTTTTTTGTCGTATGTCCTCCAAAAAATACCTTTTAATAAAAAATTTGGTCATTGCCATTCTTCAATGCTTGATTCGAAGTTGAATTTTGAGAGGTCCTCTTCACCCCATACTTGCTTAGAGACTTTCCTCACTGATATTTTCTTGAATAGTACTTTCTTTTCCAGTATCTCAACTTTGATTTAGAGAGCAGTGGCACTTAAAGAAGCCATTTTTTATCCTAAAAGATCTAACCTCTGTAATTGGAGTTCTTTTCACTCTATAGCTCAAGGGTGTTCTTAGATCTATGAGTTAATCACTACTATTAGCACATTTTTAAACTTTTTTCCACACGAAATACCATTAATGTCATACCTACTATCCTTGCACTACCACCACATTTGATTTGCCACCTCACTTTCTATAATGGTTCGGCCTATCGTGAATCATTACTATTTCTATTGGTTTACGTATTCAGCTATTGGATCAAACACTTGTTTGCTTTTTAGTCACTTAATTAAATCTCGTTGTCTTAAAGCATGTACCTGGATAGATTCAAGGAAAAGTTTGTAGTTGGCCTACGTGCTTGTGACCTCCTAATTGATCTCTAGTTGTGTCAGTGAGATCATCATCATTTGAGTGTCCTACTAGATTTTCTTGGATGGGGGACCCACAAGATCTTGCTCTTAATGTGGTGCCACTTTATGTGTGTCATTGGCTGATTAATATCTATCATTGGTTTTATGCCATGTGAGCATCTGCGATCGTTGATTGTTAATCGATCGATAGGAATTTAATTCATTCTTCCTGTGAAAACTTTCAGTCGATGGCTCTTTGTGGTCACATGTGAATCGACCAAATTAATTTTATCCCTTCATCAAGACTCAATCGGTTAACCCTCATCATTCATTAATTTTTATAGAATGACCTAGGGTACTTTTATACTTTGGAGGTTTAGCATTAATTCCATGGTAGACCTTGGGGATCTTGACATTGCGATAAATAAAATAGGCGTCAGTTAAATCAAAGATCATAAAACATTAAATTTTTTACGTACATTTGAATTTCACCTAATTGACTTTACCTTAATCGATAAATCTCAATTTGTCATCTTGTTTGGCTGAAATACTTTAGCCTCTCAGATTCGATTGGTCGATGAATTCGTGCCTTTATATCCATTCGATCCATTGGCATTTTCTTCTTCGCATGGATCCTAGGTCATAAATCCTCTTCGACCAAAAACCTATTAGCCATACCTCTTTACAAATATAGCTCAAAATCTTTAGTTAGACTTAGGGAAATTTTGGCTTAGGAAAGGAGGGCGGATGCGCTAATGACCACCATAATTTCTTTGTTATGAAGGGTCATATACTTAGGAAACATGTGAGCACATGGGTTTTAACAAATTTTATTTAAGCCTAGAGAGTTGGATTTATTGTGTTCTTGGGGTTAGGCATGATATATGGGTACAATGTGTTTAACCCTCTCCTTCTTCTACTTCGGTCGATGAATCCTGAGCATTAATATCCATCGATCGAAAAGACTTTGATTGCTTCGATGTTTACCACATCATTTCCTCATTTGGCCAAATGGTCTTAGTTCATTAACTTGGTCGGTCGAATGCTCTAGGCCACCATTGCTTTTCATCCGAAGGGTCTTAACCTTGAAAATTTGTGAATTCAAACAATGACTTAGGGGATTGCATAAAGAAAAGGGGGGGCAATGTAATCATGACCCTCATGACCGATCCCAACCTAAGGTAATTATTTTACTTTGACTTAGTTCTAAAGCTCAAGTGTCTATGCGTATGTTCCCTCTTATTACCTTTCAGTTGGAATTCTATAATTAAAATGGGGCCTAAGTTTTGTAAGTTTAGGATTAATAAGACCAAGGACCATGGTTTAGGTTGATTTACTAGAAAAAATTATTTCCATAGCGAAGGTAATCTTGTGATCAAATTTTATGTACCCTTGGGCAGTGAGTTGGCTTTGACTGAGCAAGTTGACGGAGTTTCGATCGACAAACTTCAGCCGATAATTCCTAGCCATTGATCTTTGTTGAGTTTTGGTCAATCAATTTGGGTATTTGATATGCTTTCAACTGAATGGCTTCTTTCGTGCCAAATTGATCAATCGATCATTTCTTTCTTTCGACCAAAAACTTTCATGCTTTGATTTTGACTTTCAGGCATCATCTTTGACTGGGGTCTTTAATTTTGCTTCATTTGGATCTTCTCGATCATAGATATCAGGTCAGATTACTCTCGATCATTGATCCTCTTTTGATCGATGGCCTTTGGTGTGTTTTCATTTTTGGCCGATCATGTTGATTTCTTAATTAGTGGTGGGCTTTGCTTCAGCTGAATATCTCATGATTGCATACTTATGAAAAATGACCAATTAACCTATTAGACCTTAGGCTTACCTTGATAAGTTTGATAAATAATTTTTGAAGGCTTAAGACTAAGACCCTAGCTTATGATAAATGTAAGGGAAAAAGGTGTGGACTCCGATTATACATAATTTTTTAGACACAGTGGTACTCTTAAAAATTTATCTTTTTATGGTGGAAGATACTTTCACAGTCCTTGAAGTTTAGGTAGTCTCGTGAAGGGTGATTATTATGATAGCAAATAATTCCTTAGAATGAGTGATTTAGGCCTTTGAAGAATTTCATCAAGACTGAAAAAATAGAGTCTATTTTGTAATTTTGTGAATTGCTTTACTCCCTCAAAACTCATGACTAACTTTATTCATTTGAACAATCACAAAATCTAGGACCTCTAATGACCTTAATTTTTTTGAAATTAGGGGTACTTTTATGTTGGATCATTTTGGGCTCCAACAAAGGCTCTAATTGGGACAAGAGGTGAAAACTCGAGGTGCTTGAGAACTCTAGACTCTCTGGTTATTAACACAAAAATTCAAGAATTTGACTTGAGAATCCATTTCCAGATGAAGGTTTAAAAATAAAAACACAACATACAACAATTTTATAAAAGACAATTTTATAAAATACTATTCTAAAACCCCTAAAAAAATGACATTGCTTTTAATCGATAAAATCAGAGGATCCAATTTAAAATCAAATGAACTTTTGCTCATAAAACACAGATTGTATAGCAATATCTTAAGGTGGAGTTAGACATAATTGATCAGAGATTATTGCCACATCATACCTTAGCTTGAAGTGTGTGTTTGTGTATTCTTTTTAATTTCTTAATCAAATATAATGTCATCATCTTGGGAGAAGTTAGGTCTATTAATGATTTCACTCTTAAGGGTATTTACCTTTGCATTGCTCCATTGCCATTCAAGCATTTATAGCTCTGATGGAGATGACTTTGATCCCTATGGACCTACTCTACTGCTAGTCATGTGTATATAGCCCTGGTAGAGGTTATCTAGATAGCCCAAGCACTTGCTCAATTTGCATTATTAATATTTTTCTTCTTAATTAAGAATAATTTTGATGAATTGCAAAGTTTTTAGAGTGTGCTTTCTGGGTTAAGGACCTATAAGGCTAAATAAATTAGTGTAATTATTTTTTGCCTAATTGTTCTACCAAGGATGACTTCATTCTTTTGACCCTGAAATAACTTTTAAGATTGTGAAGTTTACACCTAATGTGGCAGTATCTCTAATTTCATTTGCGTAGACCCCGTACTATGAGACAATTGTTAAACATTCAGCTCTATAAGTTTCAAAAACAAATGCCTTTAATCCAAATCCTCCTTTCTTAGATGACTAAGACAAGTCACAACAAGAAAGACAACACAAATATTGACAAGGAAATTCACAACACTCTAACACTCTAATATCATTGAAAACAAAGTGAAAATGACACAAATGAAAATTCTCCTAACTAGAGTACTAACAAGCTCCTCTTTTTTTATTTTTTTAATTACATTTTTTTATATTTTGTTGATGTTGTTGTTTTTTCTTCTTCTTCTAACCCATAGCAGGGGTAATATAGTTTCAGGTGTTGGTCATTTATTGGAATTTTTATCTGTTCATTTTTTAAGGTTTGCAACCTGTAAGTATTCTGAACAACAATCTGAACTAATTGGTAGAGGCCTAACCACTTAGGTTCAAGCTTACCCTTTTCTCCATGTCTTTCATTTTTTGGGTCCTAGTAAATGACTATATCTCCTTCAAAAAATGATGTGCCCTTAGCTTTCTTATTGAAAAGTTGCATTGTTTTTTGAGTCTGTTCTGTCATCTTATTCAGGACATCTCTTCTTTCTTTCTGCAATAGTGCAATTAGATCTAGTATTCTTTGTAGAGTATCAAGGTTTTCATGATCTTGGAGTAAGAGGGATAAGGCTATCCTTTCTATCTGAGGAGGTAACAGGGCTTTTTCTTTGTATACCATGTATAAGGGGTTTTACCTGTGTTTCTTTTGATAGACAACCTATCTGCCCATAGAGTAAATTTTAGTTCATTGTCCCAGGGTTATGCATAAGCACGAAATATTGTAAATTGGCTATATTTAAAATTTTTGTAATTTTAAATTTTCTAATTTTGGAACATTTCATTGGGGGCCATTTACCCAAAATTTATGTGGTAGAAGTTTTTTTGGGGTAAATTAGCCCGTTTTTGATAATTATTATCCTATTTTTATGTTAATTTGCCAACCACTTTCACCCAATTCCATGGACATTGAACCAATCTAAAGCATATTTCTCTAGGGTCTGTCAAAATAGCCCAAGAGCCATATCTTCTTCTTCGACTTCCAATCTATCTAAGGCATACAGGAAGCTTTTGATATGTTCTTGTCTAGTGATAGCATTGTTACCTAGGAATTTAGGCAAGTATTTAGGGGCTTTAATGGGTAACCGATGAAGGTGAGGAGGCAGTGAAAAGGCCTATACCTATTGGCTCTCTAGGTCTGAAGGTATTGATTATTCTGGTCATTCATCATGATCACAAGGGTGATGATAGAAGATACACTTATGATCAATTGAAATATTCTTATCAGAACAAATTAAGATGCTAGAACCACTATCTAAAGGAACATTGCTTGTTAACAAAACCTTACCACTATGATATGATTCAATTTTGTAAACTGGGTCTTTCATTTTCAGATAAATACCTTTGGGTGCTTCAATTCTTGAAAGACTTGCTTACCACTCCCTCTCATATGCGCCAGGTCAGATTCTTCTTTCTTCTATATTTTGGGTTCATTCATATTCACCAGCACTTGGGTGCAATAGAATCTCACTCAGGCCAAGATTGATCGGTTTTTAAGTTTTCTCAATCTCTCATATATGCACAGAGGTAACCATGGAGCCAAAAACTGTGGCATTGATGGGTAAATAATTTATCATGAGGAGACATACTACATGAACATATAAATATCAAATAGTCCATCCTCGACAACGACACCAAAAACTGTGGTGTTGGTGGGTTAGAAATATGTCATATGGGGATAGGGTATTTAACATGTAAAAGCAAATAAAATCCGTCCCCAACAACAACGCCAAAAACTGTTATGAAAATTTTTGATATCCTTAAAATATTGGCTATCACACTACCAAAAATTCCTAATCACAACAATATGTGAGCTTTGGTAAACTCACCTCTTTAACCTGAAACACTAAATCCTTAAGAATGCAGGTTGGGTCTGGACACCCCACAATGAGCCTAATTGATAATGAATTTCAGTCTTGCTAAGCTCTACCAGATTTAATGAATTATAATGGATTTTATGATGACCAAGCAAACATAGCATTTATAACTTCAGTTTCAAGAATGCAGATCAGTGTCTTGTCCATTGGGTGACTGTAGCAAAAATTAACCAATTCTATGAAACATCGAGAAAGAGAAGGAAATAACTAACATGCCCACATTCATTCAAATAATGCAATCAACATAGGTATTAAATCGGTCAAAGAAACATTATATGTAGATTCAAATAGTGTAATATACAGACAAGTGACATACACACATTGCACCAAAATATGCCAGAGTAGAAGCCAAAATTTGTATTACGTTCAATGCCAAATGATTACAATATTATAGCCTAGCAGTGTGCTCAGGTCTCCCAAAGAACACAACACAATTTCCACCCTATTCAAATGTCGTAATAGGGAAATGCAATATACTTGTTAGAAAATAGAATACTTGATATTATTCAATGACAAAGACCTTGCTTAAATAGCAAAGGTGTACAATATGATCCATTGGATCATAACTAACTGAGCTAATCTCAGCCACATAGATTATCCTAGTAACAACTTAGGATATGATATATTATTCTAACACCCCCCTTAAGTGGTACTAGGATATACTAATACCCTCCTTAAGTGGTACTAGAAGGTAGTGAAAAACAAAAAAACTAAATAAGTGGCATATCCACAAATATGATTCCCGGCAACAAGGCCTGATAAGGTACTCATGTACAATATATGCATAAGAAAACTCTATTAGAGAGATGAAGAAAAAACCACCTACCATAATAGAAGAAGAAGGAGGAGGAAGATGTGCAAGGAGGATGGAGAGGAATATGTCCTCTTCAATCCCCCTAGGACAACTTCCATCAAGAATCCTGCAAATGATCCATATGATGTCTCAAAAAAGTAGAGAATCCTCGTCGTCGAACTGAATAAAAACTTACTTCCAAACTGGTGCTGATGACAATGAACAAGGATGTGAACCATGAGAAAAAGTCACCAAAGAAAGCCCCTTGAAACCAAAGTGTCTTACAAAAAGAAGAGTGTGAAGATAGTGTGGAAAAATAACCACAAAAATTTCAAGAGTAGTCCAAAATGACTCCATAAGCATAAGTATGCGGTTTCCACCTATATGAACACAATGGGCTGATAACAAGATCCAAAAACTTGGACAAACAACAAAAACAAAGGAAAAAATGAAGCACCAAGGTAGCTGTCGAACGTATCCTTATGGTGACCTCCTCATCCTACCATAATGCATGGGTAACCATTCACTGCAACTGCTAGGTGATATAGAGGAGATGACTAAATACTAGGATCACATAAAATGCTTTGGGAGTGTTAGGTTCAATCGAGAGTGCACTCCATGTTACAATTATTTTTTAGGCTAAAAGGGACAAATGGAATAGCCTTAAACTTACAATTTGACACCAACAATGTGTCCATCTCGAAAAAACCTTTCCAATGACTATAAATACCCCTATAATCGGGTTTAAATGAGGCCTTCATCATGCAAGAAAAGCAATAGTCTTCTTCCCTCCTTTACAAAGGAATATTCCAAAATATTGGAATAAAGCAGGTTTACAAAAATTATCTCCGTAGGATAGATTACATGGGTTTTGAAATTACAATGTGATATGAAAGAATTTTTTTTTATATTCTTTTTCACAAAAATATTTAAATGGTCCATAATTTTTAATAAAAGGTTTCCCCTATCATTTTAGTTTCAAGCCTTCCCACCAAATGGAAAACATAAAAGGCTTGTCGTCGTGGCCCCATGCACAAAAATATTTTAAAAATTTCCCTCAACTCTGATGGGTTTCTGCACAAAAAAAATAAATGAAAGAGATGGAAGATCTTTGCTTTCTTGAGTTTTTAGTGGGCCTTACAGAGGGTCTCCAGTAGGCGTCACGCCACGACAACACCTGCTAGTGCGCACAGCGAAGAAGGGCCAACCCCGTGCATTGGCTAACAAGTCGATGGTGATGATCCCCAATAATTTATAATTTATCATCCTCGCAAAGATAATATTTGGCTCCATCCATGACCGAGTTGAGAAGAAACCACTGCGAACATATGCCATTTCGAACAACCGAGCCTTGAAGTCTTTTCCATGTTGATGGAGATTGATAATTACGCATTGATGTCTTGGATGAATTATCATTGCGATTACAGGGATCCCATCACGTCTGCACGTCTCCCATAATATGTCACTATCATCGCAAAGACTTTAGTACCGGCTGATGATGGTTTACACAAATACCACCATGTCAAATATGGAGTGTAGGAAAAAACAAATACTGTCACCACCAAGTTTATCTACTCGCACAGAAAAAAGACGACGACTCCCTTATCTCGGTGGCAAATTTTATGCATTACAACTTTAAAAAAATCTCAATTACATTCTCCTCCATTTGCCTTCCATGCAACGACGCCTCCTCATCGACATCGGGTTTCAAATATTCGTCGAAGGACGAGCAAATTATCGGTGATATTTGCACCAACATAGAGCGTCCACTATAGTTTTCGAATGCAAATTAGATAACCGGTCCTCGTGCTTTTGCCTTCACCGCACAATGGTGCTTTCCAAAAAACTCTTGCTAAGCACGATTGGTAATGGTTTCTTCCTCCGTGGAACTCTAGTGGGTATGATTTTAGCTTCGGATCAATTCATGCACACACTTCCATCATAGAAAAAAATAAGCAGATCACCTTGAGCAAATTTCTGAAGCAGGAAATGCGACAAGTGGGGCTATGAGAAATGAGCAACAACATAAGGAAAAAATGACAATCAACAGCACGATTGCAAGCATTAGTTTCATAGTTTCCCACCAAAAAATTTAGAAGAAAAAAAATGCAAATGTGGCCTTCGATTTGTGTTGCCCATCTGCCTTTGGCTCCAAAAAAAATTCACCAAATCGATTGCCGCCAACAACTCATGATGAAATTTGGTACCAACTCGAGCATAATCGTAGGTATAAAAAAAGGAGTCATTCAGCTCTCAGCAGCACCTATGAAATTTTTAGTGCCCAAAAAATTGATGCCAACAATGTTGTACTGACCAACATTTGCACGTCCAGATCAAACCAAGATAGCTTACCAAATTTCACATCTTCAAAACTTTGATTATTGTCATTTTAATTAATGTATTGTTGCTATTGTTTAACCCCAAACCGTTGCCAATTTGTCCGTCTCTAGCACACTCTATGTGCTGATCGACTACGCGTGGCATCCATCATGGACAGGTTGGGGGAGGAAATAAATTTGCGCAATGATATGAGGGAGCTCGAGGGCATCTACATCATTCATGAAGATACTTCGACAGCATCCACCTCCACTCTAATCACATAGTTATACAATGGTATCACAAAAAATAAATAGCAGTCGCTCCTCGCTTTCAAATCCATGCCTAAATTAGGGAGATTTTTTGGCTTCAGCGCTCTTTATGCTCCACATCCAACAGTCTGCTGATGTGGAGATCTTGTTTCTCAACTTTAGATCGAATGAGTGCTAGTACTACCATATAGCATGTAGAATATTTCAATGTTTCGCTAGAATAATGATATGCACCCACTACGACTAAAAAAATACACAAACACGCTTGGAAGTATTCTCACAACGTTGCCTCCATAGACTAGGCATGACTAGCTTGTGATCTATAGATCTAGTTTGAATGCTGACACCTTCACAATATTGAAAGCAAATCTTAGAGACGGTGTTGTACACAAATGGAAAAAAACATGGTTGGGTTGTGTTAGGTAAACCAGCAGCGCATAGCAATTCAAAGACACTCCTTGATGTTAACTGTAATAAAACTACAAACCCGCAGAAAGTCATCCGAACTAGAAATGGACAAAGAATAATGCCTTGAATGCGACTACAAATTTGGACAGAGGGGCCGATAGGACCACAGGTCTCTATAGCAACAGAAAAGATAAGTATGCCATACTTGCCAAACCCAGATCTATAAATCTAGATCTGTAGTATAAGACTGCAAACCCATAAGAAATTGAGAAAAAAAACTAAAAAGACCTCCCAAACTTTTAAAAAATTTAACCATCTGGTTTCTGATCCATCAAAAGATGGAGAGCATACTCCCTCAGTAAAAAAAATAAGGGAAAAAAATAAGGGGGGATTTTTATGAGGGAAATATTCTCTCAAGTTCACAAGGCAAGGAAGGCCCGCTCTGATACCATGTTAGAAAATATAATACTTTATGTTATTCAATGACAAAGACCTTGCTTAAATAGCAAATGTGTACAATGTGATCCATTGGATCATAACTAATTGAGCTAATCTTAGCCACGTAGATTATTCTAGTAACAACTTAAGATATGATATATTATTCTAACACTACTATCCTAATTGTAGTGACATATAGACTCTGGCTCCTTAAGCAACTTCTAGGAAATAATCTTAGGTGAGCTACTCAACTCTCAGCAGTATCTGTACAAAGGTGAGAAGAATCGAGAGATGGAAAAAAAAGATGACATAAGGGAAATACAACCAACCCAGGAAAAACACTCGAAATACCTTTCACAAAATTTTGCTATTCTGATACCCGATACTAAATTATGACTTGAAAGATCTCTCTTATAGTTTGGGTTTTACAAATTCTATTTTAAATACTTGGTTCATATGCAGACACTTGGCATCCCCTCTGCCACTAATTTATGTGAATGTATTACAACAAAAATTGGGTTGTCACAAGCTATATTCAACTGAGATAATCATCTCTGTGAAGCTTTGGGGTAGCTAAATCATCATCTCTCAATTGGTCTAAAATCAGGTCTAAGTTCAATGAATGTAGTTTCTTCCATATTGTTCAGCTTCTAGTGTTTTCCATGTCCTAGCTCGGTCAGTGGTAAATCCTCATCATCCTTTGGCTTTTTTTGTTTTGCATCCAATCCTTACAATTTCTCTAGCTCTAATGGCTTCTAGTTGTATGAATCAAAGATTCTAGAATGTTATAGATTGTTAACATTTCATCTTTGTCTCAGTCATTTGATCTTCATGGGATGATCTAAACTTTTGATGCTTCTTTCGCTTTTTTCCTAGGTCTGTCGTTGATGAATCATCGATGGGTAGTCTTAATGAGCGATGGGAATATGCTTGAATGCATCATTGTTGATTGTCTGAGGCTATCGTTGATGAATCGATGATAACGCTTTTACGAGGACGATAGCTAGATGGATATATGTTGTCGTTGATGTATGAGCAAAGGTAACTTCCTATCGATGATGATGATTATAAGACTTGGGGCAGACTTAGATTGATTTTTTATTAAACATATCATGTTGGGAGGGGGAATACCTACAACCATGATGACTTAACCCTTTGGATACCTCCAAAAATCTTTGTCATTGATAAAAACTTGTTATCGCTGATGGATCGACGACAGGCTTTTATTAAGAGTGACGAAGAAAATTTGCTCAGATTTAGGTCATTTCGTGGTTGTTGATGAAGATGAGGTTTCGTTGATCGGATTGGTGACAAGGCTTCAGATTGATGACAGGCTTTCTTGGCCTTGACATTGTCGCTTATAGCTTAGGCAATCAAAAATCGAACAACAAACTATATGACCTGAGGCTAGTCTTCGTTGATGAAAAAGACTGGATCTCTAACTAATTAGAAAGTTCTCCATGAAGCTTTGCACAGCTAAATCGTCACATTCCATCTAATTTGTCATGCACCAAATGGTTAGGTTTTGGTCCAGGTTCAATGAATATGATTTTTCTCGATAGTTTGACTTTCTTTATTGACTGTTCGACTTCCCTATTTTCCACCTGTTTCGATCACCTGTAGACAGAGAAGAAAAAAATCAATTTAAGACTAGCGATGAAAGAAATTCAAAATTTGGTATTATAACTATTAATATTGATGTTTTTAGATTTATTGAATGTTTGCCTAAGGTTTAACATTAGCCTTTTAATTTAATTTTTTATTTTTATTATTTTCTAATGTTTTGGATTTTTAATTTTAATTATTAAATTTTAGGGCTTCCAATATTAAATCCGGATAATAAAAAGTCTTAGTTATTAAATTTTAGGGCTTCCAATATTAATTTCGGATAATAAAAAGTCTTCATTATTTTACCCAGACTCTCATATTTTAGGCTAAAATCATTTCTATTGTTAAGACTTTAAAAAAAATCAATTTTTAAATTTATCGGTGATGCCAAACCCTTGTCACTCATGCATTAGCAATGACTTTGTTCTATAGACGATGATATTAAGTCATGAAATTCACATTGCTCATGCAAATCCTTTGTCGTTGATGGAATCCTTTATTGCTCATGCATCCGTGATGGCTCCTTTTCCTTAATGATGAGACCTCATTGGATACTGGTAATGCATGATTTTATTGGTGATGGAACTTCATTGGCCAAATTATTTATTAAAACATTCTAATTAATTTCCATAAAGTTTTATTTTAATTAATTAATGCATCTTCTCATAAAAACCCTTGTCTCTGATGCAAGAGTGATCGTTAATGTCTCGAATAGCCCACTGTAACCCTTGTCGCTGATGTGAGACCATTGTCGTTGATGTATTACTGATGGGCTTTCCCGAAGAGCGATGACGACTCCCAAAAATACATTGTCGTTGATCAGATTGCATTGTTGTTGATTGCATTGCCAATGGGATTTCCCGAAGAGCGATGAAGGCTACCAAAAATATACTGTCGCTGATCAAATTGCATTATCGTTGATTGTTTATTTCATTGACGATGAGACTTTTGCAAGAGCAATTATTAATTTTTCTTCAAACCAAGACTTTATGCGATCATCGATTGAAATCTTCTCCGCTAATGTAAGAGCGATGGTTTGGTTTATCAATGATAGTTGCTCGAAGTCATTCATTCCTTTCGTTGATGGAAGATCTTTGTCGTCGATGTAAGAGCGATGACTTCGATTTACCGACAATAAGCTTTCTCGAGGTCTGAGTCTACAAACTTTGGCACCAAATTAAAAATGAATAATTTTGCACAGCAAAATAGGAGGTCAAAGATCATGGTAATTCCTATACTCATCCAAAGACTGATTTTAGGTCTAGTTAATAGAGACTAATCTGACCCAAAGCTTTGAGTTATCCCGAAGTGCCAAAAATAGGGCAAAATTCAAAGTTCTCATAATCTTACAAAAATTTCCAAGAATATAAATGAGCCAAATGGGTACTCAAATCCATTGAGATCATCAAAAACCTCATCACGGTTCATGAGATAATTCATTTTAATGTTCACATGATGCTACTATAATTGCTATTTTTGGAAATATTTGATAGTTAAAATTCTAAAAATTTAGTGCCATCGTGAATATGAGATCAAACTCTTTCTACCAGTTTTTGAATCAGGCCAAACAGAGTTTTCTAGCTCCAGTTATGGTCATATCAATTTCACATCAAAATGTAAGGCAAAAGTGACGATATTGGAATACCCTAAAATGAATTTTAATTATTTAGACCTTTAATAAAATCTTAGGACTTGAATTTTCTGAAGTAATCCAACCAAAATAATGCAGGTTATATGCCACTCTTCAAAGATATTGAATTTAAATGAATGTAGCTAAAGCCCAATCTTCAAGAATGCAAAGTTCCAACAAATTCAAGACTCTAAGGTAATCAAAAATTTGATGCAAGCTAAAAACTTCAAATTAAAATCAGAAGTTTAATTCTCTGGAATCATCAAAAGTTGAGCCTTACACCCTAAGTTCACCTAGACATCTTTCAAAAAATAAATTGGGGTGCAAACTAAGTTGTAACTATGGGGTACAACACCCACATTTGCCAATCACCACACACTTTGGGGGTGCTTAAGGTATCACACCTCCCCCCTTGTAAAAAAAAAATCAAAAATCACAAAATTATAAAAATAATAAAAATTATCAAAAATAATCAAAATCACAAAAACAACAAAAAAATCAAAAAACATAAAACACAAAAACAATAGAAAACATCAAAAATACAAAAATATTTTTTTTGCATCATGTTACCATGCATTTTGTTGCATTTATTGGTTAGTTGCATTAAGAATATTCATCCATTGCACTTGCACTAGGATAAGTTGTATTTGCATTCCTACAAATGACAACATGTTTTTATGCCAGTCATGAGTCTTTAATCAACCTTATCCATCATTAGTATTTGCAGTTTTCTTTATGAGCTTTTGCTTATTAAGACATCCTCATAAGATAGGTTAGATACCGGATAAATATCAGCAATGATGTTTAGATGGCCACTGGCTATTTTATGCACACCTTTTAGTTTGCAAAAGCTTACACATCCTACATATCATTACCATCCATATTCTCCTTTGTGAGTAACTATGTTTTTCAACACATCTAATAAGTTGCTATAGGGTGTTCACTAGGGTTTTCGATCATTCAGCCATCCCTAGTTCTCTTTTCAAATTTTGTAGAAAGCTATATTGGCTTTTAGAAGGTAGGGTCTTACTTTGATAGTACCTTGCATATGTCAAAATCCCAACACAAATTCACACATTAAAATCCAAGTTTGAACAAGAAAGGATGACAACTACAATGTAGTTGTTGCAACCTTACGCGAAAGGTTTCCTTTGCTCATCCTATTATGTGCATGGTCTAGGATGTTGAGAATTGACAAAAGGACAAGCTCCCCCATACCCAAGAAATCCCCTTTTCTCTTCCACAAAATGAGCAAGTTCCTAAAACAAAACAAAGTAAACAATGATTTTCATCAATAATCAAATCCCTTGCTCTTAAAAAAAAAGTGGTTTTCACCACTATAAATGAGCAAATATCCCAAAGCAATCAAAATAAAAGAAGGGGGTAAAGAACTTGAATTCCTGGAATCCTTAATTATTCACAAGCCATGGGGAAATCTCCATTACAACAATGGGTTGAATGAAACCTGTCTGGCAATGGAGTAGCCTTACGTGTGGTGATATGTTTGTCACATTAGCGACCTTCTTTTATACAGACCAATGTTAGCTTGCGGATGAGCTAGCTTTTGGTGTCTTGTATTGCCTAGTATTCTAGTCCAGCTATGTCCAAACTCAGAATAATGATGATCATAGGGTGATCCTAATTACAACAAAGGGTTCAATGAAATTCGCCAAGCAATGAGGTAGTCTTATACATCATCTAATACATTCACTTTACACACACAGGGATATTGAATATCAGGGTATTCCTAGCAATCTTTTATCTCACAGAGTCATGTATAGCTAGTATACAATTTTTTATTGGTCAACTAGGGTGTTTGAGTCTCATGAAAGGTCTTGTTGTGCCCTCATAACATCTCACTATTTCACATTCATCATTTACATTTCACCATATCATTCCATCGAATTCAGATTCAAATATATGACCTTTTTTGAAAACTTTGACATTTTGATTCATGAATTTCATACATTTTGTGGTGTTTACTCTTAGGTTGCTTTGCATCTTAGATTTATTCATTATGTTTAGCAAATAATCACAAACATCAAAATTTTCATCATCATGTCATTAGCACATAACATACATGCATACATCTAGGCATACAATTTACATCTATGCATACATGCTAAAATATCTAGACATTCATCCATCATTCATCATTGCATCCATAAGTGCTTCTATGCATAACATAACATAACATAAGCAATAAACAAGATCCAAAGGCACTTAAACCCTTTGGTCACATTATTTCAAAAATGCTCCAAAGATACTTAATCCCTTTGGTCGCATTAATTTAAAAGTCCCCAAAGGTACCCAAACTCCTTTGGTCAATTTCAAAAGGCTCCAAAGGCACCTAACCCCTTTGGTCACATTGAGTCAAAAATATCGAGTGATCCTCGTATTTAGTGATTTATTCTAGACAACTGGAATTTGCAACGACTAATTATCCATGCAATATGGTAGGATGGATCGATTACCATAAGGCCACTTGAAAAAAAATATATATTTACAAATGTGGTTGAAATCAAAGTTGTAATGGGATCTTCCCCCTTTCACTTTTGCAAAGGCCCTACAAAACCCAAATCAAGTCATCTTGGTCAAGCAACTTGTCACTTTCATCATTTTCCATCTCCTCTATCGACTCGTCGCTTGAGGGGGTAGTCATATAATTACAAAATTCATAATCAATTTAATAATCAAGCACTCAATCATCACTAAGTGCGTTCGTTCAAGAATAATTGTTGAAGATAATCATGCATCCTCCTTGCTTGGGGCAAACAAACAAAAAGCAAAAACAAATTCAAATAGACTTAAGCTTATCTCCTAATCGTTACTAAGTCTAAAGATTAGACTTAAGCTTATCTCCTAATCGCCACTAAGAATAAGGATTAGACTTAAGATAGGCTAAGGACTAGACTTAAGCTATCTCCTAATCACCACTAAGGCTAAGGATTAGACTTAATCTTATCTCCTAATTGCCACTAAAGCTAAGGTTAGACTTAAGCTTGTCTCCTAATCATCACTAAGGCTAAGGATTAGACTTAAGCTTGTCTCCTAATCACCACTAAAGCTAAGGATTAGACTTAAGATTATCTCCTAATCGCCACTAAGGCTAAGGATTAGACTTAATCTTGTCTCCTAATCACCATTAAAGCTAAGGTGTAGACTTAAGCTTGTTTCCTAATCACCACTAAGGCTAAGGATTAGACTTAAGCTTATCTTCTAATTGCCATAAATTCCATCAACTTGTCGAAGGCAATGATTCAATAGTGCATGCTTTTTCCATGATTGGGGCATTTAACATTAATCAGATCAATGAACATCATCAACCCTCAACTTGATTTTAGGTCATCTATTTTTGCTCCACATTGTGCTTTCACACAATGCATCCTAAAAAGGAGCATCTGTAGATACCTAAAATATGTCATTTTGAGGAGACTACCTATATGGGCACCTTTTTAGGCCATATGACCCACCTTGGGCAACTTTAGGGCTTAATAGTGGTTCTCATCACTCAAATAGGGGAAAATTGCCTTTTGCATCCTAGATCGTCCTACCCAAAGATAACCTCCATAGATTGTCCTATCCTGAGACGGCCAGTAGTCACGGCTGCCCTACCCTAGGATGGTCGTGTCTGTAACAAAGAAAATTCGAGCATCAAGCAATGATTTGAGCGATCATGCATGCTAGCTAAACATAATGGTTTCTTGACAACGTATTCTTTATTTTAAACCATTTGTTGACTTCTTTAGTAAGCTAAGGCTTCCTATAGGAAGTCTATTTAAAGGTGCTCAATCTTCATGAAAATATAGCAATTTGATGATAACAAATTGTTGTCGGATTATATCACTAGAGAGATCATATTATCATAAGCAACGAAGTGTTGCTCAAATCCAGACATGGAGCCTCCAAGCATGTCAATAATTCATTTCAAAAGTTTAAGGTTGAATTAGCACTCCTTGCATCATTCCAAGTCCTTGCTTCGGTGTTCAATTCCTATAATTAAGTTGTTTAGAATGAGTGCAACCCTTGAACATCAATTTCGTAGATCAATCCCGACATCTCCCGCATTGGCCACAAAAGAATTCATCCATAGTGTAACGGTCTTCTCACCCCGAGATGGCCCATAGGTGCCATCGTCCTACCTAGGGACGATCAACAGGCCAGACTGCCCTACCTCAGGATGGCCTCTTGGAGAGATTTGTTTTACTATTTTTCTTGATTGCAGTAGGTTTAACAATATTTCATTAGCTTAACATAGTTTAATTTTTTTTATCATGCATTTGCTCATTGTATTTGAACATTTCTTTTCAATTTCTTTATCATGGATATGGGCCTCATCATGAAAGGCTCTACAAATGCTATTAATGTCTTTTGAGTTTCCTTGTGTGTAGATTTCAGGTTTGACAAGGAGCATACAACATAAAGATTCATCAACCTTTATTCCACATAGTGGAGGTCGTAAGAAACTCCTCCTAAATCAGTTTGAGAGGGTGCAAAGATTTTGCGTGTTACACCTACCATATTTCTTGATTGTAAAAATTGTATCAAATTGGTGTCAAATCCCTCATAAGGATATCATTATAACCTCCTTTTCAAGGGCATGATTCAATATTAATAAGAAGGGCATCATTTTCTTAATCCTTGTTTTTATCTTGATGGTTACATGATTTTGTTATTCAATTTGATTTTGTATAATTGCATTAGCTGTACGATTTTTTCATACTATATATATATATATATATATGACTATACTTGGATTTCAAATAGTGCTTCAAATATTATGAGAAAATAGTGTCTCGCCAAATAGAAGGAATGTTTCCTCTTCTATAGAATATTCCTTGAAATATTTCCTTCTAAAATATATTTTTTCTTATTTTAAATATTTAAAAGAATAATTCCTTTGTACTTAAGCCTTTAATCAAAAGATATTTCAATACCTTGTACCTTTTGATCTTTTCCTTGTTCTTTCATTCCTTTGATTTTGATGATAATTGTACCAAAAACCTTTTGGTTTTAATATGTTCACCTTCCTTTAAAAAAATGCCTCAACCAATTCTTTTATCCTTTTTGAAACAATAAAATTGCACTTTAATATTTATCACAATTTTCTAAGGTTGGCATCAATTCTCTTTATGGACTCCCTTGAACCTTTTATTTCATTGATGATTTCTTATGCAATCAGATTGAATGTTTGACTCTTCTTTTTAATTTTATTTGTTATGCTTATACAATTGTTGCTTTGGCTAGCAATTAGGAATTTTATTTTTCAACTTAAAAGGATTAATGTGCCCGCTTGTAATGGCATGTTCCTATTGGCATGATTGATCAAAACTGTTCTTGGTGACATGATTGCTTGGACATGTTCTTTGAGTGTTTCTCTAAACTAGAACTACCTGTTTTGGCAACGTTTGATGAGTCTCCTCTTCTCTTTTTTTGTAAATCTCATGCAAGATATTTTTCTCTCATCTCTTTAGTGCTCATCTCCTGGATTGAGCTATTGTTTTGTTAGAGTATATTACATTATTTGATATATGTCATAAGAAAAGATCAAGATTCTCTTAGATAGGTGGCAAGATAAGAAATTCAAAGGTCATTTTGTAAAGCTTTATTATGGAGACAAAGCTCCATAACTTAATGTACAAGTTCTTTATATAATAAGATTCTACAGATTGTGTTCCTTCTTATCAAGTCTATAAGTTCAATTCTTGTCATTATTTTCTTATTGCATTGTGGCTATATTATATTTGATCCTGTGATAATTAACCTATGAGATTTGTAATAGTATTAAGGTTTAAAAAACCATAAGTGATATTAGAGCGACTATCAGACTCTATCCATATTTATAGAGTTTATTAGCCACTTACAAAAATTGATTTTGTCCAGTTTGATAAAATTGATTCAGAGTATGTCTATTTTAAAGGCAGTAAGACACGGACTCTACTGTAAGGTCATAGTGAGTAGAAAGGCTAGGGTATTTCCATGGTTGAAGAATAACCAGTGAATACTAGGACTTAGCTATAGAGTATTTCCACGATTGAAGAATAACTAGTGAAGACTCTATATTGGAAGGTGTATCAACTTTAAGATAGTTGATCATTTTAGGGACATAGCCAACCCTTGACATTGACATTGAATAATAATATTTAAAAAACCTTGACATTGAAGTTTAAGGTCACAGAGAAATTGACCTTGACAATAAAGGATTCAGGTGTTGAAGATAAACCTTGACATAAGAGATTCATGTCTCGAAGATAGACCTTGACATAAGAAAGTTTTAGATAGAAAGGCAACAAGTGGAAGATATTTGGCCCTATAAAATATCTTATAGTGCAAAATAAATAAAAATCTATTAAGCTATAGGTAAAGCAAAATAGCACAATGCAAAGAAATATAAGGCAACCTCATTCGGCTCAAGAAAGGTAACATAATACGACTCTAGTAGAAAAAAACATGCATCTCTAGAAGAAAGTGTTATTCTATTCAACACAGAGTTAAAGAGAAGCATAAAAGTGTGAATATAACTAGTCTTAGAGTCCTAGAACGTTGAGCTAAGAGCAAGAAAGAGCATTAAGAAACTACTAATTAATAATATAGGGTAGATAGTATTCATAAGCATATTGGACAACACACAGAGTATTAAACAACATCTCAAGTATTAAATAAAACCCGAAGTATTGGATAATGCCCAGGGTATTGGATAGTGCCTTGATTAAGGGTATTGGACAACACCCTAATTAGTGGATATTAGATAACACCTAATATATTTACAATACTCTAGACAAATGATAATGAGCATTGAACAATGCCTAGGATAGTGGATAGTGTGTAGTGTCCTAGACACCCAAACATCAAACATCAACATCCTTTGACATCCTATGTCAAGCAACATTAGGCAATATTCTAGAATAAATTACAAAGCCAATAGAGAGCAGCATGGTATGGAAGTTGAAATGTTTAGTCTCCAAGGGAAGGAAATACGTTGAACGTTGGTCTAAGGGATGTGAAACAACAAAGAGTGAAACATTTGGTTGGTGAGCATATGCGCCAAAATCAAACTCAAGTGCTAAGCATATTTTGGTTACAATTATAACGCCCCAAAGCATAGGTTTATGGTTCAGTAGAATGACACAATAATTGATGTGAAGAATGCCATCTCAAAATGTAATGCCACATCTATATGCTTGAAGTTGAAATGTTCCAAACTGAATCTTCCTAGAGACATGTGTCATTCCAACTAGCTCATTAAAAGCCTTCACACGCACCTAGATAAGCATTCACATCAAAGTATCGTAGTAGAACATGAACATGCAAGAGGTTGATAAAGGTAATTATTTTTTAGGATTTTCATATTCTAAAGTTTTTAATAGGAGCTATAAGGTTATATGATTTATTTATTAATGGAGTGATAAGTAGTGTTTTATTAATTTGATTACAATTTAAGTTTATTTGGAGTGATAAGGTTTGTTTAGAGTAATTTAATGTTTTGGTAGATTAAATTTTATTTAGATTAAAGTTGAAGTAATAAGTTGTATAATTTGAATATTTCTTTTTGAAGTCTATTTAACTTGTTTTTGAAAATATTGAATTTTTGCAAATTTAGTTATTTGGGAGACAAAAAAATTTCTACATCAAACCTTAGGAAAATAAAAATTTACAAAATTTATTTTTAGTTTCTAGAACTAGGGAGACATAAGGATTACTACTTCATAGGAATTAAACTAGAAACTTTGAATTATTTAAACCTAGAAGTCATTATGGATTATTGGTACATAGATTTTGGAGCTAGTAGGCATATCACTAGAAGCAAACAATGGTTTAGTACTTTTTTATGAAAAGTATGATAAACCAATTGTTATAATAGATAGTATGACTTATGAAGTCAAAGGAGTAGGAGATATTCTAGTCAATCTCACAAATGAAAAAGGAGTAATCAGTAATGTTTTATATGTCCTAGGAGTAACTACTAATCTCCTTTCAATTTCTTAGCTTATGGATCAAAATTTGATGGTGAAATTTAAATTTCTCAAAGGAAGAAAACAATGTCATATTATCAACCAGGGAAAAGTGATAGCTTCAGGATCTTATAAAGACAGTTTGTTTACTCTATATACAATCACAAATATGGCTCTTTCAGTATGAATGTCTAAAACAAAAGATCTTTGGCATAAAATACTAGGACATACAAGTGCATCATCATTGAATGAAATGATTAAATATCAAATGGTAGAAGGATTACCAAAACTCTCTTAGGAATCTACAATTTTTTTAGAATGTCTAGTAGAAAACAACATAGAATACCTCTTGAATTTCATCAACATAGAGCTCAAAAACCATTGAAATTAATATATATAGATTTATGTGGTCCAATGAATATTTTTTTATTAGGTGGTAGAAGGGGTTTTGAAAGGGACCCAAACCTTTTACAAAGAGGATCCAACAGACCTTCCCAAAGAATCTAGGAAGGTAAAAACATAAACAAAACAAAGCCTAAACCTGTCATCTTGGAGACTAGCAGTTTCCAAGGGTACGCAAACACAACCACCAAACACAAAAGATACTAGGAACTAGACCGAGGCACCAAAAAGAAGCAGTCCTCCCACGTAGGGGTAGGGCAACCCATAGAACACCCAAAATCGAGATGACATCAACCAATAGAAACACAAGCAAGGATACCCAAAATCAAACTTTCATCTTGTTGGGCCCAAAACTATTGTCATATTCTTTGTCTTTCACCTCCCACTGCTCCCAGTTCATAAGAATCAGGATTTATTCTGCATAGGAGATAGTATTGGAGGATATAAATGTGGTCCATTGAATATTACTAGTATTGGAGGACATAAATATTTTCAACTATTTGTTGATGACTATTCCAGAAAAATGTGGGTATATTTTATGAAATACAAATCTGAAGCATTTAGTTGTTTTAAATAATCCAGACTTCTAGTTGAAAAAGAATTAGAAAAAATTATCAAGAATATTCGCTTAGATACAGGAGGTAAATTTTTGTCAAAAAAATTCAATCTATTTTTAGAAGAAAATGGAATAGAAAGACAACTTACTACAACATATTCATCACAACAAAATGATATTGTAGAAAGAGGAAACAAATCTATCATGGAAATGGTTAGGTGTAGGTTAAAAGAAGTTTATCTTGATCATCAATATTGGGCAAAGACAGTTAAAATAGATGTATATTTACATAATAGATTGCCTACAAGAATACTTAAGAATGTTACACCAAAAGAAGTATGGTCAGGATGAAAACCAACTATAGAGCGATTAAGAATTTTTGGATGTAAGGCTTACATGCATATTCCAAAACAAAAAAGGACAAAATTAGATGAAAAGGTTATGTGTGGTATATTTCTTGGTTACGGTGATAAATCTGCAAGATATAGAATAATTGACTTAACAACAATGAAAATCTATAAAAGAAGAGTAGTATTTGATGAAAAAATAGAAAATGGTATTAAAGAAAAAAAAGTTGATTCAAAAGTTCTTCTCAATGTTTTAGAAGAAGACTCATCAAATGAAAGATATAGAACCAAAATTTCAAGATGAACAAAACAAAAATACAAAAAATTCTACAAACTTACAGAGAAAATAACCTATTTGGCTTAAAAATACACTAAGAGATTCAAATCTAGAACAAATACCAAATATTACTACTACAAGACCTCAATCTCACAATTTAACTAGAATAAACAAGGGATTGCTAAGCTTTATGGTAGAACCTACAACAACACTTTAGGCTTTAAATTACCCAAAATGGATAGCTATGGAATCAAAATGTACATCATTGTTGAAAATTAAAATATGGAATCCAATTGAGATACCTATAGGAAAGAAAATAGTTGGTTGTAAATGGGTTTATAAAGTCAAATATAAAGCATATGGTTCATTTGACAAGTACAAGACTCAACTAGTTGCAAAAATATACACTCAAACAAAAGGAATTGACTATGAAGAAAATTTTGCACCAATAACAAGAATGACTACTATCAAAATAATTTGTGCTTTGGTAGCACATCATGGATGGAAACTTCATTAGATGGATGTAAAAAGTGCATTTCTTAATGGTGATATTGAAGAAGAAGTTTATATGTCACAATAAGAAGGATTTGTAATCAAGGGATAAGAACACAAAGTTTGTAAGTTAAATAAATCCTTGTATGGTCTAAGACTCTGAAGCAAACCCCAAGAGCATGATATATAAAAATCAATAATAATTTATTACAACATAACTTTAAGAGAAGCTTGTTAGATCCAAATATCTACACACAAAGGGTTGGAAATGATATAATAATTGTGGTATATGTTGATGATATAGTAATTACAGGAAGTTCAAAGGGTTTAATAAATGAAGTTAAAAAGGATCTCGAGAAGGATTTTGAAATGACTGATTTGAGTCATGCATTATTTCCTTAGTTTAGAAATTCATCAAAATAAAGATAATATTACAATAACATAGATAGAGTATGCAAAATCCTTAATTGAAAAATACAAAATGAACAATTGTAAGACCAAGGATACACCTATGGAACAAGGACTATAATTATCTATATATGATGAAACATCTTTTGTTTTAGTGACGACCTATCATCAATTAATTGAAAGTCTCTTATATTTAACAAATACACGACCATATAATTTTTGTTGTAAATTATCTCTCAAGATTTATGCAAGAACCCATAGAAAGTCATTGAAAAGCTACAAAAAAAATATTACAATATATCAACAGGACTACAGAATATGGACTTACATAAAAGAAAGATGATAAGAATTCTTGTCTACAAGGATGTTCAGATTTAGATTATGCTAGATCTATAGATGATAGAAAATCAACATCAAAATACATTTTTTATCTTGGTTTAGGACCAATTTCATGGTACAATAAAAAACAACATGCATTTGCACTTTCATCCATAAAAGCAAAGTATCGTGCAACAAAGGATGCAATCTATGAAGCATTATCGTTATAGTACATACTGTCAGGCATGGGCAAAAGAACTCTAACAATAATAAATTGTGAAAATCAAGGAGTATTAAGTTTGATAAAAAAATCAATAATACATGAACGAACTAAACATATTGAATCTCAATGTCATTTTATCATAGATCATTTTTAGAGTTATCATATTCAATCAAAACATATTCCTACAGAAGAACAGATTGTAGATATTTTTATAAAGGCTTTAGGTCGAAACAAGTTTAAGATATTTAGAAATCATCTACGCAAATCAAGAGAAACTCCCATCAAATAATGTAATACAGGGGGTGTTAGAGTATATTACATTATTTGATATATGCCATAATAAAAGATCAAGAGTCTCTTAGGTAGGTGGTAAGATAAGAAATTCAGAGGTCATTTTGTAAAGCTTTATTATGGAGACAAAACTCCATAACTTAGATGTACAAGTTCTTTGCATAATAAAATTCTACATATTATGTTCCTTCTTATCAAGTTTGAAAGTTTAATTCTTGTCATTATTTTCTTATTAATTTGTGGCTATATTATCTTTGATCATATTTAACCTGTGAGATTTGTAATAGTATTAAGGCTTAAAAATCCATCATGTTTGCGCCTTCTATTTCTTGTCTTCCTCCAAGTGTTTGGTGATCGTTTCTCTTCCTTTACTAGTTCAAGCTTTCAATTTACCTTGAAATTTCTTCTTCAACACTTCTTCATGGCTCTTTCTCTCTACTTTAGTGCACCCTTTTTTCAATCTTTGTTATACAGGATGTTCGTTTCTCTAGCATTCACATACTGCTTGTGATTTTTCGTTCAAATAAACATCCAATGATTTCTTTTGCTCCTTGGACAATTTTTAAGCCTTTATTTTCATGCACCACTCGTTTCTTGCAATGTCCAATTACTTGTTTCAATTAGAGCGTTTCGTTTCTGCTTGGTTTCTCTAGTCTATTATCACTTTGCTAAGTTTATACATTTGCATCTTATCTTCATAAAGTGTTTACAAACTTATCACTTTTACTTTTGGAGAAATGTTAGGTTTTAAACAATCTCTTGGCAGATCAATACACCTTTTGACAAATTTCTTCACACCCCCTTAAAACTTTGAAAGATTATTTTCCTTACACAACTTTATTGTTGCTTTTATATATTCTTTTTACTTTCAACGAATCTAATATTAATATACTATTTTTTTATAAATCTTTCTTAACTTCTTAAATATCAACAATTTTCTTTCTATTAAATACTTCTCAAGTTTCTTTTTCAAAACACTGAAAACTTCAACTATAATTATGAGCCTTTGTGGGCTATTTAAAAGCCACCTTTTTCGAAAACACTTTAAAACTTCTATTATGAGCCTTTGTGGGTTATTTAAAAGCCTTCTTTTTCAAAACACTTTAGAACTTCTATTATGAGCCTTTGTGGGCTATTTAAAAAGACTTCTTCAAATTACCTTTAAAACGGCTTCATAAATGTTTCAATAAGCTATATTCTAGCCTATTTAATATTTTTTTAATAGATTATTGAAGACAATGTATCTAATCAGATAGATCACATCGATCACATTTATTATTATTTATTTAACCAAACTTGCATGTAGTAAACTTCACTTAGTCAGATTCAAACGTTAAACATCCTCTTTAACTCATCTGACTCGTATATTATGTGAGGTTATTCCGCGTTTAATTTACTAATTTGTTTTTTTAAATCTTTTAAATTTTAAGCATGACACAGCTGTTGTTCGGCGTTTAATTTAACAATTTTTTTTTCAGAAAATCTTTTAAAATTTAAGCATGACGCATTTCAGCCTTTTGATGGATTCCACCTGGCAAAATAAGAAAATATCTTCGTGATTTTTATCATTTTAAACGATTTTAAAACTGGACCTTTCTTTTTCTTGTTATTATTAATCAATTATACACATCGACGGCGGTCTCGTCGCCTTGCATTTTGTCTACAAGATTGCGTGGCCTAAAAACGACATGGCTCATGGTACTACGATCGTCTTCATACTGTATGTATAATTTATTTACTCGACAAAATGCAGAACCCCATTATATATATATGGCTAGGTCCGGATCTCTAGAAGTCACATGAAAATCTACAATATAATTCCAGTAAAAAAAATTAATTTTATATGAAAATATGCATGTCCCGATAAGGAAACCCTAAAATCTCATGCCTGATATTACTGTACATTCATTTTTCTACGGTCTAAATTTCTTGTATAAAAAAAAATTATGTTAAATTTCTTGTGTAAAAAAATTAATGTTATATGAAAATCTGCAATATAATTCGAGTAAAAAAATTAGTTTTATATGAAAATCTGCATGTCCCGATAAGGAAACCCTAAAATCTCATGCCTGATATTACTGTACATTCATTTTTCTACGGTCTATGTTAAATTTCTTGTATAAAAAAAATAATGTGATATGAAAATCTACATTTCCCAATAAGGAAACCCTAAGATCTCATGCCTGATAATACTGTACACTCATTTTTCTACGGTCTAAATTTCTTGTATAATTGTATCACGTGATAATAGGTCCCATGTCCTGCTCTTCTTCGTCCGAAGGAGTGGAATTTTTGGATGTACAGTGACTTGCTGTTAGATCGGAGCATTTTAGCTAGACCCACGTGCGACTCCACAATACCTTTTTGATTGTTTTTAGCAATGCAGGAATTACTTGGAGGAATCAATGGAAAGTTTGGAACCAACTACCATTCCGTAGAAAGATACTTTGAACGGTCGTATATTTGGCAAACAGCCCCCAGAACGGCGAACGCAAGAGTTAACGACATCACATGCGAGTAATTATTTATAGTAATATTTTAATTTAACTTTCAAACAGAGATGGGCTTCCAGCCCTTGTTTATACTATATCAATGATTATTGTGATGTTGTGGTGAAGGAGATTGGTGGGCAGGGGGAGGGGGTGTACGGTGAGGAGTAATTGGCGCTGACTGGGTTTTGAGTTCCGGTCCTTGAGCTCACTGATGAGGGTTTTAATAATAAGAAAAGTTCGTTGCATGAATTTTTAATGAATTATAATGACGACCAAATGAGGACCAGAATCAAAATTTTCTTCATTTGATGGTCATGGCTGAGCTTATCTGAGCTGTACAATCTGAAATTGTGGAGTTGCGTTGGAGTTGGCAAGCCAGCGGGCTTGGGCTTGGGCTTTACTGTGAATAAGGAGGCATCGTTTGTCGGTTATGGTGATAGAACGACTGCTCTGCGAGGGGGTGCGGGTTTGTATTGGACCGGTAAGAACTGCGAATGTCTCGGTCTTCAAGTCGTTAGTTTACAACTTTAGAATGTTAAATTTTTTGAGCAATAATAGGAATAACGATGTTTGAAACGGAATAACTACCTTGGAGCTTTTCGTATCTGGAGGAGAAGGTAGGATTCTGTAATAAAGGCAGTTGGAGCCGTTCATAGCGGTGGCAGCCTTGGCGATCTTGTCCTACCTCTCTCCATTAGGTCGAATTCGAAGTCGAAGTCGAAGTCGAAGTCGAAGTCGAAGTTAGAAGCAAAATTCAGAAGCAAAGTTGGTGTTATTCATTCTCAGTGTGAATATGAGGGGAGCATCGGTTGTGGCCATAGCGGCTGCAATTGGGAACCTGCTACAAGGATGGGACAACGCTACCATAGCAGGTCAGTTAGTGAAAAGTTTGGTTTTTTGTTTCTCTGTATTTTTCGTGGGATTGGACAGGCAGAGTAGTTGAAGAACATTTCAGATCTAGAAGTGGAGGGCGTAGGGTTTACTGTATTTAAATTTTGGATGTAATTTTAGGGGAGGAACTAAACTTTAGCATTGTAGGGGTTAATCGTTGGATTTTGGTTGTTTCAGGGGCCATCCTGTATATCGAAGCGGAATTTAGTTTGGACAGTACTATGGAAGGCCTGATTGTGGCCATGTCTTTAATTGGATCCACTATCATTACGACGTTCTCTGGACCGGTGTCGGACTGGATTGGTCGACGCACAATGTTGATCACATCGTCGTTGCTGTACAGTTTGAGTGCGGTGGTGATGTTTTGGTCTCCAAATGTGTGGGTGCTGATTGTGGGGCGTCTTCTGGACGGCTTTGGAATCGGATTGGCTCTTACGCTTGCGCCAGTTTATATATCCGAGATTGCGCCCTCCGAAACCCGTGGGAAATTGAACACCCTGCCGCAGATGTTGGGTTCTGGTGGAATGTTCTTGGCGTACTGTATGGTGTTTGGAATGTCATTGATGAGTGATCCGAGTTGGAGGTTAATGTTGGCTGTCTTGTTTATTCCCTCCATATTTTATGTGGTTTTGACCATATTTTACCTGCCGGAGTCTCCCAGATGGCTTGTAAGCAAAGGGCGAATGCTTGAGGCGAAGAAGGTTTTGCAGGAATTGCGCGGCAGGGAGGATGTAGCAGGTGTGCCTTCTTGCTACCAAATATTCATTCATTTCAATTTCTTGCAATTTCTTGTTTGGAGAGAAGCGCGCAGATCTCTCTATTTTTTATTTTTCTTTTTAAAAAGAAAGAAATTCTATTAAGGTGCACCAAGGACCAATCAGGATCAGTAGGTCAATGAGACCAAAAATACATTCATCAAGGGTAATGCCCTCAGAAGCCAAAATAAGTTGATGATGTAGCCCTGTTAACTGCTTATCTAGTTGGTGTTAACTGATGATTTTCCTTGGTTGATATAGTCCTCTTAGCTGCAAGTAATAGCATTGATGATATCTTTCTTCACATACTGATAAGAAGACAAGTTGATGATAGATGAAGCATAATTTAATGTTCTCTGAGTTCTGAAATTCCTGTGCCATGATCAAGATGCAAAAAGCCTTTTTATAGAACATTTAGCAATATAGACTCTAGAGTCTATATTGATGCCTTATGCATTTACAGAAGGGATCTGATGAGATCCTCTCATGAACCTCTGTAAAAGCTTTTTTGTAATCTTCCTTGAAATAATATCATTTATATAGGATCTTTTGCATTGAGTTCTATGTCAATATTTTGAAAGAAAAGGCACTTTAATAGTGTGACTTACGGACTATTTATGGAACTTGGACCTCTGTAGCATGGGCAGTTAAAAGAGAGATTCCCTGGTAAAAGTGTTCATTACTAAGGTTATCCTTTTCTGTTCATTAACTATATAGGTTATCTGTGGCCAACTTTTTCTTCACTAGGTTATCCTAGGCAGTCTTGGATAAAAGTAAAATTCTCAAGTGACAAAATTGTGAAACATTCCTCTTTTGCTCAACTTTTGCAGCATTTGGACAGAATTATAAGATTCCCTAGTTTCTTTTGTCATCAAAATTATTACATTGCACAGTGTTTTTTCAATGTTTTTATGAGGGGTCCTGATCCCCTCATACTGAGTGGGGTTTAAACCTTGGACCTCTCAAAGAGAGGCCAAAGCCCTTACCACTGCAGTAAGCTTGCAGCTGACATTGCACAGTGTTATACCATCTTCCATAAAAAAATATTATGTTGAAAAGACATATTTTGAGCAGAGAGGTGAATGCCATCAAGCGCTGACACACTTGATATTTGTTTCTACTATTGGAGATTAAGTGCTTTGTTTAGAAATAGGAACCCTTCAAGTACTATGTGTGGAAATAATGTGAACGCTATAAATCCGTTGTGGAAATATAAGCTGCACCTGAAAATTTTGTTGACTGGTATCTTTGGGAACAACAACAAACCTTCAGTGATGGTCTGATGAGAACTTGAATGGTCTGTTGTGTAAAAATATGAACCTTCTGAATGCTTTAATTAGAAAAATTATCCATTCTCTAAGTATCTGATTGGCTTCATGTGCAGCATTATTGTAGCTGTGAATTTTGTTGAATGATATCTTTACTAACAACAACAAATATTCTATTTAGAAAATCTTTACAGTGAAGATGTGCAGTCTTATGAAAACTTGAAAATATTATTCCTTTCCCTAGGACCAATGTAGGCGATTGGTTTTCTAAGCCTCCAGGACCTTTGGAGGTAATTAGTTTTCTTTGCCTCCAATCTCTTCATATTCATGGCGTGGTTGTTCTGCAAAGCCTCAACTTTAATTTGGAGTAGCTGCACACTGAAAAGGCTTCTGTTTTGAGATGGCTACTGTCCATGAATGACATTTTTTCCCTTATTTTTTTTTTTTTACTGATCTGTTCTGGATTATGATGACATCAACATATCTTTTGCATGAAATCATTGGAATGACAGTATCTCGATATCAAAAATGATATCAGTGTCTGTGTTAACATAAAATTGGTCTCTCTCCCCCCTCCCTCCTTCCTGGTGGACCACAGTTATTTATGACAGAGCTTAATACAGACACTTTGCTGATTCGGCCAGGTGTGTTTTTGTCAGTTTCATTAAATAAAGTTGGTTGTCTTTAACTATGATCCTAGGAGCATAATACACACAGCCATATCAAAGATGCATATTGGAGGGTAGGCCAAGGACAGAAATTTTACACACAGCTGATAGAAGCACATTGCATCAGCTTTTTGATCAGTGCTAACCTGTAGTTTTTGTTGACTTGCATTGACTAGAATTAATTGCTATTGATAGTTTGTGCTGAAATGTATAATAATAACATCAGCAAGAGGTGTGTGCATTCTTTGGCTGTTGTAAATGTCTTGTGCAGTAATTCATGCTGTTTGTTGCTCATGTTCTTGACTATAAACTAACATTTATTGATTGTTTTATATGTTGAGTTTATATGTAATGGTTAATGCCTGGGCTTCCATTTGTAGTTGACACTTATAAGTTGTCCTATGATGATGCTGAAATCTAATTTCCATTCGTGGATACCCGGAAGTTGTCACCATAATTTTTGATAACGGTAACTCATCTTGTGAGAATATTTGATTTACATTTTGCCGGATGATGTGTTTAAGTTCTAGAAGTTGATGCCTATACACCTATAAGTTGCCACATGAGAATAGCTGAGCATTGGTTTAGTCTTGTTAGTTGTATCCTTGGTGATTGGTTCTTGAATTACTTTTGGATCTGTTTATTGTTGATGTTTGTAAATACCAAATCGCTTAATGATTTTCCATCCTTGGATAAATGCATATAAGCCATATTCTTAAAGCCTGTAAGCCATCCCTTGAGGATGACGATTTGACAATGAGAAGTTATTTCTCATGAATGACATTGCGGGCTAGTATTTGTTAGTTTTTACTTTATGATTGTTTTTGGCCTATATAGTAAAGAAGACTGCAAATGGCAATGATTTTGGAGTTCAAAAGTATTTGATACTCATTGCTAGTTTACTTGTTGAACATCTACTAGTGGTAGAAGTGGTGTGGGATTGCTTAGGGACCCAATACATGAGCCTATGATTCATAGAGGAGTGGTGATGAAGACACACTTGGCACTACCATAGGAGCAGATGACGTAGAGAATGATTGATTCGAGTCTTTAGACTTTCATGTTTTACTTCTTTTTTTATGTTTATGGTTTTGAAGTTTAAACTTTGTGTATGGTTTTGGATGTGAAGTGATTACGAAATTTTAAGCTGTGATGTTATTTTAGTTTTTAGATTGGGTAATGCCACATACCATGCTTAAAAAAATCCTTTAGTTTTTTTTCTACTTATTTATTTCATATAAATATTCAAATATGTTGTCTTCTTGTTGCCAAAAATGGGACCAAACCCTATTCATCCTAGAAACTCCTCCTATGATATTGCATCGCTTAGTTCCAAAAAATTCATTTTTATTTACTTAAGACACTTGAAAGACAATAATGCAGATAGAAAGGTCAATTATATAAATGTCCCTTCAATTTTCTTGTAGTATGGAAGAGGTATATTGAGGAATGTGTTTTTAACGGCTTGAGATCTATTTCTCGAAAAATCGTAAAAGATTATAAAGAATATAGTTTTTCGAAATGTTTATCATCTGACAATCACAAATAAATGCTAGAATGTAATGCCAAATTATATAGTTATTTCTTAATTATAAAGGTCACTGTACTAGAGTGTGCCAATATACTTTATGTCCTTGTTTCGAGCTCTGATTGTTGTATGTAATAAGCTTGAACAACTTCAGCGGAATTTCCTATGGTCGGGAGTAGAGAATAAAAGTAGATTTCCCCTTGTTGCTTGGGATAAGGTCTGCCTTCCAAAGTGCAGGGGAGGACTTGGTCTGAGGAGGGTTCACCAAATGAATATGGCTATGATTTCAAAACAGGCCTGGAAGATAGTGTCTAACTACCCGGCCCAATGGGTTGACATTGTTAAGAACAAATACCTCAGGCAACGGTCACTGATGGCCAATTCCCTCATGCCTGTTGGGTCTGCATTCTAGAACTCAGTGTGCCGAAATCGATCTACCATTCAAAGAGGTGGACGTTGGAAGCTTGGAGATGGATCGCGAATAAGATTTTGGGAAGACTCATGGATTACAGCTCAACCCTTATTCGGGATCAGTCTGTAAGTATTCTTAAACCTATCACCGATCTGATTTTTGGTCCCAAAGTTGAGAATTTCATCAATAATGAAGTTGTGGTCCCTCGCTGGGTTGACATCCCTGCTGACCTGGATTCCCCTGAGCTTCACTCAGCTCGTCTTCGTTTAGCCGAGCGTCTTCGAACTCACTTGATCCCAAGTACCAAGCCACCTGATACTCTCTTCTGGCAATTTAGCGAGTCTGGGAATTTCTCAGTTAAGATCGCATATATGGCTATGAATGAACCTAAAGATGATTGGTTTCCTTCCAATAGTATCTGGATCAAAAACCTTATTCCCAAAATTGCCCATTTTTTTTGGTTGGCAGCAAAAAATAGACTCCTCACCACCGATAACTTGATAACCCGTGGTATGATCCTGCCCAATAGATGTTATATATGTAAATCTGCGTGGGAGTCAGTTAATCATTTGCTTCTAGAGTGCCCCTTTTCTGGCCTTGTCTTGTCCATGATCCTGTCAAATGTTTCCATCTCTTGGGTTGCTCCTCAATCTATCAATGATCTTATTACCCAGTGGCCAAACCCCTTTAAGTCCACCCGCTTGAAGTTTTGGTGGTTGATCATTCTTCCTCATTTTATGTGGCAAATTTGGTTGGAAAGGAATAATCGAGCTTTTCGATTTTCGTCCCTAGATCCGGAGTCGGTTTGTTTGAGAGTTGTGACTTTTGCCTCCGAAAATGCCAATATCATGTCTTCTGAGGATTGTCCTTCATCACCGTTTGAGATTCAAGTGGCACTTTATGCTAACCTGTCTTTTGAGGTTTCTGGTCATTCCCAGGCTGTTGTGGACAGATCCCTTGTCTCTTGGATTTTCCCTCCCCCTCAGTGGTTCAAGTTAAATTTTGATGGTGCATCAAAAGGCAACCTCGGTGACGCGAGTTGTGGAGGCGCAATTAGGGATGGCAAAGGTTGTCTCATCCTGGCTTATGCGGAAAAACTTGGAGTCCAATCTAACAATTTTGCAGAAGCTCGAGCAGCTTTCCGAGGCATCCAAATGGCTATCAAGCTCAATATCCAGTACCTGATAATCGAGGGAGACTCGTTAAACACTATAAATTATTTGAAAGAGGTCTCGCATCCACCTTGGAACGTGCAACCAATCATCGAAGAGTCCATTGTCCATTTTAGGGCGATTAACAACAGGTGTATTCAACACGTGTTTAGGGAAGGCAATTTGGGTTAACTGTCCAATCCCTGGTGATGTGGCAGGGCAACCTTCCCCAATGCATCATTGATTCTTGTAGTGAACTTGCAGTTACTAATGTTGAATAGTGCCACGATGTCAAGGATCACGATGGCTCACAATGCGAGGCGAATTGTGGGACCTTATTACACTGATATGCCAAGGTGGCACATTGGCACTTGCAAAAGAAGGACAGGCTGTAGAACCTCACACTTTTTGTTTGTGCCCATGGGCGGTGTTGTAATAATCTAGGCTGTTTTTTAGCTTATGGACCATGTGTTTGGCCCAATTTTGGCTTGTTCTGTAGGGAGTCGAACCTTCACGGAATCCTCCTTACAACTTGTATATAAGGTTTTGGGTCCCTTATAAAACCCGTTACTAATTAAAAAAAAAAAAGTCATGAAAGACATACTCGAAGTAGAGACAAGGAAAACATTAATTTTGAAAGATAGAAAAAGATGAAATCATGATTCATGACATTATCTAATCATTTATGGCACATTCCTTTGTACTTATTTTAACTACATTTACTAAGATGACCTCTATAGTGGTGAAGTCAAATTAAGGTCAAAACATTAGTTTTTTTTTTCTATGGGTGACCTAGAGGGAAGTTTTAGATTTTTCTCATTAGCTACACTTGATGGGGTACCAATGTGATATCAGTGTTATTCATTCATGATAAGTATTATTTACAAGTCATTTAATGACCTATTTTTATTATTTCATTGAAATAATTCTGCTGCATTTGAATGTTGAACAAGAGTTTGACCAAAAATTAAGACTTGTAGCTTTGAGTGTCTTTGCTTTTAGTAAGCTTTTGGCTGAAGTACAACAAATTTACAGTTTGATTAATATGTATTGATTGCTTGGTTATTTCTTTCAAGAGGCATGATGCTCCCTTGCATTTGGTCTCATTGTACGTTTGCTCTTTATGCAAGAAACCGAAATCTTGTACTAGCTAAATTGATTTGATTGAATGCTATTAACTACATATTTCCAAATATCGAGGAAAATACATGGACGTTTGTGATAGATGAATGACTAGACAAAAATAAACTTGTGAATAACCATGATAGTTGAATAAGTGGGTACAACTCTTGAGTGATTATGGTTGTTAGGTGAGTGGAAAACCTATTTGTGCCCATGATAGGTAGGTGATTGGGGTGTAGAAAAATTTGTAGTTTATTTGAGGAAATTGCATTGGAAATGGGTGTAGAAAATTTTGTCCAATTAATCGAACAACTCTACAAGGTTATGTGGTTGTAGGAAACTTCTTATGGAAATGTATTACACTACTTCTTGGTTTGGTTGTGTGGCCGACTACATAGATCTAATGTTGGAAGACATTGGGAAACTTAGTTGGATTGCAGTTCATAACTAGTTATCACTAAAACCATCCTTGGATTCTCATCTTGATGAGGAAATGCACTTCATGGATTCTCAAATTAATGAAGAAATGTATTTACAAAACAAAGACACATTTTATCTCTATATTAAATCAAGAAGAGCAATATTGTCCTTTAGGGGTTGCAATTTATTGTAGGTGGCATTATTAAGTTCATTGATCTTTATATAATTGAAATATCTGAACACAATACTTTTATGACATTGTTGATGAAAAGGTGTTAGAAGGCCTATACAATTATATAGAGAAGATAGAGATTTAAAAAGAAATCCAAGTTAGCTCAAGTATATAAGAGAGAGAAGGGATTTTTAAACATAAAATAGCAATCTAAGAAAGACTGCTTTAATTACTTGGTAAATCTATAGCTCTAGCCTAAAAGTTTTATTGCTTTGAGTTTTTTTTTTTCTCCCCTAAAGTCCATTTATTGATTATTATTTAAATGTCAAGTTTTTTTTTTTTTAATTTTAAATCAATAAACGATCAAATTGTATAAATATTCTCTACATCTAGGGTTACTGTGGCAGGATTATGGGTTTGGGATTCTTGAATATCAAAAGATTGCCATTCGGTCTACAGTCAAACAAGCAACACTTTTGGGAATGATTTCACTTGGAGTATGCTCAAGCACATAAAAAGTACTACAGCGTGTTTGAAAAATGAATGAATGAATTGGTTTTGTCATGAACAGTTGGAGGGAATCAATGTGAGTTGATTTGCATGGACAAGGTTGATCAATCACTTATCGGATTCTTGAGACTCTAGGGCTTTTACCTTTATAAAGGATTTTGGTTGGTTCAATGTAATTGAGGTGAAGGCAAAGGTGATAGCAATGACATAAAAAGAGGTCTAAGGCATAGGTAGAGTGGGTTTTTGCGTTAAACATTATGCCACTATTACGAAACTTTATTCTTATTAACAGAAATCATTCACCATTATGCAGAAATTTTAAATCATTCATCCACAAATATTTTTTTTCCGATAAGTAGCTATTGTATTTACAACGGGTTTTAACTAGGATCCCAAAACCTGATTACATAAGAGTTGGAAATAACATGCCGAGAATAAGCCATTACAACAAAATTCTGGGCCCAAGGCACCAATACCCTGAAAATGAAAAACAAACAGAAATCCCGCCCAGCGGGAACAGGTAAATTTGAACAATCCCGCCCAGTGGGAAACCACCAATTTTGAAGGAAGGTAAGTTTGAAGATCCCGCCCAGCGGGGAGCAGCTGAAAACCGCCATCGTGTAAATCCCGCCCAGCAGGAAGCAGCAAAAAACCATTATAATATAAATCCCGCCTAGCGGGAAGCAGTCGAAAAACCACCAAAGAGTGAATCCCGCCCAACGGGAAGCAGCTGAAATCCATCCCAGTGTAGATCCCGCCCAGCGGGAAGCAGCAAAAACCTCTACCAAGTGAATCCCGCCTCCCGAGAAAACCAGCAGGAAATGAGAAAAACCCGCCCAGCGGGAAACCCAGCGGTTTTGGAGAATCCCGCCCCGCGGGAAACCATCTCGCCCAGCGGGAAACCATCCTGCCCAGAAAAAGGGGGAATCCCGCCCAGTAGGAAGCAGCTAAAAACCAGCAAAGAGGAGATCCCGCCCATCGGGAAGCAGCCAGAAAGCACCACCAAGAGAATCCCGCCCCCAGGACAACCAGCAGGAAAAGACAACAGGTTAAGGGACCAGGGATACAGGGACTGGAGATCCTAGGCGGGAAGAGGTAACAGCCACAAATATGGGATCCCTGGGAGCCTAGCCTGGGGGATCCAGGGTCTGCATGCATAGATCAGATCCCCCCATGATTTGAAAAATGCAGCAAAACCCAAAGAACCCCAACAGCAGGGGCCAAGAATCCCATCCTTGCACGGGAGAAACTTCAGGGAACTGGGACTGAGGCTGGGAACAACCCAGGTAGAGAAAAAGCCCCCCCAAGGCCAAAAAAATGCCCATGGTGTCCACCAAGGAGCAGAACCAGCGCGAAGAAGCCTCCAAGCGGGAAATCGAAGAGGGCCCTCCCCACAGGGACGGGACCAACAACAGCCACAGGATCCTAGAGAGGATTCACTAGCAAAAGGGGGAAAGAGGCCCCCCCAGACCACCCCCAAAGCAGTAAGGACCTCAAAGGAAACCCCAGGAAGCCTTCAAAAACCCAACCAATCACCCCCACCACCCAGAGAACCGCAGGGAACCAGATCCACGCCAAAAACCTGCAGAAGACCCCAGGGGGAAGCCTGAGGGAAAAAAAGGGAAGGGATCCCGAAAACAGCAAGGAACCCTGGGAAGCACCAGGCCAAAAACTCAAACAAGGGAACCTTGACCGACTGGGAGAGGTGCAAGAAGAGGAGAAGGATCTCCCTCAAGGAGATCATCTGCAACAAACAATCCCAGGGAGGGATGACCTGGGATGAGCCAGGGACTGGGCAGGAACCAGGGGAGGGGGAGCAGGGAAGGGATCGGGACCCTCCCCTCTCTTAAAAATTGGGTAGTTTAGAAGCCCCAAGAACCTAGCTCTATGGCCAACCGTAGTTGTCCCATCCGGGTATATCACATGGCATCAGTTACAAGGGGGTTGAATTATTAATATATCCACAGGTTGGGCATATAGAGAAAATGGAGCCTTGTCGGCCTCTACCAGCATACAGGACATTTGCCAACTATGCCTACATATCCAGCAGGGTGGAGGCAATGGGAATGGAACCTGGGTCGGCCACAACCAGCACCCAGGGCATTTGCCAACTGCTCTACGCACGCAGATTCCATCCACAAATATTTATCCACAATAACAATCCACAATTAAGATGGAGATAGATAATACCCTTGAGGTAGGGAAACACCAATAATACTCCTTAAGGAAGGAATAACTCCACAAGATCTCCCAAGAGAGAGTGCCACCTAAGGAGGGCAAAGTCCCATAAGCCACTTCATGGGCAAAGACAATTACATATGATTGATCTTCTTGATTATTACAATGACAAATATCTTTTCTTTATATACCCATCTTCTAGTTCTACTTTGGGGAGCCTACTACTAATATAATATTATATTATAATATAATATAATATTATAATACAATCAACCTTGGGTTATGTGTGGCCTATGCCAACCCTTATACAATATAATAATATATTCCCAAATATCTATTCCTAGGTACCCTAACATGCCACCCTCCTTACAAATGTTTCGTCCTCGAAACATATGAAGAAACAAGATAATATGATTTGCTAAGCAATGTTAGCAACTGATACTAATCTCGATCATCCATCCATCCTAGTGAAACACGTTGATGCTGGTATGCCATTTTGCCACTTGAGTATCCAAATCTGCTTCGTTGGCTCCATGCTTTTGCTGCTGTATTTTGATAATTTGAATGATGGGTCCACTTGTTCCTTGATGCTGATGAACCACTTTGAAAACCATGATCACTATGCTTTCTCTGCCAAACATTGCTATACTTGGTGCCCTTCTGATTCCATGTAGAACCATAATATTGCTGCCTTGAGCCATGCCTCTGTGATTGTTGCCGCTCATGGTGGTGTGGATGGCGATATGGTGAAACTTTAACTTGATGCTGGTATGCCATTTTGCCACTTGAGTATCCAAATCTGCTTCGTTGGCTCAATGCTTTTGCTGCTGTATTTTGATAATTCGAATGATGGGTCCACTTGTTCCTTGATGCTGATGAACCACTCTGAAAACCAGGATCACTATTCTTTCTCTGCCAAACATTGCTATACTTGATGCCCTTCTGATTCCATGTAGAACCATAATATTGCTGCCTTGAGCCATGCCTCTATGATTGTTGCCGCTCATGGTGGTGTGGATGGCGATATGGTGAAACCTTAACTTGATGTTCTACCTTCTTTGATTCCTCAACATTTGGCTCCATTATTTTAAAATCTTCTACACATTGTTCTTTCATGTTCCCTTTGTTTGGTGTGTCCTTGTGCTCTTCTATCAAAGCTTTCTTGGACTCTGCTACTATTATTTCCATGGGCTCGATTGCTACTGCTTCTTTCATGGAATCTGTTGCTGCTATTGCCTTCTTGGATTTTGTTTCAGGTTCTTCTATTTGTTCTTCAATTTGTTTCTCTTTAACCACTTCTTGGTCTTCCTTGGATCCTTGCTTAAGTTGAGAAATATTCTGCAATGTTATCTTCTTTTTCCTGTACCATAACTTTATAAACTTCTTTTGCACATTAATGTTAACAGTACCCAAAGAGTCCAACCAAGGATAGCCAAGGACAATATCCACATCATCCATCTTAATAGCATAAAAATCTGAATGTAAAACATATTTATCCATGGTGATCTTCAAATTTTCAAAAATCCGAACATTCTCACCCTCAAGTTGTATGTCCTGTATTTTTGTTGCTTGAACCTGCAACCTCTTAGCCAAAGCAATATTAATAAAATTATATTTGTTGCTAGGGTTAATGGAAACAATAACCTTTTCCTTCTGAATGCATCCATGAACCTGCAAAATAGACCTTTTAGATTCAAACAAATCCCTTTGTCCACTTTTTAACTTATTTTATTTGCTACCAAAGGTTTGGTTCATCTGTCTACATACTGGTATCTTTTTTATCTTCTACCATTTCTTTGAAATTTGATAGCTCTTTTTTTATTTCCTTTTGTTCTTTATGAAATCTGTTTGCATACTGGCATCTTTTTTATCTTCTACCATTTCTTAGAAATTTGATAGCTCTTTTTTTGTTTCCTTTTGTTCTTTATGAAGCATGTTTATTTCTTCATTATATCCCTTTATGGTGACCTTCAAACTAGCTATCTTTTTATATGGATCCCACTTACTCAAGAATGCATGCTCCATTTCATCCCAAGTGAATTTATAATTATGGGCACTATTAAAACTATAAAACCAAGAGAGAGCTTCTCCTCCAAGATAGCGAGGAAGCATGAGGCTCCAAAAATAATTATTAGAATACAAGGATTTAAATAGTTTCCACCATTCTCTAATATCAATATCATCTTCTCCAGAAAACTTTTGTAGTTCCATAGTTGATTCCCCAATGCAAACTAGGGTTTTATGAGAATATATATCATGCCCAAATGCAAACTAGGGTTTTATGAAAATGTACATCTCTCCACTATTTGAAGCTAAAATTCCCATAAACAACTAGATCTGCAATTTTTTTCTTCCAAACAAAATAAATTGCAACTAATATGCTTGCCCGAACTAACAAATTTTGTCTTCCAAAAAAATCGTGATTTAAAAATTCGTCACTGCCCTTGTTCTAGACGGCTGACTTCAAAAGGTCATATCTCCCTCAATATTGCTTGGATTCCTTCATATGACCACTCATTTTAAAGCTCTTCAAATTCTGCACAAAATGATCCAAGAATCGTCTGAATCAGATAAACGGTTGCAGAGACATGTCTCCTGAAAGATAAGACGTTTTTCCAAAAAAAAAAAAAATTCTGCCCTAATTCTACAATTCCACACAAAAAAATCCCCACGTTGCCAAAATCGTTGCTCTGATACCACTTGTTACGAAACTTTATTCTTATTAACAAAAATCATTCACCATTATGCAGAAATATCAAATCATTTATCCACATTAACAATCCACAATTAAGACAGAGATAGATAATATCTTTAAGGTAGGGAAACACCAATAGTACTCCTTAAGAAAGGAATAACTCCACAAGATCTCCCAAGATGAGAATGCCACTTAAGAAGGGCAAAGTCCCATAAGCCTACTTCTTGATGATTACAATGACAAATATCTCTTTTTTATATACCCATATTCTAATTCTACTTTGGGGAGCCTACTACTAATATAATATTATATTATAATATAATATAATATTATAATATAATCAACCTTGCGTTATGTGTGGCCCATGCCAACCCTTATAAAATATAATAATATATTCCCAAGTATCTATTCCTAGGTACTCTAACAGCCACTTCTAGAATGCATTTGATGTCAAAGAGGGGTGAAATAAGTGGCCTTAGTTGAACAGATTCTCTCTCGTATATTGGTATTTTGTCCTTTATGTGCTATCTATGTTCCATAAGGATATGTCCCCACCTCTTGATAAACTTGGAAATTATAGGGACTTGAGGACATAGTGGGGAAATTGTTAGATTTTACAATACTTTCCAGATATGAAATGAAAGCATAACATTCACCCCAAGTCATATGCAAGAGAATAGAGAAGCAAAATAAAAGGATCAAGTAAACGAAAGAGAATGAAATAGGAGATGTGGGTGCTTGTAGGCACCTTGTGATATCACTTCATATCACAAATGGGGGTATTTACAGTAGCTAACCCCCAAATAATAATTTACATATTACGTTAACCTAGGCCAACATAAGGTTCACTGTTAAGTCAAGTTACTAAGCCCTTAATAAAGGTGTAGTTAAGGTTAATCATCAAAGTGTTTTAACCAATCTCTATAGGGGTAAATACATAACCATATAAATGGTTTAACCAATCCTGCTGTGGGTGTATACATCAATAGTGCGTGTAGGTTTACACAAATAATGCCCACAGGCTTACATAAAGAATGCCTATAGTCTTACATCAAGATTGCCCATAGGCATTACATCATCATCTATTGAACTTGGTCAATAAGGTTAGGTTGCATTCTTCCAACAGAAATTTCGGTGAATTGAGTAGCATCATGTAACTGGCTTCTCGCTTGTATGATGATACTTTGTCCTACTAAGTCACGTTTTACTTATGTTCTGTTGGTATGCATCCCCATGTCTTGATACCTTTGGGGACTCCTCCCCACATATAGGCATAACAAATAAAATAACTCTAAAAAAGTGGCGCTAAACCTAGTCAATTTGTGAAAGACTTCCATTTGCTTCTTTCAAACATTTTTAGTTTGCAATATATCATTGTTCTAACCATTCATGCACATTATATAGACCCTTCCAAGGCATTTTGCAAACCATTATGACTTGGAGGGGAAATGAATGTCACTAATATAAAAGTTTGATAAAATTGGCACTATAATAGGAATTTAGTTGAATAGGATGAATGCTACTGGAACTTTTAATAATTCAAAGAGCATCAATCTTGAAGAAGGTAGTTATTAATTTACAACGCCTATGATTGTAACACTGAGTGGACTCAAGGTAGGGAAGCTTGGTACACCATGGCAATTTATGTGATGATTGGCATGAGGAAGAAAATAGAGAAACTGGTGCCTGATTGTGCTATAGGATTTGATAAATTCTTCATTCAAGCTAGTTTTACTATTTACTTCTAGGATCTTATGATGTTCTTATTTGCTTTAAATCACATACACTGATTTAGAAGTGCTTATAATATGTCCATTGTTAAATTTTGTTAAACTTCAATACACATACTTTTAAATCTCAATATATATATATATGCATGTACATGTGTGCACCTGTAATTTGTGCTCTTTATCATCCCCTTTTCTAAGATTTGGGGGTGCCTTCAATCTGTCCCCTCAACACATCTCCTTGTTCCCTTAAAAGGATACTTGGTGGAACGTCATGTTTTCATAGTGATGGATGGCATAGTCCATGGATTTTGTACCGTCTTTATTTTAGAACCTTTTAATGCATGTTCAATTTTTTCTACTTTATTTGTGTAAGTGAATTACATTTTGATATTTACTACAAATGTTGGCATGGTTGTGATTAATTTTGGATGTTTGAATTTAATTGTTGTTGAATGAAAAGATGTTCTTTTTTTTTAATTGCATTTTTCCATATTTTATGTTTTTTTTTAATTCTCGAAGTCATCTGTGGAGTCTTCCAATTTTTTTTTGTTGACACTAAGTTGGCTTGATGTAGTAGTCTTGCTGAGTCCATGTTTGGCTGCTTTGGATGATTATGTATAATTCATGTATTTTTTATAATGGGTTATATGGGATTGAAATGGGTCCCACGCTTCTTACATCATGACCACATAGTGGTATTACAACAGCTTGACAATTATGCATGTCTTGGCAAGATTCGAACCTGGGTCTCCTCCTTGAAAGTCACAGAATTTAACCAGTTGAGCTAATGCCATTTGATTATGTATAATTCATGTTGCGATTGATAACTTGCAACATATTCACTGGAGATCAGGAATATGACTATCGTACTAGAGAAAAATTGAATGAGAAATGGCAAGATTTCATGAATCATACAATCTACTTCATGATTATGTTTCCTTATATGATTATCTACGTTGTGATTGTCTCCAATTTTATGTAGATGTGTCGAAACATTTGCAAATAACATCACAAAAATTCTGCACTGTTTTCAATATTAAATTTATGCTTCAAAGTCGAATGTTTTTTAACAACTGAAGAGATGTCAATAGTTGATGATCTATGACAACTTTGATTGCATATGTGGGTCTCCTTGATTTCATGTATTCAAACAACTTTGCTGCAAAGGATTAACAGTGTTCACAAGTACAATGTTACGAGTTTGATTCCCTCTATTTTTGGCGTTGCTACACTGTAGCATGTCTATTAACAAGCTACTTTAAGTAACTTGGAAGGTGGGTACTTTGCCATGGCCCCTGGTTTGGGTTTGAGATTTTGGTTAAGGACCCATTTCCATAAGGTTATAAGTTCAATTCCCTCTATTTTCAGCATGGCTATGGCATAGCAAGTCTATTAATTAGCTATTATAAACAAGTTGAAAAGTGGGTACCTTGCTATGGCCCCTGGGTTGGGTTTTGGTTAAGGACCCATATCCACAAGTAGAAGGTTATGACTTCAGTTCTTGTTATTGTATTCCTTGGTTTGTCAAGCTTTAAAATAGTCTAATTAAACTTGTATTTTCTTATCCTTTTAAAATATTGATTCTTTTCGTTCTCTTCTATCTTGGTCAGCATAATTCAAGTTATTTATATCAAAGATTTATTGTTTCTGATCTTATGTTTTTTGCAATATGGTTTGCTTATTTTATGTATACATATTTTTAATTGATTAGATGGGATTGAAATGGATCCCATCTGTATTACATCATGACAACATAGTGGTATTACAACAGTTTGGCAATTATGCATGTATCACTTGACAAGATTCGAACTTGGGTCTTCTCCTTGAAAGTTGAGGAATTTAACTGGTTGAGCTCATGCCATTTGATACTTATATTATGTACTTGGCTAAATGCATTTAAAGGAATTCTTAAATCTGATTGTTGCATTATCTGTTGACTGCTCCAAGCTGTTTGATCATTACCAAACCACAATATTGCTTCTTCCTCACAGTTTCATGGGGAAAATTCAGTGTTCCCCAATGCATGTCTTCTACCCTTTGAAGTGTATATTTAGTATGCATTCCTTGTGTACTTTGAAGTGTATATTTACTATTTGCTATAGTAATATGTTAACCACTCAAAGGTTGCACTTTTGTCAAGTTTATATCAAACATCCATTGCCTTGGGTACTTGTCTTGCAATTGATATTTTCATATGTCAAATTGGAGATGTGTACAATGTTGTATTGCCTCTTTAGTAAACATCGCTGCAATAAAACTTGGCATCAATTAGGTTTCATACTGAGTCAAATCAATAATGAATAAAAGCTGTCTTTCCTTAAATGTGAATGGGACCTTAACCAATCAAATGTTTGGTCTTCGCACAATGATTTCATTAATCCCAGTTCAAGTTTCTTGGAGACTTTTATATAAAAACTAATTTTCATGAAACTCAGAATTGTGTACAGTTTTTGTAAATCCTGTGGGAAAGGGAAATGACTAGTTAAAAATCTTAAAATCCTTAGAAAACAGGAATTGGGTGAAGACAAATAATTATTATTTCTATACACTTGCAATTCTTAATGTCAAAATCGAGCCTCTATTGATGATGCTACACAGCTCACGCCAACAATAATTGCATGGAATACGTCAGAAGATTATCTCTCATTTTTTAAAATCATTAGAATCAGCAACACCACCAAAAGAGCCAACTACAGCAGCTCTAACGAAAGTTGCATGAAGAGTGTGCTCATCCTCTTTGAGACCAAGAGCAGTTACAGAAATGTTCGTGTTGAGATTTTCAAAATTCACAGTCCACTTTTTGTTTGACCTGTTACAGATGATATAATAATTAACAATCATGTATATTGCATGTAGTTCTTGTGTAAGGCCTACACAAACCCTTTAAAAATCCTAAAGTATGTCAAGAATTCAAGGAAGCACCCAAGGAAACTTTAGGAAAGAACGTGGAAAATCTAGATAACATCTTTCCAGCAGCTTTTGTTTTCAAAATGTGGAGATGTGGGCACCCTAGGAGTTTCCTGCAATATAAAAATCAAAATCTAGTGCACATGTGCACCATGTGAGAATAGCGCAGCAGGATACAAAATCTAAAGATATTAATCAACTTATCGATATTGTAGTCTATGTTTTATATTAATAAAAAAGATAATAAGTAATAATAATAAAGGGGAGGGGGCGTTTTTGCAACAAGTAATAAGAAGCGTGTATTCTTAATAGAAATTGAAGCACCCTCAAGGGTTTGCTAAAGGTTCCCAAATAAATTGCAAAATAAGAATATGTGCTCGTGGGCTTAAAATGAGGACTAAAAATGGTTTGGCATGATGCTCTTATCAAGGATTGCGTATATTTATAATTTTATACTGGTCTGGTATGATGCATAATTATAATCCACTTCAATTTATGAGGATTATTATAGCCTTTTAGGGGATTTTATGTCTATTATTAAGTACCAGAATACTCTGCTGATTAGCTTTAGATTTTTTATTAATTGTCAGCCTTTACATTAATGGTACTAAAAATGGTTTGGCATAATGCTCTTATCGAGGATTGCGTTTATGTATACTGGTCTGTTATGATGCACAATTATAATCCACTTCAATTTATGTGGATTATTATAGCTTTTTAGGGGATTTTATGTGTATTTTTTAGTACCAGAATACTCTGCTGATTAGCTGTAGATTTTTTATTAATTGTCAGCCTTTACATTAATGGTACTAAAAATAGTTTGGTATGATGCTCTTATCAAGGATTGCGTTTATGTATACTGGTCTGTTATGATGCACAATTATAGTCTACTTCAATTTATGTGGATTATTATAGCTTTTTAGGGGATTTTTATGTCTATTTTTAAGTACCAGAATACCCTGCTGATTAGCTATAGTTTTTTAATTAATTGGCAGCCTTTAAGTTTCGCTTTTCTGTAAGTCACATTATCTTTTTATTAGTTGGTAGTTTTTCAACGTAAGAAGTAATTATCCCACATGTATTGGGGCAAGTCAAAAAAGGAGGCAAACTATAAGCTGTCTTGTAGATCCTATGCCGTGTCAGGTTCAGTTGGATACCATAATTGCCTAGGCAAGTTATCTTCTGTTTATTTACTCTAAGCTTTTGTTTCAATAAACATTTCTTTACTGTTTCTGTGTGAGATATATAAGATTGAATCTTTTAATTAGGAGTTTTCTAGTTTAAAACCACACCAAAAAAATCAAATTTCAAATCAGAATTTGCCTTGTTTGAAATATATTTTAAAAGATTTTAGATCAGAATTTACATAGTTTCAGGTCAAAATTTAGTGAAGTTTCAGGGTTCAGATTTGAATCATAACGTCTTTATGGTTTGATTCTCATGGTTTGTCCATAGCGTTGCTTTTTGTGTTTATTATTGCTAATTCCATACTGTGTCCAATGTTCCATAATTTGTATGCCTATTCCTTGGGTGACATTGTTTTCTGTCTAAAGCTCAATAAAGGAGCATCCATGGAAATCCAATGAAAAAGGATGTAATGAATTTAATTATTACCCATAGATTATATAAGCAAGAAGGCATATTTTAACTATAGCATAGCTGAATGAAGCAAGTATTTGGAAAGCGCATGGTACCAAGAAAGCATTGCACACTTGGATGCAAAACGGATCTAAATGGTAATATTATATGCTTAGATGTAAATCTTGATCGAAATGGTAATAATATATGCCACTTTTCAGGCCCTTAGGAGTGGAATTTGGGGATCCAAAAACAAGGGCAAATTGATACCATATACAACTAAGTTATCTGGGGTATAAATCTTGTTCTATGGTTTGTAAAGGTACAATAATAGTGAATTAGAGTCACATTTAAAATGTTATGACCCTTGAAATTTGATTCATTGAAACTTTCACTTTTCAACATATTCTGCATCAGTGCCAACACAACATGGGGCAATTGAAGGCCAACCGTCAAATCTTTCACAAAGTTGCGTAAAAGAATGTTATTTAATATTGGAAGGCAGTCTGGGATAGACAATGTCTCTTCTTTAAGATCTATTGTATAATGTTTGTGTATGAGTAAAATTTCTGATTTTGCTTTTATTTGATTTGGTCCCATAGTTCTTTGCTCTCTCTTCCCTTTAATAACATATTAAATTTTGTATTCTGGTATATTGTAAATGGTTTAATCCCAAATTTGGATTAGTGGTATTAGAGCAGTTCTTTCTAAGTTTATATGTCGTATTGAACAAGGTTTGTTTAGACTTTTCACACTTTGTATGACCTCGCCACCTCAAAAGATTTAAAATTCCAAATGATAGTGAAATGTTACATTCTTTCCAAGTGATGCTTAGAGAAATTTGAGAAGTAGATGAAGCAAATATTGGGTTGATATGCATAGATTCTTCATCGAGTCCTAAAAACATCTCAGCCTACCTATCATTTGGAAGATTAAAACCAAGGTTACACGAGGATGCTTAAAAGTCAACTCCCCTGTTCCTTTCGGATTCCATGAAATATTGAAAAGGATGATCATCTTGTTGCCTTTTCAATAATTTGAAACTTTGAATAGGCGTCTTAGGAGTGCTCTGAGAATATCTCAAAAAAATTCCAATAGATTGGATAAGTTTCTGACTTTGTAGTTTCCCATGTCATCTGCCCTTCAAATTTGTATATATGCCCCCAAACTATTGTCCTATGCTTGTTTGCATGAAGAAATTAAAAGAGAACAAACAGAGATACAATAACAAAACTGAAACACACACATAAAAGACTATGTTGTTCTAACTATTGTCACTTCAGCTTGCAAGTTCTACGTTTCCTACCTGAACTGTTTCTTGCTGTTTTGGAGGACCAGTATGATGAATTTTGGACTGGTTTTTGGTAAAGAGAATAAGCTATAAATTACATCTTATTTCATGCTCATATGATTTCAAACTTGCGATTATACAGCGGACTTATACATCTCATTTCATGCTCATTTCTCTTTGCCATTTGAGGGGTCAAACAAATGAATTTTTACACCAAACTTGTACAGCAGATAGTTACCTGAGTTCTCCATTTTCCAGAGAAAGAATCATATGATTGAACTTTGTTGATTGAGTTATAACAAAATATTACCTTCAGATCTGAACTGTTATGTACTGCATTTCAGGGCCAAATACATGGATTTTGACCCAAACATCCTTGGAGACATCCCTCCTTACGAAGTATCATCAAGTTTTGGAGGGCCAAAGGTCTATAAGTAGACTATAACCAAAGAAAAACACACCCATGAAAGTCTCCCCCCGTCCCCAATACTTTTGTAACCTTGTAAATTATTCTAATGGCTTCTAAATATTTTTGTTGTAAATTATTCTAAATATGAGGGCAGCCCATTAAATACTATTATACTCGCTGTCCCCTCGCCGTCCGTTCGCCATCCCCTAGCCGTTTCCTAAAATAGGCTTACTGCCCCTTGTCGTCCTCGAAGCCCATCCCCCTACCCCCCCTTCCCCGATACTTCTATAACCTCGATTAAAACTAAACTTTGATGTCCTTCTTTTCAAAGGAAATATTTGCATATGTAAGCCCATTAGATACTATTATACTCGACTTACTGTCCCTTGCCGTCCCCTAGCCGTTTCCTAAAATCGACTTACTGTCCCTTGCCGTCCCCTTTCCGTCCGCTCGCCATCCCCTAGCCGTTTCCTAAAATCGACTTACTGTCCCTTGCCGTCCTCGAAGCCCATCCCCCTACCCCCCCTTCCCCGATACTTCTATAACCTTGATTAAAAGTAAACTTTGGTATCCTTCTTTTCAAAGGAAATATTTGCATATGTAATCAATAAATGACTCAATGAGTTGAAGTCATAGGTCACATGTGAACTTTCTAAAGTTGCCTCATGTGTTAAAAATTAGTCAGAAGCATATTGTCTTCAAGCTAGTAAAGACTCTAAGGAAGAATTCATTGAGTACCATGTAGAGTAGGGAAGAATTTGCAAATTCCATAAAAGGGGAGATTTGCTTTGTGTGGGATTTCTTTTGGTTAGAAGACCTTGCAGATTTTGTGAAAGAGGAGAATTGCCTTGTAGGATATTTTTTGGCTAGAGGCATATTGTCTTTAGTAATGATTTGGAGGAATACACCATTGAGTACCATGTGCTGTATAATTGGGAAGTATTTGTGGATTCCTTAAAGAGGAATACTACCTTGCAAGATATTTTGATGATCAATACATGAAGTCTCAACAATACGAGGTCAATTTGTGAATATTATTCCATGCTTTATCTATGAAATTCAGTATTCATGATATTGAAAGGCATAGAGCCTTAAACCATCATGGCTTGCATCGAGAAATCTAAATTGGAGGAGTTGAAGTTCAACATAGTGGGGGAGGCCTATTTGTATGCAGTCAAAATTGAAGAAAAGTATAAATAGAGAAGCAAGAAAGGAGTTGTAAAGGAACAAGAGTGATATTATGTTTTCTAGTAAGCAAAACAAAAAGGATAGTTACCAAACAATGCGACAAGGTGATTGGTTTTGATAGGAAGTTTGGGCTTTTGATAATTGATCTCTAGAGAGATTAAAAGATTGTTCCATTTGTTTTTAAATTGGTTATATGGGATTGAAACGTGACCAACGTATATTACATTGTGACCACACAATGGTATTACAACATCTTGGCAATCATGCATGTATTGCTTGACAAGATTTGGACTTGGGTCCCCTCCAGTTATGTTGAGGAATTTAGTTGTTTGAGCTCATGCCATTTGATGAAAGATTGTTTCAATTGCCTAGAATGTTGGACATGCTTAAATTATGTAGCAAAGGTAAGTATATTAACTGGTGGTAAGATGTAGGGATGCTTACAACACCCATTGGTGTGCTATTGCATTGTGGGGTGAATTAGTAATATATCTGACCTTGAGGTCACCTCTTTCCAAATGGCGCTTTATTTTGTGTTGGAGAATGATTAGATCAAGCTACAAATTCACATGCTAATATAGAAGGATCCATACATTGGAGTTCATCAACTTCCGCGAGTGCAATTGGCTAGCATGAATTAACGATAGGACATGGTGACTTTGCATTGACTATAGAGCTAGATTGGCACAAAGGTGTCAAGGACTTCACTAGGATTGATCTTAAAGTCAAGTTACCTTCAATGGAAATCAAGTCGACGGATGCTTGGAAGATAGCATTCATGTCCAAGGATTTAAAAAAAAAAAATTTCCTTTCAGGTTTGGGTTTGAGCAATTGGCTATGTTCGGTTTGAGTGACAAATGACTTCTTACATCTAGTCATTGATTCCTTAGTGATTTTCTATCTAGACGACATACTCATCTTCATCAAAACCTAGGATAAGCACATGGAGCACATTTGACAAGTTTTTGACATCTTGAGTTGACATAAAAATGTCACCTTGCTATGCAAAGGATCTAATATCTATACTACATTGTTAAGAGGAAGGGGTGCATGTGAAGCCAGGAAAAATATAAAAATAAATAGTTATATTGACATTGGCTTACCTTGAAGACCCTTAGAGAGCTTTATAGCTTACTTTACGTTACTTTGGTTTTAGAGTCGTGTCGGGTGTCTCTCACATTACTTCTGACTAAGCGACAAAAAGAGCCAAAACAAAGTTCGTATTTATTGAGGGACAATGAGGAGCATCGAGGCATAACAAGAACAACAAAGATCATCAAGGCTTAACAAAGAGCAATCAAAGAACAACAAAGATCATCAAGGCTTAACAAAGAGCAATCAAAGAATTGAATCATTGACTCTTCTGGTTGCTAGTGCTTTGCTCTTTTGGACATGCAACAAACATTTGATGCAGAAATTGATGACTCATAGTATGTGCTTAGTGTAATCCCCACTCAGCATGGGCATTCTATTGCTTACCATAGCAAGCCATTCACTAGTGCAGTTCAATTGTATCTCACGTATGACAACTTTATGTTATGCCATCATACAAGCATGTTGACAACTGAATTATTACATTTTGGGTAAAGAGACAATCATTCATACTAATCATAGACTTCAACAATGTGACATGTAGCTGTGAGGAAGCAACAAACCAAAAAGTGTGGCCAGATGCAATGTAAGTTGACCACTAGGCATTGATGAAAATTAGAACATGATGTCCAGTGAGTGCAAAAACATATTGGTTGTAGAAATGTTTACAAAATTAAACATGATTTGAATGGCTTCTCTGATTAGAAAAAGGCTTGTGGCATAAGATAATGTACAACAATGGGGCACTATTAAAATGATTATGGCATTAACAATGTATTATGGCTGGAAATCATATCAAATAGATTTTAAAAGTGCTATCCTAAATGTTGACATGATAGAAGAGCTTTACATGACTTAATCACAATGTTTTGAAGAAAATAGGTCTAGAAAACAAAATTTGTCATCTTGTGATGGCCATTTGTGTACTTAAACAGGCATCGCGAGCACCGTGTAAAAGAATAAATCCATACACATGTAAAATTGATTTTAGATGCACTGAGTTTGATGAGAATTTATATGTAAAAATGTAAGGTAATCCTGTTGTAATCATTGTACCAGATGTAAATGATCTGATTAGCATTGGTAATGATAATGACTTGATCGAAAAAACTGAGAAATTTTTCTGACAACATTTGAAATGACAGATCATTTGGGGATTACAACACTGTTTGGGATTGTAAGTTTGGGAGTTGGAAAACAAAGTGTTTAATTTGCAAGCAAAATGGAAGAATCAATGCCTATGGAAGAAAATTTTAAGCTCTCATAGCATGGAGGCTGGCCTTTGGCTGATGCAATATAGACAATTAATAACAGGACAAATCAGTTTCAATTGATTGGATATGCTGATGCGGATTATGGTGGCAATGTTGATGACATGAAGTTCACTCTAGGATATGCTTTGCATATTGGTACAATGGTTGTATGTTGGAGCAACAAAAGGAAGTAATCAAAGAGTTTTGGATATGCTGTTGTATAGTATGGTGACAATATTCATTGTAGGATTCAACAACCATTTTTAGATCAGATTTTAGAGTCGGAAGCTATGTCCTTTTGGATATGCAGATGCATATTATGGTGTTATTATTCATTGTAAGATTCAAGAACTATTTATAGATCAAAATTTAGAGTTGATGCAATGCCCTATATCTCCAAAGAAGTAAAAGTGTTCGTAAAAGCATTGACCAACATTAAATTTTGTAATTTCCATAATTTTACCTAAAAATCTATTTATGATTAAAGAGGGGAATGTTGGAACATAAATAATCTAAATAGTACAAGTTAATACCTTAACAATATTAATTTATTAACCATCTTATTCCATCGATAACCATCTTACATTCCTTATGGGAATGGTAAGCTAGTATTCATAGTTATTATGTTTGGGAAGTTTGGTTCAAACGGAGAAGTAAAAAAGTTTTGAAGCTTTGAATTAGATAAGTTCAGTGCAGGAAATTTTAACATCTCTCTCTCTCTCTCTATATATATATTTTTAACAAGATTATCTATCTATATGTATTCCAAATGATATTTTAATATATTTTTATATTTATATAATCAGTTATCTAAATTATAATGCATATTCATAAAATTTATATTATAACAAATAAGAGAACGATTATAAAATAAAATAAAACCTATAAACATTAGATTGAAACTTATGATAGTTTCTAATCTTTTATTTTGCCTTGATATTTCGGTTCATTATTTACACATTAAAGTCATATAAATCTATGTTTATTCAGAAATTTGGGAGTAGAGGCAAGGGGAGTGGTACCTACATATTTATTGTTGTCTTTACCTTGAATAAATAGGGTTTCTAGATTTTGGAAATTATGTAGAAGTCTTTGCAACCATGAGGTGAAGTTAGATGAAAATTAGGTTGTAACTTGAAATATTATGCACTTGCTTTCCAAAAAAAGAAAAATGACATCTCAATCTGACCCTTTAAGTGAATGTTATCCTTTGTTGAATACACAATACCAAAAACGATTGTCTTTTTAGACCTCTCTGAAAAGGTGTTCTGTTGAAGTTAGGCATTTTAGGGTGTTCTAAAACGGGATTGATGTCTTCATGGATACAACACTGAAATGATGAATAACCACTCCTTAGAGATGCCTCCAAATGTAGTTTTTCACAAGGTTATGTGTATATGATTTGATTCCATGCTGTGTTGAATACACCATGGTACCAGAAACGTTTGTCTTTTTAGGCCTCTCTAAATAGGTGTTTCGTGAAAATTGAGTTATGTTGGTAGGTACCAAGGTGGACTACTTTTTAGGATGCTCCAAAAAGCGATCTGTGTCTTTGTAGATACAACACTAGAATGATGAATAACCACTTGTTGGAGACACCTCTGGAAAAGGTGTCTTGTGATAGTTGTGTTGTGTTGAATATGAGGTATCAAAATGAATTATCTTTTAGGATGTTCAAAAAGGGATCTATATCTTCATGGATACAACAGCAAAATGATGAATAACCACTCCTTGGAGATGCCTCCAAATGTAGTTTATAACCAAAAAATGTTTCACCTTGATCTTTCCTTGGAGGTGCCCCCAAATGTAGTTTTCAACAAAAAAGTTTTCAACTTGATTTGATGATCAACACTAGAATGATGAATAACCACTTGTTGGAGACACCTCTGGAAAAGGTATCTTGTGATAGTTGTATTGTGTTGAATATGAGGTATCAAAATGAATTACCTTTTAGGATGTTCAAAAAAGGGATCTATATCTTCATGGATACAACAGAAAAATGATGAATAACCACTCCTTGGAGATGCCTCCAAATGTAGTTTATAACCAAAAAATGTTTCACCTTGATCTTTCCTCAGAGGTGCTCCCAAATGTAGTTTTTAACAAAAAGTTTTCAACTTGATTTGATGATCTAATACAAAGTTATGTCCATTGCAACACAGATTTCATAACCCCATGTTGCATCCCAAAGACCGAATGTACACTACGTAAATAAATACTAGTAATAAATTTCAAGCACAAGTTAGGGTACACAACAATCCCAAAATATGGAGGAAGAGCATTATCCAGTATTCTATTGGCAGATAAAAGCAACTTTCATTGATGAAAATACATAAAATGCTTGCAAGAGAAGGGAAGCGCCCATATTTTTGTAGAAAGTAAAATCTCAACCCATAGATTCTAGAACGTCACATTTTTATAAGTCTTTACTGCATGGAGGTGGCTTATTGCTTGTACTATTATTGCTTTTTTGCCTTAGAAGTTTACAACTAAAACAACACAGAATTAATACATTGGAAAGGTATGTCTAGCACATAATATAACATGAGATTAGAAGTCCAGATCTAGAGCTTGAATAGAAAATAGCCCATACAGACAAATCTGATTGCTTGATTACAATGTTGTTTTTAGGTATGCTAGCTAAATTTGGGAAGCTTGATGCATCCACAACGATGCTTCTAGTAACTATGTCCCCAAGTTTTAGGGCTTTGGTATTGTAATGTATAATAGAATTTTTTATTCCTGATGACTCACATAAAGTTAAGAATATTAATACAACACAAGTCAATGAAACAAAACAGGCAAGGCATCGTACCCTAAATGATGCCTAAGTAGAATGACAGATTTCATTTTTCCATGAGTCTTAATTTTGCCCCAAAATAGAGAATAGAGACCTTGAGAATAATGAATTTAGATGATAAGCCCAGCCATTGTAGGATGATCATTGATAACATATACTGTTAGTTATACAGAGAGCATAAAGGGGTTTCTTCACATAAAAAAATTTCAATTTGAGAACATAATATTCTTTTCTAGTGTGTATTTAGAGCCATGTTGAAGTTCTCACATCATAAAGTACTTACTGAAAGGAATGATAATTGAAGTCTATGATTACTTTCTGTATGATAGTCAGTTAGTCACTATAGGTTGGATGTGTATTGTTGCCACCTTCACCACCTGCTCTTACAAGGTCTATACATTGCTATCCAAATACAAGGGGTCATTCTTGATGCATCTAGGTATAACCACATATTTGAACTAAATATTTATGGAATACAAAAAGGGTTGATGTCGTTGTTTATGTGTGATTTCATCATGATGTCATAATTACATAATTTATGAATTCTCTCCTTTTATCAAAGTAAGGTCCACTGTTTTGGCCGTTGGATTGAGTACCAATATCCACGAATACATGTTAATGAGCTTGATCATCTCTTACATGACAGTAATTACTGTAATATTAACTAAGATGATGTTAATTGTGTAATATAAATCATTGACCCTTGTTAAAATTCATCACAAGTCAGCTTCTCTGTAGATTGACAAGCATCTTATTGACTTATTTGACTGTATTTTTCTACAATCTGCAGTTGTGTTGACCTGAGTCTGTTGCATTGACCAAAATTCTGCATTAACTAGGATGATGTTAACTTCTTAATATGAATCAATGACCCTTATTAAATACTCACAAGTCAGCGTCTCTCTACATTAGTCAGCATATTATCGACATATTTGACTGTATTTTACAACAATATCTCGTTGTGTTGACTTCTGCTACATTAACTGGAATCTGCTAAATTATATGGAAATGTCCTATGTTGATCAGGCAGTGTGTTGTTTGACTATCTGAAATTACACATTTTACTCTTTATAAGGGGGGTTGACCATCGACATGCTGTTTATTATTCTACTTGTCTATTGATCTTGCCTTTGACTGAGTTTCTACATTTACTGAAGTTTTGTGTGTTTATTGACCATTTAAAGGAATATATTTTACTTTGATAGGGTGTGTTGAGCTTTGCCCTGCTTCTGATTGTTGTGTTTGTCTTTTGATCAAGTATAAGTGCCTGATTATGAAACTAGGAATATAAAATGGTGATATTTCTGTATGTTGATTAAAACGTGGAGATAGATGAGTCAAATATTGATTGACCTCTTGTGCTAGGTTTTTTTGAAACAAAAATGCTAGTGGGTGAAGAATTTTCTAACCCTAGATGACTGCTAGCCTATGCTTCTTCTTTCTAAACAAATCAGATCTGTAATTTATTTAAGACAGAAACAGTTTCTAAGCATGCAACAATCATACAATGGCTGAAAATGAACAGCGGAAGCAAAATATATATATGAACCTGATAGTCCACTCGCCACAAATCTCGCCTTGAACTTTTTGATGCTGCCATCTGCAACATGCTTAATTTTGTAGAGCCCCCTGGAACTCACAACTGACTTCCCCCCCCCCTGGGCTCAGTCTTGGCACTATGTCCCAAACATTATTCTTTATGATGGAGGTGTACTCCTCCACCATGGCATCCTGCCAAACCTGCTGGTCTGCTGCCTCCTGAAAACTGGAAGGCTCGGAATTTATGATGCTGCTCATCAATGCCATGTAGTTTTGAAACTTCCTCGGAGGTCTGCTCTCCCTAATCATGCTGCTAGGAGCCTCAACATTCTCCTGAGCATCCCTCAATGTCTGTGTAAGCCATCGAGGTCTCTTGATAGAATTGTAAGGGGCTAATGTCTCCTCCTCCTCACCTGAAGGTTGTTGTCCTGAACTGGAAACCACTGGTGTCTTTGGTGACCTTGGTTCAACCTTCGGAGCTTCCTGCTCCTCATTCTCTATCACTGGAACAGGCTCATGGGACTTCCTGGATGCAATGTCCTCCTCAAACTTTAAATCCCTGCTCACTACTGTCTTCCTCTGCTCTGGAATATAGACTCTGTAAGCTTTTGAAGTCTCACTGTAACCTACAAATAAACCCTTCCTACTGGAGGGCTCCAACTTGCTCCTCTTCTCTACCGAAACATGGATATAAACTGGAAATCCAAAGATGCGGAAATGACTCACCTCTGGCTTCACACCAGTGAATGCCTCCTCTGGTGTCTTATCCTCCAAGATCCTGTGAGGACACCTATTCTAGATGTAGACTGCTGTGTTGCATGCTTCTGTCCAAAGAAACATTGACAAGCCCTGGTCATGAATCATGGCTTTAGTAGCCCCTATGATGGATCGATTCTTTTGCTCTGCAACCCCATTTTGCTGTGGGTTGTATGGAACAGTCAACTCCCTCTTGATTCTCCGCCTGCTGCGAAACCATCGAACTCCTTGGAGGTATATTCACCCCCATTGTCAGATCTTAAGACTTTGATCTTCTTCTCTGTCTGGTTCTCAACTAGAGCTTTGAACTCTTGAAACCTGCTAAAGACTTCATCCTTGGTCTTTAAGAAGTAGATCCATGTCTTGCGAGAGAAATCATCAATAAAGGAAACATAGTACATGCTATCTAAAATTGATGCTACTGACATCGGTCCACAAACATCCGAATGTACTAGATTTAGTATCTCCTTAGACCTATGCTCGTTGTTTGGGAAAACAGCCTTGGCATGGTTGCCAAGCGTGCACCCTCTGCATACTCCTTGTTGCTCAATGCGGAACTCTGGAAGACCTGTGACTATCTCCCTCAGAATAGGCAACACTCTATGATGCAAGTGTCCCATCCTCTTGTGCCATAACTCACACAAGTTGTTATTGCTATGAACTAGGGCTCGAACAGGTTCACCCTGCAACCTGTATAGACCGCCTTCCCAAACCCCTATCACCTGCGCTGTTTTTGGGCTAGATTATTTCGGTCTAATAAGGACATGCTGGTTCTTGAACTCTACTGCATAACCCTTATCCTCCATAACCGAAACTGAAAGCAAGTTCTTCCTGAAACCTGGAACAAACATAACATCATCAAAGTCTAAAGAGTTCCTTGATTGGAGTTGAAAAGGAATGGTACCAATTCCTTCAACTGGATACTTGGCATCATCACCAAGCTCAACTTGAACCCCTGAGTCCTGCTCTTGTAGACTGGTAAAACATTGTCGGGTTGATGTCATGTGTCGAGATGCCCCACTGTCCACATACCAAGCATGACTCGGAACCGTGTTGGTAGAAAGGCAAGAGACCAACGAGAAATCCTTCTCGAATTTGGCAGCAAACTCGCTCATATGAGTTTCTGTAGAGGCTGTTACCTGCGTCTGCTGCTGCTTCCCTTTGCCCTTCTTGTTTGGACACTGTGATGCATAATGGTCGTGCTTATGACAAATGAAGCACTTGATCTTGCTCAAGTCCTTCTTCCCTGACTGTGAGGTGGACTCCTCATTCTTTACCTTAGCCTTGCTGGGTCCTTTACCTCTACCCTTCTTGGTTTTCCCAAAGAGAGCTAGGTTATCGTCACCACCCTTCTTGCTGGCCTTTGACTCCATCCGAGTCTCCTCCTAGATGAAATCATCCCACAGTTTCTCAAAGGTGGGAAGGTGCTCACGAGCATAGATGCCTTTGACAAATGGTTCCCATGAAGCTAAGAAACCATTCAGTGCCATGTTCACCAACTTTGTGTTTTCAACCTTCTCCCCAACTACTGCCAGTTGATCACGAATCTGCGTTTCACTGTTCTCCTCCTAAGCTTGAAGTTTTCCTTCAACAATTTGCTCTTCTTCTTTTCTTTCTGTTATATAAAACACTCTTGCCTTTCTTTTTTTATGCTTGAAAAGGAAACCCTAATCTCTTTAACACTCTTGCCTTTCTTTTTTTATGCTTGAAAAGGAAACCCTAATCTCTTTAGATGTATGGTCAAGATTAAATCACTTAAGTGAATTACAAAATAGAATTATCACTTTACAAATAATGAGAGGAAATGGACTAATAGGAAATCTAAACCTAAGACACAACTCCAAGTGCCATGTAGATTCTCCCCCTCTCCGTTGTGGGCCCCACTGTGCCATATCATCCTCTGCATCATCCTCAAAATGTCTCGAACCACTTCTAGGACGTTCATACTGAAGCTTGTGCAAGAAGTTCCTGTTTGAGCTACGTTTTTGGATAGCCTGTGGGACAATAATTACTGGTGCATCCTAGTTGGGGTTGCTTTGGGAACATGATTAGTAAGATAAGGGTTGGCATAACTTTTGGGAACATGGTTGGTTGTGGTCCTAGTTGAGGTAGCTCCTGGGAATATGGATGCTTAGATATAAATTGAGGTAACTCTTTTTTAGGATGATTGCTTTAAAGTTTAATCTAACTCAAGCTAACTCAAGTTGTGAAGGATTTATGTAGATATTAGTCAAGGGGAGCCATATACAAATAATATGGAAACCCTTTATATTGCCTTGGATAGATTCTTGAGTTATTACATGGGCTAGATATAGAATAATTTGAGTCCTAAATTAATAATTCGTCATGATGATAAACATTAATGGACATGGTTGGCCTTCCTTTGTCTAAGACCTTTAGGTTTTAATCTATAGTTTTCTGTGTTTATTTGCAAGTAGTTTTACAAAAGATTTTTATGATAGCCTGTTGAAAAGAGAAGTTCAGATTGGGATCTTCAAGACTAGTCATCTTTTTCAAGTTGAATTTCGTTGGGTTGATACCAAATAGCTTTTGATGTTATCCAAGACTTGTCATCTTTTTCAAGTTGAATTTCGTTGGGTTGATACCAAATAGCTTTTGATGTTATCTTTTACTTGCATCGACTCTCTTTGGATAACACCCCATGACCTAAACCCTAAACCCTAAACCTAATTATTTGTCGACTTAGATAACACCCCATGAACTAAACCCTAAACCCAATTATTTGTCAACTTAGATAACACCCCATGACCTAAACCCTAAACCCTAACCCCAATTATTTGTCTTGCTTTCCATGCTGCCTTTAGAAAAATCACTTAATGAGCCTATGCTGGTCACCTAAACCAATCATAAAGAAAATGTAAAGTATGAAAATTCTATAACACCCCATGACCTAAACCCTAAACCCTAAACCCAATTATTTGTCAGACTTAGATAACACCCCATGACCTAAACCCTAATGCTGGTCACCTAAACCAATCATAAAGAAAATGTAAAGTGTGAAAATTCTATAACACCCCATGACCTAAACCCTAAACCCAATTATTTGTCAACTTAGATAACACCCCATGACCTAAACCCTAAACCCAATTACTTGTCCTGCTTTCCATGCTGCCTTTAGAAAAATCACTTAATGAGCCTATGCTGGTCACCTAAACCAATCATAAAGAAAATGTAAATTGTGAAAATTCTTTGGCCATACAGACCCAGGCCCAATTACTACTGGACAAATATTTGGTTACATGAAATCCTTGGTCTCACAGACCCAAGCCTAACTGAATTTAGTCAGATGTTTGACTATAATGCTTCAAAATCCTTATTTCTCTCCTAACACAGACTAATGGGACATGATTTGGTTGGGTGTTTGTTTTACTTTTGGACATATTTGCTATATTGATGACCATGGTTGACTATTTGGAAGACGTGATGATGTTTTGAAAATGGGAAGGCCATTGAATGATTCTGGATTTCTGTGTGGCAACATCCTCGTGTCTTGACAGATTCCTCCACTGCATTGGAACTTATTAGTGTTAATTAATTTATTTGAAAATAAAGTTAGAAATGAAAATTATTTAGTTTCTCCTTACCAGTCATCCATTTTGAAAAATGGACTTTGGAGTATGCCTCCATTTTGTCATGGATTTATTTTCTTACCTGAAATCTTTTAGTATACTCTTAAAAGTGAAGTGTCTATATCTTGAAGCTAAGTTTCCAGGTTCAGGTTTGTGTTTGAGTTTGACAACTCGGAGAGAGTTCCATCGAGGAGCGAAGGGCGAGGTAAGGGTACCGCCTGCAACCCTCATGGGTATCTTCGAAAGTACGGATCCTGTGAAGATAACCGATAATCAGGAAGATAATCTCAAGCTGGAGAGGAGAAGCCCCAAACTCTGCTAGAATAATAGAACGAGGGACTGTTCCCTTGCAACGAATGAATCGTTGAAGAAAGAGTGTTTGCACTCATTCAACCTGTGACCACTGAGTCGGGCCAAGACTAGGGCCCCAAACCACTGACCCATAAGTAATAGTTGGCTTGACCAAAGCGTCAAAGATCCTCATCTTCACAGGTATATCCTGAAAATGTGCTTTGAAGCAATTCCTCTCTAGCAAAGACAGAGCTGCATACCCCTTACACACTCGGACCTGGGCGGCGGGTTTCATACCAAAAGTGAGACCAATGAAAAGAACCCCCAAATACACATAAGAGGTGGTGATTTCGACCTCCTGGCCGTGGAAAAGGAAGTAGAGATGGGATAGAGCCTCTTTGGTAGTATTGAATACCGTAACCTTGGTCTTAGAAAGATTCACCGTCAACTGTCTCGAGTCACAAAAAGCGGCAAGTGTGTCCAGATGACGTTGAAGCCCCTCAAGGGATGAGGCCAAAAGAACAACATCATCAGCAAAGAGGAGAATAGAAATCAACACATGGTGAAGAAGGCAACCATCCTCTGGGTGAGCGTTCTCCTTGATAAAAGTCTCAAGCTCGTTGATAAAGATCCCAAAAAGTGTCAGCGAAAGGGGGCATCCTTGTTTCACTCCTATGGTGCTAAGAATATTGTCTGAAATCCCTTGAGGGGAGCGAAACCGACCTTTCACAGTATCATATAACCGTGTAACCGCTGTCAAAAGCTGCCCAGAGATGCCAATTGATCGAAGCCTCTCAAGAAGTAAATGTCGAGGCACCGTGTCGAAAGCTTTCTTGAAGTCTACAAAGCAACAATAAACATTCGAGGACCTGGAATGGGCCTCCTCAATAATAGCTCTGAGGACTAGAATGTGATCTGTGGTCTGATGATCTTGCCGAAAACTAGCTTGGCCAAGAGGCCTGAAACCCCCCTTCTCCAACCTTCGAGAGAGAAGCACATCCAATGTTGTGGCATAGAGCTTGGAAAAGATATGCCCAATCATGATAGTCCTGTAGTTATTGGGTTCATGGGGATCACCTGCCTTATGAATGGGGTGAATGATATGCCGAGTCCAGGACTCAGGAAACCCAGAACAAACAGCAAGATTAAAGAGATCAGCAAGGGGCCCAACAAGAGGGTCAATACCATGCTTCAAAAATTCCGCCTATAACCCATCCAAATCTGTTGCTTTGCTTGTACAGAGTTTCCAGATAGCCTGCCGAACAAGACCAGTAGAAAAGAGGTGGCACGAAGAGGGGGGGGAGGGAACAAAAATACGAGGCTGATTTGGGATGGTATAAAGGGAAGAGGCATGGATGGTCCAAGAGGAAAGATCGATCCCATGAGTAATCCGATCACGGGGGAGGATAAGGCGCCAGAAGGATTTAGGAGATTGTTGAAGGGAGTGGATAAGATCAAGTCGATGCCAAGAGAGGAAGAGATGCTTCTTCTTTCGAAGAAGCATCCTATAGTCTTTGTGAGAAATGGCATGGGGTTGGGAAGGATTTCGAATGGCATATTTCAACCTTCGGTGGGCAGACTTACATTCCTCATCATACCAGATGTTCATGGGGCAATGACCAGGGGGACGAGGATGAGGGGGAGGACGAATAGTGTGGGGGTATGATTCCAAAGCAACCTTCCAAATAGTTTGGACCAAGCAAGCAGAACGATCAGAAACATCGGAAAGAGAAGATACCTTGGGGAGAACATGACGCAACCGGTCCGTATAGGTAAAGGAATAATAATAGTCAAAGTCTATAGTGACTCGAGGGACTGAAGGGGAGGGAGGAGGGGGAGGAGTAACAGGAAGGGAAACAATGGATAACATAAGAGAAAGAACTGAATGATTGGTAAGAGAAATCAATATCATGGGTGATCAGAGACGTTGAATCGGGAAATGAATGGAATGAGGGAGGTAGAAGAAATAGCATAGTCGACGACACTGGCTCCACCACTATGAGGAAAGCAAGTTAACCCACTAGAATCTGGAAAACAAGATATACCATTGAGAAGAACTAGCCTGTTGGATTCACCCAACTCAATAAGATGCTTACCATAAGTAGTCACCTGTGTGTCGCTGGAGGTTCGAGCAAAACCAAGGTCCTCAAGATCCAATTCCCGAGTCTGCATCTCATCGGTTGTGAGGTCATGAAGAGAAACCTGCATAGGTCCGGTCCGAGCATTGAAATATCCCAACAAAAGTATCTCCCTTGAAGCCGAGTATCTAGTAATGTCCTCATAGAGATCCTGGAAAGGGTCCCCGTCCGTGTGAATAACAAAATTGGACGTGGTGGGGGGAAAGTAACAGGTGGCAATGTAGATATCCCAAAGAGGTGGGTGACGATGGATTTTAATCCATAAAAACCTGGAGTGGGGGTCAGTCGAAACCAAGGAAACCGAACCCTGGAGCTTATCCTTGATAAGAGCAGCAATACCTCCTGATCCTCTAACCCCTCCATAGCGTCGAGTGAGTTGCCGACAACTGGACCACCAAAAGTAACCAGAGATAACTGGAAGGGCCCGCTCGGGACTCTCGTGCGTCTCACAGATAAGAATGATGGCATGTCTACCAATCACATCAAGAAGGGATAGGGCAGACCACATCATACCATTGCAGTTCCAGCAAGCTATAGCTAGCTTATCTGCCACCCCCCTTCCGTGCCGATGGAGTCATTTGTTAGGCAAGGGTTTGGACCACCCAGGTGGGGGAGAGTCCCTAATCATCGCACGCAAATTACGAATAACTGCGCATTTGTTAGCTTTCTTGGCTGCGGCTACTTGTTCCCTAGCTTTCTTCAATTCTTCAACCTGGAGTCGCGTAAGATCCTCATCAAGGTAGATCTTGTCCTGAAGAGTAAATAAATAATTTCCGTTTGGCCCTCAACGCCTTCATACGCTCTTCCGCATTTTTGAAGCGTATGACAAATGTGGAGTCGGGAGAGAACCATGCTCTCTCGAGAGTAACATCTGTTAACTCAAGAGTGTTGTGAATGAAGGCATTTCCAGCTTGAAGCAGATCAATAGGTTTGGGCACCCCACGAACCCTAATATTGAGGCTTTCACATTACGGATTCTTTCTTCTTCAAATTTAGCTTGGACAGCCAACTCAACTATGGGAGGGGGGTTCTTCTTTCCGGCTACAACCTGAACCCAAGATTGTTGGTCAGCTAATTTTTGGCTTTGTGCAGTTGATGCTTCTTTGAGACGTTCCTGCTCAGCAAGAAGAACAGCCTGTTCATCGCGAATTTTTAAGATTTCAGAGTGTAAATTCAGAGGAAAATAAATAGTTTTATTAATGTAAATATCTAAAATAAATATGATGTACAAAGCACTTCCCATTATAAAAAATGATATTGATTTGCAAATTGATCTATGAATGAATTTCCCTAAAATCATTTTGCCATGTCCTTTAACCTTTTATTTTATTGTTTTGTTTCAATCGTTACTTTTTATAGATGTAGAATGGAATCAAGCAGATATTGGAATGGAAGAGGAAATGTTTTTAGGTGTTATATATATGATTTTTCATTGGCTGTTGTTTGTTGAAATATGTTCCGTGAAAAAAAGGTGGAAATCACCAAAATTTGGACATTTTTGATAAAATTTGCTGAATCTTGTGACAGAGTCTTGAAGTAGCCAAAACCCATGTATATAGGATAATGCTTTGAATATAATTTCCACCCAAATAAGTTGTCACTATTTCAACTTGGAAGCCACAATGTAAGATAATGCCTTAATTATCTTTTCCACACAGGTTATGTAAACCTGAGGAGTCTGTCTGATCATAAATCATAGTGAGCCTGATGCTTTCTGAAGTCCTGTGCAGTAAGGAAGCAATAAAAATAAGTCGAGAGAGATTTTGGATGAGAGGATGAGAAAGACCTTAACTGAGCATAAGGCAGAATTCAAAGGAGTGTTAGTATTAGACTCAAGATTTCTTTCATCGAAAGCAATAGTTTGTTTTTGCTTGGGAAAATCCTTTCCATATGAAGGTATATAGATTAAGGGTTTACAAACTTACGTCGCCTTACTGATGTTTTGAGAATTTTATTCTGCATGCACAGGGGAAATGGCACTTCTGGTTGAAGGGTTGGGAGTAGGAGCTGAAACATCTCTTGAAGAATACATACTCCAGCCTGCTGATGGTTTGGGACATGAGCATGAACCAGTTTCTGAACATGGTCAGATCAAACTTTATGGTCCCGACGAGGGTGTTTCTTGGATTGCCAAGCCAGTCACAAATGAGACTGGGACTCAAAGTTTCCTTTCTAGACATGGCAGTCTGGAGACACAAAGTGTTCCCCTTATGGATCCTGTGGTGACTCTTTTTGGTAGTCTTCGCAGCGCCACGCAGGAGCATTGGCCTGAGACAGGAAGCATGCGTAGTACAGTCTTTCCTGAGCTTGGGAGTATGTGGAATGTAGCTGAAGGACGACACTATGAAGGAAAAACCGACCAGTGGGATGAGGAAGTTGGGCAAAGGGATAATACAGGTGAGGGTTACGGTAGTGATGATGCTGATGCTGCAGGTGACCTTGATGAAAATCTTAATAGTCCTTTACTTTCTAGACATACTAGTGGGAAATGGGACCATGCAGCTCTTTCTCGGGGAGACTCGATATCAAACTCTGTTTCAAACATACTATCCAGAGCTAACTCCAGAGAAGTTAAGGACCAATTGCCACGTATTCCTCATGGAAGTACAATGAGCATGCCTCGTCATAGTAGTATGACGAGTCAACATCATGGTAGTGTTTCCGAGTCATTTGGCAGCACGGGTATTGGAGGTGGCTGGCAATTAGCTTGGCGTTGGGAAGGGCCTGAAGGAAGAGAAGCCAGAGCTGGGCCTGAAGGAAAATTCAAGAGAGTTTATCTACTTCAGGAAGGTGTTCCTCAATCCAACAGGGTTTCCATGGCATCATTGCCAAGTGTTAGCTTTCCGGGTGAGATGGAACCCATCCAAGCTGCAGCATTAGTAAGTCAACCAGCACTGTATTCAAAAGAGTTGCTGGATGAACATCCGGTAGGACCGGCTATGGTACATCCTTCAGAAACAGCTGTTAGAGGTCCGAGATGGTTGGATCTTTTTGAGCCAGGGGTCAAGCGTGCTCTAGTAGTCGGAATTGGACTGCAAATACTTGAGCAGGTAAATGATCAAATTGCATTTAAAAGAATCCTTGATGCTATAAAATTTTGTCTTATCTTGAGTTCTGACAATATTATATTTTTGTTAACTCTGCAGTTTGCTGGAATAAATGGAGTTTTATATTATACACCTCAAATTGTAACAAAGGCAGGTGTAACTGTCATCCTGGAAAATATTGGAATATCTTCAGACTCAGCATCTCTGTTAATCAGTGCATTTACAACATTCCTCATGCTTCCATGTATACTAGTTGCCATGTGGCTTATGGATAAAGCTGGCAGAAGGCAAGTCTAAAAGCTTTTTTCTTGTAATTTACATTTTGTGACAGCTTTATAATTTCAAGCAGTGCATTTACAACTTTGCTGATGTTTCTATGTATACTAGTGGCCTTTGCTCATGCTTCCATGTATACTAGTTGCCATCTGGCTTATGGATAAAACTGGCAGAAAACAACACTAAAGAGTTATTTCAACTTTAATTTACATTTTGAAGTAAGCTGACGATATCTTATAAATGGTTGCAGGCAGCTCTTACTCACAACCATTCCAATATTAATTGTATCACTTATGATTCTACTCGTATCAAGTGCTGTTGACATGGGTGAAGTGCTTCAGGCTTCTCTATCTTGTGTGGGTGTTGTAGGATACATTTGCTGCTTTGTTGCAGGCTTTGGGCCAATACCAAATATTGTTTGTGCAGAGATATTTCCTACACGTGTAAGAGGTGTCTGTATTGCAATGTGTGCGTTGTCCATGTGGATTGGAGACATCATTGTAACTTATACTCTTCCACTACTGTTGGACTCGCTGGGGATTGTTGGTATATGTGCAATTTATGCGGCAGTCTGCTGTGTCTCTTGGGTTTTTGTATTCTTAAAGGTTCCGGAGACAAAAGGAATGCCACTGGAAGTCATAACAGAATTCTTTGCCATGTCTTCAGTGGTAAAGCCTGTCCAACGCCATGGAAGCCAAGGTAGTCAAGGTTCAGACTTTAATTAGTATAATGAAAATATTTCAAGTGTTTTGCAGGGATGTAGGAGTCCACGTCTCCTGGGTATCATTAGTAGTCTGGAAATAAGTATTATGGTGCTGTATGATGAGTAATGTAGAGCTGCAGACGGGTAGAGCACAGGTGCAGCAACAAAGGATTGCCAGCTTTTTCTTTTGCTTGAATCAGAGCAACATCCAATGATTTGAATCTTCAATTCTATGTGGTTTTTGTTTAGGCCAAAATTGACACTTTGGCTCAAATTTTTGTTTAGAAAAACATTTAATATGCTGATGAATGTAGTGTTTTTGGTTTTTGCCTCTTCAAGGTTTCTTAAAACGAGGCTAAGGCCTGACTGTATGGCTACCTGTGTAGGTTTGAAGAAATTTTAAAATTCCGAGTGATAATCTTGTAAGACATGAGGATATTTGAATGCATGCTTGAATGCCACGCCAGTTCAACCTCGATACATAAACCATTTAAATTTTTTTCTTTATGTAATTTTTATTTTTTTGAAACCCCTTGATGCACGATGAATTTTATTGCCAATCAATTATGATAGTTCTGTTCAGTAGAAGATAAATATAGCAGAGAGTATCTCTGATATATTGCATGTGTTTTACATTTGTCTTTGGATATTCAGAGAGTATGAAAATTAAGAATAATTATATGTATGTTTTATTTTTTCCTCTTTAATTGGCTATATGAGATTGAAACGGGCTTCATCTGTATTACATTGTAATCACATAATGGTATTACAACGGCTTCGTTTACTTACGGACAAGTTTCAAACCTGTTTGAAAGTTGGGGACTCTAACTGGTAAGTTCAGGCCATGTGATTACATATATGTGAACTTCAGTCTATGTTTTTATATATTTTGAGAAAGTGCAGTTCACATGATATCCCTTACAGTAGTCCTCTGAGCATAGACGGTACTTGCGGTATGACTGTCAAGGTCCACTTGTATTTGCAGATGGGTCTTTGCAGCAACACAGTTCCCATAGTCCACCCTTACAGTAATCCTCTGACCATAGACGGTACTTGCGGTATTACTGTCAAGGTCCACTACTTGGATTTGCAGATGGGTCTTTGCAGCAACACAGTTCCCATAGTCCACTGGTATTAAGTCAGTAAGTCGCATCAAGTTATATAGCCCATCTGGTGCTATGTAGGTTTGAATGTTGGTGTGGACCTTCCAAGACCCTATTTGTGGGAGTGTAATTATATTTTTTTCTAGTTATTATTTATAATAGTAGTAAATATAATAATAGTGGTTTTTCTGGTCTGTTCAGATGTGAGCTCTGTTGTGCAGAGAACAAAACTTGGGACCACATCTTTTTTTGTGTCCCTTAGCTATTCAATTATTTATTGGTTGGCAACCTTTTTAGATCTAAAATTCCTTCAAATCACCTCCTTCGAGTAGGCATGGAGGACTTGGCCTAGGGTGAATGGATTGGACAGCTCAATGAAACAATCGGCCTTGGTTAGCATCTCTCTTTTGCTCCGGAATCTATGGAAAAAAGAGGAATATAAGAATTTTTAAAGCAACTCACCATAATGCCCAACATATTTGGGAAAAGATTGCACAACCAATATCAACGAAACTACCTTGCATACTTTGAAGCCCCTCTCCATGGTATCTCAGCAATGGCACAATTTACTCTCAAATGGTACTCGTGCCTTTATTTTTGCATAGAATCTTGGTGTCCTCCTTATCAATCTAGCGGAAGCGTGTGCTATCCTTCGTGGTCTTCAAGAAGCTGTAAGGTTGGTTGGTTGGTTTGTTTGTAGTTAAGGTTAAATTAGACTCATTAATCAACAGAAGGCTCCCATCAAGACCTCCACTCAGTATTGGAAGATACAAGGGGTGATTGACAAGATACATGTGCTTCAATCTAGATTCATAATAGTCGAGTTTCTTCACGTTCTTTGAGAACAAAATAAAATCGCAGATGCTATGGTAAATTGGAGATTCTCCTCGATGGTAGCCAAAGAAAACCAAGGAAGATCTGACTTGTTATGGAGATTCTACTCGATGGTGGCCAAAGAAAACCAAGGAAGATCTCCATCGTATACTCCATATCGATGCCAACAACTCTAATTCCTATATGTACTGACTAAGAAGAAAGTCAAATCCCTCTTTCCTTGCATTGGCGGAACCATGTTGCTCTTCTATAAAATTATGGATGAAACTCTTTAATCAACAGAAGGTTCCCATCAAGACCTTCACTCAGTAGTGGAAGTTACAAGGGGTGATTGACAAGATACATGTGCTTCAATCTAGATTCATAATAATAGAGTTTCTTCACGTTCCTTGAGAACAAAATAAAATCACAGATGCTATGGCAAATTGGGCTTTAGATCGTAAGGATCTGACTTGTTATGGAGATTCTCCTCGATGGTGGCCAAAGAAAGAATCCGGTGGGGGTTGCCGCCTCTTAAGATTGAATAAAGAACCCTCCGGTGATGTTCGTTTCCAAGCCGATGACCCAAAACCCAGGGTTGCGTAAGAATCGGTTAGGCGCCGGGGTGAAGTGGTTTTGGTGGGTGGGATAGAGAGTTGTTCCCCTTCGGGCGCTGTGTTTGAACCCCTTTCTTGAAGTACCTTAAGTGGTTGACCCCTATAGTTTAGAAAGAAAGGGTAGGTGAAAGCCCTTCTCTCTAATAACATTGGGAAAACCAAGGAAGATCTGACTTGTTATGGAGATTCTCCTCGATGGTGGCCAAAGAAAACCAAGGAAGATCTCTATAGTATACTCCATATCATGCTAGCAACTCTAATTCCTATATGTAGTGACTAAGAAGAAAGTTAAATCCCTCTTTCTTTGTATTGGCAAAATGTATTTAAGATAGTTCTATAAAATTATGGATGAAAGCCGTGTTTGCTTGGAAGAGTTGATGATTTAGCCTTCTCTTTCTTACTTGCTTATAAGTAACACAAAAGCCTTCTTAACCCAAAAAAAAAAAATCCTTAACTTTATCCAAAAGGGATACATCGGTAAATCGGTTGGTGGCGGCTAAGTGCTTGTTGGTGGGTTGCCCTCGATTCCTTGGATGGTTGGGTTCCATTGACTGTTTTTAACCAACAGGCTAAGTTTTGGGCTATGTTTTGTCCTTGATCTGAAGTCATGGCTTGTTACCAATTCTCCTATGCAACCAAAGGAAAAAAGATCCTAAGGAGACCAAGTTTTAGAAGTTGCCAAGCACTATTATATATACTTATTGTGACAGTTGCTATAATTTCACTATGTAGTCATGATGTAATATAATTGAAGCTTAATTCAATTCAATCATAGGATTGTCCAATAGATTGGTTTTAATTAAATTGAGATCTATAATTTTTAACCAACAGGCTAAGTTTTGGGCTATGTTTTGTCCTTGATCCGAAGTCATGGCCTGTTACCAATTCTCCTACGCAACCAAAGAAAAAAAGATCCGAAGGAGACCAAGTTTTAGAAGTTGCCAAGCACTATTATATATACTTATTGTGACAGTTGCTATAATTTCACTATGTAGTCATGATGTAATATAATTGAAGCTTAATTCAATTCAATCATAGGATTGTCCAATAGATTGGTTTTAATTAAATTGAGATCTATAATTTTTTTTTTTTTGATATATTGAGGAATCACCAACTACCTTTCATTTTTGAACAACTAGTCACATGGTCAAGTCGCATTGCCTCCATAGCGTCAAATCATGGTGCTACCACTATAAACCCTATCTCACCTCGGTAAACACGACTCGGAGTGAAGGAGACCTTCCAGTGGCTCGGGGTTGGTACCGTTGTCATCAAGATGGCGCACAATTAGTAGACTCAAGTCAGACTACTACCTTTGCCCTAGATTGGGTATGTCTGCGAGGTTTGAACCTAGGTCTAAGCGGACTAAGTCAGACTACTACCTTTTCCCTAGATTGGGCATGCCTGCAAGGTTTGAACACATGATTGAGTTGGGCATGCTTTTAAAGTTTGAACACAGGTCTCTTTGTGATAAGTGCCCAACTTCTTACCAAAATCTATAATTTTTAATCATAACAATTTATTTAATAAGTTTTATGTTTTGTATTTTTATTATATTTTTTTAAGAAATATAGATAAAATTATATAAATATATTAACTTCTTTTAATTGATTATATATAAAAATAAAATAAAATTATTTAGAAAGTATTTTAATTTAAAATAAGATTAAGTTTAATTATATTAAAATAATATAACATAATTTAATTGTATGCTTTATATATATTGTATTATTTATGGATTTAATTGCAACAACTTTTTCGTTAGTATGACTATCAATATTTAATGTACAACCATATTTCGTTGGACCTCCAAAGACTTTATAGTCAAGTCCATTCTAGTTGAACGGATAACATTAGAAACAATAAGGTAAGGTATCGGTTTTAAAGAAAAAAAAAAAAAAATTTAAGAGAATGTATATTAATACGTATAGTCATTTCAAAATATATGTCTCAATAAAATAGTATAGAATGTTAACATTAGAGGTAATATGGTAACTTAAAAAAACAAAAAAATTGAATTTAAATTAAGAAGAGAATGAGGAACACTTCATTTATAAATGTTCAAGTTTTTCAGATACAAATACAAATAAACACTTGGGAATGGGTTTATGGCAGATTTATTTGAAGACAACAAAATAAAAAAAGTTAAAGAATTGCTAACCCAAATCAGCAGGAGAAGGAACAACCTTCTCAAAGACATTAAAGATCATCTGATATAATTTGAGTAATTGTACTTCCATATTTGAGGTCCCATAGACCATATTTGGGTCTCGCCGACGTAATTAAAATCTTTCACTTCATTTCAGAATGTATAGTAATATGTGTGGTCATTTCAAAATATATATTTTAATAAGATAATATAGATTGCTAGGAGTAATTGGAAGTTTGAAGTGAGGTCTATCTTTTCTCATTTTAGAAGGTAAGTATTGTAAGTGTGGGCAAGAAACAAGTATAAGCAAGAAGCAAAATGTAAGTAAGGAGCAAGTGTCACTTTTTCTTGTCCAAGATCTCAAGGGAGTTACAAAGTTTAAAGGATATTTATTAAGAAAATCTAGGTTATAAAGACTAAAGGATTGTTATAAAGAAAATCTTAATAGCATGATAGGAGAGACATTTTTGAAAGTCCTAATTGAAACTAAGGATGATAGGAAAGTCATTTTTGAAAGTCCTAATTGGAACTAAGGATGATAGGAAAGTCATTTTTGGAAGTCCTAATTGGAACTAAGGATGACAAGAAAGTCATTCTTAAAAGCTCTACCTAGAAGTAAGGACGCGCTAGTTGAGGACAAAAGGAAAAGTAAATCTATGGTAAACCTTAGCCAAGTAGCAGATATTACATTGGAAATGACTATCAAGGATGAGATGATTGAGCATATGACATCATGGTTCTTAAAAATAGTGTCTAGATATAAGTTCCATGGATACTAGGTAGGTTTTTTTAGAGATTTAAAGTTGGATTAAGTGGAAGTGGAGAATGAATTCAAATTACTCAATGACTTTTCTTCTAAAAGGATTTTTCCTCCCTTTCATATTTTAGAAATTAGGGATAAAATAATAGATGATGGCCCATGGTTTAGGGGGAGAGATGCATTCTATTTTTGACCAGTGGGTGTGTGTACACACACACACACACACACACACACACACACACACACATATATATATATATATATATATATATATATATATATATATATATATATATATATATATATGTTAATGGTACATCATTTGGCAAATGTGGAAAGACAGAAACAAGATAATTTTTGATGATAAAAGAACCAATTTTTGAGTGCTAGCCAGAAGAGTGTTAAGGGAAAAAGTACCAAACACAAAAGCTATATATCATAAGCAAATAGACTTTAACTGGTATATCAAATTGAACTCCAAAATCTCCTGAATTCTAGGCCACAAGTTAGAACGATCAAACCTCTAGAGATAAAGTTCCTTGCACTTTTCTTTGATGGAGCCTCTAAATCAAATCCAGGTTGTGCAATTACTGGTGGTGTGAAACTAGTGGCACCACACTATAAAATGCTTCAGTTCAAAATCAATTTGGGAAAGACAACCGATAATATTATAGAATTGATAGTTACGAAATGAGACAAAAATTGGTTCAGGAATAAGGCATTAAACAAACTCCATCTGTATGGTGATTTGATACTTGTTATCTTTGCCCTATCTAAGAGAAGGAATTCCCATCAGACCAACTACAACTAGTTCGAATAAGACTAAGAGCAATGGAGCAAAATTTTGAATATATATAATACTCCTAGTTGGGAGGAGGCATAATATAGTGGTTGATTGCCTTGCAAATGAGGCCATAAACATAGCCTATTTGTAGCTCAAAGTAATAAGGAAAAAGAAAAGCAAACAACATGAGTGGCACAAATGATAGAAAGCATATGACAATTCCAAAGCCTTTGGAGATTGTGAGGACCCCATCCTAACCTTACTATATAATCACTCCCTTCCTAGCATGGGGACACCATCTTAATGATATTATGTAATGTTTTATAATGTGTATGTAGCATTTGAGATGCTTATGTTAGTAGGGCCATTTAATGTAACTGTTATAAATAAAATAATTGCATGTTTGGTAGAAGATTCTAGCTTGGGTGCCCACTTGCATGTGAAGCCTACCCTTGAGCATTATAGTTTGGGTTATGGAGAGTCTCTAAAAAGGAAAAGGGGCATAGATGAAGACATCGTATTTTTTTGTATCAAAGATTTGCTTCTAAGGAGGTTTCCCCCTCGAAAAGGCCTACAATTCAAGTAATGTGTTATTGTTTTTTGCAATATAATCTGTTGCATTTCCATTTCATCTTGCAATATTGTTAATTTCAAGCTTATTTTTTGTTATTATCGCAATATTGTTTGGATATGCTTTTATTTAATTTCAAGGCTCATAACAAGTGGTATCAAAGCATTTTTTAAGGCTGCATCCTACTCCAATTTGTGTCTTGCTATTTCCACTTCTTAGGTATATAATTTTTTTGTTTTCATTTTCATGCTTATTTTCCTATAAAGAAAAAAGAAGCCATTTTTTCCATTTGTTTTAGTTTAATAGGTTAGAAACCCTATGCCATGGGTTCTAAATATCATGGAGGAGCTATCCTTATTGGCTAAGCTAGATCGCTTGTAAAACATCCAATGAAGTAAGGGATGATTAGACTCCAATACCTAGGCCTTAGACAACAATTGTAGATAGACTTGAGCTCCCACGTATCTTCAAGTATATTGGGAGATCCCTTTAGGATTAGGAGAAACCTTTAGTTAGGAAGCTTTTCAAACGTGTATCTATTTATAGTGCACCGAGCACAACACTTAGGAAGATTACCCTCTCGTATTGTCAGAGAGGTGGGTAGTGTGCTCAAGGGTATGTGTGAAATCCTCCTTGAGTAGTGGTATGAAATACTCGTCCAAGCATAATCGTTTGTCATTGTGGTATAATAGAAGGCTATGAACAATGCACACACCTTGGCCTAGTGTTGCCTTATTACAATCATATGTTACACCTCCAAAATCTTAATCACATATTTAAGCATAGTGAGGAGACTACACCTATATTATTTGCTTATACTAAAAAATATTCTTGATAGAAGAAGAAACTATTGGGGTTAGTAATAGTCAAGAATAGTGTTAGATAGGGCAGTTGTCAAGTTAGTTATCAGTGATAAATGAAAATAGTGTCAAATAAGACAGTTGTTAATAACAATCAAAACATAGTTTGTTGGGAAAATTGTTAGTAACAATCGATAAGTGTCAAACAATGCTTGTCAATAATAGTCTGGAATTGTAGTAGATAGTGTAGTTGTTAGTAACAATTGAGATAGTCTCAAACAAGACAATTGCTAGTAACAATAGGGGATAATATTAGATAATCATTGTGGGATATAGCCCATTGTAATAATCTCATCAAGTTAATTATTTTGGTACAACACCCATGCACTTTTTTGGGGTGCCAAAAAATATCATTTTGAGACCTATTCTATTGTGATAATCTTTTAAAATTAATTATTTTGATATATAACACCCAAATTTTTCTGGACCATTACTAAAAATAGTAACCATAGAACAACACTTCTATTTTTAGTAAGTCAGTTTGGGTGGTCCAAATCACAAGTAGATGGATGGAGAAATTGGAGGATCAAAACCAAATTATACATAGAACCAAGTGACACATGTTGAACATGAAGTTGAGCATATGAAAGATCACATGCAAATCCTAAAATTTGATCAGATTAAAGTCAAAATAGGGATTGAGAAAAAATTCCTTGAGGTTGAAGAGCATTTAAAGGAAGCCCCAAAATTATATCAATAGATTAACACTGAAGGACAGAGTGGTAATTTAGGAAATAGAGATGAAACCCATCATGCTCTTCTTGACACTAATACCCTGTTTAAAATACCCAAATTAGATTTTCCTAAGTTTAATGGAAAGGACCTTGATAGTTGGTTGTGTTGGACAAATCATTTCTTCAAACTTCATAATATCCCTAAATATTTAAGGGTCACCATGACATCCTTTAAGTTTGAATTTGAGTCCCTACAATGGTATAAGTAGATATAGAACACGATCCTTACCTTTCTTGACAAGATTTTGAGTCCTAGTTACTCACTCATTTTGGCCCTAGCAAGTATGAGGACTTTACAGGAGCCTTAACAAAACTAAAAAACACCTCTATTGTTTGAAAATATCAAAATTAGTTTGAGAAATTGACTAATAGAGCAAGGGGTTTGAATGAAGGATTTTTTTAGAGCTATTTTATCAATGGGTTGAAAGACGATATCAAGGTAGAGGTAAAAATGTTCAAACCATATGATGCAAGCCATAACATTAGCTAGACTTGTAGAGGACACATTTTTTCTCTAGAGGTAGTAATCTAAATTTCCACAGGCCAAACCTACATTTCCATCCAAGTTCATATTGAATACTAGCAATGATTCTCCACCAATTAAACAATTGACTAGGGAGGAAATGGATGCCCATAGAGCACAAGGCTTATGTTATAATTGTGATGAGAAATATTCACTAGGGCATAAATGTGTAAAAAAAAAATTATTTTTATTGTGGATGACTCAATAGTGAATGAAATACTTGACAAAGAAGTAGAACTATGAGAGGAAGAGCTTAAGGATGAGGGTGAAGCACAGGAAGAACCACAACCAAAGATTTTTATCCATGCACTTATAGGAATCTCAACCTCTCGGACTATGAAATTAGTGGGATTCTTAAAAGGGTAAAGAGTTATAATTATTATTGATTCAAGTAGTACACATAATTTTATTGATAGCTATGTAGCTAACAAAGTAAAATTTTACATACATGCTTGAAACTCTTTTGAAGTCATGATGGCAAATAGAGGAACATTACCTTGTAAGGGTAAATGTTGAAATGTTAAGTTGAAGATAAGGGACTATAAACTCAAAATTGATATGTTTGCTCCTCCACATAGAGGATCTGATGTTGTGCTCATGGCACAATGGATCTATACTTTGGAAATAGTAGCCTAGAACTTTGTTGAACTATGGATGCAATTCTATTAGAATGGGAGGTCATACACTCTTTGAGGTTCACTAGCAAGATCTTCATAGGTTATCAGTTCAAGTCGAATGGAGAAATTAATAAAAAATCTTCACATGGGGTAGTAACCCAATTATTTGTAATTCAACCATAGACTTCAAAAGTATATAAACCCCAAGGGGATTTGCAACTCATTTTGACTAAACATAATGTAGTTTTTGTGAAACCAATGAGATTACCTCCTCATAATTCCTATGATCATGCAATATAGTTGGTACCTGGTAGCTTGCCACCTAAAGTTAGACCCTATAGATACTCATCTGCATTAAAGTCAAAAATTGAGAAGTTGGTTCAAGAGATATCGAGAATAGGGGTAATTCGACCTAGTAACAATCCTTATTCTTTATTGGTACTATTGGTCATAAAGAAATATGAGTTGTGGTAGCTATGTATAGACTTTTTTGAGCTTAATAAGCTCACCAATAAGGATACAATTTTTATCCTTGTGATCGATGAATTGTTGGATGAGTTACATGGCACAAATTACGAAGACATTCCCAAAATAACATTTCAAACTCATGAGGGCCATTACGAATTTTTGGCCATGCCATTTGGCCTAACTAATGCACCATCAATATTTCAAAGCCTCATGAATAATGTCTTCTGCCCATTTCTTCACAAGTTTATTTTGGTTTTCTTTGATGACATTCTCATCTACAATCACACTTGGGATGAGCACTTACAACATCTAGATCAAACTTTGCAATTATTGTAGGATATTAGTTATTTGTTAAACAATCCAAATGTTCCTTTGGCATGTAGGAGGTCAAATACTTGGGATATATTGTTTCACAGGGTGGAGTTAAGGTTGACCCCAAGAAAATTGAAGCTATCCAAAATTAGTCTAAGCCAAAAACTTTCAAGGTGATTCATGTTTTTTGGATATCATGGGCTATTACCATCGATTTGTATAAAATTATGGAAAATTAACCACCCCCTTAATAACCATGTTGAATTTTTTTTTATTTATATGGTCAATTTTAGTAGAACAAGACTTTGCAAATATTAAGGAGGTTGTGATTTTTAACCCGGTGTTAGCCACTCCTAATTTTTCCAAACCATTTATAATTGAAAGTGATGCTTTAGGTCATGGCATTGGGGCCATATTAATTCAAGAAAGGCGACCCTTAGCTTTCACTAGTAAGGTGCTATCAGGCAAAAATTTAGGAAAATTTACTTCTGAAAAAGAAATGATGGCCATGTTGTTAATCATTGGTGAGTATATCTCATTGGGAGATATCTTTATTAAAATGAACCACCAAAGTTTGAAATATTTCTTGGAACAAAGGGTATCTCCTCTAGAACAACATAAATGGGTTTCAAAATTGTTGGGGTTTTATTATGCAATTATGTATAAGAAAGGAAAGGAGAATATATTGGTAGATGCCATCTATGTTAGTTTGAGGATCAAGTGACAATATGTGCCCTTTCATCTCCACTTATCCAATGGGTCTTCCAACTTCAAGAAGACATGAACAATGACTCATCCTTGTTGACTTTGTAGGAACAACTCCGAAGGGATCCCAATTTGCATGTTAGATATTCATGGGATGGACATCTGTTAAGATATTAAGATCGCATTGTGGTCTCCAAAACCTCATCACTCCATGAGGATATCATGAAGGAAATTCATGCTTCACCTACTACAGGGCATTCAATATTTTTGAAGATATATGAGAGAGCTAAAAGGTCATACTATTGGGAGGGAATGAAAAAGATATTAAAATTTTTATGGCCAAATGTGAAATTTGCAAATGGATGAAAGGAGAAACAATGTGTACTCTAGGAACTCTACAACCATTACCAATCCCAGATAATTTATGTACTGATATCTCCATGAATTTTATTGAAGGCTTTCCAAATTTAGAGGAAAATAATCATTCTTGTGGTGGTGGACCATCTTTCGAAGTATGCTCATTTATATTCTCTTGTCCATCCTTACCATACCTCCACCATTGCTCAAATATTCATGTAATCTATTTTCAGGCTCTATGGTATGTCCAAATCCATTATGTTTGACCATGATTCTATTTTTACAAGTTGATTTTGGCAAGAATTGTTTAAACTATAGGGAACACAACTGTGAATGAGCTCAGCCTACCATCCATAAATAAATGGGTAAAATAAAATTGTCAACAAGTTCTTGGAGACCTATCTTTGTTATTTTACCTCTGAAAACCAAACACAATGGGCTAAGTGGATGCCTTTGGCTGAATGGTGGTATAACACTTCATTGCACACAAATTCCAAAATGACTTATTTTGAGGCAGTTTATTGGTACCTACATTCATCACCCTCTTCATATGTTTTTAGAAACCATAAAATTCAAGCAACGAATGAAACACTTTAGGAGTATGCTCAAATTTTATCGTAGTTGAAGGAGAAGTTGGTGTTGGATCAAAATCAAATGCGAAAACCAACTAATAAACATCATTTTGAGTGCAATTTCAATGTAGGCGATATGGTATTTCTTTGACTCCAACCCTACAAAGAATATTTCATGCAAATTTGTGCTCATCAAAATTTGACAACATAATTTTATGGACCCTACTTGATATTGCAATAGATGAGACAAGTGGCCTATAAGCTTGTGTTACCACCTTCTTCCAAGATCCATACAGTCTTCCATGTCTCTTATCTCAAGAAGATACTTGATAATCACATTCAAGTCCAATCAACACTCCCTAAGTTAGATGATGAAATCTCAATCATCTTGGAGCTTGAAAATATTTTGGACCAAATAAATCACACTCTCTGTAACCGTATCACCATTGAAGTTTTGGTCCAATGGCAATAACAGCTAGAAGATGCCACATGGGAGCCTCTCTAGTAGTTACAATAGCAATTTTATCATCTTCATATTTGAGGACAGAGAGTTTTAAAGGGGAAGGGCATATTAGGATCCCATCCTAACCTTCCTATGTAATTATCCCCTTCTTAATATGGGGAAACTTGTATAAGAAACATCAAGAAGAAACATTAGACAAGTTACTAAAAATATTTAGTAACAAAAATAAGGGAAACAAAATATTTAAGTAGAGAATTGAGAGCTCACAATATCAAAAGAAAAAAATTATGCTAGTTCCTTAAAGGAAATGCAAGGTAAGGAATCATTTGATCCCTGAAGCTACTCTTGAAAAGTAACATATATAAATTGTAGAGAACATCAAAATTTATTTAAGACATCAAAAAAGGGTAAGCAATTATTAGAAAATAAGAAATGACCAACGTAGGAAAGGAAACACAAGCAAATTGCCTAAAAGGCCCAGTCTCAACCATAGCTAATGAAAAAATAACAGTTTTTTGGCTCTAGAAAAAGTTAAGACAAACATTATAAAATTATAACAATGTGATAAGTGCATGATATTCACAAAGTGTGCATTAAATCAATATCCATGACAATAAATGAAATTATTTGGCACCACCCATTTGATTCAAAAGAAATTAGTGAAAGGAAGCTTGTATCTATTACAAGAAGAGAAGAACAACGACAAAAATTTGTAAGATTGTGATACCCATGTGAAATAAAAGATAAAAGCACATAAAAAAGAGTACCTTATGAGGAAAATATAACAAAATTGCTATCAAGAAAGACTTGTGTTTCTCAAATGTCCTATTAGAAGATATTTATATACAAAAGTGCTCTAAGAAGAGCATGAGGAACAAAAGGCAAAAAATTAAAAAGGAAAAGAGGAGACTAGAACTCTTCAATATCTTTTTTGAAAAATAAATACAAGGAAGCACTCGAGACATAAAGGAAATGAGATATAAACAAAAAAATGAGAGGAAATGAAAAACAAGACATGAGACAAAAAACAAAAAGAGAGGAAATGAGAAACAAGACATAAGCCAAACAACGAAACAAAAGAAAACAAGAAACAAGCCATGAAGCAAAAAATGGAACATGAAAGGAATAAGAGGTATTTTCAACAAGTTGGATACTAGCTCCTAGAAGAAAATTTAAAGCACACAGGAAATGACAACACCCTAGACTACAATTATTAGAGGCATGATATATAGTAAAATTGAAGATAACTCTTGTCATTAGGAGAAATTGACTTAGACCTGTTGAGTTCTAAACATCTATCATTCAAATGATGAATTCATCATAGTTGATGATGGAACAATTAGAGAAAATAGAGTTTGAATGAAGCATCAAAGGTTGCATTACACCAAGAAGCATTACATTGGAGAAAGAGAAAGGTATTGCACTAGGAGACATTGCATTGAAGAAAGACATTGCACCAAGAGGAATTGCATTGAAGAAGGCATCACACAAATAGGGATATATTAAAAAAAAAGGTACACACCTGTTTGATGATTGGATGAATAGAAAATTACAATTCAAAAAAAATTTGACATTCAGGTAATTGAATATTATCAAAGGACCTTTAAAAGGTTTTTCCACCAAATTATTTCTAAGGTTAAATAAATACAATTAGAAAGTTATACATGGACAAAAGGAAAGAGTACACATGGTTTTAAGCCATGTATATATATACATATATTGAAGTCGATTCATGCATAAAATACCTTCAGGTGCATTATGTTTAATGGCTCTGGTTCCAACTTCCCTTCTAAGTTGGCAAGTCTATACGTTCCTGTTGACACTTTTTGTCACATTATACAAGGGGTAGAAGAATAGCAAAAATTTTGTATGATATTAATTATTACCTTTTAAAATGTATGTAAGTTATAGCAATTTTGTTTTTCCTAGCCATTCCCCTTGTACACCAAAGAAGATAGAAAGAGCTTCGCAGCTAGGATAGCTTCACGGAGGGGAGGAAGAATAAAATGAAAAGAACATCGGGCCCAAGGCGTTTCAAAATCTACTTCGGATGGAAAATCAGCAAAGCAGTTTTGTCGAAGAAAAACACGAGGAAGGCGCAAAAAAAAGCTTCGCACCCGAAGCATTCCCAAAAGCGTTTCGGGCGAAATTTTTGCGAAGTGACTCTCCTACCGAAAAGAGAAAATCCAAGATGCAAGGCGAATTGGCTAAGGCAAGAAAATGACTTCAGGCCCGAAACATTTCCAGTTATTACTTCGGCCCAAAATTTTGCAAAGTAGTTTTGCCAAAGAAAAACACAAGGAAAGCATCGAGAAAATATTTGCACCCGAAGAATTTCCAAAGCTAATTCGGGTGGGAACCTAGCGAAGAGATATTCAAATGACAACTCCGCCCGAAGAACGAAGGCCCAAAATAAAATTCCAAAGTCACTAAGGTAGAAGAACTACTTCGGACCCAAAGCATTTCCAAAGGCTACTTCGGCCCAAAAACTTGCGAAGCAAATCTCGAAGCAAACATTGAAAATGCTTCGCTAGAAAGTCACCGAAATACCCACCTCAGGCCCCTCCGCCTGCGAACCATTTCTGCTTCGGCCGCAAGCCTCCCGAACCATAGTTGCAAAGAAAGATCGTGGCGAAGCATTGCCTTGAAGCATAGGCGAAGTAATTCAACCAGCGAAGTAGTAGAGCATGAAGGGCCTCACCAAAAGGGATCTACTTCGGCACTCAAACCTCCTGAAGTTGTGCCGCGAAGCTCAACTATCCGAAGTACCAAACCCAGAGGAAGGATCTGCTTCGGCCCAAACCCACCGCGAAGCAGAATTGTAAGAAGAGATCCAGCGAAGCACTTCCAAGGCACGCACTTCAAGCCAGGTATTTTCCTGAGGTGGTCAGTTGCTTCATAAATGCATTTTTCCTTGCCCGACAAGCTCGTCGATCATTTTGGGCAGTTGGACCTGAAGTACCAGTCCAAGATGGAGAACCTGTCAAGCACGATGGCTACTTGAGTATTGCACCTAGAAACTAACGATAGTTCAGGCGGCCCATTGAATACTTATTTCCTCGATGGACTCGATTGCAATTGTTATTTTTAGTAGCCGATTTGAGAGATCAGTCGCAGCAACCGAGAGGAGCCGACTTCTCGAAGCTCGAGGATGCACTTCATCGATTTTGTGATAATGACTCAGAGGGTCGGGTCCTCTATAAAAACCCAAGTATTGTAATGTAAAAGGGGGGGAACTATCTGCTAGAAAGCTGCTGTAACTTGATGTCCTACGATTAATACTAAGAGACTTTGAGCTCAATTCTTCTCTTTTATGTTGCCTTCTGTGCTTGATTCTTCTATCTCTCCTCGTTTGTATGCTGGATGCTGAAATCTACGTTCGGTGTGCGATTGGGGACAGTATCCTGAAACTTGTTCTGAAGGATACATAGGAGTAGAAAAGTGTTGTATTGGCTTTCTTTTATGCTACCTGCATTGCTTGATTCTTCTATCTCTCCTTGTTTGTATGATGGATGCTGAACTTTACGTCCGGTGTGTGATCAGGGACAGTGTCCTGAAACTCGTTCGAAAGGATACATAGGAAAGTTGATACTACGTTTCTTTTGTTTTACTTTTGGTGTTTCTTGCTGCTATTCAAGTTATCTGTTAGCGACCATGCTTCTTGTTCTCTCCCACCTTAAATCACCAATTCCTCTTCCCTTAACCCTTTTTTTAATTTCTCTAACCCTTATCCCTTTTATCTCTTTCCTGCACTCTTGTCTTCAAAACACCCAAGTAGTTTAGCATAAGAGCCGGCCTTCTCCGAAGATTGGCATGAGGGGCATCTCTTCCCTTCAGCCTTTCAATGTTGGTCCAGGTCTAGGGCACATATACTTACACAAAATCCTTACCTAGGCAGATTTGATGACCAACAGTTTCTGGCACGCTCGGTGGGACCGACTGTATTTTTCTTAGAAAGATCCATAACCATTCAAGGTCCCATTTTTTAACGCAATCCCATTTCACCGGGGCCACTAGTTCTAACCAGTTCCCGGTGTGACCTGGTCAGTCTCACCTGACTAGTGGTAGTGAGAACCGATGCTCTCATTATCGAAAGACTAATAGCATCTGGCGACTCTGTTTACCCAAAAATCTCTAAGTCGTAAAGACCAGTACCCAAATCTGTGTCTTCATGGCACAAATCCCCATGTTTTAAGGAAGTCTAAGTTAGTGAATCTCTGGCTTGCCCCCATCTGGTAAAATCACATGGCGACTCTGACTGAGCTGAAGATCCAGATTTCTTGATCGTAGGCACCTTTTTAAATCTGAAAGGAGACATCCTGGAGGAATCAAGGTTCGGTGAGCAGCCTTGACCTCACAAGCAGAGAAAAGTATGTTCACTTGGTGACTCCGACTTAGTGGCAAAGACCGTGATCTCTGCAGGCCACTGCTATAATAGAGAGGGTATGCTATCCCAGCTGGGATGATCGTGGCCCTCTGAATCTCTCAAGTTACCATGAAATTCCCAAAAGCGCCTTGAAGACAATGAAAAAATATGATGGCACTGAGGGAATGGCCTTAGAGCACCTTGAATATCTTATTGATTTAAGGTCCATCTTTGACATAATCCATGAAGATGTCATGGTCAGGCTCCTGTTCCTATCTCTGGAAGGAAGGGCACTGCATAGGTGCATGATCGCTCAGGCATGGAAGCATCTGCTCATGGGATGACTTAGCGGGAGCGCTACTCGAAGCATTTGATGGCTCCCAAGATCCCTTCCAGCTTTTGATGTACCTCTACACCATCAGGAGAGCACCTTTGGAGAGTGTTATAGACTTCAATGTCCGATTCTGTAGAAGTTGGAAGAGAATTCCAAGAGGGGTTCAACTGACGCCCGCCTAAGCCCACCTCTTCTATGTTCGGGCCTTTCACTTGGACATGGGCCTCCTCTTACTGCAATCAAGAGAAAGAATGTTTCCTCAAATTTTTGAGGAAGCAGTACGAGTAGAGCAGCTCTTGCTCCTATCTGGAAAGTGGCAGTGGGGGGAAACTTCATCACTTCCTCCAATAATTTCTGCTCCTATCTATCCTACACAGTATTCATCATGGTAGACCCTTCATACTAAGCAGATGCCTGAGTTGCAGTCGTTTGTAGCTCAAGAGGTGGGGTCCATCCAAGCCCAACAATGGCAATATGCAAGCTTTGCTTCGGTAATGAGCAACATGGTTGCCTGTAGACTCCATCAAGAGATGGTCCAAGGAGAAGAGCAAACTCAAGTTGTGGAACCTGAGAACAAAGAGGGCATTAAACAAACTCCATCTGTATGGTGATTTGATACTTGTTATCTTTGCCCTATCTAAGAGAAGGAATTCCCATCAGACCAACTACAACTAGTTCGAATAAGACTAAGAGCAATGGAGCAAAATTTTGAATATATATAATACTCCTAGTTGGGAGGAGGCATAATATAGTGGTTGATTGCCTTGCAAATGAGGCCATAAACATAGCCTATTTGTAGCTCAAAGTAATAAGGAAAAAGAAAAGCAAACAACATGAGTGGCACAAATGATAGAAAGCATATGACAATTCCAAAGCCTTTGGAGATTGTGAGGACCCCATCCTAACCTTACTATATAATCACTCCCTTCCTAGCATGGGGACACCATCTTAATGATATTATGTAATGTTTTATAATGTGTATGTAGCATTTGAGATGCTTATGTTAGTAGGGCCATTTAATGTAACTGTTATAAATAAAATAATTGCATGTTTGGTAGAAGATTCTAGCTTGGGTGCCCACTTGCATGTGAAGCCTACCCTTGAGCATTATAGTTTGGGTTATGGAGAGTCTCTAAAAAGGAAAAGGGGCATAGATGAAGACATCGTATTTTTTTGTATCAAAGATTTGCTTCTAAGGAGGTTTCCCCCTCGAAAAGGCCTACAATTCTGTAATGTGTTATTGTTTTTTGCAAAATAATCTGTTGCATTTCCATTTCATCTTGCAATATTGTTAATTTCAAGCTTATTTTTTGTTATTATCGCAATATTGTTTGGATATGCTTTTATTTAATTTCAAGGCTCATAACAAGTGGTATCAAAGCATTTTTTAAGGCTGCATCCTACTCCAATTTGTGTCTTGCTATTTCCACTTCTTAGGTATATAATTTTTTTGTTTTCATTTTCATGCTTATTTTCCTATAAAGAAAAAAGAAGCCATTTTTTCCATTTGTTTTAGTTTAATAGGTTAGAAACCCTATGCCATGGGTTCTAAATATCATGGAGGAGCTATCCTTATTGGCTAAGCTAGATCGCTTGTAAAACATCCAATGAAGTAAGGGATGATTAGACTCCAATACCTAGGCCTTAGACAACAATTGTAGATAGACTTGAGCTCCCACGTATCTTCAAGTATATTGGGAGATCCCTTTAGGATTAGGAGAAACCTTTAGTTAGGAAGCTTTTCAAACGTGTATCTATTTATAGTGCACCGAGCACAACACTTAGGAAGATTACCCTCTCGTATTGTCAGAGAGGTGGGTAGTGTGCTCAAGGGTATGTGTGAAATCCTCCTTGAGTAGTGGTATGAAATACTCGTCCAAGCATAATCGTTTGTCATTGTGGTATAATAGAAGGCTATGAACAATGCACACACCTTGGCCTAGTGTTGCCTTATTACAATCATATGTTACACCTCCAAAATCTTAATCACATATTTAAGCATAGTGAGGAGACTACACCTATATTATTTGCTTATACTAAAAAATATTCTTGATAGAAGAAGAAACTATTGGGGTTAGTAATAGTCAAGAATAGTGTTAGATAGGGCAGTTGTCAAGTTAGTTATCAGTGATAAATGAAAATAGTGTCAAATAAGACAGTTGTTAATAACAATCAAAACATAGTTTGTTGGGAAAATTGTTAGTAACAATCGATAAGTGTCAAACAATGCTTGTCAATAATAGTCTGGAATTGTAGTAGATAGTGTAGTTGTTAGTAACAATTGAGATAGTCTCAAACAAGACAATTGCTAGTAACAATAGGGGATAATATTAGATAATCATTGTGGGATATAGCCCATTGTAATAATCTCATCAAGTTAATTATTTTGGTACAACACCCATGCACTTTTTTGGGGTGCCAAAAAATATCATTTTGAGACCTATTCTATTGTGATAATCTTTTAAAATTAATTATTTTGATATATAACACCCAAATTTTTCTGGACCATTACTAAAAATAGTAACCATAGAACAACACTTCTATTTTTAGTAAGTCAGTTTGGGTGGTCCAAATCACAAGTAGATGGATGGAGAAATTGGAGGATCAAAACCAAATTATACATAGAACCAAGTGACACATGTTGAACATGAAGTTGAGCATATGAAAGATCACATGCAAATCCTAAAATTTGATCAGATTAAAGTCAAAATAGGGATTGAGAAAAAATTCCTTGAGGTTGAAGAGCATTTAAAGGAAGCCCCAAAATTATATCAATAGATTAACACTGAAGGACAGAGTGGTAATTTAGGAAATAGAGATGAAACCCATCATGCTCTTCTTGACACTAATACCCTGTTTAAAATACCCAAATTAGATTTTCCTAAGTTTAATGGAAAGGACCTTGATAGTTGGTTGTGTTGGACAAATCATTTCTTCAAACTTCATAATATCCCTAAATATTTAAGGGTCACCATGACATCCTTTAAGTTTGAATTTGAGTCCCTACAATGGTATAAGTAGATATAGAACACGATCCTTACCTTTCTTGACAAGATTTTGAGTCCTAGTTACTCACTCATTTTGGCCCTAGCAAGTATGAGGACTTTACAGGAGCCTTAACAAAACTAAAAAACACCTCTATTGTTTGAAAATATCAAAATTAGTTTGAGAAATTGACTAATAGAGCAAGGGGTTTGAATGAAGGATTTTTTTAGAGCTATTTTATCAATGGGTTGAAAGACGATATCAAGGTAGAGGTAAAAATGTTCAAACCATATGATGCAAGCCATAACATTAGCTAGACTTGTAGAGGACACATTTTTTCTCTAGAGGTAGTAATCTAAATTTCCACAGGCCAAACCTACATTTCCATCCAAGTTCATATTGAATACTAGCAATAAATCTCCACCAATTAAACAATTGACTAGGGAGGAAATGGATGCCCATAGAGCACAAGGCTTATGTTATAATTGTGATGAGAAATATTCACTAGGGCATAAATGTGTAAAAAAAAAATTATTTTTATTGTGGATGACTCAATAGTGAATGAAATACTTGACAAAGAAGTAGAACTATGAGAGGAAGAGCTTAAGGATGAGGGTGAAGCACAGGAAGAACCACAACCAAAGATTTTTATCCATGCACTTATAGGAATCTCAACCTCTCGGACTATGAAATTAGTGGGATTCTTAAAAGGGTAAAGAGTTATAATTATTATTGATTCAAGTAGTACACATAATTTTATTGATAGCTATGTAGCTAACAAAGTAAAATTTTACATACATGCTTGAAACTCTTTTGAAGTCATGATGGCAAATAGAGGAACATTACCTTGTAAGGGTAAATGTTGAAATGTTAAGTTGAAGATAAGGGACTATAAACTCAAAATTGATATGTTTGCTCCTCCACATAGAGGATCTGATGTTGTGCTCATGGCACAATGGATCTATACTTTGGAAATAGTAGCCTAGAACTTTGTTGAACTATGGATGCAATTCTATTAGAATGGGAGGTCATACACTCTTTGAGGTTCACTAGCAAGATCTTCATAGGTTATCAGTTCAAGTCGAATGGAGAAATTAATAAAAAATCTTCACATGGGGTAGTAACCCAATTATTTGTAATTCAACCATAGACTTCAAAAGTATATAAACCCCAAGGGGATTTGCAACTCATTTTGACTAAACATAATGTAGTTTTTGTGAAACCAATGAGATTACCTCCTCATAATTCCTATGATCATGCAATATAGTTGGTACCTGGTAGCTTGCCACCTAAAGTTAGACCCTATAGATACTCATCTGCATTAAAGTCAAAAATTGAGAAGTTGGTTCAAGAGATATCGAGAATAGGGGTAATTCGACCTAGTAACAATCCTTATTCTTTATTGGTACTATTGGTCATAAAGAAATATGAGTTGTGGTAGCTATGTATAGACTTTTTTGAGCTTAATAAGCTCACCAATAAGGATACAATTTTTATCCTTGTGATCGATGAATTGTTGGATGAGTTACATGGCACAAATTACGAAGACATTCCCAAAATAACATTTCAAACTCATGAGGGCCATTACGAATTTTTGGCCATGCCATTTGGCCTAACTAATGCACCATCAATATTTCAAAGCCTCATGAATAATGTCTTCTGCCCATTTCTTCACAAGTTTATTTTGGTTTTCTTTGATGACATTCTCATCTACAATCACACTTGGGATGAGCACTTACAACATCTAGATCAAACTTTGCAATTATTGTAGGATATTAGTTATTTGTTAAACAATCCAAATGTTCCTTTGGCATGTAGGAGGTCAAATACTTGGGATATATTGTTTCACAGGGTGGAGTTAAGGTTGACCCCAAGAAAATTGAAGCTATCCAAAATTAGTCTAAGCCAAAAACTTTCAAGGTGATTCATGTTTTTTGGATATCATGGGCTATTACCATCGATTTGTATAAAATTATGGAAAATTAACCACCCCCTTAATAACCATGTTGAATTTTTTTTTATTTATATGGTCAATTTTAGTAGAACAAGACTTTGCAAATATTAAGGAGGTTGTGATTTTTATCCTGGTGTTAGCCACTCCTAATTTTTCCAAACCATTTATAATTGAAAGCGATGCTTTAGGTCATAGCATTGGGGCCATATTAATTCAAGAAAGGCGACCCTTAGCTTTCACTAGTAAGGTGCTATCAGGCAAAAATTTAGGAAAATTTACTTCTGAAAAAGAAATGATGGCCATGTTGTTAATCATTGGTGAGTATATCTCATTGGGAGATATCTTTATTAAAATGAACCACCAAAGTTTGAAATATTTCTTGGAACAAAGGGTATCTCCTCTAGAACAACATAAATGGGTTTCAAAATTGTTGGGGTTTTATTATGCAATTATGTATAAGAAAGGAAAGGAGAATATATTGGTAGATGCCATCTATGTTAGTTTGAGGATCAAGTGACAATATGTGCCCTTTCATCTCCACTTATCCAATGGGTCTTCCAACTTCAAGAAGACATGAACAATGACTCATCCTTGTTGACTTTGTAGGAACAACTCCGAAGGGATCCCAATTTGCATGTTAGATATTCATGGGATGGACATCTGTTAAGATATTAAGATCGCATTGTGGTCTCCAAAACCTCATCACTCCATGAGGATATCATGAAGGAAATTCATGCTTCACCTACTACAGGGCATTCAATATTTTTGAAGATATATGAGAGAGCTAAAAGGTCATACTATTGGGAGGGAATGAAAAAGATATTAAAATTTTTATGGCCAAATGTGAAATTTGCAAATGGATGAAAGGAGAAACAATGTGTACTCTAGGAACTCTACAACCATTACCAATCCCAGATAATTTATGTACTGATATCTCCATGAATTTTATTGAAGGCTTTCCAAATTTAGAGGAAAATAATCATTCTTGTGGTGGTGGACCATCTTTCGAAGTATGCTCATTTATATTCTCTTGTCCATCCTTACCATACCTCCACCATTGCTCAAATATTCATGTAATCTATTTTCAGGCTCTATGGTATGTCCAAATCCATTATGTTTGACCATGATTCTATTTTTACAAGTTGATTTTGGCAAGAATTGTTTAAACTATAGGGAACACAACTGTGAATGAGCTCAGCCTACCATCCATAAATAAATGGGTAAAATAAAATTGTCAACAAGTTCTTGGAGACCTATCTTTGTTATTTTACCTCTGAAAACCAAACACAATGGGCTAAGTGGATGCCTTTGGCTGAATGGTGGTATAACACTTCATTGCACACAAATTCCAAAATGACTTATTTTGAGGCAGTTTATTGGTACCTACATTCATCACCCTCTTCATATGTTTTTAGAAACCATAAAATTCAAGCAACGAATGAAACACTTTAGGAGTATGCTCAAATTTTATCGTAGTTGAAGGAGAAGTTGGTGTTGGATCAAAATCAAATGCGAAAACCAACTAATAAACATCATTTTGAGTGCAATTTCAATGTAGGCGATATGGTATTTCTTTGACTCCAACCCTACAAAGAATATTTCATGCAAATTTGTGCTCATCAAAATTTGACAACATAATTTTATGGACCCTACTTGATATTGCAATAGATGAGACAAGTGGCCTATAAGCTTGTGTTACCACCTTCTTCCAAGATCCATACAGTCTTCCATGTCTCTTATCTCAAGAAGATACTTGATAATCACATTCAAGTCCAATCAACACTCCCTAAGTTAGATGATGAAATCTCAATCATCTTGGAGCTTGAAAATATTTTGGACCAAATAAATCACACTCTCTGTAACCGTATCACCATTGAAGTTTTGGTCCAATGGCAATAACAGCTAGAAGATGCCACATGGGAGCCTCTCTAGTAGTTACAATAGCAATTTTATCATCTTCATATTTGAGGACAGAGAGTTTTAAAGGGGAAGGGCATATTAGGATCCCATCCTAACCTTCCTATGTAATTATCCCCTTCTTAATATGGGGAAACTTGTATAAGAAACATCAAGAAGAAACATTAGACAAGTTACTAAAAATATTTAGTAACAAAAATAAGGGAAACAAAATATTTAAGTAGAGAATTGAGAGCTCACAATATCAAAAGAAAAAAATTATGCTAGTTCCTTAAAGGAAATGCAAGGTAAGGAATCATTTGATCCCTGAAGCTACTCTTGAAAAGTAACATATATAAATTGTAGAGAACATCAAAATTTATTTAAGACATCAAAAAAGGGTAAGCAATTATTAGAAAATAAGAAATGACCAACGTAGGAAAGGAAACACAAGCAAATTGCCTAAAAGGCCCAGTCTCAACCATAGCTAATGAAAAAATAACAGTTTTTTGGCTCTAGAAAAAGTTAAGACAAACATTATAAAATTATAACAATGTGATAAGTGCATGATATTCACAAAGTGTGCATTAAATCAATATCCATGACAATAAATGAAATTATTTGGCACCACCCATTTGATTCAAAAGAAATTAGTGAAAGGAAGCTTGTATCTATTACAAGAAGAGAAGAACAACGACAAAAATTTGTAAGATTGTGATACCCATGTGAAATAAAAGATAAAAGCACATAAAAAAGAGTACCTTATGAGGAAAATATAACAAAATTGCTATCAAGAAAGACTTGTGTTTCTCAAATGTCCTATTAGAAGATATTTATATACAAAAGTGCTCTAAGAAGAGCATGAGGAACAAAAGGCAAAAAATTAAAAAGGAAAAGAGGAGACTAGAACTCTTCAATATCTTTTTTGAAAAATAAATACAAGGAAGCACTCGAGACATAAAGGAAATGAGATATAAACAAAAAAATGAGAGGAAATGAAAAACAAGACATGAGACAAAAAACAAAAAGAGAGGAAATGAGAAACAAGACATAAGCCAAACAACGAAACAAAAGAAAACAAGAAACAAGCCATGAAGCAAAAAATGGAACATGAAAGGAATAAGAGGTATTTTCAACAAGTTGGATACTAGCTCCTAGAAGAAAATTTAAAGCACACAGGAAATGACAACACCCTAGACTACAATTATTAGAGGCATGATATATAGTAAAATTGAAGATAACTCTTGTCATTAGGAGAAATTGACTTAGACCTGTTGAGTTCTAAACATCTATCATTCAAATGATGAATTCATCATAGTTGATGATGGAACAATTAGAGAAAATAGAGTTTGAATGAAGCATCAAAGGTTGCATTACACCAAGAAGCATTACATTGGAGAAAGAGAAAGGTATTGCACTAGGAGACATTGCATTGAAGAAAGACATTGCACCAAGAGGAATTGCATTGAAGAAGGCATCACACAAATAGGGATATATTAAAAAAAAAGGTACACACCTGTTTGATGATTGGATGAATAGAAAATTACAATTCAAAAAAAATTTGACATTCAGGTAATTGAATATTATCAAAGGACCTTTAAAAGGTTTTTCCACCAAATTATTTCTAAGGTTAAATAAATACAATTAGAAAGTTATACATGGACAAAAGGAAAGAGTACACATGGTTTTAAGCCATGTATATATATACATATATTGAAGTCGATTCATGCATAAAATACCTTCAGGTGCATTATGTTTAATGGCTCTGGTTCCAACTTCCCTTCTAAGTTGGCAAGTCTATACGTTCCTGTTGACACTTTTTGTCACATTATACAAGGGGTAGAAGAATAGCAAAAATTTTGTATGATATTAATTATTACCTTTTAAAATGTATGTAAGTTATAGCAATTTTGGTTTTCCTAGCCATTCCCCTTGTACACCAAAGAAGATAGAAAGAGCTTCGCAACTAGGATAGCTTCACTGAGGGGAGGAAGAATAAAATGAAAAGAACTTCGGGCCCGAGGCGTTTCAAAAGGTTACTTCGGGTGGAAAATCAGCGAAGCAGTTTTGCCGAAGAAAAACACGAGGAAGGCGCCAGAAAAAGCTTCGCACCCGAAGCATTCCCAAAAGCGTTTCGGGCGAAAGTTTTGCGAAGTGACTCTCCTGCCGAAAAGAGAAAATCCAAGACGCAAGGCGAATTGGCTAAGGCAAGAAAAGGACTTCGGGCCCGAAACATTTCCATTGATCGCTTCGGCCCCAAATTTTGCGAAGCAGTTTTGCCGAAGAAAAACACGAGGAAAGCGCCAAGAAAATCTTCGCACCCGAAGCATTTCCAAAACTACTTCGGGTGGGAACCTAGCGAAGAGATATTCAAATGACAACTCCGCCCGAAGAAGGAAGGCCCAAAAATCAAATTCCAAAGTCGCTAAGGCAGAAGAACTACTTCGGACCCGAAGCATTTCCAAAGGCTACTTCGGCCCAAAAACTTGCGAAGCAGATCTCGAAGCAAACATTGAAAATGCTTCGCCAGAAAGTCATCGAAATACCCACCTCGGGCCCCTCCGCCTGCGAACCATTTTTGCTTCGGCCGCAAGCCTCCCGAACCATAGTTTCAAAGAAATATCACGGCGAAGCATTTCCTTGAGGCATAGGCGAAGTAATTCAACCAGCGAAGTAGTAGAGCATGAAGGGCCCCACCAAAAGAGATCTACTTCGGCACTCAAACCTCCCGAAGTTGTGCCGCGAAGCTCAACTATCCGAAGTACCAAACTCAGAGGAAGGATCTGCTTTGGCCCAAACCCACCGTGAAGCAGAATTGCAAGAAGAGATCCAGCGAAGCGCTTCCAAGGCACGCATTTCAAGCCGGGTATTTTCTCGAGGTGGTCAGTTGCTTCATAAATACATTTTTCCTTGCCCGACAAGTTCGTCGATCATTTTGGGCAATTGGACCTGAAGTACCAGTCCAAGAAGGAGAACCCGTCAAGCACGGTGGCTACTCGAGTATTGCACCCAAAAACTAAGGACAGTTCAGGCGGCCCATTGAATGCCTATTTCCTCGATGGACCCGGTTGCAGTTGCTATTTTTAGTAGCCGATTTGAGAGATCAGTCGCAGCAACCGCGAGGAGCCGACTTCTCGAAGCTCGAGGATGCACTTCATCGATTTTGTGATAATGACTCAGAGGGTCGGGTCCTCTATAAAAACCCAAGTATTGTAATGTAAAAGGGGGGAACTATCTGCTAGAAAGTTGCTGTAACTTGATGTCCTACGATTAATACTAAGAGACTTTGAGCTCAATTCTTCTCTTTTATGTTGCCTTCTGTGCTTGATTCTTCTATCTCTCCTCGTTTGTATGTTGGATGCTGAACTCTACGTCCGGTGTGCGATTGGGGACAGTGTCCTAAAACTCATTCTGAAGGATACATAGGAGTAGAAAAGTGTTGTATTGACTTTCTTTTATGCTGCCTGCCTTGCTTGATTCTTTTATCTCTCCTCGTTTGTAGACTGAGATGCTGAACTCTACGTCCGGTGTGCGATCGGGGACAGTGTCCTGAAACTCGTTCGGGAGGATACATAGGAAGGTTGATACTACGTTTCTTTCATTTTACTCTTGGTGTTCCTTGCTTCTATTCAAGTTGTCTAGTTAGCGATCGTGCTTCCTGTTCTCTCCCACCTTAAATCACCAATCTCTCTTCCCTTACCCCTTTTTTTTTATTTCTCTAACCCTTATCCCTTTTATCTCTTTCCTGCACTCTTGTCTTCAAAACACCCAAGTAGTTTAGCATAGGAGCCGGCCTTTCTCCGAAGATTGGCACGAGGGGCATCTCTTCCCTTCGGCCTTTCAATGTTGGTCCAGGTCTAGGGCGCGTACACTTACACAAAATCCTTACCTAGGCAGATTTGATGACCAATAGTTTTTGGCACGCTCGGTGGGACCGACTGTGTATGTCTTAGTAAGATCTATAACTAGTCAAGGTCCCATATTTTAATGCAAACCCATCTTCATTGGGGCCAATAGCGCTAACCAGTTCTCGGTGTGACCCGGTCAGTCTCACCTGACTAGTGGTAGTGAGATCTGATGCTCTCATTATCGAAAGACTCTTAGCATCTGGCGACTCTGTTTACCCAAAAATCTCTAAGTCGTAAAGACCAGTATCCAAATCTGTGCCTTCATGGCAAAAGTCCCCATGTTTTAAGGAAGTCTGAGTTGGTGAATCTCTGGCTTGCCTCCATCTGGTAAAATCACCTGGCGACTCTGACTGAGCTGAAGATCCAGATTTCTTGATCGTAGGCACCTTTTTAAATCTGAAAGAAGACATCCCGGAGGAATTAAGGTTCGGTGAGCAGCCTTGACCTCACAAGCGGAGAAAAGTATGTTCACCTGGCGACTCCGACTTAGTGGCGAAGACCGTGATCTCTGCAGGCCACTGCTATAATGGAGAGGGTATGCTATCCCAGCTGGGATGATCGTGGCCCTCTGAATCTCTCAAGTTACCATGAAATTCTCGAAAGTGCCTTGAAGACAGTGACAAAATACGATGGCACTAAGGGAATGGCCTTAGAGCACCTTGAATATCTTATTGATTTAAGGTCCATCTTTGACATAATCCACGAAGATGTCATGGTCAGGCTCCTGTTCCTGTCTCTGGAAGGAAAGGCACTGCAGTGGTACAGACTGCTCAGGCGTGGAAGCATCTGCTCATGGGATGACTTAGCGGGAGCACTACTCGAAGCATTTGATGGCTCCCAAGATCCCTTCCAGCTTTTGACGTACCTCTACACCATCAGGAGAGCACCTCTGGAGAGCGTTACAGACTTCAATGTCCGATTCTGTAGAAGTTGGAAGAGAATTCCAGGAGGGGTCCAACCGACGCCCGCCCAAGCCCACCTCTTCTATGTTCGGGCCTTTCACCCGGACATGGGCCTCCTCTTACTGCAATCAGGAGAACGAAGGTTTCCTCAAATTTTTGAGGAAGCAGTACGAGCAGAGCAGCTCCTGCTCCTATCTGGAAAGTGGCAGTGGGGGGAAACTCCATCACTTCCTCCAATAATTGCTGCTCCTGTCTATCCTGCACAGTATTCATCATGGCAGACCCTTCATACTGAGCAGATGCCTGAGTTGCAGTCGTTTGTAGCTCAAGAGGCGGGTTCCATCCAAGCCCAACAATGGCAATATGCAAGCTTTGCTCCGGCAATGAGCAACATGGTTGCTTGCAGTCTCCATCAAGAGATGGGCCAAGGAGAAGAGCAGACTCAAGTGGCGGAACCTGAGAACAAAGAGGGCACATTTTTGCACCCTTTTTGTGTCCCAGTGGATGGCACGCAAGCATTCAGCCAGAGCCCATTAAGCATGCCTCATCAAGAGGCTGAACCTGAGGAGATCCTAGAAGATTACTCTTTGCCGGAGGAGCCCTATTACCCCATCAGGAGGATGGAAGAACCTATACCCAGCCCGCAGTTAGTAGATTCTTCAGTATGCTGGTATTGGTTCCAGCCCCCGCCACAACTAGTGCCCCAAGAGGCCCCTCATGCTGCGAACTTCTTCGCCACATCTTTCATCACCAGTATGGGTACTGGCAAGAGTGACAACCTGCCATGCTGCACTCTATTTGCAACATGGACAACTTTGGGAGGAAGTGATCCGAACCTCAAAAATCAACTAAAGTTCAATCGGATCTGGTCTGGACATTGCAGGTTTGTCGGATAACCACCCGAAGTTGAATTTATGGTGGCGGCATGCCGATTATGCCAAAAAATTGTGTAAATACTGTAAATAGTTTGGCTGGTAAATAAGGTGTTGCTCAAAGACTCAGGTCGAGTTTTACTTCGATAGCTAATATAAAAAAAAAAAAAGAAAGAAGAGAAGCTCGGGGACTGGGCGTACGAAGTAGCTGATAGAAAATAGCTCACAACAAATTTTGTTGGCCGAGCAAGACTCAGACCGAGGTACGAAGGGTGCTTCGCCAAGAAGAGTCCAAGTGAAACAGTTTTTGAAGGAGGACCGACGAACCACCTTCTACGAAGAGAACTACTTCGGGCCCGAAGCGTAGAAAATCGGCTCGCACCAAAGGTTCGCTACGAAGCATTTCAACCCTGACCTCGACTTCACCAACCCAATGACGAAAAAGGCAGGGGCATTTAAAATGTGCCTAGGGGAACGTGTCGACAGCCACCTTCAAAAGCGTCCAAAGCGGGCGAGTTAAATGAAAAGGTGGTGGGTACGTCCTCTAGGGATTCGGTTAGGGGAAAAGTTCATGCTCGGGTACAAAGTGGCAGAGGGTCACGCTTCCAAAGCAAGCCGCAATCATCATAACACACAGCCCTGTGTACCACTCCACCATGCGACGAATTAGATGAAGCGACGTGAAGTTAATTATGGCAAGTGCCATAAATACTGGTGGTTGCCTTCTAAGGCTATATAACGCAGACTCCAGCAGTGGAGAAGCTACTTGCTCAATGATTCATGCAGACTTCGCTGTCAACCTACAAGCTCTTCCATCCTGCGCTTTCAAGCCTCCGAACCCCAGCACATTGCAGACTTCGCCGCCCTAAGCATCAACCATGGGAAAGAAGAACTCCAAGGAAAAGGGAAAGGAACCAGAAGTGGTGGCCCCCGAACAGCCAAAGGCAAAGGGCCATGACAAAGGGCCAAAGAAAGTTGATTTTAGCCGTCGCCCTGAGAAACAAGTCATGGGAGAAAGAGAGGATTCTGGGGATGAGCAACCTGAAGAACCGCCAGTTGATGCGTGGGATAGGATCAGAGACACCAAGCTATCAAGGAGCATAGCTGAACTCAGGAACACCATCGAGTTCATGAAAAGCAGGCTCTCGACAGACAACAAAAGAGCTGCCGCTTACTACTCCCAGATATACTGGTATCTGACGCCTCCCACACATCACTGCCCTGAGCTGATTGATGCCATCGCATGAAACTATCAGCCCACCTCCAGGCAAGTGGTAGATGCCTCCGGCAACAAGCTGTTCTCCATTCTGAAGGAAGATGTCCAGGCAGCCTTTGCGCCACAGCAGGGCCCTCCTAAGGGGTACACAGTTCGCAACGTTATTCTTAGCGAACAAATGGAGAGGTTCACGTCCTCCAACTACATGATCAATTTCTTGCAGTAGAGCCTCAAAAGTGGGCTCCCTTCGGGAAAATTGCCCCAAATGCCCCTACCCTTGGAGGCCTTCAAAAATGCCGACATCTTCTCCATCATTGCATGGGTGGCAGGCCTATCTACCGACGCTTCGGTGCACCCGTGGCAGGTGTCTTTGGCTGAGTGTATTTCTAGAGGGGAATTTTATGCCCTTGATGCTTCGAGGTCGAGCACCAACCCAGTATTTTTTGACTGGGCAGAATGGGTAGCCAGGACCCTACATACGCGGCTCACCAGCATGAAGAATGCTGGGACAAATAAGTACTTCTCGCCCTGTTCTCTTCTTGTTTGGTTATTTTTCTTTCATGTACATAAAAGTTTCCCTTATGTTGCTATTACGACAAGCGGCGAGGATGGAAACCCTCTGCCTGTATACCAGTGGACCCTTCTCCTATTGAAGACGGAGTCCTATTATTCTTTTAACCAACAATTTTTGGGACCCGCAATGCACATGCTAACAGGGTCTTCCCCTCGGGTTCCCCTCCTCCTAAGGGACAAGGTGGTACAAGAGAAGAGGGGAGACATTTTTCAGCTGACACAGGGGCTCGTAATTCACATATTCGGCTTCGTAGGGAAGCCTTTCCTACTGCCAGTCTATCCCTCCGAATACCAGTTCGCATTGGAGGTCGCTCGGCAGAGCGATGCAACAAACGCCATTTATGGCCATGGACGAAAATGGGCTCACACCTATGATTTCCCTTTCAAAATGGGAGTTATCGAGGTGTTTGCCCTCAACCAAAATGTTTTCTTGGAGGAGAAGCTCGCCAATTTTGGCCTAGTCCAACTTCCTCAGCAATGGCTCTATGACCCCTTGGGGGTAATGAGGGACCATCTTCGATTCAAGAACTTCCACGCTTGCCCCTATCCAGAAATTATGGAGCAAAGGAACAATCCTAATGGGAAGGATCTGGAGTGGCACTTGGAGAAAATGGAAATGCTACCTCCCTGGCATGAGTTCTACCCGATGGAGGTCGCATATGACCCAGTTCGGCACCCTCTCCCGAGCCCCAACTCCACCTTCTGGAAGAAGGCAAAAGATGATTTGAGGGAGGCAGTGAAAGATTGGGACGTGGCCCAGCTAAGAGAGTGGTGGATAATGAGGGTCCATCATCGAAAGATGAATTCTTATGGTTTTTTGTCATCTGACAAGGACTTCACGGTGGCCTATGAGGCCAATGCCGGGACATGGAAGCCCCTGTCCTTCGTCGACCTCATTCCTCCAGCTATCCCAGGTTCGGGCGAAAGCCCAAAAAGAGAAAATAAGACTTCGAGGCCGAAGAAGGAGAAGAAGGCCAAAGCCACACCATGTAAATCACCTCAGGTACCTGTGGGAGGCCAAGACACGAGTTTCGAAGAGTCAGAACAACCGCTGGTGAGAACAAAAAGAAAGAGGCCAGAACAAGGCCCAGTGCCCCCGAACTATCCGAAGCGACCCCGTACAGGTTTTCAGAGTGCCTCCACTGGACGACCTACACCAGGTCCGTCCGAAACAAATGTTGAAGGCGTAGCGCCACCAAGCGCCGAAACCGTCCCGGATATCAATGTCATCAATGTGGAGGAACTCCTCCAATCCGAAGGGGACACTGAGGCAGAAACCATGGAGGTTGAAAATGTCGAGGCAGAGAAAGAACAGGAGACGGCTGCACTTGAAGTCACTACAGCCACTTTGCCAGGAGGGCACTCAGGTACGCATTCTCCACCCTTTGCTCAGGACTCACCCATGTCCACTGCGGCCACGGCCGAAGGTTCCCATCAGTCTCCCCTGTAGGGCCACTCATCCCCTCATGCATCACCCGTGGCTAGTCCAAGTCCATCCCACGATCTCGACAGGGACAAGTCCATCGATCCTACTTCACCTACTCATGCTACCATTCCCTTGGTCATTAGTAGAGGCGGGGATGCTACTTCGATGTCGAGTCCCACTTCTCACAGATGTGGCCCCCATGGGCCATTCCCTATATTTGTTCACTCCTTCGGCTGGAGATCCAGCCTTATTTGAGTCAGAGATGTCCTTGATCAAGGAATGCCCCCTTGCCGAGAAGCTGCTCCGAGCCCGACAAAATATCGACAAAATACTGAAGGAGGCAAGGAAAAGAAGAGGGCGCACGATGGCTCAGGTTGAAAAATGCGTCGTGTTTGATCTGAAAGCCGGGAAGATGCACAAAATCAAGAAGGTCCCTAAGGTACAGAAGCCTCTGGATGAAATGACTCCAGTAGACTATGATTACCAGGAAACACCTAAGGACCTGGTGCATCTGAATGTGGATAACGAATCGGCATCCATGCATGTCCGAATCGAGACCTTTAGAGCGCATGCTACCATTGCTAACCAGCGCAGGTTGGAGGCAGAAACCGCCAATGTCAAACTAGAGGAAGATCTGGCAAGGGTTCGCTCCAAGTTGGCGAAAGCCGAGGAGCAGTGCAAAACAATGAAAAAGGAAGCGCGTGCTCTAAAGCAGCAAATTCTACAGCTCCAGTGTACAGAGGAGAATCAAGCGCAGAGACGGGCCAAAAATGATTTAAAGGCCAAAGAGCTTGAAGGCAAAGTCATGCAAATGCAAGCTCAACTGTACGAGAAGGAAGACCTATCGATGTTCGACAGGAGCAGGATTAAGGAGATTCGCGTGCACCTGCTCAAGAATTTTAGGTCTCGGTGTTCCAGCGCCCTTTCCATATTGACCTACGTCACCGAAGCCCAGCGTGCTATTGCCGAGGGAGGGCCGATTATTGATGAAGTCACGCAGAAAGCCAGGAGCCGGCTCAAGTTGGCCTTTGACGTCCAGAATGCTAGATATCAGGACCTGCAGGTCACTGCAATGACCCGGACAGCTAGGGACTGGTCCACGGCCCAGGCCACGGTTCGCGCCTTCTTCTCCAAGGTGCGAAAAGCTCAGAAAGCTAGAAGCCTCCAGGACATTTTTGACAATGAGCAGCGTGCCTCAATGAATTATTTTTAGGACCTTTCTTCCTTGGGTTTCCCGAGTTTCACAGACGATGACGAAAATCTTCTGACTAAAGACGAGCTCAAACCAGTCTGGCTTCAGTTCGAGAGTGATGTCTCAGAAATAGATGGGTGGGCGGAGCCGATCTCAGAGGGGCAGATAACCGACTTCATCTTGAGACACTGCAAGATGGTAGCATGCCTAAATGATCTATTCATCAGGGCCAAACATGCTGACATCGGGCAAATTGATCGGTTTCACGTTCTAGTAAAGGCATTGCAAGATCAGGAGCCTTTTCAGAAGGGTGCCTGGGCTCATGTCCGACGAACGATGAAACGTATCCGGGATCACCTTGAACCATCACCGCAGCAAGAGGCCGCGCCAGAGGAAGCCACGCAGGAAGAAGAGGAAGAGGAATCAGAAGGAAGAGCAGAGGCAGAGGAAGGGCAAACCGTAGAAGCACCCCAGGAGACAGAAAAAGGAGAAGGGTCTGAGGGGGATCAGTGACTCAGCAGCCCAATGGATCAGGGCTAAAGGGTTCTTTTGCCGAGGCGAGCTCGTCACCCCACGAGCCGCCAAGAATGTTGACACTTTTTGTCACATTATACAAGGGGTAGAAGAATAGCAAAAATTTTGTATGATATTAATTATTACCTTTTAAAATGTATGTAAGTTATAGCAATTTTGGTTTTCCTAGCCATTCCCCTTGTACACCAAAGAAGATAGAAAGAGCTTCGCAGCTAGGATAGCTTCACTAAGGGGAGGAAGAATAAAATGAAAAGAACTTCGGGCCCGAGGCGTTTCAAAAGGTTACTTCGGGTGGAAAATCAGCGAAGCAGTTTTGCCGAAGAAAAACACGAGGAAGGCGCCAGAAAAAGCTTCACACCCGAAGCATTCCCAAAAGCGTTTCGGGCGAAAGTTTTGCGAAGTGACTCTCCTGCCGAAAAGAGAAAATCCAAGACGCAAGGCGAATTGGCTAAGGCAAGAAAAGGACTTCGGGCCCGAAACATTTCCAGTGATCGCTTCGGCCCCAAATTTTGCGAAACAGTTTTGCCGAAGAAAAACACGAGGAAAGCGCCAAGAAAATCTTCGCACCCGAAGCATTTCCAAAACTACTTCGGGTGGGAACCTAGCGAAGAGATATTCAAATGACAACTCCGCCCGAAGAAGGAAGGCCCAAAAATCAAATTCCAAAGTCGCTAAGGCAGAAGAACTACTTCGGACCCGAAGCATTTCCAAAGGCTACTTCGGCCCAAAAACTTGCGAAGCAGATCTCGAAGCAAACATTGAAAATGCTTCGCCAGAAAGTCACCGAAATACCCACCTCGGGCCCCTCCGCCTGCGAACCATTTCTGCTTCGGCCGCAAGCCTCCCGAACCATAGTTTCAAAGAAATATCACGACGAAGCATTTCCTTGAGGCATAGGCGAAGTAATTCAACCAGCGAAGTAGTAGAGCATGAAGGGCCCCACCAAAAGAGATCTACTTCGGCACTCAAACCTCCCGAAGTTGTGCCGCGAAGCTCAACTATCCGAAGTACCAAACCCAGAGGAAGGATCTGCTTCGGCCCAAACCCACCGTGAAGCAGAATTGCAAGAAGAGATCCAGCGAAGCGCTTCCAAGGCACGCACTTCAAGCCAGGTATTTTCTCGAGGTGGTCAGTTGCTTCATAAATGCATTTTTCCTTGCCCGACAAGTTCGTCGATCATTTTGGGCAATTGGACCTGAAGTACCAGTCCAAGAAGGAGAACCCGTCAAGCACGGTGGCTACTCGAGTATTGCACCCAAAAACTAAGGACAGTTCAGGCGGCCCATTGAATGCCTATTTCCTCGATGGACCCGGTTGCAGTTGCTATTCTTAGTAGCCGATTTGAGAGATCAGTCGCAGCAACCGCGAGGAGCCGACTTCTCGAAGCTCGAGGATGCACTTCGTCGATTTTGTGATAATGACTCAGAGGGTCGGGTCCTCTATAAAAACCCAAGTATTGTAATGTAAAAAGGGGGGAACTATCTGCTAGAAAGCTACTGTAACTTGATGTCCTGCGATTAATACTAAGAGACTTTGAGCTCAATTCTTCTCTTTTATGCTGCCTTCTGTGCTTGATTCTTCTATCTCTCCTCGTTTGTATGTTGGATGCTTGAACTCTGCGTCCGGTGTGCGATTGGGGACAATGTCCTGAAACTCGTTCGGAAGGATACATAGGAGTAGAAAAGTGTTGTATTGGCTTTCTTTTATGCTTCCTGCCTTGCTTGATTCTTTTATCTCTCCTCGTTTGTAGACTGAGATGTTGAACTCTGCGTCCGGTGTGCGATCGGGGACAGTGTCCTGAAACTCGTTCGGGAGGATACATAGGAAGGTTGATACTACGTTTCTTTCATTTTACTCTTGGTGTTCCTTGCTGCTATTCAAGTTGTCTGTTAGCGATCGTGCTTCCTATTCTCTCCCACCTTAAATCACCAATCTCTCTTCCCTTAACCCTTTTTATTTATTTCTCTAACCCTTATCCCTTTTATCTCTTTCCTGCACTCTTGTCTTCAAAACACCCAAGTAGTTTAGCATAGGAGCCGGCCTTTCTCCGGAGATTGGCACGAGGGGCATCTCTTCCCTTCGGCCTTTCAATGTTGGTCCAGGTCTAGGGCGCGTACACTTACACAAAATCCTTACCTAGGCGGATTTGATGACCAGCAGTTCCTGGTCCCAATTTTTGCTTTACAATATATGGACCTAACCAATAAGCTACAAATTTATCTCTCAAGTGTGGCAATGCATTGGTATTTTGCTGATTTTCTTTGAGCACAAGGTCCCCTACTTGAAATTCATGAGGATGGACTTTTGTGTTGTAAGCACGTTTGATTCTGTCTTGATACACTCGCAGATGCTCTAGAGCGTTGATGCGCTTTTCATCAATAAGTGTTAATTGGTCAAGACGTGCTTGTCTGGATTTGTCATCATCCATGAATTCCTGCAATGCGATTCTCAAGGAGGGAATCTCGAGCTCAAAGGGTAATATAGCTTCAGCACCATAAACTAGTGAAAATGGTGTTGCTCTCGTTGGCGTTCTGATGCTTGTTCTATAAGCCCATAGTGCCAAAGGAAGTTGAGTATGCCAATCTCTATGATTTTATTTGACCAGTTTCTTGAGAATGGATACCACTATCTTGTTTGTTGCTTCAACTTGCCCATTTGCTTGTGGGTAATAAGGTGTTGAGAAACTGTGTTGGATATTGAATTTGTTGCATAAGGCTCTAACATCCTTATTATTAAATGACTTTCCATTATCAAAGATGATCTTAGAGGGTATTCCAAAATGACAGATAATATGCTGAAGTATAAACTCCGCTATTCGAGGTCCAGTCATAGTGGTCATTGGAATTGCTTCCACCCATTTTGTGAAGTATTCAGTAGCGGTTATGATGAATTTATGTTGTCCTGAAGAGGCAAGTGATATTTTACCAATAAAATCAAGGCCCCATTGTGAGAATGGCCAAAGACTTTGAATGGATTGTAAAGCTTGTGATGGTACATGAGTCAAATTGGCATGATGTTGGCACTTTTGGCACTTTTTGACATATTGACAACAGTCACTTTCCATTGTTGGCCAATAGTATCCCATGCGCAATATTCTCTTTGCAATGGCCATTCCACTGAAATGACCACCACAAGTACCATCATGGGCTTCTATTATAGCTCTTTCTGCTTCAATTGGATCTAGACATCGTAATAATATTCCATCATACCCATGTTTATACAACACGTCCCCCAAGAGAGTGAAACGAATTGCTTTTTGTTTGAACGTTCTTTTTGTAGTTCGTGACATTTCTATTGGGAGTGTTCCAGACTTGAGAAAGTCTCTTATTTCATCAAGGTAAGAATTGTAAGGTTCAGCATGTATCAAACAAACATTCTTCTCACCTGTAGATTCTGCTCTTTGAACTGATGGTTTGGACACTGTTGTTATGATTAGCGGTTGTACTTCTCCATGTTCATTCTTAGGGATGAGAGATCCCAAATAAGCCATTGCATCCACAAATATGTTTGTCAAACGGGGTAGGTTACTAATTTCATACCAATCAAAATTTTCTAGCAACTTTGTTGCTACTTCATGATATTGCTTTAAAACTGGTTCTTTACATTGATATTCTCCTTTTACTTGGTAAACGACTAGTTGAGAATCACCAAAAATGCTTAGTATTTTTATGCCCATTGCTATAGCTGATTGAAGACCCAATATTAAGGCTTCATACTCTGCATTATTGTTAGTGCATGTGAAGTCGAGTTTGAATGATAAAGGAATTGGTATTCCTTCGGGTGTATAAAACATGACTCCCGCACCTTGTCCTTTTTTGCACTTAGATCCATCGAAGAACATTGTCATGTCTGCTTCATCCTCAGGAGGGACTAACTCTTCTTGTTCTGTGACAGAGAATACTGAATCATCTGGAAGCTCAATGATTAGTGGTTTATCATTATGTAAAGGAGCTTTCACTAGTTGATCAGCTATCACTTGACCTTTTATGGATTTTTGACTTATGAATTCAAGGTCAAATTCTGTTAAGAGCATTATCCATTTAGCTGTACGGGTGTTGTTGTAAGTGTGAGTCATCATGTATCGTAGAGGATTTTCTCTAGCTATGACATAAGTAGTGTTGCTTAGCATATAATGTCTAAGTTTCTTAGTGGCAAAAACCACTGCTAAACACAACTTTTCGACATAAGCATATCTTGTTTCGTAACTTACCAATGTTCGAATGATATAGTAAATTGCTTGCTCCTTATGATTTTCATTCTTTTGTGCAAGCATTGTCCCTAGTGCAAAATATATTGTAGAGATGTATAGGTGAAAAGGGACTCTTGTGCGAGGTGGCGTAAGAACTGGTGGTGAAGCCAGATATTTCTTTATGTCATCAAATACCTCTTGACATTCATTTGTCCAAGAGAATGTCACCCCCTTTTGTAGCAAGTGATTGAAAGGCCTACATTTATCGAAGAGTTGTGCAATGAATCATCGGATAGATTGGATCTTTCCTTGTAAACTACGCAACTCTCTCAAGTTCTTTGGAGGTGGCATCTCTATAATAGCTTTTACCTTACCTGGGTCCACTTCAATGCCTCGCTTGGAGACAATGAATCCTAGAAGCTTTCTAGATGTGACACCAAATACACACTTCTTAGGATTTAACCTTACTTTGTGTTCTAGCAATCGATCGAACACTTTTTCTAGGACTTCAATGTGCTCAAGACGTGTTTTTGATTTAGCAATCAGGTCATCTACATAATCCTCGATGATCTTATGCATATAGTCATGAAATATGTACGTCATAGCACGTTGATATGTAGCTCCTGCATTCTTAAGTCCAAAAGGCATCACTCTGTAACAGAATGTACCCCAGGGTGTTGTAAATGTTGTCTTGTGTTGATCTTCGAGATTAATTCGAATTTGGTTGTATCCCGAGAAACCATCCATTAAGGAAAGCATTTCATGGCCAGCACAAGAGTCTACTAGTTGATCGATATTGGGCAAAGGAAAATCATCCTTTGGACACGCTTTGTTTAAATCTCAAAAATCAGTGCATACACGTATCCCTCCGTTCGGTTTGCAAATGGGTACCATATTTGAGAGCCATTCTGGGTAATCAATTGGGACTATGAAATATACATCCAATAACTTTTGTAGCTCTTCTTTCACAAGTAATGCAACTGTTGGATGAATTTTCCTAAGCTTTTGCTTAAAAGGTTTAGCATCTGATGCTAAAGTAAGGTTGTGGACTACCAACTCGGGGTCTAATCCAGGCATGTCTCTATATGACCATGCGAACACTTCTTTCTTTCTCATCAACACGTTGATTATGCATTCTTTTTCTTCTATGGATAAATCTTTTGCGATTTTGACAATTTGGGGATTATCCACATCTAGACTAAGGTTCACGTCTATAGATTCTTCAATTAGCATGTGAGAACCTTCCTCTAGTTGATGTGGAGTTGGGATGAGGTGGATATCATCCGCCACATTCTCAAATATCTCGAGGGCTTCCCCTTCTATTTCAGTTTGAAAAATTGAGTTATTTGATGATGAAGGTTGTTGTGGAATATATGCGTTTGAAGCATGTAGTAACTCTTCGGACAGGATAAATTTGGCAATGGATGGTGGGGATGAGATCCTGTCCATGGCAATGAGGCTAGTGTCGACATGGATCGGCTTTGCCTTATCATATGGATTACGGAGTGGGGTGAGCAAATCAATAGAAATCATGTTGACTTGATGGAAATGAGGTGGCTACGATTTTAGAGGTGATGACTCATCCTCTCTAGGTTGCAACTGACCTAGTGTGTGTGACTGGCGGTGTTGCATGCGATGCCAATGTGATGGAGGAGGTTCTGGTTCAGGACTCTCATGCTCTTTGCTTAGCCAAAAGAGAGTGTGGTCTATTGGGAACTTCTTTTGGTACCAGTCATCTCTTCGAATAGATTCTGCATACACCACCTCCTCTTGAGGATCTTCTTTTGGATGCGCCTCCATATTTTGGAATCCTCCAACATCTTCTTGCATTTGGTGCATGTGATTAAAATATGCCATTTTAGTTTCATCCTCATAGTCATCATCACTTATCCAGAAGCCATTAGCATTGGTATGAGGCCCCAGAATGAGTGGTGTGTAATCTGGCCTAAGGTAGGCCATCTCTGTTGGATCTTCGTATTCTGGTCCTTGTTGTAAGGCTTGCTCTAGGAAAGCTCCAAGTACATGAGGGTAAAAATTGTAGATTAGGTATTCACCATCTATATCATCATCCTCATCATTAGGTTCATCCTCTTCGTCGCTTCCTTCTTCTTCTTCCTCGCACTCAATGTCAAGTTCTTGGAAGGCATGATTAAGAGAAGAGCTTGCGATGGAAGGTTTGTAGCCTAGACCGGAGTGGTCATTTGGCTCTCTATATTCTGGCTCAATAATGTGGTGAGGACCTTGTTCATGTCGTCCAAGTCCATATCCTTACCAATTAACCCTTTGAAAATATCTCATTGGGAATGTTGGGTTAGATAAATAATCAATGTCTTCATTAAACTCTTGTAAAGGGTCCTCATCTGGAGGAGATGGGTCAGATGAAGAATCTACCCCCCATATATGAAATTGATTGCATTTGATTGGGAACCCATTCTGTATATCTCACCTATGGCTAAAGGTGGGTCACGAGGGCGACCATAATCTCTGACTGACTCAATAGGTGGTGTAACTGTGACACTTTCAATAATATACTCGCCAATACCTGGACTGGCAAGATGTACTGCAACTCGAGAAGGTTGGGAGGTTGATGGCTCGATGGATGAAGAGGGTTCTTCTGAGCTAGCCTATGGCTCTAATGGTGGTGGTGGATTTTCTCTGATAGGTGGCCCTATTTGCGAGACTACGGGTTGTGATGTTTGTGGTTTGCTAATGGATGGAGTGGGTTGTGTTGTGAATATGAATGGTGTTTGTGGATTTGGTAGTGTGGTAGATGGAGTTGGTGGTTGGTTGGCAGGATGGTCAAGTGTGATTGGAAAATGATATGTAGTGTTTGAAGGTTGAATTGAGTTGACACTTTTTAATGCAAAAGTTGGGTCAACTATGGGCAATTCTTCTTGGATGGGGGCTTTTGATGAGGTGTTACTAGGTGGAATGGTCCTGATGTTGAGTGGCTGGATAGATAGGTGTGTTGATGGAAGCAAGGGCTCATACGGGTTTGAAATCAAATTGTAGTACTTGAAAGGTTCTGTGTCAGCTGGAATACAATGTACTTTACCTTCATGTACATACTTTAAGCATTGATGCAATGTTGAAGGTACACACTTCATTTCTCTAATCCAAGGGCATCCAAGAAGTATATTGTATTGCATTTCTCCTTCCAAGATGTGGAAGAGGACATGTATTGTTTTCACCCCCACGGTGATGGGAAGAACAACATTTCCCATAGTTGAGCATAAAGCATCATTAAAAGCCCTAAGGGTGAAGGTGGATGTTGTGATGTGTGATGATGGGATGTTGAGTTTTTCATTGCAGGTGTGGTGATGAGGTTGATGGAAGAACCGGTATCAATGAGAACTCTCTTGAATGGCTTCCTGTCAATGTGAGCTACTATGTGCAATGGTGGATCGGGTGAATCTACCGAGATTTGCTTTTCCTCGAAGTCATAAAATGCTATCGAGGGTTCCATGCATTTTTGCACACTTCCCACAAAGGAATTGAATGCATTGGGGTCTTTTGTCTGTACTTGGATAGACTTTAATATTTCCATCAATGCTTCCCTATGGGGTGGTGATTGTTGTATTAACTCATAAATTGACAATTTTGTTGAAGCCATTTTTAAACTTTGGGTTAACCGGCTGCTTAAGGTGACAACTGGGCGATTATGAAAAGGTGGTGGTGGAATGGTTGGTCCAAGTTGTATGGGCACATTTGTGGGTTGTGTTGTTGTAGCCTGAGTTGTGCGATTTGCTTGTCTCTGTCCATGGGTAACTATATTGATAGCCCCTACAAAACCTTGTGGTAGTTGAGACACATAATTAACCTGATTGGGAGGAACTATAGAAGTTGATGCTCCCATCGGTTGTTGATTTGCCTCATGATGTGGCAAAGGTGTCTGATAGATGCCTAGGTTTTGATTATTTTGGGCTAATGGGTTGTCAACTTTGATCGTACCCGCTTCCAATAAATCTTGCACAATACCTTTGAACCCATGACAACCTTCGATGTCATGTCCTCTTTGTCTATGATAGATACAAAATAGGTGCTCTTTATAGCCTTTTGTCTTTGGTTTGTTAGGATCCTCAAGTTTCATCTCCAGAAATGTAAAGAGTTTTTCCGCATACAACTTTTGAAAAACTGATGAATATGGCTCTTGTACTGGTGTGTAATTTCTTTTTGGCTTAAAATGATGTTGTTGCCTTTCTGCAGGTTGTGTCTGATTTTGTGCCTATTGTGGGGGTGGAACCGCTTGATAATTCAATTGTTGTGGTTGTTGTTGTTGTTGGGGTTGTTGGATTTGTGCTTGGGCTGGTTGATTTAACTATGGTTGGCCCAAGACTATCTGGTTAACCTGCGTGGTCTTGGACGGACCGTGGTTATTCCCCTTTTGATTCTTATTGTGCCACTCTTTCTTCTTAGGCTTTATCTCACCTTCTTGAATTTTTATCTCTTCTATTACCTTTGCTTGGGCAAGTGCCTCATCGAATGTTCTATACTGTTGTAGTTGTAGTAATGAAGAGATGGGCCTAGCACAACTCTTTGTGAACATTCGTGTTATCTCTGACATAGGGAGGGAAAATGGTAGCTTGATCATGATTGCCCTCCATCGATTGCCAAAGTCATGGACCGATTCATCATCATATTGTTTCAAATAAATCAAATCAGTCAATGTGGTTTGCTTTCTGACATTTAGGGCAAATATTTCCAAGAACTGGTCCGCTAGTTGCTCAAAGGTAAAAACACTTTGATGTGGCAGGTGGTTGTACCAGTCTTGGGCTTCTCCCCCTAATGTCTGAGGAAATGTGTGTAACATGAGTGCATCATTGCTCTTGATTCTAAAGCATGCATTTACAAATCTAGTTACATGTTCACGGGGGTCCTCTTCCCCCTTAAATTCAAGCTTGGGTATCTGAAAATCCGTTGGATATGGTGGCTCAGGCACCGAAGCATGAATAGGATGATTGAGTAGTTGCCTTAAAGTTGGCTTTTGGTATTGCAAACCTAGAGTTTGCATGGCAAGACTATCAATATGACTCTGTAAGAACTGGTATCTAGGGTCATCCATAGGACTAACACTCGAGTGTACTTGATGTTGCTGGTAATGGGGTGGATTGTATGTAGGTTGCGGGTGATAAGGTACGGTTGGCTGAAATGTGTTATGGTAGGGATGTTGATGGAGGTTATGATATGGATGGGGTGATGGAGGTATGATGGTATGCTGACCTACTGTATTAGCATATGGATGTGGAGGTTGATTATGAACCATAGTGGTAGATGGGGGGCGCATTACCCAAGATGGATCTTGGATAAAGGTATTAGTTTGGTGAGATGTAGGTGGAAAGTTGTGCTCAATCCCTTGCAAATGTTGGTTGGGGTCAGGATTTACGCTGTGGTTAGCGTTATCTAAAATCATTTGTTGCAGTTGTAAGAAAGCCTACTGCATAGCAATTGCATTTGAAGTAGGGACCGCCACATGTGATGTGGTAGGTTGGGTTGGTTGTGAGGCAACCATGGTAGTGGAAGTGAGTGGGGGGTAAGTAGCAAAGGGTATTGCCACTGAATGTGGTATGGTATGAGATGTAGAACCTATGAGGGTAGTGGGTGGAGTGGATGTTGGGGCTTGCGAAACAACATGAATTGTTTCATACAAGGGATTGGTGGAAATGGTTATTTGTTGAGGCAATGTGAGGGGTGGTTGGTTGGATGATAATGGTTGGTTAGCCAGTGCTACAACAACCAACTCAAATAGAGGATTTGTGAAGACTTGTTCCAGCTGTTGTGGGTAAGTGAATGTGGATTCTTGTTGTGATGGTGGTATGACACGAGAATGGATGGAGAGTGGTGGCAATTATGGGAAGACCATTCCAACTGCATTCAAGTACATTCTAATAGTATCCATGTCTAACATGGTGACACGACTATCCATCACTATAGGAGGTTCACTCCTAGGTGTCTCAGGTATGGCTGTGTGAGTAGCCCTATGCATAATGTCTATGTTCATATTAGGGGCACTACTAGAGGGCCCTACATTAAGGCTTTGGGACATAGAAAGGGGCATGCTTACTTGCCCTACCACCGAAGTGTTAGGGATGTTGCCAGATTGAGATGCCATGGGGGAAGACCACTGACTTTGACTTGACACTAATTTCTTAGCTTGACTACGAGTCACTACCATACGCTACTATGTGATAAAATGCCAAGTGCAACTATGTGTCTATGTAAATAAAATGATAATACAATGCAATACAACACGCAAAGCAAACAAACACACAAAGTTTTTGGTCTTAGATTTTTGCTAGTTTTTTTTTTAAATTGTTTTAAAAATGAAAAGACATGTGCTCAATGTTTTGCCCTAAATGAATCTAGGATTTCACCTGTATACTCGTAGCTCGACAACCTGGCTATGAACTCCAGGTCGCGTAAACCCCCCAAAGTGCGGTAGTGAAAGTCCACACCCGGGCAGGGAGCACAGGTCCTACCAGTCCTCACCCAGTCTCACTTGGTCAGCGTCATACTCTCCGAAGAGAAATATATGCAAATTTTCCAAGCTATGATGGTTCTTGGAGCCGACCTTGGCCAAAAATTAGGGTATAATGTTGGTGGTTCGGTGATGAAATCCAAACCCGATGGTGATGAAATCCAACCATTTTCCAATGTTTATGTGAGTGTGTGGTGGTTTTGTTTAATTATTGTGGTATGCAAGATTACCATGCAATTTCATTTCAATGCCTAGATGTAGAAAAATAGAAAATAGAGAATGACAAATAGTAGATCAAGGGAAAAAGTGCCAACTTCAAGTCCAATCCAATCAGATTCTGTTTAACAGGGCTAACCACGAGTGCACGATTAGTTCTGGTAAACCACGGATGCACGGTTTGCCAACCGCGCATCTGCATTTGGGATATCCCAACCGTGGATGCATGGGTCCTTTCTATCAATAGAAATAGAATGAATTTTATAGACCCAAACCTAAAAATAATGTCTAAGTTATTTCTAACTCGACAGATGCAAAGATGATCTATTTTCTATTTATGCGAATGCAAATTTTTTTATATGAACTCTATCCTGAGACCTACATGCAAACAAATGGCAAATAGGATTGACCTTCTAATTTACCCTAAGTGCAATTCTAATAACAAAATTCAAATAAAGAAATAGAAAAGAAATAGAAATCAAAGGGTACAGACCTGTGATCCTATCATTGCTCCTTCCAGCTATCAACCATCGGCCCATGTTTCCACAGATAGCAACCATGCATTCATGTTTCCTCAGAATCAAAATCATGCCTATGTGTTTCCTTAGGATAGAAACCATGCAATTATGTTTTATCAGGGTAGAAACCATGATTTGCATTTTCGCATCAAGTCGAGCATAGGGTTCTTCAAATTTATTGACCCAAGGTCGAATCTATGTGCACCTTGAACTCTCGAAACCTGTAGGTACAGAACAGAGATCAATAAATAATTTAAAAAGTAAGGCAAAACAAAATGGAACCTTTAGGGGGTCCCACCGTGATCACCATTTCTGTAACCAAAAGAACTGAGCAAATAAATAATGAGAATACAGAGAAATGAAATTGCCAAAATTGCTTTCTTTATTGATCTTTGATACAAATGTTACAAATGAATTTTGAATTGCCCCAAGTGTGTTTGGGAGCAATGTTACAATTTTCCCTCTCTGTATTGTTACAAATGAATAATATTATGGAATGGGGATCTTCCAACTCTTCACAGGAACTCGTGCTCTTCGTTCTTTCAATTACAGTCCAAGGTGAGTGGGCTTTGGTATCCAATAAGGGACCACTCTAGCTTCAACAACTTCTCCAAAGTACCTATCACCTACACACATTCAAACCAACAAAGGGATTAGTAGCACCTGTATATTTGAGCAATAAAACCAATGCTATACATAAACCCTAAGCAAGTAATCATATGAAATAAGTGACAGAAGCAATTAATAGATAAAGCCTTGCTAACAAATGAATTCTCTTTATTGATCTCTGACGTGCATGTGGTTTTGTGCTCGGGACTATGGAACCATGGATGCACGATGGTGGACTAGAAACCGTGGACCTACGGTTGTGAAACCATGGATGCACATTTTCGACTATGGAACCACGGATGGGTGGTTTTAGCTAAAAAATAGATTACCTCGGGATTCGAACCAATAGTATAGAATGATGCTCATGCTCACAATTTCTCGTTGGGTCTGGATCAATTTTGGTAGCTTGTCGGTATGCAAATTCAGCTCCCTTTTCTTGGTGGAATAATGGTGCCTTTATAGGCCTCTTGGGGTTTTGGAGGGAAATGGGAGGTGGCAAGCCCAACTTGCCAAGTGGCAAATCTGGACTGCCAGATGGAAGGGGCAGTTATAGTGAGTCACCTAGTGTGCCTCACTTAACTGGGGTGATGTGGCTGCAAGTGGAGTGGGATGTGGGATCTTGTCCTATGTGAAGGGACAAGGGAGACAAAAATGGATGAGATGTGGCATGGGTGTTGGGAATCTGTCCCATGTGCAAGGACAAGGGGACAAGAGTGGGTGAGATGTGGCAAAGATGTTGGGTGAAGTGTCCAGGACACATGTCCAATGGGTAGGTAGGGTATCCTAGGGTGATTTTCCAGATTTAATAAATTTGGAAAATAGGATAATGTGCAGGATTTTATATCCCTAAGTTAGAACTTAGGCATATAATTTTATTATGCAGGATTTGATGGTGGGGTGGTAAATGTGACTTTGAAGGTGTTGGATTTTGGTGTCTACGAGATGGTTTTAAAGTAGTTAAAACACCATTGATCCTTTAACTTAAAGAGAATATTTCACAATACTTTAAAGGATAAGAAGCTATAAATATTATTTTCTCATGATTAGAGTTATAATATGTAGTATGAAGCTAGCCTAGACAAAGAAATAACCCTTGCTACTCTAGGAAGTAATCGTAGATACAAAGATAAAATATTAAGTTGGTATGTTAACCTCACAAAGTGAAATACCTTTTGCATGAAGGTGAAATATGAATCTAACCTAAACATCAAGATGAACTATCAAATACTAGGGGAGATCAAAAAATTGGGGTATACAGATCAAAATATCCTTGCATGGAAAAAGATGTGTCTCCCAAAGATGGCTTGTTTGATGTTGAATTCTGTACTACCTAAGATAGAAGGAATACAAAGTGCACAAAAAGGGCCAACATAATAAATGAAATAATAGCATACACATTCATAAAAAATATAAGAAGAAAATGGTGACTGAAATCACCATTTCAACCACACCAACAAAATTAATAGTAGTTAATTCAATATAAAGATAGAGGTCATTAAAAAATATAAGGGTTTTGAAAGGTATGGATCCATATTTGGGGAAGTCAATATGGAAAAGTAATAGCACAAACAATAGTAGACAACTCAACTTAAGGAGGGTAATCCCTCGAGTATCCCTCCAAGTTGGGAATGTCCAGTCTTGTGACCACTACTACAACTACTTCAACCTCCTTTATACCATCCCTTGATCCTCATTTTTATCCATACTTTCTTCTTCTATTCCTATTTATCTCCCTTCCCATTATTTACCTACACTTCTCTCACCATCTATTAGTGGAGCACATGGTTCTCCAAGGGGGACATCACCCTCATTAGTATCTATTATCATCAAGACCACATTCATCATATCCTTCCCATATCCTACCATCTAACTCACCACCTCACAACCATTGGCCCATACACCACATCACCTCTACCAACCCTGCCATAACCAACCATGTCACCTATCATTAACTTTAATATATTTTGCATCACATCCCACTCCCACCATTTCCACCACATTCCCTACCATCACCATATAATTTGCTTCTTTAGCTCTACCATCCACTTCTATGCACCCAATATGCCCATCATCCTAGGAAAGGAAATTTTTTCTATAGGTGACAATGCCCACTACCCTAGTCAAAGGAGCTGAGTCTACTAGAGCACATACATAAACTAGTATGACTATTATACCAAATGTAGCCTTTACATGGAAAATTAAAGATATATACATAAATATGGTGTTTGATATCATTTTCATTGAATAAATTAAGTAGAAAAAAGAATACAAAATACCCATTGAGAGGACCTCTAAGGCTTCCATGCTTATGTAGTCCTAGTTATCACAAAATGGGATAATCTATACATTGTTGAAGATTCAAATACTAACCATATAAAATAGAAATAGCCCCTACTATTCATTGCTAAAGTGTTCAAGTTAGACTTAAACAATATGTACCCATACCAAATGGTCTAGTTAGCAAACTAGCTTACACTTATCCTAGATATACAATTCAACCACTTTGCACTCAAGGATAAAACAACATAAATAAAAAATAGTAAGCTCAAGGTAAAGTGGTTCAATTAAAGGTATAGAAGGATCAACTCCAATAGAAAAAAGAGTTCTTAATAAATAAATATGAAAAATAATCTATAAAAGAAGCAAGTTGTGGATTTTAAATCCCAAATTTCTAAAGCTAAAAAATCCAACAAGGGTTTAAAGACTTTGTGTAATAGCTAACACAAGAAAAAAATTGACTTTAAGAGAGTTTGTAAGTAAAATACCAATAGATTATCAAGTTGATTTCCTTGAATTTTAAAAAATTAGTTGTAGACCATAAGGTAGCTCAAGGCATCCAATAGATCAAGTATTTCTATGACAATATCAAGAAAGAGGTGAAAAATGCATCTGAGTAGGTTTGGTTGACCTTCTTTAATGAGGAAATACTAGAATAAATTGTTGTAATCACAATGACACTGAGAGAGGGGGTGAATCAGTGTGTTCTTTAAAATTTCTAAAACATATGATTTTAAAACCAGTAGCAGTTTAAAGCAGATAAAAGAGACACTAAATGCATCAAGAAAGCATCACACATAACACAACATTTTAACGAGGTTCACCAATGTGGCTACTCCTCAAAAAGACCGCTTGGACTACCATCCAAATCCAATCAATGCAAAGCTACAACTTTACATAATCCTTTACCAAGGACCAACCTGGAAGGAGCACCAACCCCTTAACTTTATCTCGCTACAACAGAATGGAGCACCAACTCCTATTTTACCAGCACCAACTGGAAAGAGGCACCAACCCCTTATGCCAAGCTACAACTTGGAAGATAATAATAAAAATTGCAGAATAAAACTTTCACCTTAATTTTCACGATCTGCCATTTTTTTGCATTCTGCTGTATGTCTGCATTCTGCTACTTCTGCGCAAAATGATTCGCACTATCCGACAGCTTCTCTATATTTCTTTGCGCTCTCTGCCGTATTCAGTTTATCGATTACTTCTGTAAACTACGCACTGTCACTTCGGACTTAGAACACGACTTCTGCATATCGCGCTCTTATCATCCATGCACTTCACGATCTACAGATCCGAATTACGACTCTACACTTTCCTCAACCGAACTTGATGCAATCACCCTTCTCGCACTTACACATTATCTCATCGCTATATTCTCTATACTGCCATTCCAAAGAACTAACACTTTTCTCACTCTCTGGATCGAAACGACTTGCTCTCGGCTTCACGCGAACTTGTTTCGCACCTTTCACATCTATTGCACCACTTAACCTCGCAACAGACCCCATTTTTATAGAAGAGAATTCCATATCAAACATCTTCGGCTGTCACTTAAAGACGTCGACTGCAAACCCTAATGAAGTCAACATGAAACCCTAGAATTTTTTTGGCTGATTAACCTTTGTGATTGTCGACTGCAAACCCTAAAAACTCCCATCGTAAAACCCTAACACATGTCAGATTCAAGACCTCAAAGATGTCCGTTGTAAAACCCTAGCAATTTTTGGCTTTGAAACCCTAACGACGTTCGTTGTAAAACCCTAACACATGTCGGCTTCAAGACCTCAAAGATGTCCACTATAAAACCCTAGCAATTGTCGGCTTTGAACCCTAAAAACTGTCGGCCTCGATTCAAACTTGTCGGCCTCAAACTCCTCTGCCACCTTCTTCTCCTTCCCGTAGCTTATTTCCATGAAATAGCAACACGTCACGATATCGCGACACTTTTTGTGTCCGTACACCTCCTTGACTTTGTCGTCGTGAAATCGTGACCTTTTTGGCCGTTGACAGCTTTGCCTCCGTTCTTGTCGTGAAATCATGACACTTTGATCAGTTGCTGACGTCATCATCATTCTTGTCACGAAATCACGACGCTTCCTTCGCGCTTTTCTCGCAACCTGTCATGAAATCGTGACACTTTCATCTTTCACTGACGTCATCCGCATTCTTGTCATGAAATCATGACGCTTCCGGCTTCTGGCGGCTTTTCTCGCACCTTGTCACGAAATCGTGACACTTTCAGCTTTCACTGACGTCATCTTCATCTTTGTCATGAAATCACGACGCTTTCGGCTTCCGTACATTTTGTGCTTCATTCAGTAGCGAAATCGCTACAACTTTGCCTTGTGCTTCCAACTTACTTCTTCTTGAGAAATTTTGACTTGTGCCTTACACTTTCGACTTGAAGTATGATTGCTGCAACTTTGATGTCTGCACTTTAGACCTGTAGCGAAATCGCTACACCTTTGTTTTGCGTATCTTTTACCCGTAGCGAAATCGCTACACCTTTACTTTGTGCCTTTGCAGCTCGATAGCGAAATCGCTACACCTTTACTTCGTCTCTTTGCAACTCGTAGCGAAATCGCTACACCTTTACTTTTTCTTTGTAACTTGTAGCGAAATCGCTACACCTTTACTTGGTCTTTGTAACTTGTAGCTAAATCGCTACAACTTTTTCACTTAACACTTTCTCCCTTTTCCAAAAATTCAACATGTAGCGAAATCGCTACAGTTTCTCAACTTGACTTCTTGGCCTCCGACTTGTCATGAAATCGTGACAGTTTGTCTTGCGCCTTCACTCTCCTTACTTCCGTCGTGAAATCGCGACATCTCCGGCTGCACTTTCTCTCTCCTCATTTTCGTCGTGATATCACGACATTTCTGGCTGCACTTTCTCTCTCCTCACTTTCGTCGTGATATCGCGACATTTCTTATTGCACTTTCTCTCTCTTTCGACTTGTCGCGAAATCGCGACAGAAAACATGTCGCGATATCGCGACAGTTTTCTAACTTGTCTTTTTCTTCGAATTTTTTCTATCTTCTGCATCTGAATGACTTCTGATCTGTCTACCCACCGCATCCTTGGATCTAACTGCCCGTGTTGACAACAATGACAACCTTCTTGCAACACCTTGCTCAACAATCTCCCCCTTTGGAATTGTTGGCAACACCTCGTATACATTCCTCGTAACTCTTCTCCCCCTTTGTCAATAATACCAAAGGGCTGCCGCAGACTCTCCCCGTGTCCATCCTCACACTTCTCATGCACAATTTGACTCCCCCTGAGTTCATCCTCATGCACTCAAGTGCTCCCCCCGAGAAAGTGATCCTCGTAGCTAGTCACTTCTTAGGAAGTGTGACTACTCCTAATTTGCTCCGAAGATACTCAAATACTTCCTTGGGCAAAGGTTTTGTAAAAATATCTGCTACCTGTTCTGTAGTTGGGACATAGTCCAATTTAACTTCTCCTTCTGCAACTTTTTCTTTCAAGAAATGATACCTTATAGCAATGTGCTTTGTCCGGGAGTGCATTACTGGATTCTTAGAAATATTGATTGCACTGGTGTTGTCACACTTTACTGATATTGGTTCACTAAAATTAATACCTAGATCTTTCAAGGTTTGTTTCATCCATAGAACTTGTGTGCAACATGTTGCTGCTGCAATATATTCTGCCTCAGCGGTAGATAAAGACACTGACTCTTGCTTCTTACTATGCCATGCAACCAATCTGTCCCCCAAATAGAATGCTCCTCCACCGGTACTCTTTCTGTCATCAACACATCCAGCCCAATCTGCATCTGAATATGATATAAGAGTGAAATCTTTGCCTTTTGGATACCACAACCCATACTCCATGGTGCCTTTGAGATACCGAAAAATCCTTTTAACTGCTGTTACATGAGTCTCTTTGGGACTGGCCTGAAATCTGCTACCATGCAAACCGCCTCGTAGAATATCAGGTCTGGTTGCGCTTAAATATAGTAAGCTTCCTATCATTGATCTATACATGGTTTGATCTACAGGTGGAGATTTGTCTTCTTTACTCAACTTGCAGCCTGTTGTCATGGGCGTGCTGACTGGCTTACTGTCCTCCATAGTGAACCTCTTTAGCATTTCTTTCACATATTTGATTTGAGAAATGAATATACCTTTCTCATTCTGATTAACTTGTAACCCCAGAAAGTAAGACAGTTCACCAATCATTGACATTTCAAATTCATTCTGCATCTTGTTTGCTAAGTCTTTACATGATTCATCTTTGTTGCTCGCCAAATATGATATCATCCACATAGACAACAAGAACAATGAGATGCCCATCTTCTGTTTTCACATACAGATTACCGTCCACTAATCCTTTCTTGAATCCCTGTTGAGAGAGATAATTATCTAGCCTAGCATACCATGCCCGTGGTGCTTGTTTTAATCCATAAAGTGCTTTCTTTAATTTGCAGACAAGGTTGGGATCTTCACTGATTTGAAAACCATCTGGTTGTTCAATATATACCTCCTCTTCGAGTTTCCCATTTAAGAAGGCAGATTTTACGTCCATCTGATATACCCTAAAGTTTTTGTGAACTGCTAAGGCCAAAAACATTCTAATTGCTTCTAATCTGGCCACTGGAGCAAATGTCTCTTCAAAATCAATGCCTTCGACCTGTGCATATCCTTTACAAACCAGTCTTGCTTTGTTCCTAATGACCTGTCCGTCTTCATTTAATTTGTTTCGAAATATCCACTTGGTGCCGATTACATTCTTGTTTGCAGTGTCTAGGTACTAACTCCCAAGTTCTGTTCTTTTCTATCCGATCTAACTCTTCATTTATTGCCTTCATCCAACTGACATCTTTGCTTGCTTCATCTATGTTTTTGGGCTCAATGTCGGATAAAAGAGAGTAATTACTTATTACTTTCTTTCTTGTCTGAATGCCAGCTGTGGGATCTCCAATTATTTGGTCTCTAGGATGATTTTTCTGCCAGCTGCCCGTTTTGAATTTTTTGTTTTCTTGCATCTCTGAGTCATCTGATAAGTCATCTGTATCAGCCGTAGATGTATTTTCTGTGCCATGTACTTCATCAACTTCAATTACTTCTTCGTAGATTGGGTAGTTTTCTTGAAAATTAACTATTTGTTTCCTCCCTTCATCGAATTTAACATCTGCACTGTCCACAATTTTCTTGAGTCTCTTGTTGTAGCATTTGTAAGCTTTGCTATGTGGAGAATAACCAACAAACACACCTTCATCTCGCTCTATCTTCAAACTTTCCAAGGTTGTCATCAGTTTTTCTGATGTAGCATTTACAGCCAAATACTTTGAGATGTTTTGTTGTTGCTTTTCTACCAAACCACAACTCATACGGTGTTTTGCATTCATGAGTTCTTAACATATACCTGTTTTGAATGTATACTGCTGTGTGAACTGCTTCTTTCCAGAATCTATCTGCTATTTTGCTTTCTGCCAGCATGGTGCGTGCCATTTCTTGAATTGTTCTGTTCTTCCTTTCTACTACACCATTCTGCTGAGGAGTTCTGTCGCTGAATATTGTCTCCTGATACCATATTTTTCATAGTATTCTAAAAATTCATTCGAAATGAATTCTCCTCCTCTGTCTGATCGCAAGCATTTAATCCTTTTCCCTGTTTCATTCTCGACTAGTTGTTTGAAGGTTCTGAACATTTCAAAAGCTTCTGTTTTATCTTTTAGGAAGAATATCCATGTCATTCTGGAAAAATCATCAATACACAGCATAAAGTATTTGTCACCGTTTATGCTTTGAGTCCTCATGGGTCCGCATAAGTCTGTGTGAATGAGTTCCAAAGGCCTGCTAGTATGGTATTCTTTTGTTTTAAATGAAACTCTGGTCCGTTTCCCTTCTGACATGAAGCACACACACTGTTTGCAGTGTTTCTTAATGGTTGGAATATCTCTCACCGCTTGTTTAGAGCTGATTCTTACCAGATTATCAAAACTTATGTGTCCAAGCCTCTTATGCCACAACTAGTTCTCTTCTTCTTGTCCCATGAAGCACATACCTTCTAAAGATTCTGAGAGAGTGTATAGGTTGCCAGACGTCCTTGAGCCGGTTGCTATCAATTTCCCGCTGTTTATCTTTCTGACTTCACAACCCTGCTTCTTGAAAACCACTTCATGTCCTTTATCACAGATTTGACTCACACTTAACAGATTATGTTTCAAACCATCCACATATAAAACTTCTTCTGACTTGATTTTCCCTTCACTAATTTTGACCGATCCTTTACCTATTATTTTGGCTCCATCATTATTGCCGAACTTCACAGAACCACCCTCATATTTCTGTAGATTTTCAAATTTCTGTTTATCACCTCGTCATATGACTTGAGCAACCACCGTCAAGAATCCACGGTACATATTTATTCTCGAGCTCTAAAAGTCGTCTCGCACTATTAAAGATTCCTGTTCTTTCCTGAGCTGTTCCTTTTGTTTCCATTCTGTCTTAACTGTGGTGTTGGGTTCTAGCTGGGATTTCCCTTTTCAAAATTTTGCACATATCCTTCAGAAGAAATTCTATTGTGTTTTGCCTTATATGGTTGAGTTCTTCTTTTCTGAGATTGATATGGAACAGAAATACTATGACAGTTTCTGGCAATATGCCCGAAGTTGTGACACTTAAAACATTCTACTGCATAACTCATTAGAGGAGCAAAAGCATTTTTACTAGTGAAACTTCTTGGACCTATATTATATTTGCAGTCAACAATTTTATGCCCATAACCATTACATTTAAAACAAAAACCATAGAAATAATGATTGAACCTGAAAGATGGTCTTAGCCAAGTTGTTGCAGGAGCCTTAGATCTTCTTTTCTTTTGATGTATGACCTTGGTAAAGCCATCATTGTCACCGCTATTTCAGGACCGGTATTACAACTTTCTTTTGCCTCGATTTGTTTTTCTTTCCACAACTCTGCTCCTTGTCTTTACTCTTTTCACTTTCAACATTGCTTGCCTTTGGTCCACTTGATGATTCTCCTTCAAGAAAGCCCGCACCGAATTTGATACCTGTGGATCTTTGATCGCTTAGAATTTTGTCCAGCTTCATCGAACTTTCTTCACGCTTTAAATGACAGTTGATTTTTCGATCCAGCTCTTGTATCTGTATTCGGAGACTAACATTTTCTTCTTCCAATTTGCAGCAGTAATCTATCTTCATGGTTACCTGTATTTCAAGATCTTCGGACATTTTCTTGTATTCTTCTGTCTGTGTTTTTAGACTGGCTATAATGTCATTTGCATCCTTAAGTTTCCTTGACAGTTTTTCATTCTTCTTTTTCTCAGATTTCCATTCCATGAGAGCAGACACCAGCTCACCCTCTAAATCAACTTCAGCCTCATCTTCTTCAATAGATACTTCAGAGTTCATTCCCTCTCTATTTTCTATGTTTTCTGCCTCTTCTGATTCGTCTATTTCAAACGCCATAAATAGAGCCTCACCTGTTCCTTCCTCGTAGTTTTCACTAGAACTGTCCTCTGAAGATTCTGCATTTCAGGAGATAAAGCTTTTATTTTTGAAATTGCCTTTTCCGAAGTTTGTTTTCTTCCTCCATTCACCTCTTTCTTGATGCTGAGTTTCTTCACCTTTGTTCTTGTTATTGAGAGGACATTTGGTAGCAAAGTGTCCAATGCCTCCACAATCGAAACATTTAAGAGGTAGCTTCCCTTTGTATTTTCCTTTTCCTTTCTTCAGCTTTCTTACAAAATTTGCTTCCATTTCATCCGAATCATTCTCTTCTTCAGATTCTTGTTTTGTGCTTTTGCCTTTTAGAGCTTTGAAGGCTGCTTCTCTATCAGTGGGATTAGATCTTCCTATTCTCATTTCAAAAGCAGTCAAAGAACCATGCATCTCATCCATACTAAAATGATTTAAATCTTTGGCTTCTTCTATGGCAGAGACTTTTGAATCAAATCTAGAAGGAAGTGATCTCAATACCTTTTTCACGATAGCAACGATCGGTTAGTTCTTCACCAAGACCTCTCGATTGAATTCGTGATCCCATTGACTCTTTGCATGAAAGTCTCTATGTTCTCATCATTGTCCATCTTTAAAGATTCGTATTGAGCTCGATGTGCTTGAAGTTTGGCCTCCTTGATCCTATCATCTCCTTCATGAATTTTCTCTAGTTTATCCCGGATGTCTTTTGCTGATTCACAATTTATGACTTTGACTAGCTCACTGTCAACTAGTCCACACATAATAGCATTTCTTGCTTTTGAATCACATTCAAATGCCTTTTTACCTGTAGTGTCCGTTGGAGCGGTGGCAGGAGCTTTGTAACCATTAACTACCGCACCCCAGATGTCAAAGCCCAAAGCACTGAGATATGTTTGCATTCTAATTTTCTAGAATGCATAATTTGTCCCATCAAACAGTGGCGCTTTGTTCGAAGAGAATCCTTCACCACTTGCCATTGCGTAACTTCCAAGATCACCTTAGTCGTTTAAGCCTGTTCAGGTACTTGGCTCTGATACCAATTGTTGTAATCACAATGACACTGAGAGGGGGGGGTGAATCAGTGTGTTCTTTAAAATTTCTAAAACATATGATTTTAAAACCAGTAGCAGTTTAAAGCAGATAAAAGAGACACTAAATGCATCAAGAAAGCATCACACATAACACAACATTTTAACGAGGTTCACCAATGTGGCTACTCCTCAAAAAGACTGCTTGGACTACCATCCAAATCCAGTCAATGCAAAGCTACAACTTTACATAATCCTTTACCAAAGACCAACCGGAAGGAGCACCAACCCCTTAACTTTATCTCGCTACAACATAATGGAGCACCAACTCCTATTTTACCAGGACCAACTGGAAAGAGGCACCAACCCCTTATGCCAAGCTACAACTTGGAAGATAATAATAAAAATTGCAGAATAAAACTTTCACCTTAATTTTCATGATCTGCCATTTTTTTGCATTCTACTGTATGTCTGCATTCTGCTACTTCTACGCAAAATGATTCGCACTATCCGACAACTTCTCTATATTTCTTTGCACTCTCTGTCGTATTCAGTTTATCGATTACTTCTGTAAACTGCGCACTGTCACTTCGGACTTAGAACACGACTTCTGCATATCGCGCTCTTATCATCCATGCACTTCACGATCTGCAGATCCGAATTACGACTCTACACTTTCCTCAACCGAACTTGATGCAATCACCCTTCTCGCACTTACACATTATCTCATCGCTATATTCTCTATACTGCCATTCCAAAGAACTAACACTTTTCTCACTCTCTAGATCGAAACGACTTGCTCTCGGCTTCACGCGAACTTGTTTCGCACCTTTCACATCTATTGCACCCCTTAACCTCGCAACAGACCCCCTTTTTATAGAAGAGAATACCATATCAAACATCTTCGACTGTCACTTAAAGACGTCGACTGCAAACCCTAATGAAGTCAACATGAAACCCTAGAATTTTTTTGGCTGATTAACCTTTGTGATTGTCGACTGCAAACCCTAAAAACTCCCATCGTAAAACCCTAACACATGTCGGCTTCAAGACCTCAAAGATGTCCGCTGTAAAACCCTAGCAATTGTCGGCTTTGAAACCCTAACGACGTTCGTTGTAAAACCCTAACACATGTCGGCTTCAAGACCTCAAAGATGTCCACTGTAAAACCCTAGCAATTGTCGGCTTTGAACCCTAAAAACCGTCGGCCTCGATTCAAACTTGTCGGCCTCAAACTCCTCTACCACCTTCTTCTCCTTCCCGTAGCTTATTTCCGTGAAATAGCAACACGTCACGATATCGTGACACTTTTTGTGTCCGTACACCTCCTTGACTTTGTCGTCACGAAATCATGACCTTTTTGGCCGTTGACAGCTTTGCCTCCGTTCTTGTCATGAAATCGTGACACTTTGATCAGTTGCTGACGTCATCATCATTCTTGTCACGAGATCGCGACGCTTCCAGCTTCTGGCGGCTTTTCTCGCAACCTGTCATGAAATCGTGACACTTTCATCTTTCGCTGACGTCATCCGCATTCTTGTCACGAAATCACGACGCTTCCGGCTTCTGGCGGCTTTTCTCGCACCTTGTCATGAAATCGTGACACTTTCAGCTTTCGCTGACGTCATCTTCATCTTTGTCATGAAATCGCGACGCTTTCGGCTTCCGTACATTTTGTGCTTCATTCAGTAGCGAAATCGCTACAACTTTGCCTTGTGCTTCCAACTTACTTCTTCTTGAGAAATTTTGACTTGTGCCTTACACTTTCGACTTGAAGTATGATTGCTGCAACTTTGATGTCTGCACTTTAGACCTGTAGCAAAATCGCTACACCTTTGTTTTGCGCATCTTTTACCCGTAGCGAAATCGCTACACCTTTACTTTGTGCCTTTGCAACTCGTAGCGAAAATCGCTACACCTTTACTTCTCTTTGCAACTCGTAGCGAAATCGCTACACCTTTACTTTGCTTTGTAACTTGTAGCAAAATCGCTACAACTTTTTCACTTAACACTTTCTCCCTTTTCCAAGAAATTCAACATGTAGCGAAATCGCTATAGTTTCTCAACTTGACTTCTTGGCCTCCGACTTGTCACGAAATCATGACAGTTTGTCTTGCGCCTTCACTCTCCTTACTTTCGTCGTGAAATCGTGACATCTCCGGCTGCACTTTCTCTCTCCTCACTTTCGTCGTGATATCGCGACATTTCTTATTGCACTTTCTCTCTCTTTCGACTTGTCGCGAAATCACGACATAAAACATGTCGCGATATCGCGACAGTTTTCTAACTTGTCTTTTTCTTCGAATTTTTTCTATCTTCTGCATCTGAATGACTTCTGATCTGTCTACCCACTGCATCCTTGGATCTAACTGCCTGTGTTGACAACAATGACAACCTTCTTGCAACACCTTGCTCAACATAAATAGGTGAAATGATCAAACATGTGCAAAGAAATCTATCTACAAGGGGTTAATATCAAGAGGTCCTTCAAATCCTCATTTCATAGATAGTAGCATAGGCATATTAGCATGGAAAAGATCGCAAGGACCTAGACATAAAATTAGGAAAAATATTATAAGTTCAAACTATCCTTTAAAATTGTAAAGATAACATGGCATCTTTAAGAACCCAAGTTCAATAAATGTATAAGTAAATTCAAGGGTTAATTTTATAGGGATGCTTGATATTTTTTATAAATAGAAACACATCCTTGATGATGACATCATAAATGTTATACTTGAATAAGAGAAAAACCAAGTTAACCAAAGGGATGTAGCCAAAACCTATGAGAAGTTGGAGCTAGTGTATGCTAAGTTACAAGAGGTAGTTGCAAAGCAAGGAGAACCGCCAAAGAATACTTTTGAAGATATCACATGAGAGGTAGAGGAATTTGCATCGGTATAGTTGGAAAGTGACACTAAGTGTCTTAAATTATTGGTATTGCTTCCACAAAATACTAAAAAATGAGAACCAATAATTTTACCACTAAGGTCCTAATTTTGTAGACATCATGCCCAAGGATAAATCCAAGATCCAATATCTCATGCCAATCAAGATTCACACCCGAAAGTCACCATAAATTTAGTACCTCAACACTATATTGTAATTGTTACAAATTTTCAAGGGGTATGTGATAGAAGAATTATATAGTTCTCAAAATTTTACTAAGTATAGGACAGGAAGTAATCTGCTTGTAAAAATGACCAATTGACTCCAAGTACTAATTCACTTGCTAAATAATATTGATTGTCTTAAGGGAGTGATTCACTTAGAAAAAAATGTTGATCCACTTGTGAATGCAAGAAATTTTCTTGCAAAAAGTGAGTAATTTGCTCACTAAACTAGAGAAAATAGCTTGAATAATCACAAAGGTAAATTAAATTCATGAATCCCAAGTCAAGTTTTATAAAAAGTGATATTTTGGCATGTGGTGGCACCCTAATTAATTTTGGAATACTTTTAAGCCCATTAAAGGTATAATTGGAGGTATGTAATAGTTGGTGGTGCATAATTTTGCTAAAGATGCCTTAAATCTTTACTTTTACTAGGAGTTATTGTTTCTCACCTTATGTTACTGTAAAGCGAAAAATGAACAACACCAAAATAATGATAACAGATCAAACACAAGAAATATTGCACAATAAAGAAATGATATTATATTGATATTGTGGGAGCCTTGATCTCCACTATTACAATGCAACTTGTGTTGATACAAATAATTTTACAATCAGAGGGTTTAAAACCCTCATTCAAATGAATATTCAATGTCTTTGGGTCATCTTCTCTCCAAACAATTTGTGAGTGGGCTTGTGTATCCCTACGAGGCCACTCTAGCTACAATAGCCATCAAGGAATATGTCTCCTATACCTACAGATAGATCATAACACAAAGATATTAGTAGTATATGTGAGGGCTCCACTGTGTGAGACCCTCTGAATACTAAATCTATAAACCCTAGGTGCAACAATGATAAAATGTAAAGATAAGCACATAAAAAATAAGTTGAAAACCAATAATACCTATTACCTTATTGTAATGTACCTAATTTGTCCTATCTATGTCTTTGCTTCCTCGATATGGTGTTGCACAAATGCCCGTGAGCGTTCGAGGGTTTGTCAAATGCAAATCGATCAAAGACAAACACCTAGGAGAGTTTGAGAATGGCTATGGACATCCTGTAGCATCCCGAAGATGCTCTATAGAATTTTAGGAATTCCTTGGAGTATTTGTAGATTGTGGATGAATTTTCTACAGAACTAGATATGGTTCACAGAGGCTTCAACGATGGATATGTCAAATGCAAAGGTGATAAGGGCTTGCAAGAATGCAAAGGAGGGATGAAAATGAATGGGATGCTAGGGTTCATGACCAATATCAAGAATTTTCTGACCTCTAATATTTTCTAACCTTAGGAATCACCAATCAACTTCCAAATGACTTTGATATGTGGCATGGATCGTGTTAAATGGATGGTTGGGATTAAATCGTGATGGGTGGTTGAGATTTATTCATATATATACATATATTTATTAAATATATATAATTATAAATATAAAATGTTTATATTTATCTATCTATATATATAAATAAATACATACATATATATATATATATATATATATATATATATATATATATATATATATATATATATATATATATATATATAATGAAGGATTGTGATTTAAGGATGCAAATGGATGACAAGTGGCTAGGATTTGGTGTCTATAGATACCCCTTTTTGTACCGCATTGCATGAAATACAATGTGGTGCAAAAATAAGAGACACCTAGTTTGGTAAAGCAACTTCTTTTCCTTGGTGCACAAGAAGATCCTGAAGACAAAAATTATTGTTGTAGCTTACCCCCTCAATTGGCGAATGAGTGAAGAATGAATCTCACGAGCCAATTAATAGAAATGAGGATGATATGAATGATGTAAAGGAATGATGCAATGATTGTGAATGGTGTGATTGTGAATAGTGCAGTGATTGATTTTGTTTTTGCCCCATCAGAGAAAGGAGTTTTTAAAATGGGAATGATATGAATAATGTAAATGAATATGCAATGATTATAAAAGGTGCAATGATTGATTCTAATTTTTTCCCTATAGAAAAGGGGTTTTTGAAAGTGTGGATTAAATGATTGTGATGAATGATTTTGCTTTTGCCTAAAAAAAAAAAAGGTTTTAAAAGTGTATATGATATGAATGTTGTAAAATATTGTGAACATATTATTTATCTTGATGTGGAAAAATGAAATCAAATTAGGTTACCGTAAGTTTGGGGTGATTCTATATTGTCAAAAAGAATACCTATTAGCATCATTGAAATGCAAAATGATGAAAATATAGAACATGAAGTAACAAGAACCAATCATCCTAAGATCAGGTGACTGCTAGGAGAGAAAGTCCTAGTGACTACGCGTAATTCCTGCATGTGAAATAGAATGATGTAGTAATAATTATTTGTGTTTGGGACCCCATGGAAAATGACATCAATGACAACTTATAGGAAATTATTCTGAGCATAGTCTCACTCAAAAAATGAGGGACCAAAAATATGTTTTCAAACAAGAGGATGTTGGATGATGATATGGAAAAACATCCTTATAGTTATCTACCCATCCTACTAAATTACATGGATAGCCAATTGCTACAACTGCCAAGGGGAATAAAGTAGACCACTAGATACAAGGTTCAATTGGATGATATAAATGATATAAAGGAATGTGAATGATGTCATGCATGTGAATGGTGTTTTGATTATGAATATTGCAATGAGTGATTTTTATTTTTTTCCTTATAGAAAAAAGGATATTTTAATTGGATGATATGAATGATATAAATAAATGTGAATGAACAAGCATCCTTATGGTGATATACCCATCCTACTGAATTACATGGATAGCCAATCACTGCAACCACCATGGAGAATAGAGTAAACCACTAGATACAAGGTTCACTTGGATGATATGAATGATGTAAAGAAATGTGAATGATGTAGTGCATGTGAATGGTGTATTGATTATGAATAGTGCAATGAGTGATTTCTACTTTTACCCTAATAGAAAAAGGGGATTTTTATTGGATGATATGAATGATGTAAATGAATGTGAATAAAAATGTGTCCTTATGGTGATCTATCCATCCTATCAAATTACATGGATAGTCAATCACTATAACTGCCAGGGGGAATAGAGTAGACCACTAGATACAAGGTTCAATTGGATGTGTTGTGGAGAATTTCTACTTTCCTTCTCAAATGTGTCACGTTATAGAAATTCTTGGACTCACAAGTAGTTTGTAGACTCTGGTGGATCTACCTCTTCAAACTAGGAAAATATTATCACTATGACTCTAGATAGACTAGGTCAAGAAAGGATACCCAAAAGACAAACTAAAACATCTAGTATTATGATATTTTAGCCTATGCTTAGCCAAATTTAAAATATTGTTATGTTTATTGATTTATTTTTTACCAAAATTGAAAGCACTTTTAGATTAAAGAAAAGGGACCGGTGCCTTATCCAGTGGGTAGTTGTAGAAAATTTAAAAATATCTCATGAATTTAGAATGAAAGAAGAAATAAGAAGTGGCTCGTTCATGTCCATTCAAATTATGCAATAAACAAACATAATTAAACCAGTGAGAGAAAACATTGTTCACACATTTAGATACTGTAACATGTAAATGAGAAACATATATGTAATTGACACAAGAATTCTATGAAATTTGGAATTTTATTTGATAAAATTTTACATAATTAGAGCCCAACAAGGTGCTCCAGTCTCTGTAATAATGACTACAATATCCCTTTTGTTTGAATGATCCAATAGAGGGATTTATATCTATATATAGGTTTTTAGAAGTATGAGAGCCTCTAACTCCTTGCATGACCACTAGAAATGATCTCAACTAGCAAAGCTTCCTAGAAAATCCCTGGGAAAATAATTGAAGAAGAAAAGAATGAATTACAAAGAAAATATACACTTAAAGGAGAAAATACGGCTAACGACAAAGACACACAATTATACTTGGATAAAATTATTGCTACCTAAGACTTGATGACCTTATTTGTCATAACCCCTTCCTATTTATAACTTTGAGAAGTCGGGTTCTACTATAATGGTTTTGACGTAGACCCCATATAACATGATCTCCTACCTCATACAGGTTGAATGTGGCAGGGGCAAAAAGGGATAGGTGTCTCACACATTTTTCCTATGATTATCCTCCTTGTGTGCTAATATTATCACCATCCCGAGTGGGAAAATCCACTACACTATGATCTACTTTATCCTATGTTGTACTAGGTCCTACTTTGCTTTTTTTATTATCGATCACCCCTTCTTGGTTTGGATCCTTCACTTTTTCCCATTTTTCAATGTTTTGCATTTTCTAGTCAATCCATGTCCAAGCCTCTTCATGGAAAGTCAAAGTAAATTTTAACATATTTGTGTCCTGCACAATTTTATTTACTTGGTATTTAGACCATTCCACAGTGTTATCAGAGAACATATACAAGCGGTCGACTATTTCTCCCAAGGAATTAATCTATCTGGCCAACTCTGCACTATGATCTTGATCAAAATCAAATTCTTGGATTCTACTGAAAATCAAATCCTTCATGCTAATAGTATAAAAGAAATATTCTAACATAAAACCATAGTTTTTGAGTTCACTTTCGAACTCCTAATTTGAGCGAGTTATTCCACTGCCCCACCCATGCCACTTTGATATGTTCTATAGGAAGATAGAGATCTTTTCAAATTCTTCAGTGCAAAATTAGACAAAACCATTTCCTAATGTAACTGCCCCTTCACTCACTTCTATGTAACATTCCTTAAATTTTTAAAAAATAGGATATATCAACACTCTCTGGTCTACTTGTTGCAACATATTTCTTAAAATTTCTATAGTATATTTGATGGCATAAATATTATAGAACACTACAGTTAAATCAACCATTTTCCCCTGTATTTTGTTCATATTTCTTTCTTGAAATTCTTAATGAGGTTTGGATGGTCAATATTTTTTGTAGTAGTATCTTGGAAGGTGGATGGTTGTTGTCTAAGATTATCTAATTTTTCCTGCAATTGTTCCACCCTTAGTTGCAATTGTTTAGCTTCTACAACTTTGGTCTTTAATCCTGTCACTTCCTTTTCCATGGCTTCTACTACTTGCACTTGAGACGCTACATGGTATTTCATCATGTCAATGAGACCTATTATATCCATTATTACCCCTCTATCCAAGTCTAATAGATCTTCCTTAAATCTTGGTGGAAAGGGATCACAACTGTGGCAGTGGATATATCGCATGCAATCTACTCAGATATTTTCCTAGCCTTGCATGAACCTTTGTTAGGATGCCTTATTTCCTCCATATCTTGTATCTATTCTTCCTTCTTGGTAGTAAATTGTATCACGTCCTTTAATTTTGATAGTGTGAAATTTTTCATGCTTGAGGTCGTGGTGTCAAGCCTGGCCCTTTTTCTTTATAGAGAGTGGAGTGGGATTTTGGATAGGATTTCATACTCTTAGAGTATATTGGATAATACTCCCACTTCATGGATCCTTTTGAGTGCATTAGGGGGATTTAGATGCTCCTTTTTTTTATGACTAGAGGTGGAAACCATAGGAGGTTGATTAATCATAAGTTTAGTCTAGCTTGATCATGATATTAATGCCTGAGTCAATACCATAGTTGTACTTCATGTCTATTGGGAAGGGAAAGTCACTATCTCCATTCCTTTTGATGTCATTGTGGGAGAATCATAAGATACCTGAGCTACTGAGGGCTGCTCGATTGATGTATGGGAAATATTTGAGAGATTTACTTGCTCCCATGGAGCTGTATCTAAAATCATCATAGTTTTCTCAAATTTCTCTAAATCCTGAATAATGATATGGAAATTGGGATCTTGGAAATCCCCAAGTAATGTAATAAGGACCAGTAGACCTACTATTTCTACTATGAAATTTTTGTACATCCTAGATAAGTAGGGTAATTGCCCACTATTTATATCTTACTATGGGGACTATTATGCATTTTAAAATCCAACTCCATTGACACATCCTACCTAAGGGCTTTCTACATTTCATCCTCAAAATCATCTATCCTATATTTATCCTATAAACTAGGCAATATTTACATGATAGTCTGCTTGTAGGATCTGGAAATATCATAAGATCTCCATGTAACTTCTGGAAAGTAATATATATCCATGTTCCAAATGGCTTGAAGGAGGCTAAAGTGAACCATGTACACATAGTGACCCATTTTACAAGGGATTTGCAGCTAAGGAACTCTTCCCTTTCCCTTATGACCCTAACCTATACTTCCTCCATGATTTGTCTAGTTATCTCTAGGATGGTTATGGAAGTGGGAAAATTATTTGGTAGTGAATTTGGGGGTAGCTTAGCTCTATATAGCCTGATATAAGAAAGAAACAACCTATATTTGACTCATGTAGAAATGACCTTATTCCAACTCTGATTCTAGTAGGTTATTCCCCACACAACCGAGTATGGACAATCAAGAGGACTTTCTCAAAGAAAATAACATTACTAGAACAACCTTCTTGGATATAAAGTAGTCTATCTTAGATAGTAGCAACATTGAATCCTCCTATATGTTTTATCAAGGACTATTCCATCTAACCCAAAATAAGATGAATTAGGAGTGAATAATATGAGAAAGGGGGAAGTTACTCTTTTTTAGCCAGAATGGCTTCCTATAATGTTGTCAGCTCTTGATTTATGTTATTGCTGATTATATATTCCCACCTATACATGGGTGTTTATTATTTCTTATTGCATTGGATGACTAAGAACATGATCTCCTTAGTAATTTGGTCCAAGTATTTCATTCCTAGCACAAGGTTGATCATGTATGTATAATATTGGGTCCAAGGGTGGAGTGTGAACTTACATATAGGGAATTCAATGGGCATGGACATGTTGTGCCTCAAAATCCTAGTGGAGAAGGAAGTATCAAGCATGTAGTTGTACTGAAGATATATAACTTGATAATCCAAAAACAAGGTGGGGGTGGTCAGCCCGAAGACTTTCTTGATTTTGTCCACTATGATTTTGATGATGACCTAGTTGGCATGATCTATGATTTTCATGTTTTTGGGGTTATAGGCTACTACCAACCACACAAAGAGATCTTATGAGTGGTATAATTTAGGGTAGACCAACTTTCCTAGGTTGGTAGTCCATTTGTTGCAAATAGGGCTTGATTTGTATTTGTCCCTTTGTGCCCTCATAAAAATTCCCCTAAGCAAAGTTGGGTGGCATTGGTTTTATTCTTCTATTGGGTCAAAGCTGTAGATGGTGATGTCCTCCAACTATGACTATTGATCTAGCATAATTTCCTAGTTTAATATAGACTAGATCATAAACACCTTAGGGTATTTTCCCTTTCCATCTTCTTTGTTACTAGAGAGGCACCTATGATTCTTTCTATATGCACCTTGATGTTCATCGCCCTAGCTGGTGTAGCGCTTGTAGAAGCCATTCTCTTAGAGAACTAGTTGGGATGGAATTGTGGGCTTTGGATTTTTTAGCTTCTTCCCTATTTATCACCAACTTGTATCTACTATGCAATTGTTAATTACTGCATCTTCTACATGTACCAACTTTAAATGCCCTTGTTGATGTTGCTGGTAGGATGTCACCACATTTATTTTTATAACTACATTAATTACTATGAGGTGGCACACTTCTATATTATTAGCTAAATAAGTATTTTTTAGCATGCCATGGGGGTTGGGCACACAAACCAATTCTTCATAAGTACAGGAGAAAAGTTGCTTCAATATGCTCTATCAGATACCTGCACTAATAATATAGATCATCCATCTATATTCAACTACTTTACCTAGGTGCGGTGTGTTCCATTGGTAGAACACTAAAGGTTATAGCTAATATTTAATAAATGAATAAATAAAATAACATTAAAAAGAATCACTTTTAGGGTTGAATCACTGTTGTACTGGAATGGGGAATCCCTCAAATCGGCTTAAACAATATATTCTTCTTTTTGGATAATTTGTGTGAATGGAAAACCTAATATATATATCTACCCTAAAGCTATGTTGGTGAAGAGATGTGATGGTTCACGTTAGGAAGAGACGTGATGGTTCATGTTATGAAGAGATGTGATGGTTCACTTTATGATTTAATAATATAATAATTAAATGATTAATAATACTAACTAATAATGTTAGGATGGAGGATCCTAACATGCCGTCCTCCTTAAAAAGAGCTTTGTTCTTTATTTTCCAAGCAAAATTTTTGCAAGTTCTTGTACTATTTTAATGTCAATTTTTGGAGGTAGGGATATCTTGAGGGTTGGGGTGTTAGTGGGGGGTTGCTAGGAAAAATATTAGAATATTACTTAGGAGAACCATGATGATGATAGGAGGGTAACCCTTGGGGTCCCTCAAATAATTGAGAATGATGCATCAAAAATGGTGGTAACAGTTCCAAACCCTTTTGTGGTTCCCTGGTAGAGCCAAAAGAGGAGTGTGTAGTCACTTTGCATTGTTTTCAAATAGGTTTGGCCATGTGGTGATAACTCACTATTGGTGAGGAAGGTGTGTGTAGGTCTTGTAGAGTGCATGTTTGGCCAACATTGATCACTTCGGGCATGTCTACCTCATCCTTGCTTGGTGCATCAATCACTTTCGACATATCAACCCTATTGTTGTCATTGGTGGGATCAGGTATTTTAGGTATTTCTTGCTTATTGTACTTGTTTTCCATAGCTTCCTCCTTTATTATATTTTGTGGCTTCCTCATATTTCTCACCTTCCTCATCATTGCCATATTTAGTGCTATATTTAGGTGTATCAATTACTATGTCTACCTCAATCATATTTTTATCATTGGGAGAACTACAAGGAATAGTTGCATCCAAAATATATAGTGCAGGTGCAATACATTGATGATTGTGAATAAATTTCTCATAACGATAAAAACAAATGCCATTTTTGTGTCGTGCCTTCATTTTCGCGAGGTGAATAAGTTTAATGGCTAAAATTTGAGTAAGTTTTTGAGTTGTGTACTATTTTATGATTCCCATATAGGTGGTTTTATAATTGGGTCCTTCCACTGGCAAAAATCCTCCTTTGTAATAATTTTATTTGCAAGGTCATCCTTTTTTAGGGTTAACTCTACTATTTTTTTTGCTATTTTTATTTCAAAATCATCTTGCCATTTATTCATTACTTGCAGGATTTCTTTTGAGATGTCTTTAAACAAATTTCCCCACTTGTGTCTAGAATAGATGCTCTGATACCAAATGGTAGAACCCTGAAGGTTATAGCTAATATTTAATAAATGAATAAATAAAATAACATTAAAAATAATCACTTTCAGGGTTGAATCATTATTGCACTAGAATGTGGAATCCCTCCAATGGGTTTAAACAATATATATTATTCTTTTTGGATAATTTGTGTGAATGGCCAACCTAATATATATATCTACCCTAAAGCTACATTGGTGAAGAGATGTGATGATTCACATTAGGAAGATATGTGATGGCTCACATTATGAAGAGATGTGATGGTTCCCTTTATGAGTTAATAATATAATAATTAAATGATTAATAATACTAACTAATAATGTTAGGTTGGAGGATTCTAACATCCATGCATTATACATGGATTGGGGTGCATGATCATTTTTAGATCAAGGTCTTCATGCACTCTAAAGGAATGGAGTGCACAAACCAAAAAGGGGGCATGCAAGCTTCACACGCCCTTAAGGGTTTCATGCACTATGAAGGAATGGAGTGCACAAACCAAAAAGGGGGTACGTGAGCTTTGTGCACCCTTAAACTTTTATGCACTCCAAAGGAATATATTTCACAGATAAAAAAAGGGCGTGTGAGCTTCACGTGGCCTTAATATTTTTGTGTGCTTCAAAGGGATGGAGTGAATGAATAAAAAAAGTGGCACACAAGATTAACACACCCTTAGGACTTTCATGCACTCCAAAGGAATGGAGCACTGAACTAAAAAGAGGATGCACGGGCTTCACATACCTTTAAAACTCTTATGCATTAAAAAAAAAGGGTACATGGATATAAATGAGGCACACAGGCTTTGTGCACCTTTCAGAATTTTTTGTGCACCCTGGATAGAAGTAAAAAGATCTACTATTTTTGAAAGAAACGACTAACTAGCTAAAAATAAAAATAAAGGGGGAAGAAACTAAGTTGGGTTGCTTGCAAGTACAACACAGACTCTGACTAGGATAGGGGAATGAATGACATTGTGAGGTCAAATGTATTTTCTTGAGGATATCATAATATCTGGGTTAACTGGGTACAACCTCCAGCTACGTAAAATCAAAAGAAAGGTAGGACCTAGAATAAAAACCTGGCTATCTACAGACATACACAAAATATTCTCTTTTTTTTTGGATACATGAAGGAAAAAATTAGCCTCTTTCACCCTCGTAGAGAGGATAAAACATCTTTAAATACTGGCCATTAATCGGTATGGGCACTTCTTCTCCTTCCAAGTCTTGTAACTTGTAAGTGTGTTGGCCAATTATCTAAGCGATCCGGTAAGGACCCAACCATTTAGGCTCAAGTTTCCCTTTCTCACCTTGCTTATCATTTTTTGTATCCCAATAAAGCACTACATCACTTTTTACAAAGGGTTTTCTTCTCACTTTTCCATTGAAAAGCTGAGTTGTTTTGTTTGTTTGTAGGACCATCTTCATGACTGCCTCTCTCTTGTCTTCTTCTAATTTAATAATCTGGTCCATTCTCCTTTGTAAAGTATCAGGATTTTCATGATCCTGGAGGAGCAAGGAGAGGGCTACCCTTTCTAACTATGGTGGCAAAAGTGCACTTTTCCCATAAACCAACTCGTATGGTGATTTACCTATGGCTCTTTTAACTGATAATCTATCTGCCCACAAGGCATATTTCAATCCACTATCCCAGCTTCTTTTGTTCTTTCCAAGTGACCTCTTAATCCAGGTGATGAGGTTTTTATTTGAAGATTCTACTAGACCATTTCCCTAGGGGTAATAGTTCATAGAATGAGCTGGTTATATGTTGTATTTAGCACATAAATACACTATTTTAAAAGAAGTGAAATATTTAGCGTTATTTATAACTAGCTTTCTAGGCACCCCAAATCTGGTCAAGATGTTTTCCTCCAGGAACCTGATAATGACTTTTGTTGTTGATTTATTTAGGGGGGTTGCTTCAACCCATTTTGTGAGGTACTCTGTTGTTGTGACTATCCACCTATGGCCTCACAAAGAATTTATATTGATTTTCCCTATCAGGTCTATTCCCCACTGAGTAAATGGAGCTTCGATGATCAATAGCTTCAGAGGCGGATAGACTCTTCTTGCCTACAAATATCTGGTAGTCATAACATCCTCTAATGAACTGATATACATCATTGAACATAGAAGGACAATAATACCCTGCCCTCATTATGTTGTTAGTTGTCACTTTTAGAGCGAAGTGCCCACCACAAAAACTTGTGTGGAATTATTCGATAACCTTGGGCACATCCTTTTTGAACAAACAAAGCAGTAACACTCCACTCAGATATCTCTAACAAAGCTGATTCTCTTGGAGATAATATTTTTGAGCTTGTTATTTAATAATTCTTATTTTTCTTTATGAATTCCCTGGTGGGAATGATAGGGCTTGTAGGTAGAGCAAGATGTCCTTGTACCGATAACTTCATTGTCCACTCGTCTATCTTGTTGCAAAGCATTGACTATGATTGTGTTGTTCATGTCCTCTCCCCCTTTATTGGCCATGTACTTTTCTAGTCCTTGCCCTTTTATTACCTTGACTATTTTTAACTCGACATCATACTATAGAAACTTGACCATCCATATTGTCGAATTCCCTACTAGTTCTAGTTGAGTGGGGATATATTTCACAACCATGTAAGGGATGCAAGCAATTACTTTACTGGAACCAAAATTACTTTTAAAGTGCTCTAGGTCTTGTATTAGGGCGAATGACTATTTATCATGGATCTTGTATCTCAATCGGGTTCCTTTCATCCCAAAGCTCATGAATGCTATAGGTTTCTCATTGCCCTCTTCATATTTCTATGATAAGACTGTAGCTATTGTGTGCTCAGAAGCAAACGAGTAAATGTTGAACTTTCTTGAATGATCGAGGCATGTTAGCATGGATGCAGTGGTGATGGCATATTTAAAATTTTGAAATACCTTTGTGTTCTCTTCATTCCACTTTATGTTTATATCTTACTTAATCATATCATTAATAGGATTGTCAATTTCAATGAAGTTTGGGATAAATCTCTTGACAAAATTTATTTTTCTGAAGAAAGACCTAATCCCTTTCAGATTTTTTGGAGGAGGAATCTTTGAAATGGCCTCAATTATTTGGGGATCAATACTTATTTCCTCTTTACATACCATGTGTCCTTGTAGCTTGCCTTGCGTGGATGGAAATATGCATTTCCTAGGTTTAGTGATATTACATACTGCTTACACCTTTAAAAACTATAATGTCATCCAAGTATACCACCACGATATTAAACATTAGTCCCTTGAAAGTGAAGTCCATGGCCCTCTGAAAGGTGGCCCCAACATTCATTAACCCAAATGGCATTATCAAATACTTGAAGGTCCCCCATGGTGTGGTGAAGGTAGTTTTATACTGATCCTCGGGGTTGACTAAAATTTTATTGTAACCTGAGAACCCATCCAACAGGGACATTATGGTTGACCCAACCATCACTTGCAATAGCTTCTCCATATTGGGAAGGGGGTAATTATCTTTGAGTGAATTCTTGTTTAGGTTTCAAAATTCAACACACAACCTGATCTCCCCATTCTTCTTCCGGATTGGGACTAGGTTGTCTATCCAGGAAGAGAACCTCACCTTCTTGATTATTTTTGCATTTAATAGTTTTTGTACCTCTTTCTGCATAACAAGGTGTAAGGTAGGATTAAATTTCCTCTATTTTTATCTAAAAGGTTTGGTATTCTCCTATAGAGGGATGATATGGATCATTACATTAGTATTGAAGGTCCTCAAATCCTCATAACTCCAGGTGAAAGTATCCATATTCTTTTTTAGGAACTCAACATATTGTTTCTTATTTCTTTTTGATAAAGCCTTGTTTATTCTAACCATTTTGGGTTCTTCTGTTGTCCCAATATTAACCTCCTCGATTTCAGACTCATGGAGTGAGGGCTTGTGTGCTCTGTCAAAATTATCGAATAAATATTCTAAATATATTAATCCCCTGGGTATTCTATTGGTTTTCATCTAACTTTGGTAGACTCCCCTATGATGTTTTTCAACTTGTCTTCATTTTCTTCATCGCAAATCATACTAGCAAAGTGGTTCTACATAGTCATAAAGTATTTGATGTCAACATCATATTGAAACACTTGCAAGTACACCACATTCTATGGTACAGATGGAAGGTATACAAATATGGTGGGGAATCTATCCATATACTCGATTTCAATTTTAAAATTATCTATTCCAAAAGCATTTACAGTTAAAAGGTTAGCAATATTATTTTTATCCCTAGGTATGTAAGATAGGTTGAAGGCCAAAAATCTATCTATCTCATCCTGTAATACCTGCCTATACTGCTTTAGTCTGGGGTGTTTGGTTTGGTATTTACCTTTCACATGTTGGATGATAAGTTTTGCATCTTCGCAGATAATTATGTAATTTATACCAAGTTCTTAAGCTTTTATCAACCTGAGTAGTAGTGCTTTGTACTCTACCATGTTGTTGGTACAGGGAAACTCTAGTTGGTAGGGAATGCCTAAGTAGTTACCCTTTACATCAATCAAATTTATCATAGCATTGGCTCCAATATATGACTTAGCCCATTGAAATTCACTGTCCATATTTTAATGGTCAAAACCCTGGTCGATTCTACATATAATTTTGCCTTCACTTTGGGATCCATGCGTATTACATATAGAACTTCTACCAAGAAAGGTGTGTGCCATACATAATATACAACCAATTATTTTTCTTCAACAGAGGTAACCATATTTATTTTTGTGTTATCAAACCTCCTTAGCTTGACTTAATATTTATTAAACGAAACTCTTCTTAGGGTGGCTTGCTCTCTAGCCAAGAGAGGTATGGTGGTGTAGGACCAATCTAACTAGATTGAGTCACCCAACTGCTCTACCCAGTGCTTGGGTAACAATAGGGAGAAGAAAGGATCCACATCCACTATGACTACATCCATCACAATACCCTTCTTAGGGTATTGGTCTAGGAACACCAATAGGTCGATGATTATCCCTACACATGACACTTGTCTATTATCCATGACTAAAATGAGGGGAGAGTCTTAGTACAAATTAGTTCCAATTGATTAGCGACTTGCTTCGGGATGATATTGTAAGATGCTCCATTGTTGAGCATACAATTATGAATCACATACTTATCCCCATAGCCCAATGTATATCAAAGAGATATATAGAAGGGCCTTATCGAGGAGGGATTCTTGGTTGAAGGATTTGCAGTTGAAGTACTGAGAACATGATCATCACATTGATCAACCAACCTAAAATCTTTACATACTTGATCCCTATATTTGGGCACAATCATCAACTCCCCAAAGGTTATGTTTATATTTTGCTTGGATAACTCAAGGCCAACATCGAATTCAAATTTCTTATTCTCCATGATCTTATTGACTTCCTATTATTTTTTAATATTATCCACTGACTCTACTATTTTAGAGGGTATAGGTTGGTGACTGCTATTCTGTTTCTTCACATTATGTTGTCCCCTGTTCTCAGCTACACTCTTTTTATCAGATTTATCTGGTACAATTATGTTTCTTAGGTTTGTGGCATGAATCCTCTCTAAGGCTTCCACTTCTTCTGTTGTAGGTGCCAACTTGCCCTATTTCATTCGTTTGAAATGACTATCTTGTGGCCTCTGTAGGATTTTTACATTATCAAGAACTAAGACTATGGGTTTGGCTTTGAAGGTGTGTAATTCGTTCACCTCTTTTTCAAATTGTGATTCCTTAAATTTTTCATCCCAAGTCTAGCATGCATTCAATATTATTTCTTCATTAGATTATTCTTCAAGGTTAACTCTTGTATGCAGGCTGAGGTATACACCACAATCAGCCAAATTATGAGGGGTGTCGCATGCAGGGCAAAATAAAGAGAAATCAGAGGCCACATTGGTTGAAGCCATTAGGTTTGGGACTACATCTTGATCTCTTTGGACCTTTTTTTTTCCATCTGTTATTTCCATTCCTCCCTCCCTCATTATTCCAGTTCCTATTAAATTTTCTCCTGAAGGGAGGCCTATTTTTATTTTTATTCTGAGAAGATTATCCACTATCTCCTTTGTCCCTCTCAATAGTGGACAACCTACTATTCATTGTATGGAACATATCTATCAGCTGAGTTGATAATTTTTCAATAGGATCAGGTTCTGATTTTTTTAGTATGGTGAAACCAAATTTCTTAGGCTTTTTCTCAATTTGATTTTGACTAGGATCTAATGAGGATGGTTTCATATTTCCACTATCTATCATGTTCCTTTCAATTATATCATCTCTTTCCATACAAGCATCAATAGTAAGCGTAGGTTATTTTCTGAGTTCGTAGTTGAAGTCTCTAAGGAAGGCATTTTTGTAGAAGCAAATAGACTGGTGATCATTGGGTCTTAGGGTTGTGGGGGTCCTATTTCTACATTTAATCAGTTTGTTAAATTAGTCTACTGTATCGTTATCTTTATTTTTCATTGTGGCCAACTCTGTTAACAAATATTGTTTATTTTTCCTTCATATTTCCTGAGGAACACAGTCTCTAACTCTTGGAAGGTGCCTATGGTATTTACTGTGAGACCATTGAACCATTCCCTCACATCCTTCTCCAAGGTTTGTAGGAATAGTCTGAGGACAACATCTTCATCTTCTACCTCCAAACTGTCCATGGCATACAAAAAATCATTAATGTGGTCTTCACCTATTATAGTGTTATCCCCTAGGAATTTTGGTAGGTATTTATGGGCCTTGGGGGTAATGGCTTCAGGATAGGGGGTAATATAAAAGGTATATACCTATTTTTCTCCAAATATTTAGAGTAGGATTTGCCATCTGTGTTTTTGAGGTCACTGATATGAAATTGATAACATGAGGAGTAGTACATGATGTAGGGGAAATCTTAGAAAAATAAATAGTACTATTATAGTCCTGATTATCTAGTGGGATAGAAAGCAAAGGCTCTTTTGGATTTTTACATGGTCAAAAAAATACATGTGGATCTAGAAGTTCTAGGTAGAGTTCTTTCCTACTTCTTCTTGTAGATGCCAGATCAGCTCCTTCTTTATCCTGGATTATTTAGAGTCGCCACCATAGCGTGCAAAGTAGGGAATATAGAAGAATTTTCTGGCTAAGATTGCTCAACCCCATAACTCTAAGTCTCACAGGGAATTACTAGGAAAACTTAAAACAAGGAAGATAAGAGTTCATCCCTGGCAATAGTGCCAAAAACTATTGTGGAGAATTTTTGCTTTCCTTCTCAAATGTGTCACGTTACATAAATTCCTAGACTCACAAGCAGTTTGTAGACTCTGGTGGATCTACCTCTTCGACCTAGGAAAATATTATCACTATGACTCTAGACAGACTAGGTCGGGTAAGGATACCTTGGAGGTGAGCTTAAACATCTAGTATTATAGTATTTTAGCCCGTGCTCAGCTAGATTAAAATGTTGTTATGTTTGTTGATTTTATTTTTTGACCAAACCTGATAGCAAATTTTAGCTTAAAAAAAGGGACTGGTGCCTTATCCATTGGGAAGTTGTAGCAAAGTTAAAATATCTCATGAATTTAGAATGAAAGAAGAAAGAAGAACTAGTTTGTTTAGGCCCATTCAGATTATGCAATAAATAAAAATAATTAAACTAGCAAGGAAAAAGCATCATTTACACATTCAGATACTATAACATGCAAATGAGCAACACACACGTAATTGATACAAGAATACTAGAAAAGAGTTGGAATTATATTTGATAAAAATTTACATAATCAAAGCCCAACAAGGTGCTCGGGTCTCTGTAATAGTGACTATAATATCTCCTTTGTTTGAATGATGCAATAGAGGGCTCTATCTCTCTACCCTAGTCATAGTGGTATGAGAGTTTCCAACTCCTTGAGCGATCGCTAGAAATGATCTCAACTGGTCGAGCTTTCTAGGAAATCCTTGGATAAATAATAGAGGAAGAAAATAATGAATGATAGAGAAAATATGCACTAAAAGAAGAAAATACGATTGACCACAAAGACACACAACTATACCTAGATAGAATTTTTACTACCTAAGGCTTGATGATCTCCTTTTTCGCAACATCCTCCTATTTATAACTTTGGGCAGTCATGTTTTGCTATAACGGTTTTGACATGGGTCCCTCCATTTGGCATGATCTCCCACCTTGTATAGGTTGAACGTGGCAGGGGCAAAAAGAGATAGGTGTCTCACACCTTTTTCCTATGATTGTCCTCCTTGTGCACTAATATTCTCATCTTCTTGAGTGGGTGACTCCATTATGACCTGATCTACTTTATCTTGTGTTGTACTGGGCCCCACTTCTTATCAATTGCTCCTTCTTGGTTTGGATCCTTCGCTTTTTCCCCTTTTTTGAAATTTTGAATTTTTTGGTCAATCCATGTCCAAGCCTCTTCATGGAAAGTCAAAGTAAACTTTAACATATTTGTGTCCTGCATAATTTTATTTACTTGGTCTTTAGACCATGCCACCGTGTTATCGAAGAACATATACAGGTGGTCTACTACTTCTCCCAAGGAATTAATCTACCTGGCCAACTCTACACTGTGATCTTGATCAAAGTCAAATTCTTAGATTTTGCTGAAAATCAGATCCTTGATGTTGGCTACCTAAAAAAAATCTTCTAACATAAACCCACAGTCATTGAGTTCACTTTCTAATTCCTCCTCCGAGTGATTTATTTCACTATCCCACCCGTGCCACTTTGATCTATTCTGCAGGAATATAGAGACCTTTGCAAATTCTTCAGTGCAAAAGCAAATAGAACCATATCATAATGCAACTTGCCATTCACTCACTTCTATGTAGTGTTATTTGAATTTTTGAAATACAAGGTATATTAAATTCACTCTCTGGTCTGCTTGCTGCAACAAATTTCTTAAAATATTTGCAGTATATCTGATGGCATAGATATTGTAGAACACTATGGTTAAATCAACCATTTTCCCTTGTATTTTGTTCATCATTTCTTCCTTGAAATATTTAATGAGATTGGGATGGTCAATATATTTTGTAGTAGTACCTTGGGAGGTAGATGGTTGTTGTCTAAGATTATCTATTTCTACCTGTAATTGTTCCACCCTTAGTTGCAGTTGTTCTGCTTCTACAACTTTGGTTTTCAATCATGTTACTTCCTTTTCCATGGCTTCTACCACTTGCAATTGAGAGGCTACTTGGGATTCTCTGTCAATGGATCTTTGCCATTTACCCCTTTTCCAGTCTTCGCTTCCTTCAAGCTTGGTGGAAGAGGGATCCAATGTGGAGTGGAACTTCATTGCTCTATACTTTCTTAGCCCGTTCCCTTTGAGGATCCCTTTGTTCCTCCATATCTCGTATCTTTTTCCTCCTGGTAGTAAACTGTATTACCTCCTTTATTTTTGATAGAGTGAAATTATCCATACTTGGAGCCATGGTGTCAAGTCTGGACCTTTTTCTTATAGGATACTGGGGTGGGCTTTCAGCTAGGATTTCATTCTCCTAAAGTATATTGGATAATCCTCCTGCTTCTTGGATCCTTTTGAGTGCCTTAATGGGAATTAGATGCTCCATTTTGTTTATTACTAGAGAGGCAAAGACCACATAAGGTTGATTGACCATAAGTTTGACATTGCTTGGTGGTGATATCAAAGCCTGATTCAATATCATAGATGTACTTCATGTATGTTAGGGAGGACAAGTCACTATCTCCTTTCCTTTTGATATCATCATGGGGGAATCAGAAGAGGCTTGAGCTATTGAGGACTACTCGGTTGATGTGTGGGCAATATCTGATAGCTTTGCTTGCTCCCCTGGAGTTGTGTCTAAATTATTCATAATTACCTCAAATTTTGTTGAATCCTAACTAATTATCTAGAGAATGGAATATTGGAAAACCTCAAGAAATGCAACAGGGACCGGTAGAACTATTTTTTCTACTAAGAAATTTATATGCACCTTATATCAATAGGGTAATTACCTACTATTTCTATCTTGTTGTGGGGTTTGTCCTATATTTTTCAAACTAATTCTAGTGATACATCTTGCCTGAGGAATTTTTGCATAGCATCATTGAAATCATCTATCCTATGTTTAACCTGTAAACTAGGCAATTTTCTATGACAGTCTTCTTGTGGGAGCCAAAAGGGTCTTAAAGTATCCACGTAACTTTTATAAAGTAATATGTATCCATGTTCAAAATGGCTCTAAGTGGTCTGCAGTGACACATGTACACGTGGTGACCCATTTTGCAAGGGATTTGCAACCAAGGAACTCTTCCTTTTTTTCTTAAGGCTCTAACCTTCACTTCCTTTGTGATTTTCCTAGTAATTTCTAGGATGGCTATGGATGTGGGGCAATATTTTGGTGGTGCCTTTGGGGGTAGTTTCGCTCCATACAACCTGATATAAGTGGATTCTTCCATAAGAAATAAATCACCTACCTTTGCTTCATGTAGAAATGACCTTATTCCAGCTCCAATTCTATCAGGTTCTTCCCCACACAACCGAGTATGGACAATCGGGAGGATTTTCTCAAAGAAAATAGCATAACTAGAGCAACCTTCATGAATGCAAAGTAGCCTATCCTGGATAGTAGCAACATCAACCCCTCCTATCTGGTTGATCAAGGACTATTCCATCTGACCCAACATGAGATGGATTAAAAGTTAATAATATGAGAAAGGGAGGGAGTTGCTCTCTTTCAGCTAGAATGGCTTCTTGTAATGTTGTTAGCTCCTGATTTATGTTGTCACTTATCACATCTTCCCATTTGTACATGGGTGTCTGGTTTATATTATTACATTGGAAAATTAATAACATAACCTCCTTAGTAATTTGGTCCAAATATTTCATCTCTAATATGAGGTTTATCATATCCGCATAATATTGGGCCCAATGGCAGAGTGTAGAATTACAGACAGAGAAATCAGAAGGCATGAAACTATCATATTTTAAAACCTATTAGAAAATGAATTTTCAAGCATGTAATTAGATTGGAGAGAGAGTACCTAATAATCCAATAGAAGGGTGGCAGTGGTCAACCTAAAGACTTTCCTAATTTTATCCGTTGTGAGCCTGAACGTAAGCTGGCTGGAATAATCTTTGATTGTCCTATTTTTGGGATTATAAGACATTACCAACCATGCAAGGAGGTTTGAAGAGTGGTAGACTTTAGGGAAGACCAGCTTTCCTAGGTTGGTAGTCCATTTGTTGTAGATAGGGATTGATTCATATTTGTCTCTTTGTGCCCTCATAAAAAGCCCCCTGAGTAGAGTTGGGTGGCATTGGTTGTCTTCTTCCATCGGGTCGAAGCTGTAGATAGTGATGTCTTCAAACTTTGACTATTGGTTAGGAGTAATTTCCTAGTTTGAAATAGACTAAGCCATAAATGACTTAGGGCCCTTGGCCCTTCCTATATTTGTTTGACTAGTGAAGCACCTGTAATTATTTTTATATGTGCCTTGATGTTCATAGCCCCAACTGGTGCAACGCTTGTGGACTCCATTTGTTCAAATAATTTGCTAGGGTAAAATTGTGAGCTTTGAAGGTTTTTTAGACCCTTACCTATATTTTACTAGCCTGTATCTTCTCTATAACTATGACTTACTGCAGCATTTGTATGCACCAACTTTAAATACCCTCATCGATGTGGCTGGTAGGATATCGTTAGCCTTCTTATTTTATAACCACATTAATGGCTATGAGGTGGCACTATACTTTATTATTGGTTAAGTGATTCTTTTTTAGCGTGCCATGGGGGTGGACACACAAACTAATTCTTCAAAAGTGTAGGAGAAAAGCTACTTAAATATGCTTCATCGAATACCTATGCTGAGAATCTGAGTCATCCATATGTCTTCTCCTGCTTTGCCTAGACATGGTGGATTCCACGTGTTGCCCATGGATTGGAGTGCACACTCTTTCTTATATCAATACTTTCGTGTGCTCCAAAGGAATGGAGCGCACGAACCAAAAAGGGGATGCGAGCTTCACGCACCCTTAAGACTTTCTTGCACTCCAAAGGAATGGAGTGCACAAACCAAAAATGGGGTGCATGAGCTTTGCGTGTCCTTAAAAATTTTGTGTGCTCTGAAGGAATGGAGTGCACAGACAAAAATGGGGCACGTGAGCTTTGTGCACCCTTAAGACTTTTGTGTGCTTTGAAGGAATGGAGCACACAAACAAAAAATAGAGGGCGCGCAAGCTTCATGTGCCCTTAGGAATTTTATGCACTCCAAAGGAATGGAGTGCATGAACCAAAAAGAGGGTGTGCAAGCTTCACGTGCCTTTAACACTTTTGGGTGCTTCAAAATAAAAAGAGCACATGTGGATCAAAATGGGGTACACAGGCTTCACGTGCCTTTCAAAAATTTTCATGCACTTAGACTAGAAGAAAAAATACCTACCAAAATAACTAAAAAGAAAAATAAAGGGGGAATAAACTGAGTTAGGTTGCTTGCAAGTCCAATAGGATGATATGAATGATGTAAATGAATGTGAATGATGTAGTGCATATGAATGGTGTATATGAATGTGAATAGTGCAATGATTGATTCTATTTTTTTCCCAACAAAAAAAGGGGTTTTTGACATGTGGATGATATGAATGATGTAAATGAATGTGAATATGAATGGTACCATGAATGTGAATGATGCAATGATTTATGGGTGAATTTGATGATTTTGTGAAATTTGGAATTTGATTTGGGATATTTTGAAGCAATTTAGGGTATTTCTATGACTTTTGGTCGCAATCAAGAATTAAATACCCAAATCAATCCATGTTATCACAAAATGTGATGGAATGATGTGATGAATGATTAGGATAGTGAATGTGGTAGTTTTGTGAAATTTTGGACCGTTTTGAGGCGTTTTGATGTGATTTAGGTGTTTTTGACTTTTGGTCGCAATAAAAAATTAAGCATCCAAATCGATCCGTATCATCACAAAACATAATGGAATGATGTAATGGATGCATGGATGGAATTTGAGGTGATTTTATGGGGTTTTGCTACATTTTGAGGCCCTTTGAGTCCTTTTGCAACATTTTGGATCCAAATAGGCAAGCATCCACATCATGCATAGACATGGGAGAGTGTTTACCACTTGGCAGATGTAGGGAGCAGTTTGAGTGCACCAGGAAGATGCCCATGGGTATTTGAGTGTACCAAAATTAGCTATAAAAGGGTTGTAGGGGTAAAAATTGATTCATTCTTGCATTTGTGAGTTTGAGAAGTGATATCTGAAGAGAGAGTGAGTGAAGGGAGTGTGATGGCGATGGAGGGGTGGATGCGGTAGTAGGAGTTGGAGGTGCAGGGTGGCTGAGGTAAGTGCCCTTAGCTCTTGTTTGGATTTTGCAATATTTTTTTTTTTAATGTATGATGGTAATGTGCATTTGTGTTGTGTTGTGTTGTAGTTGAGGATCTTGGAGGCTCGACATCGATTCTCACCTATCATACTAGGGTGAGAAAGGTGTTGTAGAAGGACCATTGGGATTGGCTGGAGTGGGTGGGATTGGTGGGGTGCATGGATTGAGGTGGTGAGGGCTGATGAGGGGTACCTCTCTACCTTGGTGAAGAGGTGGGATCTAGATAGGGGAACCTTCCAGCTCTCGATAGGGGAGGTGATAGTGACACTCGAGGATGTATATCACATATTTTGAGTACCAGTGGAGGGGTTACATGTCCAAGTTGGGCATGATAGGGAGTATGAGATGAGGTAGATTTTTGGTTATGGATGGAGGGATGTGAACATCTGAGGTGGAGGGATCAGGTATTTGGACATGTATGTGAAGAAGGAGTTGGAGGCACTACCTACCTTAGTCATGTTCCTATTGGCTAATGTGTTGGTGCCTAATAACATTATTTGTTCCCATGGAACATGATTTGTTGGTGTTTGATATGATCGATGAGCCTCGGTGTATGCATGGGCACATCTATTGGCTGTAGATATATGGAGTTGTATGAGGTGAGGAGGTAGGGTAGAAGGGGTTGGGTTGTAGTGTGTTGCTGTAGATTTGGGGCTAGGAGCATTTTAGTGTGGCTCATCCTATGGGTCTACCCTATGAGGAGTGGGATAGGGATCAATCCTATGTATTGAGATGGTGGGTAGCTGAGGAGGTATAACTTAGTCATCTTGGTTATAGTGGCTAGGAGTGTAGAGATCTATGGGTAGGGTTGATACCTGATTAGGTGTGTTGGAGACCATGGTGGGATGTTAGGTGGTCTAGTGATGAAGAGCAACTATGGAGGTTAGGTAGGCTAGATGGGTGGTTGGGTGACATGGGAGTGAGGTGGAGTTGATCTAGTTCTCATGGGTGTTGTGGTAGTTTGGGATATTGTAGGGGTACCTGAGGCTCTAGTGTTGTATAGGCATTGATTTGATGAGTCGAGCCTACCTTGTGTGGAGGAGTGGTGGGTGGAGTATAGGGATGATGAGGAGATAGATCTCCTAGATGTGGATGATGTTGGGACCATGATAGACTATGATGCATGGTTCTCTTCATAGCCACCATGGGTACTAGTTAGGTGGTTGAGGAGGGTAGTGGGGATGATGGGGAGACAATAGTAGAGGTTGAGGAGACTCCTTGATGTTAGAGATATCATAGGTCTAGCAATCGAGGGAGGTAGGTGAGGGATGCAGTAGAGCAACTTCTAGATATTGGAGGTGATGGTGATAATCGGGATGGTATGGATGAGGTTCTAGAGAGACCTCTTGGTTGGAGTGAGGAGGAGTGGGCTAAGCTCGAGGTTGAGCGAGATCAGCTCTAATAGATGGTGGTAGAGTGAGATGTAGTGATATATAGCTATGAGTAATAGAGGTATGAATGGTAGTAGGTGGAGGTGAGGATGTGATAGTGAGGCTCTAGGTAGAGTTAGCATAGATGGATGCTCATTAGAGGTAGGATGTGCTAGCCTTCGATCCTAGGAGGGGTACATCTAGGATTTGGAGGATCTACTTATGCAACATCACATTGGACTGCCTAAGTGACCTTCCTCCTCCATAGCAGGTTTGTTAGGTGTAGTGACTCTAGGTATAGTGTCTCTTGATCTAGGGCTCCATCAAGGTCATAGGGATCTACCTATGGGTATTAGCTAGTGCCTTGGTGCACTTTTTGTATATGAGCCTTGGTGCTCCATTGTATATAGCCTTTGGGTATTCATAAATATATATATACATGGCTTTTATTTTGGTGTTATGACTTTGTGTGAATGTTAATGCATGTGTATGTGATGTGATGGATGATAATGTAATGATGATGTGTATGAATTATAATGCAATTGAATGGACACACTAATGATCATTTGTGATAGTTTAGATGTTTTGACCATATTTATCATTGTCACTTAATCAGGGGCACCAAAATGGTGGTATGTGAAATGGAAGACTCATGTAATGATGTGATAATGACATGGATGTTGTTTGGCTTATGGATGATTGGAATTATTTTGTAGAGACTCAAACATCCTAGTGATTTCAAACAAACTCACTAAGTCTAATTTCTCCAAGACCAAATGTGTGTGTAGTGAAATGTTCATTTACCAATCATGAGCATGGTAATGACTCAAGGTAATCAAGAACCAATGTGTGTGCAAGTGAGTTCATTAACCCATCTTGAGTAAATTGAGATGAAACCTATCATGGAGGAGACTAGGAAGCTAGCTTGTCCTTATGTGTGGTCAAAGGTCTCTTCAAGAGAGACGTGTCACCATGCATGAGTGTACTCCACTACCATTCAAGCATCTATAGCCTCGGTGGAGATTAGCTCCATAGTCCAATGATTTGATCTCTAAGCTTTGGGGATTCAGACTACCTAACCATCTGGATGGAAATGTAGTTCTATCCTTACTACTTGAGGATCTATGGTGTGTGATTTGTAAAAGAGTTAGAGCTTTGGGGAATCAGATTCTCAACCAAGGTGTGATGAGAATTTTACCCTATCCTTACTACTCATTCTTTTATTTGAAAGTGTTAGTAGTGGTGAAGACCACTATTTTTAATTTTGGACTATGTGCATAATGGGACAAGCAAAGATGACTTTTTCGCTTCGAGGTTCAACCCAATCATGGTGTTATCTCTCTTTGACACAAGATATTTTTAATATGTGTGAAATGTGTTTGGTTCAAGAATGTTAGAGTCAACTCCTAGAACTCAATATTTTCTTAGTGAAAATGTGCCTTGGTCCTAGAGAAAACTCGACATGTATTGGAGGTTGCTTGAAACACTAGGAGTGGTTGAGTGATTGAAAACTCCTAGGGATGATGGAAATTTGTATTGCAAATGATGATTTGATTTATGAAATGACATAATGAGATGGATGTTGAATTAAAGGTGCCCCTGATTAAGGTGACTAGACTTATTAGATCAATTATTATCTAAACTTAACAAATGACCCCTAATATGGTGGATGAAATGTATCAAAATGATAATGAATGTGATTGTGGAAAATGAATGTGTGAAATGCAATGTGTATGAATGATGTTTTTGTGTATTAGCCATGTATATATACATATATAAAATGCATTAAGCATAGAATGCTCTCAAGTGGATGATGTTTAGTGGTTCGGGCTCTTCTACTCCCTCTAGACTGGCAAGCCTATAAGTTCCTTGACCCACCTTTTGTGTGATAATGTATGGACCTAACCAATTAGCCATGAATTTATCATGAAGATGTGGTAATGCATTGGTGTTTTGTTGATTCTCTTTAAGGACAAGATCTCCTACTTGGAATTCATGTAGATGGACTTTGGCATTGTAAGCACGCTTTAAATGATCTTGATATACTCATAAATGCTCCAAGGCATTGATTCACCTTTCATCAAGGAGCGTGAGTTGGTCAAGATGTGCTTGTCTAGTAGTATCATCATCTATGAATTCTTGTAATGAAATATGTAGTGAGGGGATCTCGAGCTCAAGAGGTATGATGGCTTCGACACCATAGACCAATGAGAATGGTGTTGCCCCAATAGGCATGTGGATGCTTGTTCGATAAGCCCATAATGCCAAGGGGATCTGAGTATGCCAATCTCGATGATTTTCTTTGACTAATTTCTTGAGAATAGCGATCAAGGTCTTATTGGTTGCCTCAACTTGTCCATTTGTCTATGGGTAATAAGGAGTCAAGAAACTATGTTGGATATTATATTTCTCGCAAAGTGCTCGAACATCCTTGTTTTTGAAAGACTTACCATTGTCAAAGATTATTTTTGAGGGGATACCAAAGTGATAGATGATATGTTGAAGTATAAACTCCACAATTCGAGGTCCTATCGTACTAGTTAGAGGAATTACCTCGACCCACTTTGTGAAGTATTCAGTGGCAGTGATGATGAATGTGTGTTATCCCAAGGAAGGAGGTGAGATTTTACCAATCAAGTCCAAACCCCATTGTGAAAAGGGCCAAAGACTCTGAATAGGTTGTAATGCTTGTGATGGTACATGAGTTAAATTAGCATGTTGCTGACATTGTTGACATTTCTTGACATAATTGCAACAGTCACGTTCCATGGTGGGCCAATAATAACCCATGCATAAAATACACTTTGCGATGGCCATTCCACTAAAGTGACCACCACAAGTACCATCATGAGCTTTAGATATTGCTCTTTGGGCCTCTGTAGGCTCGAGATAATGAAGGAGGACTCCATCATAACCACGTCTATACAACACGTCCCCCAAGAGAGTGAAACGAGCTACCTTTTGTTTGAAAGTTCATTTGGTAGTTCATGACATGTCATATGGGAGTGTTCCAAACTTGAGGAAGGCTTTTATTTGGCTAGACCAAGGCTCATATGACTCTACATGGATAAAGCAAACATCCTTCTCATATTTAGATTCAGCATAAGAAATTGTAGATTTAGAGATCATTGTGATAATTAATGGTTGTACCTCTCCTTCAGAGTTCTTTGGAATCAATGATCCTAGAGAGGCCATCACATCTACAAATCTATTAGTCAATCTAGGTAAGCTATCAATCTCATACCAATCAAATTTTACAAGCAATTTCATTGCTACTTCATGATAAAGTTTTAAGATTGGTTCTTTGCATTGGTATTATCCATTTACTTGATGAATGACAAGTTGGGAATCACTAAATATCTTGATATGCTTTATGCTCATAGCTATGGCTGCTTGAAGTCCTAAGATTAAGTCTTCATACTCTACATTATTGTTTGTGCATGGGAAATCAAGTTTGAATGATAAAGGAATAGGTATCCCTTGTGGTGTATGAAATATGACTCCTGCACCTTGTCCTTTTTTACACTTAGAACCATCAAAGAAGAGTGTGATATCCACATCCTCTTTAGGAATGACATCTTCCTCTTGTTTAGTGATGGTAAATACTGAGTCATCTGGGAGCTCAATAATCAAGGGTTGATCACTAGGAAGTGGAGCTTCCGCAAGTTGATCGACTATTACCTGACCTTTAATGGATTTTTGACTAATGAACTCAAGATCAAATTTTGTTAGGAGCATTATCCATTTTGTGGTGTGGGTGTTGTTGTAAGTGTGAGACATCATGTAACGTAGAGGATTTTCTTGAGCTATGACATAGGTAGTGTGACTTAGCATGTAATGTCTGAGTTTCTTAGTGGTAAAAACCATTGCTAGGCATAATTTTTCCACATAAGCGTATCTGGTTTCATAGCTTACCAATGTTCGACTAATGTAATAGACTTCTTGCTCTCGGTTGTTTTCATTTTTTTGTGCAAGCATTGTCCCTAATGCAAAGTTCATTGCTGAAACATAAATATGGAAGGGGACCCTCGAGTGAGGTGGAGTTAAGACTTGTGGAGAAGCCAAGTATTGCTTGATATCATCAAAAGCTTTTTGACATTCATCTATCCATGAAAATATCACCCCCTTTTGTAGCAGGTGATTGAAAGGCCTGCATTTGTCTGAGAGTTGTGCAATGAAATGATGGATCGATTGGATATTTCCTTGTAAACTATGCAACTCTTTCAAGTTTGTTGGGGGAGGCATCTCCATAATGGCCTTGACCTTGTTTGGGTCCACTTCAATGCCTCTCTTGGAGATAATGAATCCTAGTAGTTTTCCTGAGGTGACACCAAAGACACACTTCTTGGGGTTCAACCTTACATTATGCTCTAGAAGTCGATCAAAAACTTTTTCTAGGACACCAATGTGCTCTTGTCAGGTTTTAGATTTTGCCAATAGATCATCCACATAGTCTTCAATGATCTTATGCATGTAATCATGGAAGATGTATGTCATGGCATGTTGATAAGTGGCACCTACATTTTTAAGGCCAAATGGCATTACCTTGTAACAAAAAGTCCCCCAAGGTGTTGTGAATGTTGTTTTGTGTTGGTCATCAAGATTAATTCGAATCTGGTTGTATCCTAAAAAACCATCCATTAAAGAAAGCATTTCATGGCCATTGCAAGTGTCAACAAGAGTATCGATGTTTGGTAGAGGAAATTCATCCTTAGGACACGCTTTGTTAAGATCTCAAAAGTCAGTGCAAATGTGTATCACCTCGTTAGGCTTACGAATGAGTACCATATTTGAAAGCCACTCAGGATAGTCAATGGGTTGAATGAAACCCACATCTAATAGCTTTTGAAGCTCTTCTTTGACCATGAGGGCAATGGTAGGATGTAACTTTCTTAGTTTTTGTTTGATCGGCTTAGCATCAGGATGCAAGGTTAAGTTATGGACAACCAAGTTAGGGTCAAGACCAGGCATGTCTTTATAGGACCATGCAAATATGCCCTTCTTCTTCTTGAGGAGAGCTATCAATTGCTCTTGTTCATCAGTGGATAAACTTTTTCTAAGTTTAATGATTTGTGGATTGTCCACATCTGTACTAAGGTTCACATCTATAGTATCTTCAATGGCCATGTGTGAACCTTCCTCAAGTTGATGGGGCATTGGGATCAGATGAATATCATCAATGACATTGTCAAACTCTTCTGGCATAGTCTCTTCCATTTCTTCCTAGAAAATAGTAGGAGCTACGAAGGTGAAGGTGAAGGTTATGGAGGAATGTAGATGGTAGAAGCTCTTAACAATTCCTTAGAAAGGATGAATTTGAAAAAGGATGGTGGCGATGAAATCTATTCCATATCAATGAGGCTTATGTCAATAGGAATTGGTTTTGCCAAATCGTATGGATTATGAAGTGGGGTGAATAAGTCAATCAGATTCATGTTGACTTAGTGGGAAATGGTGGTTGGCAATGTGAAGGGTAGGTTTGTCTTATCTTTTGGAATCGATGAAGGAACCTTGAGAACCTGGATAGCAACAAGCAACACTTGTAAATGCAAATGACAAGGCCATGTAAATGCAATGCAAATATTTTTTTTTTTTTTTTATTTTTTTATGTACATATGTTACATGATGTTCTGGTGAAGTGGATGAGGTGGAGGTGGTGGTTCACCGGTTGGTTCAACTCACTCCCTTGGGAGGAGCAAATGAAATATGGGTTGATGGATGGGGAACATTATGAGATAATACTCATCTTGTTTAGTGAATGGAGTGATTGGGGCTGATTCCTCTTTGGATTCATCTAAAGCTATCGACATGATATCATATTCTTCATAGAATTCCTCAAAGTCATCATTGTGATTGGTTTCCTCTTCTGAATCTAAATGGAGGTTTTGAAAAGCTTGTTCAAAAGAGGAAGTGGAAGAATGAGAATGGTAACCCAAACCTGAATGGTCATGCGCTTCTCGATATGGAGTTTCAATGATGTCATGCATACCCTATTCATGTCATCCTAGACCATATCCTTACCAATTAACTTGATGAAAGTATCATGAAGGAAAATCAATCATGTGCTCTATATTGGCAAGGATTGGCTGCTTAGGTTCATCTAGGGAAAGTGGATCGGATGATGAATCGACCCCCCATATATGAAGTTGATTATATTAGGTGTTGAACCCATGTGGTACACTACTCCTATAGATAATGGTGGGTCACATGGATGATCATAATCCTTAATAGTTTGGATGTTTAGTGGTGTAACTATGACATCTTGGACCACATACTCACCAATGCTAGGATTAGTGAGGTGGACTGCAACTTGTGTGGGTGATGATGTGGATGGAGTGGATGTGGAGATGTGGGGCTCATGGATGGCTTGTGGCTCCAATGAGGGAAGAGATGTATGATGAAATGACATCTCATAGTCTATCAAATCAACTTGTGAGACATCAACTGGTGGAGATGAGGATGAATTTGGTTGAGGTGTTTGATGGATGGTTGATGATGTTGATGTGGATGGAATGATAGTGGGTGTTTGTGAAGTTGGTTGGATGGATGATGATGAATGAGTGGTGATAATGGGTGATGTTGATGTTGATGATGTGGATGATGTGGATTGGGTTTGACCACATGTACATGTAGTCGACTGTGATGAAGGTGGGGGTGTGGAAGTGGAAGCTTGATGTGGGGTAGTGATAGGGAGCTCCTCAAGAATGGGATATTTTGATGAAGAAGTGGTGTGATGTGAGGTGGATGGTGTGGTTGATGGGGTTAAGAATAGGTGATTGGATGGAAGTGTGGATTCGTATGGATTGGAAATGAAGTTGCAGTACTTAAATGGTTTGATGTTCATTGGTATGCAATGAATCTATCCCTCATGTACATATTTTAAGCATTGATGCAATATTGAAGGGACACATTTCATCTCCCTTATCCAAGGACATCCAAGGAGTAAATTGTAAGCCATGGACCCCTCCAGGATATGGAACATGGTATGCAACATCTTAACCCCCACTTCTATAGGTAAGACGATAGTGCCAACTGTAGAACAAAGAGCATCATTGAATGCTCTCAAGGTGAATGTGGATTTGGTTATGTGTGAGGGTGGAAGATTGAGATGTTGAAGGGTGAAGGTGGTGATGATGTTGATGGATGAGTCGGTGTCAATCATCACTCGTTTAAAGGGCTTCCTATCAACTTGAGCCATAATGTGTAATGGAGGGTCCAGCGATTCTGATGATATTGATTTAATTTCAAAATCATAGAATGTGATAGAAGGTTCCATACACGTTCGAATACTCCCCATCATGATCACCATTTTGTAAAGAAAAAATAAACAACACCAAGGTAATGATAAAAGATCCAACACAAGAAATATTATACAATAAAGAAATAATATTATATTTATACTATGGGATCCTTGATCTCCACTATTACAATGCAACTTGTATTGATACAAATGATTTTACAATCAGAGGGTTTAAAACCCTCATTAAAATAAATATTTGGTGTCTCTAGGTCATCTTAACTCCAAACAATTTGTGAGTGGGATTGTGTATCCCTATGGGGTTACTCTAGGTACAGTAGCCATTAAGGAAGATATCTCTTGTACCTACAAATAGATCACAACACAAAAATATTAGTAGTATATGTGAGGGCTCCACTGTGTGAGACCCTCTGAATAACAAATCTACAAACCTAAGGTGCAAAAATGATAAAATGTAAGATAAGCATAAATAATGTAAGTTAAAAATTAGTAATACCTATTAAATTATCATAATGTACCTAATTTGTTTGATCTATGTCTCTATTTCCTTGATCTGGTATTGCACGAGCGTTCACGAGCATTCGAGAGTTTATCGAATGCAAACTGATCAAAGAAAAACACCTAGGAGAATTCGAGAATGGTTGTGGATGCCTTGTAGCATCCCAAAGATACTCTACAATATTTAGGGAATGCCATGGATCATCTATAAGTTATGGAAGAATAATCTGCAAAATTAGATCTGGTTCATAGAGGCTTTGATTGTGGATATGGTGGATGTGAAGGCAATGAGTGCTTGTGAGAATGCGAAGGGATGAAAATGAATGGGATGTTAGGGTTCATGACCAAGATCAAGAATATTCTGACCTCTAATATTTTCTAACCTCAAGAATCACCAATCAAATTATGAATCAATCAACCCTCATTCATAATAATGAATGATATTTTATAACTTGCCTTTAACATGTTAGGGTTTTGATGACACCAATGGGTAACCGAGATTAAAACATGCTGAAGGGCTAAGATTATGACTTTAATAAATGGCATGGATCATGTTAAATGGATGGTTGAGATTAAATCATGATGAGTGGCCGAGATTTATTCATATATATATATATATATAATGAAGGGCTGTGATTTTGAGGATGTGAATGGATGACAAGTGGCTAGGATTTTGTGTCTACAATTACTTAGGGGTAAAATATTACTATAAATAAGGGCCTAGTGATCTCATTATATTCATTTTTTTCTGTGATAATTTAGAGCTACATTTTATGAAACTCACATTATGCTTTGACCTCATGAGATTATAAGAAATTGGTAATACATTAGGCATTCCATTAGTAGCACCACCCTCCTATTTGCTAAGAGTGCAATAATTATGGTATGGTTCTTCTAGCCCATATTGTCATTTTCTTATCAATTTCATAATCTAATGAATGTATGGATATTGATGTTATTTGAATTTGTAGACACCAAAACAACACCAATCCGATTATGTGACAACAAGCGCTGATCGTATTGACACAAATAGCCCCTAGGGCAGCCCCAGAGGTTAAAACAGTGGTTCTAACCACTCACACAACAGCTTTAGAAGATTAGACACCATTTTGGCACCTTTTAGGCACTCTGCCCCATATTCGTCTCACCCAGGGACGAATACGGATTTTCAATTCGTGCTCGCTCCTGGGTGGAACGAATACGGATTTTTAATTCGCGCTCGCTCCTGGGTGGAACGAATACGGATTTTTAATTCGTGCTCGCTCCTGGGTGGAACGAATACGGATTTTCAATTCGCGCTCGCTCCTGGGTGGAACGAATATCAGGTTTGACCAGCAAAAAGTCAGACCTCGACGCATGACAACTCAGAACTGCCACTTAGCTTTTCTTGCATGGCATAGGAGTGCGAGTGAGTTCTTTTGACAACTCATATCTGCCAATTGACTTTCCCTTCACTGCATGGGAATGAGAGTGAGCTTTTTAAGACAACTCGGATTTGCCACTTAGCTATCCCTTCATTGCATGGGAGTGCAAGTGAGCTTTTCTAAAACATACAAAGACATGCACGAGAGGCAGGTTAAGAAGCCCTTGATCAAGAAGAAGTCTTCTCTTCACACAAAAAGCATTCATGCAAAGAAACACTTTTGCATGTTAATTCAAAGAGACCCCTTGGGTCTATAAAATGGTGAGTTTCCTCACCCAAAAGATATACAGAGAAGGAGCATTTTGAGCGACGAAGTGCTGCTAATTCATTTACTTGCGATTTGTGTTTTCAACATCCATAATCTCTTAATCGAAAGAGAGGTTATTGGGTGACTTTTGAAGGCACGAATCAAGAACCAAAACCGAATTTTCTGACCACAATATCCTACCAATTTGCCGACAACACATCACATCAGGTTTCGGACCCATCCTAAGCGGATTGGTGTCGAAGCAAAGTTTCACCCGCGGGTGGTTTGCCTTCGGGCACCCCCCGCTTTATTTCTTTTGTAGTATTTAGCTAGTTTCATGTTTATGCTTTTGTCAAGTTTTCATTTCATTTAGATTCATTTTAACCATCGTTAGATTCATCTTTTATTTTTCATACACAAGTGCTACTGATTCTTTGTTTGTTTCTTTGAACGCAGATTTGCAGCATTGGAGGAGCAACGAGGAATCTACCTTTACCAACGCAAGCGACGACAACGTTTTGGTTCGCCCATCTTATATGTGGGCACGCGGAAGAAGGAATTCTGAAACAAGTTGTAAAAGAGCAACATTTAACGCTCCTATCCCCTAAAAAGGAAGGAGACGCATTGTAACACGAATTTGCAAAGCATATCAATAAAAGGGCCGATTTTTATATTGCTTTAATATCTTGTGTTCATGTTCTTTCTTTTTACGCATTTTTCAATAACATAGGGTTTAAGCGTTATTTTAGTTTCATTTACATTGCAATTTTAGTTTATCCTTTTTGTTTTCGGAATCTCGTGTTTTCAATGGCGATCACGGTGGGACCTCTGTCCTCTATTTTTTTTAGGTTAAATTACTGATCTAAAATTGCTTGTTTTTTTACAGGTACCTATTTTTCAACATCGGACTGTTATTCGTCTCTGCAAGTGACGATTACAGAATTGGTATTCGTTTCACCCCGGGACGAATAAATTATTCGTCTCACCCTGGGACGATTACTGTTCTGATATTCGCCTCACCCAGGGACGAGTATAATTCTGTGCAATTTTTAGAGCAAATCAGAAACATCCGGTTAGGCAGAGAAGAGGTAGGGGTTTTTTTTACAGCTTCTGTCAAATTTCTGTTTTTCTGTTTTCTGGTTTTCGGTTTTGTATGGCTTAGGGAAAGATTTCTTTTTCGTTTGCCTGTTTCAATTTTGCAAAATTAAAATGAACCCCACACATCACGTGGTATTTTAAACCAAGGCGTTGGTCGTAAAACCCCAACCCTTGAGCAAGACCAAAGGTGGATTCCATTATCACTTTGGCTTGAGATATTGCATCCATTACCTCGATCGCGATTGTTGCTAGACGTAAATCCTGACGAAAGCTGACCGAGTGTAGCTTGGGGTGATTCCCAGCACGCGAGGATAAGTCTTCTATGGTAGGTGTCATAAACAGAGCGATTCCCCTTCCGTACCGCCTATGTTCCACGTATCATCTGCTCTCACGTACCTATAGTCTCCCTCACGTAAGGGCGGGTATATAGAGAGGTTGGTATATCGGTCCGGCAATGGTATATTGAAGGGGCGACCATTTTGGGAGTCATAAGAGCCTTCATAATTGCATTTAAACGTTTCACAAAAATTTTCAAAAAAACAAAACAAACAACAAAAACACACTAAACCAGATTTAGGGCACACTATTAATCTTTAAAAGAGATAATCATTGCTTGTGTGTGTATGCTATTTTCTGTTTAGACAAAAAAAATCAAAAATCAAAAAAATCATAAACAAAGATAAAAATCTACGCATTTTGTCACTCGCTCCAAAAGCTCCAAGGATTCCCGCAATCGCTTGGTCACCCCAAAATGCTCCAAAGGTGTCCATGAACCCTTTGGTCAACCCAAAAGCACCCCGAAGGTGCCCATAAGTGATGCAGGAGCATCCAACAAAATATGGGAAATTTTATATTTTTTCCTAAATTTTAGTGCATCTTGTCGGGGCCATAACTTCTCAACCGTAGCTCCGATTGACTTGAAATTTTGGGGGGGGGGGTTTTTTTTTTGGTTTTTTTTTTTAAAGAGTTTTGGGGCCAAATTCCATCATCTAGGGCCCCAAAATTAGGTTTTAAAATTGCTCACCTAATTTTTTACGCTTTTTGAGCTGTTCGAAGGCTAATATCTCCTAATGTATTTAGAGTTAGGACTTGAAACTTTATTTATGGCTTATCTATTGTAAGAGGGATGCGCACACCAATTTTGGGCCCCATCTGACTCATTTCAAATTTTAGGTTTTTTAGAGAGACATTGTCATGGTGTTCACTCGCAGCCAAGCCCAATCACGGGCGGATGCTGCGGAGAATGTCCGAGGAGGCACGAGTCACCTCCGTTATAGTCCCCAGGATTTGGTCATACCACCTTGGTGACCTAACACACAAGGCAGTCCCCTCCACACCTTAACGAAAAGGGACTATAGGGGCACCTCTTCTAGGGGCACTCCTGTTCAGCATAGCACCCAACACACACCCTTCCATGAGGGGTACATCCATAGGAGAGCTCCCTTAGATGCTCGCTATGAGTGGTCACCGCGCGATGAAGCGCTAGGTCAACATAGGGTTCGACGGGAGGAACCACATGATTACACTATCCCTCCTTCACCCCCTCTAGTTGTCAGGACTACAAGGACAAATACAGAGCACAAGGCTCCTCAGGCGGGGCGAGCCAACTCCGCTCGTTCCTTTTTCACTTACGCAAGAGAGCACGAGGAAAACCCTTACCTTCCTCAAGAGCAATATACATCGAGGGAGCAATACGCCTCCGCAATTGCTAGCTATCAGGATCACCTACTGAGGACAAAGCCTCGGGGGAGTGCTGCTACCCCCAACAGAGGGAGGCGGCCTATAGAGATCTCGGATCACCATGACCGGGATAGATATCTAGGAGAGGCATCTAGACCTTCTAGACATGAGACGGTAGGACCAACTATCTTAGAATCTGCCAAGCATATTGCACGTCGGATGCAACTCACACTACTTGAGCTAGAACAACAACAGTTAGAGCAACAGTATCTTTTAAATCAAGAGTGCCTTCAGCGCCAGGAGGATGAGTTGTTACAACACACTATGCAGGTGAAGACTCCAACCCCTCACACGCATAAGACAGAACATTATGAGAGACACAACTGGGTGCAAGACAGGTCTCTACGACCTTATCAAACGTTGCCTTCGATGCCTCCTAGACTTGAGCGGGAGGCCAATCCTAAGACCAATGACGGGTGCCTTCTTCAGGCACCCACCCAGGTTCATGGGCCACCCCCAAAAATTCTTCAAGAAGCCTCTGAGGAACCTGAGCGAGAAGAAGAGCGGTATGAAATGCCATACCAAGGCATGGGGGGTGCTATCCTGTCACCCCTCCATAGGCCCCAAGTTCCCCACAACCTGCAACGAGAACAAATCAAAGAGGAGGAGCTCAAATCCCCCGATACAAGCAATGCGCTGCCAGAGCACTTAGCATCGGTAGAGACCAAGATTTTGGGGCCCCAAAAGCCCAACTTACATGAAACTCCTCTCAAAGAGGATCAACCCCTGGTTGTAGAGCTACCTGATGACGAGGTCTTCCATATCTCAAAATCACCAGATTCTGATGAGCCTGACTCTCTCGCCAAAGACGAGTCAGCATATGCAATAGCGCCATGGGACTCGTTCGAGTCCGACAACATTACTTCACAGGTGGTCTCCATGGGTGATCATCACAAAAGTCTCTTAACCTTATTCCCTTTGGAGGCTCCCATCGAGCCCGTGCCATTGCAGGAAAATCAGGTCCCCCCGCAACGAGCGGAACAACCCCATGAGGACCACATCAATCTGCTCGAACAAGAAGAGCCTAGCATGTCGCAGATAGTTGTCGGGGCCAACGAGGGCCTTTGGATCATCGACAATGATTACGAAGATGAAACTGAGATGGCATATCTCAATCATGCACGACGACACAATCACCCTGTAACCCATGACGAACTAATGGCCCAACTAGGCATAAGACTAGGGCATGAGTGGCGCATAGACCCAGCCCATTGGCATCACATGTTGATCCCGCTCCTTTGGGAAGATCGCGAGCAACTTCCACCCAGAGATATCATAGCACCATCAGTGCCGAAGGCAGACCCTGTCCTCCTATCCGTGCATAAGGCCGATCCATTCGTGCCAATTCCTACAGAGCCGGATCCGGTGCACACAGATCATCAAGCTGGGGGTACCTCTATTCCCTGAAGAGCCAGTGGGTTACACCAAATGCTCCAAAGGTGTCCATAAACCCTTTGGTCAAACCAAAAGCTCCAAGGATTATCGCAATCGCTTGGTCATCCAAAAAGCTCCAAGGATTATCGCAATCGCTTGGTCATCCCAAAAAGCTCCAAGGATTATCGTAATCGCTTGGTCATCCCAAAAAGCTCCAAGGATTATCGCAATCTCTTGGTCATCCCAAAAAGCTCCAAGGATTATCGCAATCTCTTGGTCATCCCAAAAAGCTCCAAGGATTATCGCAATCTCTTGGTCATCCCAAAAGCTCCAAGGATTATCGCAATCGCTTGGTCATCCCAAAAAGCTCCAAGGATTATCATAATCTCTTGGTCAACCCCAACAGCTCCAAGGATTCTCATAATCTCTTGGTCAGCCCTAAATGCCCCAAAGGTATTTATAAACCCTTTGGTCAACACCAAACGCTCCAAGCATTACCATAACTGCTTGGTCAAAATACATATTCAAAAATCAACAAAAACAACACAAAAATCAAAATCACAAAAACAATTGCATTTCAATTCCATGCATACTCAAAAAAATCAAAATCACAAAAACAATTGCATTTCAATTCCATGCATACTCATAAAAAAATCAAAATCACAAAAACAATTGCATTTCAATTCCATGCATTCTCATAAAAATCAAAATCACAAAAACAATTGCATTCCAATTCCATGCATTCTCATAAAAATCAAAATACAAAAATATAGGTTGCATTAAGCATTGCATCCATACATTGCATACTTCGATAGGTCATACAAGTCAAAAGCACCATAGACAGTCATTACTTGGCAATTCCATCATTTTCCACATCAAATCCATTTTCATAAATGCATACATCCAGCATATCACCCTTTTATTTTAGCATAGTCAGTTGTCTCCTAATGTATATAGGGTTTTCGTCATTCAGATGTCTTTAAATTTCTAGCCAAAACTGTACATAGTTAAGCAGATTTTACACGGGAAAGTTTTACTTGGATCACGCCTTGTTACGTAGCATCCCAACACAAATTAACACACATAAAATAATTCCTAAGTTGTGTGAACGAAAGATGAAACCTGCATAGTAATCCAGGTTACCATAAGCGAAACGGCTATCTTGCTTATCCCCCTGTGCGAATGACCCTAGGAATGCTGAGAGTTGGCAAAAGGACAAGCATCCTCCCTACCCAATTCCCCATGAATCCCAAGTTCTCAAAAGTTGCAAAAACATCAAAAATTTGCAAAACGTCAAAACATTACAAATTTGACATCCTACAGTGCACACATCAAAAGGCACAAACAATAGTGATTCTCGTCACTCCATATTCAAATCCCTTGCTCAAAAAAAAAAAAAAAACAAATAAAACAAAAATAAACAGTGATTTTATCACTATAAAGAGCAAGTATCCCAATACAATTGAAGAAAAGAAGGGAGTCGAACTTGAATCCCTGGAACTCTCAGCATTTCGACAGGTCATGAGGCAAGCTTCAGTACCGGTTTGGTTGATAGCCTATCGGTCACTGGCGGTAAACCTCCCGCATGACGATATATCTGTCACATTAACTTGTGTACAGATCAATGTTTGCATGTGGATGAGCTAGCTTATGGTATCCTAGATAGCATCGCAGATTAATCTGACTAAATACAATAAAGGAGTTAGTGGAGCTAATTAGGTGATCCTCGATACGAGTTCGGTTGAAAGCCCATCTGGCACTGGCGGTATCCTGATGAATACCACATAAACGAACTCAATTGCACACACAGGGATGTGAAATAACTTGGTTAAATTCAAGTCGGATTTAGACCTTGTTCTAAAGTCTTGCGAGATAAATGTACAGTCTTGGCTAGTTAGTTAAAATATCTGAATCTCAGAAAAGCTTAACTACATTTTAAAAACAACTGGTACATTTCATTCCGTACATCACCATCAAAATATATGCAAAATACAAAAACACACAGTTATCACATGCAAAGTCATTCCACAAAGTCATCCCATTAGTATAGCAAGTCAGTCAAATCTTGTACGGTCTATGGTGCATCGACACATCATCAACAACTCATTTCATTCATTCCATATCCATACATCATACAAATTAGAAACATCACATTCATAATCACCTCTGCATACATCAAACACATACATAAAAAACACGCCACAAAAAAAAAAAAAAAAACAAACACAACAAAACAACCAAAATATAAAAATGACAAATGCCAACAAAACCACTAAAAATTGTCGGACAAAAGTGCTCTTGCACTTAACCTCCTGGCATAAGAAAACTGATGTCGGGGTCTACCTTGTCGCTATCCTACTCCCCAAGAAGGCTACCATAGCCGGACCGCTCCACGGGAAGACGGATTTTTGCCAATGTTAACCCCAAATGGCATCCCAAAATGGGTTCACACCCACCAAAAATAGGTCAGAATGTTTGGAAACTGCTTTCGCATTAAACGGAAAACATCTGAAGGCACCCTCACTTAAGTCATCTTGGGTCAAGCGACTCGTCGCTTTTCTCATGGCAGTCATTCCTTCATCGATTCGTCGCTTGAGGGGGTAGTCACACTTAAGTCACCAATCAACAACAATACACCCAATCACGGCAATAGCATGCATTCAAAGAATCATTGACAAAGACAATCACGCTCCTGCTTGGGGCAGCAAACAAGCAATTATCACAAACTGATTAAACACTTGGCATTCCCGAAGCATGAACACAAGGTTCCCCCATGGATAAAAGGTTGCGCCCTTTGCCTATTCATGACTGATCAATGTCCAAGCTCAAGTCACACCTCACCAAAATAGGTTAATACTTGATTTAAGTTCCTTAGCTCGTCAGAAGCAAGGATTCAAGAATGCATGCCCTTTCCATACTTGGGGCATCAAAAGTTGGTTAGGTTACCAAGAAACCCTAATCATTAGTGCTTTGGTTATCTATTTTTGCTCGACACTGCGCCTTGCACAGCGCTTCCCAAAAAGGGGCATCTGTAGACACCAAAACAACACCAATCCGATTATGTGACAACAAGCGCTGATCGTATTGACACAAATAGCCCCTAGGGCAGCCCCAGAGGTTAAAACAGTGGTTCTAACCACTCACACAGCAGCTTTAGAAGATTAGACACCATTTTGGCACCTTTTAGGCACTCTGCCCCATATTCGTCTCACCCAGGGACGAATACGGATTTTCAATTCGCGCTCGCTCCTGGGTGGAACGAATACGGATTTTTAATTCGCGCTCGCTCCTAGGTGGAACGAATACGGATTTTCAATTCGCGCTCGCTCCTGGGTGGAACGAATATCAGGTTTGACCAGCAAAAAGTCAGACCTCGACGCATGACAACTCAGAACTGCCACTTAGCTTTTCTTGCATGGCATAGGAGTGCGAGTGAGTTCTTTTGACAACTCATATCTGCCAATTGACTCTCCCTTCACTGCATGGGAATGAGAGTGAGCTTTTTAAGACAACTCGGATTTGCCACTTAGCTATCCCTTCATTGCATGGGAGTGCAAGTGAGCTTTTCTAAAACATACAAAGACATGCACGAGAGGCGGTTAAGAAGCCCTTGATCAAGAAGAAGTCTTCTCTTCACACAAAAAGCATTCATGCAAAGAAACACTTTTGCATGTTAATTCAAAGAGACCCCTTGGGTCTATAAAATGGTGAGTTTCCTCACCCAAAAGATATACCGAGAAGGAGCATTTTGAGCGACGAAGTGTTGCTAATTCATTTACTTGCGATTTGTGTTTTCAACATCCATAATCTCTTAATCGAAAGAGAGGTTATTGGGTGACTTTTGAAGGCACGAATCAAGAACCAACACCGATTTTTCTGACCACAATATCCTACCAATTTGCCGACAACACATCACATCAGGTTTCGGACCCATCCTAAGCGGATTGGTGTCGAAGCAAAGTTTCACCCGCGGGTGGTTTGCCTTCGGGCACCCCCCCGCTTTATTTCTTTTGTAGTATTTAGCTAGTTTCATGTTTATGCTTTTGTCAAGTTTTCATTTCATTTAGATTCATTTTAACCATCGTTAGATTCATCTTTTATTTTTCATACACAGGTGCTACTGATTCTTTGTTTGTTTCTTTGAACGCAGATTTGCAGCATTGGAGGAGCAACGAGGAATCTACCTTTACCAACGCAAGCGGCGACAACGTTTTGGTTCGCCCATCTTATATGTGGGCACGCGGAAGAAGGAATTCTGAAACAAGTTGTAAAAGAGCAACATTTAACGCTCCTATCCCCTAAAAAGGAAGGAGACGCATTGTAACACAAATTTGAAAAGCATATCAATAAAAGGGCCGATTTTTATATTGCTTTAATATCTTGTGTTCATGTTCTTTCTTTTTATGCATTTTTCAATAACATAGGGTTTAAGCGTTATTTTAGTTTCATTTACATTGCAATTTTAGTTTATCCTTTTTGTTTTCGGAATCTCGTGTTTTCAAAATTATCATGTATTGATTGATCACACACTTTTCTTGCTATGGTTTAAACCTATTTTTCTTGAATCTCTTGCACCCTGACACTTTTAGCCATTTTATTTCTATATTTTACTTTTTTTTTGCATTTTCCTTTCTATGATTTTACTTTCAATTCAAGTTAGTATAGGTTGGCATATGATTATTATACAAGGATAGAGGGGATTAAACTTGAATAGGGGCAATCCCTTCCAACTTTGGTGAAACATGAATAGCGGTATAAATCTTAATTAGAAGTCAAGACAATATTCAATAATGAAAAAGTTTGTGCTATTGAGGTTGGCCCTCATACTATAAGGCTTCAAATGCAACACAAAGAATAATTTATTTTTTAGGGTATCCCTTTCACTTTAGGTTCTCTAACGTAATATAAGCGTATAGGTCATGAGTCACATCATCAAAAATTTAGGAAAATGAAGGATATTTATGAGGATGAAAGTATTGATGAGAATATAAAAAGGATATGAAGACATAAAAAAAGAATAAATAGAAGAGAAAACTTAAAGGAATATTAATAGGAAACTAGAAAAAAATATCACAAGTATTAATAAAAAGTGATTATGAAGATGGTATATTGGAATATTAGGGGTATATGTTTGTTTTAATAAAAAAAATAAAACTTAGTGAGGAATTTAAGGATGTATTCCAAGATATATTAAATATGGGGGATTGTATAACAACTTATATTATAAAAACCTCATTAGGTATTGTAACAATACAAGACATTCACAAAAAGGATATAAATTTTCTAAAAAAAAAAATAATTGGGTTGCTTGTCATTTTTCTAAGAAAGAGAAAAATATCAAAGTTGGAGATATAAATATATATGCTCTGAATGTAGTTTATCTTTGTGATAAATATTAAAAGGACCTCAATTTATTTATGTTCAATTCAATAATACTTAAAAATTATGAACTATGGATTATAAGGGGAATTTGATATAGTTCTATCTCATTCAAAAAATAAGGGTGATGTTTCTATATGGTCTAAATGAATGGAGGATTTCCTATTTCAATTCAAATGGCCTTTAGGATGTGTTGTGGAGATTTTATGCTTACCCTTTGAAGATTTGTCACGCCATAGGAAACTCAAAAATCATGAGTATTGTGGATTCTGGTGGATCCACCTCTTTAACCCATGAATAGATTACTCAAAAGGCTCTAGACAGACTAGGTTGGGTAAGGAAACCCCATATAGTGGGTTTATATATATTTGATTTAATGGTGCAATTACCCACTTTCACCAAACAAAATGATATTATGTTATTTGGATTATTTGTGACCAAACCAAGCAATAATGGAGCATATCAATACTAGACCAGTGCCTTATCCATTGGGCAGTCATAGCAGATTTATATTTATGACTTAGAAAAGAAAGGGAAGGGGGAACTAGTTCATTTTAATCCATTAAAATGATGTAATGCAAGAAAATGACTAAACTAGCAAAGAGAAAGCGTCATCCACATATTATTATTGTAGTAATATGTAAACAAGCATAACACAGACCATGAATATAGAAAATACCAAGAATAGAGTTGGAGTTTTCATTAATATAAGAGTTTTTTACACATGGAGATACCAACAAGGTGCTTGGCTCTCATATGATATTTCATTACAATGAACCCCATTTTGAATAACGTAAAAGGAGTTGTTACTCTCCATCCAAATTGTAGTGACGTAAGAGTCTCCAAATCTTGCACGTTCCACATAAAATAATCTCAATGAACAGTGCTCCTTGGGCAGTCCCTGGTAAATGGTAGGAGAAAGGGTGATTAGAAAAACAGGAAGACACACAGGAAAAATACAACTAACACTAGGACAAAGCTTATACCTAGAATTTTATCTCTTAGAGGTTTGATAAAAAAATTACTGATACAGTAGTCTCCCTTATATAGCACTGGTTGCTCGAGCGGGGTTGTAACCATTTCCTCTAGTTGGCCTGATATCACTCCCTCCAAAAGCATGATGAAATAATAGCCCACATATTTCTATCTAAGTAGATGGTAGCTGAGGCTATGTACCATCTCTCTCACTATCCTGGGTAGGTGACTATGTGGCACTCAGCTCGTGTGCTCTCACTAGTGAGCTGGGCCCCACCCAATCTTGTTCATTCTTCTTTTGATTATGACAGCCTTTCCATTCTTGATGCAACAATAAAACATAGCCCTTTTACTGACTTGTCACCTTTATTTATTTTTTTGTAATTGTCCTACACTCACAAATTCCATTAGTAGTTGCATGTTTCTCACATATAGGTAAGTATACCTATAAAAAAATATATATTTACTTTATGCTTGTTCAATTTTTGCTGGGAGCCTCTACAAGATGGACCGTCCACCTGCCTCTTTCTTAAATCATGGGGCGCATGACTTTAAAATGGGGTGCACAAACTCACGTGCCCTTCAAGACCTAGGTGCACTCCATAGGAAAATGGAGCACATGAAATTAACATGGGGCACACAAAATTAACGTGGGACACATGAATTTGCATGCCCTTCAAGATTTCACATGCTCCAAAATTAGGGCAAAAAATGAAGTTCTCAAAATTTGATGAAATTTTTCAGGGGTCTAAATGGGCCAAATGGATACTCAAATCAGTTGATATAGTAAAAAAATTCCTTTCGGTTCATGAGATATACCCCTTCAAAGTTTGACATAAATCTACGCACGCATGAAAATGGGGCGCACGACTTTAAAATAGGATGCACAAACTTGTGCACCCTTCAAGACCTTAGTGTGCTCCATAGGAAAATGGGATGCATGAAATTAACATGGGGCACAAGAAATTAAAATGGGGCACACAAACTTAACATGGGGTGCATTCATTCTTATCCCTTGATCAGTCAGAAATTCACCATATCGGTAGGAGATGAGCCTATTAAGTATTTCACTCTGAAAGATATTCACCTTGACATTGCTCCACTACTAGCCAGGCATCTATAGCCTTGGTGGAGATGACCTCGATTTCCTCCAAACTTGCTCTACTGCTAGCCAAACATCTATAGCCTTGGTAGAGGTTATCCGGATACCCCAACATATAGCTGCTTTGCATTATTTATATTTTTCTTCTTTTTGAGAAGAATTATGATGAATTACAAAGCTCACATTGGGTTAGAAATCTGTAAGGCTAAGGAAGTAGAGTGTATATATTTTTAGCTCAAGGTATCCTGTCAATGATGACGTCATTCTTCTTGATCTTGGAATATCCTTAAAACATGTGGGAGATGTGAAGCTTTAGCATAATGCACCACACCTTCCTCCTAATCTATTTTAGCTTCAAACTTGTTGGACCATTACTTAAAACCAGACCCACAAGATCTCAGTTTTATCTGCCCTCACTCTCGATCTTCTTTCTTTGATTGATTAGAACAAGTCTATCAAAATTGCAGTGTACAACACAAAATTTTAAGGAGACAAAATCATAATCACTGCTGGGTACTGATGGTGATCAAACAAAAGGGAAATTATCTCATTGGAATATTTGCAATGGCGATCAAATTTTTTGGGATAATTTATATGAAAAATAGACCAAGATGGGGGTAACGTTTCATTTTGCACAAATATCTTAATGACCTTAGGATGTAGAGTAAGTTCAAATTCCTTTCATTTTTGTCTGGATGACATAGGATACACTCAATTATTGATGACTTCAGAGAAAAATAGACTACGATCAAACTTTATGCATTCTTTTTATTCTTGTCCTTTTATGATGTATCTTCTGTTAGACTGGCCAATTATTATGGGGTTCCTAATGATGGGTTGGGCATTGGGGATTTTACTCTAAAATAAGGTAACAAATGTAATATTACCTAGGACTGGGGCTTTGTCACTGAACATGATGAAGAAGTCAGCAAAGGGACCAACCTCATTTTCTAGACCAATGAGTACTATGAATTTATCGATTTCATATGACTTGGCCTATTTCAATATGACTAATTTTGCACTAGAAATAGGGATATAGTTCTTTGCAAAAGAAAGACTCAACAGATCAACTATTGCAAATAGAGTAGTCGTTCATTGAATTCAACATATATCTTCGAAAAACATGGAGAGGCCTCATTCCTGACTGGTTAATAGGCTTAGAAGACCTAGAAAATTCATCTTCATTTTGTACTATGATTCTCTAACCAATATATTTTCCAAAATTAACCGTACTTTTAGGCTTGTGATTAGTTAGTTTTGTCTCATGGTCTTCCTCTGCATTGGGCTTCACAAGGAGAACTACATATTTGGATAAATCATCCTCAATCATTGGCCTTTCATCTACTTTTTCATCTTCAACCTCCACAATTTTGTTGGTCAATCGCTCTTCCTCTGAATGTTGGTCTAGTATTTCTAATATGTCGAAATCATCAATTTGAAGATTTTTTGAAATTTCTACTGTTATAGATTGATCTTGTTGGATTTCATAAAAACTGTCATTAAGAGCTTGATGATGATGTTCTTTTCTGGGAAACAAAGTCCTTTGCTCATTATTGACAAGGCAGACATTGATATATCCTTCAACCCATGGTTTGTGATCAATCCATTCTATTTTGTGGTTCTCTTCCGCATTGGACTTAAAAAGACCCCCATTTTTAGACTCATCGTTAGGGGTATAAGTTTATTTTAATAAAATAAATAAAACTTAGTGAGGAATTTAAGGATGTATTCTAAGATATTTGAAATATGGGGGATTTTATAACAACGTATATTATAAAAATCTCATTATCTCTCAGAGTAACACTAGGAAAAATATGACTAACACTAGGACAAAGCTTATACCTAGAATATTATCTCTCAGAGTTTTGATAAAAAAAACTACTATTGTAGTGGTCTCCCTTATATAGCACTGGTTTCTCGAGCAGGGTTGTAATCGTTTCCTCCAGCTGACTTGATGTCGCTCCCTCCAAAAGCAGGATGAAATAAAAATGGGCACGTAGCCCACATATTTCTATCTAAGCGAATGGCGGCTGAGGTTGTGTACCACCTCTCTTGCTATCCTGGGTAGGTGGTTGTGTGGCACTCAGCTTGTGTGCTCTCATTGGTGAGTTGGGCCCCACCCTATCTTGTTCATCCTCCTTTTGATTCTGCCAACCTTTCCATCCTTGATGTAACAATAAAACATAGCCCTTTTACTAACTTGTCACCTTTCTTTATCTTTTCGTAATTATCCTGCACTCACAGATGCCATCATCAATACCATGTTTCTCACATATAGGTAAGTATACATATATAAAAATATATATTTGCTTTATGCTTGTTCAATTTTTGCTGGGAGCCTCTACAAAATGGACTATCCACCTGCATATTTCTTAAATCATGGGGCGCACGAACTCGTATGCCTTTCAAGACCTTGGTGCACTCCATAGGAAAATGGGGTGCACAAAATTAACATGAGGCACACGAAATTAACGTGGGGCACACGAATTCACGCATGCCTTAGGATTTTACGTGCTCCAAAATTAGGGCAAAAATTGAAGTTCTCAAAATTTGATAAAATTTCTTAAGGGTCTAAATGGGCCAAATGGATACTCAAATCAGTTGAGATAATCAAAAAATTCCTCCCGATGCATGAGATATACCCTTCAAAGTTTGATGTAAATCTACGCGCACGAAAATAGGGTGCACGACTTTGGGGTGCACAAACTCATGCACTTTTCAAGACCTTGGTTCACTCCATACAAAAATGGGGTGTATGAAATTAACATGGGGCACATGAACTTAACATGGGACGCACAAAATCGTGCGCCCCTTGGGATTTTGCGCAATCCAAAATTAGGGTAAAAGTGAACTTCTCAGAATTCAATGAAATATTTTAGGGGTCTAAATGAGCCAAATGGGTACTCAAATCAGTTGATATCATCAAAAAATTCCTCCTATTTCATGGGACATACCCCTTCAAATTTTGATGTAAATCTACGCAAGCGTGAAAATGGGACGCACAACTTTAAAATGGGGTGCACAAACTCATGAATCCTTCAAGACCTTGGTGCACTCCATAGGAAAATTAGGCACACAAAATTAACTTGGGGTGCATGAAATTAACATGGGGTGCATGAATTCGCATGCCCCTCAGGATTTTGCGTGCTTCAAAATTAGGGCAAAAATAAAACATCTCAGAATTCAATGAAATTTCTCAAGGGTCTAAACAAGAAAACTGGGTAATCAAATCAGTTGATATCATTGAAAAATTCCTTTTTTTTCATGAGATATACCCATTCAAAGTTTAACATAAATCTACGTGCACACAAAAATGAGGCGCACAACTTTAAAATGGGGTGCACAAAATCATGCACCCTTCAAGACCTTGGTGTGCTCCATAGGAAAATGGGGTGCATGAAATTAACATGAGGTGCATGAAATTTAAAATGGGGTGTCCTTTAAGACCTTTGACAAACTTAAAAAATGCTCAATCCAAACCATCGCCACTAGACCCTGATCTTCAAGATACACAAATCTCAGCACTTTTGTAAGTCAAAAATTTAGATTAAACCCAAGCCTTAATTTTTTTGGAGTCATCAAAAATTGGGCCTTGCACCCTAAGCTCACCTAGACATCAATTTGATGAAATTTTTAAAAAATAATTGGGTGAAAACTAAGTTGTAACAATGGGGTACAACAGGATGTTATTTGATCAAGATTTCAATATATATGGGATTATAGACATATTGGGTAAACATATGTAGCTTAAATATTGGATAATTTTTGTTATATAATAGATTATTATAAATAGAGTGTACAATCACTTCAAACATTTTATTATGACTAGGATTAAGTATCTAACTCATTATTATATATATAAACTACTCAATAATGATCATCCAAATTCATTTTGTTTTTAATCTATGCCAAGACCCAGATTTATTCTAAATGGTTATGTTATAGTGGGATGAAGCAAGGTTTGAAGGTTTATGTCTATATAGGTTTGTTTAAAATATAAAATATCTAAAGCTTCAAATGAAGATCTAGAATTTCAAATAATTAGATTACATTTTTAAAATAAAATAGGAAATTAAATGCAAGCTCTACAATTTAGAATAGATAGGAGAAATAAATTAAATAGACCAAGATACATGTATAATAAAAACTACTTTATATTTTCATAATGTATAGAAAATGAAGAGTCAAATTGGGCCAAAAAAACCAAGTAGATACGACTTAAGGAAGGGTTACAAACATTGGTGTATTTTAAATGTTATACCCAAAATATATGTCTTTTCATTAAATTAAAATATTTCAACTTTAGATGGGAGAAGTATTGAGGAAAGAGAAGACTAGGAAGGAAGCATTTAATTATTTCAAATATATTTTATTAGAACTTGGGCAAGGTAAGGAGGAAAAAAAATAGCTTGTATAAATATTTCATCAATTATCATAAAAGTACCAAATAATTTTCATTAAGAAGATCTTTATGGAGGAGTTGCATGAGGTAGTTTTCTCTTTCCATCCTAACAAGGCATACAATGTTGATGGATTTCCTACAATTTTCTTTCAAAAAATTTAGGATTTGTTGGAGAGTGATATGTTGGTTGTGGTTGAAGAGGTTAGAAAAAAGAAGGCTATAATAAGTAATATTAGTGCCACATATATTGCACTATTTCTAAAGAAATATGAGACAATATATTTTGATATTTTTCAATCCATAAGCTTTTATAATATGATTTATAAGATAATTTCAAAAACATAGAAAATATGTTAAAAAGCATTTTACATTGTTTTATTTTAGAAAAATAATTTGGTTCTATTCTTAGTAAACAAATACTTGATAGTATAATTATTGCATAAAAATATATAGATTATCTTCTTTCCATGAAAAAATAGATGTTCTAGTAAAATTAGATATGAATAACGTGTATGATAGGGTTTTCTATATTTTTTGTATGGTACTATTAAAAATTTGGTTTTGATCAATGTTGTTGTAAATGGAGTAGATATTATATCACTCCAAAATATTCTATTTTGACTAATGGATCTTCTACTAGATGTGTCACAACCCGGTCTACTCACCGGTTGTCAAAACACACAAACACAAATTTTTTGAATGAGAGCATATTTAAATGTTACATATATTCACTATTTACCCAACTAGTTATTAGTACATGGCATAGAGTTATCACACTTCAAAAATGTTCACCACTGCAACTGGTGTCTTAAGTGCTCGAGACCGGCCAACTTCTTGCAAAGATTGCCTTAGTTAGATCTTTACCCCTCTCACGGGTATCTTTTGATCTTGGCATGGGGTTTGCCCTTCCAGGGCCCATAACACCTGGATGGGTGGATGCCATAACTCCCCTATTCCAAGCATGTTGGACATGGATTCACAATCCCACTCTTGTCCATGAGAGTCCACTGACCCATACATACTAAATAAGTTATTGCTTTGGAACTGGCGTAACTATGCCTGTGCCTAACCATTGAATTTCAACTAAAGTTTAGTTAGGGTCCGCCATCACATGGCACTTGGACTAGATGTCTCAGTTCTAGCTCTGATTGACAATAATGTTGCCCATACCATATACTATTGGACCTTCCAACCCCATGAGCTAGCTCCCTAGCCATGAGTCACGTTGGCAATTCCGCAACCAGAGTAGGTTCATGAGCATCCTCATGTACTACTCGTATGTCATCCTGGAGCGACGTCCCATACCGCCACTCTTTACTCTCAATAGCTTAAGACCTTCATATTTTAATTAGCTGGAGAACAGATGACACCGAATCACGATAGTCACCACTACAACTATCGGAGTTGGGTTAGTGTTATCCTTCTCGATAAGCACTAGCTCTCATTACAAGGATGAAGTCTTATCATTTTTGTTTCCATTATACCCTTTTAATTCTCTTAGGTAAAAAGGGTTTCCATATGGATTTAATGCTCAATTCAAGCTTTATTTGACATAAATACTTTCTCCATAAGAATCATAAACAATAAAGTTAATTCATTACATATTCACATAACTAAAGAATTTATAAAACTTAACAAATTAATTCTAAATAATAATAAGGTTGTCCATTCAAGTTCACCAGACTTCAATCACATAGTTTAACTAAAGAAGTCTATTAGCAAGTCAAACGACTATTTAAAGAGAACACAAATCTATTAAATATTCTTAAATTTTAGAAATAAACATTTTTAATTTTCCAAACTCTATATAATGAAATCTAGTCTAAATTTTAATTAAATTATTTATATATCTACAGAATCATCGATTTGCTCTAACTTGTGTTTTATATACTACCAAACACTTTTCATTAGCAAGTTCCCATTATTTCCACATCTTTTGTGAAGGTCTTCATAACTAAACATATCCTCATCTAAAGGAAAGAATTATTTTATTTATTAAAGAGATGAGATGACAAAGAAATCATATTATATCAATGGTCCCATTTTAAGTGTTTCTTCGGCAATCAATTTATATAACAGTTGGATTCCTATTATCATAGAGACTGATTAGGGCTAAGAAGACACTTGTTTTAAAATCAAATGTCTGTCTTGAAAACAAAACAAACAATTTTTTTTTATATATGCTTTCCCTAACATTAAACTTTTCGAAATTCCCCTATTTTACCTTTTAAGAATTTTCAATAAAATTTCCATCATATAAAAGGCATCAGACTTCTTATTATAACATTGCCCTTTTTTTAGATATCATTTCAATCCAACACAGTTCAAGTTTTCTCAACATTCAAAAATTGAACAACACACGGATACAACTTGCAATTATATGAGGAGGTTCCTTTGATATTTAAAATATTTCAATACAATTCGATTGACAACGCAGTCACAAAGAAACTATAGGTGAACACAATCTATGGCTTCCCTTATCCACATAAATTTTAAAGTTTAAATATGCATATACTTAATAGAAATTAATACATTTATATCCTCACGACACATATCTGCTCATTCACTTAGAGAAATAAAATATATGGCCAGACTTGGCTCACAAAACACACTCATATAAATTGTCTAAGTATGCATATAACTAAATAAGAACCATTTGTTTTATAGACATTTTACTATTCTTTTAGAAATGGCTATAGCACCATGGCTCTTGTGCAAGGTAGAACTCAGCAAACATCTCCATTACCTTTAGAAAACCACTTGATCAGGTAAAAGACATGAGTCTAAAGGTGAGAGTATGGGATCAGCTTGGCCATAGAATGCATCTATATGCAAACAAAATTCATGCACAATACACATATGCTATGGAAACCTTCTATTTTAATAAGGATTCACACTCACACAAAGCAAGAAAACTTAGAACCCATTTTAGGTTTTAATAAAATAAATCCCTCTCATACAATACATAGAGCATATAAGTTATCGAGCTCTTTTCAGATTTTTTTAAACAAAAAGATTTCCCACTCATGCATTACACAGAGCATGCAAGCTATTGAGCTCTTTTCAAATTTAAATAAAGGATTTCCCATTCATGCAATACATAGAGCATGCAAGCTATCAAGCTCTTTTCAGATTTAAATAAAGGATTTTCCAATCATGTAATACACAGAGCATGCAAGCTATCAAGATATTTTCAGATTTAAATAAAGTATTTCCCTCATGTAATACACAGAGCATGCAAGCTATCAAGCTCTTTTCAGATTTAAATAAAGGATTTCCCACTCATGTAATACATAGAGCATGCAAGCTATCAAGCTCTTTTCAGATTTAAATAAAGGATTTGCCACTCATGTAATACATAGAGCATGCACACTATCAAGCTCTTTTTAGATTTAATAAAATATTTCCCACACAGGAATACATGTTATAACAATGATTTAGATTTTAATAAAAGAATTTCCCATTCAAGCAATGCACAAGCATGCAAGATATAGCAACATTTCATATTCATTGAAAATCTCCTCTCATGTAAGCACACAAACTATAAAGGCCATCTTTGGAAAACAATGACCCATCAATTCATTAAAACTAAGTGCTATGATTTTTAGAATAAAAAATATATCGTCATGAGAGAGTTTTCCACAAGTTATTTAAAAAAAATAATAGCAGAAATATGGCAGCAATTAATCACACAAAAAGAGCATGCAGTTCAACAATGGCAGCATAGGAAACATATCTCACAAGTAGCATACTTCTATTACCATAACTCAAGTGTCTACCTGGTTATATAGTTCTCCGATTGATCGCTATACCAACAGCCAATTACCTTAACACTGCAACTAACTAGTCAGCACCCTCTTCCATTTATCTTTACTTGTGTCTGTATCCCCCACCACTCTTTTCCTTAATGTCAAAGATGATATCCCTCTTATTTATTTTTGTTATCATTAAAAGAAACTTTCTCCGCCATCCCAAGGTGACGCCTTACATGGTTTGTTATGCCAGATCAATTTTTTTTACCCATACACAGACAAGTATAGCTTATTTTTCTCCTTCTCTGAGTGGAGGAGAGCGATCTTAGTGGTTGGTCATTTAATCATCATTAAACTTGATGACTTCATTGATGCCTTCTTGATATGTTTTACATTAGCTTTCTCCATATAACAACTATCAAGGTAATTCTTTTTTTTCTATATATATTCAAATTAAATATCATTTGAATTATGTTTTATTTTTAGTCATAATTTCCTATATATATATGTTGTTTTACAATACATGAGTTTTCTTCCAAGCAAAAACAAACAACATATCTATATTTTTTTCTTTTTATTAATTTATATATTTTTTAAATTCTTCCCATTTATTAAAATTAATATTGACATTACACAACAACAAGGAGCACACAAGAAAAACACACAACATCAAATAATATGTAAGAATGCAGTAGTGACCTTGTACGAAGTGCAATCACACACATGCTCTAATGCATCAACAATCAGAATGATTCATATGCAAATTCTATGGTGGACTTCCATGTATCCATTGGCCAAGGTGCAATGAAGCACAACATCATATCCCACCTACCTGACACCTTTCAACCTCAGTCTCCATCAGGGGTGGTTACTCTCTTTTGCCTCCACACGTAAACCTATACCTGCATCACAAAACTCAATGCAACATCACATTCTTCCAAATAAAAATATATCAAGCAATAGGGATGTGACAAGATGCTTTCAGTCATCTTGTAGACCCTAATAAGATGACACACTATATCCTTAGCTCTTAATTATTCTCATTCACACATAAGGAAGATACTTTTAAAAGGTAAAAATGGAAGGTAAAACCAAAGATGCTTAAGTTTCAATAAATGCTCCCTTCATATATCATCTCAAATTTATTGAATATACCTATTTTTTTATCATCTCTTAGTGAAGATGTAGAATTTAAACCAATTTTATTATTCTATGAGAAATTTATTGGATAGTTAGTTAGTACTACAAAATATAGGATATTTTTTTATTAATTATTCCCTATATTTATAAAATTTTCATGGATATTTTAAGGTTTAATATTATAAATCCCTGTCAACATATCTAGATATTACTTTGTCTAGTAAAGGAAAGAAGAAAAATATTTTGCACTCAATTTTTAGATAGAATGAAATCTTGTTTGGTATGATGACAAGGAATTTTTTTAACCATGAACATAGTATTATAATTCATAAATTCTATATATCAATCCATATCTCTATCATAATATTTACTTTTATGGTTGCTAGTAGGTATAACATCCAAATTTAACAACATTCAAAGAGATTTTTTTTGGATAAGATGTGATTAAGAAAATTATAAGTGGGATGATATTTGTAAAGGGGGAATATTGGATGGGTAAGCTTGTTAGAATTCACAATATTTTTAAAAATTGAATAGAGGCAATCCATCCACTCATATCTTATACAAAAGATGCAAAAGTATAAAAGAAAGTTAAAGAAAGACAAATAATTGATGGCACCTATAGGTACCATAAATAATAAATATATTATTCATAGATATGATTCAAAATGCTTTTCTAATAAAATGAGTGGTGGGGGTGTTTATACCAATAAAAAAACCCCAATTACATAATAGATTTTTATCTAAGCCAATATAATAAGAGGGTTTACAATTAATTTTAAGTTATACATTGGGCTTAACCATTACAAGGTTGATTGTGGCCCATAGGGATTACATAATAAAGTATTACACAAAATTAAATACATTACAAAATTAACAATTAAATATCCATGAATCTTATAAATAATCTAAATAGTATTGAGGGAGATATGATTATGTGAATACAATTCAAAACACGAACAACATTAAGGCAATTTTTTTTAATATCTCATCCTTTCAGACATATATCTTTGTAAAGGGTTGTCTGATTCAAATTATTCTTGGACCAATTTGTGAAAAATTTGAAGAGCTTTAAAATAAGTGGTCATATGAAGGAATATGAGCAATATTGAGGGAGATATGATCCTATGAAGTCAGCCATCCAAAAGAAGGGTAATGGCGATTTTTCAAGTCATAGAAAAGAAAATTATAAATATCTATCAGTCAAGGTTTGGATGATAGGAGGAGAATTGGAGAGTTAGGGCATTGGTGAGGCAACACATTTTATCTAAGCTTAAAATTATTCACCTAAGTTTTTTTTCCCCTTCTTTATCTTAGAAATTTTGTATGTAAACTAGTATAGATTTTTTATCAAATACTTTATTCACTATATGGTATTTTGGTAAATATTAGTATATTTTGAGTTATAATTTCTTTTAAATTAACCTATATACAAATAAATCCTTAGAATCATCCTTATTAGTAAATGTTAGTGAGGTGATCATAGAGAGGTGATCCTCATTTCTCAAAGATATGATAGTTTTTGGTAAATTTAATAGGTCTTGGCCAGGGGTCTTGGACTTGAGAAAATAGATTGATAGGAGTTAGAAGTCTCTAGGAGTGAGTCTATCCTTACTCCCCAAAGTTTTATTCCTAGCTATTTTTTTCCATGGAAGAAATAAATATAATCCTAGAAGGGGTCCTTGGTTTATGGGAAGAGCAGGTTTCTTCCTTACCCACTGGTAAGAAGGCTTTGCACCTAAAAATGAATCCTGGTACAAGTATGGGTTAGGATGTATAGGTTTTCCACTAAATTTTGGGAAATGGACACCTTCAAGGCAATAGGAAACACTCTAGGATAATTCCTTGAGATTTTAGAAACTATAAAATATGGATTTTTGGCTATTTATGCTCGAATATTGGTCATGATTGATATAAGTAAACCTTTACCAAAATCAATAATTCTTAAGTATAGGGGTAATTTGTGGACCCAAACCATAGATTATGAAAACATATCTTTTAGATGTAGAATACATCATGAGGTGGATTATATTGAGAGATCATTCCCTAAGAAGAGTCCAACATAAACATATGTAGAAAACCACAAGAGAAACTTACAAATGGACATGGATGAGGATGGTTTTCAACTTCCAAAAAATAGGTCTAGACATATGAAAGTAAATAAAAAATGGAGACCGATAAAAAGGATATTAGAATAAATTCTAATTATTTTGAGTCTTTAGCATATGAAGAAAAATAAGATCAAAGCTAAGAAGACACAGTACAACATGTATATATATATATATATATATATATATATATATATATATATATTTGTATTGATAAAAAAGGGGGTTGAAGAGCCCCGACCCTTTACACAGAGCTTGAAAGATGTATAGGAAAAAAGAGAGAAGATCATACAAATGCAAGATAGCCCTATACTAGTAAAAAAAATAAACGTGGACTAAACCTACTAATGGAGAGGCTAAAATAATATTCCTCCCACTATCCTTTTATTTGACATGGCTTAAGCAATGCTCAATGCTTTACATAACTGATAAAGAAACTGCTAACAACAATGCAATTTAGTGTTCTCAAATCCTTCATTACATGATCCCAATAAGTATTATGCTTTGCTCCACCCTCTTTATTTGCTAGCTTCATTATCAATTCTTATAATCTCATGGGTATATATGACTAGGTCTAGAAATTCTTAGATTTAACTGCTAGATTCACCATTTTATCGGTAGCTTTGTTTCCCTCTTTATAAATATGTTTAACTTGACTTTATTCTAGATTTCCCAAAATAGTCCTCGCATCTGTAATTATTTGGAAAATGCTAGAATTATTTAACTTCCTTTTTGAAGGGAAGTTATAATATTCTTAGAATGCCCCTAAAAAACAATTCAAACCTAAATTCACTATAATTTTGAGGCCCATAAGCATCACCCTTTCTTCAACTTGATGATTTGTGGTAATTCCTAGATCCTCAACATATGTAGCTGCTACCTGACCTCAATAATTCCTAATGAGACCTCCACCTTCAGCATGAACTGAGTTACCTTTTGCAACCCCATCAAATTTAATTTTTACCCAATCCTTGTGAGGACATTCCCATCTAGCATCTAGTCTCACCTTATTATTTTTTTCATATTTAAGATATCTTTTTCTTTAGAGAGGATCATTGCAATATTTTCCTGGCTAACAATATTTATAATACAATCCTCCAATAGGATTGTTTTTTTCCTGGCATAAGCCCCAATTATTCCTATGGTTTTAATTTTTTGAACTCTCGTCTATTTCTTTCCAACCAAATCCCCTAGCAAATACATGGAATGCACTTTTGCTAGAAAATATTGCTTCCTAAGTGCCTATTGGAAAATTTGAGTTAGTTTTGTTATCATTGATGTCAAGAGTTAGTGTCAGGAATTAGTGCAGGACTTGGTAAAATAAGGGTTAAAATATTTATATTTTAAGCCCGAGATATTTGGTCTAAAAGCTCCAGATGATTGGTCAAAAGGACGGTTAAATGCCTTGAAGAAAAGGCCTAAAGGAAATATATTATAATATTTATTATTATAATATTAAAGGCGGTCAGAAAAGGTCTAAGGGCGAAAGAGGAAAACACCTAGGCCCAATGGAAATAATATTATAATACTTTATTATAATATTAAATTTTTTACTATGCCTACGGAAGTTTATAAATAATTTATAATATTTATATTATAAATTTATTTATAAAAAATAATATTTTCATAACCCAAAGTTGGATTGGGCACCAAAAAGAATTCAAATTTTTTATTCTCTGTCGACGTTGGAAAAGGGAGGCATATGGTATAAATACCATAGCACTTACCCCTAAAAGGTAAGTCTCCGAAATTATTTTAATGCATGCGAGTTTGAAGTGAAGGTGAAATATTTCATGAGCAAGCAAAGGACAAAATATTATAATTTTTATTTGCCCCCAAAATCCATGGAAGACAAAGCAACTAAGGTGGAAAGGACAAACACCAACCAACGGTTGGGCTAGCAATGAATCCAAGGTGTGCAAAGTGTTTGGAATGTAGAGGTGTTGCATTCGATTCTCAACAGTGATGAAGGACAGTCTTTTTGGATTTTGGCGTGTAGGGAGGAGTCAAAGCGCCCTAGGCACCTTTGCCTCCCATGTGAGCACTTAGCTCACACGATAGGGGAGCCACGACTAAGGCACTAGAGGCACTTTTACCAAGAATCGAATCCCACGAGGAGTGCATAAGGAGGTATTTTAATTTTTAATTAAAAGGTCGTTGGTGGCGCTCAAAGTGCATAGTTTAATTTTTGCACTTGGGTTATAGTGTGAAGAGGGAAAATTATTAGCACATGGGTTATTTGGTTTTTGTTAAAGTGCTTAGGGAGTTAAAAGGGTAAGGTAATTAATTTTTACCTTAGAGAAAGTGAGAAATATTTTATTGAGGGTTAAAAATATATTGCATTGTTTTATAAAGTTAATTACTTGAAAAATATAATTTTGAGTGGGGAGACATAAGTAGTGTTTGGATTGCTTCATGCATTAAATTTTTGAAAAGGGTTATTGTGAATTTGAGTGGGTGAAATATTTATTTGATAAAGTTTGGAGATAATAAGGTGTACTTGAGTTTGTTAATTTTGTAATGTTGAATTAATATTGAGAGAGTATTTGGGTGAATATTTTTGCTACCTAACCTTTGAGATTGGCAAAGAGATTGATTGTGATTGAGACAGGTTTTGAGGTCATTTCTCCATCAAGAAAAATGTATGGGCATATCTTCCTTGTGAGTGAAATATTGTTGGGTTGAATATTATGAATGCTAAGTTGGAATGAAAAGGTTTGTTTGATAAGCATTGTTGAGTAAGTTTTCATGTGCATGATTGGTGAATGTTTGTAAGAACATTTGTGAGATATTGAAAACTATCTTGAACTAGGGTTTGTGAAAGATCATGAGTATCATTGTTATGTGAGGTTGTTTGATAAGCCTTGTTGGAAATATTTGAGTAAAATTTCATTTGCATAATTAAATTTTGTGAAAAGAACATGAGTATCATTGTTATGTGAATGAGGAAACATCTTCAGTCAAGGATTGATATTCATAGTGTGAGTTTTTGAAAGCATTGTGAAACACTTTTTTAGGGTTTGTAAGTAAGTTGTATTTTTGTTGGATATTTTGAGTCAAAGTTGTCATTGATTTCAAGGAATAAGCTATCGTTGATGTAAAAAGTTCAAAAGGAACAATGCAAAGGTTAATGGTAAAAGAGCTTCATAATATTTTTAATAATAAGTGGAAGCATAAGTTTAAAGGTTTTTATTAAAACCATGTTTTAGAAAAATAAAAGGTTTTCCTTAAAATCAATGATGGCAAAAATAAAGGGTTTTTCATTAATATCATTTGGGCAAGTTGTAAGGTTTTTCTAAAAACCAAGGAGGCCCTAAAGTTTGGTTTAAAAGGCCAAAGTCCATTTAATTATTAAATTATAATAATTAAATTCTTAAAAGAATTTAATTTATTATATTTAATAAATAATGGAAAAATTCTAATGTTGGTAAAAATATTTTACCTTAGAGGAAAGGAAAATTATTTATTGCATTATTTTTCAAAAGATATTTTTTTAAATGCAATATTAAAGTAGGGATTTATAAGTAGAAATTGGGTTAAGTTTTGAGGATATGTTTTAGAAGTAGCTTATGTCAAAATGAATGGTTGAGATGAAATTGTTATGAGTTAGGGTTTTGAGAAGTGAATATTTAAACTATTGTGGTGTTGAATATTATTTTAAGAATGGAGTAATAAGGTGTATTTTGGAGTTATTATATACCTTGTATTGTTATCTAACTTATTTGAGTTTGGAAAAGAAGTGTTTGTGGTTGTGGCAGATGTTTGAGGTTTCTTCATCATCAAGAAAAAGGTATGGGCACATTCTTCCATAGTTGAGTTGATTGGTTGGTTTTCTGGAAAACAAGTTTGGAGTGAAAAGGACTTAATTAGGTTTCCTTATTAAGTGTGTTGAGTTAATGCTTCAAGGTTTTCTGGAATAAAGAGTTGTTGTTAAAACCTTGGTTTATAAGCATTGTTGTTGAAGCCATTGGTTAAGTGAAGAATATGAACTAGGGTTTGAAAAGAACATGAGTATCATTGTTATGTGAGATTGTTTTATAAGCATTTTTGTTGAAGCCATTGGTTGAGTGAAGAACTTAAACTAGGGTTTGAAAAGAACATGAGTATCATTGTTATGTGATATTGGTTGATAAGCATTGTTGAAACATTTTGAGTGTAATTGTTCATATGCTTGGACTAGGGTTTGTAAGCAAGGATTGTTTCATTGAGTTATTGATTGAGTAGAGTTGGTTGAGCCTAGTCAAGTGGATGTGTGAAGTGATTGTTCAAGTTCCATAAAATAAACTATTCTATATTTTGAATTAATTTGATAAAGTGATTGAGTATTGAGTTGAAGCATATTGAGTCTCTAACAATTATCTATATGTTTCTAAAAGAGTGAGTGAAAGTGATTGAGCATTGAGGTGAATGTGAAGTATATTGAGTCTCTAACAATTATCTATATGTTTCTGAAAGAGTGATTGAAAGTGATTAAGCATTGTGATGAGTATAGAGCATATTGAGTCTCTAACAATTCTCTTTATGTTTCTATGAGATTGTACAAGTTCTAGTGTGGAATTGTTGAGTAGATTTGAGGTAAGTCTTTGAGAAGACTTGTGGACAGACTTGGTAAGCTTTTGTGGAAGATTATAATAAATATTGAGAGCAGATTTGGATAAGTTCTTATGAGAACTTGTTGAGCAGATTGGACAAGTTCTAGAGAGGACTTAAGGACATATTGGTGTGATATTTTATGGAAGCTTACAAGGTATATTTGAGACAAGTCTTTGAAAATACTTGAGAGTATAGTTGATTGATTGATTTGTTCAAATCTTGAGTTAAGGTTTGGGGCAGATCCAATAGAGTTGATTTGAGATTTAGTCAAGCTTTGAGTTAAGGCTTGAGGATAAATTTATGCTATACCTAAGGACTATGTTTAGTACAGATTTGAGGACAAATTTTGGTGCAGATTTGAGGACAGGTTTGTGCTAGACCATAGATAGAGATTGAGGATAGATTTGTGCTAGACTGAAGGACTATGTTTAGTATAGATTTGAGATAGAGCTTTGGAGGTGATAGAGTTGAGGATAGAGATCTCCAACCATAGCAAGGAGGACAAGTATCTTCTATGGATAGAGTTCCATTTGATAATGGTAGTGGAGGCAAAGGTGGTCTAGAGGACCACCAGCCAGAGCAGAGCTAGGAGATTGGTGTCTCCTGTGGATAGAGATCCATAAACTTGATTAGGGGATTGGTGTCTCCTTTGGATAAAGGTCCATAAATATTGTAATAGGTAAAGGATTCCCAAGAGAATTTATTTGAGAAAATATTAGTGAAATATTTTCTCCGTGGAGTAGCCCACATTGGGTGAACCACATTAAATTGGTGTCTCTATTGTGTGTGATGATTTATGAATTGTTTTGGTTATTTCTATTGATATTGCCATTGATTATATTAGATAATACTATTTGGGAAAGAAAGTAAAAAGTGATATTATATTGTTCACCCCCCCTCTCAGCATAAGCTTATGTTCTTCAATTGGTATTAGAGTTTGTTTCTTAAAAAAAGGTTTAATAGCTTGAAGGAAGATCTTACAAGAAAACAAATGGTAAAAAAAGTAAAGGTAGAACCATGAGACACAAGAAGAAAAGAACACACATGATCATGAAAGAAAAATAAGATGAATTTGATATTGTTGTTTTGGGAGGAAAAATGGAAATATATTCAAGAGATGAATCAAGTAGTGGAGAAAATATTAGATTGATAAAAATTTGTACCAGATGTAGAAATACAGGTCACCATGTAGCTTATTATCCACAAGAAGGTGAAGAATGATTTGTTTGTGGTCAAATCGGTCATGATGCAAGATATTCTCATGGTTTCAGTAGTAGTGAAGATGAAATGGATCTAAATGATAACGGGGATAGTCAAAACAGGTATGGAAAATAAACTCTACTTTCTATAATAGAAGAAAAAGGAGATGCTCCTATAAAAGATCAAAGAAAGAAAGAAGAGGAAGATTCAAAAAAATAAAAATATGAAGTCACTCTTAAGGAAATTTTTGAATTGAAAAGAGAATTTAGAATTGAAGGTTCAAATACAAGAAGATAAGAAATGTAAGACAAAGCTTCTACAAGATCTTTTTGACTTGAGAGATAAGGTTGAAAAGGCAAGAAGAGTTGAAAAAGGTATGGTTGAACAGTCAATGGTAAAAGAGATAGAATGTGAAAGACTTATGGTTATTATTGAAGAAAAAAAAGGGAGAATTCAGGATTAAGGGTTCAAGCTCAAGAATATGAGAAAGCAAAAGCAAAATTTCTACAAGAGCTCACCAACTTCAAAATCAATATTGAAGAAGCAAGGAAAATTGAAGAAGGTATGACTGAAAAATTAAAAACAAAATATCTAGAGTGTAAAAGATTAGTACATGAGATAGTTTCACTAAGGATTGAAGTGAAAGACTCTAAGGAAAAACTACGCAAGTTTGAGAAAAATTAAAAGACTTTGGACAATATTATCAATGGACAAATATCATTAGTCACCAAAACAAGACTTAGTTTTGAAGAAGAACAAGGAAAATAGGAAGCAGAAAAAGGAGTGTCAAGCTCAAGCACCAAAGAAGAATAAGTGTCAAAAGAAGTAAGTAAAAGAGAGAGTGAGACTTCTAAGGATAATTTGGAAAATAGAAAGTTCAACAAGGAAAGGAATAATACACAAATAATAAACATATGGAATAGGAAATAGGATAGAGTAGAAGAGACTAAGAGACCAATGGGGTCAAGGGAAGGTTTCTTCAATGGATGATGTTTATCATGTCATAGGTTTGGGCACAAAGCTTCACAGTGTAGGATACATGAAATACAGGAAAATGGAAATCTTAGGTAGCTTTTCCATGGGTATTGCTACTCATGTAATCAATTTGATCATAAGGCAATGGATTACAGGGTTCATGTCAGAAAAGGATATGCTTCACTAGGAGAAATCCTAAGACATATGCACCTCCAAGTAATAATAACATTAAGTGTTACAAGTACAATAATTATGGACATACAACAAAGTGGTGTAAAGTAGACATTCTAGAACCAAGAAGGAATAGGAACAGGAACAAAGACATGAAAATAAAAAAGAATAGGAACAAGAAAAGGGATATGGATATGAACATGAACATGAATAGGAACATGGATATGAACATGAAAAAGAACAGGAATAAGAACATGAGAAAGAATATGGATATGGATAGGAGCATGGAAATGGAAATGAAAAGTCAGAGCAATTAGAAGGATCGGATAAGAAGAAAAGAGGATAAAGGTAAATACCAGTGCTTGTTGGGAGTAGAAATAATCCCACCCCATAATTAACCACCTAAAGAAGAGGTGGGGGAGGGGCTAAGCTAAGAGAATAATTCTTAGCCTCAAGCCCCAAAGGTGACCCTTTGCCATTGATGTCAAAGGGGGAGAGATTTGGTATTTGAGTAAAGAGGAGAGATTTGAAAAGAGCATTGAGCCAGGGGGAGCAATGTCCTAGGGGGAGTAGAACAAAGAAAAGGTTAAGTTTTTGGTAAAAAGAATTTGGATTGCCATCAATGACAAAGGGGGAGATTGTTGGACATTTTGAGTCAAATTTGTCATTGATGTCAAGGAACGAAGTTGTCATTGATGTCAAGGAATAAGCTACCGTTGATGTAAACAAATCAAAAGGAACAATGCAAAGGGTAATGACAAAAGAGCTTCATAATATTTTTAATATTATGTAGAAGCATAAGTTTAAAGGTTTTTATTAAAACCATGTTTTGGAAAAATAAAAGGTTTTTCTTAAAACCAATGATGGCAAAAATAAAGGGATTTTTCATTAAAACCATGTGGGCAAGTTGTAAGGTTTTTCTAAAAACCAAGGAGGCCCTAAAGTTTGGTTTAAAAAGCCAAAGTCCATTTAAGTTTAAATTATAATAATTAAATTCTTAAAAGAATTTAATTTATTATATTTAATAAATAATGGCCAAAGTCTAATGTTGGGCATCGGTTCTTTCACGTACATTTTTGATGTCTCCCTCTACCAAATTCATTGCGTGCATTTTTTATGTCTTCCTCCACCGACGTGGGAGCACATTGGAAGGCATATGGTATATATATACCATAGCATTTCCAAAGGCCAAATTATCCACCTGATTCGCTAAAGACTATCACATGCTATTTCGTGCACATTTCTCATGGAAGTAACTTCATGCAATGCATTTCACAGAGCATGGGTGAAGGAGCCATCTTTTGGCTCATGTGTTTTAGAAGGTCAAAGCATTGAAGGCACTTGGAGTCTCCAAGAGGAGCACGTGGCTCCATGATGTGGAAGTTGTGGTCAAGGTGCTAGTGGGAAATATGCGTTCGGTTCGACTTATGCGCATGCCAAAGTGGTAAAGCTTTTTAATTATTAAATTTGATTTTTTCTTAGGCTAAAATTTGTATTAGGAGAAATAAGAGGAATATTTTTTGGATTTTACCCTAAGTTAAAGAGATTTTTATGGTTTTATGAAAGGTGTTTGCTAAGATTAATTTGTGGGTAAAAATATTTTTACCTTAGAGGAAAGGAAAATTATTTATTGCATTATTTTTCAAAAGAATTATTTTTAAATGCAATATTAAAGTAGGGGGTTATAAGTAGAATTTGGGTTAATTTTTTAGGATATTTTTCTAAAGTATATTATGTCAAATTTGAATGGTTGAGATGCAATTTTGATGAGTTAATGTTTTGAGAAGTGAATATTTAAACTATTGTGGTGTTGGATATTATTTTAAGAATGGAGTAATAAGGTGTATTTGTGAGTTATTATATGCTTTGTATTATTATCTAACTTCTTTGAGATTGACAAAGAAGTGTTTGTGGTTGTGGCAAATGTTTGAGGTTCCTTCATCGTCAAGAAAAAGTTATGGGCACATTCTTCCATAGTTGAGTTGATTGGTTGGTTTTCTAGAAAACAAGTTTGGAGTGAAAAGGACTTAATTAGGTTTCCTTATTAAGTGTGTTGAGTTAATGCTTCGTTAGAATAAATAATTATTCTCTTAAGTTCTACTAGGATAGACTTACTTGAGTTACCACTCTTCCATGAGTTAGGTGAACTCTCAGTTTATCCTAGTTTATATTTGATGAGTTGTTGTAATCCAACGACTCTCAATGATCAACTTTGCTATTTATACAAAGTTGATCCATGAAATAAATCAATTAGTTCTACTCTTCTCTTCATATTTTATGTAATGCTTTGCATGTCTATTTTTGGGAAATTCTAACATGGTACCAGAGCAGGATAGATTTTGCTAGCATTCTCTCTTGAAGGTTCTAGGAGCTGGTTCATTGTATCTCTTGTACACTTCTCTCTGTTTTTTTGTTCAAGTCTACAATAAGTTTTAATATATAGTTTTTTTTTCTAACTATATTTTTTGAGATATATGTAAATGGGTTATTCTGAATAATATTTGTCTTCTTCTCAGATCTAAAAAAAAGGAAGGAAAACTTCACTGCTACTTTAAGTGAAAATCAATTTTTTTTTGGCCAAAAATTGCTATTGCAATCTTGGCCTCAAAATTTTTTTACCCTCTTTTTTTTCTTCTCTCTAATATTCAGATTTTTAACACCATTTTTTTGTAGCAAATGCACCCACCATAGTTTTTCTCTCCTCTCAAAGGATACTGCAGCCAAGTTCTTGAATTCAAGCTAGCCGGAGATCTTTTTTTCATCTCCATGGACAAGACGCCATCATAAAAAAAAAACTTAGCTAGCCATTACGAGACATTTTGATTGCATGAGTGCAATCGTCATGGCATAGATCAAATGATTGGCACAACTATATTCATCTTGTTCATTGCTCTTCACACTCTCCTTTAATGTCCATTGCCCCTCAAACGTGGGAACTCATCATTATTTTTGGTGCTCTTATTCTCTTTGTGCCATCAAGGAAAATATTCCTTCGAGTGCTCTCTTGAGAATAGACATCCAGTCAACAATTGGGCAATCCATTACTTCGTAAGGCGATCCAAATCACACATTTTTATAATTTTTGTGCTCTAAGGAAATCATAGTATATCTGGGTCATGAATCGTGATCTCACCTTTGGCTATCAATGTCACGTAGGATGTCATCGAGGGAAGTATTCACTACAGTTCTCTACTAACGTGGAAGATTATACCTTGGTGTTTGTTTATTTCATCACTATGCATATTGGACACTTGTCCTTCTACTCGTTCCACTAACATTTTAAAACTAAAAATCCTGCATCTATATAAATCGCTCCATTCATATGTTGATAATCATTTATTTTGCAGAGCTCTAAAATTCTTTTTTTTCATCTGTTACGAAGGCCATTTATTTTATTGTAGGTTATTTTGGTATTTGAAGTAATTTCGACATCGTGACATCATCATATGAGAGCCTGAGCGAAGCTTGATCTACTCTGTGGTAGCTTGTCCTTCGTCGTGGGCATCCGTTCTTCACTATGGCCGCTTCTTCTTCACTGTGGAAACGTGTTCATCGCTGTGAAGGCTTGTTCTTTGCTTTTACTCACTTCCAGAGAGGACACTTGTCCTTCAACACATTCCACTAATATTTTAAATTATATATCCTGCATCTATTAAATGCTACATTCATATGTTGACATATATTCATCTTGCAGAGCTCTAATTTTTCATATGCTACAAAGGCCATTTATTTATTGCAGGATCTTTTGGTGTTTAAATAACGATGTCGTGACACCATCATCTGAGATCCTAGGTGTGCGCTCATAGTTTGGACATATCGTTGCTGATATCTAACATGTGGAAAGCTTATTCTTCTCCGTGGTAGCTTGTCCTTCGCCATGGGCATCCGTTCTTCGTTGTGGGTGCTTCTTCTTCACTGTAGAAATATGTTCATCACTGTGGGAATGTACCTTTCAGTAACATAGAAGAATTAGCTTTCCATTGCTCAAACAAAATACTTTGTAATCCCTTTTTTTCTCTCACCGTTATTCTCATTGCCTCTTTCAAAAAGCTATCAAAGAGAGTAAATATATTGTAAAATCAAATAATACAAAGTTTTTTGGGGGGTTATGGTGCTCATTTTGCACCTATTGTTTTTTTGAATTCTTTGAGGGGGGGAACTGTCTTCTTGTCTCAATATTGGTTGGCAGTCACTAGTGCTTTTTCTTTGTGTGGCACCTTCTTCGCCACTTCATGCTTGTTGATTCTTCTCCTTCTTTCAGCTATTTTTGCATTTTAGCCAGCATTTGCACTAAGGGGTTTCTAAGTAAAACAAGCAACCAAATTCTATAAAGCTCTTTGACAAAATTTTCATGCCAACATTTTTTTTTAAATAAAAAATAAAAAATAACAATATATATTGCCTATGTTCCACGTATCAATATCCTCCAAAAACTTATAGTTTCCCTCACGTAAGGGCGGGTTTTTTGAGTTTAATGGTATAGAGGCCTGGCATAGCCTATGTTCCACATATCAATCACCTCACAAAACTTATAGTTTCCCTCATGTAAGGGTAGGTTTTTTGAGTTAAATGGTATAGAGGTCTGAAATATTTTTTGGGTTTCAAATAGCCTATGTTCAACGTATTATTCTCTTCAAAACTTATAGTTTCCCTCATGTAAGGGCAATTTTTTGAGAGGTTTGGTATATAGGACTAGATTTTGTTACAATTAATTTAAAAGGTTTCTACTAAATTGCATCAAAATACTATCAGTTAAAGGGGGGAATATTAGGTTCACTGCAGTTTTTTGGGAAATATGAATACAATTGATCCACTCACCCCTCATAACTATCACACATGGAAACCAAAAATATTAAATCTCATTTCTCAAAAAGGGCTCACACACTTGCTAGAAGAGAAGCAGCCTGAATTTGAAAAAGAATATGAAATATTTGTTCATAAAGGGAAAATGTATGAAACCATGGGTATTATAAGCACAAATGTAAATGAAAGCTTATGGTTTCATATTTCAGAATGTAAAACTCCATATGAAAGTTGGAAGAAACTAAAATACTTGTTTGGGAAAGTAGATCAAATAAGGTCAATGCAACTAGAGGCAGAATTAACAACATTATCTCTTGAAGACTTCAACAATATTGTTGACTTTCTCACCAAATTTAAAGAAGTCCTTACTCAATTCAAAGGCAATGGCAAAAATAAAATAGAGGAAGAATGCATCTATCTAATTATTTCTAAATTAAATGGTGTATTTCAAATTTTTGCAACCACCTTCTTGTCTACAAAATATGCTCTTGGTGCAAGTTTTAAAATGCCCTCTTTAGAGGAATTCTATGATAGGCTAACTAGAGAGGAAACAAAACTTGCAAAGTATGAGATCTCTCCCTCTTCCTCAAAATCCTTAGTAGCATCAACCTCTACTAAAGAAAAATTCAAAAATAAAGAAAGAAGTCCCATAACTTGTACTCACTGCAAAAAGAATGGTCATTATGTGAACAAATGTTGGAAAAGACTACAACAACTAGAGGCAACAATGAAGGATCACAATATAGACACTAAGAAGTAGATAGGAAAAGCCTTAAATATTCAAGGTAGAACTATAAAAACATCATCAAAATACTGGGTTCTAGATTTAGGAGCAACTCATCACATGACTTCCTCAAATGAGTCATTCACTTCAATCTCCTCAAGTTCAACATGTAGCATAGAAGTTGGTGACTCATCCTTCATCCCAGTCAAAGGAAAAGGTGACATATCCATTGATGGTGGTTATATCAATAATTTTCTCTATGTTCCAAACATAGCTACAAATCTCCTCTCCGTCTATCAGATTTGTACTTTTGAAAAAGGCAAAACAATTCTCTTCTCACCAACTAGAGTTGAAATAAGAGACTTTCAAGAACCAAACACTCTCATAGAAAAAGGAGATATTGATCACAACACTCACCTATTTCACTTCAAAGGATTCAAAAATTTAGAAGGGGCCTCCTACTTTGTTGCTCATGGAGATCTTGAAAGCAAAATTTGGCATGAAAGGTTTGGACATCTCAGTTATAACTACCTAAAGGAATTGAACACCCATGATATGGTAATAGGGTTGCCAAAAATCTCTTCCATTGATGGAGTATGTCCTGGATGTGCTCTTGGAAAACAACATCAAGATCCTTTCCATCCAAGTGGTTCTCAAAGATCCTCATCCCCTCTAGAGTTAATCCATAGTGACTTGATGGTCTTCCTAGAGCCTTCTTTCAAAGGAGAAAAATATGCTTTAACCTTCATTGATGATTTTTCCAGAAGAACTTGGGTCTACTTTCTAAAATACAAAAGTGATGTTCTATCCCACTTCAAAATATTCAAAGCCTTAGTTGAAAATCAAGCCACTTGCAAAATCAAGCAAATTCGTATAGATAATGGGGGGAATACTTCAGTAATGAGTTCTCAATTTTTCTCTCAAATCATGGCATAATTCATCAACATTCAGTCTCCCATAATCCATAGCAAAATGGCATTGTAGAAAGGAAAAACATAACCTTAAAGGAAATGGCAAACTGTATGCTTCACTCAAGAGATCTTCCAACAATTTTTTGGGTTGAGGCAATTAACTATGCAAACTATATTCAAAACCGCACACCTCATAAAGCTCTTGACCATTTGACTCCTGAGGAAGCATGGACTGGATCAAAACCTGATGTCTCTTTCTTCAAAATTTTTGGGTGTACTACTTGGGCACATATTCCAAAGAAGAAAATAAAGGCTCTAGATAAGAAAAGCAAGCAACTCATCTTTGTTGGTTATTGTGAGGAAATGAAAGCATACAGGCTTCTTGATCCCACAACTCATGAGGTTTTTTTCCATAGAAATGTTCAATTTGATGAAACATTCCCTAATAAATATCCTCAACCATCCTCTTCCAACATTATTTCTCTTGATCCATCTCCAATATTAGAGCCTCAATACAATGAAGATCCCATTTTGGAGATAAATGATCAAAATGACCAAAATGAGGATCCTATACTCCAAACCCCAACTCAAAGTCATGCCACTCCAATTACTCCTTCCACAATGCCAAAATGGGCCCGCACCATAGTTGAAGAAGCCACTCCTTACATCCAAAATCTTCCATCATCCAGATTAGGCAACACCATAGGTTCTGGTCTTGTGTGTCAGTCCATCTCCACATATCCTCAAACCTTCAAGGAAGCAACTAGAATAAAAGAATGGGATGATGCCATGGAGAATGAATTCTCTTCCTTAATAAAAAACAACACTTGGGATTTAGTTCCTCTACCTAAGGGAAGAAAGTTAGTTCGTTGTAAATGGATTTACAGAACCAAGTATGGACCTGATGGAAAAATTGACAAACACAAAGCTCGCTTGGTAGCTAAAGGTTTCTCTCAAATAGAAGGCATTGATTATTCTGAAACCTTTGCGCCAGTTGCCAAAATTGATTCTATTAGGTTGGTACTTGCACTGGATGCTTCCCAAAAATGGCCTATTTTTCAGATGGATGTTAAAAGTGCTTTCTTACATGGGGACTTAAAAGAGGAGATATTCATGGAACAACCTGTTGGATTCACTCAAGACTCCTCCCTTGTTTGTAGACTAAGGAAATATCTCTATGGCCTCAAACAAGCTCCTAGAGCTTGGTATGAAAAAATGGACTACTTCCTTCTTTCCTCAGGTTTTTCTCATTGTGAGTTTGATGCCACAGTCTACATTTCGAGAGATGAAGAAAAAATCACCATACTTGTTCTATATGTTGATGATCTACTACTCACTGGTAGTGACATTTCTCACATTCAGACTATCAAAGACTTCCTTTCTAAAAAATTTGAAATGGTTGATCTGGGTTTAGCTCATTACTTCCTTGGGATTCAAATAAATCAAACAGATGCAGGAATTTCATTGTGTCAACAAAAATACACTCTAGACCTTCTTCAACGATTTAAGATGACTGATTGTAAGCCCTCTTCTACACCTTTTTAGTCTGGAGTCACTCTAATCACTTCTTGCACATCCCCACTATGTGATGCTACTCTATACCGACAGCTTGTAGGGAGTCTGTTATACCTCACTCATACTCACCTAGATATTTCATATGTTGTTGGCTTGATATCTAGATTCTCTCATCAACCTCATTTCAGCCATTGGCAAGCAGCAAAAAGAATCCTACGCTACTTGCAAGGAACTACTCAATTTGGGCTCTTATATGAAGGAAAATCCATGGATATCATTGGTTACATAGATTCTGATTGGGTAGGTTCAGTAGAAGATAGATGTTCAACTTTTGGCTATGTCTTTTGTCTTGGTTCTTCACCAATTGCTTGGTCATGCAAAAAATAACAAGTAGTAGCATTATCATCTACAAAGGTAGAATACAGGGCAACAATTTTGGCAAGTCAGGAAGCTCTTTGGCTTCATCAGATACTAAGAGAATTTGGTTTTTTCCATAACAAACCTATTACTCTTTGGTGTGATAATCAGAGCACAATTCATATTGCCCACAATCCAGTTGAACATCAACGTACCAAGCACATTGAAATTCACATGCACTTCATTCGACAACATATTCAAAAAGGGGAAATACACTTGGACTATATTCCCATAGAAAATAAAATTGCAGACATCTTCACCAAATCCTTTCCTTCTCCGCATTACATTCAGTTGAGAGAGAAACTTAGGGTAAGGCAAATGCATTAGAAGGTAAACAGAGGTTTTCACCTCTATTCTCTTCTTATTGGTTCTTTTTCTGGAAGATGGTTTTTTCCCATGTGGTTTTTTTTACCATCTCTCCTATATGCAATAACATTGTACATGAGTACCTCATCAGGCCCAATTGTCGGGACTCATTTATTTTTTGTTCAATGAGGACAATCTTCGCCATCCGAAGACATGCCTCTTCCTTTTTGAAAGATGGTTTTTCCCATGTGGTTTTTTCACCATCTCTCATATATGTAATAACATAGCACATGAGTACCTCATCAGGCCCAGTTGTCAGGACTCATTTTTTTGAGGACAATATTCGCCATACGAAGACATGCCTCTTATTTTTTTTTTTTGATAGATGGTTTTTTCCCATGGGGTTTTACCATCTCTTCAAAAAGAATCATTGTACATGAGTACCTCATCAGGCCCTATTTCTGGGACTCATTTGTTAAATTCACCCCTAGTATCACTTAAGGGGGGTGTTAGAATAAATAATTATTCTCTTAAGTTCTACTAGGATAGACTTACTTGAGTTACCACTCTTCCATGAGTCAGGTGAACTCTCAGTTTATCCTAGTTCAGATTTGATGAGTTGTTGTAATCCAACGACTCTCAATGATCAACTTTGCTATTTATACAAAGTTGATCCATGAAATAAATCAATCAGTTCTACTCTTCTCTTCATATTTTGTGTAATGCTTTGCATGTCTATTTTTGGGAAATTCTAACAGCTTCAAGGTTTTCTGGAATAAAGAGTTGTTAAAACCTTGGTTGATAAGCATTGTTATTGAAGCCATTGGCTAAGTGAAGCATTTGAACTATTGTTTGAAAATAACATGAGTATCGTTGTTATGTGAGATTATTTTATAAGCATTGTTGTTGAAGCCATTGGTTGAGTGAAGAACTTGAATTAGGGTTTGAAAAGAACATGAGTATCATTGTTATATGAGATTGGTTGATAAGCATTGTTGAAACATTTTGAGTGTAAGTGTTCATATTCTTGGACTAGGGTTTGTAAGCAAGGATTTTTTAATTGAGTGATTGGTTGAGTAGAGTTGGTTGAGCTTAGTCAAGTGGATGTGTGAAGTGATGGTTCAAGTTCCATAAAACAAACCATTCTCTATTTTGAATTGATTTGAGAAAGTGATTGAGTATTGAGTTGAAGCATATTGAGTCTCTAACAATTCTCTATATGTTTCTAAAAGAGTGAGTGAAAGTGATTGAGCATTGAGGTGAATGTGAAGCATATTGAGTCTCTAACAATTATCTGTATATTTTTGAAAGAGTGATTGAAAGTGATTAAGCATTGTGATGAGTATAGAGCATATTGAGTCCCTAACAATTATTTTTATGTTTCTATGAGATTGGAAAAGTTCTAGTGTAAACTTGTTGAGTAGATTTGAGGCAAGTCTTTGAGAAGACTTGTGGACAGAATTGGGTAAGCTTTTTTTGAAGCTTACAAAAAATATTGAAAGTAGATTTGGATAAGTTCTTGTGAGAACTTATTGAGCAAATTGGACAAGTTCTAGAGAGGACTTAAGGAAAAATTGGTGTGAGATTTTGTGGAAGCTTACAATGTAGATTTGATACAAGTATTTGAGAAGAATTGAGAGCAGAGTTTATTGATTGATTTGTTCAAAACTTGAGTTAAGGTTTGGGGTAGATCCAATAGAGTCTATTTGAGATTTAGTTAAGCTTTGAGTTAAGGCTTGAGGATAGATTTGTGCTAGACTAAAGGACTGTGTTTAGTACATATTTGAGGATAGATTTTGGTATAAATTTGAGGATAGGTTTGTGCTAGACTAGAGATAGAGATTAAGGATAGATTTGTGCTAGATCGAAGGACTATGTTTAGTAAAGATTTGAGATAGAGCTTTGGAGGTGACAAAGTTGAGGATATATATCTCTAGCTAAAATAGGGAGGACAAGTGTCTTCTATGGATAGAGTTCCATTTTCTAAGGATAGTGAAGGCAGAAGTCTTCTAGAGGATCACAAGCCAGATCAAAGTTAGGATATTAGTGTCTCCTGTGGATAGATATCCACAAACTTGATTAGGAGATTGGTGTCTCCTTTGGACATAGATCCATAAACATTGTAATAGGGAAAGGATTCCCTAGATAATATATTTGAGAAAATATTAGTGAAATATTTTCTCCATGGAGTAGACCACATTGGGTGAACCACGTTAAAATGGTGTCTCTATTGTGTGTGATAATTTGTGCATTGATTTGGTTATTGCTATTGATATTGAAATTAATTATATTAGATAATACTATTTGGGAAAGAAAAGTAAAAAGTGATCTTATACTGTTCACCCCCCTATCAGTATAAGCTTGTGTTCTTCAGTTTCATTGAGTGATTTGTTGAGCATAGTTTATTGAGAGTGTTGGAGTGATAGTTCAAGTTTTGTTAAAAATTTTTTTCTTTATTCTTAAATTTAAAGAGAGTTTGGAAGTGATTGAGTGTTGTGTGAGAGTGAAACATATCGAGTCTCTTACCATTATCCATATGTTTTTGTGGTTAAACAAGAGAGTTTGAAAGCAATTAAGTATTATTGTGTGTGAAGCATAGTGAGTCTCTAACCATTCTCTATATGTTTCTTTAAGTTAAACAAGATTCTAAGTGAAACTTGTTTGTGTGATTGAAGAGGTTTTCTATGATATATTGAGTTAAGTTGAATAAGCTTTTGTGAAATCTTGTGAGCTGATTTGAGTAAGTTCTAGAGTGGACTTAAGGACTGAGTTGAGTAATATTTTGTGGAAGCTTACAATGCATATTTGAGGTAATTCTTGGTGAAGACTTGTTGAGCATATTGAGCAAGTTCTTGAGATGACTTGTTGAGCAGATTTGAGGCAAGTCTTGGTGAAGAATTGTTGATAATATTGAGAAAGTTCTTGAGAGAACTTGTTGAGAATATTTAAGGTAAGTCTTAGTGAAGACTTGTTGAGCAGATTGAGCAAGTTATTAAGAGGACTTGTTGAGTATATTTGAGGTAAGTCTTGGTGAAGAATTGTGGATAGATTAGTGTGAGTTTTTATGGGAGAATACAATTTAGATTTGAGGTAAGTCTTTGTGAAGACTTGAGAGAAGAGTTGATTAATTGACTGATTTGTTCAAGATTTGTGTTAAGGCTTGGAGTATATCTAGAAGATTTGATTTGTGATTAGATCAAGCCTTGTGTTAAGGCTTGAGGATAGATTTGAGGATAGAGTTTGGTGTATATTTGAGGATAGGTTTGGACTAGATTAGAGATAGAGATTGATAAGATTTTTACTAGACCAAAGGATTATGTTTAGTGTAGATCAGATACAGATATTGAATAGATTTGTGCTAGACTCAAGGACTATGCTTAGTATAGATTTAAGATAGATATGAGAGTAATATTTGGAGGTGACATAGCAGAGGATAGCAATATCCAATGGATAGAGATCCATTAGCCAGGGTAGTGAGGATAGAGGTGTTCTAAGTGAGGATAGGAGTCTTCAGTGGAGAGAGATCCACAAGCCAGAGCACTGGAGGTAGTAGTCTTCTAGAGGATCACCAGCCATAGCAGAGGAGAAGGAGTTCTCCTATGGATAGAGATCCATAAACTAGCTAAGGAGATTGGTGTCTCCTGTGGGTTGGTGCCCATAAACTAGATTAGGGGATTGGTGTCTCCTTTGGATAGAGGTCCATAAACATTGTAATAGGGAAGGATTCCCAAGAGATTTGTTGAGAAAATTTTAGTGAAATATTTTCTCCGTGGAGTAGCCTACATTAGGTGAACCATGTTAAATTGGTGTCTCTATTGTGTTTGGTGATTTATGCATTGCTTGATTACTGCTATTGACATTGTATTAATATATTGGATAATATTTTTTGAGAAAAGAAAAGTAAAAAGTTATCTTATACTATTCACCCCCCTCTTAGTATAATATTGTGTTCTTCAATGCCACTATTCCCAAATCTTGATTAGAGAATATAGAATGACCCAAGCAACATTAAATTCTATGAATAACATATTTAGGATATCATGAAATCACAAGTTCCAAATGTGTGGTCCATGCACTTATCATATTTTTTACATAAGACAAATAGTTGGAACCATGATCCCTCTTTTAAACATATTTTATTTCGTAAGGATCTTATTGAGAATGGTAGTCCAAAAAATCATAGCAACCTCATAGATGATGTTTAGCTTACAAATTATTTTAATATTGGGTTTATTTAAGGTTATTTAACCAAGAATCTATATCCATCCTTCACCAAGTACTAGCCTTGCTAGTTTCTTCCCCAGCTTATTTAATCCTCCTCTGAAACTCTACCTAAATAATAACTCCTTAAAAGGTTTTGTATATATTTATCCCACGGGCCTTACATATCTTCTTATAGGATTTTCCACTCCTAAAAATCACCCACACTATGAATGTAACCATTAATTTTATTACCATAGGTTCTGGTTAAATGTTCTTTAATATATTTAAACTTTTGTAGTTCACTAAAAACTCCTCTTAAATCCAGGGGTCTTTCCAAAATTTAATTTTGTTCCCCCTACCTACTCTTCATTTTAGATCTTATGATAGAAATTTCCTGCTATGGAGGATTAAAAAAAATGATAAAGTGGTTTCTGCCCTCCAAGTATTTATTTTAGATAATGTTAACCCATTTCCCTGATGCTCCAGTGCAAAGCCTCCATGAAGAACACAAGATTATACTGAGAGGGGGGGTGAACAATATAAGACCACTTTTTACTTTTCTTTCCCAATCAATATTATGTAATGTATATATAGCAATATCAATAGAAGTAATCAAATCAATGCACAAAACACCATACACAATAGAGACACCACAATTTACGTGGTTCATCCAATGTGGGCTACTCCACGGAGAGAATATTTTACTAAATTTTTTTCAATCAATATTTTGGGAATCCTTCCATATTACAATGTTTATGGACCTCTATCCAAAGGAGATATCAATCCCCTAAATCAAGTTCATGGATATCTATCCATAGGAGAACTCCTCCTCTGCTCTGGCTAGTGATCCTCTAGAAGACTACTACCTCCACTACACTGGATTGTGGATCTCTCTCCACTGAAGACTCTTATCCCCACTTACAATACCTATCATTACTACCCTGGATGATGGATATCTATCAACTGGAGACTACTATCCTCTCTACTATATCACATACAAAGCTCTGTCTTAAATCTACATTAAACACGATCCTTCGATCTAGCATAAATCTGCTCAATAAGTCCACTCAGAACTTGCTCAAATTTTCTCAACACGTCCACTCATAACTTGCTCAAATCTACTCAAAAATTCCACTCAGAACTTTCTCAAATCTACTCAACAAGTCCACTTAGAACTTGCTCAAATCTGCTCAATAGGTCCACTCAGAACTTGCTCAAATATGCTCAATAGTTCCACTCAGAACCTGCTCAAATATGCTCAATAGGTCCACTCAGAACCTACTCAAATATGCTCAATAGGTCCACTCATAACCTACTCAAATCTACTCAATAGGTCCACTCAGAACCTGTACAAATCTTCTCAACAAGTCCACACAGAACTTGTCCAAATATACTCAACAAGATCACACATAACTTAACCAATATCATAGAAACATAAAGTGAATTGTTAGAGACCCAATATGTTTCAACTCAATGCTCAAACACTTTCTCAACTCAAATTAGAATATAAGATAGTTTGTTTTATGGAACTTGAACAATAATTTTATACAACCACTTGAATAGGCTCAACAAACTCTACTCAACCAATCACTCAAGAAACAACCCTTGCTCACAAACCCTAGTCCAAGCATGTAAACATCAACTCAAATGTTTCTAATAATTCTCAACAACAAATCTCACATAACAATGATACTCATGTTCTTTTCAAACTCTAGTTCAAGTTATTTGCACAACAACTCACTTGAACAACAATGCTCATAAAACAATATTCACATAAAAAATATACTCATGTTCTTTTCAAAATTCTAACTCAAATTCTTCACACAAACAATGGCTTCAACAACAATGCTTATCAAACAAGGTTTTAACAAAAACTCTTTATTCGAGAAAACCTTGAAGCATTAACTCAAACACTCTTAAAAAGGAAACCCTAATAAAGTCCTTTTCACTCCAAACTTATTTTCAAAAAACCATTTAATCAACTCAACTATTGCCACACTCACAATCACTTTGCAAATATAAAAAAGGGTTAGAAAATAATTTTCTTAACAAATCACAATACAAAAAGATATCAAACAAAATACACCTTATCACTCCAACTTTAAAATAATATCCAAAACCTTCATAATAATGTTTCTGGTAAAAATACCTTTAAAAATAAAATCAAAACTCTTAAAGTCTTACTCCTCCAATATGCAAATATAAAAATTTAATATTTTATTAAAAATAAAATTGTAACCACCAAAAAGGCTCACACCTAATGTATCCTATTGCAATAATTGAAAAAAATAATACAAAATGCATACAAGAACAAGAAATTGACAATGAGATGATCAATAAAAGATACTTTATTCCATTATATTTTGATGTCAAACTCAAATTACAAGTACATCCCTCTTAGGGATAATCATCTTGATACAATTGTTACAATAGGATGTATTTTATTTCCCTCTCAAAGGTAGGTGTGATTTCAAAGTGCCCTTCAAGGTGACACAAACTACTCTAGGGTGGAGTAGACCCTCTTCTTTGCGTTGAGGAAGGAAATGGATGGTTGTAGCTCCTTTAAAACTTGTCTCCTACTATCAAGAAACAACACAAGAATGTCAAAAGCATAGGAAGCCTCTCATGATGAGGCCCTTTAAAGACAAATGGCATGAGAATAGCATAATGACATAAAATCAAGAAAGTGCATAAACTATGCTAAACATGTGCAAATCCTATCAAGATTGATGGAAATATGTGAACAAGAAATACAACTATCAATCTATGGCATACATTATACGAAATGAAGCATTAAAGCATAAAAATAATCTAATTAAGTCCTACTTGCCAAGAAGATAAATTAGTAAAAACACTAATTATGTTGGTCAAAAGTCTCTAAAATCCCAAATAAACCAGTAAAATGATAAATGTATCTAATCTAAACCTACTAGAAAAGAAACGGTAAGGAAATAGTCACCTTGTTCAAACCACAAGCTCGATGGGCGATCTGCACTGTAAACCGTGGTTGAAAGCCACGGTGAGCAACCAAGTGATTTGCCCTCCAAATTCAAGGGTTGTGGGCTTGACCTCCTTGTCCAATTGATGTTCAAGGGTCACCTTCAATGTCCTCTGATAGGTTTGGCGGTTGAATCATTGAATAGGGCCTTCGTTTTCTCGAATTAGCATTTCTTAGCTCTCTTAGGTCCTTAGGGCATCCATGGCCTAATTCGTCATGATGCTTGACAAATTGACAATGGTGATGACAAAAAATCTCTCTCTATGCACTCAAGTGAGTCCACAATTCGATAGGGCTTCGTTGCTCTAAACTCCAATGCTTTCTCTCATAGTTTGCCCTAATTCTCAAGGGTACTTATAGGATGTCCCAGGGCTAGGGGTGGCTTCATGGAGAAGCCAAGATCAAGAAGGGGTGGTTAGGATAGTTGGATTGGAAGCTTCCATACTCTAACCACCTTCTTCTAGAACAAATGGTCATTCAAACCAATTTGGCTCGAATGAAGGCCAACTGAACTTCAGTTAAGACCACAGGTTACAACTGCGGTCCAGACTATAAATCGTAGGTCTCATCCATGGTTCAGACTATAGATCATAGGTTTGGGCTATGGTTCAGAATGATTAGGCCAAGGAGCCAAAATTGAGTGGTTAGAACCACTGCTCTATATTGGAGTCTATCCAAGATCTTCCATATGGTCTTGTAGCATGTCCATATGAGTAGTCGCCCTCGACATGACGCGTTTTAGGTGTCTACAGATGCCCCTTTTGAGATGCATTGTGAGATCAAACAACGCTGAGCAAAAATAGACCTCCTAAAATGATGTTGAAGGTTCTATGATGATCATTAGTCGGATCAACATTAGATGCCCCAGGTCTTGCAAAAGGATGTGCATCCTGGAATCATTGCTTCCAACTCTTTGGAGGCTTAAACTTGAAAGAGTTTGCACTCATCATCAAAAATTCGAGTATATTTGGCTCTATAATAGGAGTTAGGCCTATATAACCGAAAGGATGAGAGTTACAAACTAATTATCATATTTACTATTTTCCCCAAGCAAAGGGGTAAGCTTATGATAGTTGTTGACAATGATTCGCAAGGACAAACACAATTTTGACAAGATCAAGGGATCTACGATCTCAGGGATATTCTATTGATTTTGATTATGATTTGATATTATGACTACCCCCTCAAGCGACAAGTCGATGAGGGTAATGACAATGTATGAAGTGACGAGGTCGCTTGACCATAATGAATGATCTAAAAAAATTTAGATTTGAGCATTTTAATGCCTTGGCTAGGCCTAGTTCAGCTTTTGATTGCAACTGTTAATAGTATTTGCACATTTCTATCCCATGGATCAGTCGGGCTACAATAGCCGTCTTAGGGAATCAAAATGATACAAATCCAATTAGATTTGTGTTGAATCAAGTTATCGATGATTTGTTGAAAATATTTCATAGGAGAAATGACATGAAACACCTCGTTCTCGTGGAGCAGTCCGACCTCGAAGGCCTTCTTAGGGATTGAAAATAAGCATATCAGATCAACGATGACAATTTTTGCCCCAAATATCCTTATGGTAATTTACTCATCTTTCCAGATTGCATGGATCATGCATTTGGTATAGGGTATAGGGTAAATTACTGAATACGAGGTGCATTTGGTTTTTAATTATTTTATTTTTTTGTTAATTTTGATTTATTGATCGATTCTTAGTGCTTTGAATATCACCAAATTTGCAATATTGATTGCTCTTTTTGAAATTTGATGCATTAGGAGTCATTAATTTATCATTTTAGACCTTCCCACGGTGGGTTTTGAGTGCATTTAATGCTAGTTGCGAACCATGGGTATGGTCTGCGGTTGAAGTTTTCAAATATTTGGGAATCGTAGGTTAGACCCATGGGCGAAAAACCCTAATTCTGGAACCGCATGTGTCATCTACGGTTTGTCAAAATTAGGAGGACCTATAAGTAGCCTTTCCCATTTGAATTTTTTATTATTTTCTTGAAAGCAACTGCATTTGTGAGAGCTCCGAGAGGTAGAAGACATCCCTGATCTAGATTGCTACCTAAAACTCGACCATACCTCACACCTATACCCCGATGGCGGATCCTGGACAACCATCGACTAGTGGAGGCCATGAAGCGAGCAAGGTAACTCAAAACTGAGTCCTCGTAATCAATACCAATTTAAAATGAACCACATTAAGTAATGCGGTAAATCAATTTCACTAAATAGTTGGTAATGAACCTCACACTAGATTAGGTTAGATTAGTTTTTTAATTTTTTTTGGTCAACGAGGCTAGGAAGTGACCCAAAATGGGTATCCTTCCTATACCGCAGTTGGTAGTTGTGGTTCCCAATTGTCAGATTGGGGACTACAGCTATCAACTATGGTTGGAATTCAAATTCCAACGGTCAAAATTTGACCACATGTGGACCGTAGGGTTGACCCACGGTTTGCGGACTTTAGAAAAAAATTATCAAATTTTTAATTTTTCTAAGGTTTAATAGGCAATTAATATCATTTAATGACTTGCCTAATTGATTTTTTGGAATGCTTTATGACATGTTTTTGTATTTTTATTTGTTTTTAAATATTTTTTATGTTTTTAAGGCTATTTTTTATCTATTTTTGCTTGTTTTTAGTTATATTTTATCTTATATAATGCTTTTATTTTAGAGGTTGACCTCTAGAGCTCGTGAGCCAGACCTTCTGAAGACTCTCCGTAGACAACTCAATCCTGGAGAGTGAACATGGTTTGGAGCTGTCGACTTTGACTACATTCTAGATCTACCCACTATTAGGGTAGATCAGGCCTATTTGACTGCATTGTCTTAGTGCTAGAATGCACAGACCAACACCTTTCACCTGCCCATGGGTGAGATGATCGTCACTCTCGAGGATGTCTATCGGATATTTAGGATCCCTATTGATGGTGAGGCCATCACCTCTTCCTCCTCTTGGAGCAAGGGGCCTGTATTTGATGTGATCTTCGATGATCGGAGTCAGGAGGCTCAATGCATGATTGATCACGAAGGAGTCCACATAGGATATTGGCAGGGTCAGCGCATCTTCTCCGTGAGAGAGGTGATCTTCATGCACCTGGTGGTGCAAATTATTCTTCTAGACTCCTCGGGTGTGAGGATTCCTTGGAACCTCCTAGCCAGTGTTAGGAGAGTTACTCAGAGTTCCATTACTCAGCCATTGCTCCTATCCTGGGGGAGCATATTACTATTCCAACTATATTGGGAGCTATATAAGATTACTAGCCGAAGCCATCGCAGTATCAGTTGTAACCTGCTACTACAGATCTAGGGCTAACAACATATCAGGATTGAGTGTCCTGTAGATATACCCCTTGATATTACTATGATCGATGATCAACATCAGTGCTACGTCATGTTTTGGCCTGAAGTGGAAGAGGGTTTCTAGAGTAGGACTCATGCTGGAGATGTCGATCATTACATTGCACAATTTGCAGTGCTCAGGTCAGATGATATTGAGTGGCATTCCTATATGGATTGTCCAAACTGGCCAGAGGTAGGCAAGTGGCTATGATAGGCTCACCGAGATAGGTGGCTACTCGGCCATAAGGTCAAGGTTAGGGAGTACCAGTTCTACTCTCACATCCTATGGTAGTTCGGCTTGGTGCAGGACATCCCAGAGATTCCATTTATCTACATGTGTCTAGTCTTGGAGACGCACCTACCATGGATTTAGCCTACAACACTTGGAGATGAGGCTAACGATTTCTAGGAGTCTAGGGATGACAGGTCTAGGACCACCCCTGCATATGACACATGGTGGTCCCTACTACAGTGGTAGAGATCAAGACCTCTAGGCAGGATGGATGACCAGGCAGAGGTAGAGGTCGATCCAAATAGGCGCAAGCTGTGCCAATGTACTGAGGGTGGATGGGGCGTAGAGGCCACCGTAGAGGAGGCTCCATAGGTAGAGGCTAAGGAGGAGGCTAAGGGATCTAAGGAGGGTGAGGCACCTCTTGAAAGTGAGGTAGGATAGCTCCTAGCTCAGATCGCTAACTTGTAGAGTCAGGTTGGGAGGTTGTAGACTCAGTAGTTGCAGCAGGATACTTCTATCGCCCTTCTAGAGGCAAAGCTAGCTCATAGGGATAGGTAGCTAGCTGAGGCTTAGGAGCAGATCATGGGTCTCACAGTGTGGGCTAAAATGGTAGAGACTCAGGTCCATGATCTCACTAGTGCACGTGATGTGGCACTAGCATAACGGGGTGAGGCTATCGCAGAGCACGATTTGCTTAGGGCATAGAGGGGGGATCCTTCATCCTCCTAGGCTATTATGGGACCTCCAATTGCACCATTATCATTATTACCAGGTGATCGTGACCCGATGGTAGAGATTCGGTGCTTACAAGACCAGTTGGTGGATGCCAATGCTAGGCATACATCCAAGGTAGCTCAGTAGACCAGCTAGAGGGTCACATCAGGTTGATAGGTGGGGAGGTCCTGGAGGATTCACATGTTGTGGGGTCTCAAGAGGACCAGGTCCAGGACTACGGGGTAGTCCACAATGAGCTCCAGCCAGTGGACTCATAGGATCGAGAGGACACACAGGTCCTCTAGCACACATGGAGGTAGCTCCCATAACAGGACTCAAGAGACCAGTTAGTATTATATGACCTCTAGTCATAGGTCTTGTCACATAGACATACCAGTATCCTATGAGTTAGGCCTCTTTGGGTTAAGTGGCACACAGGACCCTCAGTAGGGTATACAAAAGGAACCAGGTCTAACTGTAGAGTAGGCTCCAGAGAACAAGGCTGAGGGAGGCGACGAGAGCTCCAGTTCAATAGGATCAGGCTAGAGCTAGGGCTCTATCAGATCTAGGCTACATTTTTGCATATGTATCATTTTTGGTGTAAGGTCTAGGACCTACACGATTGTAGCCTATGGGAATTTTGTACTCTTGATGTACTCTTTTGGACACACATATATATATATATATATGAGATTTGATCATTTATGGCTCATTATGTGTACTTGTATATATTTTTTTGATTTTCTATTTATGTGATGCACATGGATGCAATGTTTATGTTAATTTGATGCTATATGATGTGATGTATGGATGACATGCACTAGATAGCTATTTAATTTATGATGATGATGATATGCAGTGATCTAGATGCTTAGATGTGCGATGTATGATGAGATGCATATGGATGCGATGTTTACTTAAATGCATATTTGATTTTGCTTTATTGCATGCATTTAATTTATGACGATGTCACGATATGCTAATGCAATGTATGTAATGCATTATTTACATGATGGTAATCTAATATAAATGAACCTGTATGCTTTAATCACTTAAAACATAAGGAATGAATGCAATATGTGTTTATCAATCTAATGGACGACACCATAGAATGTATAAAAATCATGAATGTAATTGAAAATCCTCATAATAATAATTTAATCAATTAATCACCCATATATGAAATGCAATGATATGATGTGGTATGATGCGAATGATATAATGTGTCATTCTATTTTCCTTTTGCAAGTTTGAAAAATATGCACGATATAGTCGGTGGTCGTCTAAATATTATTTCTAATATCCATCCGGTATCTATCCTATATCTTGAGATTGTGCTCTATATAATGATGTATCATGGACTCGATACTTTGCAGTTTGATTTTATGATTTTATATGGTTTGTGATATTTGGTATTTTGTTGCTATTAGAGAGATTTTTGAGGTTTTCCATGAGACTCAAACACCCTAGTAGACTTATCAAAAGTTGCATACTAACCACACTAGACTTCGAAGTGCAAGGCTTTTTCTAGGATAGGCCCTAACTATTCATTATCCCTATGTGTGCACATGAGTATATTAAGATAAGACACGAGCGTTCCCCGATGTCAAGCGGGATTATTTCAGCCCATTGCTAAGATAGGGGTTCCACAAATGTCTTATCCAATCCCAAGTTTAGATTTTAGTTGGACTAAGCCACTAGGCAATGCAGGACACCTAAAGCTAGCTCTTCCACATTCAAACATTGGTCTACCCACAAGAAAAATGCAAGTGTATCAGACATATCATCATGCGTAAGGTACAGTAGTGCCGATAATTCTAGGGATTCAGGCTCATTCCTTTCTATCCTTCAATTTTTGGGATACTTGCTCATATGTGGTGAAGCAAGGGAGTCGATTCCATATTTGACTTTGAACTGTCTCTGGATCTTCATTTGATCTCTCTTCGAACTGGATTTCTGATCTTCATTTGATCTCCACTCGAACTTTGATTTTTTGATCTTCATTTGATCTTCACTTTGAACTTGATTTGAGCCTGTTTTATGATCTTCATTTGATCTTCACTTTTTGGCATTTACATGTGATAATTTTCTTTAGAAACTTCCCTTTGGGGGGATTTACTTTAGAAAACTATTTTTGGTATATCGATTGAGGATATCGATCTTATGATATCAATATGGGATATCAATTTGGGAAGTCGATCTATGATATCGATCTAGGGTATCAATCTTGAGGATTGATGTGGGATATCACTCTGGGATATTGCTCATTTTATCGTAAGCAAGGGATTCTAAATAGGGAACTAACCTGTCCTTTTTCCAATTGCCAAAATTTCCCATACCATCCGCACAGAGGGATAAGCAAGAATAACTCTTTTCACCTCAGGATACCCGGTCCTTCTTCGCGACTTTCATATTCCCCTAGTCCTTGTTAGGATTGTTTAATTTGTTGATTAGTGATAGGATTCTGATATGCTAAGGGCTATACTAACTGGACCTCAACTACAAAAGCAAAGGCAGCTTTCTATCAACTCTTGATAAGACCTCTAGGTATGGTTGAATGACTAGAAAACCCTAGTATATTCTCCATAGCAACAAAATAGGTTGTGTTGAAAAACACAATTACTCACATGAATGATGGATTTATGATAAATGCAGAGATGCATGATTTAGACACAAACGTGGTGTCGTTTGTAATACTGACAAACATAATCCCTCCTACTATGAAATGCAATGGATGACGAATGCCTATATGCAATGCAATAATGCAGCGGATGCATGTGTGAATGCAAAATGAAAATGCAAAATTCAAATGCAAATGTTTTTTGGATTTTATGCTTTACCAATTTTTTTTGGATTTTATTGATTTTATAATTTTTATGAGTTTTGAGCCTCATATCTGACCAAACGGTGAGTACATGCCTCTGGAGCCTTTAGGAGTGACCAAACGGTGAGGAAATGCCATTGGAGCCTTTAGATTGACCAAGCGATTTTTTAGCAAAATCCTTGGAGCTTTTTAGGATGATCGAGCGACTTTAAGCAAAACCCTCGGAGCCTTTTGGGTTTGACCAAAGGGATTATGAGCACCTTTGGGACTTTTTGGGATGACCAAGTGATCTTTTAAGAATCCTTGGAGCTTTTGGGTTGACCAAGCAATTTTTTAGAAACTCTTGGTGCCTTTTGATTGACCAAACTACTCACAGATGAGCTTGGAGCCTTTTAGGATGACCGAGCGATTTTGAACAAACCCTCGGGGCCTTTGACTGACATGACCAAGCAGTTTTAGGAACCCTTGGAGCCTTTTGGGATGACCAAGCGATTTTTAAGCAAACCCTCAGAGCTTTTTGGGGTTTGACCAAAGGGCTTATAGATGCCTTTGGAGCTTTTTGATTGACCAAACTACTTATGAGAGTGTTTGGAGCCTTTTAGGATGACCGAGCGGTTATAAGCAAACCCTCGGAGCCTTTTACTATGCTCTCAAGCATAAAATGCCTTAATATGGATGATGTTGAGAGGTTAAAGCTCTTCAACACCTCCTAGCGACGTTAGGCGATAGGTACCCAAACCAATATTTTTAGATATGATATAGGGTCCTAGCCAATTAGCTATGAATTTGTCTCGCATATCTGGTGGTAAATTAGAGTTCTGTTGGTTCTCTTTCAAGACAAGATCCCCAACTTCAAAGTCTCTCTAGTGGACTTTGATATTGTAAGCTCATTTTAGTCACTCCTAATAAACACGAAGATGCTCCAGGGCATTCACGCGATGTTCATCAAGCAGCGTCAGTTGATCTAGTCAAGCTTGTCGCATGGTGTCATCATCGATGAACTCTTTCAATGCGACACGTAGCGTTGGAATTTCCAATTCCAAGGGCATAATGGCCTCAACACCATATACTAGTGAGAACGGCATTGCCCCAGTGGGCATCCGAATACTAGTCCTGTAAGCCCATAATGCAAGGGGCAGTTGGATATGCCAGTCTTTGTGGTTTTCTTGGACCGTATTTTTCAAGATGGCCACCACTATCTTATTTGAAGCTTCAGCCTGCCCATTTGCTTGTGGATAGTATGGAGTCACAAAATTGTGTTTTATTCTATATTTAGATGTCAAAGCTCTCACAATTTTGTTCTTGAAGGACGTTCCATTATCCGATATTATTTTGGATGGAATCCCAAAATGACTTATGATATGCTCTAGTATAAACTCTACTATATGAGCTCCAGTTGTCATTGTTAAGGGTATTGCTTCCACCCACTTTGTGAAATACTCAGTAGCCATGATTATAAATGTATGTCGGCCCGATGACGGAGGAGAGATCTTGCCTATAAGATCTAGTCCCCACTGAGCAAATGGCCAAGCTGCTTGGATGGGCTGTAAGGCCTGCGATGGCAAGTGTGTAAGATTAGCATGATGCTAGACATTTAATGCATTTCTTGACATACACATTGCACTCCTTCTCCATAGTGGGCCAATAGTAGCCCATTCGAAGGATGTGCTTGATGATGGCCATACCACTGAAATGGCCACCACACGTACCATCATGAGCTTGCGAAATCGCCCATGATGCCTCTTGGGGCTCTAAGCAATGAAGGAGAACTCCATCGTAGCCTCGTCGGTACAAGATGTCTCCTATTAAGACATATTTAGCCACTTTCTGTTTAAATGTGTATTTCACGACACGCGATAATCCCTCTAGGATTACACCAAGCTTTAAGAAGTCATGGATTTGCAACATCCAGTTTTGATAAACCTCAGCTTTGACTACTAAGATGACTTGCTCCCCCTACGTATTTACTTTTGCAAATGTAGACTGGGAAACAACCTTATGGTGAATGGTGGTACCACTCCTCATCAGACTCTGAGAGGTTAATGACCCCAGGGTGCCTTCTTCAGAAAGTCTTCAGCTCTGTAGAACCATTATGCTTTTGGTTCTACGTTGATCATGTTGATTGACATTCTATTATCAAAGGCTTCGTGTTCCACCGTAGGGTGCAAAAGTGTTATAACATGAATGGTAGTGAAATCAACAGATGGATTTTTAAGGATTAAGGATCCCAAATATGTCATGGTTTTTTTTTTTTGACTTAACATATAGTGTCCAATTTCTTTGTAGCGAACATCTTGCTAAACATAGTTTTTCCACATATGCATACCCGAGCTCATAGCTCACCAAGGTTCGACTGATATAATATATCGCCTATTCTTTGCCTTGCATGTTATTTTGGGCTAACATGGTTTCCAGTGCAAAGTCAGTTGTCGATATATAATTTAGAAAAGGCACTTCTGGCCTTGGTGGAGCTAGCATTGGTAGCGTCACCAGGTATTGCTTTATTTCAGCGAAGGTTGCTTGACAGTCCTCATCCCAGTTGAATGGGACCCCCTTATGTAGCAGTCGATTCATGGGTCGACATTTATCCAATAACTGAGCGATGAATCGCTTTATCAATGCTACCTTGCCCTGAAGGCTTCTTAACTCTTTAATATTGGTGGGAGGATGCATTTCCAAGATAGCCTTGACCTTCGTTGGGTCAACTTTGATGCCTCATTTAGAGATGATGAATCCTAGTAGTTTTCCAGAAGTTACACCAAATACGCACTTCTTAGGATTCATCCTGACATTGTGCTCTATCAGGCGATCGAAGACCTTCCTTAAGACCTCTGCATGCTCTTCTCATAGCAATGACTTGGCCAACAAGTCATCGATATAATCTTCTAGAATTTTATGCATATAGTCATGAAAAATGTATGTCATGGCCCATTGATATGTGGCACCAACATTTTTGAGGCCAAATGGCATAACTTTATAGCAAAACATTCCCCATGGCGTTATAAACATGGTTTTATGCTGGTCTTTAGGTTTAATCCAAATTTTATTGTAACCAAAAAAACCATCCATTAAGGAGAGCATTTCGTGACCTGCAGTTGCATCTACGAGAGCATCAATATTGGGCAACGAAAATGAATCTTTGGGTGTTGCCTTATTTAGGTCTCTAAAATCCATGCAAATATGGATTCTTCCATCAGGTTTTCCCATGGGTACCATATTGGACACCCATTCTGGATAGTCGATGGAGATTACAAATTCTACATCCAACAACTTTTGTAGCTCATATTTCACCATTAAGGCTACTGTTGGATGCATCTTTCTAAGATTTTGCTTGATCGGCTTCTTCATTAGATCTAGCGAAAGGTTATGAGTAACCAATTTTGGGTCTAGACCTGGCATATCCTTATACGTCCAAGCAAACAAATTTGGTCTCTCTTTCAGTAGAGGGATGAGGGTGGCCCACTCATCTAGAGTGAGACTCTCTCCAAATTTAACCTTCTTTGAATTGGTGGGATCATTACTGATATCCACCTCAAAGGTTTCCTCTACTGACATATGTGATCCCTCCTCAAGATGATGAGGCGTAGGGATCAAATGGATGTCATCAACTGGGTTGATAGGTTCCACATTGGAAGTATTTTTGGCATGATAGACATCATATGCATAGCCTAGCACAAAATGAAATGGTTGTAACATTTCTTCATTAGGGAAGAAATATTCAAGCTCAACGGGTGAATCAGCGCGATCCCAGTCGATAGCATCTTTGTTAAGATACAACGGTTTGGATGGATCTACTGGATTGCGGAGTGGAGTGGTCAAATCAATGGAGACCATATTGATGGAATGGAATTGATCTCCAGGACCACATGGACCAACCTCTACATAATCGATGTAGTCCTCATACCCATGATCTGGCTCTAATGGCACAAGCACAAAGGGGTCTTCTCTATGAGGACTATGGACAACTGGATCCTCCCTATGCACTGGATACAAAATAGGATCATTTGGCTCATGGAGCTCCATGTAGGTCGGTAGAAGGGGATTAACCAACCGATAAATTTGATCCAGGTTTAATCATCTTGCTCTCAGATGAGGACCAACACGTAACTAACGATAGACCTCATCTATGTCGATGGGTTGATGATGGTAACGCAAATAAGGAGGACCAAGGTAGGCCCTCTCTAACTCATCTTCTTCATCACTATTAGACAACCAGAACCCATCATTCACTCCTACTCCTATGGGGTGCTCTAGCAAGTGTGGCCCCATGAATCTGACTTCTTGATTGTTGTCATCACTATCTGGAAAAATCGGATAATTATACCGTAAGTGTGACACTGCCAAAAAATCTAGCTCTGCTTCTTCCCCCAAATGATCAATGTTGGGAAGGATCTCCTCGGTAACATGTACCAACTCTATAGGAAGTAGGTGATGCGCATACAAAGGCCTTAAATAGCCCCCCTCAGCTTCCTCCTCAGATTGATCACCGTTTGAGGATTCACTGTCGGCATCATAACTTGGTCCACTTATCTCGGAGGTGGACTCCTCTCCATCATCATTGTAAATATCTCCTGACTCGAGATCACCTAAAACTATGGGGTTATGCCCCTGCACACCTGTGTTGTCAGCTACATTATGGATTTGATGACCCAGGTTGCCTCTGGGGTTTTGATCTATATCAGTATGCTCTAGGAGCCCTTCATGATGTTCTTCAAGTGGCTCAAAAGTGATGATAGATACCATCGGGTGAGTCCTCCAAAAGCTAGAAATATTAGGATGATATGGGTTGAAGTCCACATCATCCCCCAGACTCAGGTACAAGTGATCTAAGGATGTTGCAAGCAAATCATCTTGTCCTTGTATTTGTAACCCCAGTCCAAACCTATCAGTTGCTAGCTGATAACATGGCTCGAATGGAGTTCTACACCCTTGTTCAAATAGACCAAGTCCATACCCATGCCAGTGATACAACTCAAAAATACGCATGGAGTACTCTGGGTTGGATAAATAATGAACATTTACAATGAAAGGTTCGTCACTATCTTCATCCATGGGCTCTCATGTTGGAAGCTGATCTAGCCCAACATAGATGAAATTAGTCTGATTAGGTGGCTCTCCCAATGGAACCACCGATCCAACCAGATAACGATGAGCGGATGGTCAGCCCATATCTTGTGCAGTCTCCAGAATTAGTTCGAAGGTTACATTCTACATAATGTACTCACCTAATCCGGTGTTGGCGAGATGTACCATCACCCATGGTGCGGATGACCCTACTGACGATGCAGGCGAGGCAGGTTGAGGTACCTCCTCGACTATATCTTGGGCTTCCTCCACTTCCATGGGGATGGGAGCCTCCTTAGCAACTGGTTTGGGTATTTGCTTCTTCTCTTTTTTTCCCATATTCACCTTTAACTTCCTATCATCCCAAAGCATCACTAATGCAGTTGGTTTCAGCAAAGTAGCAGTAGTGCGCTCAGATCTATGTGACATAGATATCGATGGTTGAGCATGTACTGTTGGTTTACCTCCTAGATTTTTAATCGGTGATGCGGGTCGGATGTCCAGGTGCATTGATGGGAGTATGAAACCCCCAGGAAAATCCACTAGGTTCATGAACTTAAAAGGTTCTTCATCTGATGACACTACGTGAACCCATCCCTCATGCAAATATTTTACACATTGGTGTAATATAGAGGGAACACAATGCATTTCATGAATCCAAGGCCTCCCAAGTAGGATGTTGTATTGCATGGCCCCCTCGATCACATGACACATCATAGAGATGGTCTTTAGGCCTACCTACATAGGTAGGACAATTGTGCCAACCGTCGAGCATAGGGCATCGTTAAACGCTCTCAACGTGAAGGTGGTGGGCACAATGTGTGATTTTGGTAGCTTTAGATGATTCAATGCCTTGGTCGTTATTATGTTGATCGATGAACCAATGTCGATCAAGACCCTCTTGAATGGTACGTGATTGACGCACGTGATGATATGCAATGGTGGGTCAACCGTATCTGTAGGAACCATCTTAATTTCATGATCATAAAATTGGATCATGGGCTCCTGGCACTATTGTACATGTCCCATAAAATTGGTAAATGCTTGCGCATCCTGAGACTATACTTCGATGGACCTTAGAATGTCCATAAGAGTCTCCCTATGCCTAGGGGACTACTGTATTAGTTCATATATAGATAGCTTCGTAGGAGCTATCTGTAGGTTTTGGACTAACCTGCTCCGTATGGTCACCACCGGTCTCGTTGGTGGGCCTGGAATATTCTGTGTCGACCGTTGATTCGGCATGGCTTGTATTCTTATGGGAGCATGTGGTTGATTCGGCTGCTCATATCTCCCATGTCTTGTAACAACATTCACCATGCCTATGAACCCTTGGGTAGGCGGTTCGACGTGCACTTGGTTGACCTGGCCAACGTTGTTGCGCGGTGCCTCATGGTTTGGTAGCAGATTTTTGTAAATCCCCATGTTCTGGTTGTTAGGCACCTATGGATTACTTGGTATTACAAGCTCACCCTTTTCAATCATGTTTTGCACAATATGCTTGAAGGACCAACATACCTCGATGTCGTGGCCCTTCACTCGGTGGTAGATGCAAAATAAGTCATCTTGATATCCCTTCGACTTGGGCTGATTCGGATCGACTAGCTTAACCTCGGGTAGTCTGATCGCCTTAGCCTCGCATAACTAGTGGAATATTGAAGTCAATGATTCCGTTAGAGGCGTGAATTGGTGAGGCGGATGTTGTTCTTTGTTTTTTCCCTTATAGTTATTATTGCACTTTTTGTACTACGCAGGAGGAGGTTGGGCTTGATAATTCTACTTTTGCTGCCCTTTATCCTCTCTCTGGAGGTTTAGCACTACTTGGTTGACGTGGGCCTGCTTGCCCTTTTGCTTCATGGAGCTCTTCTTAGGCCCCTCTTTCCTGTTCTTAAGCTTCAAATTGCCTTCCTGCAACTTGATGTCTTCAATTACCTTGGCTTGCACCAAAGCCTCCTCGAATGTTGGATACTGCTGCAGTTGCAATAGTAGCGAGATGTGCTTGGCACAACTCTTGGTGAACATTCGGGTTAATTCCATAGTAGGAATAGGGAATGGCAGCTTTGCCATCAATCTTCTCCACCTCTTTTCGTATTGTTCAATTGGCTCGTCATCGCGCTGAGCTAGCGCAGCCAAATCGGAAAGGTTAGCCTATTTCTTGACGCCAAAAGAAAAGCGTTCAAGAAAAGTGTCAGCCAGTTGCTCAAAACTGGTAATGTTGTGCCTCTTTTGCTGATTGAACCACTCTCAGGCTGGGCCTGAAAGGGTCATGACAAATGTGTGCAAAAGCAAGGCATTATTGCTAGCAATTTGGAAATAGGCATCCAAAAATCTCGTGACATGCTCCTGTGCATCTTCGTCACCTTTAAATTTGTCTAACCTGGGCATAACAAAATGCTCAGGGTACGCTGGAGCAGGTATCGAGGGGTCCAAAGGCTCATTATGAATCTTTCTTAATGTCGACTTTTGAAGTGTCGTGCCTTGCCTCTCAATCACTTTTACCTTCTCAGCTAGGGCTTTATAAGCCTCTGAGGATAAGAAGTCCTCCTCCCTAAGCTGATGCGAGGGTGGTCTCGGAGGTACATTCTTCCTCTGTCGAGGTGGAGGTCGTTGCTCTTCCTCCTCCTCAACTTGGGATTCTTTAGGATACTCTTGATTGTTTCTCTCTCCCTCTTCTTCCTCATATTGTTGTTGCCCCTCATGTTCGAATGGTGGTGGTCATTCTCTTTGTTGGGCACTAATATGAGTATGAGCATCTCTGTGCTCCTACTGCGCATCGACTTGTGAAAAAGCCTTTCTCTGAATGCACTCTCTATTCTCGACACGAGTATATAGACCAGCCCTGGCTAGCCTATCCTCCTACTCTACGTGCTCCTTTTGGGTAAGGATGCGTTCTTCACGCATGCGCTGCTCGTATAGTCATTGTCTGATGAGCCTCTATGATTGAAGATTCTCCTCTTCAATGCGCTGCCTTTCTAGGCGAGCATCCTCCAATTGATCTTGGAGGAGCTGTCATCGCTGCTCAGATACCAGTCTATGTGATCTATCAAGGTCATTGGCCATGATAGGCCTCTAGTATGCATGCTCTGTGCGAGCGACCTTATGGGTTTTGTACCCATATGACTGATTTGTGATGCTTTTGCCCTTGTCTATAAAGATGACATGGGCATCCTGCTGAGCTCTGTGCTCTGTGCCACCATGCATGGATGGTGGATGTATCACATGAGGGTGCTTAGAAGCCTCTCCATGTTCTCTAGCAGTCCTAATAGAACCCCCACTATGCTCACTCGGAGCATGGGTGGGTGGAGCCAAAGGCTTATAGCCTAGCTACTCAAGGATGCTACCTAATCCATCTAACTGTCTGGATCTCCACCGCTCGTGTGGTGGTGTGCCATTGGCTCCCACCTTAGCCATATCAATAGTGATATTTTGATGTTCACCATGTGTGGGAGTCTGCATAGGCCTATGCTCAGCGGTGGCCCTATCTGCATGCCCCTAAATGGGTGGGTCTCGATCCCATCTGTACTCCGAAGGTGGAGCCATGGATCCTCCTACAGACCTATGATGTAGGGGTACCAACTTGGATCCCTGTATAACATACTCTTCAGCCGATCCTGTGGATGCACGTGCAATGCAATCCTGGTAATGGCTTTCAAGTGGAACACCCTCATGCTGAGAGGCTCCCTGCTCTATTATGCGTCTAGAGGAATGCACAGAAGCTCCTCTATTGGGGGTATGCTCAATAGGTTCCCCTCTTGTCGAATTATCTCCTCTAATGCTCATCGAACGACGTTCGAGGAGCGCATGTGGGTGAGGATTCGACATATGCTGATGTGAATCTGTTGGGGCTTGGTCATGGGCTTCAGGCTTGTGCCTTTGTCGACCACCCCGTGTCTCCACCATGGTGCACCTAATGTCTAGATTTGTTCTTTATTAAGAAAACAAGGTATACAATGGTGTTTATCTCATATTAATTTTTAAAAATGAGCCCTAGACTATTTGATGTTGTTTCAATGATTTGTTGTATCAGTATAGAACTCCTTATCATGTTTTGAAAAGTTGATGTTATACTCAATTTGTTCAAAGGTTTTCACCTATATACTCTCACAAGCCGAATATGGGAGTGAAGTCCATACTCAACGAGGTAGCATAGGTACTACCAACCCTCACCCAGCACACCGTGCATAGTGATACACTCTTTCGAAGATGAGTGCGTGCTATTTTGCATGGATAGGATAGTTCTTGGGTCAGCCTTGGCCATGAGCGGGTCCCGATAATACAATTTCAAATGAGCCAACCAAGTGGTAATGACATCCACTGTTGGTCTCAATAAAATGGGTTGGATGTGAGAGCCCAATGCCACTGATGTTTAAATGAAACGTGGTGTGTGTGGTTCATTTTAATTTGCATAAAAGAAATGCATCATATAGCACTCATGCTCATTTTCTATATGCTATGCAAATGAAAGAATGTTTCAAATTTAGAAAATGCAAGCTATTCTAGATGCTCCTTTAGACAATGCATATTACGATGATAATGGCCACTACTTGGGCCTCACACATGCACACCAAACACACAAGTTCTAATATAGCATGCTGTATCCTAGGGCGGACTGCAATCAGAGATCCGTTGTTCCTAGCAGCGCCTATCGAAAACTAAGAAAGAGAAACCTAAGGACCTAATCCATTTTTAGTTCATTTTAGCCTTAGTAAATTTATGTTTCAATTTTTGTTCTCTGGAAAACACAGACAGAAAATAAAAAACATAGAGGGTGAAAATGGGGCCTACCTCAGGTCCTCATCCGATCTGCACTCTATTTTCTGTTGTCTGCTCTATCAGATGTAAACCGTAGGTCTGATCTATGGTTCAGACTGTAAACCGTGTGTTGTACCTACGATTCAGTTGTTGGCCCATAGCTGATAGCTGCGGTCTATACCTACAATTCCAAAAACACAAGAAACATAGTTAGATGTCTATTTTTATGGGGTGCCACCATGATCGCCTTCTGTAACCACCAAAAAGGCTCACACCTAATGTATCCTATTGCAAGAATTGACAAAAACAATACAAAATGCATACAAGAACAAGAAATTGACAATGAAATGATCAATAAAAGATGCTTTATTCCATTATATTTCGATGCCAAACTCAAATTACAAGTACATCCCTCTTAGGGATAATCATCTTGATACAATTGTTATAATAGGATGTATTTTATTTCCCTCTCAAGGGTAGGTGTGATTTCAAAGTGCCCTTCAGGATGACACGAACTGCTCTAGGGTGGAGTAGACCCTCTTCTTCGCATTGAGGAAGGAAATGGATGGTTGTAGCTCCTTTAAAACCTATCTCCTATGATCAAGAAACAACACAAGAATGTCAAAAGCATAGGAAGCCTCTCATGATGAGGCCCTTTAAAGACAAATAGCATGAGAATAGCATAATGACATAAAATCAAGAAAGTGCATAAACTATGCTAAACATGTGCAAATCCTATCAAGATTGATGGAAATATATGAACAAGAAATACAACTATCAATCTATGGAATCAATTATTTGAAATGAAGCATTATAACATGAAAAGAAACCATTAATGTCTAACTACTATAATGAGAACAAGTTAGTAAAAACACTAATTATGTTGGTCATAAGTCTCTAAAATCCTAACTAAACCATTAAAATGCTAAATGTGATCTAATTAAGCATACTGGAAATGAAACAGTAAGGAGATCTATCACCTATTGCAAACCGTAGCTCTGATGGGTGGTCTACACTGTAAACCATGGCTGAAAGCCACGGTGAGCAACCAAGTGATTTGCCCTCCAAATTCAAGGGTTGTGGGCTTGACCTCCTTGTCCAATTGATGTTCAAGGGTCACCTTTGGTGTCCTCTGATAGGTTTGGTGGTTGAATCATTGAATAGGGCCTTCGTTTGCCCAAATTAGCATTTCTTGGCTCTCCTAGGTCCTTAGGGCATCCATGGCCTAATTCGTCATGATGCTTGACAAATTGACAATGGTGATGACAACAAGGCTCTCTCTATGCACTCAAGTGAGTCCACAATTCGATAGGGCTTCGCTGCTCTAAACTCCAATGCTTTCTTCATAGTTTGCCCTAATTCTTAGGGGTACTTATAGGATGTCCCAGGGCTAGGGGTGGCTTCATGGAGAAGCCAAGATCAAGAAGGGGTGGTTAGGATAGTTGGATTGGAAGCTTCCATCCTCTAACCACCTTCTTCTAGAACAAATGGTCGTTCAAACCGATTTGGCTCGGATGAAGGCCAACTGAACTTCAGTTAAGACCGTAGGTTACAACTATGGTCCAGACTATAAACCGTAGGCCTTAGCCATGGTTCAGCCTATAGACCATAGGTCTGGGCTACGATTCAGACTGATTAGGCCAAGGAGCCCAAATTGAGTGGTTAGAACCACTGCTCTATCTTGGAGTCTATCCAAGATCTTCCATATGGTCTTGTAGCATGTCCATATGAGTAGTCACCATCGACATGACGCGTTTTAGGTGTCTACAAAAATCAAACTCCTTATAACTCCAAAAACAATTTCCAACAAACATAAATTTCCAACTAGAAACCCTTTCAACTATTTCCAACTAGCAACCCTTTTAACTTTAAACTTTAAGTAATATTAAAAATAATCAAAATTTAATTACCTTACTTTTGGAGGAATTCAAACCCTCAATGCAGCCCAAGACCAACACCTTAGTCGTGGCTCCAATTTCCGCTCGAGCTAAGCACTCATTTGGAAAGTGGAGAACAACGTGCTCTATGAACCTTCCTTTCTCTACCAAAGATAAAAATGTGTGCCTTCCCTTGGCGCTTCAACGAAATGCAAATACTGTCATCGCATTTCAAACGTAGGCCACTCAATACCTCAACATTTTAGCCAATGCCTCCTTGCCACTAGGCCACGTTGCCTAGCTGGCTCCAAAATTTTTGTCACTTTCAAATTATTCCCAATCGCTACCACAAGGAAATATGAAATCATTTTTTCTCATGAGCTTCCTCTTTCACAATTCGCATGCAATCACGTTTTGAAGCAAGGATAATTTTGAATGCCTTTAAGGCATGGTATATATAGCATTTCCACCTTTATGCAAACACGTCGACGCTCCTCCAACTTTATTCGATGTCGGTGCTCAAATTAATTTATAAATGATTTAAATTTATTTAAATTTAAATATTATAAATTAATTTAATAAAACCTTTGGTTTTATTAGGGCCTTCTCTAATTGCACAACTTGGTATTAATGATATTTATTTAAAAAAATTAAATTCCTTTTGAATTTAAATATTTTATAAAGTCCAACAATAGGCCTTCTTTTAACTTTGCAATAGGCCTCCTTTGATTCTTATAAAAAACCTTTTAACTTATGCTCTCATATAATATTAAAATATTATGGAGCCCTTTTGACTTTAACTTCTGCACTGTTGAAGCTTTTTCTTGGATATCAGTAACAAATTTGATGACTTTATTTCTTGCCTAATTTCTTTACATTAATGATGACTTCATCCAATGATATTAATGACAACTTTGACTTAGGGACTCAAAATGTACAAAAATATCCCCCTTTGTCATTGATGGAAACCTAAATTATTTTTATCGAAAACTTGATATTTCCTTTGTTCTACTCCCCCTGGGATACTGCTCCCCCTGGATTAATGCTCTCTTAAATATCAAATATCTCCCCATTTCTCAAATCTCTCCCCCTTTGACATAAATGGAAAATGGTCACCTTTGGGGCTCGGGGCTAAGAATGAGCCTCTTAGCTTAGCCCCTCCCCCAACTCCTTTTGAGGTGGTTAATTCTGGGGTGGGAGTATTTCTACTCCTAGAAAGCACTGTTCTTTACCTTTATCCTCTTCTCTTCTTTTCTAATTTTTTGAATCCTCTCATTGTTTCTATCCGTGTCCATGTTTCTGTCCATGTATTTGTTTTTGTCCATGTCTATATTCCTATTCCTTTTTCTATTCATGTTCATACCCTTGTTCCTATTCCTATTCATATCCATGTTCCTATTCCTGTTCATATCCATATTCCCATTCCTGTTCCTATTCACATTCATGTTCTTGTTTATGTTCTTGTTCCTATTCATGTTCATACATGTTTCTGGGATTTCTTCTCTACACCACTTTGTTGTGTGACCATAATTATTGCACTTATAGCACTTAATGTTATTATTCCTTAGAGGTGCAAATATCTTAGGATTTCTCCTAGTGAAGTCATATCCTCTTTTGTCATGAACCCTGCAATTCATTGCCTTGTGACCAAACTGATTACATGAGTAGCAATACCCATGGAAAATTTGTTTGTTCCCATATTCTTGTCTTTCATGTGTCCTGCATTGTGAAGCCATGTGCCCAAACCTGTGACATGAAAAACATATTCCATTGAAGTTTCCTTGTATTGATCTCATTGGTCTCCTATTCTGATTAATGTTCCATCTATATCTTCTTTGTGCATTGTTCCTATTTTTGTTGACCTCTCTATTGTCCAACTCATCATCTTATGTTTGACTTTATTTTATATTGTCTTCTTCTAGAGTATCTTCATCTGAAGTTTCTTCTCCTCCAAAACTTGAAGTTAACTCTCCTTCCCATTTTTTTGAACCTGTTCAAATTCAAGACATGCCTTGCTTGATGTAGTCTTTTGTGTCTTGATGAACTTATCCAATTTCTTTGAGCTATTTTTAAACCCTTTCATCTTGATCTTGGATTCCTCTAAATCTTCTTTTAGTAGTGCCACTTCTTGTGCTAACTTCTCACATTCCAAGATCTTTGCTTCTAACTTATCTTTGAACCTATTTGCCTTAGATTTTGATTTTTCTAAATCCTCTATGAGCAATCTTCTCTCTTCATCACATTATTGAAACTAAATTTCAAGTTTAGAGTGTTTCTTCCTTACCTTATTTACCATGTCAAGAGCATAGATAAGTTCTCCCTTGAGATCATAATCATTCTTTTCTGAGTATTCCTCTATTTGTTTGCCTTTGGCCTCATATTTATTTTCTATTGGCTTGTATACTATAGGATCACTTTCTTCTTCTTCTAATGCCATTAGAAGATTTTCATTTGGTTTTTCAATTGTATCTTCATATTCATCACACTGAAACTATAACCATTCCTTGTACAATCATCTTCAATATGTTTGAAGTTACATCTAAAACACTTGAAAATTATTGGAGTCCTATTCTTAACTTGCTCTTTTCTTCAATCATAAACAAGACTTCATCTCTATCATTATATGAAAAACTAGCATCACTATCACTTGAGTACTTACTTGCCTTATCCGCATAGTAGCTCCTCTTTTGCCTTTGGAAGAACTTATTTCCTTGTCTGTTTTGTCCATCCTTACTTTTATTTTGATGCATGTAACTTTCTAAATCCCTGTACCTATGATCATATTTTTCTTAACCATTGTTGTTCTTAGGTTATTGATAATATGTTGCAAAATATACATACTTTCCACAATTGAAACACTTAACAAATATTAGATATTTGGATCTTCTGGAATATTTATCTCTTTTATTGTAATTAGCTTCCTCATCACTAGATGACTCATTGCTTGATTCTGACTTCTTACCCTTTGTATTATTGATTTCTTTGAATGCTGCTTCCTTCTAGGTAATAAGACCTTTTGTTCTTATCTCAAAATCTATGAGTATACCAAGCAATTTATATCTTGTCAAAGTATCACCATTCATTGATACTTCTATAGCAGAAACCTGTTCACTGAATCTTTTTGGAAGAGTTATTAAGACTTTATCACAAACATCTAATTCATCTTGCATATCATTAGCAACCTCATCAATACAAATTAGATAAGCACTAATATTTTCCTCTTCATTCATTCTTAATGCTTCAAGTTGTCCTTTGAGATTTTGCACATTTGCTTTCTTGACACTTTTATCTCCTTCATATATATTTTTTAATTTATCCCATATCTCTTTTGCAGTTTTACAATGCATAACTTTCATAGACTCTATTCTATGCAAACCTCTCATAAGTGCATTCATTGCTTTTGAATTATAATGTTGTAAAAGCTTACCTTCCTTATATGTAGGAGGATTGATTAAGGGATTGTATCCAAATTCCACTGATTTCCAAATTTTATTGCCAAGTGCCATCAGGTAGATCTTCATAATCATAATCCAATACATATAGTCACTTCCATAAAATAATGGTGCTAAATTATTTGAGGACACCTCCTTAGGATCCATTGTGTTCTTGTTAGCTTTTCCTTCAAGTTGTTAAACTCTTATGAAGGAACCCACTATGATACCAATTGAAGAACACAAGCTTATACTGAGAGGGGGGTGAATAATATATGACCACTTTTTAATTTTATTTCCCAATCAATATTATGCAATGTATAGATAGAAATATCAACATCAGTAATTAAAGCAATGAAAAAAACACCATACACAATAGAGACACCACAATTTACGTGGTTCACCCAATGTGGGCTACTCCATAGAGAGAATATTTTACTAAAATTTTCTCAATCAATATTTTGGGAATCCTTTCCTATTACAATATTTATGGACCTCTGTCCAAAGGAGATATCAATCCCCTAAATCTAGTTCATGGATCTCTATCAATAGGAGAACTTCTTCTCCTCTGCTTTGGTTGGTGATCCTCTAGAAGACTACTACCTCCACTACACTAGCTTGTGGATCTCTCTCCACTAAAGAATTTTGTCCCCACTCATAAGACCTATCCTAACTACCCTAGTTGATGGATCTCTATCCACTGGAGGCTATTGTCCTATCTATTCTATCACCTCCAAATCTCTATCTTAAATATATACTAAACATGGTCCTTCAATCTAGCACAAATTTGCTCAACAACTCCACTCAAAACTTGCTCAAATATGCTCAACAAGTCCACTCAGAACTTGCTCTAATCTGCTCAACAAGTCCACTGAGAACTTTCTTAAATTTGCTCAACAAGTCCACTTAGAACTTGCTCAAATCCGCTCAAGTCCACTCAGAACTTTCTCAAATCTGCTCAATAGGTCCACTCAAAACCTGCTCAAATCTGCTCAATAGGTCCACTCAGAACTTGCTCAAATCTGCTCAATAGGTCCACTCAAAACTTGCTCAAATATACTCAATAGGACCACTCAAAACTTGCTCAAATATACTCAATAGGTCCACTCAGAACCTGCTCAAATCTGCTCAATAGGTCCACTCAGAACCTATCCAAATCTACTCAACAAGTCCACACAGAACTTGTCCAAATCTTCTCAACAAGCTCACACAAAATTTAACCAATCTCATAGAAACATAAAGTGAATTTTTAGATACCCAATATGTTTCAACTCAATGCTCAAACAATTTCTCAACTCAAATCAGAATATAGGAAAGTTTGTTTTATGGAACTTGAACAATCACTTCATACAACCACTTGACTAGGCTCAACCAACTCTACTCAACCAATAACTCAAGAAACAACCCTTGCTCACAAACCCTAGTCCAAGCATGTAAACATCAACTCAAAATGTTTCCAACAATGCTCAACAACAAATCTCACATAACAATGATACTCATGTTCTTTTCAAACCCTAGTTCAAGTTCTTTGCACAACAACTCACTTCAACAACAATGCTTATAAAATAATATTCACATAACAATGATACTCATGTTCTTTTCAAAACTCTAACTCAAATTCTTCACACAACCAATGGCTTCAATAACATTGCTTATCAAACAAGGTTTTAACAACTCTTTATTCCAAAAAACCTTGAAGCATTGACTCAAACACTCAAAAAGGAAACCCTAATCAAGTCCTTTTCACTTCAAACTTATTTTCATAAAACCATTCAATCAACTCAACTATGGAAGAATTTGTCCATACCTTTTGCTTGACAAGGAGTAAACCACACAAATCTGCCACACTCACAATCACTTCTTTGTCAATCTCAAAAAGGGTTAGAAGATAATAATTTTCTCAATGAATCTCAATACAAAAATATTTCAAACAAAATACACCTTATCACTCCAACTTTAAAATAATATCCAACACCTTCATAATAATATTTTTGGCAAAAAACCCTTTAAAAATAAAATCAACACTCTTAAAGTCTTACTCCTCCAATATGCAAATATAACAATTTATGACTTTATTAAAAATAAAATCAAACTCCTTATAACTCCAAAATCAATTTCCAACAAACACAAATTTCCAATTAGCAACCCTTTCAACTATTTCCAACTAGAAACCCTTTCAACTATTTCCAACTAGCAACCCTTTTAACTCCAAAATTTAGGCAATATTAAAAATAATCAAAATTTAATTACCTTACCTTTGGAGGGATTCGAACCCTCAATGCAGCCCATGACCAATGCCTTAGTCGTGGCTCCAATCACCGCTCGAGCTAAGCGCTCGTTTGGAAAGTGGAGAGCACAATGTGCTCTATGAACCTCCCTTTCTCTACAAAAGATAAAAATGTATGCCTTCCCTTTGCACTTCAACACAATGCAAATACTGTCATCGCGTTTCAAATGCAGGACACTCGATGCCTCAATGTTTTAGCCAATGCCTCTTTGCCACTTGGCCATGCTATCCAACTGGATCCAAATTTTCCATCACTTTCAAAATTTTCCCAATCGCTGCCACAAGGAAATATGAAATTGTTGTTTTCTCATGAGCTTCCTCTTTCACAATTCGCATGCAATCACGTTTCAAAGCAAGGTATATATGGCCTTTCCACATTTATGTAAACACATCGACGCTCCTCCAACTTTATTCGATGTCGACGCTCAAATTAATTTATAAATTATTTAAATTTAAATATTATAAATTAATTTAATAAAACCTTTGGTTTTATTAGGGCCTTCTCTAATTGCACAACTTGGTATTAATGATATTTATTTATAAAATTTAAATTCCTTTTGAATTTAAATATTTTATAAAATAAATATTAGACCTCCTTTTAACTTTGCAATATGCCTCCTTTGGTTTTTATAAAAAAACCTTTTAATTTATGCTCCCATATAATATTAAAATATTATGGAGCCCTTTTAACTTTAACTTCTGCACTATTGAAGTTTTTCTTGGATATCGGTGATAACTTTTATGACTTTATTTCTTTTCGAATTCCTTGACATTAATTATGACTTCATCCGATGACATAAATGACAACTTTGACTTAGGGACTCAAAATGTCCAACACTCCAACCATATTATCTAGAAGGGCTCTATTTAGATCTTTCAACTTCCTCAAACCAATACCCCCATTTTGTAAAGGTTGGCAGCAGGTATCCCAAACTACTAGATGTATATATTTTTTGCATTCAGTGCCATCCCATAAGAATTTTTTTTTGTAGTCTTTCTAAAGTCACTTCCACTTTCCTTAACATCCTTGGAAAATATATTAAATAAATAGGGAGGCTTTGAAGCATGTGTTTTATGAGTTTTACTTTCCTTTTAGAGGATAACAGAGATCCCTTACAACCTTGAAGTTTCCTATTAAATTTATCAATAATCAAATTCCAAAGTTCATATTTCATATTGCCTATAAACAAAGGCAAACCAAGATAGGTGATAGGGAACTTTTCCTCACAGCCCAACACTTTAATTAATTGATTTCTTATACTTTTCTTCATTTTTCAAAATATAATCCTACTTTTTTCATATTTTTATTTTGTGTTGTATCATTTTCATAAGAATAAAGGAATTTTTTAAACTCCAAAGCTTCTTCCTTTGTAGCTTCCCCAAGAAAGAAAGTATCATCCACAAAATATTGATGGGACAAAGCTTCACCAATGGATGAATGTTTTATACCTTTGATATTACCATCCTTTATATTTCTTTCCAAATTTATTTCCAGGGTATATGCCATAATGATAAAGATATGTGGAGACAACGGATCTCCTTGCCTGATTTCTTCAAAATATTAATAAGGAACCATCTATTCAATATGATCCTTATTTAGAGAAGAAAATTCCTTACGAACCTAAGGAATGTGTCTCATCATATTTTGAATACTCTCTTGAAGTACCATACACCATTCAAGATAAGAAATTTGGTAGATAAAATGCAGTGTTAGATGTTAATACCTCCACCATAATTAAGGAAATACTAGAAAATGAGTAGGACAAGTCAAAAATTCCTATAGTAGATATAGGAGAGGATAAATCTAATGAAAAATAAACTTGTGAAAGAATATTAAGGAATATAATAATAAGACCTACTCATATTATAGACAATACAAAAAGAGAAAAACCCTCAAATTATCAAGCAAGATCTAGGGAAGCAAGAGCAAATAGAGAGAAAGGAACACAAACTAAGTATGTTGAACTTCTCTTTACCAAACAACAAACTGATATTGGTAATTCACAGGTAGGACAAATAGCCCCTAATGAGATATTATTACCATATCATTGAATATAAGGGATGATATTTCCTTCTAAACTTAGAGATGTGTCAGGGACCTTTATTTAAGTAATAAACCTAATATCCTTTGTATCCAAGAAACTAAACTGAAAAATGAAGAAGTTTCTAAAACTATGAAAGTAGTATGGGCAAGATGTGAATGGGATGTTGTAGATTCTAAAGGATTAGCAAGGGAAATTCTAACATGTTAGAATCCTATTATAACCTCTTGTGTAACCATTCATAAAACTAGGTATTGGATAGCCTTTTTAGTCACATGCTACTTTGCAGATATTCATTTCATCCTTATTAATGTCTATGGATGTACAATGCAGTGAAAAATATTAGAATTATGGAGTGGGATTGAAGCCTTTATGAGAAGTAAAGACCAAGAAATTGTATTCATTATCATTGTATATTTTAATGCCATGACCAAGCTAGATGATTTTTTTTGAGAAATTAGGAAATCAACCCAAAGTATGAGAGATTTCTCAAATTTTATTTAAAACAATAATCTATGGGAGGTTGAGTTTGAAGAAGATAACTATAATTAGACCAAAAATAGGGGAGGCTAGAACCTAATAGAAAAAATATTAGAGAAGTGCATTCTCTCATATCATTGGCTAGATGAAGGGACTTGTGGTAAAATTAATACCTTGACAAGGATTGGTTTAGATCATTGTCTAATAAGAGTTAAAATGATGGTAAGTGAATTAAAAAATATCATATTTTAAATATGAGCAAATGTGGGAAGATCTTCCTTAATTTTTTGATATAATAGTACAAACATAGAATTATTCAAGAAACGATGGATTATATACACTTCCAAAACAAATTAAATCAATGACATCTATATTAAAAGAATGGAACAAGAACACTTTTGGAAAAAAATGAGAAGAAAAAACTAAAATATAAAATTTTAAAATTACAAAAAGGTGATCACAAAAAATTAAAGCTTGGAGGAAAGGAAATTGCTCAATGAATATCATAATATTTTGAGTAGCGAAGAGAAATTTTAGAGATTTAAATCAATATAGACTTGGTTAAAAGGAGATAAAAATACGAAGTTTTTTCATAGGATGGAAATAGTATAGAGATTAGAAGAATTATTAGAATTAAATTAGTATAAGAGGTTTGGATTGAAGGCTAGAGTGAAATAAAAAAGGAGGTAAGGTTTTTTTACCAAAATATTCTAGGATCAAAGTTTGAAGTTCTTAATGAGAAACTACTACAAAAGTACCTTCAATTATAACAAAAAATATAATAGGAAACTAATGAAACCTATTACTCTAGAAGAAGTTTATTTAGATCTTTTCTCTTTTGATAAGGATAAACCCCTAGGTCTAGATGGGCTCTCTATAGCATTCTATCAACTTAATTGGCATATAGTGAAGGATTTTTTATTGGTGGTAGTGGAAAAATCTAAGGTAAAATAATACGTACCTTATAAAATAAATGCAATGTATCTTACCTTGATTCCCAAAAAGAATGATGCAAAATTATTTTATTCTTTTAAGCCTATAAGCCTATGTAATATGGCATATAGGATTATATCCAAAGTGATGGAAAATTGGTTAAGACCACTATTAGATAAAATTATTTTAGAAGAGCAAGGGGGTTTGTAAAAGGGAGGTAGATTCTATATGGGATCATAGTAGCTCATGAAGTTATGCATTCATCAACTTCAAGAAAAGAAAAAAATTATCTTAAAATTTGATATGAGTAAAGCCTATGATAGGGTTGAATGGGATTTATTTTGTAGTATTAGAAAATTTTATATTTAGGAATAAATGGATCGGATGAATTAAAGCTTGTGTCTCTATAGTTTCATATTCAATGCTAGTCAATCGGTTAGTAATAATTTATTTTAAAACCAAGAGAGGTCTTAGATAGGAAGATCCTCTATCACCATATATGTTCATTATTATGCTAGAGGTATTGGGTGGGAACTTGAATAAGACTAAAAAATATGGGCTAATAAGTGGACTTAAGGCTAGTAATAACATTGATAACATCACCCATCAATATTTTTTAGATGGTACAACCCTTTTTGGGAGGGCAAGGATAAACAAGGCCAAATATTGGAATAACTCATTAAAGGAATACAAAAGAGCATCAAGGCAAAAATTTAATAGGACAAAATCTAAAATTAATTTCCTAAACACCCAAACTAGAATTAAAGTATGGATTTGTAGGTTACTTCAAAGGGAGGAGGCAAATTTGTCAACAAATTATCTAGGTATGCTCTTATTTGAGGGGATAATGAGGATAAAATTGTGGAATAAAATTATAACTAAATTTAAGAATAAACTACTAGAATGGAAAGGTAGATGGTTATTGTTTTTTTTTAATTTACATGGTGGAATCGGTAGCCACCAAGAATCTAGGCAGGCTGTCCAGCTTTTATGGCTGCCATAGTATTATGTGTTGTCCATCCTTGATGTTGCCACATAGTTCTTCATGTTTTCCGGTAATATAACCGCCATGCCACAATCATTTTAAACATTTTACGCCACTAAAAGTACTAGTAAAGGGACAAGTGTTCATTCTGGTGAGGCCTAAGATTTGAACCTTGGATCTTTGCCCCCCTTACAGTTTTTGGTCAAACCAATTGGTCTACACCTCCCAATGATTATTGTTATCATGAAGAGTGCATCTAATTAAATCAGTCTTATAGGCCATTCCAAAAAATTATATGCCCTTGTATACTATGCCAAAATTGATAGAAAAAAATTTAATCTATATTATGGGGTCAATTTTGTGGTTAGGATTACATGATAAAAGGAAATTTCTTTTGGTGAAATGAAGCAAGATGTGTGATGATAAAACTAGGGGAGGTCTTTATTTAAGATTTCTTATGAATGCTAACTTAGCTCTTAGGGGAAAAGTAATTTGGATATTGTGCAAAGAGATTCAAAGATAATGTGAAAGAATTAATCTAATTAAATATGTTGAGCCTAATGACCTAAGTTTAATATTTATTGCATCCTCCCTGCCAAATGGTTCAGCTTTATGGAACGATTTAAAAAAAAAATTGATTTAGTGATTAAAGGTCTAATATGGGTGGTGGGAAATGGAGAAAATTTTTCTATTTGGATGGATTCTTGGTGTGATAAAAAAACCACTCATTATAGATCTAATTTTGAAACCATGGATAATATAATTTCAATCCAAATATCATGATAAGGTTTCAAACATTATGTACAATGATCAAGAAGGAAGATACAAATGGAAAGAATATTTTTTTACAAGTATATAAGACATTAATGCTAGGAGGCAGTTAAGCAAAAAGATAACTACAATGATTATTCTAAGTGGAGCCAATGATAAGCTGATTTGGGAGTTGAATAACTCAAAATAATACACAAAGAGAAGTTGATATAGTGTAAAACACCAAAAAAATAATAATATTGCAAGAATATGGAGAGATATTTGGGACAACTCAAGCATTCCTAAAGTTAAAAAGTTTGTTTGGAAAGTAGTTCATAGAATATTTTGATCCTAGGATAACCATATAAAAAGAGGTTTTCATAGCCTCACAATGTTTTCTTTGTAAAGAGGAGATTTTAGACTATCTCTTGAGACACTACTCAATAATCTAGAAACTATAGCAATGGATTCTTAATATATTTGCTAAATGCATGGTGATGAATGGTAGAATTGAAGAATGGTTAAAGAAATGGAAAATAACTTTTTTAATGAGTTTACATAGATTTATATGAGGGATCCTAATCCACTCATACTAAGTGGGGTTTGAACATTGTATCTTTAATGGTAAAGCACTTTTAAAAGTGAGGGTTTATAGACAATCTAAGATATATCAAAAGATACAATACTTTGGATTGTTTGGAAAGAAAGGAATAGAAGAATATTTAAAGGAAAGGAAATTAATTTAGAGTTAATCAAAAGAAATATTTTTTTATCCATAGAGTCTAAACCAGCCCTATCAACTCACCCAATCCCTAATATAGAATCAAATATTATGGATATATGGAGTCAAGTCAACAAATGGAATTATAATATTGGATATAGGAGAAAAAAAAAAGTCAAAGAATATAAAGTGAAAACTACAAGATGTGGATTTGGTCAAACCAAATTTTGATGGAGCATCTAAAGGAAATCCAAGACCAATAAGAGGAGGAGGAATTATTAGAAATAATATAGGAGATATTTTATCTCATTACTCTTTCAATAGTGCATTTAAGATAAGTAATGAAGCTTAAGCTTGGAAAGTTTGGAAGGACTAAAAATATGCAAACAAATAAAATGGAATAGAGGATGGATGGAAGGTGATTCATTCATAGTAATAAATGCAATTTTGAGGAAATCAAAGGCTCCATGGAACATACAATATAAAATTATGGAATTACAAGACCTTGCTATTAATTTTGAAGAAATCAGGTTTACACATATGTTAAGTGAAGGAAAAAATGTGTAGATAGGATAGCCAAGGGTTTAATTGAGGATAGTGAAGTTAGATTATCTTTTCCTTGGTTAGAGGAAGTAATAAGTTTAGTTGAATTTGACAAGAAAATATTGACTACCTGAACCAAATAATGATTAAGATTTACTTTAATTTTTTCCATTGGTAATATTTGCTTTAGTTAATAATAGTAATATGTTTTCATATAAACTATTTATTAAAATTTTTGTTGTTGCACTTATGCTTTAGGAAGAAAACTAGCAATCTAGATCTCATAAATCTAGACAATGATAATGTGATGTTTCAATTATATTACTCTATAAGATGAAATGCATTGACAACAGAGGTGGATTTTTATACTATGAAGGATGCTATAGGAAAATCTCAAGAAGTATGTTAAATTATAGAATATCTATATTCACACAAAAAATTGAAGAAGATCTATAATATAAAATTCAAGAATTTAGACATTTTATGAAAATTGATGTAGGTATCTAGCTATATCAAATCAATTGAAATAAGAATTGAATCTATTTGTAAAATATCAAGCTCTAAAGGAGAGTTGTGATTTGTCAAGGGTGGGGGACTAGAATACAACCCATTGTTCTCAAGCAAAAAAATGCATTACATAATGAAATACCCTTAGGATTATCAATATTACATTATGCAATGTCAACCTTGGCCATGAATTAGATTATAATTTTAACACCCCCATAACAATATCTCCCCCCATTATTTTAGCATATTTTGAGGTGGATACATCTAAATCCATTCATCATTTGAATTTTCTATTGCAAAAGTTCTTTCTACATAAGAATATCCTTAGGCTAGACCATAGTCATCATTTCCACTATTAGACACTCCCCACACATCTAAAAAAGTACTTCTGGTAAGACTTAAAATGAAGAAGAGAAGTCAAGATCACCACCTCTTTTAAAGATAAGCTCCTTCAATCTTCCATAGTTGTATAAGGTATTACTTGAAGGAATAATATTTTATCTTATGCATTACATCACCTTATTTGAAGACTTCCTTTTGCCCTTAGACCACATGATTTTAGTTATCAAAATAAGCTTTGCATGAACCTACTTAAAGAAAGAATTGTAACAAAGTTCTAAGAGTACCTAGACAGGAAATAGAAGAAGAAGATTATGAAATATTATATCTTCATGAATAATCTAAATTTATTTCCCAAAGAAGAAAGAGGGATTGACTAAAGTTCATCTTTAATATTTTTCTTACAAGCCTCCAAAAGGTTCAAAATATGCTACTATTATCACAAATCCATCTACATCTCCTAAAAAATCAAGCCAAAGATTCTTATTACACAACATATTGTAAATTTGTCCTTTTAAATAGGGTAATAGGCTTTGAATATAATCATACAATAAGACATACCTCCACTTGTAGTATATCCTTGAAAAATATACCCCAATGTAAGATCTCAAAAAATCGTGTGATTTTAAATAAAAAATTAGTCTCAAATTGCTTCCATATGCAAAATTTACAACCTTCAAAAGTTTTCCCTTGAAAATAGCCCTAGAGTGATATTTTTAATAAACACCATTTTTTTTAAATTTCCTTCTATTTTTTTTGCAAGGAAAAAATAACCTAGAGTAGCCATAAATTCTTCAAAAAAAATCAAGATAATTGGAGAAAGAAAAATTGGATCTTCCTTGTGGATCTTGTGTTGAAGGTGCTTATGAATCTCAAAGAAAATATTTTTAGATGTTAGAAGAAATATTGGAGACTTTGTATACACTTTATGAATGACCAAGTGATGAAAATTCATACCCACTTTGATACCATGTTAGAATTCATAATATTTTCTAGAAATGAATAGAAGCAATCCATCCATTCAAACCTTATAGAAAAATATAAAAGTATGAAAGAAAGGAAAAGAGATATAGAGATTTGGTAGCACTCATAGGCACCATAAATAATCATTGTATTATCTATAGATAAGAATCACAACTCTTTGATAATAAAATGAGGAGTGTTGAGGGGTATTTATTCCAATGCCAAAACCCCAATTACATAAAATAGTTTAACCCAAGTTGACATAACAAGATGAATTAAGGTTAATTACAAGTTGTAAAGTGGTTTTAACTATAACAAGGTCAATCATAGACCATAATTCTTATGTAATAAAATATTACAATAAATTTAATACATTGCATAGTTAAATGCCCTTAGGCCTATCAATATTACATCATACAATGTCAGCCTTGGCCATGAATTAGATTATAATTTCAACAAAGCTTACAAAATTGTAGAATTATGAAGCTGGGATTAGGTAAAAAACTTGGTTGGAGATTATTCAAATATCAAGGAATCATGGACAAAATATTTACTTGAAAAATACATAGGTTTTGGGGATGCATAAAACTATGAAGGTAAATAACACTACATATGACTTTAACAACATGGAAATTCATCTTAAAGAGTTTACAATTGATAAAGATACATACTTGGGAAGAGATAAAAGAGGGGAATTTTACAAATTTCTAATTTTAAGCTTGGTTTAAGACTTATCCTCTTATTTCTAATCCAAAATGAAAATCATCAACTTAGGTCTCTTTAGCTTGGAGAGGTTCAAAGGTCAAAAAGTATATTTATGTAAACAACAATTCTATATTTTAAATTTCTATTAGCAACTTGGTTAAGATAGAGGACCTAAAATGAATAATAGACATACTTTAAAATATGCCTCGATAGTTCTATTTAATAATTTTTAAAGGAAGGATTGACTAGTTTAGAATATAAATATGGTGGATCTTAATTTAAGTTGGGATATATGGCTTTTACGCAATCAAAATTTTCTATTCCCAAGGATTTCCTTTGAAAGAATGTTTGGTCACTTAAGACCTTCCTTAAGGCCTGAATATTTCATTGGTTAATAGTCTAAAGAAAACTTATTATAGGTTAAAGCCTACAAAGAAGATATTAATATGGAACTTTTAGGTGTTCCTTGCAAAAGAAGGATCTAGAAATATTAGATTATTTACTTTTTAATGGTTTTATTACTTACACCATGCTAGTATACTTAATAAAAAAGGTAATATATTGGGTAGCTTTATCAACATTGAAAGAGTTAATGAATTATTTGGATTAAATTGAATTAAAGCTAATGTATTATGCATTTTGTGGAGGATTTTCCTTACCACTATTCATTCAAATTTATGGATTTAAAAAGAGTCATAGAATATTTAAATCTTAAATAACTTTAAAATCAAATTATTGTATCTCTTATACAATGTTTACAAGAATGATTCTTGCCATGGGATGTCAAGTGTAGAACAAGAGTTGCTAGCCTCTTGATTACAAGATAGTAATATACATATAAGACCCAGATATAACAATGAATCTACCATAAATGATATGCATTGATCTATGGTAAAATGAAAATATTCAAATTTTAGCTTCATAATATTAAATTTGATGGTGCGACGAGTGCACGATGATGAGCACAGAGGTTGTGGCAAGCGCACGATGATGAAAACAGAGGCTACAATAAGGACACAATGACCAACGTGAAGGCTACAACAATGATGGACATGGGTAGTAGGTATTCCAAGGTGATGTGAAGGTAGGTGAGGGTGAAGCCCATGGGGAACCAAAGCACCAAGGCGATGTGGAGACAGGTGAGGGTGAAGCCCATAGGGAACCAAAGTGCTAACAACAGTAATAATACTTCTCTTTGTGAAAGGGATGTAAATCCTAGGTGTAGTCAAGTGATGAAACAAAGTGATAAATTTGGGTACAGTATTCACAAAAAATATGCGAACCCTAGATGCAATCAAGAGGGTTATTCATAGATCGTATCTTCAATATGTGAGTCCCAAGGATATTTGTATTAGCAGGTGGATGAACCCATGCCCTCTATTAATATTTCAAAGGATGAATTTGGGTTGGATATGATTGATCATGTAGTCCAAACAATTATTTTCAAATTCAAATGCAAAAGACCAGGCCTGGAGGAGCTCAAAGGATACATTAAATATTGGAGTTCAGATTTCCAAGTAACTTTTCTATCTAAAAAATTCTTTTCTGTTTCCTTTTCTGATTTAGCAGATAAATATAGGGTAATGGATTATAGATATAATTGGTTTTTAGGACAAAAGGGTGTCTATATAAGACCTTGGACTCCTAATTTCAACCCCTTTACAGAAGAAGTTAATTGCTTCCCAGTTTGGGTGAATATTTATGCTCTCCCTATGGATTTTTGGGGAGACAATATATTCACAAAAATCAGTAATGGCATTGGTTCATTCCAATATATGGATGCCCAAACTGAGGAAAATTTGTCTAGTAGACATAATATGAGTAAATCAAGATTGGTTATTTAAATGGATGTTTCAATTCCTAGGCCTCAATCCATTACTATCTCCTCAAGCAAAGGGGAATGGATTCAAAATATTGAATATGAAAACTTCTCCCTAAGATGTTATGGTTGTCAGCAATATGGCCACTTAAAGAAGAGATGCCCAAACATCCAATCATGCTTTAATTCCTCCTTGGTGGAGAAGGACCTAAATATGAATGATTCAAAACCTTCAAATGTCCTAGTTCAAAAGAAATAAGCTCATCCTCCAGATGCACCAATTGTCCAAAAGTAATCATGCGAGCAACATAATACTCAATTCCAAAAGGAGAATTTGAATTAGAACATTGAAAAAATCCAAATGGTTACTAAAGACCATCCAAAAAATTCCATAGAAAATATTAGCACCTCAGATGGTATACTCGAAGCTAATTATAAAATAATTAATGGCAGTGAGTTTTTAAAAGTGAATATCCTACAAAATGTGGTACAACTAGATATTACCTCAGGAGCTTGAAGTGCAAAAATGCATTCTCAGATCTTGCCACTCTACAGGAGGAAGAATCTCTGCTACAGTAGAAAAATAATAAAACTGATTTCCTCTTTGATGGATGACTATTATGTTTATTTTTCTTCTATCTTCTGGATTTATATGTCATGTAAGGGTTATTGTTGTTAGTTCCTTTAAAAAAAATAATTATGAAACATTAGTAGTTTGAGGAAGATGGAAAATATCTTTGATAGAAAATAAATATAAGTTTGCTTTAATTAATTTGTTAGAAATGTAATGAGAGCAATGTATCCTTTTTTATGTAATTGGAGTGGCCCCAATAGAAGCCACACATAGCTTATTAAAAAATATATATTAAATTTTATGGTGCTTCGAAAGAAAATTTGAGAAAATCTAGTGGAGGTAGTAGTTCTTTTTAGAACAATGAAGAAAACATTATCCTAGCTTATTTAAAATCATATGGAATTTCAATTATTAACCATGCAAATGCTAGGTATTTCTTACAAGTATTAAATTTTTCATTGAAAATAGTGTAGATATATTTAAATTAAGGGGGATTCACAATATTAATACCACCAAGAAAAGTGGATGTGGGGATTGGATCAACAATGACATTATTTTGTATATCTATTAACTATCATTAAAGGTAGTATGCTCAAAATATTAAAATATATTTGTAGAAGGAAACAATGTAATAAATAATCTAAATACAAACATGATGCTCATCATTTCTTAAAAATTTTAAACTTTAGAATTTAAATAGCCAAAGGATATTTCATATATTTATGAAAATTATATCTAGAAGTTGATAGAGGAAATATTACAGTTTGAAAAAAAATGAAAATAGCATTTATAGAAAGGGAAGTTTATTATGTTCTATTGTTTTTTTTTTAGGATAAAATATGGGTTTTTGAAAGGGACCTAAACCTTTTACAATCCTAGACTAGTTTGTCGAGTCTTACCAACAAAAAATCCTTGTATGCGAAGGCTATAGGACATTTGAAATATTAACTACCTTATTTCAAAAATCTATAGATTTAAATTCATTACTAGCCTATTTACATTCATGTCTTTGAAGAGTTTCCATAAAATGGAACCCTTAAAAAACAAGTCCATAGATCTCCAGAAAATGGAACCCTGAGTAGACAAATCCAAAAATATTTAAAAAATGGAACCTTAAGAATATAAATCTATAGATCTCTAAAAAATAGAACCCTTAAAAATAAAATCCCATGAAACTCCGAATTTATAGATTTCTCACTTGAAACCTCACAAGGCAGCCAAAAAGTCACAAATCCATAAATATCTAAAAAATGGAACCCTCAATAGACAAGTCTGTAGATATCCAAAAATGGAACCCTTAGCAAACAAGTCCATAAATATCTAAAAGATAGAAGCCTCAATAATCAAATCCATAGATATCCAAAAAATGGAACCCTCAATAGACAAACCCATAGATCTCCACAAAATGGAACCCTCAATAAACAAATCCATAGATCTTCAAAAATGGAATCTTTAGTAGACAAATTCCTCAAAAAAACTCAAATCAAAATATTTCTCAACTTATTATGTCTAAAAGTAGATAAGTCCACAAATATCCATAAAAACAAAGGAACCTTGAGCAACAAGTCCACAAATCTCCAAAAAATAATTTTACTATGCACATTCTGAAAAATTGGAACTTTCACCCAGTGAATTGACTTTCTATATTTCCTCCCTTCTTCACTACTAATTGATTGTATTTGGATGGATCCAATTTGGTAGTGTCCATATTTTATCTTCCTCTCTAAGATATTCTTAATTGGATATACAATTGACCACCCCATTTCCTCCTCTATACACATGTACCACCTGAAAGTTTTCTAGTAAATTCAAGGATCTTAGTATATATATTACTATGTCTACTACTCTCTAGCTTTCCACCACAATTTTATTAAGGCAATTAAAAATATATATTGATTCTCCCTCAATTATTAATCTCTTATCCCCCAACTAAACTACCATCTTTACTCTTACAAACACCACTCTGGCTTTAGCATGAGGACTGGTCATAATGCCCAAGTACTCACTCATCATTTTGTTCACCATTCCTTGGCTATCATTTAACATTGCTCCTTATCCATATTTCCTCATGTTTATTTTAGAAGTCACGTCAAAATTTAGATTTATCCATCCTTATTTGGGTGGATGCCACTTAGTCAAGCTCCTCAAGTATCCTCAAGGATTGTCATTCATCCCAATTGGACTTAGGTTTCGATACTCTCTTGATTTTTCCTCCACTAAATTTAGAATTTTATGCACATTTAATTATTTAATATTCTCCACTATGGTTGCTATGATGTGCTCTTTGTTCCTAGTTTTAGATCTCTTCTCCGCTTAAAATATCCTTGCATTTCTATCC